>JAVLUX010000044.1:14318774-15756274 GCA_032164185.1 Moxostoma hubbsi
TGCATGTGCGCATATATATATATATATATATATATATATATATATATATATATATATATATATATATATATATATATATATATATATATATATATATATATTAGTTTGTGTGCATTTAAAAAAATTATTACTTATAAGATCACCTATGACTCCAGTCCAGTGTTGTTGTTGTTTTTATAGTAAATAGTTTGTTCCTCGCTTCTCTCTGTAGGATCAACTGTGTGGGCGAGACCCCACTCTGACTGATGAGCTCATGGCTATCCTCACAGAGCTCACCCAACTAAGCAAGACCACCAATGCCAAGGTGGCACTGCGGGCACGCCAGGTCAGATCACCACACATTTTCACAAACGGAGAGCTCAGAAACCAAAGAAATCTCTATTTTAGTCTTCATACACTAATAAGCTCTGTTTCAATACTTTGTGAGCTGCCCACCTAGACAGAGTTGTTAGGCAGCATACTAGGCAGATGCATTCTTTTCACATACTGTAAAGCAATCCCAGAATGCCCATGAATATAGAGAGTAAATATGGTCACTTATGAAATTACAATGCATTCAGAAATTATTCCATTTTTGATACATTTGCAAATTTATTAAAAAGGAAAAACTGAAATTCACATTGGCATAAGTATTCAGACCCTTTGCTGTGACACTTCAAATTTAACTCTGGTGCATCCCATTTCTCTGGATCATCTTTGAGATGTTTCTACACTTTGATTGGAGTCCACTGGTGGCAAATTCAATTGGCCGTTTGTGATTTGGAAAGGCACACACCTGTCTATATAAGGTCTCGCAGCTGAAAATGCATATCAGAGCAAAAACCAAGCCATGAGCTCAAATGATCTACGGAAGGCTACAAAAATGTTTTGGCTGCATTGAAGGTTCCCATGAGCACAGTGGCCTCTATAATTCTTAAATGGTAGAAGTTTGGAACAACCAGGACTCTTCCTAGAGCTGGCCATCTGGCCAAACTGAGCTATCGGGGGAGAAGGACCTTGGTAAGAGAGGTGACCAAGAGCCCTATGGTCACTCTGGTTGAGCTCCAGGGATCATGTGTAGGGAGAAACCTGCAGAAGGACAAACATCACTGCAACACACCACCGATCTGGGCTTTATGGCAAAGTGGCCAGACGGAAGCCTCTCCTCAGTGCAAGACACATAAAAAAAGTACATAAAGACTCTCAGACTGAGAGAAACAAGATTCTCTGGTCTGATATGAAGATTGAATTGTTTGGACTCAATTCCAAATGGTATGTCTGGAGGAAACCAGGCACCTCGCATTACCTGTGCAGTACCATGCCAACGGTGAAGCATGGTGATGGTAGCATCATGCTCTGGGGGTGTTTTTCAGCTGCAGAGACTGGTCAGGGTTAAAGGAAAGCTGAATGCAGCAAAACATAGAGATATCCTTAATGAAATCCTGGTCGAGAGCGCTCAGAACCTCAGACTGGGTCGAAGGTTCACCTTCCAACAGGACAATGACCCTAAGCACACAGCCACGACAATGCAAGAGTGGCTTATGGACAACTCTGTGAATGTCCTTGAGTGGCCCAGCCAGAGCCCGGACTTGAACGCAATCGAATATCTCTGGTGAGACCTGAAAATGGCTATCCACGATGGTCCCCATCCAACCTGACAGAGCTTGAGAGGATCTGCAGAGAAGAATGGCAGAAAATCCCCAAATAGTGTGTAGATTGATGTGAAAAACTAATTTTCAAGCATTTTAGCATAAGTCTGCAACATAACAAAATGTGAAAAAATGAAGGGGTCTGAATACTTTCTGAATGCACTGTACCTTGTTAGATGGATGCCTCACTGTCTACTATCTTTTCCTTTCTAACAAGGCAGCTCACTTAGGAACAGAGCTGTAGTCTCCATGAATAATTTATTTTATATTTGCGTGAATAAAAAAATAATCATGTCATTCTTCTCACAGGTTCTCATTGCCTCTCATCTTCCTTCATATGAGCTACGACACAATCAGGTGGAATCCATCTTCCTGTCTGCAATCGACATGTACGGACATCAGTTCTGTATTGAGAACCTGCAGGTAGGACTTCCTGGATGTATGCGAGTAGACTGTCCAGCAGATGGCACTGTATGCCAGTGTTTTAGTGTTGGACTTTTATTGTCAAATGATTGTCTTTTATTCTTGGTTTTCTCTAGAAACTGATCCTGTCCGAGACATCCATCTTTGATGTACTGCCAAACTTTTTTTACCACAGTAATCAGGTTGTGAGGATGGCTGCTTTAGAGGTAAGGCTGTATCACTTAATAGCACAAATCTGAACCAAGATTTGATTACAGAACAAAAAATAAAAATGATTTTTAATTCAATTTACCATTAAGTATTATAAAATAGATTAAATGGCACGGTATATACTATGTCATAAATGCATAATAGGTCATTGTAACGCAGTTCAATGGAAAGGAGGTGGTGAGAACCGGCTTGGCAATATAAATAATATTTTAATGATTAACTTAAACATAAGACACAAGCGCACACACACATGACGGTCAGCTGACTGTAATCGATCTCTCTCTCGTCGCACCACCAGTCGGCCTTTATCACTCTCGGAGGCTTAATTAGCCTGATAAGGGACCAGGTGTGTATAATCACGACCCGGCCCCGCCCTGTCAGTCATATTTTTTGGATGATAAAAAATGAAACATTCCTTAAAATTGTGACACTCAAGAAGACACATAGGAAGAAAAGTGTATAATGTTCCATTTTTATAAATTTTTACAAGTAGTTACGTTGACTATATTTATACACTTTATACAGTAGACTTTGTCAGTTTGAAAGAGTGACAACTCTTGACAACAAGGTATTTCCATGTGCAGAACTGCCCGTCACTGGATGTTATTTGTCTACATTCGGAGTAAACTCTAGAGACTGTTGTGTGTGTAAATCCCAGGATATCAGCATTTACAGAAATACCCAAACTAGCCCGTCTTGCACCAACAATTATGCCTTGATCAAAATCACTGAGATTCCATTTTTTCCCCATTCTGATGGTTGATGTGAACATGAACTGAAGCTCCTGACCCGTATCTGCGTGAATTTATGCACCGCACTGCTGCCACACGATTGGCTGATTAGATAATCGCATTAATGATTGTTGGTGGCAGACGGGCTGGTTTGAGTATTTCTGTAACTGCTGATCTCCACACACAACAGTCTCTAGAGTTTACTCAGAATGGTGCTCTAACAGGCTCTTTAATGCTCTTGTAATGAGGAAGCAGAGGTCAGATGAATTTCCTCCACCTCCTGTCTTTATTGTGCAAGTCACTTTTCAGTGTCACAGCAATCTTTACACACACATACACACACACACAGGAGCTCTGTAGCTCTAATCTACCCTTTATCTCTGTCGCCTCTCACTGCCATAAAACGGCTGTTTTTTATATATATATATATATATTTAACACATTTAATGTGTATATGTTTATATGATCTCTCCTCAGGTGTATGTTCGTAGGGCCTACATCGCTTATGAACTCAACAGCGTCCAGCACCGTCAGCTGAAGGACAACACCTGCATCGTAGAGTTCCAGTTCATGCTGCCCACCTCACACCCCAACAGGTACCTCAGGATGTACCGCAGCCCCGCATTCCTCATCTGTCCCACACACACACCCCTCCCCCCTCTGGGAATGTGGAGGAGCTTGTCAAAACACAACTACAAGAAAGAAAGAGAGAAAAGAGAAAGGAAAGATTGAAAAATAAATTAAAAGAGAAAGAAAGGAGGATTATGAAGGAAACAATGAGTGAATAAGGCAAAGTATGTTATATCCATCAGCATCACAAGTAAAGGTTGCTGGCTGTGAGCAACACAAATTCTCCTCCACTGTGCCACAGGTGTGTATGAAGTAGGATTAGGAAAGCTTTATGTAGTGACACAGAATCTGAATCACAGCGCCAAAGCCCCACTGTTGCAGTTCCTGTTTAAGGTGTCTCACATTTGTGCTGGCCACAAGAAGCACATTGGTTTATTTCAGGTAACATTGCACTGATTAACAAACCAAAGAATGCCACCAGGACATGCTCAGTGATTGTGCTGATTGGCTCCTCTTGCACTTCCCATTTACTTTTCTATTGCTTTATGCTTGTGAACTGATTCAGTTTACCCTCCTCTAATGCATGGCATCCTTTTGCTTGAGTATGTAGTAATATTTTACATGTCTGTCACATAACCCCAGCTCCCTGCATTCACTTTTCCTCTTGTTAATGCGCTTTGCCTGTAATTTGTGTTAAATGAATGACTTGTGCCTTGTACTGTTAAAGTGTGCACGTTAAAGATTTTAGTTGCATCTACTGCACTATTTTAAAAGCAGTTATTGCATGTTAGGGAGGGGTCGGTCTAAGTGAAGTGTGTGGTTTGGTTAGATTACAAGCATTTAGAGGGAATCTCATGCAAACATGACTGGATTACATTTTAACACTTAAACAAGTGAAAAGAATAAGAGATTGCATTTTGAACAAAGAAAATGATGCCTGTTGTAGGACCATTACATTTTCTCCATTGTGACTTTTATTTTCTTGACAATTAATAATTAATTTATTGATTTTTTTTTTTTTTTTTTTTTTTTTTTTTTTTTTGTTATTCTCATCATTCTTAGTGGTAATTCTCATAAAATTCTCATTACAGTGATTTTTATTTATTTATTACTGTTTAATATTGCGATTTTAATTAAAAACAAACTGCAAAAAGGTAGTAAAACAAATACTACCATGATGTATAAAAGCTTTTTTGTTATATACATTTTTAATCCTTAAAACTCTGAGTTTTTATTCTTAAGATTTCCTGTTTCAGTGGCATGCCGTATATTAAAGGCTTATAACTCAACAAAAAACAAATAAACAAAGAGGGTTAAGTGTTTGGTATAATTTTAAAGAATACTTGTCAAATTTTGAAAAGATATAGATTATGAGAAATGCATAAATTATAAGAAACTGCTGAAAAAACACAAAAAAACTTACATTTTTCTGATTTGACATTATACAGTGCATTCAGAAAGTATTTAGACCCTTCATTTTTGTTTTTACATTTTTTATGTTGCAGCCTTATACTAAAATGCTTTAAATAAAGGCGCCTGGCTAAAAAGCCGTTACTGGGATGTCAGAGCAAAATCTTTGGATTTATACAATGGACTCCGTATCCTGAGAACTTAGAAAAGGTATTAAAAATTCTGTGATGGCAAGGCATAGATCTAGTGTGGTTGGAGACGAATAATAAAATATCATCAGCGTAAAGCAAAAGCTTATGCGCCACACCTCACGCCACCACCCCTGAAAAATCATCTTTCCTTCTTATTGAGATTGTTCCAGGGCAAGACAGAACAATGGGGAACGAGGGCAACCCTGCCGGTGCCCCTATCCAGATTAAAATAATCTGAAAGTAATCCATTTGTTTGTACCGCTGCTCCAGGGTGTCTATAAAATAACTTAATCCATCCAATAAAAGTATTCCCAAACTCGTATATTTCCAAAGTCTTAAAAAGATAATCCCATTCTTCCATATCAAATGCCTTTTCGGGGTCAAGTGAGATGGCAGCGACTGGAGTCTGATCTTTCGCCACTGACCACATAATATTGATGAAATGCCTAATGTTATCAGAAGAGCTACGACCCCGAATTAACCCCACCTGATCTATATGTATGAGATGTCATAACTTAATCGGTTAGCCAAAATTTGACTATTTTTACATCTAACTGGATCAGGAAAATTGGATGTTAACTTTTACACACTTGGATGATGGTCCTTTTTATGTATCAGTCTGATCCAGGCTTGTGTCATATTGGCGGAAGCTTTCCATTCTTTAATGGTTCCGTAAAAGCTTCTCGCAAAAGTGGAGCCAATTCTGTAGCATAAGATATAAAAAATTCAGTGGCAAAGCCATCTGACCCCGGAGCCTTGCCTGTAGGCAAGGCCTTAATTACCTCGTCAAGCTCCTCCAAGTTTATCTCAGAACCAAGAGAATTTTTTGGCTCAGTCAGCAGTTTAGGAAGTTCTAATGTTTCCACAAAGTTTCTAATATCTTCATCAGTAGACGAAGACGTGAAACTATAAAGATCAAGAATTCTTTAAAAGCATTATTAAAATCAATGGCCGAGGTAAAAATTTCACCACCAGCAGATTTCACTGAAGGAATAGTAGAAAAAGACACACTCTGCTTTATATCTAGCCAACAGCTTCCCTGATTTGTCTCCCGACTCAAAGTATGACTGTCTTGCCCTGACAAAATGGTGTTATATCTGTATTTCAATCGGGTGAATTCTCTGAGGTCATCAGACGACATTCTGCATTTCAGCTCGCTCTTGGCACTTTTAATATTTCTTTCCACCTCCACGAGTTCTCGTGCTTTGGAATGTTTGATTGAGGCATACTGTATGATCCGACCCCTAAGAACCGTCTTAAGTGCCTCCCAAGCCATGCCCACAGAGGATATTGAAGACCAATTAGTCTCATATAAACATTCATTTCAGCCTTTAACATTTGTTGGAATTCAATTCAAAATAAGACCTTGCCCCTGAATTTCTGCTAAAACAATAATGACTCTTCCTAATTTATATTTAATCTGTTTGAGACATTTGAATTGTAGATGTTTACTTCTAAATGTAATGACTCCCCTGCTTTTACTTGAGCCAGCACTAAAGAAAAAATGCCCACCCCATATCTTCCCAAATTTTTCAGCTTCCTATGGGGGAAGATGTGATTCTTGAAGAAACACTATCATATTTATTTCGTTTAAGAAGAGAAATAACTTTCCTCCTTTGTATGGGGTGCTCCAACCCATTCACATTCCATGTGGAGAGAGACAATCCACTAATATTAACATTTGACATTTTGACATATTATAAAAAATAGATGGTCAAAAACAAGATTATAAGACCAACACACACACACACAAAAACTTTCAGTTCCTCGGGCAGTCAAACGCTCAGTGAGTATGTGGCTTGTTTTAACGGGAATCCCATCCTGTTTTTTTCATCCGAGACACAATGCAATGATTCCATTGACAAGCAATGTATCTTTCCACACTGAAAGTGAAACTGCTGCATGAGGTGGCATAATCACAGCCAATCAGAACATATTTAAAATAGGAGATATGGGCGGGGCTAGCCAGCATAGTACTGCAGAAATAGAAACCAAACGATTGCAGCTCATCACTTATCAGGCTTGTTAGGACAAAAACTCTGATTAATACGGAAGATCTACTTTTTATATTGGGTCTCTTTATCGTGCCACATATGATTATGACACTGTTAAGGAAAGTGTAGTCCATATTATAGGATATGTGCTTAATTGTCATGAAAATGATGTCACAAATAATAATGGTTTTCTTTAAACAAATATGATTTCTTATTATTTAATTTATTGATTTAATGCATTTATTTTTGAGGGAAATATGTACTTGAAATGTTTTGTGAAATGTATAAATAAATTAACTGTATTAAGTTGATAATGCATTGATACTCTTAGCAAATTCCAAAAGTCACAACTGTGGATATGCAGGAATCCAAATTAATATATGCTGAAATCGAGTTGAGTCCATAATTAATGTGAAAAAGCCACACACTTCTAAAGCTCTCAGATTGACCCCTCCCACTGATGCCTGACACTAACCATTCAGTAATATATGTTGTTTAATTGCAGAGGGAACATCCCCACTCTAAACAGGTATAGTACACATTCTTTTTTCCATAAACTAAAGCATAGATGTAGAAAATAGAATGAACAAGCAGCATGGTCAGGACTAGTGGAAATCTAAGCTAAGAAACATCTAAATCAATCAATTAAAAGTATTTATGTTTGGATGATTTTACTACCATACAACCTGTACTATTTCTGCAGAATGCAGTTTGTAAACTGTACACCGTGAAGTCAGCAAAGCAAACTATGTGCAATACTGTATCTCACAATACATCACACTTTACTGGACAGTGTGCTAGCATGCCATTCTGAACATAGTCAAAGCATAATCACATGGCAAAGTAAAACCTGAAATGAAAGCCATCCAAGTCCTTGTGAATGATTGTTTCCCATAGTTCTGTGCATCTCACCTTAAATATGTTGAATGAGAGAATCACAATAATTGTGATGCTGTGTGTTGTAAGTTTGTGTTCCTTAAACGAAAGCTCGTTCTGTTGATCTCGGTAAATGATCTAATTTGCATGGCGCCCGCAACCACTGCCAATCACAATCTCAACAATAATGTGTGTGTGATTGTGCCTCTTGGAAATTACTCTCAGCATCACCGTGTGTTTGGAGCGAATGTGTGTGCATGCAAATGATGGTACACCCATATTAAGTTAAGTGAAGTAAAATGACGATATTAGGCCTCATACTGCATCTAAATTAACTGCGTATTAGTGGTGATTAATTCTACAGTGTGTGACGAAATTGGTGCCGTGTGTGTGTGTGTGTGTGTGTGTGTGTGTGTGTGTGTGTGTGTGTGTGTGTGTGTGTGTGTGTGTGTGTGTGTGTGTGTGTGTGTGTGTGTGTGTGTCAAAATGTGACTGTGTCATCGATGTTCTCCCAGGAGACTGTCTGCCCCGCCACAGGACTACAAAGCTCCAGATATCCCAGCTAGCGATAGTGCCTCTACATGTCCACCTAGTGTGACTGCTGAGAGTGAGGACAGGTAGAACAGGACAGACTGCTAAGAGCACTTACAGGGTTTAATCGGTTGATATGCATCTTTTTAATCTATTCACATTGGTCTTTCTGATGAAATCTGGGTGTGAATCTTTTGTTAATATGGTGTTGATTACCACAAAAAATAATTTCAGATTTTATGTGAAAACAAAGGAAAAATTTATTTACAGTTATGCACATAGAATAGAAGCCTACGGGGCAAGTGTTCAGCACAATAAATTAACTTTCACACCATTTTAAAAGGATAGCCATATTCAGAAATATTCAGAGTTCAATGGAAGTTAAAGGGATAGTTCACCCAAAAATGAAAGTTATCACATAATTTATTCACCCTCATACCATCCCAGATGTGTATGACTTTCTTTCTTCTGCTGAACACATAGGTTTTTAGAGGAATATTTCAGCTCTGTTGGTCCACACAATGCAAGTGAATGGTGACCAAAACTTAGAAGCTCCAAAAAAGCACATAAAGGAAGCAAAAAGGTATCCATATGACTAGAGTTTAATCAATATCTTCAAAAAAGACTTGAAATGGAAGTAAATGGGGCCAATCCGTAAACGTTAAAATACTCACTTTTTCAAAAGTGTGTGTATGTATGTATGTATATGTATGTATGTATGTATGTATGTGTGTGTGTGTGTGTGTGTGTGTGTGTGTGTGTGTGTATATACAGTATATATATATATACACACACACACACACACACTCAATTTTTCAAAAGTTAATTGAAACAAATTATGTTTCAATTAATTGTTGTTTAAAAATAAATACAAAATGCAATTTTCTCAAAACATTTACATAAGAATACCTCTTATTATGAACATGTTTTCAATTTCTGAGTTAAAAGTAATTTTGACGTGTACTTTTTTTATCTAATAAAAAATATTCAAATGGATGCAACCGTCCATAGACAAAAACATTTATTATTAAATATTACGAACTGATATGTTTTGAATAGATTTTTTAAATATTTATTTTATTAATTATATCAGACGTCCTTGTTTGTGAGTGACCCATATATATTTTTCCTTTTGTTTTCACAAAATTTGGGACAACTAAACAAAAATATTATCAGTGGTAATCGATGGAACTTGTATTTAATTTTATATTTAACCTGGAATAATCATTTAATACCAACCTCCACTACATTATTCTAGCAATATCCCGTGTCTAATACAAGTAAAGCTCATTTGTTGCGTGTGTAATGTTGATCACCACAAAAATGTATTTTGACTCGTCCCTACTTTAAATAAGAAAATATCTGGGTTACAATGAGGCACTTACAGTGGAAGTGAATGGGGATAATCTGTAAACATTAAAATACTCACTGTTTCAAAAGTATAGACACAAGACGTAAACAATATGCATGTTAACATGATTTTGGTGTGCTAAAATACCTTTCAAACCTTTTCTGTGTAAAATGATTGCCTATTTTACAGCTATTGCCGTGATGACGAAATGTCGCAAACACTAAAATCCCAAAATGACTGAAAAAACGACAATTTGCATAACTTTTCAGCTCAAATAATACATGCATTTTAACAGAAGATTTAACGTAAATTATGCTTTGCACATTAATGGTATTTTTTTTTTTAGCTTCACATTTCTGCCTTTTTTAAACCTTCCTAAAATAG
The DNA here is from genome assembly GCA_032164185.1 of Moxostoma hubbsi. Lineage (NCBI taxonomy): Eukaryota > Metazoa > Chordata > Actinopteri > Cypriniformes > Catostomidae > Moxostoma > Moxostoma hubbsi. The sequence goes on from JAVLUX010000044.1 coordinate 14,329,074, forward strand.
ACCTATTTTATTTCCATTATACACAAGTGCCTCGACGTAACCTCAAAGTTTGCTTTTTTAAATTTTTTAAAGAAAAGGTGTGACCAAGTCTAAATCATTTTGTTTGGTAATCAACTTTATGCCGCACATGCTGTCAGTTGAGTTTAACGTGTATTAAACCTGGAATATTCCTTTAAATAATAATTCATAATCTATGAACTCTCCCATTTAGTGAATTTACAACCGTACTTTTCCTTTTACTTTTGGTTTAATTGCATCCTGACAACTGGCCACTTAGGAGGCAATGCTCTTTCTGTTCACTCCTGTAACTGATGTGTGAAGCAGATGGTTTCATTTTACTCTTGGGGTCTTCAATAAGAGCCTGATCAACCGCATTCTGAGAGGTTAGATGTGCATTGCTGTTTACATGTCTCTGTGCGTGTGTGTGTTGTGCTCTCAGGATGTCCTTCTCCTCTAATCTGAACCATTATGGTATGGTCCATGTGGCCAGCGTCAGTGACGTGCTGTTGGACACCTCCTTCACCCCGCCCTGTCAGCGCATGGGCGCCATGGTGTCCTTCCGCTCTTTCCAGGAGTTCACCAGGTCAGTGTGTTTCTACTTGAGAACTTATTGATAGTCTGTAACCTTACCAGCTTGACCAAGGCAGAAGTGGCGAGAAGGGGTAGTTTCTCCTCCTATCAACGAAATCTGACCTGCAGCTTTTATTAATGGGATATTGGACGTTCTCAAATCGTTATGAGTGAAATTTGAGGAAATATTTATTAAAATAAATATCTATAAATAAATTGACACTTTATTGTCTTTGGTTTAACCGTGTACGATTCATCAGTACACATTACTCTAATGAAAATGTTTGTTTTCATAAGCTTTTATCAAATAAACTGTGTGGGTGGGGAAAATAATTTCATCCAATAAGCTTTTAGCGTAAAATATCTCACTCCAATCAAAGTCCTGATTAAATCAAGTCCCACTGATTATTGTTTACCTTGGAAATGCATCACATTACAATTTAAATTGATTGCAATCACTGTTACACGATTTGAAAGTAGTTGCCATTTTTCTTAAAATGAAGCAAAATGTAAATGTGTTAAATGTCTAATGTGTGTGTGTGTGTGTGTGTGTGTGTGTGTGTGTGTGTGTGTGTGTGTGTGTGTGTGTGTGTACTCACAGGAACATTAAGGATGTGTTGAGCTGTTTCTCAGACTCTCCCCCCTCTACTCCAACCTTTCCTGAGGGGGGCAACCCTGTGCTGTACGGTGAAGAGGACAAGGTGATACTTTGCTCTAAACCAAACGCTGTTCATGTTTCTGATTTAATTTGATTCTGAATCATGAAGTTTAAGCTGTAATATTTCAGACAAATTAGCTTAGATATGAAGGAAAAGATCTGTTATATAAAGCTAATATTAATGTTTAAACGTAGTTTAGCTTTAGGGTTAATGAAAATGTTCATACATCGACTGAAAAAAGGTGTCGATTTTTAAGGATCAATATGGATCATTCACAGTACTTAATTGAAATTTGGCATGGTAGCACTACTTTTATTGTGTTTTCTTCCTTTTGCTTGTTTTAAAGGGATAGCTCACCCAAAAATTACAATTCTCTCATCATTTACTCACCCTCATGTCATCCCAGATGTGTATGACGAATGACAAATGAAGATTTTTAGAAATGAAGGATATTTCAGCTCTGTATTATTCAGTCAATACAATGCAAGTGAATGTGACCATAACCATGAAGGTCCAAAAAGCACATAAAGGCAGCATGTAAATAATCCATATGACTCCAGTGGTTTAATCCATGTCTTCAGAAGGTGTGGGTGAGAAAGAGATCAATATTTAAGTCCTTTTTTACTATAAATGTTTGGGTGAACTGTCCCTTTAATCATGTTTGTAAGCAACTACCCAATCAATAATTGTAAATGCAAGATCTCAATTAATATTATTTTACCTGTCCCTACTAGATTTACAAAACGTTTGTTTGTTTTACTGCAGAGCACGCAAGATGAGCCAATTCACATCCTGAACGTGGCCATAAAGACGGACAGTGACATTGATGACGACGGGCTGGCTGCCATGTTTTGCGAGTTTACCCATTCCAAGGTGAAACACATTTCATGCTGATGGTCTTTTATTGTTGAAGTAGTTTTCTCTTAGTGTAAATAACATGATTTCTTCCACAGAAATCTTTGCTATTTGAGCACGGCATCCGAAGACTTACTTTCCTGGTCGCTCAGAAGGTAATGCCTTAAAAATGACATTAAAGCATGTTTGTGCTCTCTCGCTCCACTCTCTCTTTAAATAAGTATCGACTAAATATTCTGCAGATCAATCTTGTTTGAATAACCATAATATGTAGTGAATGATTTAAAATTTGGCCTGCCCACTGCATGTTTGTCTATCTGTTTTCCTTTGCTCTCGATGCCGTTATTAACAGGATTTCAGGAAGCAGGTCAACTGTGAGGTGGACCAGAGGTTCCATGTAAGTAGTTGTGGAGCGTTTGAAACATTGACTCTGTTCCAAAACCTAGTGAGCTGTCTAGCTAGGCTGCTACCTTTTAAGACGGCATCCTAACCAAAATGGAACCTCACAACTGACTGAATTGAAATGCTCTTCATGGGCAGCGACTAGAAACTAGAAGAGTCTTACATTAGCATGTTGCTAAGCTAATGATTCGGTACTTGATATTATACCGTGGTCTGTTCTAATACTCTATTCTGACTGGCTGGAATGCATGCAGTTCAAACCGTTGAATGCACAGGTTGTTCTAGTCACTTTTAATCCCTGTTCGATATCAACACGTGGTTTGTAACCATAGAAACATACCATTACAGCGCAAGCAGAGTGAGCTATTCACCTTATTCATTGGCCTGTTCGATTCCTGGTTTTGGAATCGATTCCAGGGGTTGATTTTCAGACAAATTTTTTCGATTCTGATCAAAACGGGAGGTAAAAGTTATATCTCATTATAAACAGGTCATTACAAAGCATTCTTTGCACTATTTATAATAGCATGAACAACATTTACTATTAATAGCTCCATTCTAAGATTAAATCAGGTAGAGTAGAGAAGTGTTAGGTTCTCGCTGCACGTGCGGCACATTGATCATTTAAACTTTAACATACCGATTTATTGACGTGAACTAGGAAGCTAACTGAACTCTGCCATCTCCTTGTTGCAGACTTGTGTTGTAACATTGGGGAAGTTATTATTGTATGCCAATTTACTGTTCCAAAAAGGCTTCTTAAATGTGTAGTTCAGTGGTCGAGGAAATAAACACAGTCCGAAAATATCAACCGGTTTCCTAGAAAGGAATCGACTCCGTTTCGAGTCGATTCACGATTCCCAACAACTCTGAATCATTTATTTTTGGAATCATTTCCCAGCCCTACTTATTCAGCCTCGCCCCTTTTCAGCACTCCATGCTTCCATGTTTTGTATCTTAGAATCCGTTTTGTATTGAAGCTACTGAAAAGAGTCGATCAAAATGGATTACTTGTGGGCACACAAAGTATTTTTCACCAAGAGTTGATTGTGTGCGTCTACAGCACCATTTACTACGTGAAAATGCTTGAGGTGTTTTGTCATTACACTAAATGTTCATTTTTTGATCACGCACGGAGATTCGTACAGCTATGACACACTGCGCTTTTTCCTGTTACTAGCGCTTTATTGTTATAAGTGTAATTTATGCTTATTTTTGTAGTTTTCAACATGTTAATAATTTCAAACAGTGACCGCTTGTATTATATCACATGCAAGTTCATAAGTTTAAAGTATGTTTAAAAGATTTTTATTTCATTATTAAATTCAGATTTATTAATTCATTAAAATAAATGTAATCTTATTACACCAATTTGTCTCTGTGTCTGATTTACAGTAGATCCGGCATAATTCTTTATCTAACATCATTAAATAACTAACTAAAGTGAAGTTAATTTGTTCACGGTTATAAGTGCATTAAACAATCTTTCTTCTTTTTTTTCTTTTACAGTCTTCATATTTGGGTCGCTTAGCATGCGCCCCCACACTCGCACATCTCAGTTTTGCAGTGTAGCTTTACCGTGCAAGGAAAAATTGCAATTTCATTCTTAATTCAATCAATCGTGCAGCCTTGATGGATACCATACCGATGTCTCCGAGGTCAAAATCTGCAGGTTCACAGAGTGTTTTGGACGGTTACAGTAATTGCTACTTTTATGGTCATTGCCACGTTTGTAACCGTTTTTTTTTTTTTTTACAATTTAATGTGAAAATGAGTAATTCAACATGTACTCAGGAGTTCGTGGATGTTCTCTCTACATTCTGTGGCTATTATTATTTCTGGATTGTGCATTTAAATTCAGTTTTAACCAAGTGTGTGGTCACACTACTTTTTCTCTCTGTCTGATTTAGAAGGGGCGGAGCTCTAGATCGAACGACCCTTAGATTAGATTAAGCATTATTTTTTTTTATTCTTCCAGACAAAATTTGCGCCGCATTAGTTAATGACAGCTGTAACTAATCAACGTTAACTGGTGACCATGGTAGAAGCGGGAGGTTCTTCGGGTTGCTTGTCTTCTCCACATCATGCATTTTAAATCATTTAAAGCACGCCTAGCCGTGGATTATCCCTTACATAATCAACATTATTTGATGTCAATAGAACTATAAAAACAAATATATGATTGAATTTTTGTCATTATAAAAAATATGCAGCACACTCAAATATTGGGTAAATGGTTTAATTTGAATTAGATGGAAATAATTTATTCATACTCCGTATTGAGTGAAAGTATATTGGTGACACTTTACAATAAGTTTGTATTTGTTAACATTAGAAAATCCGTTTAGGTATCATGAACTAAAAATATACAATATATTTTACCGCATTTATTTATCCTGACTAATGTTATATGAGTGTGTGTGCGTGCGTGCATCGATCAGCCACAACATTAAAATCACTTGCCTAATATTGTGTGTAGGTTCCCCTCGTGCCGCCAAAACAGCACCAACCCGCATCTCTGAATAGCGTTCTGATATCAGACTTTGTCAGTTCAAACCAGTCTGTCCATTCTCTGTTGACCTCTCTCATCAACAAGACATTTCTGTTTACTATATGCTTTTTTGTTTTTGGCACCATTCTGAATAAATTCTAGAGACTGTTGTGTGTGAGAATCCCAGGAGATCAGCAGTTACAGAAATACTCAAACCAGCCTGTCTCTGGCACCAACAATCATCCATGTGATTATCTAATCAGCCAATCGTGTGGCAGCAGAGCAGTGCATAAAATCATGCAGATACGGGTCAGGAGCTTAATTTCATGTTCACATCAACCAAGTGATTTGGATCTTGGCATGATTAGGCAGGTGGTTTTAATGTTGTGGCTGATCGATGCATACATATATATATATATATATATATATATATATATATATATATATATATATATATATATATATATATATATATACACACACACACACACACACATGCATATAAACCAAGATTTATTAGTGCTGAAAAAATATTGCTATTTTTTAGATAATCTTGACCTATGTAGTTAACTAATGTTAATAAATACAACCTCATTGTAAAGTGTTACTAGTATATTTTGTACATCGACGTTTCGGCTGTTCGCCATATTGGATGTAAAAATTTTGTTAAGCTAATGGCACAAAATAAATTAATATAAAATACATAGCATGAAAGAAAAGTATATTTATAATCAACATTTAGATTCTGTCCGTCATATCTTGAATGCATTTTTTAAACGGAGCTCGTCACAATGCAATGTGAGATTGCCTTATTTGTGAAGGATACACTCAATTATGCCTTTGGCCAAAACAAGGTCTCATTTTGTTGCCTACTGTTTGGAACATGTCAGGAGCACACCTACTGTCTCATGCCAAAAATCTACTCTAGGTAGGCAGTTCACCAGGGTTTGGAACAGACCCTGGTCTCTAGATTGATTGCTTACACTTTGAAGTCTTGTAAATGATTTAGCATGTCTAAATTGAGTGTACTGAAGAATACTAATAATTTTGGAATGGTGCTGAATCCAATAAAAAACATTGTTAGATGTTGTGTTATTTCAATTAAATATCCCTTTTTGTTACACAGAGAGAATTCCCCAAATTCTTCACCTTCCGGGCTCGAGACAAGGTAAGTTATGTTTTACTTAAGACTGCCAATGACATGCGCAAAAAACCGTAAAATGTTTAAATGCAAATCTTCATTAAATTAATCAACTGCATCGTTTCTGGAGAAAGAACAAAAGGCAAATGAGTAGGAGAAAAAGCAAAAGCTGCTCTATTCCTGCCTTTCTTGTCTTTGCTGTAAAAGTCACTCCATCATGATCAACTGTGTTTCTGTGTCTGTCTTCAGCCCTGATAGTTTGCTAAAATGGTTCCAGCAAAGCTCATTACATTAATGAACTTTTTAATTATTTCTCTCATTTGAGAGGGATGACATCCATTAGCAGCTCTGATTACCAGCATTTACTAAATCCAGCCTGCTATTATTGCTCACGGCCACTTTCAGCTCCTGTAGACTAACTCACAATTTAAAATGACCAATTTCATCCCATTAATGATTTCAGTTTGATTCATTATTTTTTATGAAAATATAACCACAGCTTTGCTTGAGTATTTATGTGCTTCCAGTGAACTCTTGATTTATACAATGAACGTAGCTTATAGCCTACATCTGTACAATAATAATAAATAATGATGTCTTCATTGGATTCAAGATTTTTTTGTGGCTCTTTGCTTAATGGATTTGATTAATTTGTGTTTAAAAAAAGAAGACAAGACCGAAAAACATTAATGCATGGCCTCTAAGTTTTAAAGGGGCACCTATTATGCCCATTTTCACAAGATGTAATTTAAATCTTTGGTATATGTCTGTGAAGTTTCAGCTCAAAATACCCTACAGATCATTTATTATACCATGTTGAAAATGGCAATTTTTAGGTGGGAATAAAAACGAATGTTTTTGTGTGTGTGTCTTTAAATGCAAATGAGCTGGTGCGCCCCGCCCTGTATATGTTTATACCTATATGTTTGAACCGGAGTCAGACTCCGTCAGAAATAACAACTTTGAGAATGAACCAGGAAGTTTCCGAATGGTTATTTGATACATTTATTTATTTGTTGTAGAGTTTTTTTCAGCAGTTTTGCAACGATGGATGAGCAACACACACACACACACACACACAAATACTGTTACAACATTTGCTATGCGCTATAACGAAACAACACACACAAACAAACAAGTCTGTCAGCTGTGTCCGTCAGCAGTCTTGGGCAGGGCCTGTACAAAGTGATGTCACTTTGTACAGAATCTGCGAATGCCTTGTTCTGAGACAGTGCTTATTAATGCCGATTAAAAACAAAAGGACTGGGTGGATTTTTAGCATTATAGGGTGGTTGTGTACACACACTGCCAACACACATTTATGTTCAAACACCATGTAAAAATGAATTTTGCATAATTGGTCCCCTTTAAAAAAAAAAACAGCGAGATGCAGTACAGTGGTTAAAGATGTCCATCTAGTGCATGTTCACACAGACGTGCGCAAAATCATGTTTGGTGTGAAACTTTAATTACATGAATGTCTGAGATCTTTATATCAACCTAAGCTACCAGTTTTCAGGTTCTGTTTTTTTTTTTAACGCCTTAAATTTATAGTGCCTTGCCAACTATGATTTAGTTAAAATTCATCCTTAACTTGAGTTCCAATATTAAATAGACTCTCCCTTACATGCATGTTTTTTTCAATAAATTTTCCAGTTTGAGGAGGACCGGATATACAGGCACTTGGAGCCCGCATTAGCTTTCCAACTAGAGCTTAACCGTATGCGTAACTTTGCACTGACAGCGATCCCCTGCGCCAACCACAAGATGCACCTGTACCTCGGAGCTGCCCGCGTTGAGGTGGGCGCTGAGGTCACAGACTACCGCTTCTTTGTCCGTGCCATCATACGGCACTCGGACTTAGTCACCAAGGTAGAAGCTTCTCCAGGGTTGTCTTTGATCATGTCTATACTGTATATCTGATTAGAAGGATGAAACCATGTGATGTTCTATGCTGTGTAGGAGGCATCGTTTGAGTACCTGCATAATGAGGCAGAGCGCTTGCTGCTGGAGGCCATGGATGAGTTGGAGGTGGCCTTTAACAACACCACAGTGCGCACAGACTGTAATCACATCTTCCTCAACTTCGTCCCAACCGTCATCATGGACCCTTCCAAGGTCAGACATGCACACCGTCTTTCACTCTGTTCACCTTAGTGTCTGCAGCTGCTTTCATCAGAGAACAGCTTGTGTATTTTCTGTGTCACTAGTGGCACTAAATGGAAGTAAATAGCTAGATTGGACTTTTTCAAATATGATCACAATGTCTGTTGTTATGGAAGGGTCATCTTTGATATTTAATTACGTCACTATCACTATGGTTACAGGTGTTATTAGAATGCAAGTATTCACTCTGGTCTGCTGTTGTGTGAATAGGACAATTTGAGAGTCACACATCTTGGTCAATACATTTGTAAATCCCAAACACTGACTGCATGATGTTATGACTCAGATCCCTCCTTCAATGTAATTCTTTGGTATTTTTCACCTGTTTTATTGCCTGCTAGGGCAAAATAATAAGTTTGATCACTTAGAAAAGTAATGACACTCCTCTCCTCTTCAAGCCACATGATTTGAGGTATCATTCATGTCCAGAACACAACCAGTGCAGGACCAGTTACATGTCGTAGTTCAATACATAATGTTATTAGCCTAGTAGGGATTTGAATAAATAAACAGGCCCCAAACTGACTTCGTTTAGAAAAGCAGGTAGTAACACCCCAAGCCTGCATCATTTGGTTACATCTTTGGTTTTGATCCTTTAGATTGAGGAATCTGTTCGATCGATGGTCATGCGTTACGGCAGTCGTCTGTGGAAGCTTCGTGTGCTTCAAGCCGAGCTGAAGATCAACATCCGTCTGACACCCACCGGCAAACAGATCCCCATCCGCCTCTTCCTAACCAATGAAAGTGGCTACTACCTGGACATCAGCCTGTACAAGGAGGTCACAGACTCCCGTACAGGACAGGTGGGGCAAAAAGACCGACAGGTGGGGCTCACGTGTCTCTCATACACGCACACACACACAATCACACACATGGCAGTTTTATCCCCTTATCACTCATTATCTGAAAATCATTGTTCATTTTATATTTTGTGCTACCTCCTGACACCAGAGCGTTACTACTGTGTGCATTTTCCATTTCCATTTTTGATTTGTAACTAGTAGCATCTAATAAACATGCAAACAAGTAAAACATTTCTAGAGCAGATAGTGTTCATGTGGACTGCGGGACTAAGTTGAGAAATTTTAAACAATACAAAGCAAAACAGATAATTTTTTATATGTTTCCATGGCTGTTGGTTATTCATGTTACTGACATTACATCAGAAATTAGCATAATTATTCCCAATTCAAAGTAATGGCCAGCTTCCAATCACTGCCAACCATAAAATTATACATTCTGAATCTATGTATTAATTATCATTGTTCCACATTTGCTAAACATGTTGTGTGGTCCAAACATCCTCTGAAGCCTGAAACTGAACTTATGGTTGGATTTAAGGAGTGAATTCACTTAGCTGCATAGGAAAGCTATAGGTTTCTCCCTTTTTAGCTTAACTTCCAATGTGCTCTCTGTTTGCACTGGTCCCAGAACAGTTTGAAATGCACCATATTTTCATCCTAACTCCAAATAAAAGCCTCTGCATTTTCACAATGAGAAAGAAAAGTTGCTTTCACAGTAAATATACGATTTCTAATGAAAACCTTGTGCTATTGTCCACAATAGTGTACATTGTGTTTAGCATCGTGGCATTTCACAATAAATAGCTCAAATTATAAAAATGGCTTATCGGATGAAACTATAGTCTCTAATCTTTTGTCTCAAACAGGTTCCAAATTTAAAACATTTATTAGGTTTCTTGTCAGATGTAGTTTTGTTGGCATTTCTCCCAAATACAAACTCTGCTGTGATCGGCGCCATGTTGTTTTGTCACATGACTTTGTACTTAAAGTTTAACCCTTTACTGACAGCCCACAATTTTCTGAACTGAGATCAGTCAGTTTAAACAAATACAAATTCTGCGTTGCGTATAGTGAAGCCAAAATACAACGTCCACGCATGTGTGCCTGGGGTCAAACGATGATAAGTTCTATAAACGTACATTATTATGCCTGTATTTTGTCAATGTACATAATCCTGTTAATAAAAAAAATACAAAAATGGACCTGAATATTGATGAGTTAAAATTATTTATTGTGAAAAGAGATTCAGCACAGCTATGTAGGAAATCAGTTGTCAGGGACACCAGTCAAGTAAATAGTTTAGTGGTTATTATACAACAATATTTGAACTTGCTGCGATTGCCCAATCAGAAAAGAGTATTCCAGAGACCCTTGTAATAAAAAGGATTAAGCAATTTGATATTAAAAAAACGTATTTGCTGTAATAAAAACAGAAATGTCCTTGTCCTATTAAACTAGTTTTATTTGTTAATGATGTAATGTACCAACAGTCATCATAACTTTAACTGTTGGTGTTATTTTGTATTTTATCATCAGCTTACTGTTGTTATTTTTTTTGTCTAGGTTGGGGAAAATGTATTCATGCTTTTTTGTCTATACCTCTGCCTGACTGACTCTGTCTTGCTTTCTCTGTTTCTCTTTCTCTTCAGATCATGTTCCAAGCATATGGAGATAAGCAGGGTCCTCTTCACGGTATGCTCATCAACACACCTTATGTCACTAAAGACCTGCTGCAGTCTAAACGTTTCCAGGCCCAGAGCCTCGGCACTACCTATGTCTATGACTTCCCAGAGATGTTCCGTCAGGTATGATTTTCTGTTTATGCACCACCACCTCTGCTAGGAGCTCCGCTATAGAGACAACTTGTCATGTTCTAATCAATTCACGGTGAATGAAAAGTCCTGTCCTACTTTTTGTTTTCTTTATATCATTGTGGTGTCTTTTTCTAGGCTCTAAGGAAACTATGGCAGTCCGTGGACACACATGCCAAACTGCCAAAGTGCCCTCTTCCATCTGAACTGCTCACCTTCACAGAGCTAGTTCTTGATTCTCAGGGTCAGCTGGTGCAGATGAACCGCCTACCTGGAGGAAATGAGGTTAGATCACATCATGTTTAAAAGATTGCCTGATGTTGACTTCGTTTTCTCCAGCTCATTTACCCCTTATCCTACACAAATCAACGAACAATTAAATCGTTATTTGTGTAATTCTTTGCTTATTTTTTAGCAAACCAGCAGTTGCAATACAATTCACCCACACTAGGGGTCTCTCCTTTGCCTCTTAATTGTTGTTTTGTCAGGATCTACAAGCATTTAGGCTGGGAGCTGTGTTTATTTTACATGTTGTGCTATCAGACCTTGATTGTGGATGGTATAATCATTTAACACTATTATAAGTCTGGTATATAATACAGACTGATAAATCGGCTGATATTTGGCCATTTTGGCTGATTAACAGAACTGGTAGTTTTCAGTTGTGTCTGTTCAAAGAGTTCTGACAGCTTTGTCAATGTATAGTACACATGTTCTATTTTCAAATGGAAATATTGTGAAAATACATGCAGTGGTCAGTGTTGGTGCTCCAACAAATTGAGCTGTCATACTTATGAGAGACCCAGGATTGAGTCCACCTGGGTCATGTTCCCATCCTCATTCCTTTTCTCACCACTTGATTTCCTGTCTTTCTCTGTCTATCAATAAAACTGGCAAAATGCCCCCCAAAATAATATATATATATATATATATATATATATATATATATATATATATATATATATATATATATATATATATATATATATATATATATATAAGTATTATATTGGCCATCGGCCACCCTTGTCTCTAGAAATCGGCTTTTGCCATTTAAAAAAAATGTGGAGCAACAGTCAGCCAATATTTAGTGCTCAATGTCTTCACTTGTGCTTGATTCTCTAGATTGGCATGGTGGCATGGAGGATGACTCTTCGAACCCCTGAGTACCCGACTGGTCGTGAGATTATCGTCATCAGCAATGACATCACACATAAAATTGGCTCGTTCGGCCCAGAGGAAGATGTTCTTTTCCTGCAGGCATCAGAGATGGCGAGGGAAAGTGGCATCCCACGAATCTACATCGCTGCCAACAGCGGAGCGCGGATCGGCCTGGCAGAGGAGATCAGACACATGTTCCATGTAGCCTGGCAGGACCCGGCAGATCCGTACAAGGTTTGAAGCAGCTCCTGGGGATGGGACCATTGATCATTAATGTAGTGTTTACCTTCTGGATGTGTCATAATCGTAATGTTTGGCTGTTGGTTTTTGTAGGGCTTTAAGTACCTGTACCTCACACCTCAGGACTATAAGAAGGTGTCAGCTCTGAACTCTGTGTACTGTGAGCATGTGGAGGATGAGGGAGAGTCCAGGTGAGTTACACCTGTAACATTTTAAAAGGTTAAAAATATGATTTTTACCACTAAAATTAAAGAGAATGTTTAAAGAGATCATGTGATACATTTTTTTGTCCACTTAGAATGTTTGTAAAGGTTTCTTACACCAAATTTAGTCATAATTTACATTGCATGGGCATTTTCCACACTCCCTCTGACCATTAGGAATAAATGTTATTTGTTTTTGTTTTTTGTGCAGCTGTGCTGTTAAGGGCATACTGAAACAATCAGGCAAACTTTACATTAGTTCTTTCCTAACTTTGGAATTATTATGAGGAGCACTCCTATCAGTAGTCATATTCTAACTAGAATTATATCATCATATTCTGGTATTTAGAAATAATAAAGTTGCTGAACAACTGAATAGGAAGCTACAATATAAATTTTATGTCAGACAGTTGCGGAATTTAAGCTGAAGTCTTTTTGCACTGGGGAGGAAATATTTAGTTTTGAAAGTTACGGTATGTTTTTAATAGCATGTCAAACTCTTATTTGTTTTTTTCATGATTGTTCATGATATGACCTCACAATTAAAGACAGCACAATTACGTTTTTGACATCCTCTAACATTTGAAAATAAACTTTTTTTTTTTTTGTGGTTAATATTAATGTATATTATTTTTCAATTGAAAAATCTCTGTTTATGCAGGTATAAGATCACTGATATCATTGGTAAAGAGGAGGGATTGGGTGTGGAAAACTTGAGAGGTTCTGGCATGATAGCAGGAGAATCATCACTGGCATATGAGGAGATCATCACCATGAACCTGGTACACTAACAGAACACATTTGTTGAAAACTGTGACAAATATTTGGCAAAACATTCTGCTAAGTTTCCACTCTGGCAAATATTTGACAAAGTTCCACTCTGGCAAAGCATTTTGCAAAGTTCCACTCTGGCAAAGATTTGGCAAAACGTTTAGAAAACATTTGGCAAATTTCCACTCTGGCAAAGATTTGGCAAAACATTTAGAAAACATTTGTCAAAGTTCCACTCTGGCAAAGATTTGGCAAAGATTTGGCAAATATCCACTCTGGCAAAGATTTGGCATAACATTTAGCAAAGTTCTACTCTGGCAAAGATTTGGCATAACATTTGGCAAAGTCTCACTCCTGTAAAATTTTGTAAAACAATTGGTGAATTTCCACTCTGATAAAGATATCTCAAAAGATTTGGCAAAGTTCCACTCTGGCAAAAATTTGGCAAAACATTTAGCAAATATTTGGTAACACATTTGGCAAAGTTACACACTTGCCAAGTTTCACTCCTTTAAAATTTTGCAAAACAATTGGCGAAGTTCCGCTCAAAGATTTGTCTAAACATTAGACAAAGGTCCACTCTGGCAAAGATTTAGCGAAGTTCAACTAATAAAGATTTGGCAAAAAATTTGGCAAAGTTCCACTTTGGCATGCTCACAAGAGCTAAAAAAAAAAGAGCTCAAAAGCAATCAGCTTAATGTAGCAGTTCAATAACCTAATAATTGTCTTTGTTGGTCCTCAGGTAACATGTAGGGCCATTGGAATTGGTGCATACCTGGTGCGACTGGGTCAGAGAACCATACAGGTGGAGAACTCCCACATCATCCTGACTGGAGCTGGAGCTCTCAATAAGGTCAGCAACTGCACAGCACCAAACTGCTCTTTCACTGTAGATGGGAGTTATTTGCAACATGCCAACTCTGTCTCATCAAACTATTTTCTTATTTGCCCAGTCTATTTCAAAGGTGGTCTTCGTTGTTTATGAAAAATACCGCTATGAAAAAATGGCGTGTGCACATAAATTGCATATTCACTCTACTGATAAGGGCACTTTAATTGGCCTGTCTTTTGCGTAAGTAATTTGATTGAGCCGAGGCAGAAATTGTGACAGGTTAGCGTGAACTTTGAAATCATCGTGTTCGCTCAACTATGACCCAAATAAATTAACCTTTAATTCATGCAATTACCAAGACTGCATTACAATACTGTATGACTTTAATGAATCAGCCAGTTTCTTATTTTACTGATGATAGGGCTTGGATGTGGTTGGTTGTGCATTCAGGCATATGTTAATGTTTTTATGCTGAGGCTTTATTCATTTTAGCTGTCTATATTTGGTTCCAAAGTGTTTCAGGATTCAAAACCTCTCTGGTCTCCTAGAGTTTGGTTTTGTGTCTCTGTAAAAAGTCTGTGTTTAGGCAGGTTACTTGTCTTTGAGAGCATAAGATATACACCTCATGTGACCATGTATAACGTTTTGGGAGCAGTTATGGTGGAGTGACACGGGTATCAATATTTGTGAGAGTCAACTGCATTAACATCTAGTTTTGTAGAAAATATGGCTAGTACTAACTGATTTTCTGCAAGTGAAATGGGTCCTGCTATGTGGTAGGCCCTGTGTGTGTACAGAACAGGATTATGCACTCATTAAGAGGAGTGACAACAATATTTAGTTGCAGTTTGTGCATGACCTGTGGATAATAGAATCAGATTTTTTGCTTTGTAAATATTGATTATTAAAAATAAACTCTTACAGTTGGCAAACTCCCATGCTGAAGAATCTTGTAATGTTTGATGCATAGAGGACCAAAATGCAAAGAAACATTTTGTCTATATGGGTGTTTCTCTACGTGTATAATTCACCCCTCAGTGATTTCCATCCCCCCCACGTGTCTCTCTCTCTCTCTCTCTCTGTCATGATGATGCAGCTCTTGCAGGAATAATAGAAAGAGAAGCGTGAAGTTGTTATTTGCATAGAAATTGGGTGATGCCTCTGGCTGAGACCGGGAAGGGAGACCCATATCATTCCCCTGAGAACAGATTTAGCACTTCTACTCTGACAGATCTCTCTCTTTCTTGCTCTTGTTTTATCTCCAATACATGAAGAAATGACTTGTGACCTGATTCTTTTAAAAATATCTGATCGGTCTCAAACTTCTTTTCAGCCTTTGGCAAATTGACAAATTATCGAACTATAGCGTTTGCTAATATTTTTATGCGAAACCTCGACTCCTAAAAAACCCCATCCAACAAACATTGGAATTAATCGCTAAAATCTAAACAATTGCTTAGCCCTAGCTGTAATACATATTTCAGGGACAAGTGTGGTTACTGTAATCTAATTACTTTTTAGTCCAAAAAGTAATCCAACATATTACATTTAAAATTCTTGTAATCGTATTACAGTTACTGACTTTCAAATAAAGTAATTCATTTGAAAAATGTTACTTGCACTAAAGTAAATTGTTTTATAGATTTAAAGCATGACTTTATATGTACAGTACGTCTGTTAGCGTTTCTGTGACAGCTGAAGGCTGTGCTACAATAAATGAGGAAATATAGACATTTTGAATTTGAGAGGAAAACCAAAAGCTTTTCTAGGAAAAGGGATTTAAAAAGTAACTTAAAAGTAAAATAATTAGTAATGTTATTACTTTTAGATGAAGTAATCAGTAATGTAATCTTATTACATTTAGATATATAATTTGTAGTGGATTACTTATTTTGAGTAACTTACCCAACACTGGTCTAAAGTCAGAACCAAACAGAATTAGAAAAATAATGAGTTTTTCCAAACAAGTTTCTCATATGCTCATTTGTTTCAGGGTTCCCACCGTCATGGAAAACCTTGAAATATCAAGACATTTTAAAATTGTAATTTCCAGGCCTGGAAAAGTCATGGAAGTTAATAAAAACCCTTAAACATCATGGAAAAGTCAGGGTAATCCCTATAGTGAAAATAATGTTTCCTTGCTGTGCTCAGCTGTCAAATATTTAATTTGCTAGAAATTGCTCTTTTTGGGTGCAATTTCTTTAAAATTGCGTTAAAAATCATTATCTAGTAATCACAAACATCTGGTAAAGTCACATTTGATTGTCAGAGATTGGGAACCCTGTTTTTTGAGTAGGGCTGTGTCACATGTAGGGCAATTATATATTGCAATTATTTTACTCAAAATATTGTATGGATTCTTTTGATTTATTTTAGAAATTAATTAATTCTTGTTTCCTGCGGGTCAATTAACAAAGATACAGGTTATCTTAAGTGGAAACTGTCTTAAGCAGCAATTCTTCAAAGTTGCTTCTATTAGATGCCATACTGGACAAAAAAGACAAGCAAATCACATGAGAAAAATGATCCTGCAAACTCAAGCATTTGCAGCAGTTTTGCATGCAATTCATATAACATATAATGATAAACCAGAATGTTTTGAATCGTGACGTGTATTGCATTGTGAGTCGTTGGCGACTACCAGCCCTAGTTCAAACAAACAGGAAACCCCACCTCGATCCACGGCATTGTTTGAGCCAGACATGTCAGACTGCTCAAACAATCAGTGCCACAAAGCGGCACATTGTTTACAGTCTCAGGGAGGTCAATGAATGGCTTAATTAGAGAGAAAGTATTAAGAAAGAATTTAATAATTTAAAAAAATCACCTTCTATGAAAGCATCATGCAGTCCTATGGAAGTATGCAATCCTTTTGACAGTGCATGAATAGAGAAAAAGAGAAATCGGTGCATCGATGTCATCCTAAAGGCATAATTAACCCTTGACTGTATTAACTAACCCACTGGCCACTCAGTGACACAGTCATCCTTCCCAGGCCATTGACAGAATTGAGCGAAGAGCAGGTTCTCCCCGGTAGCCCACAACATAGAACTGACTGCCTGTGTGACAGTATTGACCCACAGCCCCAGGACCTCCACTAACACTGACATTGCCATAACACTGAGACAGGAAAAGGGATGCAAAACAACCAACTAGAGCACTTTATGTGGGTAAATATCAAAACAGTGAAAACGGGTAGCAAATTCAAGGCTTCAAGAGTCCAAAATTTATTAAATCCCAGATGCAGTTTATTGTTCTGCAGTTTATTAAATCCTAATTATAACCAGAACAATTAAGAATTGGGACATACCACGGGACTTTGAACAATAAGCAAGCCTGAAATGCACTAGGGTCTCTTATTTTGAAATGTAGACTTGGCCCTGTTACTATGCTCTGTATTAAGTATTATTCAAATTAAGCTTTTTATAGCCTATATATTCACCATATGAAGTGTTTTGTGTACAGTTGAAGTCAGAAGTTTATATGCACTTAGTTTGAATTTATTAAAACTCATTTGTTTAACCACTCCACAGATTTCATAGTAGCAAACTATAGTTTTGGTAAGTCGTTTAGTTCATCTACTTTTGTGCATGACAGGAGTAATTTTTCCAACAATTGTTTACAGACAGATTGAGTCACATTTAATTGACTATATCACAATTTCAGTTGGTCAGAAGTTTACATACACAAAGTTAACTGGTCCTTTAAGCAGCTTGGAAAATTCCAGAAAATTATGTCAAGCCTTTAGACAATTAGACAATAAGCTTCTGATAGGAGGTGTACCTGTGGATGTATTTTAAGGCCTACCTTCAAACTTGACATCATGGGAAAATCAAAAGAAATCAGACAAGATCTCAGAAAAAAAATTATGGACCTCCACAAGTCTGGTTCATCCTTGGGAGCAATTTGGAAACAGGTAGACAAGTATCTATATCCACAGTAAAACAAGTCCTATATTGACATAATCTGAAAGGCTGCTCAGCAAGGAAGAAGCCACTGCTCCAAAACCACCATAAAAAAGCCAGACTACAGTTTGCAAGTGCACATGGGGACAAAGATCTTACTTTTTGGAGAAATGTCCTCTGGTCTGATGAAACAAAAATTTAACTGTTTGTCTATAATGAACACCATCCCAACTGTGAAGCATGGGGGTAGCAGCATCATGTTTTGGGGATGCTTTGCTGCAGGAGGGACTGGTGCAATTCACAAAATAGATGACATCATGAAGAAGGAAAATGATGTGGATATATTGAAGCAACATCTCAAGAGAGCAGTCATGAATTTAATTTTCAGTCACAAATGGGTCTTCCTAATGGACAATGACACCAAGCATAACTCCAAAGTTGTGGCAAAATGGCTAAAGGACATCAAAGTCAAGGTATTGGAGTGGTCATCACAAATTCCTGACCTCAATCTGATACTGAAAAAGCATGTCCTAGCAGGGAGGCCTGCACACCTGAATCAGTTACACCAGTTCTGTCTGGAAGAATGGGCCAAAATTCCAGCAACTTATTGTGAAAAGCTTGTGGAAGGCACCCAAAATGTTTGACCCAAATTAAAAAATGTAAAGGCAATGCTACCAAATACTAACAAAGTGCATGTAAACTTCTGACCCACTGGGAATGTCATGAAAGAAATAAAAGCTTAAATTAATAATTCTCTCTACTATTATTCTGACATTTCACATTCTTAAAATAAAGTAGTGATCCCAACTGACCTAAGACAGGGAAAGTTTTCTACGATTAAATGTCAGAAATTGTGAAAAAATCTATTTGGCTAAGTTGTATGAAAACTTCTGACTTCAGCTGTATATATATATATATTACACCAGATAAGGTTTAATGAGGAATAAGGTTTATTATTATTCAGATATGATGGGAAGATATGAAGTTGGAAATACAATGCATGTGCTGACGGCACATTTCCATAAAATCGCAGTTGTCTTTGTATGCCCTCTCTAATTATGAACACTTTATTATCTAATTACAAAATATACACTGAAGTGAAGTGAAGAGGAAAAAATATGGATAAATATTGTCAATGATAACAGATTTAGATACAGCATGTCAGTGATTGTTTTTATTTCACTTTTAGAGGCCGCTCTTATATTGTAGAATCAAGCCCTTGTAACTGTAGAATCCTCCAATGCAGACAGAGGAATGAATAAATAAAACATTTCGGCATAGATTTTCTCAGATAACCGATAGTTCTAAAGAGCAATTATCTGCACCAATTTATCGTTAAAACCGATAAATAGGCCTACGTCTACTGCCCATTACATTTATGTAACCTTGTAAACAAATCAGAAAAAAATTGTTGCTTGAGGATATTTTGATTAGGCTTATTTGACACTAACTGCTTATAAACTCTTGAATTTCTTTCCATGATTCTGTTGCATGAATCTGGCAGAGTTTAAGAAATCTAGCAGACAGTTTTTCTTCAGACACTCATTGTAACAGCTTCTTAACTTGTCGACATTTTATATAAAGATATATATACCAGCGGACTGAGCAAAAACATAGCTTTTCCATTTGAGGTTGCAATACACATCTGGCATGAACAACCTATGGTATGTTATCTGAGGCTGGATCACTATTT
Source organism: Moxostoma hubbsi (assembly GCA_032164185.1). Classification (NCBI taxonomy): domain Eukaryota; kingdom Metazoa; phylum Chordata; class Actinopteri; order Cypriniformes; family Catostomidae; genus Moxostoma; species Moxostoma hubbsi. The sequence continues at coordinate 14,348,777 of JAVLUX010000044.1, forward strand.
TCACTTTAGTTCTTAAACTCTTTGCTCTTCCTCCACAGGTTCTGGGTCGTGAGGTGTACACCTCCAATAACCAGCTGGGTGGAGTACAGATCATGCACAATAACGGAGTCACACACACCACCGTATGTGACGATTTTGAAGGAGTGTATACATTACTGCATTGGCTGTCTTTCATGCCGAAGGTAGGCAGAACATACTGCAAAGAGTAACCAAGAGGATTCGATTCTAAAATCTGATATCCCTTGTTTGTTCAAATTTAATTGGAACTATGACAATTTTGTCCATCTTACATTTTCTGAAGTCATTGGTTGAAATTTAATCGCGTCACCTGTAGTATAGTACAGTACGAGAACCCCTGTGTTCGCTCAGAGACGTGAACACTGAAAATATCATCAGGTTGTTGATGGTTTGCATCTCATATTAATCTTCTTTTTCAGAACAAGTTCAGTCCTGTGCCTCTGCTGACCGCTAACGATCCCATCGACCGGCCAGTGGAGTTTGTGCCCACCAAGGCACCCTATGACCCACGCTGGATGCTGGCGGGACGTCCCAGTCAGAGTGAGTGCATATTACATTCTTCGCTTGATTGAAATAATCAAATTTGACCCTATTAACTTTCTTAATGCATGTTGTTGTGCACAATTAATTGATGCACATTACTCCAAAGAAAAAAGAAACATTTGTAACCTTTCATTAAATGTAACTACTTGCAACTAGCCCGTGAGAGCTATTAGTAACATTACATAATAGCCAAATAACTATTCAAGCATTGTTTTAAGAGCTATTGTTGTAGGCGATGCAGCCTTTCTAAAATCTTGCCAATAATTAACAGCAATGTAATGCTAATTTACATTGATAAATCAGCAATAATAGCAAATAACGATAGAAGCGTTACCATTATGATACGTTGAAATGGTCTTTTTATTTCTTTTTATTGTGGCATCACATCAAAATTTATCAAAATCCTGCCCTATGTATTTTTTATTTTTTTTCCATGTTAAATCTCCTGCTAAACTCTAAAATATTTCACATTGTTTAAAATGGGCTGCGATTGCTGTTTCATATTGACATTTAAACACACCACCAAGAAATAGTTCCTTTTTGGACATGTACCTCAGAGTACTGTGTAAATACCATGATGTATGAATATGATAATCTTTCAGCACTATGGTATATATCAAAGTACCATGGTAGTACCATCTTAAACCATTACTGTACCATTGTACCGCCACAGTAATGACTTGGTAGTATTTGTCGCTGCCACCTGCAGTGATATCCCATGTTTTGTGTATTTAGGGTTTTTTTAGGGTGGAGAAAAGCTCCAGTAATGGATGACTGTGGTCTGGGGGTTTATGTTTGAGGCAAAGGTCTAGGTCTCTCCGCTCAGAGATAAGACTGCGATATATGTTGTGTTTTTTTAATGAGTGAGACAGATTACACATCACTGTAATTGCCACAGCAAGGTGGGGAGATATCGTGAACTGGGTGGCAGGGAGAACGAATCTTTGTCTTGGTGCTGAGACAAGTCAGGTGTAATTGAATGGTAACCTCTCACTGCAGCAAGTATATGCTTCTCTGAGCTTCAGCTTAGCTCAGTTCATGATATCTCTGATTAAGATTAATACAGCTTTGTCTGTCTCTCTCTCTCTCTCTCTCTCTCTCTCTCTCTCTCTCTCTCTCTCTCTCTCTCTCTCTCTCTCTCTCTCTCTCTCTCTTTCTCCACTCAGACAATAAGGGTGTGTGGGTGAGCGGGTTCTTTGACCACGGCTCTTTTCTGGAGATCATGCAGCCGTGGGCACAAAGTGTAATCGTAGGTCGGGCCAGGTAAGCACCAGTGCATTATATATCTTCAATGCCATACCCATACAATATGTGCAAAGTAGGCTGTGAAAAAAAAAAAAATGCATTGTTTATCCTTTTGATCTTTCATTAAAAAAAAAAAATCACAAAAGTAAAATAATTGAAACCGTGGAAATATCATTATTAAATAAATATTTTTTTTCTCCAAAACGCATTGGTCATAATTATTGGCACACTTTTATTCAATACTTTTTCCAACATCCCTTTGCCAAGATGGAAGCTCTGAGTCTTCTCCTATAATGCATAATGAGGTTGGAGAACACATGGCAAGGGATCTGAGACCATTCCTCCATACAGAATCTCTCCAGATCCTTCAAATTCAGAGGTCCATGTTGGTGGACTCTTCTCTTTAGTTCACCCCACAGGTTTTCTATGGGGTTCCGGTCAGGAGACTGGGATGGCCATGGCAGAACCTTGATTTTGTGGTCAGTGAACCAGTTTTGTGTTAATTTTGATGTGTGTTTTGGATCATTGTCCTGCCGGAAGTTCCAACCATGGCCCATTGTAAGCTTTTGGGCAAAAGCAGCCAGGTTTTAATTTGTTTATATGTTGGTATTTGATAGAGTCCATGATGCCATGTATCATGCATGAACAAGATGTTCAGGATCTCTGGCAGAAAAACAGCCCCACAATATTAAAGATCCAGTAGCACATTTAACTGTGGGCATTGGGTACTACTTCATCTCTGTGTGCACCAAATCAATCTCTGGTGTTTGCTGCCAAAAAGCTCTATTTTTGTTTTATCTGATCATAGAACCTGGTCCCATTTTGAGATCCAGTAGTGTCTGGTAAACTGAAGAAGCTTGAGTTTGTTGTTGGATGAGAGCAGTTTTTTTTTTTTCTTGAAATCCTCCCAAACAACTTGTGGTTATGTAGGTAATGTCTGATATTTTTATTTATTTTTTGAGAATTTCTGACCCCAAGACCCAACTGATTTCTTCAATTCTCCAGCTATGATCCGTGGAGATTCTTTAACCATCCACTCTAACCATCCTCCTCAATGTGCTTGGAGACAATATAGACATACGTCCTCTTCGGGGCCAATTATTAAGTTCTTAAGTTGATTGGAACTTCTTAATTATTGCCCTGATGGTAGAAATGGGCATTTTCAAAGCTTTAGCTATTGTCTTACAGCCACTTCCCATTTTATGAAGCTCAACATCCTTTTGCCGCACATCAGAACTAAATTCTTTAGTCTAACACTTTGTGATTGATGATTAAGGGAATTTGGCCTGTGTGTTAATTCATATTTATACCCCTGTGAAACAGGAAGTCATGGCTGAACAATTCCATGTTCCTAGTCACCCAGATGCACTAAGACATTTTTTTAAATATGAATGGGAATATACTTCAGATATATTTTACTCTTAAGAATTTCTAGTGGTGCCAATAATTGTGGCCAACGTCTTTTGAAGAAAAAATATATAATAATGAGATATTTCCCCTCTTTCAATTGTTTTACTTCAATTAAAGGTTAGAATTATTATACATTTTTTTATGAGAGATCAAAAGGATAAACAATGCAGATTTGTTTTCACAGCCGCCTTTGTTCATATTTACCAAGGGTGCCTATATATCTGGCCACCACTGTACAGTGTAGCATTATAATTTTTAAATGTTTATTGTTGCATAATGCGTTCTGTTTTACTGTTGTTTAAAAAAATAAAATAATTGTTGGCAGTATACAGTATAAACTGCACAAAATTTAATAGGTACTTGTCTTCATTCTGGACATAGTCAGAGCTTCTGTCAGTTGCACTCCTCATTGTATTTGTGTTGTCCTCAGATCTCAGTGCCTAAGGGGCAGCGTTTGTCATTTGGAAAGATCGTGATTTGATAAATGCACTTTGAAAGCTCCTTGAAAGCTTTGAACAGACCGAAATTTATGATTGGCATATCTTATCCATAATTTCATCCCTGAATTCTTTTTTATTTTTTATTTTTTTCTCTGGTGAGCCTGTGTTTCCTGTATTGCTGTTCAGTTGTGCTGCTGTTCCGCTGCTTAATCACCAGCACCACAACAAAAGAAAGTAGATTGTAACAGAGTAACAACAAACCTACAGGGCGAACAGTCTATTCTTTTTCACAAATGAATGAGTAGGTTCTTTTAATGAACTGGGAAAAAAGACTTGTAAGTTCTGACTTCAAGTTATTAGTGATCAGTTAGTATATTGAATCAGTCAAACTAATTATCACTGACTGACACACTGTGACTGCATGTTCACATGACAATGTGAAGTTGAAGAAATGCATTCACTAAAGAGATTTGTTGTAATGGTATTTTTGTTTTTTGTTTTGGTTTGGTTTCTTTTTGTTTTGTTTTGGTTTTCTTTTGGTTTCTTTTTGTTTTGGTTTGGTTTCTTTTCGTTTTCGTTTTGGTTTCTTTTTGTTTTGGTTTCTTTGTGGTTTGGTTTTGGTTTCTTTTTGTTTTTGTTTTGGTTTTGGTTTCTTTTTGTTTTGGTTTTGGTTTCTTTTTGTTTTGGTTTGTTTTCTTTGTTTTGGATTGGTTTGTTTTGATTTTTGTTTTATTTTGTGGTTTGGTTTTGGGTTTTTTTACCAATTATGAGGGGCTCCCCTGCTGCAAAAACAAGATTTCTTTAGGAAACACTGAGTGTTTAAGTTATCTATGTGCAACATATTCTTTCTTGTCAATTGTAGATTGGGTGGGATACCAACTGGAGTTGTTGCAGTGGAAACCCGCTCTGTGGAACTGTCAATTCCAGCAGACCCGGCTAATCTTGACTCAGAAGCCAAGGTGAGCACTTAGAAACACACTCAAACTCTTTTTCCACCTAGTATTAAGATACATCTCAAGTGATCCGATCACATGTGGTCAGCTGAGACACATCAATGTTTACACCTGGTTACTCTAGTGCGCCTCCTGTGACCATTCTTATTCGGATTTGGATGGGAGGTTTCTGTTTTATGACTACATACATCAATCACTATGTCTGTGTCTAGTGTGTGTGTATATGTATGATTAAAAAGAACAATCGCGATGTATCTAAGTGAGGTAGTTGAAATTTAATCCAAGACCAAGCGCTACATTTCGAGCAGAATTATCCATTATTTTAGTGAATTACCTGTATTGTCATCTGTGTCCCAGCATGTTGATATCAGACACATTGAAGAACATCCATGAATTTCTTGCACTTGCGTATTTTTCGGTTGGGCAGTTATTTCTTTTTAAAAGTTTAAACTCTTGTTTAAGCTCAGTGTTTTATTGGCAGGTGAGGAGTAGTGCTTTGCTGCCATCCAGGACACAAATAGGACTGATTAGCGTTTACACCTCAAATGCGATGTGGACATATGGTCACATGCTTTTTTGACTACCTCTGTATGTGGTTTTTGTGATCCGATCACAAAACATTTCAGACCCCATTTAGCACTGACCACCTGAAAGAAATCATAATGGCAGGTGTAAACGAGGTCTCAGACAAACGTTCACATGTTCTCTTTCTAAGAATAATGTCCAGTGGTTGTGCTCTGATTCCTGTAGATAATCCAGCAGGCAGGGCAGGTGTGGTTCCCCGACTCGGCCTTTAAGACCGCACAGGCCATTAAAGACTTCAACAGAGAGGGGCTTCCACTCATTGTGTTTGCCAACTGGAGGGGCTTCTCTGGAGGCATGAAAGGTCTGTTATGCAGGAAGTGATACAAGGAGTGCTTTAGTGATGTGTGATATATCTGCTAACACATCCTGTGGTGGCTTCAGACATGTATGACCAGGTGCTGAAGTTCGGAGCGTATATCGTGGACGGGCTAAGAGAGTACAGACAGCCAGTGCTGGTCTACATCCCCCCTCAGGCAGAGCTCAGAGGAGGATCATGGGTTGTTATAGATCCCACCATCAACCCTCGTCACATGGAGATGTATGCAGATAAGGACAGCCGGTAAGAGGAGCAGCAACGTTGAACCAAAAGATCTGTCCTTATAAGTAGTGCTTTGGTGATATCATATGGCAAAAAACATATTCGGATCGAACCGAATCACCCAAACAGATTGTATCAAAAACTGATTCACGAAATTAAACAAACACTCTTAACTCTGTTAGCGTTTTTATTTCTGATAATAACTTTGACTATGTGGTCTCATATAGTCGTTGCTGTGACTGTGACACAAGAATTTGGCATGAAACTGGTGATTCGACAGTCTTTAGGAGCTGTAATGGCCAAATTAAAAGCACATTCTAATTGTTGCAATGTTGACAATGTTAACTATATAACGCAAAAAAATTATATTTCAATCATTGTAATTATCACCCAGCCCTTCAGCCGCATGGCACAGCTTAACATGCGTTTTTACTTTACCGTGTAAGTAACTGTAAAGGGGTATAAGGGAACGGAGGTGGCGAGAACTGGCTTGACAATGTAAATAATATTTTAATGAAGAAATAAACGAAAAAACACACGAACATAAACGCACAGAGCAGCTGCCTGTCATTATCTCTCTCTCTTTCTCTCGAACTGTTGTCACCGGCCGCCTTTATCCCTGACGCGTGCCCCCATCAGGCTGATTGGGGACCGACCGCGCATTGTTCCAGCCCGGCCTTGCCCTCCTCCGCTCTACAGTAACAAACCTCATACTCAAGTGTGTGATAGTTAGATTCAAACGTCTGTACCACTATACTGGATGTGTTATTATTCAGGTAAATTGCCATACATATATTGACTTCAACATACTTGATTTGCAATGTTCTCTTTAAATTGTTGCTCTGCCATTATATTAGATGACTTGAAAGAGAAAACTCACTGTAGATACGGACAGTACACACTAATGTTTGCAATAGCATCCCTTGTGGTAGCCTTGAGATTGCAACTACTTGCATTGTGTTATGAATAGCGATCCAACACATTTTGGAACGCAACGACGGACAAAATGCGATTGCATAGCAAGAAGCGCCTTTGTAGAGTGTAGAGTATGTTTCAGCTTTTTTGCCACAAAACTCATAGCAAAGTTGCAGCTGTGATGCATGTTTGCTTCCTAGTTTATAGTAATATGGTGTCCTAACCAGGCACAACATGATAAAGCGACAAACGAAAAAGCTATCTTTGATGTATCTGATGATCTAGTGTGTGTTCCACAGTGGTGGCGTGCTGGAGGCTGAGGGCACAGTGGAGATCAAATTCAGGAGAAAAGATCTGGTGAAGACCATGAGGCGGGTGGACCCTGTGTACATGGGGCTTGCAGAAAGACTCGGTAAGTTGATTTTGTTATCGAGATTTCAGGAATAAACGTAAGACATCACTCTTAAAATTGCATAAAATCAGTTATGATTAAGTGATTTGTAGATGTCATATGGAACTTGGCAAGCATGTAACATCTCATCTTACCCTCTATAAACTGACTTTCTTAGCCCTCTCTCTCTCTCTCCCTCTCTGCTGAAATGGATTCCTATCATTGGGTGGTGTATTCTGTATCAAAGCATTTCACTGCTATGTTCCTCATTTTGTTGGCTCGTTCTCTCTCTCTCTCTCCTCCCTGAGGAGACTTGTCAATAGCAGAGGTCTCAGATCAGTCAGACCCCTCTCTCTCTCTCTCTCTCTCAATCGATTCCCCCCTCAGCAGTCACTAAAGAGGACCATGCCACCAGAGTGGCCTGCGGTGTTGCAGGCAGTCGTGCTAAATGATTGGCTTTGATGTGATCGATCTCTCTTGGACAGCCAAAGGGCTGATGGAAGATCCTAGAGGGCTCCTTGGTTGGGTTGGCACTGTGGCTATGTGATCATTCATGCTGATCACCAACTATAGAGCTTGGAGCAAATAGTGAAGGGGTCAATATACAGTAGATGCTTATAAGTTGTGCTCATTGACTTAAAGGCAAATAGTTTAAGATGTAATACACAACAATCTGTTTTAGTAGCATGCAAATATATGGGGCAGTCATATTTTGAAAGATTTTTGTAGTGGTCTACTAGAGGTCTGCTAGGGCCTTAAAATGAAACCCGGTCCGAACCATACCGTCAGATTTTAAGCCTGAACCTGAAATCGCAAGTACTGTTGCAATGGGCTGTATTTTATGCAAGCATATAGGCGGCATTCGTAACAGTACTGAAACAGTAAACATACACTGTTTTAACAAGGCATGGCAGCCCCTTATTACACTAGAGCAGAAGGGGGGAAAGTATTGCCTTACCGTTTACTTGCCGAAACTTCACTAGGTGCTGAACGATCTGGAATAATATGAAACAATGCAACTGTCCCCTGTATGCAGCTTGAACTTCAAACTTCAGATTGTTGAATCTTTGTGACAACTGCGCAAAGAATGAAACGGAGCACAGGTGTCTCAACATGCGTTTTTGAAAATCATTCTTTTTAAGTTGATATGGTGTTTAAATTGTGCCGGTCCTGCGCGAGACACTGAAGAAACGTCGAGATGCAGTGCGAATGTCAAAGACATTTGACCATCATGTGTTTACATAGGAAAACAATGGGTAAGCAGAACGGGACGCGTGCAAAAACGCGTTCGGTGTGAATGGCCCCTAACCGGTTTGTTCATGCATGTGCGTGAAACAAGTTCGGTAAGCCTGTTTATTTTTTAATTCATTACAAACACGACCTGAACCCGAAGTCCTACTTGGAAAAACTGACCCGAACCTGACCCAAAACCCATCGGGTTCTCGGGTCCCATCGGGGTTGGGTTGCAGACCTCATCTACCAACCCCATTATCAACACCACATGATAAATTAGAATTGGACAATTTTCATTTTTGGATTAACTATTTTTTTAACTAAATGCCTCTATTTATGGCCAGCGGCATAGCACAACAAACTAGAAAGCATTTTTAATTGCTAGCAAAATGCACAAAAACCACAACAATATTGACATGACAAACTAGATAGCTGAAATGCTTCTGAAAGTGACAAAAAAATGACACACATGCCAAGTTTATCATTGGCCGACGCTAAAATTGATGTTTACGCAGTTTTATATTAATGAGACAAAATTGCTGAAATGTAATAAACCTTTTACATTATTTACTCAAATTATAATAATCTACAAATATTCGATATTGGACGAGAAGCCCTAAAAAGGTCATTTTGGGTTCCGCAGTGACTCTCTGGTAGTCTACAGTAGCTTCATGAGTGCTATTTGCATTTGAACTGCATTTCATTACCTATTGGATATTGGGCCTTGAATTCATATATGTTTGTCCCACCTGGAAGCTCGGCTTCTCTATATTATGACTGATCGAGCTCTCAAATGAGCAAGACTTTGGCCAATAATTCAAACGCAGATGTGTGTGATTGACAGCATAAGAAATGTACCGCAAATGATACAATGGAAAGGTTTTGCAATGGCCAGTGCTGAAATTATATATAATGCAGTTTTACTGCAATTGCTCAAATTTAAGAAAAGAAATGTACTCAACGTTTACTCAAATTCACCCCAAAATATTACATGAGTGAATGTGCATTATAGACACATTCATTATATTTATTGACAAGTCTGTCACTGCTTTTGAGTACAGTAGTTTTTGAACAGTTTCACTAACTTTGCATGTTTCCATTCTCTCTCTCTGTCTCTGTCTGTTTGTAGGCACCCCAGAGTTGAGTGTATCAGAGCGTAAAGATCTGGAGAGTAAGTTGAAGGAGAGAGAGGAGTTCTTGCTGCCTATATATCATCAAGTAGCTGTGCAGTTTGCTGATCTTCATGACACACCAGGCCGCATGCAGGAAAAAGGTGTCATCACTGTAAGTATTCCCCCTTCTGCAGCACATTACACTTGTCTGCTCTGCCTTTTCCTGCTGTGTTTCCCATTCAGTTAAGCATCTGATGCATTATTCTACTATGCATAACTTAAAAAATAAAAAAGTATTGTGGTGCTACCAATGGTATGAGATGCCATTAAAAACAAATGTAGTGTCAAATTTAGTTGTATATTTTATTTTAAAAAGTGTGGTTTGAGGATGTATTATTTACATGCTACTTCAAGGAATACCGTGGTTGTACTGTGGTACGTGTCCTCAAAACCATGTTATTACAATGGTATCATGTCCAAAAAAAAAAGGTACTTTTTATTAGTGGTTGTCCCATGTTGAGGAATCAGAAGTTCAAAGACAGATGAATCCATCATTTTAATACATCTCAAGAGTTAACTGGAGCTGAATGTGTGTGTTTGTTTAGGATATCCTGGAATGGCGAACATCTCGGCAGTTCTTCTACTGGCGTTTGCGACGATTATTGCTGGAAGACACGGTGAAGAGGAAAATTCAGTGTGCTAACAGTGAGCTGACGGATGGGCAGGTCCAGGCCATGCTGCGACGCTGGTTTGTGGAAGCAGAGGGAGCTGTCAAAGTATGTGATGAACAAAATATTTTTCAAACAAGCATATAGTATAAATGCACTCACTGAGCACTTTATTAGGAACACTATGGTCCTAATAAAGTGCCCAGTGTGGTCTTCTGCTGTTGTAGCCCATCGACATCAAGGTTCAACATGTTGCATTCTGAGATGCTATTCTGCTCACTACTATTGTACAGAGCGGTTATCTGAGTTACCCTAGACTTGATATCAGCTCGAACCAGTCTGGCCATTCTCCGTTGACCTCTCTCATCAGCAAGACATTTCCATCTGCAGAACTGCCCCTCACTGGATGTTTTTTGTTTTGGCACCATTCTGAGTAAACTCTAGAGACTGTTGTGTGTAAATCCCAGGAGATCAGCAGTTCCAGAAATACTCAAACCAGCCCATCTGGCACCAACAATCATGCCATGGTCCAAATAGCTGAGATCAACATTTTCCCCATTCTGATGGTTGATGTGAACATTAACTGAAGCTCCTGACCCGTATCTGAATGATTTTATGCATTGCACTGCTGCCACACAATTGGCTGATTAGATAATCGCATGAATATGTAGGTGTACAGGCGTTCCTGTAAAGTGGTTGGTGAGGGTATATACAGTACAAACACATATATACATATATTTATTTATTATTATCAGGACAAATTAATATCTTCACTCTTAAAAGTTTAATGTTTAAACCACTGTTGTCACCAAACAGAATAAATGGTAATTGTTTCTAAACCTACCACCTCTTATGTGGCATGGTTCATATAACTTAATACTCTTCTAAACAGTTTATTTTACAGGGAGCCAAGCCCAAACTCATCCCACAAGTTGACATGTCAGACAGGATTTAAAAAATGTCTTCTTGATTTACACTCTTCTTTAATTGCAAGCTTTCTATTTATAGTTCTCTGCACATTAAACGGGGTTAGGAAAAAAGTATTTTTACATCGGTAAAATAACCACCTCAATTACCAACTATTTTGTTAGCTTCTGATTGATACATTTTCAAGGAAGGAAATTGTATTATCCTAGATGCTCCCATCGCAGGTTACAGTCTTTCTTTCCCTGAGGTGCTGTGTGTGGACCAGAGAATAAATGAAGAGTAGAAACGATCAGAATGGATGACCGTGAAACAAAGCTAGACTAGGCCTCTGAAGAATCACAACACCAGGTCCTGGAGCAGAGCCAAGCCCTCAGGGCAGGCTCAAGTATCTGTAGAAGACGCTGTTGGACCGCTAATGCATTAACCCAATCAGAGCGAGCTATCTTAAGCTACAATTAATCTCCACCCTGGCACACGCAGATAGAAGAGTAACACGCTGTTTCTTAATTAAAAGAAAACGGATTAAAAATGATTAATATGGGGCATTAAATGTTCTTGCCGACTACAAGTGCTTGCGGTTCTTAGAAGGCGGAAGCCCATTAACGCCTCGACCAATCTTCACAGGTCCAGCTTTGTTTCAGATTAGCCTGATGTTATCAGTGTAAGCCTTAATGAAGAGTCGTTGATTAGGCTTGTGATTTTGCTGTCAAATAGCAATGTTTTTAGAAAGTTTGTTTGAAAGGATTTCTAAAGCTCAAGTTTACTCAAGGTTTTGGTCACGTTTTGTTTCCTTGCTTTAGTCTTTTATTTTTGCTTTATATCTGATGTATTTCTCTTTTGTTTGGTCTCTCTCTCAGGCGTATCTGTGGGACAGTAATGAGGATGTTGTGGAGTGGTTGGAGAGGCAGCTGACCGAGGAAGAGGGTGCCAGATCTGTCGTTGATGAGAATATAAAATATATCCGCAGAGACCATATTATCAAACAGATCCGCAGGTAACATCCGAACCCTAGCATTACTAGTAAATATTTGCTACTTGGATGTGATTTATTTGCTGTGATTTTCAATCACGGTTCTTTTGTAATTTATACATATCGCCACATAAAATGTGAAATTCGATTTTGGTATAATTCATAACTATTTAAAAAAAATGTGCGTACTCTACTATTTAATTGGACCACCTTAAGCTTTGATTACGGTGTGCATTTGTCGTGGCATTGTTGCGACAACCTTATGTATGGTGGTCGTGAAGTTCAAAACAAATCTAAAAACACAACGGCAAATCCGAAAACAAAATAATAATTCAGAAACACAACAACGGTCATAAAACACAACGGCAAATCTGAAAACAAGAGCAATTCAGTCGAAAACGGAAAGGGTAGGTATCAAACCTTCTCACCTGATTGGCTGTGTGGAGAATACCCATTCCATTCCTGACTGGTTCTCTCTGTCCACTTGTGTGATTATTTCAAAATTCATTCCAAATGCTCAATTACTCAAAATGTTGAGTGGTTTATCACTCAGTAAAACAGTAATGGGACACTTTATAACACAAAAAGCAAAAACAGTGTGCGGGAAAAGATAGTTTTAGGTACGATGTTCATCTACGGTGTGTAAGGAACCGTCTAAAAATTCCACAAACTGCGCTAAAACATCCAAGCTTCATTCAATTGACTTGCATATACTAACATAACAAACACTGTTATTAAAAAAGCATTTTCACATTCTACATTCGAATCTAATCAAACATAGCACGGATGGGTGGGAAAAAAAATTGTGGATGTCCTCTCTCATTAATATGCGCTCACTGAACTGTACTGGTGTTAGTCTTAAAGAGACAGTAGCGATTAAGCACTTGTTCTACATATCGATGTAAATACTAGTTAATTGTACAAATTCTGCATGTAACAAAAAAATAAATTTTTTATTTGCAATATAATGTATGCAATTTGAAGACATCATATTTATTGATGGAATACATGGATTTTTTTCTTTTCTTTTTTCACCAAAATTTGACCAATATGATTAAACCAATTATGAAAATTAATATTTTCGAATCGTTAGAACCTAGTTAGAAGGTCCCTGTATAATTAACAGCATTAGATGAGAGAGAGAAGTTCTTTCATAAGTAAGCAATATTTATACATTGACATAAATGGAATTGTCCTAAATGAATCTGAATCGAAAGCTTGTGAATTGGAATCATTTTTACAAAAATGCATCTGTAAATGAGTGTTAAGATTCATACTGTGTACTCATCGGTTTTGGGGAGTGCGGTGTCATTTTTCAGTACTATGACAGTTGTTCACTTGTTTGCAACAGGGTATCTTCTCCAGCAATGAGCAACATATTTCCAATGAGTAGCAGTGTAGCAATACAAAAGCTACATTGCTTTTTATATATAAACTCAGCAAAAAAGAAACGTTCTCTCACTTTCAACTGCTTTTATTTTCAGCAAACTTAACATGTTTAAACATTTGTATGAACATAAAAAGATTCAACAACTAAGACATAAACTGAACAAGTTTCACAGACATCTGACTAACAAAAATGGAATAATGTGTCCCTGATCAAAGGGGGGTCAAAATCAAAAGTATCTGTCAGTATCTGGTGTGGCCAACAGCTGCATTAAGCACTGCAGTCCATCTCCTCCTCATAGACCACACTAGATTTTCCAGTTCTTGCTGTGAGATGTTACCCCACTCTTCCAACAAGGCACTTGCAAGTTCCCGGACATTTCTGGGGGGAATGGCCCTAGCCCTCACCCTCTGATCCAACAGGTTCCAGACGTGTTCAATGGGATTGAGATCCGGGCTCTTCGCTGGCCATGGCAGAACACAGAAATTCCTGTCTTGCAGGAAATCACGCACAGAACGAGCAGTATGGCTGGTGTCATGTCAGGATTGGTACCACATGAGGGAGGATGTCTTCCCTGTAACGCACAGCGTTGAGATTGCTTGCAATGACAACAAGCTCAGTCCGATGATGCTGTGACACACCGCCCCAGACCATGATGTACCCTCCACCTCCAAATCGATCCCACTCCAGAGTACAGGCCTCGGTGTAACGCTTATTCCTTCGACGATAAAAGCAAGTCTGACCATCACCCTTGTTGAGACAAAACCGCGACTTGTCAGTGAAGACACTGGCACTTTTTGCCAGTCCTGTCTGGTCCAGCGGAGGTGGGTTTGTGCCCATAGACGACGTTGTTGCCGGTGATGTCTGGTAAAGTCCTGCCCTCAGTCCAGCCTCTCTCAGCCTATTGCGGACAGTCCGAGCACTGATTGAGGGATTGAGCATTCCTGGTGTAACTCTGACAGATGTTGTTGCCATCCTGTACCTGTCCGCAGGTGTGATATTCGGATGTACCGATCCTGTGCAGGTGTTGTTACACATGGTCTGCCACTGTGAGGACAATCAGCTGTCTTTCCTGTCTCCCTGTAGCACTGTCTTAGGTGTCTCACAGTACGGACATTGCAATTTATTGCCCTGGCCACATCTGCAGTCCTCATGCCTCCATGCAGCATGCCTAAGGCACGTTCACGCAGATGAGCAGGGACCCTGGGCATCTTAATTTTGATGTTTTTCAGAGTCAGTAGAAAGCTCTCTTTAGTGTCCTAAGTTTTTATAACTGTGACCTTAATTGCCTACCGTCTGTAAGCTGTTAGTGTCTTAACAACCGTTCCACAGGTGCATGTTTATTAATTGTTTATGGTTCATTGAACAAGCATGGAAAACATCGTTTAAACCCTTTACAATAAATATCTGTAAAGTTCTTTGGATTTTTACAAAATGATCTTTCAAATACAGTGTCCTGAAAAAGGGATGTTTCTTTTTTGCTGAGTTTGTTTCTCGTTCTGCATGCAGTTTATCAGTCGAGCAAACTGAAAGAGAAGTTTGATTGATTGATTTTAGTGAATCGGTTCATTTGGACGGTTCATGTAATTCAAGTGGTCTAACTAATATGATTCACCCATTCATTTAGGTGCTTGCTCAGTAGTCTCTTGCGTTGCAAATAAATAAAACATTTTTTAGCTAAATGTTTTGTTAAATGTTGCTGTTTATCGACTGTCTTAGTTGTATTTAGTGTACTTTAAGTTCTATAATTTCTGAAGGAATTTATTTGGTAAATGTGTTTGTCATAATAAATGCATGTCGTCTTGTTGATGTCGCACATTTTTTTATGTGCACTTTGGAGAACTTATTCACACATTAATGCACCTTGGATAATTATTTTTTTATGCAATATCTTCATTATAATTTATTCATTTATATGAATAAGCAAAAGCAATTATATCATAGCATAGATAGTAATATATTTAAAAACATATTGCCCCCTTAAAGCTGCACTATGGAACTTTGGGCCTTCTATTGGCATTTGTGGTAGAACTTAAAATTGTGAAGCAACTTGCGGAGGTCGGAAGAACATTTGATGTCAGTTGTGTTTCAGATGAAACTTTCCCCCAGCCATTTTTTTTTTTAAAGTGTACCTTAATTTTAGTTTGAAGTATTTTCCTAATTTATAATAGCTTCCTCAACTCTGGTACTCATTTTGATGTCTTAAATATCTCTCTTTTTTTCTGTTTCTTTCTTAGCCTTGTTCAAGCTAACCCCGAGGTGGCCATGGACTCTATTGTTCACATGACCCAGCATATTTCCCCCACGCAGCGTGCTGAAGTGGTCCGCATTCTGTCCACCATGGACGCCCCTGCTTCCTCATAGAGCCCCATCTACACACAATCATCTTGGAGCCTGGGAAAAGAGTAACTGGAAACTGGAACTAGAGGAGCCAACATGGCTGTGCTGTGACTGACCTAACACTGTTGGCTATGATTCATAGAGTTAGGACAGAAATGTTCTGTACTTGCTATTAGTACTCTAATAGAACTTTTGGAATTAAAAAAGCTGCTTTTTGAGGAAGTTTAATTTTTTTTATTTGTTGTTTTTTTTTGTAGTGGGTCATAGATTACTGTATATGAGAGAGAGAGAGAGAGTGTTTAACAGCTTACAGATTCATAGCAAGTAGTATATCTTAGATAAACTACACTTTCTCTAATAAAAGTCAGGTTCGAGTGTATCACAGTTGCATCACATAATCGAAGCATGGTGACATTCTTTCACCCCGCCTACACTGAGAGTGCACAACATGATCAAACTAGTTTGTTCCCGCTCTTCGTTTCTACGGAAGCTATTTAGTTGTTGCGTAACTTTGCTTGCTTCATAAACACTGTATTTTCTAAACGTGCAGGATGGTTGTTTGAGCCGTATGAACGCATCGGTTTGTTGCGCTAATGTTTCACCCCCTTGTGGCTTAACCAAAAGACATTTTTTTTATGATGTTTATCCACAGGTATGGTATGTATTATTATAAATATGCTGTTTATTTTTTAGCATAGTTGAAATAATGTTGAAAAGTCATTAATAACTTATTAAACAATCATGTTTAAAAATAAAACTAGGTGCTGCACACTTTAGTTCAACATGGTACGTTAATACTGTGAGAGTGGCCGTAGAAAATTCCACTGATATTTAGGGTAGTTGAATTTGATTACCATATAAATATTCTGGAGTATAGTGTAGACATATCAACTTGTTTAAAAAGCAATGGAGGGGTACAAGGACACTTTTGAGGGGTGAATGGAGTATTATATATATACCATTGGCAGTCATGATGCTCTGTGTGTCCTCTGTCTCATTGTGACATCATGATGGTTGCTGGATCTAACGGAAACCCTGCAAGCACTACTATTTGACTCAATGAAAGGTCA
Organism: Moxostoma hubbsi; assembly: GCA_032164185.1. Classification (NCBI taxonomy): domain Eukaryota; kingdom Metazoa; phylum Chordata; class Actinopteri; order Cypriniformes; family Catostomidae; genus Moxostoma; species Moxostoma hubbsi. The sequence goes on from JAVLUX010000044.1 coordinate 14,365,522, forward strand.
ACATTTGCTGTGACCCAAGCAGGCAGTAAATTGTCACGCGTCTGTAAGTGTTGCTGAACATGGTAATGTAAGGCTCAGAAGCTGTCTGCCTGGTTGAAATTGAGTTTTTACTGTTTACTTTGGCAAACTGTTTTTGCCTCAAAATAACTGAATAAAATCATAAACTATCTTACATGGTGTTGTTCTTTTGGTACTCTTGGTTGAATGTACTATGTGACTAACTTTCAGATCTCAGAACTTCCTCTTAAATCGAGCCGGTTGATTTTTTTTTTTTTTTTTTTACATGCTTCCAAGACACATTCTTTATATTGGACTTGACAACAAGCACGCAACTTACCATTGTTACTCATTTCACATGCAATGAGGTTCACCAATTGTGAAACGGTCAGTAGCATGAAATATTTGTATACCTTCTATATTTACAAATAAAAGGTACAGTAGTAAAATTGTCACGTAAAACTAAATTGCTAATTAAAATGTAGTTTATTACATCTTTAAATCATCCTAATCCTCAAATACCAATTATGCAATAAATTACATTTATAAGACCCAATTGTGCATGTTCATTTGCCATAAAAAGTTATTTCGACACTCCTAGTTTTAAAATTGTTTCATAAATGACGGTTACAGTAAGGCACTTACCGTGGAAGTTAAAGGGGCAGTTAAAAAACATCGTTAAAAAAATTTAGCCACAAGATGTAAACATTCTACGCCATAACATGATTTCAGTGATACAATCGCTTACAAACCTTGTGTAAAATTCCAATATTACAACTTTTATGACAACGTAATGTCACAACGCTAGTAAATTACACTATAATTATGTAAACATGTATAATTTTCAATGTCTTGTAGCTATACTTTTGAAACTGTGTATTTTAATGTTTATTTCACTTCCCTTGTAAGTGCCAAAGTAACAAACTTTTATTGATTTATCAATTCCGCAATCGCTGTCAACGTGTTCCTCTGTGTAGGCTTTACAGTCATGTAGTTATAATCACACAGCCACTCAATTATGTAGGGGACCTCAGACAAGACACCAAAATATGGTGATTTTTTTTGATAACGCGCCAATTGAGGCGCATGTGTATGAATGTAAGATGGCTCCTCTGTTTACAAATTAGAAATGTGTTAATTGGAGGGAGTTAGATAATCATACAATGGATGTACACACTAATGCCAAGGACTCTGGAATAGGTTTGGATAGTGATATTTACATTGTAGGCCTACTTGATTGAGTGATGAGCTCGGTTATATGGTGACGTCTTCCACTGGTTATGCTGGTCCAGGCTGCAGTAGGAAATGAGCTGGATTCGGTTTCAAACAGCCTTGAAAATGAAGCAATGAAGAATGCGGATCTCCTGGAGCACCGAGAGGGTCCTTGCAATCTGGAACATGCAGATGAAGCCCTGATGCTGAAGCAGAATTTGCTTTACCATCTGGAACCCGCATATGAAGGAAACTTGAAGAGAAGGTTTGCACACAAAAGCTTCACCTTGTTGCTAGGTGTGTTATTATCTCTCTGGAGCAGGCTCAGAACATTGAGCAATCTATCTCCCTCTTCACTGTGGAGTGAAAACTCAGAACATAGTGTTCTTCTGTTAGTGTCTCTCTGGACTGGGGACAAGGAACCTGGCGTATCCGTTACTCTCTCTTTCTCTCTCTCGGAGGGAGACTCAGAACAGGTTGTGTCTGTTGGAAGGGCACTTTTATCCCTTTCTGATGAGAAAGAGATGATTGCAATCATTCTGATTGGCTGCGTCTGAATCAAACCTGTCAGTCAATTACTTTTCAGAGTGCGTTTGCGTATGAAGGTACCTCTGGAAACTTGGACTATTAATCTACAACAAAATCAAGAGTTTTGGTGAAGATAAAATACTACTTTTCGCTAGAACATTTTCTTCTTTCTTCCGCAAGCACAGGATTGTGGTATATCATAGGCAGTGAAGGCTAGATCTATGCTACCTTCAAAATTTGAACAGATGAAGGTATCTCAGCAGACAGGATGTGATGTGAATATTAGATTCAGACGTGCCTTCATCCCTTCCTACTTTAACAGCCTCCGAAGGCAGTATTTTCCTGTTTTCGGATGCAGCCATGGTGTGGCCCACCATTCCTTATCAATAGCTTCCACTATAGGGCAAAATGAGGGAGTGCTAATGAGTGCCAGGGTCAGTTGTGTTCACACCGTCTCTTCCAGAGCTTCATCATGCCTCCAACCGGGGAGTGAGGCGGGTTCAATGTCAAAGGCAGAGTTTCGCCAAACTTCCCAGGTTATGTATCCAGCACACAACGGTACAGGTTCTGAGTGAGGGAAAATAAATTTTAAAATGCAGGCAAATCCATTAAAACACCCAATGGACAAAGTAGTGAATTTTCATAGACGGTGTGCTGGGACATTGTCCCACTGTTAGTGGAGACCACTTGGGACACCATGGCAGTTACAGTTGGCGAGTTGTCAACACTAAATTATCTTGCCCTTTACATTCGATATAAACTCGTTATTCTAGATAAAATAAATCCTCAGCTTGAGCTTTTCTCTTGTTCGTGAAATAAGCAGGGTGTGAGACATTGACACTGCAGCGGCATATTAAGGGTGAGTTTTCGGGCAACACTGCAGAGTTATTGGCCTGATGGTGGGTACGCAGATCAATTTTGGTCTTGCGGCTCGAGGTCCGAGGCTATTGGCCGGGGCTGGCCAGTTGATAGAACTTTCTCTTGGTGATATTCTGAATTAATAAAAATGGTCCAAAAATGGTAAGAAATTGTTGAGCCATACATTAATTTATCTGTTAATAGGTCAATTTGGAATTAACATAAACGGTTCTGTGAATGAAGTGGATGAGTTGCAGTTGTCCTTTTTAAGGATTCCAAGCATATGGATGAATTTGCCTTTATATCAACCACTGCTGCCAAACAGGCAGTTAGCATCTCAACCGTCCTTCAGATGAGATGTTAAACCGAGGTCCCGACTCTCTGTAGTCATTAAAAATCCTAAGGCACTTCTCGTATAGAGTAGGGGTGTACTGGCCAAATTTTCCCCATTGGCCCTTATCATGGCCTCCTAATAATCCCCATCCCTAAATTGTCTACACCACTCTACTCTCCTCTCCACCCATAGCTGGTGTGTGGTGAGAGTACTCTGATGTGATGAGTGACTCCAGGCAGGTCTCTATGCAACCAAATTGGCCCGGTTGCTAGGGAGGGTAGAGTCACATGGGGTAACCTCCTTGTGATCACTATAATGTGGTCCGTTCTTGGTGGTGCGTGGATGCCGTGGTGGATGGTGTGAAGCCTCCACACGTGCCATGTCTCCCTGGCAACGTGCTCAACAAGCCATGTGATAAGATGCTCAGGTTGACAATTTCAGACACGTAGGCAGCTCGGATTTGTCCTTCGCAACCCGGATTGAGGACCACGAGGACTTAATCACATTGGGAATTGGGTATTCCAAATTGGGAGAAAAAAAAAAGATGAGTAAAATCTAGTGGTGAAATAATTCAAGGTTTCTCTGATACTTGACTCTTAAAATGCAAAAATTTAAATACGGTATCAGTTTCACTACATTTATTCTTGATGATCTGTTAGTGTAAAATGAAAGAATCAATCAAAACCTTGTTGACAAAATGGCACTTTAATATTAAAGAGGCATTAAAATGTGTCAATTTGCAATCCAACAAACATTTGATTTCATTTACAGGTATTTTCACAAATTATATAAAAAAAAAAAAAAACAACATGGAAAAACAAAACAAGGTTTTGCGTGAGCAGCAGACATGTGTCACTGACAACAGCGATATACACACTTCCTATTAGGCTCTGGGGTTTATGTGTGTTGAAACCGATGCTGAGCTCAGCGTGCCATCATAGGACCATTTTCAAACAGAGAACGATACAACTCAGACCTGAAAACAAACACAAAACAGAACAGATTGAATTCATAATATCAACTAATGGCAATTTACTGTTCTGCTGGACGATTTACAAGATCGGAATATACAGTACTGTGCAAACATTTTTGACACAAGATGTTTCACAAAAACATTTGTCTTAAGATGGTTAATATCTTCAACTTTAGTGTGTCAACAGGAAATATATATTTTAGACTCCAATTACCATCTTAAAGTCCCTTTAAGGCTGTGCGGTTCTCACATGTAGTGAATCATTTACATGAATTGTCCGAATGAACCAGCTCACTAAAATGAATTGGAGTTCTCATTACTAAATATAAGGGAATTGTTTATTTTAACCGGGTAATTTTCTAGAGCTTTCCGAAATAACTGATTTACTTCAATGATTAAATTATTTTCCAATTAGGTGGATTTTGGATTTAGGTGAGCGTGTTTTATTACTCCCATGGCTCCATTCCTGTGTTCTCAATACAATGACACAAATGTAGCATTTTATGATTGGGAGACACAGGTTTAAAACTGGCTTGTGTTGTGATCCCAATACATTTTCACGTTGATTTCTATCCCCTGCCTCCATCTATCACCACCACAAAATCATAGAATCCTATAAAATCAACACTTGAACACACGCCTTGAAAACAACACATGCAACCACTTTACGGGATCACGCAATATGCTGCATTGTGTTTGGAGAGGAGATGAGAGCATGGATTCTAGCTAAAGGTGGATTGTGATCAAGAGGTGACAGATAGTCTTGACCTGGTGATCACGGTCACAGCGATCTTCTACTTGAGCAAGGAGAGGACACAATCACAAAGCACCCATGAAGGTGCACACGCATACAAATCGTCTCCTAGAGAAAGAATTTGAACCTCCTGAGACCTGAGTGTGACTACTGTGTACATTTTCTCTTTTTTTAATTTTGACCTTTGACTTAATAAACAAGCAAAAAAATAATAAAATTGTAGAGCAAATAGTTTTCCTAAAAATGTATGTTCACCTATGTGGACAGCGGGACTAAGTTGCGAAATTGTAAATAATACCAACTTGTTTATTATGCTTCCAGGTGTTCATGTTGAGACATTACAGACAATACATCAGAAATTAGCATAAGTAATTCTGATTCAAAGTAACAGCCAGCATCATCCAATCACTGCCAACCAATAATAAAATAAAATAAAATGAGACGTTATTTATTCTGAATCTATTTACTCATCACCATTGTCCCATTTCTGCCAAACATGTTGAGTGGTCCAAACATCATTGCAGAAACTGAACTTTTGGTCAGATTTTAGGAGTGAACGCACTTAGCTGCATAGAGAGATATAGGAAGTCCCCTTGCTCCCTATTTAGTGAATGACAACCTCCAGTGTGCTGTCTGTCTACACTGGTCTCAGAACAGTTCAAAATGCACCTTATTTTCATTCTAACTCCATATAACACCTCTGAAAGCAACATTTTTCAGTTTTTGGATAAACCCATCGATTCTCAATGTGATAACGCACAGTAAATACAGGAATGCATTTACTAAAGTTAATGTATAGAACCGTATTGTACAGTGATAACAAAATGTAGCGAAATGACCCACAGATTTAAGTTAAAGTTGTTCAAAATAACGAACAAGTTTTTTCAACTTTTTAGGGAATAATGTCCCAAAATCCACGTATGTGGACATCATGTTTATCAGCGTGCTGAAGCAAGTAAAATGAATGTATTTTTTAAAGCGCCATATCAAACTAAACTAGAGACGCTAATCTTTACACCCGAAAGGTTTTTAATGATAAACGTAAAGAGGTTTCTTACCAGAGGTGCTTTTGTTGGTTCTGCACCCGCAGAAGCGCTAACCGGAATTCAGTGTCATGTTGTTGTGTCACGTGACTCTGTGTGCCAGAAGTTTAACCCTTAAATGACAGTCTAAAAGTCTTATGAACAGTATTCAGTTGGTTGAAATTAATTTCAATTATGCGTTGTGTACACCGATGCAAAAATACAACGTCCACAGATGTGGACGTGGGGGTCACATGACATTAAAGAAACATCTTCAGTCAAACCTAGAGTTATTTGCATTGCAGCACTGTTTATGAACACAGCTCAGGGGTTCTTGGCACTAACAAACGAATTGCTTTTATTTATTGGAGTTTTCACTCCATGACTAAGTTGGTTTAATTTTTCAGTGTTCCTGTTTTAAGATCAGCATTTCAGCACATTTAGTTTATATTTTAGGGCAGCCAAAGTTAACATAAATACATTTAATGGAGATAAGTTAGTCAGGATGATCTGAGGAATGTATTACTGGCTGCAGTGAATATGAAATGTAATTTTGTACTACAGTGGGTCAGCACTTGATGGCCAATGTAAAATCCTGTGTCCTGAAGTAAACCCTGTTCAGAATCACTGATCTAAATATCTGTGAAACACTGGCACTCTTATCAGCTTGACCGTAGCAAGCCACACACAGGGTAATACACAAGAGCACACTAGCTTGATCTAATTTACATAACAATCGATGAACTACAGTAATAATTGTGTATGTCGATGGCATCAGAGAGTGACCATTGACCTTTGCCGATTCTGGATTCTAGATGACCTTTTCCTTATGTGAGGCCAGATACACTCATACACACAAACACCTCCCAGCCTGCTTACACAACAGCATAGAGCCATATCTCAACAGCAGCTCTATAGCCCTGACACGCACCACTGGACCCATGAATGTCAATGTCAGTGTTGCGGGATGGGGAGCGCACACACACACACACACACAGATACACAAGGGCAAGCAAGCAGACACAGGGCATCTGGATTCTGCTAGGGCTTAAGAGATAATCACAATTGCCCGTGATGAGGTCATGAGAAGAGCTGAGGACTCTGGGTAGGATGAGCGTGCTGGGTGAAACTAGATACAATGTTCAGGCACCTGATGTATGAACCAGGGTTCCCACACTTTTCCCCAATACATTTCAATTTCCATGACTTTTTCGGTCATTTACTGGATCATATATATTAAAATTGAGACCAATTTGCTGAAGAATCATTCAGACCGATATGTGCATCGGTTGGGTCCATTCACCGAAAATAATGGACTTAGGGGAATGAGCCGCTCACAAATTAGACATCAACATGGCTTTTAAGTTTTACTTAATACGGGAGCAATTATAGCCGATAAAATCTGTTAGACAAGAGAATAGATAGACAAACTGATTTTCAATCCGGACAATTTCCACATCATGAATGTGTATATTCTCTCTAGAGTCGAGAGTAGACTTCATTTTGATACACATTTCTTTTTTAGAAGTTCTTTGGATGAAAAAGTTCTTTAAATTTAGGTAATGTGTCATCATGTCATGTTCATTCATTTTCGTCAATTTGACTATAACTAAAATGACATTTACGCTGATGATAATGTGCGACATGAAAAAAAAATGCATCAAAATAACAGACCAAACATTAACCCTAAGTAATACAACTAACACATTCTGACTAGGACGTTGCATCATTGTCTGTGCAAATGTAAAATTTAATATTATGTTTATGATGTGGATATAGCCGTTTAGATCATTAACCCTTTAGTAAAGTTTACTGTACAGGTGTTCAGCTCGGGCAGTGAGGAAATCCTCAACATACTATGGCTGGAGTATTTGAATCAATTCTTTCTAGATTTGTATTTCTTAAAAAATAAACAGTGTTGCAGACAGTGTTATGTTTTCTCATCATACTGTATTTTTGTCAACCACAGGTGTGACGAGGAGGGGGGGTGTGGCCAGTCCGTGAGGGTGTATGTCTGGTGCGGAGTTGCCTAATCAGTGGGAGGGAGATTTGGGAAGAGGTGCGGATGCGAGAGAGAGAGACAGACAGAGCTGTGTGTGTGTTGATGTCTCCTTTCCCAAACTGTTACAGCATGTTTTAATTAAACTGTTTGTTTATTGCCATGATGCAGCTTTTTCGTCTTGACAAAATCAAAAAACCCTTCATCAATGGACATTTTTATCAGTAATTCCAACCATTACTGGTCTAGAAGCGAACCCTCAGTACTTGTGAAATATTGTGAGTCGTATGCGGCTTTCATACACTGTTTATTTGGAAACCCGTCCGAAAACCAGCCGAGCACAGGCTCCAGCACCCCAGAAACCCTACACATACCCCTAAACCTAACCCTAAACTAAAGTTTTTGTTTAGTTATTTTTTTTTTCTGTGTTTTCAAGTTTCAATTTACTTTTATTTAGTTATTTAGTCAATTTAGTTATTCAGTACATTTAGCTAACTTTAGGGTTGTCAAAGTTAATGAGTTAACTAATATCATTTAAATGTGCTTAACTCCATTTTATTTCTCAGGGTTGTCTGGTGCTAATCGCCATCTAGCATTTTCATGTTCAATGAAAGCAGCAGGGCTGGGCGATGTGACTATATACCATGGTGATGATATTAATAATGCCATATTGTGTATATAGTGATATGTAAATATCCATGTGTGCGGTGTGGAATTATCTATGTGGGCAGGACTTCACGCGAGACTTTAAAAAAACATGGACAGGGCTTTTCCGGTATTGAAAAATGTTCTGCCATCACCATAGCAAATTCAATGACAATCATGTCGCGATCGGCGCTTCAAAAGTGCTAAATATTCTTCTCATCTGACACGCACATCGGTGTTTCGCGAGAGTGTCGAAATCTCTGGAGTCCAGAGGGATCACTAGTGCTACTCAATCATTTTTGACCCTGGAAAACTCCTATTGGATTAAGACATCTCCACAGAACGGGATGACTTCCAAACAAGACTAGAAAATTAAGAAATCGTCATTAAAACAGGTTGATAAAATCTGTTGTGTTAGTTCTCAAAAGCAGACAAAAATGTATCTGCAATCTGTCACACGACGATAATCACTCGTAATTAGAGCTGTCAGTATTAACGCATTAATCCATTTTTTTTTAAACGCATTTACTGTTAATACAACCTAAACACATGTTGGGAAGGATGGAACCTTTGTAATGTGTCCGCCTGGACTCAATACGCTGATGCGCAAATCACAACACACCAGAGCCCTTCTATAGAGCCTACAAGCTTAGCATAAAGTGGCGGTACTGTCGTAACATGTTAGTTGACGTTACACACTCTCCTATGATAGAGCCGCAGAGGTTGTTATCTCACTAAATGAAAGAAACCCTGCACACACACATACACATAATGGCGCTTCTGTGATCAATTGTTTGATGTACAAAACAAGCCCAGATGGGACGTGTGATAAATCATGACACAGCTTCACGATTGCTGTAGCAAATCCCAGCACAGTCTAATGGCAGATTAATATTGTGGAGCATGAGGGTTTAAGAGATTTAATGTCCATTGAACATGCAACCTATACGGGGACTAGTTCTTTCAATTAGTCAAACTTCCACTTAGACTTCGGGAAGCATTTAATGTCACTTGAATCTGCGATATTTTAGTGCATTTATCTCTGTATAGGATACTGTGGAAGGCTTTGTTGGGAAAATGTTAATAAAGCTTTTTATTATTTAAAAAGGTTTTCTTCTTCGGCATTTCGTGTTTATTTTTTTAGAGGTGGACCGATCAATAGGCCACCGATCTAAATTGTCCGATTTTCATCTTAAATCCATAATCGTCGATCAGTCAGTCATGCCTAAAATCAGGGCAGATCTTTTTTGCAGCACATAGGGAACCACACATACACTGCGACTGAGTGCTTTCGCAGCCCTTGATTTATGACTGAGTTGTTGGCAATTAAAAACATATACGAATGTAAACTTTCAGACATACTGTAATTTAGATGAATATGCCGGTTTGTTTTAAAACACGTGTAAGAATAAATTGTATGAATATTAAGCTGCCCATTTTCTAGAGTCAATACGGTAGTTATTCTGACTTGCTGCACAGGAAGCACATAGAGGATAAAGAGAATGCAAATGGACATAAAACTAATTAAACAACAAATAAACAGACAAATACAAATCTGAGTATACGTGATGTAACGGGAGTCGTAAGAGACTGTTTAAGCGATCCAAGAGCACTATTAGCTTCTCCCCAATCAACAAGCGTACTCTTCCGGTGTTCTCAATATCTGTCACTCTTCCCAATTTAATCGAGTATACCAATTTAAATCAGACTGATGTTGGTCACAATGCCACTAATAACAGATATAACCTTTTAACCTTAAATAACAGCACCATGTCTTCACCCATTTGATTAATAATTAGTGATTTGTATTGTAACAAAACACCAAAGGTGGTAAACAAATCAGAAATACTAATGATTTCTCACAGCAGCAGTTTTGGTGCTAGTAATAGACAACGTTCTTATTTTTGAACAAATCTCTACTGTGTGTGTGATGCTCTCGTGGTTTTTACTGGTTGCCACTATGTCACAATGACTTTTGATATTGACAACAGAACTATACATAACTGTTTCAAAACAAGTAAATGTTAGAAATTTACAATCAATGTAATTTTACTGTGTGGGGCATAAACATAACTGCAGAATATAATTGGCAAAAGTGTGGATAAGGGCACATTTTTTATTTTATTTTTAAATCTGGGATCGGTGCACCACAAATTTTTTTATTTACTGAATGTATTATTTTCTTTTTTGCATTGCTTTGAGAAGATCTTGAGTATCTTGAGGAAAGTTTATAAAAGGCTAATAATAGCCTAACATTATTGGTTAACAATATATCAGACTGAAATGTGTCAATGTCAAATTTAGCATTTTGGTAAGGTTGAGGGGGGGGGGGTTAGGTTTTTTTCTCCACTTCCAAATAAGGAGAAAATAATATAAGTAGTATAGTAGAAGTTCTCATTTATAAAAGTAGCCAATTCATTTCACTGAGTGGAAATTCCAAAAATAGGCATTACAATATGGTTATTTAATATATATTCTAGGGATGGGACGATATCTCACGGTTTGGTTGGTTCGATGCACAATATGAGGTTCACGATTCAATATAACACTTAAATTACAAAATATTACAGAAATGTTTTTATCTTCTGAAAAACAGAGTACACACTGCCAAAAATACACATTGATTTCTCAAAATAAAAAATAAAGTGCTCATTTAACTTTCTCTATAAGAAAACATCACAAACAACTAAGCTTTCAAAAATAGTGGGCTTCATTCAGACTAAGGGGAAGAACAAGGAATAGCACTGAACAAAACCTGTACTGAAAAAAGTATGTGAAAGTTAATATAATCATTTGTTTGTCATCATTAATAATCACATTTTTATTTTTATAAAAATAGCACAATTCTACAGTCTATTAATATTATATTATGAAATGGTCTAATAATGATACGAGCTATCGCTGCTTGAAATAGTGTAAAATTTACAAGTAAAAACATTGATTTTACATTCATTTGTTTAAGAAACATTTTTTTTTTTAAAAAGTTACTGTCCCTTTAAGAGATCAACGAGCACGTCACAGTGTACCGGTTCAGAGAACATCAACGGTTTATTAGCGCATCTATGCTGTGTGAGATTAAAATGTACATTTCTTTTTACTTTTTTATCTGACTGAAAGGATATTAAGACATATTATTCAAAACAAGATGATTTCTTCAAGACATTTCTAAAAGTTAACTTCAAGTACTTTAAGCGCTTTACGGACCTTGTGTGAACCCTGTAAGTGTAAACAGTACAGAAAAAAGCGCAGTACGTTTTAAAAAATATCGAGTTATGCGAGTTAGGCTGTCAATGCCACTTGAATCTCCGCATTAAGGTGCTTAAAGACAACGTCTCATTCTGTGTTTTGGTGACAGTGCTTCTGTGGTCATAAAAGTGCGCCATGAGGATGCAAAGTACTTCATTTCTGTCTCAAGTCTCATCTGGGCAAACATCGTTACAAACATCGTTAGGAGCTCCTTTCTCCATCACTTGATCAATGGCATGGTATCGCTGTTGTGAAAGTGTGTGCTCTGGCATGTGCATCACATTAATGACCCCATGTGGACACCTCGCAAAGGTTCCACCCTATTACAGACAGTGTTTAATACTCCCACGGAGCTAAATAAAATGTCAGAATCTAGTGTCAAATCGATAAATCTGTTAATTACGATTATGAAAAATTTCCGCGTTTAAACGACGCATGCGTTAACGCTAAATTTGACAGCTCTAAAAATGACTTGTATCGTGTTCTAAGATTTTGGTCATATTGCCCACCCATAGAAAGCAGTATGTAAATTAGTTTTAAATGTTAGAATATACTCCGTAGGGGAGGGCGATGTGGTAAAACGATATACCAGTGGAATTGTCAACCGATATACACTACCGTTCAAAAGTTTGGGGTCACATTGAAATGTCCTTATTTTTGAAGGAAAAGCACTGTACTTTTCAATGAAGACAACTTTAAACTAGTCTTAACTTTGAAGAAATACACTCTATACATTGCTAATGTGGTAAATGACTATTCTAGCTGCAAATGTCTGGTTTTTGGTGCAATATGTACATAGGTGTATAGAGGCCCATTTCCAGCAACTATCACTCCAGTGTTCTAATGGTACAATGTGTTTGCTCATTGGCTCAGAAGGCTAATTGATGATTAGAAAACCCTTGTGCAATCATGTTCACACATCTGAAAACAGTTTAGGTCGTTACAGAAGCTACAAAACTGACCTTCCTTTGAGCAGAATGAGTTTCTGGAGCATCACATTTGTGGGGTCAATTAAACGCTCAAAATGGCCAGAAAAAGAGAACTTTCATCTGAAACTCGACAGTCTATTCTTGTCCTTAGAAATGAAGGCTATTCCATGCGAGACATTGCTAAGAAATTGAAGATTTCCTACAACGGTGTGTACTACTCCCTTCAGAGGACAGCACAAACAGGCTCTAACCAGAGTAGAAAAAGAAGTGGGAGGCCGCGTTGCACAACTGAGCAAGAAGATAAGTACATTAGAGTCTCTAGTTTGAGAAACAGACGCCTCACAGGTCCCCAACTGGCATCTTCATTAAATAGTACCCGCAAAACACCAGTGTCAACATGTACAGTGAAGAGGCGGCTGCGGGATTCTGGGCTTCAGGGCAGAGTGGCAAAGAAAAAGCCATATCTGAGACTGGCCAATAAAAGAAAAAGATTAAGATGGGCAAAAGAACACAGACATTGGACAGAGGAAGACTGGAAAAAAGTGTTGTGGACAGATGAATCCAAGTTTGAGGTGTTTGGATCACAAAGAAGAACGTTTGTGAGACGCAGAACAAATGAAAAGATGCTGGAAGAATGCCTGACGCCATCTGTTAAGCATGGTGGAGGTAATATAATGGTCTGGGGTTGCTTTGGTGCTGGTAAGGTGGGAGATTTGTACAGGGTAAAAGGGATTCTGAATAAGGAAGGCTATCACTCCATTTTGCAACGCCATGCCATACCCAGTGGACAGCGCTTGATTGGAGCCAATTTCATCCTACAACAGGACAATGACCCTAAACACACCTCCAAATTGTGCAAGAACTATTTAGAGCAGAAGCAGGCAGCTGGTATTCTATCGGTAATGGAGTGGCCAGCGCAGTCACCAGATCTGAACCCCATTGAGCTGTTGTGGGAGCAGCTTGACCGTATGGTACGCAAGAAGTGCCCATCCAACCAATCCAACTTGTGGGAGCTGCTTCTGGAAGCGTGGGGTGCAATTTCTCCAGATTACCTCAACAAATTAACAGCTAGAATGCCAAAGGTCTGCAATGCTGTAATTGCTGCAAATGGAGGATTCTTTGACGAAAGCAAAGTTTGATGTAAAAAAAATCTTATTTCAAATACAAATCATTATTTCTAACCTTGTCAATGTCTTGACTCTATTTTCTATTCATTTCACAACGTATGGTGGTGAATAAGTGTGACTTTTCAGGAAAACACAAAATTGTTTGGGTGACCCCAAACTTTTGAACGGTAGTGTACATTTGAGGATCATTTCTGTCGCATTTATGGAAAATGCTGTCACATGGTAAGGAAAGAGAAGCCTTAGAAAGAAACTTAACGAAAATGGCATGCTGAGTGACTCCAGTCAGGTCTCCTGAGGCCCGGTTGCTAGGGTGGGTAGAGTCACATGGGGTACCTCGTAGAGATCGCTATAATGTTGTTCTTGCTCTCGGGGTGGGGCACGTGGCGAGTTGTGCGTGGATGCCGCGGAGAATAGCGTGAGCCTCCACAAGCACCATTTCTATAACGTACTCAACAAGCCACGTGATAAGATGCGCGGATTGACGGTCTCAGACCATAGACTGTCTCAGACACGGAGACAACGGTGACTCGTCCTCCGCCACTCGGACGGACGCGAGTCACTACGCCACCATGAGGACCTAGAGCGCATTGGGAATTGGGCATTCCAAATTGGGGAGAGAAAAAAACAAAAACATTTTTGTTTTTTTAAATAAATAATAATTATATGATATGATATATTTAAGCAAATGACTAGGCTAACATGCGAGAGAGTAATACAACTGTTTTCAGAGAATGCATCTAGAATGTCTTTCTTAAACTCTGGAGAAATCTTTTTTTTTTTTTTTTTTTTCTTTTTCAGTTAAATGTTTCTTGTTTAAGTTCAGATAAAGAACATGATTGGTTGCAGTTTAATATGTCTTATTGACACATTTACAGTCTTCGTTGCTCTCCAATTGTCCTAGTTTCTAATACGGTTATATGTAGGATGGGTATTGGCAAAAACCTCATGATCCGATACGTAATGTGATACATATGTCACGATTCAATACATCTCAATACACTGCAATATCATAATTGGATTGCGATTGAAACCAAATGTGAGACTCAGTGTGTCCACGAGAAAGGTTCAGTTTCGATCTCTCTCATGTCTCTCAATGTGCTATGAAGCTTTCAGAGGTTGTGTTTTTTTAAGTTTTTTTAGATGACCTGCTTCTTCATTATTGAAATGTGGACAGGATTTGGTACAAAAATGGCAGAAGAAAATATTGATACAGGGATCAAAATTATTGACACAACATTGTGAGAAAAAGCATTGCGATATATGATATATATCGACACAGTCCTAATTATATGGTAGAATCACGAATCTAGATGGCAGTTTGCATATGTCACTGTGATCTCCATATATGATTATTTATGGAAGGCGATGAGGTAGGGAATAAAGCTTGTGCAGGTTCTGTCGAATGGTTTGTCGTACGTTTGTACATATGCATAATTTCAGGATGAATTCCACACAAAGTGTAATGCACGAGGGCCCCTGGTCTCATCGCTCACTTTTGATCATGAGCATCTCTTCTAGAATCAGAATGTATGCATTGTGTGATCGTGTCAGTGAGCCGTAATCCTGGATACTGCTGGTGCATTTCTAACAGGGATTGAGGATTAAGGATGAGCCGGTTAGCCTGGCCTTAGTCCTGGCCTTCTGGGACATTAGCACCTCAATGTGCATGTCTCTCTTTGTCCTATCTGCATTAAACAGGGCCATAGTTTATCTATTAGGATTTGTGGTCTTTAGTGGCAGAAGGCTTGAAGGGACTGAGGACAACAGATTGTTGACTTCCTCAAACTGCTTTGATGTAGATTTTTTTATTTTAGTAATGTTGTAGTAATAACGGTTTTACTAAAAATAGCATGGTTAAAGGTACTTTACATGTACTACTATATGTATGGGATGGTTATCACATTATAAGCACAAAACAAAATGAAAAACCAAATAGTACAAACAGAAAAATGCTTTCAAAAACTATGGGAAAATATACAGAAAAACAAGAAAGGGGGATTACGAGTGAAATCTTTGAAATGTGTGAGTGTTTATGTATGTGCATATCTCTAGAGTGTGTTCGATTAGCCTGTGCTCTGTTTGAGGAGGATTACTGTTGGCTGACAGGCAGACAGAACAGAGAAAGCCAACACAACCATTAATTAAACAGATTCGCATGCATAGAAGTACCACTTCCTGCTCGAGTTCTCAAACGACACCGCAAGTGTACACACACAAATGAACAGAGCTGGGAATGACATGAGAGTGAGTGAATGATGATTTTTCACGATTGGGAGAACTATTCCTTATAACACCTACATGTCGGTATCTTTTAAAAGTGAGGTTTCAGCAGATGGAAAAATATAACACATGAAGAGAACATAACATCAACTAACCGGGCATCATCATTCATGCTGCTGTTGTCCATAGGAGCCATGAAATTCACCAACTTACTGTGAATATGGAACCTGGCAAACAACAACATAGATATTATTGCTGTAATGCACAATCAAAATGATTAAATGAAACATCAACTCGTAAAAATATATAGATAGCTAAAATAATAGCTAAAGCTCAGTCAAGGATATCATTGAATGACAAGTATAAACACAAACAGCCACAATGATTAAATTGAATTGTGACTGTGAATACACATCTTGAGTGGCACTGAACTCATTTAAATGATGAACGGCAGGACAAACATGCAATTAAAAAAAGATGTTTGATGAGAGATGATATCTGCTGTTTAGTCAACAGAAACCCCTCTCACTCCTTCCTGTCTGTCTTGATTACTCATCTGAATTACTGAGATACTGTTAACTGCCACACTACTGTAATGGGTTTGTAATTGAATGAAAATAAATAGCTGAAAATATTTTGCTATAGCATTAAATGGATGGTTCAATTAAAAAAATTAAAATTCTCTCATCATTTACACACCCTCATGCCATCCCAGATGTTTATGACTTTCTTTCTTCTGATGAACACAAAGATGTTTAGAACAATATTTCAGCTCTGTAGGTCCATACAATGCAAGTGAATGGTGACCAGAACTTTGAAGCTTAAAAAGCACATAAAGGCAGCATAAAAAGTAATCCCGACAACTCCAGTGGTTAAATCCATGTCTTCAGAAGTGATATTATAGGTGTGGTTGAGAAACATAAATATTTAAGTCCCTTTTTACTATAAATATCCACTTTCATTTGCACATTTTTTCACATTTAGAAAGTGAAAGTGGAGATTTATTGTAAAAAAAATACTTCAATATTGATCTGTTTCTCACCCACACCTATTATTTTGTTTCTGAAGCTTCAAAGATCTGGTCACCATTCACTTGCATTGTATGGACATACAAAGCTGAAATATTCTTCTAAAGTCATACACATCTGGAATGGCATGAGGGTGAGTAAATATATGAGATTTTTCATTTTTTGGGGTTCCTTGAAGGCCGTCAAGAAAACGACCAGATCTTCAGTATCGGTTCTAGCGAGAAGCATCTGCATTTTCATTCTTCACAAAGATGAAACTAAATTTGATGTTTGAAATACTTCACAATTCAAATTCCAAATTGTATTTAATTTCTCAAATAACTGTTTAAAAGAAAAACACAATCAAACTCTACCTCGTATCGGTGCCAAATCACAATGCAAAAACATCTTAATGGCCCTAAAATACTATAGTCTTTTTTTTCCATGAAATATCACCCGGACAGGTTTCATAAGATTGGCCCTTACTGAGGTCCAGGCGCACAGAAATTCGAAACTCATGGGTAGGCCTACTTAACACCTCATCTCTGGTGTGCATTGAGAAATCTTACCTGATCTTCCTGCCTTTGCTGGCTTTGGTGTCCACCTTCTTCTTAATTTTACTACGCAATTTCTGGATGGCAAGCCACTGCCTGTGAGACCAGAGGTTGGGTTATTATGGTCAAATGCATCCATGAAAGCATGTACACACATGCACACACACACACACACACACACACACACACACACACACACACACTCACCTTCCCATGGCCACTTGATCATTGGGGTCTGATGCACTTGTTTTGCGCTCGATAAGCTCTCGAAGGAGCTTCGAAACAGAAGAGAGAGAGAGGGAGAGAAACAGAGGAAACATTTAATTTGATACTGAAATACATAAGAGAACACAACAGCTAACACGGTGTTGCAGTGTCATCTCAGGCTCATTATTTCTTGCCAAAAATGTGCCAAAGATTTGGAGAACGTCATGCACGTGTGTAATGAGCATTCAATGATAGCCAGAGGGGCATGTTTGACTTTACCCCATAGCCAGTCAAAAGCTTTGACCATTCCTGTATATTTTTATTATAATAATAATTAGTCATTTTTTGTTTAGAGGCTTGGGTATTTTGTGATTTATGACATACAGTGGATATAAAAAGTCTACACACCCCTGTTAAAATGCCAGGTTCTTGTGATGTAAAAGAATGAGACAAAGATAAATCATGTCAGAACTTTTTCCACCTTTAATGTGACCTATAATGTGAACAATTCGATTGAAAAACAAACTGAAATCTTTGAGGGGGAAAAATAAAAACCCTCACAATAACCTGGTTGCATAAGTGTGCACACCCTTAAACTAATACTTTGTTGAAGCCCCTTTTGATTTTATTACAGCACTCAAGTCTTTTTGGGTAGGAGTCTATTAGCATGGCACATCTTGACGCGACAACATTTGCCCACTCGTCTTTGCAAAAGCGCTCCAAATCTGTCAGATTGCGAGGACATCTCCTGTGCACAGCCCTCTTCAGATCACCCCACAGATGTTCAATTGGATTCAGGTCTGGGCTCTGGCTGGGCCATTCCAAAACATTAATCTTCTGGTGAAGCCATGCTTCTTTGGATTTGGATGTGTACTTTGGGTTGTTGTTGTCGTGCTGAAAGGTGAACTTCCTCTTTATCTTCAGCTTTCTAACGGACGCCTGAAGGTTTTGTGCCAAAATTGCCTGATATTTGGAACTGTTCATAATTCCCTCCACCCTGACTAAGGCCCCAGTTCCAGCTGAAGAAAAACAGCCCCAAAGCATGATGCTGCCGCCACCATACTTCACTGTAGGGTATGGCGTTCTTTGGGTGATGTGCAGTGTTGTTTTTGTGCCAAACATACCTTTTGGAATTATGGCCAAAAAGTTCAACCTTGGTTTCATCAGACCATAACACATTTTCCCACGTGCTTTTGGGAGACTTGATGTTTGTTTTTGCAAACTTCAGCCGGGCTTGGATGTTTTTCTTTGTAAGAAAATTCTTCTGTCTTGACACCCTACCTCATAGCCCATTCATATGAAGAATACGGGAGATTGTTGTCACATGTAGCACACAGCCAGTACTTGCCAGAAATTCCTGCAGTTCCTTTAATGTTGCTGTAGGCCTCTTGGAAGCCTCCCTGACCAGTTTTCTTCTCGTCTTTTCATCAATTTTGGAGGGATGTCCAGTTCTTGGTAATGTCTCTGTTGTGCCATATTTTCTCCACTTGATGATGACTGTCTTCACTGTGTTCCATGGTATATCTAATGCTTTGGAAATTCTTTTGTACCCTTCTCCTGACTGATATCTTTCAACAGTGAGATCCCTCTGATGCTTTGGAAGCTGTCTGTGGACCATGGCTTTTGCTCTGAAATACAACTAAGAAAATGTCAGGAAAATCCTACTAGAACAGCTGAACTTTATTTGTGATTAATCAGAGTCACTTTAAATGATGGCAGGTGTGTAATGAATTCTATTTAACATGAGTTTAAATGTGATTGGGTAATTCTGAAAACAGCCACATCCCCAGTTATAAGAGGGTGTGCACACTTATGCAACCAGGTCATTGTAAGGTTTTTCATTTTCATTATAGGTCACATTAAAAGTTCTGACATGATTTATCTTTGTCTTATTCTTTTACATCACAAGAACCTGGCATTTTAACAGGGGTGTGTAGACTTTTTATATCCACTGTATCTGATGGCAAATATTTTAGAAGCATGGCTGCACATATTTGAAATGCCCCATTGATTGGTTCAATCTTCAACTCAAACCTTTGGAGAACCTTTTCATTTGAAAATGAACTACTTTTAAAATCGACAAATATTTTGTAATTATCTGTCAAATGTAGTTACATGTAACAATAAAATAATACAACTTTAAAAAAAAAAAAAAAAGCATTTGTTGGTTTTCTTTAATCCATTTTTCCAATTTAGTGTAAAAATATGGGCAGATGATCATGTGGAAGTTGCCAATGACAATGAACACTCCCAAAACTGTGGGTATGTGGCCAAGAAAGCCTTAAATAATCATTGGCAATTTGAAATATTTGTACAAATCCATCAAACTCTTGCGATCTTGGACCATTTCACTTTGTTTGCATCACATTTCCGCATCTCATTCCATAATCTGTGATTTGGTTGAAATTTTGATCCATGCATTCTATTGTGCACCGTTCAGCTGTATGTTAACACAAAAATGCATCATATGTTAATTTATCACCCCTAACTCTAACCATAACCCTACTGCACCCTACCGTATACTAAGAACTGCCAACAGTTCAGCGTCCAGAGGACACTCAGCCATGCATCAAGAGCTGAGAAAGCGCTCATTCATTAGAGCAGCTGTGTACGTGTGATTCCTTGTATGCTGCAAAAAAAAAAAAAAAATCATCGGCCCTGAAACTAGGCAAATCAGCCGATCACTGATCACAGATCGGTGACACCTATTTTCATTGATGCATTGCAAACATATTCTAAAGTTTATTTCAACAGCTGTAACTACAGCAGAAGAAACAGACTCTACCATCATTACTGGTTTGTTTCCCATTACTCTTCCTCTTGTCCACAAAGGCTGAAGATAAAGAACCCTCAGACATGAGCACTCTTTCACATCAGTTACTGTAGAGCCTCCATCAATCCATCTGCCCCCTTTATATCACAGCTATTGTCTCCATGCAGATGCAGCTACTTCTTATCACTTGTTTTTGTCACCACTGCTGATAATGGCACAACATGACAATTCCACCGTGCATGTTTTCTTACCTGGTGGTAGAAGTCATCATCATCAAAGATCTCCTCATCCAGATCTTTGAGATGCACATTAGCTTTCAAAGCCAGTTCTGCTGCCTGAAACGCCAGAGAAAGGATGCTATTAGTCCAACACAGTTACTTTTAAAAGTAGCATGTTACATTATTTTGTTTCTCCTAATAAAAGAAAGCAATCGCATAACACTGTTACTTTTTCTTCCACACTGCTGTGAAGTATGAATAATTCCAAGGCATTACAAATTGCCACTTCTCTACTAAATGTGCCTTGGTCCTAAAATGCTAAACTTCCAGGACAACAGTTAAATCAGAAATCATTCTCATCTATTGAAATCAATGACCAACCTGAATCTACAGCCATGAACGAGCAGCTTACTAAATTAAAACAGAATCAAATGCATGTCTTACCTCTCCTTCGGTTGTGTTGCTGCTGTCTATTTCAGGGGCGGAAGGCTCCGGCTTGCCCAGAACTCTGTATTCAGACCTGCGTGTCTGTGTGCGTCTCACCAGCCTTTCTTTATCCATTAACACCTGCTCCACCTGTGTCAGAATATTCCTGTCAAAGGCTCCAAACCCCTGTGTGATGGACGAGAGCAAGAGAGTGTGAATTACGTTTAGAGTGTACAGGAGCAGTTGAAATGACATGTCAAACACTGACAGTAATGTACTTCTGTGTGATGTGCCATACTTCATCTACAGCATTTTCTATTACTTTTAAAATGATGCATTACTTTTTGTATGCATGCAGATTTAACAATCAATTTCCTATTAAAGAATTAGTGCATCCAAAAATTACAATTCTCTTGTCATTTACTCACCCTCTTGCCATCCCAGATGTGTATGACTTTCTTCTACTGAACACAAATGATTTTTAGAAGAATATTTCAGCTCTGTAGGTCCATAAAATGCAAGTGAATGGTGACCAGAACTTTGAAGGTCCAATAAACACATAAAGGCAGCATAAAAGTCATTCATAAGACTCCAGTGGCTTAATCAATGTCTTCAGAAATTATATGATTGATACGGATGAGAAACCGATCAATATTTAAGCCCTTTTTTACTTTAAATCTCTACTTTCACTTTCACATTCTTTTGTTTTTGGTGATTTGCATTCTTTGTGCATACCACCACTTACTGGGCAAGGAGGAGAATCATATCGCTTCTGAAGATATGGATTATTAAACCACTGGAGTTTATTGGATTACTTTTATGCTGCCTTTATGTGCTCTTTGAAACTTCAAAGTTCTGGGCACCATTTACTTGCATTGCATGGACCAACAGACTAGAGATATTCTTATATATATAAAAAAAAATGTATTGGTTCACCAAAAGAAAAAGTCGAAAAGAAAGAAAATGATGGGAGAATTTTCATTTTTGGGTGAACCATCTCGTTAATTTAAAAGACTACATGGGACATTTGTATTTGACAAATATCATTTGCAGGACTACAAAATTGAAATCGTTGAAAATTGTTTTTAGTATGTGACTTTTCCATTACAGCAAACAGCACATACTTGATTCATACTTTTGGTTAATATAATATAGTACTTGCAATATTATTCCAAATGTAAAGCTTCTCAAAACTGCTTAAACATAAATTATTAAAAAACTTTAAAAGAAATAATAAAAACATGAGGAGAATATAAGTGAAATGTAAGGAGAATAAAAACAGTTCCACCATCTAAAAAAAAATCCAAAAATCACTTTTGCTCACATTTTTATTCATTTAATTTTTTTTATTTAGAATTGCTCACCTTTCGACCAGTGATTGGTTAATGACTTTTGGATGATGATTTTTTTAAATAATTGTATAGATATTGCATTATTAAAAGAACAATTTATTTGTGCTGAGCAAAACAATCATTAAATACATTTCCATGACTTTTTAAGATCTTATTAATTTTATGCTTGTATATCACAATTAAAAAAAAAAAAAATAAATAAAAATAAAAAATAAATAAAAATTTGCTGTTATTTCCAGGTTTTCCAGGACCGTGGGAACCAATATGATCTTATATATTACATTTATTCAGTTAAATATGTTTATTTTTTCCCCATAATATTGACAATGGAAAGGACATTGGCATTGAAAGTCTGTGCTGTTGTTACCTTATTGCTCTTGCCCATTGTGAGTCGCGTCTTGTCGTACCATTTCTGCAGCGTGGCATCCTGGTAAGGCAGAAAAGCTGCGAAACGTTTGGCCATGAAGTTGGGATACTCCGCCATCTCCAGCTTTCTCTTGGGGGGTCCGTTTCGACCTGCATCTTTCTCATCATCCCCTTTTTCCATTTCCTCCTCATCACTCTTTATCTCTTCATCATCTTTACTATTGCTGTGTGTCAAGTAACAGGGCCATTCATATAATGAAATTATGCGTTTAAGCTGTACAGTTTGAAAAAAGTAAACAATGTTATGTAATACAGTTAGCATTCAAAGAAAAATGTATCAGTCTAGAAGCGAGTGTGGATATTTTGTTTGTTTGTTTGTTTTTCTGCTTTCAGGGACCAAACATGACAAAACTGGAATAATTTTTCCATTACGAAACGTCACATACGGTGCCAACACACCCATATATCAGTATATTGCAATACTTTTCCTCACGATACTGTATTGATACTTTCAATCCTTGTATCGGTATTTTTTGAGAAATGTAACTGCTTAACAACTGCTTGGGGTCATGTTGCTTTTGCTCCTGTTTTAAATGGCAATAAGCCACTCGTGTGCTTCTGCTTCACGTTGTGTCTAAGAACGCCCCTTACACATGGCAAAATCACTGTTACGCACAGCCTTTCATATCTTATATAGTGCAGTAATCCTAACCTTTTCTAACAATCGATTGAAATAAAATGGAAATCATGATATGAACTTGTGCGCTTATTAAACCGCAAAGGGCTGTGATTGAATTTAACATCAAGTATGTGCTGCTGTGTTCAGAGCACACAAGAGGTTCAGGATACAGTGGTTTCAGAACATTGTGTGTTCGTTCCACGAATTTCATCTTGTGCTTATAATAACAGATGTGCAGCATTTGGTTTGGTAACGTGTGCCGA
Organism: Moxostoma hubbsi; assembly: GCA_032164185.1. Lineage (NCBI taxonomy): Eukaryota > Metazoa > Chordata > Actinopteri > Cypriniformes > Catostomidae > Moxostoma > Moxostoma hubbsi. Next base: position 14,389,211 of record JAVLUX010000044.1, read on the forward strand.
GCGTGTTATATTTACAGCACTCCAAAGTCACTTTAATTGGTCGCTACAGGTAACACAAATCTAAAATAACCCTAAACCAGGTGTTTGTGTACAGATGAGGAGAAGAAAGCATTTCACCATATTTGGAATGAGGCGCTCTTCTTGCAGTTTTCTGCTAAAATCAAGGTTCGAAGGTTGAACCAGAACACACATCAATGCTTAATGTAGTAATAATGCCTATTATTATTATTATTATTATTATTAATCCCCCACTGCAAGAGCTGAATTCTGTAGGAAACACTGCATGGTATTACCAGAGTACATGTCCAAAAAACATGCTAGTACCACAGGGTTAGGTTAGGTACTGGTTAGGGTACTGTATTTGCACTGTGCTATTAGATCATCCCGAATAAAAAGCAGAAGGTCGTACCTGTTGGCTCCCCAGGTCTTCCCTTTGGAGATGGCTCGAGTTTCTGGGTTTTGGTAGAGCAACAGATCTTGGAGCTCCTGTAGAGACCTCTGCAGAGCCTTCAGGGCTTTATGACCTACCATAAGCAGATACACAGTTCTTATCAGCACATGTCTGATTATATCACCATCGCTGATCTTTCTCATCCCTGTGCTACACTAGTTAAACCAGCGACTCAAAACTTTCAAAGAAAAAAAAAAAATGGAACTGAATACGGGAACAAGGTCCATTTCAATTGTTCCGGAGTGCAAACTTTATTTTTAAAGGTATTTTTTATTTTTTTTAAAGCGGTTTTCATGAAACCAAAGTCTAAATGGTTTATTACAATCATTTTCAGAATTACACAACTTCCTTTTGCCCTTCTCTCATTTTGGTTGGACGTGATAATTATGTGATGATTCTGAAGGAAACCGCTGCATCACACATTTCTTTGCCTCAATGCACATTGTGGATGCAGCCTTCTGTGACAAGCTTTTTAGACAACTATATATAATTACTACATTTACATGCAGTTAATCCAGATGCAAGAAAAAAATATTGAAGTAAAAAGTACATTTCTCAGATGTTTCAGAGTCATCACTGAATTATTGTTAAATATGTTGCATTAATACAGATTTGATGCTGCCGGGTTCTGATCAAGAAGCAGATCTGTGATTAAAAGAAACTAATTTGCATAAGACGAGTCCAAACACGCCCACGCAATGTGCATGCATGCACGAGGGAGGGAGATATTGCTTGTCATGATTTTTATGCTTATAATTCCCCTACATATTTTGAGCATGTTTTTTCCCAGACCAGGTCCCTTTTTTTTTTCTTGAGAGATCTGGTAGCACTGAAACTTGTACATCTGCAATCCTTAGCACAGAGTACCGTCATTTTAAAAATGAATGTTATTAACCGTTCTTTTATTTCGTTCTAACAGGTTAAGCTGGCTCTACACTAGCAGACTCAAAACAACTCATTTTGGCCAAGGGTGTCACACTTGCAGACTGTTTTGCTAAGATCTCGCTCTCTTCAGTCAGCGGTATAACACCTGAAAATCATTGGAAAAATCAGCTAGTGTAGAGCCTGCTTTACCAATGGGAAAGGAAGCAGCAGAACGCTGTAACAAAATGTAAAAAATACAGTTTCTGCTCAGAATGAACTGAAAATGAACTCTTCAGCCCAAGGCATGCAAGCCAAACAAACACTGATGTCATGGTTTACAAAACAAGTGTTACTTTTCGATGATAAAATACTTTCTTCTATCCCATATTAATGTGCTGAGACAACTATAGGTAAGCCAGTCCTATGGTGACCTTCATGAAAAATGTAAACACTTTGGATTTGTTGCCTTTCAAAACACTGCTCTGTTTGTTTAAATGTTTCAATGTGGATGTCTGACTTAACCGTTGATGTTAGTCATGTTTGGGGTGGGACTACTTGTCTGTCAGAAAAATTTCCTAGTGTTTCATTTCCAAACTTTTTGAGGGACCTGTGCCTCCTAGTTTTATTAGCAGAGCCAACATGCTAAGCAGGGCTCATAGAACACCTGAAGCCTATGCTACAACTCACTTTACATAATGATAGCAAAAAAATAGACTGAGGGGGAAGTGCACACACTATCATCTTCACTGCAAATCAAAAGTACACATGCACTGCAAACCCTCGCCGTCTGTCACAAAGCAACGTGCTGTTCAGAATTCAGGAGGACGGCCTCACATCAATCACACGCTTGCTAAAGGACCAATGCAATACATATGCAAATAAGCAGCAGGCAGTCTCTCGAAGCACCCAGATCTGCCTAAGAAAAAAAGTACAAATGTATTAATTGCTCAGAGGCTGAAGTATCCTGATATTAAAACCGCAAGTGAATTTAGTGTTGTCGGGGACATGCTTCCTTCAGAGAAGTTGGTTGACTGCACAGCAGACGACAGGTTTAAACAAGATGAAAATGCAGCTACACACTCGTATGACTTAGACTGAACGTTAAAATATAAAAACAGGATTGGAGCATTATCCCTTGTGCGACCTCCTGGACATTTGTGTCTTTTTTTTTTATTTTAGTTTTTTTTCGATCATTTTGGCTGTTAATGCCAACGGCATAAATTTTACCAAGGATGTGTAATTTAGGGGGAATTTTGATATTTCAACCTCAATTCCTCATGCATCTATAATACACTGTGTACACAGAATAGTTGAAACCCATTAAAACTCAATATTTGATTCCAGTGCCATTTTTAAAGTATAAAATCATGAATTATATGATATTATGCTTTCATTCCGGAGTCATGGCTTCAAATTTGTAATTTTTTAAATTTTCCACCAGAGGGCACCAATTTTTTTTATGTTTAGCCTATGGAGCAAGTACATGCTTTTTCCCTATTTTCTGTATTATAGAGCACTGCAGGCCAAATGAATAAACTATGCAGCTAAAACTGTGTGTGTGTGTGTGTGTGTGTGTGTGTGTGTGTGTGTGTGTGTAAATGGTTTAAATCCTGAAAAGAAATTAATATTTGGTAATTATGATCAGGTCTGATGCTGGCTAAAAAAAATTTACTAATTGAAAGTGGAAAATACTATTCATGGCAGTTTTTTGACTCTTCAAAGGACCTCTGACTAACTTTTTTTTATTGATGCAAAAGCGTTAAAGACCGGTTAAAACTCAATTTGAGTTTTGTGACTTTAAAAGTATTTAAAGCCATTTTTAATCTGTCAATTTAAAAAGGATATTGTAACTTTTAAAATGCATTTCGAGACACTCACGTTCTGTTTTATTCATTGCACTGCGCCTGTTTTAGCCCAAGAATTTAAGTCATCGTCAGTGCTTGGCACGCATCCAAAATTCGAATGCTCATTTTAGCGAATTCCGAATTTTCATTTGACAGCCCTAGCACAGTGGTTCTCTGGACACTGCTGGGTCGTGGCCATAATTGGGAAAACTGTGCAAGGAAAACCATGTCAACTCTTTTCATGGGGTCTTTTAACAGGGGTGTAGGAAACATTATATTATATAAAAGGTTCAGTTGATATGCTTTCTTTCAAATGATATCACATATTCTTTAAAACATAAAACACTTTTTTTTTTTTAAATCTACAAATCTTTAAAACTGCAGTATTGTGAAGAGAGGCTGAGATGATATTTAGAAAGAGTGGATGGTAACGATTTTTGATACTCCAAATGACAATCAGTATTCACGTCATCCATACGACTCCAGTGGTTAACAGAATGTCTTATAAAGCGATATGATCACTTTTGGTGTGCAAAAGATCAATAGTGTTCGCGAGAGGGCTGAGGTCACGCGGTCTTTCCAGTGATGCATTGCCTACATGTGTGCCACAACGTCTCCCGAGCTCTCGTTCTCTTTGAGGCTTGTTGCTCCAGCCTCCTTCTAACCCTGTGCTCCTGGTCAGAGTACTCAAATCACTTTATTGTCACACTACTGTGTACACGAGTGCAACAACAGGTGAAATTCTTGTGTGCAGTTCCGAGCAACATTGCAGTAATGACAGTGACGAGACATAAACCAAAAGTGACGAGACATAAACCAGTGACTCAGTTTCAGTTACTCAGTTTCATATAAATATTTCTGTGCAAAAACATATCTCCTCTTCTACTCTTGAAATTCAAATCTTCTGAAATCTTTGTTCCAATATGTTTATGGCGTTCAGTATCTACAGCATTCCCCCAACAGTTTTAAACAGCGCTGCTCTTCGGATGTGTCGCACATGCGTCACTTTTCAGGTGAACATGCTAACGGCAATACATGAGAACACGTGACCTCAGCCCTCTCGTGAACGTGCATACCGCTGCTAACGGAAGTGATTATTTATAGTTTAAAAGTACTTAATTATTGATCATTTTCAGGCCTTGTAAGACATTCATTTAACCACTGGAGTCGTATGGATGACGTGAATGCTGATTGACTGCTTTTTGTAGCATCAAAAATTTTACCATGTTTCCATCCACTTCCATCATATTTTTCTGTTTTTCTTCAAATGTGTTCTGCTGAAGAAAGGAAATCATACACATCTGGGATGGCATGAGTGTAAATTATGAGAGAATTTTCAATCCTTTTTCTATCCCTTTAAGTCTCATTAAATGACTGTAAAAGAAGGTATACCATTAACTAAGCACTACCAATTAATTCAGTAACGCTGAATGCTCATCACATAACTTGTGTTCTATTAAGCTATATCCATTAAGCAAGCATTAATCTCGAAAGCCTTGAGGCTTCCAACGTAATAAATGAACGCACAGTGACAGAAAATTCCTATATGTTGAAGCAAACTTAGCCGTTATAAATGATACTTTATGCAAATGGTAAATATTAATTCACTTACTATTTTTCAAAGCTTCGGTATGTTCAGGCCCTCCCCTGCTCTTGAACTCTGGGAATGTCTGTGATTGTGGAAGCTGGTTGGCCGTCATAAGAGCTTTCTGCATTTTGATTCGCCCTTCAAGCATCAGGTCCCAAAGAGCTGCAAGGATTTGAGAACAGCATAAACTACAGAGCACACAACAGGTTCAGAAATTACTTTTCTAGTAGTTTATAATAGATTATTATTTTTTTCATTACTATGACTTATTTTTTGTACAAAAGTTAACATGGTCAGTGTCACAAATATGCTACATTTAATTAGTCACCTAGAAAAAATAGTGCCAAATCCTTCATATATTTCTTATTCATATTAAAAAAAGAACTTTTCTTTGTCTAAAAATGTTTATAAACTTCCCATATTTTCATTGAGGTCTCAGACTTTTGGACCCCACTGTATGTGCACATGCGAGCGTGTGTAACAGGAAACAGTTCCGTACCAAGCTGGTTTTTCACCGCTTTCCCCTTTTCGACTTCTTCATCCAACATCTCTTTAGAAAAAGTCATCAGCTCGGATTCCTCCTCCTCCTCCTCATCTTCCTCATTGTCTGCTTCCTCTTCATCACTGGCAGCCGAGCTCTCATCTTCCTCATCGCTGTCTCCCAGATCATCCATCCCCTCGGTGAGCTTCATGAAGTCTGTGGTTTTCATCTTGGAGACTAAGCTGGACATCTGTGAACTATCGTCTGCATTAAGATCCTCATCATCATCTTCTTGTTCTTCTTCATCATCACCACCACCTTGTTCTTTGTCGTCATTCTCATCCTCCTCCTCCTCATCGTCGTCATCATCGTCTTTGATGCTCTCCATGTACTTATCCAACATTCCATTATCTTCATCATCATCCTCTTCTTCATCATCCGCTGAAAAGGTGTAAACAAGTGTTAGCTCTGAGAAAACATCTTCTGGGGTCGTATTATAGAAAGATCCTAACTTTAGAATCGTATCTTATCTGTTTGGTAACCATGGCAATTCAGTTAGGATCTCATTTAGGACTAAAGCTATAACAGAATAACATTTCTTAAGTGCATTATCTTATCTTAACTTGATTTAGGATTCTTATCTTACAAAATCGTATCTCATCTCTAGTTCGGGAATCCAAAACCACTCCATCGAGTTCGGTGATCAACTCTTATGTCGGTTACCAAGCAACCAACTACACGCAAACGGCTGCAGTGAAGTAAACATTAGATAGATGTAAACCAGATCCATTCTAAAATTGAGCCTGCAAGGTTAGCATCAAAACGCATAACGCAGCGGTACACTGGCGAGGAGACAAGACACCGTTTTTGTTTTGTTTTTTTAATGGATGTCCGTGGAGGAGATGCATCAGCGTGTTGAATAAACTGCTTTTGTGAGGAAACAGATCACCACTTAATTAATTAATTGACCACATGTCCACTCATTTTCAACATGTTTTACACTAAACAATCCTTTTGAGATGAACGATGTATGTAACTATGTACTACGATTAAGCAACAGCCTACAGAGATTCATTATCTACGTCTCCTGCTGCAAAAACTGCATCCATTAATTAAAATAAGTGTTTAGTATTAAAATATTATACATTTTGTACAATATTGTATATTATCAAATAAATACTCAAATTAATTTATATATGTCTGTTGTTTTCTTTGGTTTTTAGGATATAACAATTAAATTAGACAAGTACATTGTAATGATTAATATATTTATACATGTGGGTCTGGGTAGCTCAGCGAGTTAAGACGCTGACTACCACCCCTGGAGTCGCGAGTTTGAATCCAGGGCGTGCTGAGTGACTCCAGCCAGATCTCCTAAGCAACCAAATTGGCCTGGGTTATTAGGGTGGGTAGAGTCACATAAGGTAACCTCCTCGTGGTCGCTATAATGTGGTTCTCGGTGGGCCACTTGATGAGTTGTGCGTGGATGCCACGGAGAATAGCGTAGGCCTCCACGTGCGCTACGTCTCTGTGGTAACGTACTTAATAAGCCACGTGATAAGATGCGTGGCTTGACGGTCTCAGACACAGAGGCAACTGAGACTCATCCTTCGCACAAGGAGGACTTAAAACGAATTGGGCATTCCAAATTGGGGAGAAAAATAAATAAATATATATATATTATACATGTAATTATATTACTGTAATGACTATTATGACTGCTGTGTGTGCCCAATGATGCTGATATAAATATATATACACACACACACACACACACACACACACACATATATATACATATATTTTATTTAAATAGATTAAATAGACTCATGCCGGAATCTGCAGCAGCAAAATTGCGCTCTTTTTCCCGCTCACTGAAACGTATTCCACAAACATTACATTCCCAAAGTATATTAACATAGACGCATCTGAAAATTTGGGATGGGCAGATTCATCCTAAAGTATCAATACTTCCGATACTGGTGTTGTATCAAAAATATTGATTCCCACACAAAAATATGATTTAAACTAGGGAAATTATTATTTCGTTACCATGAACAAAAACAATAATCATAAGATTAAAAGTGAAATAACATGGATAAAGCTATATCAGCACGATGGGAACTATTCTTCCACAGCTCATCTTAACATGCATTCTGAAAAACACAAGCAGATAAACGCTTGTGCCGTCACAAGGCTCCTTCAAACAAGAGTAGAGTTAGTGGCGAATTCTCCGAGCCAGCAAAGCCTTCTCTGCTGGCCTAACATGCCAAATAAATTAATATTTTTCATCTTTTCATTCTCAACCACTTTTTGCCTATGTATTTTTAATAGCTTTCCAGTCTTAATTAATCAAATAGAGAAAAACAAAGCCTTTATACAGTCAGAATGTATTCCTTGATGTTTACAAGAAGTGTGACAACTGTTTAACAAATGGCATTCCTGAATCCGAAGCAGCACGTGAGTCTGAGCTCCACCCCGTCAGGCCTTCAGAAATTCCAGAATCCCTCAACAGTGCACATGAATGAGCAACTAAAGTCAGATTGTCAGATTCATCAGTCAATCAGATTGATTTATTTGTTCTTGATGGGTGTGATCTTTAGGATAAGTCCCGGTGAGGCCTTCAAGCTGACCTTGAGTGACACCGTGATGCTTTAAGTGATGTACGTAATTCAAGAGCGAAAAGCGTAAGATCAAGCTGTCTGACAAGTCAGATGTCATCACTGCTGGTATTGCCATTGAGAAAGAGATCCTTATGGATTTAAGGATCAGGCTGATTTTCACTTCAAGTAAATTGGTAAGTGCTTTTTGCATTGTTATAACAACATCAGGAGTTTTCTAAGTTTAAATTAGGCTTGAGCATTCAGTGTCAGATCAAGATCTGGCTTTCGTGCGTGGACGTGTTTTTAAAATGTTAATTGGTATTATTAGTTAGCTGTGACATAATGTATGATGTCCATAGACATAGGGCCATAGACATATTCATTGTGAAACTGAGTTTTCTTAATGGCATGAATCACACTGAAGGCCTAGACTTTAAATGCACAGCCCGCCACTGTGTAGCGGTAATGATAGAAAATCAGTGAAACAGCTTCCAGAGTAAATTCACACTAAAATAACAACATATATAAAGGTGACATTTCTGAATTGTGGGTAATTGTTGTTAATAATTAAAATAGTTAAACATGGTTTTAGTATAGTAATATTGTAGTAGTAACCATGGTTAACTGTGTGGTAACTATTTGCTAAATACTAAATACCATAGTTAAACTATAGTTACTGTAGTGAGACTGTGGTTCATTTGTGTAAGGGTAAACAAAACAGAAGTCTAATCATTTTATTTTAAGGCTCACAAATGTAAAACAAATAATGACTTGAATTATGACCAAAAATAATATTTTAAATGACCCATTTTATCCCAAGAAATTGCAAAAAAAAATAATTTAATAGCAGTATTGTATTGGCATCAGTGTCGACGAAATTGGACTTGAAATTATTGGTATCGGATTGAAAAGAAAATAAGTGGTATCGCCCATCCCTACTAAAAATCTACCACAAGAAAAAGTGCAACGTAAACTGTAAATCGTAAAACTCTGAACACAGTCCGCTGACTTCAGCCGTTATATGATTGGCCAGAGAAGACTCATGTGATCCAAGCTGACCGTTACACTCTCTACAATGGTGAAAGTGCGGAGGTTGATTTCACTGTGTAGAATATCTCTTGTGTAAACAGAGAAACAAAATCGAAGCACTTTTAATTTCAAGGCTGCAGAAATAAAAGTTTGATAACAGAATTATTAAAATGTCATGCTGTAATTATGTATTAGTGTATTGTTTTCAAAGTGCAGCACACCATCTTAGTCTTCCAAAAGTGTTTTAACATTTTTAAGTCCTTTTTACTATAAATCTCCACTTTCACTTTCTTGTTTTGTTTTTGGCGATTCCCATTTTTGCATATCACCCACCTACTGGGCAGGGAGGAAAACTTATAGTAAAAAAGGACTTAAATAATAATCTGTTTCTCACCCACACCTATCATATCACTTATGAAGACATCGATTTAACCACTAGTCTTTTGGATTACTTTTATGCTGCTTTTTTCTGCGTTTTGACCTTCAAAAGGTCAGGTCACCATTCACTTTCATTGTATGGACAAGATCTTTGTTTGTGTTCAGCAGAAAAAAGAAACTCATACACATCTGAGATGGCAAGAGAGTGAATAAATGAGAGAATTTTTATTTTTGGTGAACTATCCCTTTAAAATACTTTCTCCCATAACTAATTAACATGTAGAGACAACTTTAGTAAGCGATTTCTAGGCTGATTATCCAGAAAAGTGTAATCTCTGAAGGTGCATCCCAAACCGCACACTTCTGCACTATTCTACGTCATTTTGAAGTGCAAGTACTGCGAGTAGTATGTTAATACTGAAAATGAAACAAAAAGTAGTGTACTAGGAGTACACGGATGATGTACTTCAACTGTCAAAACGGAGTGTGGAATGTTGGACACTTCATGCACTCAGTTGTCGTAAATAGCGGAAGAGGCGGAGCTAACTGGCGGTGTTGCTGGTATGACAAAAAAAAGTGCAACTTCAGTAAAGACATTCCCATACAAATGTAAGTTGTATGCTTTACCATTATTCCGCGCTGTGTGAATGTGTATGTTGTTTAAGATCCAAATGTTGAACTGAGGTTGCTAACGTCACTTCCATCAGCTGTTAAACAGTGAACGCTTCCATGTAGTAAAAAAAAACATTAAGGGCATTTTCCAAACAGCAAATTTGTGCCCATGAAAGGCACTTTGGGAAGGGGACGCCACTCGAAGGGTTGTTCCAAACAAAAGTTAGAAAGTATTTTTTTCACAAAGGGCCCTTTTACAAGATTTTTAGTGAAGGGTACATTCAAACTGTGGTGCTACGCTCTATCTTTGCACTTTGGAGTGAGTAGGGCATAGGGATGATCACTTTCAGCAGCCTAAAACAGCGACATTGGCTCAACCAACGGTGTGAGTCCGGGGCGATAGAAGACGTGGGATTGTGATTATTTTTGCAATTCTGTTTGGTGGATTAAATCAAATAAATGAACAGACCATTTTCACCTTACCTGATCCATCAAACTCTTTCTGTAGGTCTTTTCTGGATGTTGTCTTGCCACGATATCGACGATCAGTGTCTGCCAGAAGGGCAACAGATTGCTTCCGCAGATCACCAGACACGAGCTCTTCATCATCATCACCTTCATCAAACTTATCTACGACTTTGGCTTTAGTCTCTGCAGGTTACATAAATGTTCAGTTAGGCTGGGTACACAACAGCATTCACAAGCATAATCATATCAACAAACTTTCAGTCATCCATTCAAAGCTATAAATAGAATTTGCATGCAAGACAAACTCACACACAAATGAACAATATTTATTCTATAATAAATGAACAAAGTAGTTAAACCTTCAGATTTGCTACAGCACTTCTCTAAAGGTCCTGCCGAGATCCATATTATACTTCTCAAGCAAAGACATAAGTACATCTTCAAATGAACAACAAATACATAAATTGTGGCGGCCCGCGTACATTGATTGACAGATGGTAATACCAAAGTACTTTGATATATTCCGTTGTACAGAATGTTTACCAATGATAACATGGTACTCATCATTGTACGTAATACTGTGGTACTATTATGGTACATGTACACAAAGCCATTGTAGTATTATTGTATTTTTTTAAGTGGATGTTTAAAATAAAAATCTAAAAATGTTTAAGACAAACAAAACTTGTGGAAAAAACAATCTCCTCATTGTTATTACAATGACTTCTATCAGATTTATTACCCATTTCAATAACATATCATCAATTATTGGCCTATAATTAATTCGATTTATAATAGGGTGAGCGGACTTCCCCGTTTTCCGGGGACAGTCCTGGTTTTTGGTGGTCTGTCCCTGGAAAGTTCCTGTTTCCCCCCCCCCCCCCCCCCCCCGAGCGTTGAAGACAGCCCGCATAGTGAAATATTACATGGCAAGAAACTTAGCCCAAGCAGCAAGCCAACCGAGTGTTGTTTATTTTAACCAGCAGAGGGGGCTACTCGCTATAGCAGCTTCAATTAATTTGTCTTCACCGATTACTTGGTCGGGCCAGTTTTGCCATGAAGGACTGGACCAGGCAATTGAAGAGAATTATCATCATTGTTATAAACTTCAAAGTAAGGCACATACTAGCTATTTATGTTATAAAGTTATATTATGTATTTTACAACAGGTTCTGAATTCGGCATGGGACTATATTGAAAGTTCGGCCTTCATAATGTGGGAATTCCCATACAGACCGTACAAACTATAACATGCTGCTGAATAGTAGTCAAATTAATCCCTACAGATGAACAAATAAAATCAATAATTGTATCTTTAATCAGTGTTTTTCCTGCACTAGTAATATCACATACTGACTAAAGAAAGCACCTTCTCACATATTTGCTCATTTGTTGTTTTAAAATATACCCAAATACATGTAAAATAGGAATATGACCTTAATAACATGGAAAAATAAAAAATGTATAATAAAATATCTGCAAAGAAATGAACAGTAAGTCAGTACATTACAGCATAGTAATTTTGCAGGGAAACGAGTGAAAAGGAGCACCATTATACACAAGACTTGATCAAAATAACAGGTCCATATGAGATACACAAACAGTTAGGTAAAATAGTATTATAATTATTATTATTATCATTATTATACAATATTGAATATCTTTGTGTCATATGATAAAATAAGTTTTGATGCTAAATGTTTACATTCTTCACTGTATTTCATAAAATGATAAAGATGCTAAAAGTGCAGGACCCCTGTGCTGTGGAGTCAGCTGCAATAGTTCCTCTTTGTTTATACATGTTTGTTTAGTTCACTTTTATGCCACAATGTCATCTGGACAGCATAGAAAGGACAAAACAGAAGAGCACTAAAAATGATCAATTTCATTGAGACTAAGGCTACAATATTCAATACAACACGATATACCACACTGTAAATATATATATATTTTTCCATGATTTGTTAACTGTATATATTTGCCAGATGAACTTTTAAAAGATTTATTAATTTCTTCAGACAACATGAATCTGCATTTTTGAGTAAACTAATGATACAATAGCAATGCACTGATATAAATGTAAAAAATAAAATATATATATAGAGAGAGAGAGAGAGAGAGAGAGAGATTGGAGTTAATTCCAATAATTGTGAGTTTACAATACATTTTTTATACAATATCTAATTGTCCTATAATTTAATCGATAATTTAGAATATACCATATAACTATACTATAATTTATTAATAATGTAATTAATTAGATATTTATTTTATTATCATATTTTATTTCAAAAGTAACCTGGTTACTTTTTAAGTTTAACCAAAAAAATGTCTCACAGTGCTGTTCAGCACATTCACCATGGTCAAAATCCATAAAATCCATCTTGTCCCCTATTTTAATAAGTAACATGAAATTTCAATGACCTATTGAACACTGACCTTGCAATGTCCCCGTCTTTTCAGATAGCTGGTCACCTTAATTTATAAAGCGTGTGAAACTGTTGACAGTACAGTGAGACATCGTGTTGCCACTGTGTTCAACAGATCTGAAAATGTCTCCATTATAACAACACTCAGAAAGCCTTAAAACACCCCAAAGAATCAAAATACCCTTATACTCTTATACCTTCATCTTGGTCGTCTTCAGGATCCACGAACTTAGGTAAAGGATTTAACAAATCCTCAAGCTGCTGTGATATGGAGGCTGCCATGTTTGTTCTCCTGCACGCTGCAAACCTCCAGTGACGTCATCAGGACGCGTCACAAACAAACTTGTGATTTCCCTTTTCACATTGTTCACGAAAGCTTTTTTAACAGAGTGGTGGCGAATGACTGAATGACTGAATGAATGAAAAATGAAAATTCACACGTGTGTTGGGATTTTTTATTTTTTATTTTTGTAGTAAATTTTGTGTAGAGAAGAAACGCCTAATATCATTCAAAACGCAGTTTAGATTTGGATTTTTTTAGATATATGATTTTCTGCAGTTTATGGCCTGTTTTTATAACCTCTGAAAACACTTTCTTACTTGATGGTAACAGACACTTGCAGGGCTATACGTGCTTTTTTTCTGGTCACAGAGTTTATCAAGACAAATAAAAAAAATAATATATTTTTATTAGAATACTGATAGAGCAACATCATTTGTGTGAAAATAAATAATAACGGAAGTTTAGGTTTTTTTTTTAATTATTATTAATTTTTAAAAAAAAAGTGGCTAGGGAGCCTCCCACACTTGGGGCAATGCCCCCCCAGTTATAGTGATATTGTGTAAATATAGGGACAATAGTTATAAAACATTTGTAAACTTAGGAAAATACTTTTGAGACAGCAAGATGTTTTATTTATTTATTAGAACACATTAAGATAATACTATCCAAATTCTATCCTTTCACTTATTGGTCAGTTATTTAAAAAAACTTGATTGAATCACCTTAAACAAAAATAAAAATGATAGGCTAAATAATAATTCTGCTCAAAATAAGTGTGATAATTTCAGGGATTCTCATTAGCTACATAAATTAATTAAATCTGTACATTATTCCAAACTTTTGGCCCCCAGTGTGGAATAATGTACAGATTTTAATGTTTCGGAAGGAAATTGGTATTCAATTATGCAAAAAAAACAGTATGCAATAGACTGGCATGTCTTAAGGTCAATATTAGGTAAAAAATATTGTTTTCTCTAGAAACTCATCAGTCAATCATTGTTTTGAGGGAACAAACCAAATTGCCCTCTGTCCCGTTATATGTACGAGTGCCAAATCCTAACGGGAATTTCAGATTGGGTTCTAAAAATGCTCGAACATGGGTATACAATCCAATTTGCATACCGCCCACCCCGTTTCAAAGGCGTTCTGCCATCCACGGTTTCATCCAAAGACGTGCCAGTATTACAAATAGAAATATGCTATAGAGTTTGTTCCAAATTGTCAAACCCAAAGGGTTTTATAGCCACTATTTTCTTGACCCCAAGAAAGACTGCAGGCTTCAGCCAATCCTAGATCTGAGACATTTGAATAGTGCACTTGCAAAGCACCCATTCAAAATGATTACTCAGAAAAGGATCTTATTGGTTCGCGTCAAAATATTTGAAAGATGCGCACTTTCATGTCCAAATTTTACAACATCACAGGATGCTAACCCGGGCTGTCTCTGGCTCCTCGCACTCCTCGCCGGCTTCAGGCACCTGGACAGGTGTGAGGAGGGCGTGGCACATTAACCACCTAGAGCTATCAGCTGTATTTCTATCCTTGAAGGCTTTTCAGTCAGAAATAGCGAACTATCATGTTTTGATTCTCTCAGACAACATGACAGTGGTGGTGTTTGTAAACGGAAAGCCAAAAGCGGAATTCATTTACCGCCATTGACGAGACTGACGCATCACCTCCTCCTGTGGAGTGAGTGTCATCTCCTTTCCCTGAGAGCAACATATGTCCCTGACCATCTGAATTATGGTGCGGACCTTTTGTTACGGCAAGGGGTGTGTGGCACGGTGGAGGGCGGGACTGGGGCGTGATTACGCACGCCCGATCCCGTATTAGGCTGATCAAGCCATCAAGAGGGATAAAGGCCACTCGCCGGTTCTCTGATGCGCCGTAGCTCATTCCTCAGCCACTTCTCCACCCTCTACAGGAGGACAGCCGCGCCTCTCCGGGCAGATCGGAGGCAGTCCTCAGCCCCTGGCGGACAGAATGCCCCGACGTGTTCCGGGGAGTCGAAGGGTCCTCCCCCCGCCCCTGGCAGCAGTTCTCCCACTCCAGGCGGTCGGCGGCCATTCCTCTGCGTCCAGGCGGCTGGGCTCCTCCATCCCCCGGCAGATGGCTGCGGCTGGTCTGCTGGGCAGTGGCGAGAACTCCGCTACGGCGCATCCCTCTTCCTTCCCGGGTTTCGGCACCCATGTAAAACAGTTCATTCTCACGGGCAAGGAAGAGGCGAGAAACCGGCTTGACATATAAAATAATAGGTTTAATGGAAAACTCAAAATACAAACACATAAGACAACGGACATGTCCGTGAACGATCTCTCTCTCCCGCATCGCCGTCCGCGAGTGGCCTTTATCCCTCTTGACGGCTTGATCAGCCTAATACGGGACCAGGCGTGCATAATCACGCCCCGGTCCTGCCCTCCACCATGCCACAGGGTGATACCGGGTGAATGAAGATTTCATCCTCAAACTGTCCTGAGGATTTGGGAAATATTCTGCAAAGCAGAAATAAATCTTTTTGCATCAGTGGATAACGCCCACTGTCCCCTCTTGTACTCGAAGTCCCAAGCACCACTAGAAGCAGACGCAATGGACCATAAATGGCTGGCGAAATGCAAATATACGTTTCCTCCTGTGTGCCTAATTCACTCTATCATTTGCAAAGTCCGAGAGGACAAGGAAATGATGCTATTGGTTGCGGAAAAATGGCCCAATCAGCCATGGCTTCTGGAAATGATAGAGATGTTCTGCAGCTCACCATGAAAAATACCACTGAGGAGGGATCTTCTCTCTCAGGCGCAAGGTACAATCTGGCATCCCCAGCCCAAGCTGTGGAGCCTGCATATGTGGCCCCTGAATGGAGCATGCTAAACAAGCCAGAACTGACGCACTCAGTCATGAACACCATTTTACAGGCCAGAGAACTGTCCATGAGACACCTCTACACGGTAAAAAGGAATGTGTTCACTGACTGGTGTCTTTCACATGGCAAAGACCCAGTAAACTGCCCCATACAAGAACTTCAAGAGCGATTAGATGCAGGACTCACTAAGTAAAGGCTCAAAGTTTATCTGGTGACTATATCTGCGCCACTATAGGCGAGCATGATTTAATCATAAAGTTCCTTAGAGGAGCAAGATGATTAAATCCACCACGGCCGGCAGCAGTTCAGACTTGGGACCTCACTTTGGTCCTAAAAGTGCTTGCAGGGCCCTCCTTAGATCCTTTGGACTCTATTGATTTGCACATGCTCTCCATTAAGACCGCATTACTGCTGGCTCTTGCCTCAGTAAAATGGGTCGGTTTTGGCCCCAGTCTTTTAAAAGCCACTGTCAAACCCAGAAAAGGCTATGTGCCTAAGGTCCAACTGTGCCCTTCAGAGTGCAGGTGGTTCACCTTCAAGCTTTCTTCCTTCCTCCATTCCTTGCATTTGTTATGCCCCTTACGTGTATGCATTGAGCGCAACTGCCAGTTCAGACTGTCTGATCAGCAATGGAGGACGCATGAAAGTAATGTCAGTCTACAAGCAAAGACTTTCTCACTGGAACGTTGATGAAATTGCCTGGCTTACAATTCAAAGGGTAAGATCTGCACAATTGGTGTTAAAGTACACTCAGTTGGCCTCCTCATGGGCATGGACGAACAGTGAGTCTTAACAAGACATATGTTTTGTAGCAGGATGGTCTACTCAAAACACATTTGCTAGGTTTTACAAACTAGATGTAATGGCTCTCTCTCTCTTCATATGTCCTCTCTTTTAGAGCGCTTGCTATTTAGCTTGCCAAACATATACTTATGCCCCTCCCCTTAAGTACGAGCTCCCCGTCATATGGGTCACTCAATTGCAGCACACTCATGTGGGTCACCATTCCATGGGACTGCAGCGTCATGTTTCCTCCCTGGAAGGTTATGTTTTGTTGTGAGCCTTGATGGAATTCTTTTCCCCATAAGCGTTAGCACACAATGTCAAGTGTACTGAGTTGTAAGAGAACGTCTTGGTTACATATGTAACCTTGGTTCCCTAGGACAAAGGGAATGAGTCATTGCAAATGCTGGCCTACAAGAGTTAGATTTCTTCTGAGGTGCGAGCAATGCGCTCCTTATCCCTCCGTCAGAAAATTCTGAGGAATGGTGTTTGTGCACCTGCTTTTATACCCGACAGCTTGGCACCTAAAAGGGCAGGTCTCAAACTGCATAGCCAATATTAGACTACTGGCGTTATTGTAGAGAGGTTTCATCTAGGTCATGTGGAAGGACAACTCCCCATATGTGTTAGCATGTAATGTCTCGTTCCTTTTGTCTCAGGGAAATGTAAATGCAGCGTAGTTCTATATGATAGACTAGCAGCTGTACATCATCGCACCATAAGCTAAGTAACTCCTAGCCAATCACATGTAAGCCATTGCTTTATAAGTCTGCTCACAATCTATCACATTTCTGTTTCAGTGTGCTAACACGGCAACCTCCACCACCCCACCACCACCAGTTGAGTCCCATCCTGCACGGGGGTAGGCTCCTCGCCCGACTCCCATCTCCGGCAGGATATAACGGTTCCGAGTACAACTTCTTCCAACCACCAGACGGGGCCTACGCCAAAGAGAGAGATTACTTTTCTGTTTTAAATTCATCAAATAAATGTCATCTTCAATTTCACTCAAGTCTGCGAGTCTTCCTGATAGAACCGAGGTTACGTATATAACCAAGACCTTTATGTTTTGGGAGAACATAAATCCAAAAGTGTCTTTTAAAAAGCCTGTACCCTACATGAAATAAGTGTCTGCGGTGAAGTTGTAGTAGGCTTATGTTAAATTGTATTAAATTAACATTTTTAATTAAATTATTTTGTGAAATTTACAACACATTCTAAAGCCCACATTTTCGTTTATTTTTCTATTAAAATACCTGTCTGGTTGTTTTATAGCTGTATGGCTATGAAAAACAAACATTGAGCAGTACTAGACAAATCTGTGTAGAAAGAACAACTTGTTAAAGTTTGTGAGAGATGTTGTGAAGTTAATTACTTGCTGTCAGCACACTATTAGTGCATTTTTTATTTGAAACAAAAACATGTGTACGATTTTAGAATTGCTCAAATTATATAAATCTAAAAAGTCAGCTTGTAGGTCTGCAAAGTTGTTATTTTATACATTGCCACATTGTCGTCAAAAAACATTGTCATTGCTTGGCAGATTATGTGCATTAGATACCATCGCCTATAGCTTCACTATTCACTGACCGAAAGCATTCGCTGTATAACTACATGTACAATCCATAAAAATGTGCCTTTTATATGTTATTTTTAAAACTTGATTTTGTTAAATGAAACATTAAAAAATGAAACATTGAACAATTGCACATTTTAGGATAATTAACCCAGATAAATCGACAAAATATGATCTGCCTCTTCAAATTAATACATTTCACCCAAACAAGAATTGCAGTGTTGTTAAAAAAAAGGAAACATTTTTTCTGTTTGTGCTTCATTTGTCAACATGTATTTATGGTTTTGTTTAGTGTATTCTTTGTGCAAACACAATATCATACAAACTAGAACAGTGAATCACAACTCAAATATAAATTGAATTAATACAAAAGTTTGGTTAATTGCTTGAAGAAAAAGTTTATCCATCAGTATCAATAATTTGTCACTTAATAAGTCACTGTTGATATTTAAACCCATAAAGAAAATATATATGTCAACAACAGCTCTCTGGCCACTGACCATATGAAATTATTTGAAGGTATACTTTGTCTTATAATTCAAGTAATACAAATAAAGGGTTTGTCCCAACATTTTTTAAGTGTCCCTTTTAAAGGCAAATGCTCTGAGATTTGGTGGAACGCATAATAGAAATTTAACATGTTTAAGCAGAGGAGGTGTGAGGTGATTTCAAGTGTTATTGTGGCAAAGCCTTGAAAGGCAAAGAGGTTTAAGGAGTCAGGTTATGAAACACACCAGGTGTAAATATAAACATTCTGTTTTTCTTATACTGTTGTTGTCATTAGCACTGCTATAAAGTCTACAGACATTTGACAATCCACTTTCAAATACACAAATTCTGCTTTGAATAGAGAAATACATTTAATAAATAGGTAAACAAATCAACATAAATAGATAAATTACATTGATAAATTAACTAAATAGAAATATTGTTGCTATAAAATCACATACATTTCCACATGTTTGTATCCTGAATGAGTCTAGCTTCTGACGAAGCTACCAAACCGTCCCCTCGTTCATTTCGGAGGAAGGGACAGACAGTTGATTGCTGTATCCATTGCCACTGAGGGAGGTCAGGGATATGAAAGGCGGAGTGGAGTCACTCATGTCATTCGAGATACTGTGGATGGAGGTGGGTGCACTGGGCTCTGGGCTGGGAGAGTCCCCTGGGTGGTGCAATATCATCTCGCTGAAGCATTGTGCCTCATTGGAGGGGTGGTGTGCTGCATGATGATGGTGGTCCATGCTTCCTAAAGGGGTTCCTGCTGGGCCAGAGGAGAGTATGAATCCCAGGTCACCAGGAGTCTGGGCTTGGGAGGATGGTGGACCCTGAGAGAAATATTTGTAGTCAGATCCTGGTCCATAGTAGTCACCGTGATAATCTGTAAGAAAGTTGAGAGTGAGGCGAGCACACTGTTTAAAGACCCTATGAAATCAAAGTGAGAGTTGTATGGGTCTATTTAATCTATTAAACAACATATCCTTGCTTTAATGGCAATAGAAACAATATGCAGAGCTGTGCACACACACACACACACACACACACACAAACACACACACACACCTGAACACTTGGTGCAAAAAAACGTGATTACGGTAACACTCAACAGAATTTTTTTTTAGATCATGAACTGGTAATTGAGTAGAAAATGAACTTCCGACTTCACAAAACAAACAAAAAATGCTGTAAATCAACTTGCAATCAGTGCAACCATGCAAGCTCATTAATTATTCTGGGACTGGGGTTAGCCCTCTGTTGTACCCTACATGAAGTAGGCCTACCTGCATTTCATTTTGACAAAACATTTTTATTGTGTATCCTGAAACTATATGCTGATAAGCACCAACAGATCAGGGCCTGACATCGGAACTTAAGTATTACTTGAAAATGCTCATAGATTAAAGAGTGCTCGAGTAATCGTACAGCGCTAAGAGCATCGTAAGCACACAGATTTATGCAGACACCTGCTGGACAAAAGCAAAATTACACCTGATACAATTTAAACACCTATAGCTACACTTTATGCTCGTTTAATAGCAGTACAGGTTTTTATTTTAATTAATTTAACCAAAATGTATAATAATAATAATAATAATAAATGCATAAAAATGGTTGGTCAATATTGGATGAACAGATAAATTAATAAGAAAACAAATAAGTTATTTGTGGACTAGTTGGTAACAAACACAAAGTGGTGGGATGATTGTTGCAGAGAACTGTAAAAATTACAATCAGAGAAAGAAGGAAAAAAGTTAATAACTTGATGCCGTGCATGAAAATTGTCCATCCAGTATATTTGCTCCTCATCCTCTCTTCCTTTCTTACACCTTAGGGCGCTCTCACTCGCACCACGTGTTGTGTAGCATTGCTGATAATGTTATCACATTTGGGAGTAAAAAGCAGATATCCCTTTGATTGATGAATGTCCCTAAAGCGCAGCTTTCACACATCTCCTTATTTTGCACTCCGCATTAACACTGTGGAGCTTTTTATATTCAATGAATGCTTGTCATTAGCAGGACCATACACAGGGCCTCTGCTGTCTTCACTGATTCTGGAAGCTTTAATCTCGATCCACAGAGAAACGCTTTAAAACTAAATATTAAAATGCACATCTGATGAGCAAAGCAGCGATTGTGTAAAAGAAATATGTCGTTCTACACAAAATGATTGCAAAAGAAATGCAGTTATGTGGTGAATTAAGTAGCAATTAAAGCGCATCCTTGCACCTTCATGTTAAGTGCAGTTTTGGGAAACGCATGTAGAAAAAGAGAAAACTCTGCGAGCCTGAACCACTAAGATCAATTGTTATGAAGCGAGGGATACTTTATGTTTTCAGCCAATTTTAAGATTTGAATTTTAAAATGGAACATTTAAGAGAAAAAAAAAATCATGATTGTGCAACAAATAGTTACATTTTAAAAACTTTATTTATTTATTTATATATATATATATATATATATATATATATATATATATATATATATATATATATATATATAAAATGTAATTGGTGATTTAGTAGGCCTACAGACGTCCTGTCATTCAGAACAAAGCAATAACTCCATATATATTTATATAAACAACGTGTGTGTGTGTGTGTGTGTGTGTGTGTGTGTGTTATATATATATATATAATTTTTTTTCCTTACTTCTTCATTAATGAATATAAACTCACCCCCATGATACGAGAAATGTCCGTTTGTCATGAGCTCTCCTGGTTCCAGTCGGTCGGCGTGCAGCGCTCTCATTCTCCTCGGGCTGCGGAAGAACATGTGCCGTCTGGCGCCCAGCGCGCTCAGCTGCTTCATGCGCCTCTCTTTAGAGCGCCGATTCTGAAACCACACCTGCACACCAAACACACAGTATACACACTCACAGATGGGATGGGACCTTCGTTTAGAAAATACGAAACACCAAAGCCGTTTATATGACAGCCACAATGGCAAATTTTAATAATTTTTTTTTTTTTTTTAAATGAGTTTTTTTTTTTTTTTTGCAGATAGCCATTTATTCAGAAGCACATTCCTGGATATCGTTAATCCATGAGAAGTCAAATTCAAAGAAACGAAGAAAGACAATTTGGTGTTAACTGTCGCGGTTTGTATTTTCTGCACTAAAATCACTCCACAGAAATGCTCCACGTTCATGTTATAATAAATATGTATTCTTTGCAGACTCGCCTGTATGACTCGCATGTTCAGGCCCGTCTCCTGTGCCAGCTGCTCTCGTATGTGTCTGGTGGGTTTTGGGGTGGCGGCGAAAGCAGCTTTCAGCGTCTCCAGTTGTTTGGCTTTGATAGTCGTGCGCGGCCCGCGACGTTTCCCGCCCAGATTCTGCTCGTCGTTTTCGTTGTTGCAAATCTCTTTGTCGGACAACTGTCCGCTTTCAGAGTCTTTACAATCATCTTGTGGATCCTGAGATTCCGGAGATAGGCTCGGATCACTGCACGTAGTAACTGTAACGAACATACACATATATAATGCGGAATTAGCCTCTTCTTTCAAATGCGATTTCGACTCTTAGAATGAATATACTAAACTATAGACAACCTATATAATGTATTTAGGCCTTGAGAAATATTGTCCTTGAATTATAGACCCTAACATGAGTTTGAAACGGTGCAACTCTCACAAAAAAATGTATAACAGGGTTAAAGGGGCACTCTTTATTTTCTCCCAAAACACTAAACAACAACAAAAACCATCAGTACTTTCCTAAACACCCGTTTGTCGCTATGAACTGCAATGTCTAAAGTTTAATTTTAAGGTCATTTGATCTAATATTTAATCATTTTGAAAATGTTGCAAATCTATGTAGCCAATGAGAATCCCTGAAATTATATATATATATATATTTTTTTTTTTATCAAATATTAGTAATATTCATTTTGGTTCACGTGATTAAATAAAACGTGTTTTTATTATTATTATTATTATTATTATTATTATTATTATTATTATTATAAGTGAAAGAATATTGTTTAGGGGGAAAATATTTGTTATGAAAATGTTTCAATGTGGGCTCATCTTTGCAATGGAGATTAATTGAACACTAGAGATGTTATGAAATGCCAAATGTGATTGAAATGAACAGAAAATGGTTAATCCTTTTCTGAATGTTTATTTTGAATAAGCAGTATCTCAATTTGTTACTCAAAGCATCTTACTGTCTCAAAAGTATTTTTCTAAGTTAACTTGCCCTATAACTACAGTATTGTCCCTATATTTACAAGATACACCTTTACACCCTTGGGGGCCTTTTACCTCTTTCACCATAAAAAAAAAACACTTTTTTTTGTTTTTTTACTCAAAAGTCTATTATTTCTTCTCAATCAAATTGTGTTGCACCATGAATGTTCAATATAAAGAAATGTCTTTTTTTTTTAATACACTTTCTGACCAGACAATTTTCTTTAAGGTGTGCCTTTAGCCCCTTTGTACCCAACCGTCAAAGCAAAGACGTCACTGGTGTGGTACCCTTAAGGAGATCTAAGTTAAAAAAAAAAGGAATCTAAGTTTTTCTCCCACATATATAAATGTAGCTTTAAAAGGTTCACAATAGCACCATATGCTACAAAATAGCAAAAATGAGTTTTGCATTGTAACTAGAGGTACAAAAATGTCCCCCTCAGGGTGCCACCCCAGTTATGGTCCTTGTACCTTTCCCCTTTTTTCTAAGAGAGTGTTGTTCATAAAATCCATCTCAATTACAAGCCCCAAAGTTACTCACTTGACAGGAGGTTTGCGTCTTTTCCCATGCTGTTGTTCATGTAATCCTCCTTGCAGACAAATTTATACTCATCTAGTATGTACAATTCCTCGCCCGTGGAAAGCTGTTTGTTGCACATGATACAGGTGAAACAGTTCAGGTGAAAGATTTTGCTTCGTGCTTTCCGAACGAGATCATTGGGCGAGATCCCCTGCGCGCAACCTCCACATTTAGTGCCGTAACGTCTGTTGTGAAGAGACGTCATAAAATAAATAAATACATGAGAATATCAAATAACGAAATAATAATAATAAAAAAAAGAAAAGAAATTATCTATATATAGATATCTTTTTAAAATAGCCCGTGCGAAACATTGTCTGTTTTATTTCTCATGTGTTTTCATAGAAGTATTCTCAAAGTATAGTTCAAAGAGATTTTATTTTTATTGTATTAAATATTTGCATTCCTGTCTCATCTTTTTATATGTACATTTTCTATAGTTGGAAAAGCTTATGTAGCCTATATGTCTAGGCCTATGTCGAGGTAAATGCGTTTTTCATGTACAAAGTATTCAGAGTCGTTAATTTAAATATACATCATGCCTATATTTATTAGGTATTGCTTTGATAGAATTTATTAACAGAATATCCCCTTCCCAAATGCGCACGAGATAATAACACAGTATTTTGTATCTGTCGTGCATGTTTAAAAAAAGTGTTGAACAAAGGAGTGCTGAATGCACGTCTATGGCTTTCCTCACGAACTCATTCTTAATTCAAATCCACTTATCACATCTTTACTCGCGCCTTTGCAAACAAACGCGCGTGCCGCGAGAGATTGAGGCGAGGCAGGGCGTAATCCTCATCACCCCGTCTGACACTCAGCTTGTAAACAAAGAGAAATCTTCTTTCAGTCTGTCGCGTAAGCAAGTTGTCAACTGGGTATATTCAGTGTGCACCGTTCTAATTTAGTGATTTTTTTTTTACATTGAAATTGAAAGACTTTAGCTGGAAAAAAAGTTTTTCTAAACAAAATAGGGCTTCATGTGGTAACATCTGAATTAACTGTTGTTGCTTTTTTTAATATATATATATATTAGGCTTATTAAGCTATAACTAAACCAACTTGACCTTATTGTGTTTTACAGTGCGTTATATGGCGTATTTACAACCTATGACATATTTTAGGGGTTTTGGAGATCTAGGCTTTGTTTATATATGGATCTGACATATCCTGTGGAGTTTTCTTTTATTCAAATACTCACCTGAAAAAGTCGATTTTGCAGTAGAGTCGTCCTTCTCTTGAAAAGCATCTATCAGTTAAATTACATTTACAGTCACAACACTGCACGCATTTGGCATGCCAGGCTCTATCCAAGACGTTGAGCAAAAATCTGTCCAGAATAGGCCTCTCGCATCCAGCACAGTGGACCATATTTTGTGACTCCAGTCACTGTGTTACTGTCCTTGGTAAAAGGCAAAAATCTGCTCGATGTGTTCCAGAAGTTCGAGAAAACTACGTGGTCCTCGATCCAAGTGCACCATTGAATATAAAGTAGCATCCAAAGATTTCTCTTAAAGATGATCAGTGATCGTCAACTACTCGTTAGAAGATTTAACATGCGTGGATCTTATAGTAGCCTACAATTGAAAATAACAAAAACAAACTGTCGTTGAAGTGTTGATTAAACCTCACGTGGAATACTTACAAAATGTTCAAATTTGAGCGCGCGACATTTCCAAAGCTCCCAACGCAGGAACAAACAATGAACGGTTCAAAACGCGTTAGTTTGGCCGTTTCTAAAAAGTTCAAATGAACGATTTCAAAGCGTATCACGTATATCCCTGGTTCTTGTGTGTCATTTCCAGTTTCACCTCGCACTGCTTCAGTCCTGGAATACGTTTGGAAGCCGCCGAGAGTCAATATTCCCTGCGATATGACGTCATGTTGGAACTGAACCAATCAGATAACAGTAATTTAGGAAAATTTGATCCCTCCAATTTCTGTACAAATTGAGCATTACCCAAATAAACTTGAGACAGAATTGCACAGAGTAGTCAAAATGAGTAGCTACAATTATTTTGACCACTAAGAAACCATTTTTTTTAAATGCAATGTTATGTGTCTGTGCTTCTACATGAATGGTAATTTATTCATTAATTTTTAAATCTAATAGAATAATGCATATTTATTTTAACAGATTTTAATAGAAGGATACGTTTTGAATACCTTTGTCCTAAGTCAAATAAACACATAGGTACACTGAGAGGCTGGGGACGTATGGATTTGTAAATCTCGGTATTGGAAAGTCATGCTAAATACAGAATATGACACACTTGTTATAGTCAACACTTCTTTTCAGAAAATACATTAAAGGATGTATTGTGCAAGGTATCCACAAAACTTTTAGAATTTTTATCACACAAATAAATTTGAAGAATCTTTTAGATTTTATGATTATTTTTTCTGTATACATTTTTTTTTACAACTTTTTGTATAATATTTATCTAGTTTTATTTTATTGCTTTATTTATTTATTTCACCTTGTTCATCTATAGGATAATGATGCTGATTTGGATTTAAAAAACAGATCTAATGATTCAACTAATCACATTGTTATCAGTATTATTATTATTATTATTACAACTATTATTATTATTATTATTATTATTACAACTATTATTATTATTATTATTATTAAAACTATTATTATTATTATTATTATTATTACAACTATTATTATTATTATTATTATTATTATTACAACTATTATTATTATTATTATTATTATTATTATTATTATTTTACCTTAGGCCTTTGAAGCATATCAGTTTTTCTACATTGTTAAAACACTAAACCCCATTCTTTGAACCAGATGCTCAGAGCCCTAATCCCATTGGTCAAATCAATCACTATTTTTTGCAAAACTCTAAACACATTTTCACTCACTAAAACACATTTCACACTGTGATGCACTTGTGTTGCAAAACAGTTAACACGGGCAGTTGTGTTTACAGTAAAAGCTAAACACAACTACAACACAGTTGTCATCATTTACACACAACTCAAAATTGCTCACACTTGCTTCTAATAATGTGATAACGTGATGCTGAGGCAGAATGAATCTCTCATTAACTTACATTTTACAGTTGAGCAACATTAGAGTTTTCTTTGTTCTTTGGGGTTTGCAGTTGGACTACTGTATATTTACAGTAAGCGAGTGCTGAATATACTGTATTATTTGCAGTACTTATAGTATACAATATATTCACTGTACCACTGTAAATTATGATGACTATACGTTTTTGACAGTAATAGCAAAATGCACTTACTGTATACAATAAACATGGATGCTGTGTTCTCCATTTTCTGATGTAGTGTCTAATAAATGCTCTGTAGTGTTTATATATTGACTTGATGTGTGAATGATCTGAAAGCATTGTTTGATTTTGAGCACAGATGAAATGGTTTTGAGGAGATTGTTTGATTTTGCCAGAAGAGTCAGGGATTTTGTGAATATAGTTTGAAGATAAGCTTTTGTGTTTAAAACTGTGAGAAAATGGGAGAAGGTTTCAAGAAATGTGTCAAGCAATTGTGAAAACTATAACACAGGATGATTAACAAAAATATTTGCTAACCAGGACGAGGCATCTGGAATATAAAGTGGAGTATAAACTGTGTGCGTGTGTGTGTGTGTGTGTGTGTGTGTGTGTGTGTGTGTGTGTCCAAGCAGAGTGATCAAGAAATTCTGCACAATTCGGACTACATGACCTCGACTGCCATGTGGGAAAAGAGGGGCATGGCAGTTATTCTTCACTACGGGTGAGAGGGCAAGGATCACTAATGATTATAATATAAAGTCCCCGGCTGCTGGGAGATATTATAGCACAATGGGCAGCGCACAGGGAGCAATCTGCGGATCTGGGAAGCGAGAGATAGCGGATTTTCTGTGCTATAGAACAGACAGGGAACAAGCCTCACGCCTGTATGCTACAGATATCATTAGACGTGGGATTTGATCCTTAACAATGGAATGAGGAAATATGTTCTCATGACTTTATTGTTTGATCAAGTCATACAAGTGCATTATGGGTAATCTAATAATGATGCAAAATAATAGAAAAATCTGGTGATGCTACAAAATGATCATCAATTTATCATCAATACGCTTCCATACATAAACATAAAGGTTCCATAAAGGGGTTTTGAGCCTAATAAGGAGAACCTTTTTCAATTCTATGGATCTTTAGAAATCCAGATGGTTTAATGAACCAAGGAGAGCTTAACTTTCCCTGTTAACAAATGATGCACTCTCTATTTGCACCATTAGGGTTCTCTGACTTGTAGCAGAGACATTTTACAGTTTTATTTTGTTTAATTGGATACACACTGTGACTGAAACAAATCAACAATTCATCAATATCTTGCTAATGACACACACACACACACACACACACACACACACACACTCGGTGTCTTGCCCAAGGACACTTCGACATGTGGAGTCAGGTGGGCCGGAAATCAAATCACCAACCCTGCGATTAGTGGACAACCCGCTCTACCAACTGAGCCACAGCCACCTCTTCAAGACAACATTGCCCCTTCGTAACATCAAGCATTTTCTATCTTAAAAGAACCAACAAGCCAACACAAAAAACATATATAACTACAAATGGTTCTTGATAAGAAGACATTTTTTTGAAAGAACCAAGGGTGCAGCATATAATCATTAAATTACCTTTATCGATAAGAGCTTAATTCATTATTTGTGACTTCTGCAGAAGACAAATGTGCAAACTAATAAGTGACCATAAGGCTAATTAAAAACATCAATTATTATATTGACTAGATACAAAGATATCGGAAATGATTTGGTAATACAAAACCTTTTACAACCTATTAACTTGTTTGTCAATAAGTTAGGGACTATTCAATGTACATGTGGACACAGAGCCTCAGAAGAACAGACTTTATTTGATTGCCTTGATCTGAAATAAGACGTGGCTTGATTCTCACCGGGATGGTGATATCTCACCAGTGTCTGACCTGCACTTTTATGTCCACAGTATGTGTCAAGCAGATGAAAAATATAATCACAAGAAAGGTTTGTGTTCAGTGCGTGAAGAGCACAACTGATAGTAAAACTTTGTCTTGTGTGCTTGAATGGGTGTCAAGAAATGGTGCAGGAGGCATCTTCAAAACAACCAAATAAATCAAAGACCATGAGCATCTTGTTTCACCTTTTTCGCCATTGCTTTAGCTCGAAGAGAAAAAATATGTACAATCGAACTTCCATAAAAACTGTTTGAACCCTTCACTACTTCTCTTATCTATGCAGTCAGATTGGAAGGGACAGCCGCTGTGAACCTGACCCACTGCATTCAGCCTCTGTTGCTGTTAGATATGAGGCAGAGCTCCCACTGTTTGTTTTGGATTCCACTTTATCTCATTAGCGCGTGTTAATTACTGCTAATTGGTTGAACAGGATGAGATGGCAACCCAGAGGGACCATTCATTCACACAATTTGTGGAATACATAATTGATTATGATTTGCCAAATGACATCACTTAGCAGAGTTTAAGCAATGTACTGGTGGTTTTGAATGAATGTGTTATGTTTTCAAACATCTACACTATATGGAATCTTAATCCACACTTGAAGATGCATGAATTTCATTATATTAGATAACAAAATATCAACCCAAGCACAGGCATCTGCAAACAATTGATGCTAGAGCTTTTTTCGGTTCTGTAACTTCTCTTTTCATTGCCATTTTTGCAATTAATTTGAACCAATTGGTCATTTTTAGTGGATGTATGAAGTCACTTACAGTACCTCCAATTTCACACAGGTTTTAGTTTATCACATTAATTATGGACAGGTTTGATAACTCAAAAGTTTCCAAATATAGCACAACATTGCTAAAAGTATTTGAATAATTTGAATGAAAATAATAACATAATTTAAATGGAGATCAATATTTAAAATCCATTCATTTATTTTAATTGGTTAGTAGCCATGTAATAACCAGGCAAATGTACAGTCAGCCAGTTGTTATCGCAAAATAATCCCCTTTAGGGTGATACAAGTTCCCTCTGCTTTGCATCGGGGTCCCGATCACCCTGCCAGGTTTATTTTGCGATAACAATTGACAGACTGTTCATTATCCCTTTCCACCTATGGAGAAAACTAAGAGGATTTTAACTTTCAGAACCAGACTGTTCTATATAAATGTGTTTATGCTATCTTTTTTTTTTTTTTTTTTTTTTTAATAAATACCACTTGGTTTGATATTTTATTATTTAATGTTTTGCCTTTTTTTTTTTTTTTTTTTTACAATGTTGGGTAAATTCCTCAAAAAAAGGAATCAAGTACAGATTACTAAATAGTAATCCACATTTTTTGGCTATTCTCAGTGTAAAGTGGGATGAAGAGAGATCCCCATGGCAACCTTTTGTCAAGAGAGAGTTTGAGGTTATGACTGCTTAGGTGCAGCGGTAGATGTGTGCAGTATACACAGGTTGCTCAGCATGTAGAAGTTTTATCTCAAAGAACTGATGTTGAATTGAAGCTGAGTGGAGGTAATAATAAGAAACCTGACATTAAGACCGCTCAACTTCAATTTGACAAATTACAGCATAGTGACTATATATTTTAAAGCATGATGAAACCACAAGAAATGTACAAGAACGTACATGCTTTGATAGTCACTCCTGACAGATAGCTGGTTGAAGAGTTTGTCAAGCCTATTTGGACTTTCTATATGAATAAGACTGATACACTGTGTGCAAAAAGGGGAAAAAAGGGGGAGAAAAAAAAGTGAAGGTTACGTTCAAATTTGAATGCTATGCTCTCTTTAGAGAGCCCACATTAAGAGCTTTGTCTTTTGTAGTGAGTAATGCGTAGAGATGATCACTTTCGATTGGAATTCACCCTATATAATACATTGCATAAGGGGTTGAATCAATTCTGTTGCAAGCGTCACTTCCCATTTGCCCCCTGATTACAGGTTTTAGGCGGAGCAAGGTAATATGGCAAACATAATTGCTCCTCTCTTTCCTTTCTTCTGTTTAAGTGATGAACGCTAATGTTGTTGTTGTTGTTTTAAAAGGTTTCCTTTCACATTGTAGGCTTTTTCGCAATTTTTGGCAAGGTAGGTCAGGATTATTTCCCATTGTAACGTTGTGACCTTGCTTGCCTTAATGCTTCATTGCCTGTTCAACAGATAGCCCATAGTGTGTTGGTATGTTTTTATATCTTTTGAGAAAGAATGGTCAGTGGCAGTTATTTGTCTAATGGTGTTTATGATCATGCAGTATTTAATATTATGTTGTTTTCTTTTAGGAACCGCAATTGCGCCACTGCTGTTTCTTTTTCTTTGCCCTTTTCTTTAAATATAATTTTTGAGACTATTTTGTATGGTATGTTATTTGATTGCTTTTGAAATAATGTTTCTTTTTTTATTTCTTAATTTACTGAGGTTGATTTTGTTTTAATTGAATGGTTTATTTGTATACATTTCTGTCGGAATACGAACAGACATTTTATTCCCTTTTAGTGGACTCCTTTGGGATTATCGGTTGGATTGCGGGTGTTGGCTCCTTGATGGTATGGATTCCCTCCCTCTGCACTGCATGCTGTATACTGCATGCATGATACACTTACTATGTGTTGCACTTGCATGTGTGTGTGTGTGTGTGTGTGTGTGTGTGTGTGTGTGTGTTTGTGTGTTTTCTTTGTTTGACAGGCACTTCTATTGGTGAATTCTTCTGGGTTTTAGTGCGAGTTTGCACCCCAACCGGTTTCCCATGTGTCCTCTGACACTGCTGGATATTAGTAGGTAAATTTTGATGGTGTTTTAGAGGTGGAGTTTTATCTTAAAAGAAAGAAATATCAGAATAAAGTCTTTTATATTTGAAAATCCATCCATTTTTAAAGTACATTTCTTCTTCTGAATGTGTATTAATCAACCTTAATAAAAATAAATGTGTACGTGAACCTGAGAAACGTGTCTCTGCTCTCCTGCTTACACACAAATCTTTGTAATTTGGTGAACTATTAGTGTTTAACAATATTCCCTGGGTGAGATTACCAGGGTGGTGTGGTCAGGCTATTGGGCTCAAGGGAAGTCCTTGTAATTCCGATTGTCCACTCGCACTACAATCTGGCGTAGTCGGCAGGGTGTGTGAAAAACAGAGTTTTCACAGTGTTTTTGAAAAGTTACGTTTTTGTTAATTTCATTGTTTGCAGGGGAAAAGAAGGGGAAAATAAGAAACAGCAGTTGGCTATTTAGGAACAGAATCTTCCAGGACAGAGTGTGGAATCCTTCCTGCAAGTGGTGACCAGTGTAAAGGACTTTTGTTCTATTGATCACAGAGATTGAATATGAACTGCATTAACTGTGAACATTAAATGACTTAAGCAAGATCTGACTGAGGTAGCAGCACCCCCAGTGATCGCTTCTGCTTCTAACAAATCTGTTTTGCCTGATAGGCCTACACATGCTATGGTCCCAGAGCGTCGTTTTTGTATGTGCCACGGGAGAGAAAATGCCTGTATTCCATGAAAACATTGGGTTAATGGCTGAATGGATTGATGGAGTACATGCCAGTATGTGGCCCCGACATCCAGCCACAGTAAGTCAAGCATATTCTATTCATAACCACTTGGAAGGGGAGGCTAAGAATTAAATACGGTATAGATCTAGGGAAGAGAGGAAAGATCCAGAAAAGATTCTGTACATATTACAAGAGCTATGTGGTTGTTCGCAATCTTATGTTGCTTTACTGGAGGATTTATTTTCTAGGAAACAGTTAGAGCGAGAGTCCTTTCAGGAGTATTCACATGCTTTGTTCAGTTTGATGGAAAGAGTGGTTAAGAACACCTAATAGATTGCCTAAATGTGTTACTCCGTGATCAATTTGTGGAACATGTTAATGATCCTAATCTCCATTGGGCTTTAAAGCAGGTGGTTCGAGCCAAGCCAAGATGTACCTTACCTGACGTAAGGGCTGAAGCTATTCGCTGGGAGCAGGAAGGTAGGTCTATGAGTGATATGGTAAGAAGTTATTCATGTTTGTGCTCTAAAGACCTCTACGGTTCCTGATGGAAGAGTGGGTTTATCCTCCCAGATGTCACAATTGGATGAGTTAAAAGAAATAATGGTAAAGCAACAACAACAGCTTAAATAACTGTCTGAACCTTTATTTCTTTTCAAGAGGCTTCTAGGTGCAGTTTACTCTCTCGTAATGATCCAATTATATGCAGACATGCCAGGAACCAGTTCACTTTGCTAGTAGATGTGACAATAAACATGTTGATTCTCAGGGTCAGCATACCCAGCCTCGACCTAGCCTGGACATACCTTATGTTGGCTTTGTTGAGGTTGATGTTCAAGTGCTAGGCAAGGTAATTTTTAAGTGAGGAATTTTGGTAGTAGAAGGTCCTCCAGTGTCTGTATCTGCAACTTCGGTGCCTGGAGTGTTGGGTATGAACATTATAAGGAAATGTTATACTGAATTATTTGGGCAATATGACCCTTCTCTTTTTGATCTTCCTCAGGTAACTTAAGCCCCTGATGCATTACAGAAAGCTCTTCAGCTGTGCCATCAAGCCCAGTTCTCTGAGTGTACCAGTGGGCTAGCTAAAGTTAGGGGTAGATATTCCGTCCCTATATTTTCTTTATCTAACACTGCATTTTTTGAGCCCTCAACAGAATGTAGTTTTCTGACCCCAGGGGTAATGTTGTTGTTGAAATAGTCTTCCCAACTATGGTTAAAGTTTTGAGGGGCACAGCTTATGATCCAGTAGTGAATGTTAACATTTCCGCTGCTAAACTCTTGCTAAACTCTCATACTTGGCATGTTACATTAGGAACAGATTGTAAGTATACCTGCAGGAATTTCTGATGACCTTAATAAACCAGAGGGCTCAAATGTTGCTTCTATGAATTCCCATGTTGGTCTGGTAGACAGAATGCAGGACTTTGTTCAGTCAGTGGACTTGCAGGCCCTGTCCAAGTCAGAACAGTTAAAGGTGAGAGATTTGTTGTAATACAAATATTCTTCTGTGTTTTCATCTCATAATGGGGATGTACTAAACTTATAGCTCATGAAATCTCTTTAGTTGATGATGTGCCAAATGGTACAGACGTATTCCCCTTCTGATTATGACACAGTTAAGGCCCACATAAATCAACTTTTGGAGGCTCAGGTGATTCGGGAGGGTTGTACTCCCTATGCAGTCTCCCACAGTCCTTGAAAAGAAGGATGGCAGCCTATATATGTGTGTGGACTACTGGCAGATATATAGGAATACACGTCAGGATGCCTTTACTTTACCATGCATCGAAGAATCTATGGAATCTCTGTCTAGTGCTAAGTGGTACTCTACCTTGGATTTGGCAAGTGAATATAATCAGGTGCCAGTGGCCAAGAAGGATTGAATTAAGACTGCCTTCTGTACACCCTTTGGCCTATTTGAATTTAACAATATGCCCTTTGGTCTCTGTAACGTGCCTAGTACATTCCAGAGGCTCATTGAGTGGTTATTTGGAGCACAGCATTTACAATCTCTATTATTGTACCTTGACGATTTTATAGTGTTTTCATCCATGGCAGAACATCTTGTCCGCTTGGAGTCAGTGCTGTCCTGTCTGAAGGAGAAGTGTTTCTTCTTCAGGATGGAAGTTAAATACCTGGGTCATATTACCTCCAAAGATGGCGTTTTCCCTGACCCAGAGAAGGTTGCCACTGTGCCCACCTGGGCCCGTCTGACAACTGAGTCTGAGGTGAGATCTATCTTGAGGTTCACCTGCTATTATAGATGATGTGTGGAGGGATTTTCCAAACTGTTATCTCCATTGCATCATCTTGTTGCTGACCTTAGTGGTACTTATACTAGAAAAGGGGCAGGAAAACTGATAGGAGCTGCCTTGACCGAAAATTTGAGGAGAGTTTAAATAACCTTAAAGCCTGTCTGACCACAGTCCTGATCTGATCAGTGCAGGATCTTTCAGTATCATCCAGCAGCTGTGTGAACTTTATGGGGTTTTGAAGACTCACACTACTCCTTAACACCTCCAAGGGAATGGTCAGTACGAGTGGATCAATAGAACTTTGCATGGTCTCTTATGGACCCTTCCACCTGACAAGAAGCAGGATTGGCCTAATTATCTACCCCAGGTCACCTTCTCTTATAATACCACGATTTATCAGTCCACGAGTGAGTCACCTTATTTTTTATGTTTGGTCAGGAGCCCCTCCTTGGAGGAGTTAAGGAACCAGTGGCTAGGTCTGTTAGCGATTGGGTACAGGAGCATTGTCAGCATCTTCAAACAGCATTTGATTGAGCCAAGGAATGGCTACAGGCTGCTGCTGCCCTTCTCCAAATAGAGCACAATGATCACCAGGTTCGTGATTTTTGAGAAGGCGAGCTGGTCTATCTCCAGGCTAATGACATCCGAGGTAGAGCAAAAATCCAAGATTTGTGGGGACCTACTGTCCATAAGGTGGACAAAGCCCTCAAAGAAGGTGGGACTGTATATTCCATTTTGCCCCTTCATGGTGAAGGTAATGTTACACACGTTCACCATACCCATCATAGATCTGCACCTGTTGATTTACCTTTTGCTGCCAGGGCTACATCCGTTCTACCTAGTTCCCCAGTGAATAAGGAGGAATTAGGTGGTGATTGGTGGATGATTTCTCCATCTGAAGGAGAGGTCCCCAGTACAGGTACCATTGATGCTCCTTCCCTGCTTCCATCAATAGGAGAACTGGTGGCTGTCAGAACTGCTGCTGGTGTGGTCATGCCATTAGCTACTGGGCTCAAGGGAAGCCCTTGTAATTCAGATTGTCCACTTGTGCTACACCTGCATGAGGCCAGTACAAACCAGTGAGATTTCTTGTGAGTCGATAGCCCAAAGAATTACTGCAGAAAGCAACTAGATTTTGAAAATTTTCTGAAGAAAATGTGTGGTGCTTGCCTGTGCAGAAGTTGCCACCACAATGTTAGGGTGTTACGTGTGGTTCCTGGGGTGTTTAAGTAGTTAAGGGTTCTTTGCTTGGTTGCTTTGTGTCCCACTGCAAAGAGCAAATAAGCAATCATTTATATAGCAATGAATAAATTATGACAGTGATTTTCAATACATTTCATTTTAAAATGTGGCCTTGGGTAAGGTATTGAAATCCGCTGAAATTCATTCAATATGGCATCCGAGTGCCATTTGGTAATGTAGGACCAAGGAGGACGTTTTGGTGGCACAGGCAAAAAGTCACTGTAGGGACATATCAATATGAGAGTGTGTTGAAAATAGATAACTATTCCTTTCTCTATAATGATAGAGGCGTCATAACAGCTCTCCTTTGCTGTGTAGCCCAAAGGGGTTGAGACGGTGGTCTTCGGGCAGTGAGAGGACCCTAGGGACTCAGTGCCCGGAGCCTGCTGATGATGGAGATTGATTCAGGCAGAGCTGCAGACGCCCCAGACGTTCAGCAAAATTAAAAGGCTATTTTGTCAGGTTGTAATAGAACAGAATGGAGCAGAGGGTGATGGGCTTTCCCTCCTCCTTTCTTCTCCGTGTGCCTCTTTAGTGTCATCAGGCCCTCAGGGACAAGAACCGTTGCATGCCTTTTACTCTCTCACTCTCTCTCTCTCTCTCATGTTGTCTCACTCTGTCTTGGAAATGCACATAGACAAGAACAGGCAAACAGATACAGACTACAAAACAACAAATAAATAAAAAAAATACTGTTTAGTAACACGGTATATTGAAAAACCAATACATTTAAAATTTTACCGATGGCATTTTGTTGACTACCACAAATAAAAATTTGGGCTCATCCCTCAGACAAGCGAAGTCTATGGGACAAGCTGATGCTATAAGTATAGCCATTTTACCTTAAAATTATACATGTTAACATGAGAACATTGTGATAAAATCACTTATTAAACTTGTTTAAGCATATCAAATCTTTCAACTCCTGTCATGAGTATGTAAATTTGGAAGCTTTCATATGTGCAAGGATATAGGTTTTACAGAGATACAAATACACCCATAGACAGGAATTACATTAGTAACATAACCAGAAGTTCTTGCACATGGAAATTAGTTCCCCTGCAAAAAATAATGATTCAGACAACCTAAAATTCAAATACACATTTTTGGAAGAATTCATAACAATAATATGAGCCAAAGTCCTTTTCAATTTAAGTCAGTCACTCGGTGGCCATCTTTGGAACGTTACTGGGCCGCTATTTGGACACAACTGGCATTAAAGCACAGCTCCTATCTACTTGAATGGGGACAGACTGAAATATCCAAAATGGATGTTAAATGTTACGATTAAATTTTTTTTGCATTTATGGTATCTTAATTAGTCAAAAAGGGTATCTTAAATTGTGCTTTTTTAGCTCAGATCATTTAAAAAAAATTATGTATTTCAGGCTTGTTTAGT
The DNA here is from genome assembly GCA_032164185.1 of Moxostoma hubbsi. Taxonomy (NCBI): domain Eukaryota; kingdom Metazoa; phylum Chordata; class Actinopteri; order Cypriniformes; family Catostomidae; genus Moxostoma; species Moxostoma hubbsi. The sequence continues at coordinate 14,426,129 of JAVLUX010000044.1, forward strand.
TAATGCTCATGAGGTTGACTGAAAGGTGATCTCTGCATCTAAAAGGTGATCGGCTCATTTGCCTGTGAGGTGGGACTTCCTTTTCTAAATCTATTGGGTGTTCCAATTTGTCCCATTCATTTTAATACCAGTGGTCCATCTCGACCTAAATGTACTTTGCATGAGCTTAACATTTCTGCAGCTTTAACTGTTCTTAATGATTTGCCCTTTAGACTTCCGTTGCAAGTGCATTACTGTCAATCCGATAATTGTTTTTTTTTTGTTTGTTTTTTTACTGAGAAATTAGTCAAAATTAGTGTCTGTGGTAATAGAAATCATGCCACAGATTCTGATCTTAGACCCTGTATTGAACCTAGAAAATTACAAGTAATAATAAAAAAAAAAAAAATAGTAAAACTCAACACAGTCTTTTGATAATTTGAAATCGATTGAAAATCGTATGATTTCACATGACTTGGCTCTTACGAAAAGGAACGACACGAATGACTTACATTCCCATAGATATCAACAAATCAACATACTGAGATCAACAGTAAAACAACATTAATATACAATACAGACAGATTAGACTGCAGCAAAACTTCTAACTGAATAAAACATATACATTTAAATCCTGTGCATTATTTCGATGTATAAACATTTCTTAGATCAGGTCTGCATCCTCTGGTTGTTCCAGAGCCATTTCAAAGTAATTTCCTTTTACCTACTTATTTGGACATAATTTCAAAATCATTTATCCTCAATTTGAATTTAATTGACCAGGTGACCTGAGGATGAACCCAGGCCCTGGAGTCCAGCCCTGCCTGAGAGCAGTTGGCACAGAAAAGAAATAGAGAGACAGACTGCAATGTGGAGGGGCTAGACAAACACACAGATGCACACACACAAACACAAGGTTATTCTTGTATCAAGTAGGGAGTGGAGACCAGCTAAGTTGTTCACACTAATGCTTTGTGAAAATCTGGGCAGCTATTGTGTTTGTGTGTTGATCGGATGTTGAGAGGTATCCCAGAAGATATAATTTAAACATTCAAACTTTGCTTTTCACAATTTTCGCAGTGCTGTTTCTGCTTGTTCAATACAACACATTCAGACTGTCATGGAAAAAGAACCATCGCTTAAATCAAAGGTCTATTAATGTTGTAAAACACACCTATAAAACATATTTGAGCATATGTGAAGGCTAAACAAAATGTCAAGGCAGAGTAAAATCTTATATTCAGTGGTAGGGGTGTAAAAACTGACAATCTTATCCAAAATACAATTCTTGACCAATTTGAGTTGTAAAAAGCCACCAAAATCAGATCCCTAATCTGAATTAATGCAGATGCTTTAAGTTTTCCATCCAGCCAAGTACACCAATGAGCCAAATAATATGACTACTCACAGGTGAAGTGAATAATGTTGAACATTTCATAGCAAGGCCACATGTCAAGGTCTGGGTAGTTTAGATGATAATCGAACAATCAGTTATCATAGTCAACATGTTCAATGCAAGCAAAATGGGCAGGAGTATCCTTAAATCCCACACACTTCAAGGTAAGTCCACAGTCTTAGTTTGACCCCACTGTGAAAAAGTTTACGCTTATGTGTGGGAGCTGCGCACCATGGTCAGGTTTGATTGTAACCATATTGTGGCATCATTGCAAGAACTGAGCTACTTTGACAAAGGCCAAATTGTTATGATGGCATCAGGATGCACTGTGGGAAGACGACAAGCCCGCGGAGGGAGTATGATAATCTAGGCAATGTTCTGCTGGGAAACCCTGGGTCTGGCCATTCATGTGGATGTCAATTTGACACGTGCCACCTACCTAAACATCGTCGCAGACCCGGTACACCCCTTCATGTCAATGGTATACCCTGATGACTTTCAGCAGGATAATATGCCCTGCCACACTGCACATATTGTTTGGTTCTAGGTGTTGCCCTAGCCTCCAAATTCCCCAGATCTCAGTCCGATTAAGCATCTGTGGGATGTGCTGGACCAACAAGTCTGATCCACGGCAGCTCCACGTCACAACTTACAGGACTTGAAGAACCTGCTGCTAATGTTTTGGTGCTTAGTTTTTTTAATAACTAAGAATTGTACAAAAATTATCTAACCAAATCAAATCCAAGTCAGTGTCAGAAATGAACTTTTACATTATGGGGCAATATTCACCCCCTAGATTTTATTTTTGGGGTCATTTAGTTTTTTATCTTTTTTGGGGCCATTTTTCCTAACCATTTAAAATATAACCTGTGTCTTAACTGCTCATGTCAAATACTTACCTCTTACCCTAACAATTAAATCAACGTCAATTCATATTCTATTAATTAATACGTATGTAACTAGGACTATAATAGAAAATTAATCATTCAAAACAAGGACATGTTTTTGCCCCCACATTTTACATTTTGGGGGCTTTTTTGGTGATATTTCTTTCCCCAAGCCCCCCTAAATTTTTTACCCTAATCCAAGTCAATCTAATTTTTACAAGAGTTTGTGATGCATCATTAAGTAAAGAACTGATCCACAGCACTTTACAGTATTATGTATGTACTGTATGCTAATTCAGTATAGCAATTGGCCTAGATTTGCCTATTTTCAGTAATAAAAAAAAAAAGTAAGAATAGTGGTCGAACAATATGGGTTTTTTCAATGAGAGATTCTTAAACTTTTAGATTTAAACCCCATAATCTTGAATATTGTGGTAAATCCTCATGTCTTTATACTAAGTGTTATTCATCATCACACTCAATTGTGTATGTGTGTGAGAGTGTATGTGTAATACAGTATGCAGTAATGTATGTTGTGATAGCAGTCCTTTGCTGTACCCAGGCTTTTGATTACTTATCTTCCCAGCAAATCTAACCAGCAGTTTCATTAATCAGCTCAATTTACTGAGGGATCCTGAACCCAGTGCAGTGATAGCTCTTTTCCCTCTTAGCTTATCATCTCCCGCAGCATGACCCCACTGATCCCAGTGCAGACAGCGGGTGAGGAAGCCATGGTATCAATCAATCATCAATCTCGCTCTGAAATGGCTTTCAGTCTGAAGATGAGGATGAATGTGCACTCAGTGTCATTTTGTCAATATGAGAATATGATGTTTTGTGTTGGAATGGGAAGAGAAACATTTGTGCACAGATCAGTTAATATTTAAGCAATATCATAAAAACTATCCACATGATCACACAGGAACTCGACATGTTGCTACTGAATGTTCATGCACCCTAAGACTGACCCATTCTGCCGAGTTGGTGACATTTTGCATTAATTCAAATGGTTCAATTTTCCTGTGGCGTGACTGATGCATTGCATGGGCAACCTCTATGACACGGAATCTGTTCCCATGTAAGCAGGGAGTAAAATGATGAGCACAATTTGGAGGTTTTGTTTTCCATCCAAGATTTCATCAGAACTCCACTGACGATTAGGTTAAGGGTTGGGGTAAGGGCATATTGTTAGTAAAATATGCATTCCTATCCGAGTCCAATATTACATCATTTACAACTAAAACAACTTTTTTTTGTGCCACTATGTGGATATTTCACCCAAAAACTGGAGCTCACATGTGCCCATACATTCAACAACACTTCCAGCTTCAGCCACTGGCAGCAGTGCTTCGAATTTCAGTTAGTCTGGAATAACTGTGCTGTTGTACCATTCTGATATTCAGTACAGCAACATGAGCGATGAGTGCTTTTAAACCTGAAAATGCAACTTACCCAATCAGATTGGAGGAATGGAACTAACTGCTGTATAATGAAATAAAACTGTAGCAAACATAAAAGAGAAAAACTCAAGGAAAAAGCCACAGAATTTATAGCATAAGTTTATGACAGGTTGTTCAATGCAGCCACTCCGCTGGGCATATCAGCTGTCTCTGCTTTCCCCGTTCTCACACCCACCATTCATTGACATGTGCCAGAGAGCTCTGGGCCAGTGCCCCCCTCTCCACAAAGCACTCACATATGGGACCTTCACAATAGCCCCCAACCCTCAGCAAGCTGCCTTCCTCATGCCCGATTACACCCCAATAACAGCAGCACAATTGATACAGTGACTCCTGGGAAACCTGCATGAGCAATGGGGGAAAGAGAAAGGACAGTTTGAAGACCATATTCTGCTCTGGTTTTTTACTGTGTCACAAAAACTTTGTGTTTGAGGTTCACATATTTGAGGGCCAAAAAACCTAAAAATGCTTTCTGTAGATGACCCATTCTCTGAAAACTGTGTGCCTTAACAGGAGGGTTAAGAATGGAGGGTTACATTACCTGGGCTGTAATCTCCAATGGGAAACTACCACAGCAGAACGCATTGGCACAAAAAATCATATTAGTAGTCAATAACTGCTGTTCCTATTACAGTGGTAAGAAAATGTACAGTATGTGAACCCTTTGGAATTAGCTGTTTTTCTGCATTAATTGGTTATAAAATATGATCTCATCTTCATCAAAGGAACAAGTATAGACAAACACAATGTGCTTAAGCTAACAACACACAAACAATTATAATCTTTCATGTCTTTATTGAAAACATCCCATTAAACATTCACAGTGCTGTGGAAGAAATTATTGAATCCTTGGATTTAAAATCATGATGCTCCCTCCACCATACTTCACAGCTGGGATGTGTCATGTTGGTATGCGGTGCACTTTTTATGCAATACGAAGTGCTGCATTTTCTTCCCAAACAATTCAACCTTTATTTCATCAATCCACGAAACATGTTCCCAGTAGCATTGTGGAGTGTCAAGGTGGTCTTTGGCAAACTTAATTTGTGCAGCAATGATTTTGTTGGATAGTAGTGGCTTCCTTCAAGGTGTCCTGCCATGGACACCATGCCTGTTTAATGTTTTCCATATAGTAGATTCATGAATAGAGATCTTTACCAGTTCCAATGATTCCTTCTGGTCTATAGATGTCACTCCAGGGTGCTTTTTTCTTTTACCTAATTGAGCATTCTGCAGTGTGCCCTTTGAGTCATCTTGGCTGGACGGCCACTTCTAGGGAGAGTAGCCAAAGTACTAAATCATCTCCATTTATGGACAAATTGTCTAACTGTGGACAGATGAATATCTAAGCTCTTCGAGATAACTTAATAACCCTTTCAAGCTTTAAAGAAACATTTCTTGATAGTAGGTGTTCTGAGATCTCTTTTTGGCAAGGCATGGTCGATGTGGATATTATTCTTGTGAATAGCAAACTCAAAATGTTTGAGTGCTTTATATAAGTCAAATTTTATACTCCCGCCCATTTCTCTTGTATTCAACATGTTGACTATGATAACTGATTGTTCGATTATCATATAATCTACCCAGACCTTGACATGTGGCCTTGCTATGAAATGTTCAACATTATTCACTTCACCTGTGAGTAGTCATATTATTTTGGCTCTATCCCACACCTTGAATCTCGTTTTATTTATTGGATGCCCAGTTTGCCAACTCCTGACACTAATTGGCTTTTGTTGACATCAGAAAAATACAATAATTTGTGTGTTGTTAGTTAAAACAGATTGTGTTTGTTCATAATTGTAATTTTGTGATCAAACCAGATTTTAAGACATGTTTATACATAAATGCAGGTAATTCCAAAGGGTTCACATACTTTTTCTTGCCACTTGTATATAGTATGCCAAAACAGTATACCAATGGTGTAGCATGCCATGAAACAGTAGCGAGAAATTCCTGGATGACCTATTATTTCCAGGGAGATTCTGAAGTGTGGATTGACTGGACACTTCACTATCCCATAATGCATCAGGTTTAAACCATTAGATTTAAAGGAACGAGGGTGAAGAGTCGGGTGACTCTATTCAACTATAAGTGATAGGCTATACATAACAAAATATGTGATTTCGGACGCAGTCATTGTCTTTTCTATGGGCGATACTTATACCTCCTGTTTCGTTTCGTTCACTCAAAATGATGGGTTTACTGTATATCTACTGTAAAAGAATAGTACCACCACTGATTGGCACAACTGCATGCACCCTTTTTCAGATGAAATGCTTCTATAAAAGCTTTTGTTCAGTGTGAAAAACAAGCCTATGTCAATGTTCATGTTTATAATTAAAAGCGAGGTGTTGTATACTGTATCTTCTATTCTCTACAGGGTGTTTTTTGGCCTGAACAGAAAAATGTTAAGGAATTTTTCAAAAAAGAAGGGTTAATGTATTATGTCAAATCCTTAATATGTTGTTACAGCCTTGCAGAGCTTATATAGCTAATATTGTTACTAACCTGAATCCTAAACCTAGAGGTCTTATTTGAATATCACAGCAAGTAAGGAATTGATATCCTATTTTCTGAAATGATCACTCAACCCTATTAAATATAAAAAAGTTTCAGGGTTTAAAGTCAAATGCAAAAAGGTTAATAACGGCTTTAAAGGTTCAATACAAGTTAAGCTCAATCGACAGCATTTGTAGCAAAAATTGATAAACACAAGAATGTATTTTTCATATGAGTTGCAGGTCATCATGGGGACACAAATTCATAAGAATAAGACAAACGCAACTTGCATGCAAAGATGAGTATACCTAATTAAAGAACCCTGCATTATACAAATAGGGAAGCTACATCAGTTTTTTCATTTGTGAATATAAATCCAAGTTTTGTTTTCCATTTGCGCTTCAGCTCAATTTACATGCACTGTTAGTCAATAAGAATGCAGAGAAATATTTTCTTGTAATGATGTAGCTGTATGATATACAGTAGTAGACTGCATGGATTGAATTATCCTAGTAAAGTATGGGTTATCTTATACACAGACCACGATATATTCATTGTTTCAAAGTTAATTTCAGCCTTCTCTGTGGTGCCAATATAACGATTGATTCTGCACTGCTGTAAGCACCAGCCAAGCATGTCTTACAAGACAGGGCTGTTGGTGGAGAAAAATCATAACCATGTGGCAGCTTCAGATAAAATGATGCACGAGGTGCATCATACAGAGCGTATATGTGTGTGTGTGTGTACACACAAAGAAAGGCCTCCACATACAGAAACATTCACCTTGATTTATTCGTGCTAATGCCCTCACAAGAGCATACAGCATATAACTGAGCTGCAGACAGACTACGTTAGATTCAGGGATGTAGCTCAGACATAGAGATGGTTCACCATCTACAGTATGTTATCTGTGACAAACATACTCTGAGTGTTTTCGTGCTTGTGTGTGTGAGAGAGAGAATCAATGTCCACATTTTCACCAACATTCAAAGGTATGAAACACCACACGGTGCCTTATCAGTGTCTACTGGCCTTCATTTCTACCTCATGGCCTAGCACACCTGTCAGCACTTTAAGATATGCAAATAAAGAAGGAGGCATATTCAGATCATTACCATGCATTACCCTGTGCTTATTTCAGCATTAATCCCTCGTCTACATAATCGCATTTAGGCGTTCTCCTCGGCTGAATTGGAACCATGGGTAAATATAATCTTCTCTGATTAAATTATCAATGCATTTGAATATGTTGACAACACAGAGAAAGGATCGGATGATGAGATCCACGAGTATCACATTGGCAACATCAATAGCATATTTGGGGCCATTCAAACAAAACCTGTATTTGCATTTGGAAATTGTTTTTCTTTGTAAATATGTGCTAGATGCACTAGCCGTCTCGCAGCCGTGTAAAATTTTACGTCAACTTTTAAAACATGTTTCAAGCTGCGTTCTGTTCTATTAGTTTTGCTGCTTCTAGCTCTTTATAGCGCAAGAACATGTTCGGTCTGAACGGCCACTTTGGATGTTTTTATAAGCCTTTAGTCTCAGATTGTAAAAAAGCAAAGCTAGTTGGGGTGTTTTGTGTAGATCAGGAGGTCATACCAGGGTAGGTGTTGCCAGGAGAGGGGTTGGGGATGATGGAGGAGTTGAAAGAGGGCAGTGCACATCACTGGACAGACTAAAAATAAGGAGGGATGTAGGCGAAGAAATCAGCTGAACGTCTCTGTCCCAGCCTCCGTTGATGAGCTTCACTGCTCCTCAATCAGAAACATTTACTCCAGACACTAACACCCTGACCTCAACTCCACCTTTCAACTCGCTAAGACCTCTTATGTTTTGAAAGGCCAAATGGTAAAATCACATGAGCCTTAGTCATTATTTATAGGATTACCCAAAAATGAAAAAGCAGAAAGCTCAGCATCATGTCGTTCCAAAGCCACCTTTTTTTTCTTCGTGTGACACAAAAGGAGATGTTTAGAAGTATGTCCAGACCGCTCCTTTCCACACAATGAAATTGAATGGTTCATTGGAGTCAACAAGCTCCAAAAATGGCAAAAAGCACAATAAAAGTAACACAAAAACAGTCCATGCAACTTCTGAAGCCACATGATAGCTTTGTGTGAGGAAAAAAACAAAAATGTTAGTCTCTTTTCACTGAAAATCTTCCCCTCAGACATAACTGTCAAATCTCATTCACAGTTGCGTTCGATAAAAAAAAATATAAATTCAAATAGTCGCGATTGGTTACGAGACACACAAGAACCAATGATTTTTAAGATCATTGATGTCAAACTTGGCGCAATGAGTCTTAATATGGACAATATTGATATGGTAAAGCACAAGTAAAATTTGAGAGCTCCAGCAGAGGTGAAGATTTTCTGCATTTAACGACATAAATTGTATGACTTCATAAGACTTGAAATATAATGCACAAGTTGTTCAATAAATCATATTTATTATACTTTAAAGATGCTTTTATCACTGGAACTCAACTGTCCCAGTACCCATTCACTCTTATTGTATGGAAAATACCTCCTTTTGTGTTTCACAGAAAAAGAAAATACATTAAAGTTTTGAACGACATGAGGGTGAGTAAATGAGATTGTTAACATCTATCCTTAATAATTAGTTATTAAGTAATTAATAATTTTGTTCCTAATATGGAGTTCATGCATTATTGAAAACACAGATGAACATAAAAGCCCACTACACAGAAAATAGCATCAACACGCCAATGCATTATGGTGACTAAATAATACCAAAAATATTTTTTTTAAGAGGCTCTTTATATAGATACAATTTTGTTTAGTTAATAGGTTTATTAAATGGCTCTTTAAACCTGGATAAAGCCTGACTGTGCATAATGGTTATGTTGAGTCAGTCACGTCACAGGGTGCATATGTGTGTCTGCATGATGAAAGACTGACAGGTGCCCAGCTGCTTTAGGAAAGCCCCCATCTTGAGTGGGCCCCACCCCTGCTTTGCATGTCTCATTTTAATATATTGAGTAGGCCATCTGTAAGCCATTCATCTCATTCAAAAAGCCGTTATAAGAGCTCAACCCTCCCTCTTTGGCCTCTGAAGCTCATTAACATAAACTCTGAACGACATGCACAAACACACCAGGCCTCTATGAGTATGTTTACACATGCATGCACGATCACAAACCGAATGTTGAGATGTGCCAAGCTGTTTATGTCTTGAAAATTGAATGAAAATTGTATTGTTTAGTATATGACATCAGTAAATAATTTAAAATGGTAGTATTCCTCATTCATTACTTCAGCATTCAGTTTTTAGTAACTGTTTCAATGAGCCATTCCCCTCATTGTTAATTTCAATACATTGCATCAATAAACATTTAACAAATATACACAAACACATGGCACTTTCCATGGCACTTTTTTGTATTTCTAAAAAAAATTTAGCATTAGAGGCACAATTAACCTGCTTTTTTTAATGTGAGATCTATAAGACAAATTCGATAAACTATTATATAACATATAATGGACCTATAGGATGAAAATTAAGTAGCTTTATCAACATCAGATATCTATACCCTTACTTGTATTCATCAAGCTCAATTCAACCCTGTTACCTTAAAGGTGCAATCAGCAACTTTGTCATTTAGTGTCATTTTGGACTTTGGACAGTGACACCTAGCAGTGTGGATGCAGCATTATTCAAAATCAATCGTTTTTAGTTGCCTTTGTAGAAATTCCCTATTCACAATAAACCATGATTAATTTAATCCAAGTGCAAACATGTCCAATAACAGGGTGATTACTGACATGAGGTGAGTCGTATTCGACTGGTCATGTGATTCAAACATGGCAGTCACCATGAGGGTACCCTTTTAAAGGTTAATGATCTGAGTTTTCAAGATTTTATACATCTAATGAGGAAGAAAATCTGGGAGCACCTTTAAATTATTTTTAATTGATGGGAAACATAAGTGTATTAATAACTATACATCAATATTTGGTAAAAATGCTAGCCCCTAAAAAGACTAAATTGCAACCCAATTGGTGATTTTTATTTTCTAATTCTACAACTGTTTCTCAATTCTTTAATTCTATACATTTAATTTGTATGTTTTTTTAAATATGAATTGCTAGACACTCAATACAGATCAGAGTTTAAACTGTATTTGGTAACAGTTTATATTCATGTTCCCTTTGCTAAGGGTTTATAACAAGGTTAATAAATGATTAATAGTTAATTTACACAATCATATAAAACATTAATATGCAGGTTTAACACCATGCATAAAAAAGGGTGACTTTCATGTAATACCTGCAAATAATGAGACATTTTACAGTATCTTGCATATTATAAATGCCTGATAAAACCTCAACATTAGTAACCTTTAAAAATGTACCCTAATGTTAAGTGAACAAATATAAAGAATTACTAAAGGAGTTGCAATCTTTAGAAACCTATGTACATAAAGTTTAATTTGGTTTAATGGACATGAAGCTTTATTGTTTGATATATGCTGTGAATGAGCATAAAGACCTGAAAATTATTTTGACAAAGGACTTTAGACAACAAGGACTAGGTAAGTTGGGACACTACTCAGAGTAGCACCATTCTTTTGACATCAACGTGAAAAGGAAAGTGACAACACAAGCGAGTGAAGACATTACACTAATGAATATAACACAAAGAGGACTGTAGCAAAATCACATAATTCCCTCTTTTAAATCTCACTATAGTCGAGTTTTCGCTACATCGTGACATAAATCATGAATTACGGTATTTCATTTTTTTGATTAATACAATCATATTAGTTTATACTTATACACTGCCTGGCAAAAAACAAAACAAAGTTGCACACTCTAATAATTCACTGGACCACCTTTAGCTTTGATTACGGCACGCATTCATCGTGGCATTGTTTCGTCAACCTTATGCAACGTCACAACATTTCTTTCCATCCAGTGTTGCATTCATTTTTGTCTGAGATTTTGTACTGATGACGGGAGAGACGAACCACTCCATAAAGTCTTCTTCAACACATCCCAAAGACTTTCAATTGGGTGGGATAACCTGGTCATTCAGTACATTCACTTCATTTCATTGTCACATAGCATTGCTGAGTCTAGACCTCACCAATTGAAGCAACCCCAGATCATAGCACTGCCTCCAGAGGCTTGTACAGTGGGCACTATGCATGACGGGTGCATCACTTCCCATCTTACCTTGACGCGCACATCACTTTGAAATTGTGTAAATCTGGACTCATCAGACCACATGACCTTTTTCCATTGCCCCACAGTCGGTGGGTAGCTCAGTGAGTATTGGCGCTGACTACCACCCCTGGAGTCGCACGTTCGAATACAGGGTGTGCTGAATGACTCCAGCCAGGTCTCCTAAGGAACCAAATTGGCCCGGTTGCAAGGGAGGATAGAGTCACATGGGGTAACCTCCTCGCGGTCACGATGAGAGGTTCTCGCTCTCAATGAGGCACGTGGTGATTTGTGCGTGGATTGACGGCCTCAGAAGCGGTGGCAACTGACTTGTCCTCCGCCACCTGGATTGAGGCGAATAATTGCGCCACCACGAGGACTTACTAAGAAGTGGGAATTTGGCATTCCAAATTGGGAGAAAAAGGGTATAAAAAAGTAATAATAATAATAATAATAATAATAATAATATGTCTTCCACATGGTTGTTAAAGAAATAAGAAGCTACACACTGCATCAGTTAGGGTTAAAAGAATTGTTGCCAGTTGAAACATATTAATTACTGTAATAATGATCGAGTCATAGGCTCTTGAGTATCTGCTTAATGAAATCCAAATGGCAACATTTTATTTTTTGGCCAGGCAGTGTATAAGTGTATTTAATAAGCATTTATAACATTTTAGGGAAAGTATTGCATGAAAGACTGTCTTTTTATTCATGTTGGTATAACAGCATATTAATGATTTATAATGCGATTGTAAATTACTTATTATTAATTAATAAACTCTTTATAAACCCTTAACAAAGTGAACTTTAATGTAAAGTGTTACCATAAAGCGTCAGAGTTTACAGTACGTGACCCAAATTTTGGCAACAGGGTTGCAAAGAATGAAAATCTCATGTAAAATGAATAATAAAAAAAAAATACAACATATACTATTTTGTTTGACCTCCTGTGCTTGATAACCAACACAAAAAAACAATTACTTAAAAAAAATTCACTTTTTTAGAGTTTAAAGCCCTATTTTATACCCTTTCCTGAAAAGTGCCACAAACACTCTTCCTTCCAATCTGTTTTCTCAGTTTTTTATTTCCAAACATTTTTCATAAATCTCTCCGATCCCTCAGCTGAGCATGCTAGTCTTGACTAGCCATTAATCACAAGTCTTATCTTTCACACTGGACACTGTTTTTATGGCATCCTCAAGTCAACATGACAGCTCGTATCAGTGTATCAGTCCCTATTTGCTGCTGAAAGCTCACTTCTGCCTGTTTGCTCAAAGACTAGAGGGAGATATGGTGGAACAGAGGAGATGAAGTACCCTGCCTCCTCCTCTCTCTTGTTCTCTCTTGTCTTCTCACCTCTGGCAAACAGAAGCAATCATAGAGCATTGGACAAAAACTTTCACCAGAGGTCAAGAGCTAAGAAATTAATGTATGATCATTGTTTTTAAAAACACTGCACATTATTCATGATTTCCCGCACTCAGTTTTGTAATAGCAGAGGAACATTTTATTGCTCAGAAGTTGCTTGAACGTAGTTTGCAGATGCACACAAAACAAATTAGGTTTGAACAGCCTTTAACTCGTCTGTTCACACATGATTTTTTATTCATTAAAACTTGACCCAAACCCAAAATTCTGCTTGAAAACTGTCCCAAAACTGGGTAGAGTCGGACCTGTGTCTGGTAGTAGACCTCTAACAGTGTGTGAGGCACTTACAATTGAAGTGAATGGGGCCAGTACATAAACGCTAAAACTTTACACATATAAGACTAGCAAGCAATTTTATCAAACTAAAATATTTTAGCATGTATATTGTTTACATTTGGTGGCTATACTCTATAGTGTTTATGGAATGGCCCCATTCCCCTCCATTGTAAGTGCCTTAGGCTTTGTTCACACTGCTGGAAAATCAGATTTATTCTCAGATTTTTTTAGACTGACTGTTCAAACTGCAGGTTAAATGTGGACAGATCAGATTTTGTTCTGTTCAGACAGCAGTAGCTTTTGCTAGCCCATCCACATTGTCATAGTAACAATGTAATCGAGTTATAAAAGATCAACATGAGCTGGTTTATAATTTACAAACAATAAAAATATTGCAAACGTATACATTAGCTGATCAACTTACAGTGTAAGGATCATTGCTTGCCATTGTCAGTTTGCTCGTTCCTGTTGCGTGTCCTCACCCTGGCAATCTGCGTGAGCATCAAGTCTGGGGAGGAGGGGGCGGTGGAGACAACCCTCTCCAATATTTTGAATTTGGACTGCAGTACCCATTTGAAATGCTTGATATCAATGTTACATATTGTTCCTTTAACTCAGAATAGGCTATTCCTTTAAAGGTGATGTGTGTAATTTTTTCAACGTTAAAATACATTCTCTTATCCCAGTTTAATATGCACAGACAGCTATAACAAAGTCTGTTTTGACTAATTCTCCTTTTCATGTCAAAATGAAAACATGCAATTAAAGGGACTGTTCACCCAAAAATGAAAAATTCGGTCATTATTTACTCATGTCAAGTATATAACAACAAAAAATATATTTTTGAGTGAACTATCCCTCAAGTGAACTTCGTATACACTGTGGAAGAGCACACTTTACCTTGCTGCTCCAAACATGCAGCTCTTTTCCATGTGTAAAAATGAAGCCAGGGTGGAGGTGAAAGTGAGGATGTGGACCTTTAAATCAGCCTCATGATGAATGTTTTTGGCAGGCCTGGGGATGATAGAGTGAAGGGAGCAATTCGATAGTGTCGGGCTATTTGAAGCCTGGCGGAGCCTGAAGGCACGACTCTACAAGTCCTTCAGCCCCTCATGAGTTAATGTCCTAATCTGTTTTCAGCAGAGCCCTTGCAGGCATGCACATCACCCAAGGGCAAAAACTAAATGAAATGCTCTTTTAGCCAGCCATCATTAATTGGTCACAGTTAGAGAGGGAATGTCAACACGGAGGCTATTATCTGCTCTCAATCTCCATACAAATGTTCCAGGGCTTTCACAGCTCCCTCAATCTCTGTCAAAATACCTTCCAGTTCCTCACAGCCACACAGAAGGTGTAAAGACTTAGTTAAGCAAGTGTATGTAGTTCATACATATTACACTTAGAAATCTCCTGAAACTGAGTCTGTACCTAAATTATATTGCCAATTTACTGTGTTTGTATTCATGTTTGTCCAAATTTGTTTAAAAAGCTCTTCCAGCTGTGTTTGGGTTCTTTATCATCATGGTTTCTTCCTATTCCTACCTAAATATCTAAGTCTCAAAACATACTCTATGCAAGAATGAGAACACAAACACTTTCTACCTACGCACGGGTTTCCGTAATGTCGTAAAGCAACGCATGACATTCTGAGCATTACCAAAATTGACGCTGTTGTGGCATAATTTCTACAATTTGTTTCTATTTCAGCACTGTTGAGTGTAATCTAATTACAAAGTACATTTTCAAAGGTAGTGTAACATTATATTTTAAATTCTTGTAATCATACTCAGTTACTAATCCAGTTATTACAGGACCCTGCAGAGTTGTATAGATTGTTGTATTTATATTATTTGTATAGTTGATAATAAGAATAATAATTATTATTATTTCATTATATTTTTAATAATATTATTGACTCTTAAATTAAAACTATCAGCATACAATTAAATGTATTCTCATTTTTTTTAAAGTGCAAAAGTCAAAACATAAAAGTCCCACCACAAATGAAAAGTATATATTAATTTACCTGCTTTTAGTCATAAACTGACACCTTATGCTTTTAATTTGCATCAAATTTAAGGTTCTATTTATTTATCTATTTATTTCATAATCTTAATTGACTTTCTATTAAATTTCCACAAATACTCTACAAATAAATGCAAAAGCACATATAAATATAATGTCATTTTCTTATTAGTATTATTTAATCTAATTCTAATAAGTTTTATTATTATTATCAACAATACCAATGATAAAACTATATAAATGACTATAAATGTATTTTCCACATAAATATAATTAAATTCAAATACATATTATTCCTAATTATGCCATTATTAAATGAACAAGTACATTTAAACAAATTTGGAAAAACTGAGTACGGTCATAAAAAGAGCATTTGAGCATGAACTACTTTCTTACGCAACGGATCAGAATCTGCCGTTGCTAGTTCAAAACAAATGATGCATCCACTGTAATAATATGTTTATTTTTTTATAGCGCCTTTCAAGAACCCAAGGTCGCTATACAAAATAATACAAACAGTTGACAGACAAAGAGACAAGTAATCTGCTAGTTATAACAATTAAACAAGCAGAAAAGCAGATGGAGACAACAATAACTATGAATAATTAACATGAGGAAAAAGAAGACATACATTTTAAATACACTGTCACTTCAGAAATAGTATCATGGCTTGTGCTGTTTCTAACAAGTTATTGGATAAACAATGATGGATGTGTGTGTGTGTGTGTGTGTGTGTGTGTGTGAGTGTGTGTGTGTGTGTGTGTGTGTGTGTGTGTGTGCGTGTGTGTGTGTGTGTGTGTGTGTGCGTGTGTGAGTGAGTGAGTGAGTGAGAGAAACGGAGCATGTGTGATCACCTGTTGCCACACCCGAGCAGAGATGCAGTCAGCCTTCTGAAGATCAGCTTTCTCAGTGGAAAAATAGCATCTAAGCAGGGGCATCTAAGCTCCCTAATTTGTGGTAGCAGGTGCAAAGTGTCTTTCACTATAGAAAACCAAATGACCCCTGCCATTTTGAACAGTACTTTTTCTCCAATGTGGAAACTCCAGTAAGAGGTAAGCACCTTGAGTTTGTGTAATTAATCAGTCTGTTGTGTCTCTCAGCTGTGAAGAGCTTTAATGCTGAAGTTGTTTCTTTAAAGTCATTTAAACAAACAACTTCAGCATTAATGCTCTTCAAATGGCACTAGCTATGGAACCATTGGTCGTCTCAACTTGAAATTTTGCATGCAGTGTCTTTGTCCATGGTGCCATGAAAGTATATGAGAAGAGTCGCATATTTTGAAAAACATGGCCACATTTTAATTGTGTGTAAATCAATGTTTATATTTTTCCACAAAGAATCACTTTATTCATATCATACTCTAGATCTCCTCTTTTTGAACAACTTTGCCTCAAGAACCATTGGTGTGAATCAAATCGTTAGTTAAATATTTGAGATTATTTATAAAAAAAAAAAAAAATTCAAACTAGTCCTAGACCATACACCCGATTGGAACCAAACCAGTGCGGAAAGATTCTCTGGAGTCCCAATAATAATAATTACCCAAAAAATTTAACTTTGATTCATCATCGCAAAGGTATGCCAAAACGTTCGTAGAGAGTGGGCCACTCTTCCATAAATGGTGATAACTCTTGAACGGAATGAGATATTATCATCAAAATTGGTACACTTATGTATGGTGTCATTCTGAGGACACACACAAAAAAAATGCAAGCCTCTGCCTCTTGGTGGAACTATAATAATTAAAAAATTCCAAATGGCTCTAACCTTTGGTCCGATTGACTTGAAAATTTTCATGTAGTGTCTTTGTTAAAGGTGCCATCCAGGTCTATTAGGAAAGTTGCTTATCTTGAAAAACATGTCTGCCATTGACCAATCAGCTTTCAGCAGCTTTTATATGTGGTTAAATAAGGCCAATCTGAATGAAACCTGGTAGGCCTATTTGTCTCTTGGCCCAAGAGGTCAGTGCAAAAAGTGAAAAAATTGGACCACCGGGACATGTTTGCAAATCATTGTATATACCACAGTGTTTAAGAATTAATGATCATCAGATCAGATCAATTTAGACAAGGTTAGCAATGGCCGATCGAAATTAAACTTCATAGGCTTATTCAGATATCTGTATGAAATTTGAAAACATTTTATCTACCACGTTTTTCAAGTACAGAAATTGCTGTATGTCTCACAGTGTTTAACAAATACACAAGCAATTCATGTAGCTAGATAGGTCTCCTCACCCTGAAAACTTTGCCCAAAGAACCATTGTGGTCAATCAAATAGTTGTTTCTGCATCATCAATTATTTGCAAAAAATACATTTGCGAACTAGTGATAGGTTTTTCGTCCAATCAAAATGAAACCAGTTTAGAAAGATTCTTTGGAGTCCATACATCAATAATTATCAAAAACATGTTGAACTTCATGTTTCTCATAGCTATAGTAGACTAATTAATTCTTGTGGGAGGAGCCTAAAACATTTAAGGCTATTACTCCTGAATATAATGCGCAATCTGGACCAAACTTGAAAAAGATTTGTAGGGGATCAAAGAGAGGACACACAATACATTGAGGACATCTGCATCTAATTCTTTGTCATGGCTAAAAAAAATTGAAGAAAGAATCTAGAAATTGGTGTGTCCAAGTGTACTCCAAACCCCAAAACTCATAAACGACAAACCCAATTATAATAAAAATATGTACACATATGTACGTACACATATACAACATGTTAATCTTTAGATGTGTGCATTTGGTGTAAATTATGAATGTTATAAAGCCCATATCTCTATGGTACCTGACCAGATGGATATGAAAATAATGACATTTTATTACTGTTTTAGGTGATATCAGGCAACAAGCACATATGTAATTGATTTACTGATTAATATTTAAAGTGCTTTAAAGGCTTGAACCCTGTTAATCACTGCTTGTCGCTATATTATTATGTATTATTTGAATTGCAATTAAATAATACATATAAATTTATTGGCATTAAATTCTATTTATTGTACTTTACTTTATATAAGCTTAAAAGTAAAAGCACCTAAAAAATACAACTGCAAATGAAATGCTTAATTCACCTGCCTTTAGTAATAATCTGACACCTTTCAATTTAATTATATACAAATTAAGGTGCTACTTATTTGACACTTAATAAGCAGATCATTTCATAAGCTCAACTGACTTCATATTAAATACAAATTCCCTATAAATGAGTGGTAGCTGTCTATCATGGGAACTCTAATAGAAAAGTACAATTACTTCTCAGAGTGAATTATCTTTTACAGGGCACTAGTTATCAAAAGTTATCAAGCCATGGCTGGCAATTATTAAAGCCTTAATCAAATATGGATGGTCATTTGTTAACTGAATTATTGCAGACCATCAGAGTGCGTTTGGGGGGTGAAAAATGAGTTGTAAGACGGAAACTGAGATCTAGCAGATATGAGGTCCATTAATGACTCTGAGACCTGCGTGGCACTGAGAAGTTCTAAACCAGTTTAAATGTAAGAGTAAATAAAATGTTCCAGTAAATTAAAACTTAGAGTGTAGGTGGACCTTCATTTCCATATAATTAGTTTCAGTGATATATTCATTCACAGAAAAAATACAGTTATGTGAGTCTTTTGAATCTTATTATTTTGTTTCTTTCTCAGTCATGCATATTTTATCATTATTTTTCACATTAAGGGATATGAAATAACCCTTTACCTTAAGTATAGTATTAAACTTCATAACTCATGTACGGTTTTCTTCAGTAACATATCACATTAATATCACGGTCATGACCAACAATAGCTCTAATATCCACAATTTCCCACACAGAAAAAGGGTCTGTGATTCTGTCTTACCCTGACGTCCACCAATAGACCAAAACGAGATATTTCTAACAGTGATTCAGATGAGTAGCAAACACACTCCTGGTCCATACATCACTCCCTCTCCATACATCACTCCCTCATTCCAAACTATCACACACGCTCAGAGGAAATGGAAGCAGGCAGTGGAACAGCAGTACGAAATTTAGAGGGGAAATGAGAGGCAACAGCTTGGAACAGCACTTCCTGTTCTGCACTTCAGAGAGAGTGTGAAGTAAATACACAGTCCTTGAGCAGTAATATACAGATCATGTACATGTTTTGAGCATGCTACTTCATGCATTATTTTGAGAGCAGGCTTCATTAACCAATTTGCATGTCCCCTTTCATCATTACACTTTAACTAGATATATAGAATCTGCAGTTTTTAATCAGCATTTTATTGTGGTTACTGGTTAGACTTATATTGGTCTTGTCAAACTCATTTGTTTAACTCTTTTAGGGAGTGGGTCTTCAACCTCATAACTTTCAACCTAAACATTTTTTTAATGTACTGTAACAAGGATAGCGCAAGGTTTTGAAAGAGAAATGTCATGTTACTGCATTTTTCTTCTCTCCATAATGTTTGATTTAGGCACACAACTGAATAAATTCCACAATTGCTGTGACAGGGTTGAAGAAGAGCTATAAGGCCCCTGCATACTCGAGGCGAAGTGCTTCTTCCTTATTCACTCAGAGACAAAAAGTTTGACACAGCTGAGCAACAGCGTACTGTTTGTGAACATTCAGACACTAGGGGAGGTGTTTAAATGAGCATTTAAATATGAGGACGCACAAGACTACATGCAAAACATCAATTAATATGACATTAAAATGTGTTATCAGTGACTTTATGCCTCATTCTATGAGTAAAATTCACGAGAGATCTGTAAAAGCAGCTGTTTTACTCACTCAATGATAATTTAAAGTAATGTCTATGCTGTAGATAATTTGTCATATATTCATTTTACATACATGCGCATAATATGCGCCGATTAAACTCTGTTACTGTAGTTTATGATGACACTGATACTACTGCAAAGATGGGTGTATAAAAGAGTGTGAATGCTCAGAATACAGACAAAAGAATAATTATAAGAGGCATATCTCAGCATCCATAAGCAGCATATTAAGAGCATTTGAATAAAACAAAAAAAAACACATGGCATGGTCTTGGTCTTGGAAAATCTGTGCGAAGAAGCGCACAGATATATGCAAGTTTATACCAGTTCGCTAATAACTCTTCATGTCGATGAGTGCCAGTTGACTGATCTTAACTGACTGAAAATATGTCGGCCTCAAAGTAGGTGGAGCTCCAGATCACATCTATCGATGATGTGGACCAATGGCAGAAAGGTGTTTAGCAGCTGGTGCAAAGTTTTACTGAAAATTCACTCTAGCAAGCTGTTTCAAACCACAAAAATGAACTCAAACACCTTTGTTTTAGCCAGATTTAGTTCTAAATGACATCATACCCATTCGTTCTTTGATTTCATATGTAGAGTTAGATACTATAAATAACTGCTACTTTAGCACATTGCCAGGCAGTGACCTGTGGAAGACGGGTCATACCACAGGAAGAAAAAATGTAGTGGGCGGCTGTGGCTAAGTTGGTACAGCGGGTCAGCTGCTAATCGTAGGTTAGGCGGATAGATTCCCGGCCCACATGACTCCACATGCCGAAGTGTCCTTGGACAAGACACTGAACCCCAAGTTGCTCCCAATGGCAGGCTAGTGCCTTGCATGGCGGCTCTGCCGCCATTGGTGTGAGTGTGTGTGTGAATGGGTGACCGGGACACAGTGTAAAGCTCTTTGGTAACCTCTAAGTTTATAAAAAGCACTATGTATGTGCAGACCATTTACCATAACTCGGGATGTTGTGGATCCAAATGCTGTGTTTATTAAATAAAACAATGCAACAAAAACTAAACCACACTCACCATTGAAACAGCCACAAGTGGACAAAATCAGACAAGGAACGATGGAAACAAGAGGGCTTAAATACACATAAAACTAATTCTGGGGGCAGAGTCCCAGAGGGTGAGGCTGCTGGAGGAAGAGACTCAAAGGGCAAAGACTCGGAGAGTGTGGACACCTGGACCATCGAAGTGGGGAACACTGACGTTAAGACAACCAAAGCTTGATTTGCCGAGGCTGGAACCACCAAAGCTGGACCTGCCGAGGTCGAGGCAGCCGGAACTACCAATGCTTGGATCACAAATCTGGGACCACTGAGGCTGGGACCACTGAGGTTGAGACCACATGGACCACCGTAGAAGGGTGCTTCTTCCTCCTTTCCTTCCTGGCGAGGGTTCGCTGGGTGCCATGGGTGGAGTAATGCACCGTGTATGGAGAGCAGCACAGCTGTAGAGCATAGTCAATGTACCACTCCAATGTCAAGTTACATCTACCTCCTGGTAGACATGACTTAATGTGTTCATTGAGACCGAACCGAAAGAGGTCTTTTAACTCCATCTCCCCCAGTTCACACAGCTCGCAAGAGAAAAGATCTGTAAATTCCTCAATCGAGTCACAAACCTGCCTAAGAAACAGCAGTTCCACTGTTGGATCCATATTAGAGTCTGGTTTTGTGTAACAGCAGGACTCAGATGGAGGGGTGTTGAGGATCATAATTATTTACATTTATGCATTTGGCAGACGCTTTTATCCAAAGCAACTTGCAGTGCCCTTATTACAGGGACAATCCCCCCGGAGCAACATGGAGTTAAGTGCCTTGCTCAAGGGCACAATGGTGGTGGTCGTGGGGTTCGAACCAGCGACTTTCTGATTAGCAGCCCTGTGCTCTAGCCACTACGCGCCCACAAAAACAGTGCCAAGTTGCAACAAAAACAAGAACTAAACTACATTCACTGATGAAATAGCCACAAGTGGACAAATCAAGGCAAGAAACACTGCAAACAATAGGGCTTAAAGACACATGAAACTAATTGACTAACCCAACCAACCTGTGCAACATAACGGCAGGAAACAGGAGCAGGAACAGGAGTTTATGAACAACACTATCAAAATAAGAGTTCACACTAAAGGACACCATAAATATTACATACACTGTTAAAATGTGTCTGTAACTTCAACAGAAAAAACTGTAAAACAGTGTTTATATCGTTAATTACATGTATTGACATAAATAAAGTCAATACATATAATTTTACGGTAAAATATTGTAAAAATAAAAAACATTTTGATGTAAAAAATATTATTTAACAGTATAATTAATGGTAAAAAATTATATTATGTTTAACAAGAGGACATGTACTTTTTACGGTAAATTATTGTTAAAATTATGGTAAAATATATATATATATATATATATATATATATATATATATATATATATATATATATATATATATATATATATATATATAAATAATCGGGCATTCCCAGAATTCTTGTGCCTTTCTGTAATAACATTACATTATAAAGTGAAAAGCAAATTTTTACAGTTTTAGAAGGTTGAAGTATCACGTTTATATCATTTTATAATATTAACGGTAATGCACCGTAAAATAAATAGGCATCAAAATTTCTGGCAACCAAAGCTGCCAGTTTTTTTACCGTAAATCAAACTTTTTTTTTTAAGTGTACTGACGTTTCGCCATATTTGAAGATAGAAAATCATATGGGTTTGAAGCGGCATGATTCATGATGGTGAATAAATATTAACATTTTCATTATTGGGTGAACTGTTCCTTTAAGATATGATGTCACATTGTATTTACAAGATCTGATGGTTTATATACTGGTTTAAATACACATAGTACAAGTTTTCATGGTGTAATTTTATTACAGTGATATTCAGCACTTACTAAAAGAACATGTTGGCACATATAGTACATATGAAGACAGTGAGTCTTCATTTTACCTCATCAGTCCAGTGCACTGTAAGTCTATCCCAGATGCTGAAGTGTGTAAATGTTTCAGTACGCCACCCATACAAATGTTTGCGATCTATTCTTTTTGTGAGTTATTTATTTAATTATCAAACAACTACCATCAGTGCAGGTATATATTCTGGCCCACTCCCTACAGCCTGTCCAAATCTGTTCTGGAGATGCAGATGTAACATTTGTCATGTCAATAAAACTATTTGCACTGAATTGATTAGCTGCAGGGCTGAAGGGCTCCCTGTGGGCCTCCTGACAAGAGCAAGGGAAAATATGTGTGTTTGTGTGTGAGAGAGAGGAAAAACAGTGAGCAAGAGCTGATTCACCAAACACAGATTGTATCGCTCGTGTCTGCGCTGACTGTGTCTGTGGCAGTGCTGTTCAGGGCTGATACTGCACCCTGGAGATAGCGCAGATAAGAGCGATGACATCCGCTCTCATTCACACATCTATGGGGGAGGACAGCCTCTCCCCTGGGACAGATGGAATAGGAGGGCTAGCTTGTAAAAGGGCAACTGGAGGATGAAATGTAACATTGGAATAATTTAAATAAGGTTGAATTAACGATTAATTATATTCAAATAGGAAGCAAATGGTTCAGAACCGGATCCTTTTTTCAGACAAACTTATTATAGAAACTTATTCAGATTCAGACAAACTTATTCGAAAAGCATGTGTGAGTCTCTCAACATAAGGAAAGACTTTGGAAGTAAGATTGTGATGTGGGGGACAATTGTGATATTGAAACTATTAGCGGGGACTTTAGCAAAACCAATTTTAAAACAATCGCACCAAAATACCATCAACACATCAGCTTCAACACAGGGGGTTGGATCATTGCTATTCTCCTTTCCAGGATGGCTACAAATCCCTCCCCCGCCCACCATTTGGCAAATCAGACCACTCTTCCATTCTGCTTCTGCCCACTTACAGGCAGAAACTGAAACAAGAAGCACCCACCCTCAGAACGATCCAGTGCTGGTTGGACCAATCAGATTCTATGCTACAAGACTGATTTGATCACGCGGACTGGGCGAAGTTCTGGTCTGCCTCTGATGATGACATCGAGGTTTACGCTGATAGCGTAATGTGTTTCATCAGGAAGTGCGTAGAGGATGTTGTTCCGACCAAAACAATATGGATCTACCCCAACCAGAAACCATGGGTTAACGGCGATGTTCGCGCGGCACTTAATTCCGGGAACGCAGAGGAGCATAAACAAGCCAGTTATGCCCTCCGTAACACTATCAGAACAGCCAAACGCCAGTACAGGCACAATACTGAAGGACAGTTCAAAACCACCGACTCTCCCGTCACATGTCATTACTCCTCCTTTGGAGGCAGACTCAAGTCGCTGCTTGCCACTCAAATCCCCGGCAACCTCAATGTGGTAGCGGACGCGCTGTCACGACAACGCTTGCCCAGTGGAGAGTGGAGGCTTCACCCCCAGTCGATCCAGCTGATTTGGGAACGGTTTGTCAAGGCCCAGTTAGAACTGTTTGCCTCCCAAGAGACCTCCCACTGCCCGCTCTGGTATGCCCGAACAGAGGCTCCCCTTGGGGCAGACGAACTGGCACACAGCTGACCTGCAGGGCTGCTCAAGTACGCATTTCCCCCAGTGAGCCTTCTTGCACAGGTGCTGTGCAAGGTCAGTAGGGATGAGGAACAAGTCACCCCAGTGGCTCCCTATTGGCCCACCCGGGCCTGGTTCTCGGACCCCATACTCCTCGCGACAGCCCCTACCTGGCGAATTCCCCTGAGGAAAGACCTTCTTTCTCAGGGACAGGGCACACTCTGGCATCCGCACCCAGACCTTTGGAAACTCCACATCTGGCCCCTGGACGGGACGCAGAAGATCTAGCTGGTCTACCACCTGCCGTTATTGACACGATCAACCAAGCCAGAGCCCCCTCTACAAGGCAACTTTACACCCTGAAGTGGCGCTTGTTCGCAAATTGGTGTTCTTCCCGGGCTGAAGACCCACAGAGTTGCGCAGTTAGGTCAGTGCTCTTATTTCTGCAGGAGAGGCTGGGGGGGAGGCTGTCCCCTTCCACCCTAAAGGTGTATGTCGCTGCTATCGCAGCCCAACATGATGCAGTAGACGACAAGTCTTTGGGTAAGCACGACTTAATCATCAGGTTTCTAAGAGGCGCCCGGAGGTTGAATCCCTCCCGGCCAAGCCTGTTCCCCTCCTGGGATTTCTCAGTGGTCCTCGTGGGCCTCCAGAGACCTCCCTTCGAGCCGCTAGAATCATTTGGACTCAGGGTCCTCTCTCTAAAGACTGCCCTGCTGATCGCGCTCGCCTCCATCAAGAGGGTCGTGGATCTGCAAGTGTTCTCTGTTAGCGACACTTGTCTGGATTTCGGTCCGGCAGACACATATTTGATCCTAAGACCGCGACTGGGCTATGTGCCCAAGGTTCCTACCACGCCCTTTAGACATCAGGTAGTGAAACTTCAAGCGCTGCCCCTGGAGGAGGCAGACCCAGCACCTTCATTGCTGTGTCCGGTACGTGCTTTGCGTACCTACTTGGACCGCATGCAGAGCTTTAGTTGTTCTGAGCAGCTCTTTGTCTGTTTTGGCAGACAGCGGAAAGGGAACGCTGTCTCCAAACAGAGGCTTTCCCACTGGGTTGTGGATGCCATTTCATTGGCCTGTCTGGCAACTTCTCATTGGCCTTTTTTCATAGATCAGAGGCATATTTGGCACTCAAGAGAGACCCCTAGTGTCGTTTCTTCGACACAACGTCTCGTTCCCTCCATCAGGGAACGGAGGTTACATACGTAACCTAGACGATATTTATCGGAAAAAAGACAAATGTCCTTGATTAGATTTTTTAGTAGTTTTCTATATTTAGCCTATGTTATACATCTAGAACAGGGTTGTTCTTTACATCAATCATG
Organism: Moxostoma hubbsi; assembly: GCA_032164185.1. Lineage (NCBI taxonomy): Eukaryota > Metazoa > Chordata > Actinopteri > Cypriniformes > Catostomidae > Moxostoma > Moxostoma hubbsi. Next base: position 14,451,947 of record JAVLUX010000044.1, read on the forward strand.
ATAGCAAGAGCACCACTGGTTGGTTGATCTAGATGAAATATAAAAGATTGACTTTTTATTTCCTGACGTCTGTAGTTGCATGCTGTTTGATTGACATGCAGCTAATGTTTGAGCGCTAATGCGCACAAATGATCAAATACACTTTATAATTCCACCAGTGCCCGTCTTGACGAGCATTTAATATAAATGCAGTCATTTATTCCTAAAGTTAATTTAAACAGTGGGACAAAAAGCGTATACATTATGATTTAAAATGGTATTTAAAATAACTTTTTAATCTTTTGATTTCTGTTATCATGTCTCCGTTTGATTTTTTGGAATCAGATTCATGTAGTGTTTATCAGAGATAAGTGATGTATTTTAAATGTTGGCATACAATGTTCGTTATAATGGGGCATATGTTTTGCAACTCAGTACTCAATACTCACTACTCATGAATACTTTTAAATTAGCTAATCTTTTACTCTTATTTAAGTAGTTTTTAGGACAGCTACTTTTACTCTACTCACACTAAATTTTATGGGAAGTAACAGTACTTCTACTTGAGACTGATTTTTCAGTACTCTTTCCACCCCTGTGTATGAGCCAAAAGCAAAATTTAGTGGTTTATAGAAGAATGTGATATTGTTGGATCCACAAGCACATATCAAATCAGGTTTAATTAACAGAAAAAGGTATTTTTTTTGTCTTTGGCCTGTCTCATTCATCTGAGTATTTATAAAGACAGGCCAATTCCTCTTCTTAAATCTATTACTGCCCAAAAAATGAGTGTCTTCCTTTGAATTTAGAGTGTTCATTAATAGGATATTATGTGCTCCAGAGTCTATAGTAATAGAATATTACACACATGCTCTGAGGGATTCTCACTGTCTGTGGGGTCAATGAAATATCAAAATACTCACATCACACATAAAGCCTAAAGTGTGAAAAACTACAAGTGCATAGTGAAAATTTTACATTAAGGCTGATTGAATGTCGTATAAATATCTAATTTAGCTCAACGTGACTTTAGGAGCACTGCATGGTATGGGAAGAATCACTATTACTATTGTTCATACCAAGGGCTAAAGATTTTAACAAACCACTAAGTGTGAAACCTTTGTGCGTAATCCCACAATGCTTGTTAAGAAGAGGTAGGCTATTACTTTACTTAGTGACCTTTTTAGTTATTTTCTAATCTAAGCAAATTTTCCATTCATTTGATTTACATTCTTTTTTTATCCCAAAGACTCACACTGAATTAGTTTCCAAAGTCATGTCTAGGAACCAGAATAACATAGAGCCTTGGTGGTGGGCTCATTTGGGCTATTAAGTGTCACCAAAAACACCCTAGCAACCACATATCAATGCCCTTGCAACCATACAGAACACCTAGCAAGGGGGTATTTCTCCTGAAGTCCAATATAATCTCCACTGTTTTGAGAGTGTTCAGCTCAAGGTTGTTGTGACCAGACAGCCAGCTGATCAACCTCCTATCAGTATGCAGACTCGTCGCCATTGCGGATGAAGCGGATGACTGTGATGCCATCTGCAAACTGCAAGAGCTTGACAGTGGGGTCCTTTGCAGTGCGGTCATTCGTGTACTGGGAGAAGAGCAGTGGAGAGAGAACGCATCCCTGAGGAGCACCAGATAAAATAGTGAGGGTCGTGGATGTGTGTTAACCCAGTCTCAATAGCTGCTGCCTATCTGTCAGAAAGCTGGTGATCCATCGACATATTGGGATGGGCACGGAGAGCTGGGTCAGTTTGGTTGAGAGAAGATCAGGCATGATGTATTGAAGGCTGAACTGAAGTCCACAAATAGGATCCTTGCATAAGTCCCAGGTCTGTCGAGGTATTGCAGGATATAATGCAGACCCATATTGACAGCATCATCCACACACCTGTTTGCTTGGTAAGTAAACTGAAGGGGGTCCAGCAAGAGTCAAAACCAGTCTCTCAAATGACTTCATGACCATAGACGTGAGAGTGACAGGTCTGTAGTCATTAAATCCTGTGATTGTGGGGATTTTTTGGGGACCGTAATGATGGTGGAGCGTTTGAAGCAGCAGGGAACTTCACACTTCTCCAGTGATCTATTGAAGATCTGTGTGAAGATGGGGGCTAGTTTGTCAACGCAGACTTTCAGACAGGCAGGTGAAACCCCATCTGGGCCTGAAGTTTTCCTAGTCTTTTGTTTCTGAAAGACCCAGCACACATCCTTCTTACAGATAATATGTGCAGACTGAGTAACAGGAGGGGGGAGCAGAGGGATTCCAGGAGGTGTTGGTGTGTTGGCGAAGATCCAGTGTGGAAAGTGAGACTTGGTTTTTCAAACCTGCAATAAAACACATTAAGTTTATCAGCCATTAGTTGACTCTATACAGAGAAAAGGGTGTGTGTGTCTTGTACTTGGTAATGCTTTTCTGGCCTTTCAACACATACGCAGGATTGTTGGCTGAAAACTGTTTAGCTTATTGTTTAGCTTATTGAGTAGCTTATTTTATCCATTCTGATTTCCTTAGTCTGATTTCCTTAGTTCTGAGGCTAATTCATGTCATAGCTTGTATCTCATATCTCAGGGAGGCCAGAGAGAGGCTGATAAAAATGGAAGTGTAAATGAATTTGGCTGCAGCAGTGAAGAGCTCCCTCATGCTTTTAGTCACAGGATGTATCCTCTTGACCCCACCTTATGCTTTTATAGTGCAACACACTGCCTTTTTCCATCCAACTTGATTTTCTAAAGATTCCAGAGCAACATGGTGGGTTATCAAGCACATCTTAGATATTATTTGTTATTGTTTTGCCACTGCATAGTTAGAGCTTTACAATTATCCCTTCACAAAGTATATATACAGTACACATCTGTGTGATTTATTTCATGCATTAACAATAGATCACATCAGTCGAGTAAAAATCACATGAATTTATTTATACAAATATTTATTTTGGGCTTTTTACTGGGATAGGGAAAGTAGAGAGGTGGCAGGAAAACAGAGGGAGAAGAGTGGGAATGGGATTGGGAAAGGGCCTCACAAGCCAGAACTTGAACTCGGGTCAGCCACGGTGCATCAGCCCCACATGTCCTGAGTGCAGCCCGCTATGCTACGGCTCTGACGACAAATTGCATTTTAAAGATAGCTTGTAAACCTTTAAAGACAGAATGAGCTCCAAGGATGTAAATTTATGGTATTTATAATTTGATGCTGTGACAGGGCGGAGAGTGGGGCCGGGTAGTGATTTTACACACCTGGCCCCTTATAAGACTAATCAAGCCTCCGAGAGGGATAAAGGCCAACTGCGGACAGTAGTGCAGGAGATAGATAGCGTTTACGGGCAGCTGCCCCGTGTGTTTGTGTGTGTGTGTCTTTTGGTTTAAGTTTTTAATTAAATATCATTAATATTTCATGGCTGAATGGCTGACCGCCTGGAGCAGGAGAACCGCTGCCAGGGGCAGGGGAGACCCCTTCTGTTCCCTGAGAAAGTGACGGGGCGTTCTGTCTGCCAGGGGCCGGAGGACTGCCTCTGGTCCACCCGGGGAGTCACGGCTGTCATCCGTTAGAGGATGGAGGAGTAGCCGAGGTCCAAGCTATGGTGTATTGGACAACCGGCGAGTAAGTGTTTTTTCTCTCTCTCTCTCTCTCTCTCTCTCTCTCTCTCTCTCTCTCTCTCTCTCTCCCACTGCCACTCAGCGTTGGCCTTATTTAAATTTTACAGAGCTTTTTTTTGTTACAGGAAATACCCCCTAATTTAATCATTATTGTTTCCCTCCCCCTGTCCTCTCCCAGATTCAGGAAGGTAGGGTTGACTTGCCGCCAAATGGGGCGTAATGCACGCCCTCCCCCAGGGAATGAGGGGTGGAGATGTATGTCATGCCGGGAGCTCCCCGGCCTGAGAGAACGAGGGAGGAATGTGACAGGGCTGAGGGCGGGGCCGGGTCGTGATTTTACACACCTGGCCCTTTATCATGCTAATCCAGGCTCCAAGAGGGATAAAGGCCGTCTGCGGATGGTGGTGCGGGAGAGAGAGAGAGCATTTACAGGCAGCTGCCCCATGTGTGTTTGTACGTCTTTTGGTTTAAGTTTTTAATTAAATATAATTTATATTGTCACGCATTATGCCTTTTTTTGAATGTGTTTCATATTGGATTTCCCAGTGAAGATCTAAACTACCCATGATAGTGCAGAGGAGGATTCACCAATCAGAGAATCATGGCAAAAACAAACTACTGCAAATGAGCTCTGCAGCGACCGTCCACTCCCATGACAACATGACGCACTGCGAATTATGCAATTGAGTCAGCCTCCCTACATTCTCTATCTACTTATGTATCCCCTTGCTTTTAAAACCTATAATAAAAGACACATTTGAGTATTCCTTATATTTTATTACTATAAATACAGAAATAAAATCTTATATAGCTTTATTGCATGCATGTGTAACGAAATCGAGACTTTGCTAATTCTAACTTTTGAGTGGAAATAATTTTTATTTAAGTTTTATTAGTTTATTAAGTGTAACTTCAGAGCTGGAGAGCCAGAGTGTTGCTCTTAAGTAATTTCACATCCTTTCAATGAAAGCGTATATTTCTTTTACTTTTGCTTCTTCTGCTGATAAAGTGATGGGTGCAGGGCTTGACATTAACACCTGCCAGACCCCCAAATGTGGTGAGAAATCGTCAGTGGTGGGTAACTCCATAAATCTTCCTAGCCACTTTGGCGGCTGACGTTCTCAGGGTTTTCCATTCATTGAAAATTCTGTTAAATGAAGGCCATTGAAGCAAATTCAATTATATACATCTTGTGTTTAATGCTTTATAGGCACTAAATATTCTTCTAGTCTGAAATGCAGGCACATTGTTTTGCGTGTACAATTGAAGCCTGGTTTTCGCAGGAGTGTGGCATGGCCATCAAAGACCCACTCGCCTGAGTGAACCACTCTGCTCTACACTATGGGCAAAAACATACTCTACGCAAGTATCTTGCAACACATCATACAATGTAAGCTCGATTTCACATGTTGTTTTGTTTTGAAATGTGTCAGACCTCAAATCATAACTTAAGACAACTTCAGGTCTCAATACTGCCGCAAGTGTTGCTATAGGGAGATTAGTGTGAAATGTCCGCTTCTATTCTCTTTCAACTCAACTGCTGTCATGGCAGAGCAGCAGTTTGAAGAGAACATTGCTGATCAAGTAAGTCAATATATTTATAGCAACTTACCTGAATAATACCATATCCAATTTAATTACACAGACGTTTGAAGGTATCTCTGTCACCCCCTTGAGTACAAAGGTTTGTTCCCACCATGTTAATGGAAGAACGCATGTTAAGCATGCTTAACCGGACCAGACATTGTTTATGCAGTGGCCAAGTGCTTGCATCTGCATTCACATACTTGCATAGGGTGTTTCAGTTTTACTGTATCTCTGGAGAGCATGCGTCAACTGTGCTTCCCTCATTATCCACGCTTTATCATTATTCATGCTCCAGAGATAGGATAACATAGAGTTGATCACATGCTAGATTCAACCAGGCTTCCCTCAATATTGCGGCACAGATCACAAAACTTATGCAACCTATTAGAAATGTAAAAAAGATTGTTCTAGATTACAGCACTTTGAAGGAAATCAAATATCTCAAACAGCTAGACATCTCAACATTATAAACAGCACTAATGAGGAAAAGGTGGAAACAACACTGTGGCATACCAACATAAATTACAAGACTTTTCAATCTTCATATCATCACCCTTACTAAAATGCATCATGATTTTTATCAAAATCATTTTTTATAAAATATCTAACTGGTATTATTATAACCATAGTATTACAGGAATGGGGTTGGGTACCACTGTGTTAGACAAACACAAGTTGATTGGCTACCTAATTACATGTCAAATGACCAAACCGCTTACTTCATGCGAGCCAACTGGCTAACAGATAGCAAGTTCAAAGAACCTATCATATAGTGCCACATAGAGTTATATGGCTGATCTTCAGTCAGTTAAAAAAATAATCGTGCTTACTGCACACAGTCTTGCTCCTGTTGGTCTGTTATTATTTTCTCTGTGTTTTCTCTCGGTCAGTTGGTTCCAGTGGCAATGCTGTTCCTCTGTCTGTGTCTGCCCTCCTCCAGTCAACACGTCCAGCGAGTCAGATCACGCTAAACCCAGTACCTGTCACCGCATCTCCTGTCAGCTATATCGGGGTGCCCCAGTCTCCAAACTATCTCTCTCCTCCCCTCCCATTGTGGTCTGAGCCAGGTCTCTTCCAGTATTCTGTTCTCTCTGTCTCCCTCTCATTGATTGGCAATAAACTGATTAACCGTTTTCTTTGTGTTTGGGTCCTTTCTGTGTTCGTGTGAACTTTTGGCCTTTTGGCCAAACAGGCTAAGGCACACATAGAAATTTTGTTTATTAATATTACACCATTTGGCCAGTTCCCAAGGCACACCTACCTAGCATACACACTGTGCACATACTGTAGCTCTTCAGAGCAACAGCAGTACACAAGTATTTGCGGTATATTTGCTCAGTTGTGTGTGGGGTGGGGGTCATGTTTTTGTGTTATGCATTTTTGCCTCTTCCTTGCTTTGTTGGAGGATTGTATGTATGTCTATTTGTGCAGCAGCATGTCCTACATGGTCAATGCAGCATGTCTTGCATTTTTTCTTACCTTGCAGCAGCATGTCCACATGTTTAACTCAGTATGTCTTTTTATGTTCTAGCAGTAGCAAGTCTCTGTAGCAGAGTAGCAAATCTAGTCTGGCAAGACTCAATATCCTATCAATATGTCAAACCCACATTAGCATGCTAAATGTTGCAGTGAGTTTACATGACTGAAATGACTAAAGTTCAGACATGTAACTCTATGTGCTACAAGCTGATAGGTTATTTAAACTTGTTATCTGATTGGACCTTTGATATGTAATTGGGTAGCCAATCAACTTGTGTCTCTCTCTTTGTCTAACATTTAAATTGCTCAGTTTTGCTTATAAGCTGGTTTCACTGCAACATGTTTTTTTTTTTTTTTTTCCTGAAATCCACCTCGCACCCAGCTTCACATGTCTAGATCTGCTACATGGGGGTTATGTTTATGTGAGCAACAGCATGTCCTACATGCTCGATGCAGCATGTCTTGCAATTTGTCTAATTTCTTTTGTCTTTTCCTACGACGATGCTGAAGACGTTGTGTGAGTGTGTTCTTGTACTAAAAAACATTTGATTGGAAAAGGTTTCTCAACCTCTATGTGATGTCATGGAGGAGTCTTTTTAGCTGGAAGAGAGAGACGGCATATTTTAAAATGCTTAGTTCTTCTGAAAATGAATTTTGTCAACATTTATAACATTAGCTTATAGATGATCTTAAAACAAATAGATATGGACTAAAAACCTTTTATTTAGATTTGATGCGGTCTTTATGTTAGTTGCCATTTTTGCCGAAAAAAAGCGTTGAATATCACAGTTTAGCATTGTGTTCTTTGAGTCTTCGATTTGCTGTTTGAATAACTCGATTCATTATTTGATTTAGTTGATTCCTAGATTGAATATTTAATCTCCAATTTGAACAATCTGGTTCCAGATTTGAATGTTTTAAATCCCTGTTTGATCTAATAGATTCTTTCTTTGAACATTTGACTGTGATTCCTTATGTGAACCATTTGATTAATTTGTGCAAAGCCCTTCATAACCGCATACTTTGGAAAACGAATACTCTTTTATGGATTAGTATGAATGTGGATGAAAACAAACATCCTCTAAAAAATTTAAGAACAATGACAATATGAATGTGTTTATTATTTAACATTGAAACAGTTGTCAATGTTCTAATGCTCCAGTTGAACTGGTTCTCAGCTCAATTTTTCAAGCTGCCCAGTATGTGTGAGCTGGAGCAAAGGGTGCGCACTAAATGATTCTGTGGTTGGCAGAAACTGGAGAGGAGGGTGCATAATGAGCAGAGGTATCAAACAGAGAGCATAATAGAGGTCAATGTAAAGATAGACACATGGGATGTCCACATGCAGAATGGATCCATTAAAAGCAGACACAATGTCTAGCTGAGAAAATGAAGCTTGATTTGACTTAAAGAAATAGTTCTATCATCATTTACACCCCTCAAGGTCATTCCAAACCCATGTCCTGCTTTCTGTTACTTTTAAGAAACATAGTTCAGAGTGACCACGTCTGTCAAGTTTAAAAAATGACCAAAAAAAAGGGGCGTTTGGTTACGCAACACATGAGTACCAAAGATATTTGATATCACTGACATTCAACATCTGCCAATGCAGATGTGATTTGAGACGCAAAATACTCATTTTATGTTCCACAGAAAGCTATGGAACAACATGAGGATAGAATTTAAATTTTTGAGTGAAAATTTCCTTTAATTCCCAAGTTTTGGAAATGACAAGTGGAGTGCATTTGTAGAGGTTCTGATCTCTAAGACTACAAATACAAAAAAAGAATCTGAAGATATATAACAAACTTCACAGCTCACACGGCACTGATCTTATTCATATAAAAAGCTTCAAATATTACGAGAGGGAGGATTTAAGCAGCAGCCCTACAGTTAAAAAAAGTAAAGAGGAGGAACTATGTGTAAGTACCAAGTGGTGTAGGTGAAAAGAGGCAAAGCAGATGGCAGTAAGATGAATAAAATGCCGCTGAAGGATCTTGGCCTATTTTCATATAAGCCGCCTACCTTTGATTTTCAAGAGGATTACACCTTGTGTGCTGAATGAGGGGGTACAGAAGGCATTGAATGACTGCTTAAGGAGGTCTTCATTCACACTTAATTCCTTGTGTCTCATTAACACTAATCCTTATTAGACTGTGAGTAAAGCTGATTTGAATGGGCCCGTGGTGGATAGGCGGACATGTGGCCCCATTGTGATGGGGTGTAGTGGGTTAATCCAAATCTTGAGGCTGGAGTTGAAGAGCAGAAGCAGTACTGCACATCCCCCCATTTCCCGACTGGAGGTCGAGAAGGAAGGGGACACGGTGATGGTGGTTGGCATGGTAACAGGCAGAGTGTAGCTCTAAACATCAGCAACATGCAAAGAGTGCAATGAGGTGATGTTGAAGTAGCTGTAAATGCTACAGGTCCAATTATTACAAAAATAATGACTGTTATCAAACAGGTTATTCCGAACTCTCCTCCATCTGACATTAGTTAAAAAACAGATAGTCCTGCTCCACACTCATCCTGCTCCACAGAAACGCCATTGTTTCTACATCAGGCTGGTCGGGATGCTTAAACAAACAGAGCAATGTTTTGATAGCGCCACAGATCCACGCTGTTCACACTTTTTTGTAAAAATCACCTGTTGAATGACTTAAGTAAAATTGTTGCTGCATATTAAATTTGGATAGAAGAAAATATCTCAATATCTACAAAATCACCTACAAGAAACACAGAGACAAAAAATGACTTAATTAGAAGACAAAGGTCAGTCCATAAGAGGCTAAAGGTTGATTGATACTGCGTCGAACAATTAAATTCGTCATTCACCATTTTTTAAGCATCGAACAATAGAACGCAATATGGACGGAAGATGAAAAAATCAATGATGAATATCCCACATCTGACTTTGAATGGATACTGCATAAAACTGTTGAGAAGCCACATGGCCTTTGCCCTATTTTAGACACCATCTGGGACCTGGGGCTCAACCCTACAGGCTCCTCAAGAGTTCTTACCAGACAACCTCGTTAACACAGGTCAGAAATTAGCGCCTGCTGTTCTCTCGTTAGCGTTTGTGAATGAGGTGTTAATGGAAGATTAACCTGTTGAGAGAGTCTGACTGTGAGCTGAAGGAAAGTTGGATGAGGTGAGAACAATGTAATGAAGGCAGCAGCATTTTGTAGACTGTAAAAAATTGTGTGCTAACTTCTTTCCGTGTTTTTTATCTGACCGCTCATGCAACTAACTATGCAGGAATGTACCTATAACTAATTTGGTAATTAGTGACCCTTAAATATAACCAGCACAACATAACAACCCTACAGAAAACAAGCATATCACCTGATTATACCCCCAGCCTACAATCATACAGTACAATAATCTTACGCAATCTACACCGGATGAGTGGTGTGACGTGTCTAAAACAAATTGTTCCCATTATAATCAATGATCCTGTCTACACAGGATGTGAAAGTCGTGTAGCGCCAATAGTTTACAGGCACCCCGTTCTATTTCTGACCTGCTGCATGCAGTTAGCACTACAGCTCACAACTGATTGTCCATGTAAGTCATTTATTTCAGACTGAACTCACTGTGACAATCGAAAAGAGTAGGTTGACTTTTCTTGAGCTAAACTCTGTGCTTAACGAAATTCAAACCACTGCCCCCAGTGGTTGGATTGCCCACAGAGGGGCACCAAAATCAAGTTGTTTTTAGCTGTAAATTATGTCATACAGTGAAGAAGAATGAATATTTATTAACCCCAAACCCCAACCCAAAATCTAACTGTCAGTGGAGTAAAAATGCAGTCATTGAGGGAAAATGGATCCTCCAGAAAGTGCTAACCACTGGTTATGGAAACACGATTACTTCCTGGTTTCGGGACAAGACAAGAACCCACACTGTTGACACAATGCACATCAGTTGCACCACAGGAGAAGAGAAATACACTTGAACTGATGCAAAAATCTGATGGGAGATAGCGCTAGTCAGTAACTCTGCATAATGAGGCCGATGTCAGCAATGACAAGTTTATTGTCTCTAAGGGGTTTCTTAACTAAAGAGGTGTCTTGCAACCGCTTTGAATTTCATGCAGGCAGCTAGTTAGAGAATTGAGGCCAAGAGGGGTGTGACTTAAGCCGTTGTGTCATAGATTATTTGTAGAGCCTTAATGACGCTATTTGGAAGGCTGCCAACAGAGCATTGCAGTAGTCCAGACTTGAGATGACAAGAGGTTTTGGACTTTAAATATTGGATGTTCTGTCCAAAACATACAGTAAGTAAACAACATTTCAGTAAAATTGTTTATTTGCTATATAAACAGTTATATTACTCCACCAGCATTTGTTGTTCATGGTATCATTTTTTACGATGCCTACTACAATCTGTATTTCCTTTTGAGCCATCATATTTGCTGGATATCAAGGCAGCTATTCCATAATCTCTAGACACAAAATCTCTCATTTCCTACATTTTAGCTCTCAGTGCCTCCAGAAATATTGCCCACTGCCAGAGTTTAAACATACACTTCAACACACACATTGCACCATATCATAATGTAATTAAATTATCAATTGATACGCATCAGAGCAGAACGTGTTTGTTTCACCATTATTAAAGAGCGAGCACTTCATGAGGTGAACGTGAAGAAGTGTTTCTGTATGATGATATTCTGCTGTATGCCATTGGCCCTATATTCCAGAGAGACACAGTCATGCTGGGAAAAACACATCTTCTGCTGGGAGCTTGGCTCTCTAATCTTATACCCCCTCTACAGAGCATATGTTACATTATCTGTTGTGTTAATTTAATTGTTGAACCTTAGGAATCTCAATAAGAATATGAGACAACAGCAGTAGATTTACAGTAATTATTGCTAACAAGGCCAATGAAATTATAATTGTTGGGAGAAATGCATGGTAAACCATAAAAGTTTACCAAAAAAAAAAAAAAAAATATCTGCAATAATTTACTCACCCTCAGGTCATTCCAATCCCATATGACTTTCTTTTTTCAGTGGAATTTAAAGGGATAAAGATGCGATGAAAGTGAATAGTGACTGAGACTGTCATTCTGTAACATTCTGCCAAACATCTACTTTAGTGCCAATGCACTATACACAAGATAATACACAAGATGCACTTTGGAACAATCATGGTGTTCCTTTTCACAAACTGTGAAAGTGAAGTTTGTGCCAGCTTGAGTGCATGCCTTCATTAAAGTAGAGGGGAGGACATAATAAGTAGTAAGGCATATAAAACATTTGCATTTTTCAATTCAACATTTCCCTCAAATTGTTATTCTGCAATGGTCAGGAACATCTCCCTGCCACCCCTGCAGATGGACACTGGATCCTTTCCATTGCCTCTCATTCTTGTCTTCCCATAAAGACATTTCTCCTTTATAGGTGCTAATATGCAGAAAATGTTACCTGCACTAAGAAATCCTACCCTATGTCCTAAAGCCTCTGCCATGCTGACATCTACTGCACATACTATACCATACCCACTGTGCAGCATATAACCTCCCATGCGACCATACATGCCAACCCGGTGGCTAAAGCTGTCCTAGCCCCATTGGTACCATTAGAGTATGCTCAGTGCCCCGTTTTTGTATGGCATAACTTCCCATATAACCATATATGCTAACATGGTGGCTAAGGCTGTAATAGCCCCACTGCCACCAATAATACATGCTCAGTGCCCCTTGTTCCATGTGGCATGATACAACCTCAGCATATTAGACAGACACCATCCTAGAATTCTTACCTCAACTTAATTGTATCACACATAATCTCTGTCTCCTTATTGTCTTTTTCACTTCTGCACATCCCACTTTTTGTCCTTAATTTTTAACCATAGTCATAAACACCCTTTCTTCAGCTTCCTCTGAAATTTCCTTCAGAGACTTCTTTAATGGCAATCCAGCAATACCAATGTCTTTCAAGAGGCACTGCACTAATGTTCCTATGAATCCTTGACACCTGACCTCCACCAGGTATGTAGCAGTCCTCCATTTTACCTGCACTTGGTGGCCAGATCAGGGCAGTTTAACTTTTTCCTCATATGGGCTACCTCCAGTCCCTCTTCCAATGGGATAGTAAGCTCAATCATGATGACTTTTCTAGCTGGTACATAACATTGTGCCTGGCCTCAAAGGAGGTAATGGCGACTTCAGAAGAAAATTTAAACTGCTGACGAGGTCGACCTCCATTGTCTAATCACTTCCAGGTGCCTGGATGGCCCCTCCCTTTTTAACAAAATCAATGAACTGCATCTGAGGAGCATGGTGGACTTTGCTTGCCTTTACTCGACAGCTCCATACTGGGATATCCACCAGCTTGCACAGGACCTGGTCATGCCACCACCTGTACAGTCCTTGCGCCAAAGTGGTCTTGCACAAGATGTCATACAGTCATCACAAGTTACAGATTTGCTCTTTGGGCCACACAGAGGCGAAAAAATCCAAATCACACAAATTTCCAGGGCTTGGAAGGGTGTCATAAGTGGATCTTATTAGATCTTAGCTTGTCCTGTGGTACCTTCCTACCTAAAGCTCTATCAGATGTACCTGCTGTTGACCTTGCTATTCAGCTCTGGTAAAACCAGACCTTGAATTTGCCTGGAGGATGACAATAATCTATATTATCCAGGCCCTCTTTCAGCTGCTTCAAGACCAACCTGAAAGATCTGTGGTGCATTCTCTCTCTAAACTTTGAATAGGCTGCTCTGCCAGCACCAAGATTTTTTCCCCATCCACCTCAAACAAAATCTTGATAACTCCCTTAAAAATAGAAAGGCTATTTGATTTTATTCATCTTCATCCCGGCCCATTCCAATAACTCTTCATTTAAATGTGAAAAATTTGAAATAGTATAATTTTCATAGTGGTTTCAAACTTTTGTACTGTACCACTGTACCTACATGTGTCAGACTGTGTCAAAATAAAAACTGAATTTTAAGAATTTTGCTGTTTTGATTTTGTTGTCCCCTTCTCAACAATACAGACTGACCTTGCACCAAAATAATTGACTGTTTTTCTGGAATTTCCTCAGTTCATATTTTTTCAGGACAGGCCAAACATCTGCCTACGTCATTCCTTTTGACTGGATCGACTTTTTTGTTGCCTTTTCCTTTGTTCGCACACTGAATCTGTGTGACTTTTGTTGTATAGAGAAATTGCTTTATTACATTTTATATGTTTTGCTTTTGCAAATTGGGGACACATTATGTATACAGGACTCACAGCAAGCACCATTGAGGTGAGGGCAATTCAGAAATCGCTCACTGTTCAACAGCTTTAATGACCGGCAATGGGTGTTGTCTGTACTCTTTAGAATGTATCTGAATCAATATGAGGTATAATTGGCTCTAATGGGACTTTATGACATGTTAGTGGTGGGACATGTCTGTGTAAACACTCATTTCTCTAAAGGAGGCTTTTTGAACAGTCACATGGCAGTAAAGGTGCAGCTGAAGAGGAAGTGTGTGGAGAAATACGGCAATCTACAATAATCACCTCTCCGTTTACAAAAAGAGAGCAGCTCTTTATTCTGCTCTGTATTTGCAGAACTGGAGGCTGTGAACAATTTGCTTATTTGTTAGCATGCTTATGTGGTGTTTATTTGGTGGTGCTTGCAAAATGATTGGGCTTTCTTTTGCTTTGAATCTAGAAAATAGTGTAAAAGTGTGAAGTAGTTAATTTAGAGATGTTTTCATGTGTGAGATTTAATTGTGCATGTTGTTTTTTTCACATAGACATACAGAGTACAAAATTATCACTGATATCTGCTACATTACATGGTATAAAGAGATAGTTCACCCAAAAAATTAAAATTCTCTCATCATTTACTCACCCTCATGCCATTTAATGACTTTCTTCTGCTGAACACAAATTATGATTTTCATTAGAATATCTCAGCTCTGAAGGTCCATACAAAGCAAGAGAATGGTGGATAGAATTCTGAAGTTCCAAAAAGCACATAAAGGCAGCACAAAAGTAATCCACATGAATCCAGTGTTTTAATCTTTTTATGTGTAAACTTTGTATGTGTAAACAAGGAATTGTATATAAAAAAAAGTGCCACAGGGATCAGTTTTAGGGTCTCTGCTTTTCTCCGTGTACAGTATATGCTTCCCCTGGAAGATATTATCAGGTATCATGGAATAAGTTTCCATTGTTATGTTGACGATACCCAACTTTATATTTCTTCGAAACCCGATGAAATTTCACAATTCTAAAATAGTATAATTCTATAATGATGATTTAAAAAGTTTATCTAGGATGTCAAAATATTTTTTTTCCAGAACTCCATGTGGTGTTAGATATGTGAAATACTACTTGCATTCAAATGAAGTATATGAGGAACAAAACCATAATGTTTTTGTGACTGGTGCAGCTTCACCAGAGACTGGCTCATCTTGTAAATGATGCTGCTAGCAACACATCACTTGTCACAAACTTGCAAGAAACAACAATGAAATAATCCCCATTATCATAGGAACAATATACATTTTAAACCTTAAAAAATACATTTAAATTGGCACATGTGGCAAAAAGTAAATTTTTGAACTGTGAAAACATAAAAGATCAGGAAAAAAAGGGTTTAGGGTCCAAAATATAGATATCAATTTCAAACATTAACATCACCAAAAATGCTTTGGGTTTCTATCTAGCATGTACAGCTATATGTATATGTGAAGTGGATGCATAGTATCAACATCACTCTCCACAGTCACTGAAATCAATTCAGTGTAATTAACTTAAAGAGCTCTCCAGTATAGAGACTGTCACATTGACATGGACATGCCAATGAACCTAATACAAAGTTACCACAATTACGACAATTACAAGTGGATGATTGCACTCAAACTGAGCAGAGCTTTGAGAGACTCTTAACTCGATTATGACTCTATTCCTACAAACTCTGGCCCGAGTGCTGGGCTGAGTACAGGTCAGGGGCCGTCTCTGGCACAATGCCTGACATAACTCAGTAACATTAGCCTATTATTCACAGGTATATCACCCAGATGTCTATTTGATGTGTGTGTTTACATCTGGAAAATACTTTTTTTTAGGTTGTTTGCACATCTGCAATACGTATATAAGGCGTTTCCTTGTGGATGTTGAGAAAATCTTCATAAGATGTCTTTGAGACGTCTATGATTCAGACTCAGTTTGAAAAAAGTGTTTTGTTTCGAAACGCTCGTGGTCCACACTGCTGTTGAAAACATGATCCAAAAGTTGTTTGTCCACAGTTTGACATATTAAAATGCTAAAATACCCTTACGAAGTTTGGCTCTGCGTCATTTCTATCAGGCGTATTTACTTTCCAGCTCTTTTAATTTTTGTATCAATGGCAAAGAAAAGCAATATCATTTTTAAATGAACGGACAAAGAGGTTAAGTTATTGCTTATGCAGGTAACCCAAGACTAGTTGCCAAGGGAGGTGAAAATGTAGATTGGGAATCGTGCTGAACTGTCGCCTTTGCAGGACTGCAATGTGAAGGTTGAGCAAAGTAATATTTATCTTTAGCAATGCTATCAAATTGGATAGCAGGCACAACAACATAACTACAACATGGGCCGCCATCTTGATTGTTTTGGGTTGAGTGTAACACATGGTTACGTCTCATGACAACAAATACAACAATAGGTGTGTTTGACTTGAACTGCCTTAACAATCGGCAAGATTTGCCAGTTGCAGTTGGGGGAGGAGTTGAAAAGAGAGACATCAAGACATTTTGTAACTAATTTACTTCTGTTCATCTTAACTTTTTATAAAAAATCTTTAAGTTATTTGTCATGTGACCATTTTCAGATGGTCTCTGAGATGTCTGTTCAAGAGTGTTTCATCTGGAAAGCATCACATCCTAACACCCTTTTTTAGTACGTTTTGGACATTCGTTCATAGACGTGGAATTACGTGTCCTTCAGATCTACCGCTGCGAACCAATCTAGATGCCGGATGCAAAGTAACATTTTGAACGGGAGTTTGTGCAAAGCCCGGTTGAAAACTCGCAGGTCCAAGATCGGTCGTAAGGGCTGTAGAGACCCTTCTTCATCTCAGTTGAAGGGACAGGCTCTATCGCATCTTTGAATAAGAGAGTAGCGATTTCCACGTGCAGGGATTTGGCATGCTCACTGTGTACTGCGGTAAAGCGGATGCCCGCGAAGGGGGGTGGGGGCCTGGCAACTTGAAATGCATAACCGAGTCTGATGGTCCGGGCCAGCCAGCGTGATGGGTTGGGAAGTGAAAGCCACTCATCCAAGCTCCATGCTAGGGACACCAAGGGGACGATTATTTTTGACATACCCGGTGGGGCGGAGCAGCGGGGCAGAGCAGGTAGCCTCCGACTGCTTCTTCACTGTGGAGAACTGCTGGGCAAAGTCCTCGACGGTGTCGCCGAAGAGGCCGAACTGGGAGACAGAGGCGTTGAGGAAGCGTACTTTGTCGGTCTCATGCATCTCGACCAAGTTCAGCCACAGATGACGTTCCTGGACCACGAGTGTGGCCATCGCCTGCCCGAGTGACTGTACTGTTACCTGAGCGCAGTTCCTGCAGCACACCGGGATCAGGGCTACCCCCATGCAGATCTTTAAGTGCTTTGGCCTGTTGGACTTACAGGAGGGCCATGGCATGCAGGACGGAAGCAGCATGTCCGGTGGCGCTGTAGGCTTTGGCGGTCAGTGAAGACATTGTCCTACAGGCCTTGGAGGGGAGCACAGAGCGACCCCGCCAGGTGGTAGGGTTCCCGGGGCACAGGTGGAGCGCAACAGCCCTGTCCACCTGGGGAATCGGCGTGTACCTGTGGCCCGCTCCGCCGTCGAGGGTAGCGAGAGTGGATGAGTGGGTGGCTTTGTGACAAGTGGAGAGGGGTGCCCTCCACAAAGACGTCAGCTCATCATGCACATCCGGGAAAAACGGGAGTAGCGAGAGTGGATGAGCGGGTGGCTTTGTGACAAGTGGAGAGGGGTGCCCTCCACGAAGACGTCAGCTCATCATGCACATCCGGGAAAAGCGGCTGTGAGCGGCGCGTAGGCCCCAGGAACCAGTCATCCAACCGCGATGGCTGTGGGGAGGACGGAGGGTTTCAGTCCAGCCCTATGTTGGCGGTGGCCCGGGCAAGCATGTTGGACATCTGCGCGTCAGCCTCAGCCTGGGCGTGCTGGCCTGAAGGAAGCAGCCCAGGGGAGTCATCCACGTCAGATGCCGCGCTCTCCGATGCAGTGGTGAGCTCATCCCCCTCGAGCTCCAGAGGATAGGCAGGCTGGCTGTGAGGCGAGCCGCTGTTGCCTCGAGCACGGACGGGAGTCAATGAGCGTGCTGGGGGGCGCGTGGTCTGAGGGCTTGTTCCCAGCGGAGCTGCACCCACTGCCGTCCCCAGATCGCCTCCATCGCCAGCCGCATCGTCCTCAATCCCGTGGGAAGAAGGAGCAATGCAGGGGGCTGCTGAAGTGGCATGCTTTCTATTGAAAGCGAGCCTCGACCACAACATTGCCATGGTCATGCTCTCGCAGTGAGAACATGAACCATCCACAAACGCTGCCTCAGTGTGATTGCAGCCCAGACACACGAGACAACGCCTGTGGCCGTCTGAAGCGGAGAGCACTCTACTGCATCCAGGAACTACACAGGGGCGGAATGGCATCTTTATAAAGACGCGTCCTTAAAAGGACGTTCAACGCCGCTGTGTATTGCTCTTTAGAGGAAATTATTCTTTTACAAGAAAAAATCTCTCTTTTAATAAACTTTTTTAAGTTCCCAGGGGCAAACTGCACTGCCATGCAGAGAAGGAGAAAAGCTATTGAAGTGCGCCGTAGATCCAACAGCAGGCAAAGCATCTGAGGAACAGGAACAGGTGTGTGACTTGCAGCTGACTGCATGCACGACCATCGGCTCCGAAGAAAATTTCTGAATGAACTCAACGTATTTCCCCGCTTTTATACCGGTATGTCCGGGGGGCTGGGTATGCAAATACTGTCTGCCAACTTATCATTGGCCTTTTTTCATAGATCAGAGGCATATTCGGCACTCAAGAGAGACCCCTAGTGTCACTTCTTCGACACAACGTCGAAGTGAGCGACAGATGGGGAACAGAGATTTTCAAAAAAGCTTTCCCTTAGTGAATACATTTGAATTACCATTATGACATTTTAGTGTGGATTGGGAAATTGAAAATGGAGATATTTGAAAAAATTAGGTTTGTTCGACTTACTGCATATTAGGCAGGTGGTCATAATCTTTTGGCTCACCAGTGTATATTACACACACATGCTTAAAGGGTAAATTAGTCCATTTTTAAAAACGTATTTATCTATGTTTTAGTATTGACTAAAATATACAGTTTAATCAACATTTCTCTCGACTTTTCCTCCATGTTGGATTTTTTCTTCTCTGTGACGAACATCCAATGCTGCCTTACTTTTTGGCACAGACATTGTAAAATCCCCCAGTAATCTGCCTTTATGACAACAACAACAGTGTTTTCTCGTTAAGAGGCTGGTTTGGGTTAATGATAATAAGTGGGACTATAAAGGGAGAACGGATTTATGGTTAATGGGTCATAGCTGCCAAATGCTGGCATGTCTTCAGGAGTCGTTCTCTCATGTTGGCAGCCCTTCAGCCCCGCACCCAGAACACAATCATTTATTTAACACCTAATCACCATAGAGAATAAGCTCTACTAACGATGTTATGCAAAAACAATGACAACATAAAATTATTTTGCATTATTGAAACAAGACAAATCTACACAGCAAATATGCAAAAACAATAACAACACGATAACACCATGAAATTGCATATGGTTACATGTAACTATATCTCAATTGTTTTTGTTTACATGAAAAAAAATATTACATTAAATTATAACAATATGTATTACCTTGTGGAATACGGTGCTTTGCATTGAACAAGCACTACACGGAAGCCTTTAACGGTTGCGCACTTTCACCATGTCAACAACCGCGTCTCCCACTGAAAGCGTTTAAATGCACTCCTCTTGCTGGGCCCCATGGGAGTTGTAGGCCCCTGGGCTTCAGCGCGTATAAGCCTGTGCGTTGATGCGCTCCTGGCCCTATATGACAAAAGACTGTGGTGTAAAATGCAGTTTTATAATGTGGTCGTTTTTGCAATACTGTCATATGCAAAAGAATATACATTATTTATTGTACATAGTACAGTACAAGTAGGCAAAATAAAAGTCAGTGAAATAAGGCTAGCTAGTTGTAGATTGTTAGCTTGTTAATGTTAATGGCTATTACTTTTAATATCTGACTGTTATTCGATGAAAGCAGGTAAACAAAAGATGTAGAACATAAAATATTGAACATTATCACAGCATGCAATAACTTTAAATCACATAAAATTATTTAAAATGATGTCAATAAATGACAACAAAAGATGTGTTGCTCATAGAATACACCATGTAACATACACTCATGTTACAGTTTTCATGCACATACATACATATCAAGGACTAAATCATGTTGTTTTCCTGTTTTATCCAAAAATATGGATATATGAAATGGTTTATAATGTGTACATATTTTGTAAAAAATCTAATCTGTACATGAATAACAAATCCAGATACATTTATACTCAGAAGCAGGTTGATGACTGCGATTTATGAGGTGCACCGACACACTCTCATTTCTCTAAAGTAAAACAATAGGAGTTCCTCCATCAATATTCCCGACCCCCACTTTCATCTTATGAAAGCACTTATCATAACTCTCTTTAGCTTCACATGTGGCCTCTGTCGTGGAGAACAGCCATATTTCCAGATAAACTTAGCAGATCTTTGTCCTGTGACAGCACTGTTGCAGAGTGTGAAGAACATGCAGAGATCAGTGAGATATTGCTGATCACGTCAAGCACATCGAAAGAAATTTTAAATACAGTAAATTTAAAGTTAGGATACATTGATGTATTTATTCTTTCCAGTGACTGAAAAAGATGGATTTTTTTTTTTTTTTTTTGTGGTATTATCACAGTGGTGCACTCTGTAAAAAATAATGTGTTCCTTTCTCATTTCCAATTAAGTGTTTTTTCTACTTTACTTTTCATCTCTATTGATGATTGAATAATACAATATATTTTTTAATTAGCTTGAACTGCACTTCCATAGTCTTCTTTTGTGCATATTAAAACATGAAAGGATCTCATGTTCTGAATAATAAATGTCAGTTTTTTTAACTTCTTTACTGCCTCACTTTGTGAAAAAAAAAAAAAATCCTTGATAATTTTCTATGTAAAGTGTGTTTCTCTTTTCCAACATTCTGTCGACCCTTCGAAGATTTAGCCCCAACTTCTTTGCCCTCAAGTTTCTCATCAAGACCAATGCAATACTGTATTAATTCAGCCTCATAATCACAATTAGTTGAGCCACTGGCCTTACCCCTAAGTGTCTGGCACACATTACTCCATAGCTACCATTTTGGGAAAAAAGTGCATCAGTCCTCTTTCAATAATAGTATTAACACTGAAAAGGGCAAAGGACTTTGAACTGGAATCAAGAAGCGGAAGTCAGGGGGCCATTATCCTGTCCACCATAATCTGAACAGACAGATTTGACGGCTAATGTAAAAACAACGTTCACTCATAAATCAAGGCTGAGGGAGAAATTGGATGATGAGGGTTAATCAATACAGGGGTCAGGCTTTACCACAGTGCAGGATGACACTCCATTTGTTACAGTGAGATGTGAGAGGAAACATCCGTCATAGTAGAGCAGCTTGGCGTTGTACAAGAGCAATAGTGCAACATTAACCCAAAAGAGTTTCTGTGCTTACATAATAAACCCAAATGTGCTTGATGGGCATCTATGTATTTGAAACTGACGTTTCACCCATTTTTAACTCCTTTAGACTGGGAAAGGTGCATGGTCAATTAGTCATTATTATTATCAAAAATTCACCCAAAGTTTAAATTCTGACATTATTTACTCACCCTTATGTTGCTCCAAACCCTAATGCTTTAGCATTCTCAAACCATTATATGTAAGGATATTTGGTATGCTAAATTTAGAAGGGAATTCTCGAAATATGTGAGCTATGAACTAAATTAAACCGTCCCATTCCATTATACAGAACAATACATTACTTAATAAACATTATTAGGTAATGCAATGTACTGTATAATGGAATTAGTCGCATTTGACAACCATTATAAATTAGATAAATGACAAATAACAAGATTATTTTTCTTAATAGATTCTCCACCATTAAAATTGTAATACACGTTTCGTTGTATCCGCTCACAATTTCTACTGTAAGGAGTTAGCTTTAATAAGTCAATTATAATTAATTAACTTTTTTGAGTGATATTATTCTCGTGGCTTATTGAAAATAATATCACACGTATTCAGGTACAGCTTTGAAGCGAAATCTTTTAGAAACAGGGATGAGATTATTTATCAAAATATACAACAGTCACGTCGTCTTTGAACACAAACAAACTTTATTACTATTCTAAACATAAATCTTATCTAACACATATAGGTAAGACAGGTTGGTGAAAAGAGTGACAGAATGTGAAATAAATGATCAGTATAGTAAAAATGTACTGTGGCAGCGGGGGCGTGGTCAAGCGCCCGTCCGAAGGGAGAAAGCGGTAAGGGCGCTTGCACCTGAGCTAAATTATGTCTAACACCTCGTTACGTCTCTAATTTCAGTGAGTATGGGGAGAGCGGCATAAAAGAGCACCAGTGCCTCCAGATCAAGAGAGAGAGCTGCCAGTCCAGTGTTGGCCATAGAGAGTCAGAAGCTGTTAGTCTAGTTCACGAAGTTTATGTATAGCACGTTTTGCACTACCCCTGTCTGTCTACTACCCGTAATTAAAGAGCCCTTACCTTTGTGTTGAACCCTGTTCCCTTGTCCTCCTTCCTGTGAAGTACTTACATGTACATTATGGAGTCTGTTGACAATACCTTAAGAACCATTTACCCTTCTTTGAGTCTACATCGATTTGCTATCGGATTACCCAAATTATTTGATTAATCCACCAGCACAATATTGGAGATGTACTTGCATGTCTTTGTGGTGTTTTCTTGCGTTCTTTGTGTTGCTTGGTTCTTGGCACTTGGTCCAAAGTCCGTTCTGTCGATGTTTTGGACCTCTGTAAGATCAAAGAGTTATTGTCTGTATGAATGATGAGGTTGGCTTTGAAGCAAGGCCTTCTCATGGGTGTGTGAACTGTAGAGAGTGACGAGCTTTCTTGGGACGTCGAGTCCCGAGTTTCCTTGAACTTCACATGGCATGGATCTGGTTCCGACGAGATCCAGAGAGGACCACGAGGGAAGAATCAGAGCGAAGTCTGAGCAGTCAGCGAAGATGAAGATGAAGCACGTGCAGGCAGAAGAGAGGAAGAGAGAAAGTGTTCTTCATGTTTGGAAACATTTGAACTGAAATTGGCCACATCCCCTAAGGTGTCCTGCGCCAATCAGAAGTGACTTTTCAGAGTCACATGGTCAACTAGGCTGTCTTTTCCGACAGTTGATTTATGGTCCTTTGTTTCAGATTTTTACAAAAAATAGTACATATTTAATCATGACCTTTTATATCTTCAGAATGGTACAAGATAAATTATATTCGTTGTCATCAGCTTCCTCTGCATATGCCAGCAAATGCTTACATACTAAACATACTATTTTTTCATGGATATTATACGTGTAGGTAACAAAACATGAAAATCCCTGGTTACAAAATCATACTGGTTAATTAATTGGTTATACAACATGGATGAAACTTTACACACATTTTAAAGAGGTATCTCAGGCTATAATCATTAATTTGTCAGTTATACAAGTTACCACAGTTCAAAGCAATTTCAGAATTACCAAGCAAGACTAGGTCTTGTATAAATTGTGGATTTAAATGCATTCTGTACATTTTAGAATGCTAAATCGGTAAAGTACTGTGACTTCGTGTAAAATGTTCCTGGATTAAGATGAAATGTCTTAGTATTTGAGTCGTGCAAATCTGCTGGTCTTTTGGAAACCTTTCAAGGAAAAGACTGCTTTAAATCTGTGTGGAAGTTCAGGAGGTCATGCAGAGGAGCCTTTCTGACCCATGACCCTTTTGCTTTAAATTAGGTTGTTTAGAGTGTCTTGACCATTTCATTGTCCAAAGACAGGCCTTCAGTAGGAAGTTGAGACTTGGTCCATTACTTTATGATGCTGAGGAATTCCAGGATTAAAAGGGGAAATCCTAGATTCAAATCATGTCGTTTCAATTGTTCTGTATGTATAATACTACACTGCTCTGATCGTTCTAATCACTCTAATTGCTCTGTTTACAGTTGTCAAGTTACATAGCAACTTAATTCATTTAGAAATCAACCAATGTGCGGTCACTGGTTTATTGAGATTGCACATCTGTATATATGGGCTATTTTACAGCAGTTTCGAATGTGGCTCGTCCAGTCTGAGTTGAGGGTCTAAACAATACATTTTATAATAACAGAGACAAGTCCTTTCAGAGATTGATTGTGTGCAGCGAAGCCATTATCTGTATCTGTTACTATAACAAAATTATCTGTCTCTGTATTCAGATAGAACCAGATGTGGGTGTGGCAGAAAATGTTTTGGATAGGCCTATTTAATAATTATGATGATGATTATTATTAATTATAATAATAAAAATAATGATAATTATTATTATTATTGAATTATATCATTTATATATTCTTTATTTGTTTATCACCAAATGAAGCTGGATATGTAGTCTACATTTACTATGGAATGTGTTTTTTGCTTTGGTTTCTCCTGGTATTTTTGACTTTAATATCTTCTGAAAAATTATTTTGGTTTATGTCTGCAATGTGCAAATATATCAATGCTATTCTGGAGGCACATGGTGTTAAGCAATTGTGAAATTCCAAGGACACATTTTGCAGTGAATATTAAATACAAATGCAAACATTAAAAGAAATGAGAATTGTTTTTTTAATTAGGCCTACAAACAGGTGAAAGCACCGTATTGTACAACCCCAATCCCCAAAAAGTTGGGACAGTAAGAAAAATGCTAATAAAAACAAAATTGAGTGATTTTAAAATTATATTCTCCCTTTGCTTTATTGAAATCACTACAACTACACATAATATGATGTTTTACCTTGTGAATGTAATTTGTTTTTATGCACAGTAATTTCAAATCAGATGATTGCAACTCGCTCCAAAAAAGTTGGGACAGTCAAGTGTTTACCACTGTAAAACATCACCATTTCTTCTAATAACACTTATTAAGCATTTGGGCACTGATGACACAAGTTTAGGAATTGGAATTTTCCCTCATTCATCCATTATGCAGGTCTTTATCTGCACAATTGTACAAGGTCTTTGTTGCCGTATTGTGCACTTCATAATACGCCACATATTGTCAATTGGAGATGGTCAGGACTGCAGGCAAGCCAATATAGCACCCCCACTCTCTGCTTATTCGGCCAGTATGTGGATTTGAAGTTGTCCTGCTGAACATGCCGGGAAGTCACTGGAAAAGATAGTGCTGGATGGAAGTATATGCTGCTCCAAAATTTGTGCACATCTGTCTGAATTAATGGTGCCCTTACAGATGTGCGAGTTACCCATGCCATGGGCACTGACACACCCCTGGCCCATTCAGACACTGGCATTTGGACCTGATGCTGATAACTGCTTGGATGGTCCTTTTCCTCTTTGGCCCGGAGGACAAGGCTGTGTTTTTCAAAAAATATTTGAAATGTAGACTCATTGGGCAAAAAAACAAGGTTCAACTGTTTTACTTTCCATCTAAGATGGGACAGAGCCCAGAGAAGTCAGCAGCGCTTCTGGACAGTGTTGATGTAGGGCTTCTGCTTTGCATAGTAAAGTCTTAACTTACATCTGTGGATGCAGCGGTGAGTGCTGTTGACTAACAAAGGTTTATTAAAGTTATCCCAAACCCATGTTCATGATATCCATTACAGATGAATGATGTTTTTTTAAGACAGTGATGTCTGAGGGATCAGAGATCAAGTGCATTCAGAGGTGGTTTTCGTCTTTCTTCAGATTATCTTTTAACAATATTGTGCACTTTAGAGGGTGAAATGCCCCAAATCCTTCCAATTTATCTTTGGGAACATTGCTAAAGCATCTGTTGGCAAATTGAAAAGTTTGAATGCTGCTTGCTCTTGAAGGATTAGGCTGTTTATGGAGGCTCCTTATACAGTATAATATGACACGATTTCCTCACCTGTTTAACATCTCCGATTTCACACCGCCTTGTAATTTTAACTAGTTCAATTGTTATTAGTCTTAAAGTGCCCCTGTCTCAGCTTTTTTGGAGTGTGTTGCAATCATCTGATTTGAAATGACTGTACATGAAAAAAACAAGCAATGAAATTCACACGTATTGTATAATGTGTAGTTGTAGTGTTTTCAATATAGCAAAAGCGAGCCTCTATAAATTTATTGAAGAGAAAAGCATGTTTTGTTCCCCTTCTGTCACTCACTCGACGTTGTGTCGATGTAATGACACTAGAGGTCGCTCTTGAGAGCCCCGAACACCTCAAAAGACCAATAAGAATTGGCAAGTGGAATTTGCATGCCACTACACCGGACATACGGGTATAAAGGAAAAGGAATGCCCATTCTCATTCAGATTTTTATTTCGAGCCAAGCGGTTGTACTATCAGCGATCTGAATACTACTGCTGTTCCACTAACGTCTGAAAGAAGCGTATGCTGTTGGATGTACACCACATTTCCAGTGGCTTTCTTTCATTCTGCACGACAAGTGCAGATTTCGCCCCTGGGTGCTTCGACAACGCTAAAAGAGTGTATATTCCTGCTAAAGAGTATATTTTCTCTATTAGAGCACACACATTGATGTTAACGACTTTTTAAAGATGCGTCTTTATAAAGATGCCTTTCTGTCTTTGAGTGATTCCTGGATGCAGTCGTTATCTCTCCACCTCCGACGGTCACGGGCGCTGCCTTACGTGTCTGGGCAGCAATCACACTGAAGCAGCGTTTGTGGATGGTTCATGTTCGTTGCGGTCGCGGCTTTCCTATGATTAAGCAGGAAAGCCAATATAGCTACCACCCACGCTGCGCCTTCTACCCACAGGTATGAGGCCAGCCTGGCTGGTGCTGGAGGCGATTTGGGGAGCTCAATGGGTATGGTCTCGCCTGGCAATTCCCCGCGGACTTCCCGTTCCCCAGCATGCTGTCGGATGCTGAGGACTCGACTGGGATGCCACTTTCAGTTCTGCCCACCCAATCTGAGGCTGAAGCAGAGCTGACCACCATACTTGCCCGGGCCGCCGCGAGTATGGAGTTGGACTGGAACCTTCCCTTGAGTGCTTGTGGCTTGATATTGATTCCTGGGTTTGGGCAACGCTTCCCCTCAGCACAGCTACCTCATCAACGTGGTGTCACCTACTCCTCCCTGCCGCAAGGCCCCACCTCCAGGTATGTCAGATTGTTCATTTAGTGCCCTTCACACGGCGCTTGGACGTGTGGTTAGCACTTTCCAACCAATCGTGATGGATGGCCAGGACCATCCAACTCGGCTACATGATTCAGTTTGCCAGGTGCCTGCCACGGTTCAGCGGCGTATGCTTCACTTCAGTGCAGGGCGAGAACAACTCCACCTTGCATGTGGAGATCGCATCGCAAGGGCGCGATAGAGCCTGTCCCTCCAGCCGAGATGGGGGAAGGGTTCTACAGCCCTTACTTCATCGTACCAAAGAAAGGCGGTGGGTTGCGTCCAATCTTGGACCAGCGAGTAATGAAACACGTACAAACAGGTAGAGTTTGGTAATACGGAACAACTGGCTTGGTGTATTGCTTGTGTATAGTGCCCTTCCCCTCCCCTGGGGCAAAACCATGCGCTTTTACCCCCAGTCGAGTTCACAAAGTTGTGGACCCTGGATGTCATACCTCCTTAGCCCTGTGGCTCGTGAATTCGACAGAGGAGTTCACGGCTAGACCCACTACAGCTACTAATATGCCCTGTACTGGGATAGGTGCTCCACAGGTGCCGATTACTCAGGTAACCCTCTGTGATGTATTTTCCACGGTATGGTCTCCCTGTCGGCAGACCCGCATCTCCCTTGGGCAGAGCCCTCTCTGCCCCTGGCCGCTGTGTTTGTAGAGCTCCTCCCCTTCGAGACAGGACCTACCACCGTGCCCCTTCCATGTGTGGCTAGTGAGCCCATGTGTAGTATTGGCACATGTTGACCTCCCCTTTTGGGCAGGATGTGGTCTCCGCTGGGTATTTTCCCCCTGAAATAATAGGAATGGAAAAAAACACCTTCCCGATGCGTATAATAGCGTTAGATGGCCCCAGCCGGATCGAATACTCTGTGGAGCGAAAACATAGAGACAAAAGGCTGCGACTGGCGTGGCCTGCTTCCGGCGTGGCCTGCTTCCATGCTAGTTATGTCGCTTCCCCCTTCAGGGATGTGGGGAACTACATGAAGTCTTTTTGGGGCATTGGGGGAGGTTATGTGCAGACTGATGCGCCTGCTATTACACACTGCCCATAAACACTCTCTCTCTCTCTCTCTCACACCACCATCCTCAGTCAGACTTTATCCCTCTCGGAGGCTTCATTAGCTTGATAAGGGACCAGGTGTGTAGAATCACAACCTGGCCACGCCCTCCACTCTGTCACACTATCATATCTTTCTAAAACCATTGCATAACATTAACATGCCAAAAAGTAAGATGCTGTAGCTTTATATTAATATAACAAGTGTCCAAATGAGCTGAAACAACCCAGTAGATTAAAGTCTATTGGCAACCCACAGCTTGACCTCTGTTAATCATCTCACACAGTCTCGTCTGGCAGTGGCTGTGATGATGACACTGGGGCCAATGTGGCCTGTAATTGGCTGAAAGGAGAGGCGGCAGCCCCTCTATTAGTCCTCTGCACCTTTACTCTGTACCACATGTTGTTAATGGCAGGGAGCAGAGTAATTGGACCTGTATAGTACTTACTGTCTCTCTCTATTCACCAGTTCATGTCAAAGGTGATAGAATTATCAGTGCACAGAGTGAGAAGAAAGAGAGAGGTATACTGTATCTAGACAGAGTTCATAGTTTGAATGCAAAGAACAGTGTAATAGTTATGTAAATTACATTTTAAACCAAAACTAAATAGCACAACTCTCCTCATCAAGCTGCATGATTATACTGAATATCACTCATGTACATACATTAGCACAAACAGTTCAGCACTATGTGGAAAAGCTTAATAATACTAATAATATGGTCCCACTTTTTATTAGATGCCTTTAACTAACTATGTACTAATATTGAAATACATACAATATAATGTATCTATCTATAACTAAATGTTGTTCTGCAAAATTCTCACAAGATTCACATTTTCTGCTACTGAGGTAGAGGTAAGGGTAGGATTAGGGTTAGTTTTAGGGTTTAGGGTAAGGGTTGGTGTATGTTTTGGTGTAAGGTAAACAGTGTAACTACAGATGTGATTAAATGCACTTTAAATGTAAGTACAAAACACATATGAACACAATAAGTACATAGTAGTTAAATACACATAAAGTGGTACCAAAAATACTAATTATTATAATTGATGGAATATAGAATAGAATTTATATATATATATTTATTTATTTATACAATTAAATATATTGTACACTACACTATAAAATAGGTAACAAATACACCATCAAATGTCCTCATTCATAAACCCAAAGCAAACTAATATGTGCCAAACAGATCAACGTACAGCACATTTTCAAAGTCATGTACCCATATTCTCCTCATTGCTTTCCTTTCCATGCATTAACATTTAGGAAGGTTAAAGCATACTTCATTACGCATGCTATGAATCTAAGATCTGGGTTTTTCTGTATAGTTTGGAGTCTGTGGAGGGCTGGAGTGAAATCAATAACTGGTGACACCTGTCTCCAGCACAGCCGAGAAAGGATCTATCATAGTGGAAAAGTGATGTATGCTGTTAGAAGACAGATCAGTGGGACAGGCCAGAGAGACAGATATGGGTGGATGGAGAGATAGGGTGGATGCAGATAATGATAAATTTTTGCCTTGCCAGAAATTGTCAGAGAACAAGACCTTTTCCCTGGTGGTAATACCAGCAATGAAAAGTTTGATATCATCAGTGCATTTTTATCTTTAGCTCTGCATTAATGTATATGCATTATAACTTTTAAAATAGTGAATATTAAAGGAATGTACATTTAGGAACATAGCAAGTAATTTATCATACAAAGTTCAACAACATCGGCAGTGTTGTACTGCCAAGTTCTCATGGTGGCTGGAGTAGAATAGGTGCTAGCGCAGAAGAAAGAGAGTTTAAGTGCAAGATCAATAGTAAGTGCAGTTAGCACAGGTTGGTGGTTGTGGAACAGATGTGTTTTCAGCTGGTTCTTGAATGTTGGGATGGTATGGCAGTAGATTGTGTGGATGTTGGAAGCTCATTCCACCACAGTGGAACAGAGAAAGTGTACAATCGTGAAATAGACTGAGCCTCTTTGTGGTGGGACCACCAGGCGCCAATCGTTCATAGATTGCATAGAGTGAGTTGGAGCATAGACCTGTAGAAGTGAGTTCAAGTAAGTGAGTGCAGTTACATTGGCTGTCCTAAAGTCAAAGCCTTGAATTTGATGCAGGCATCAACAGGTAGCCAGTGGAGTGAAATCAAGATTGGCATGACATGAACCCATTTTGGACAGTCTTCAGTGGCTTTACTGTGTTAGCTGGGAGGCCAGTCAACAAATCATTACAGTAGTCCAGTCTTTAAATGACCAGTGCTTGGACCAGGAGCTGTGCTGTATATTCAGACAAAAAAGGCCTAATATTCCTGATGTTATAAAGCACGAATCTGCAAGACCAGGCAGTTGATGAGATGTGGGAGGTAAAATAAAGCTGGTTATCTACCACCACTCCCAGGTTCTGAGCTGTTTTGGTTGGTGTTAGTGCAGATCAACCAAGATGAATAGTGAGGTTGCGGTCAACAGCAGGGTTGGCTGGGATCACGAGGAGTTCTCTCTTGGCAAGGTTGAGCTGAAGGTGGTGTTCCTTCATCCAGGCAGAAATGTCCGAGAGGCAGGCAGAGATACGAGCTGAGACAGTAGGGTCATCAGGTTGGAACGACAGGTACAGCTGCATATCATCTTCATATCAGTGGTAGGAAAAGCTGTGTGCCTCAATGATTGGTCCAAGTAATGTTGTGTACATCAAGAAGAGGATAAATTGCTATGTAAGACATAGCAATTAATAGTAAAAAGATTCAGCATATACTGTAAGTAGAAATATTCAGCATATCAGTGGAATCTGAATTGTAAAGTAACATTCTGCTACCAGTATTCAGACAAAGTTCATACTGCAAAATAATGTGAACTTACTAAAGCCGTGATCAAGAGAGAACCCCATTCCAACTGTTAGGGTCATATTTGACCCAAAAACATCAAATGTGGAACCCACCAACTATTCAATTACTCCATTAATGTTCATAAAAAATAAGTTATTTTGTTATCTTTTCTTTAATAAAAACCTTAATTTCAGAAGATTGAAAGATTGTCAAAATATCAAAATATGTCATGCATTGGGGTCTCTGATGCCATCTGCTGGAATTAAAATAACAATTACATGAAATGCCAACTATGGCCAGTTGATGGCTTCAGTGCTCCATGCACTGGCTGATCTCTATAAAACAATGTTGTAACAAACATATTTTCTAGATATTATCCTGAGTTATGCATTGGATGTACTGTATATTTGGACAATATAAAAGTCAGTTATTTGTAAAATTTTTAGCATTTTGTTGAAACCACTTGTGTTGAAGGGTGAGATTTTGCAATGATGCCACAATATGGTTACAATCAAACCTGACCATGGTGTGCAGCTCCCACGCATAAGTGTAAACTTTTTTCACAGTGGGGTCAAACTAAGACTGTGGTCTGACCTTGAAGTGTGTGTGTGTGTGTGTGTGTGTGTGTGTGTGTGTGTGTGTGTGTGTGTGTGTGTGTGTGTGTTCTGCATTGAGGATGTGTAGTCTCACCACTTCATTTATATGTGTGTTCTGCTTTGTTTCAGATTTATTGATTTTTATTTGAAAATGTAAAAAAATTGCTCAATCCTTTTGCCGGTCAAATTTGACCCAAACTATACGAAACTGTTTGATAAAACCACATAGGCTAATCGAATCTAGTCAACATTTTGTGGGGTTTTTAGGAGGCAAGTTTAAGAGAAGTCACCAAGCCTTGTTCCGCTCAGATTAGGAAACCATTTTTATATATATATTTAAAAAAAACCCTGACCTGAACAGTGATTAAGGGTTAAATGTTGTTTAAATGACATTGCATTAGATAGGCCTAATATCAAAAATATTAAAATATCAAACTAATTGGCATTTATTTTATAGAGAGATAGCAGGCATAAATAGGCTTTCAGTTATAAGCACAATATATAATTTTCAAAATTACTGTATGTCAGTAGTTGTAATGACTCTCTTAAGACACATGTGAGAACCTGAGGGGAACTGACATCATAAATCTACAAAAAAATCACATTAAGACCAGTTTGTTTAATTCCAATGAAGTTAGTTCTGTGAAAAGCTCTAGCATAATTTGCTTGTAGATTCCACTTGGCTTGAGATTTTGTAATCTAATGCAATAAGATTCATACACGTGGCTTAGGTTTCCAGATATCTTTTGGGGCTACTGTATGACATACGGCAGTATAAGATGCTTTCCTCTTCCTTAACAGGATGTTCTCTGCTCCAACTGGAGGGGAATGTGTGTGCCAGTGTCTATGTTATGATTATTGATGATGTCTGCCATTGATTTGTCAAACACTGTAGCTAAAGACAGAGAAACAGTCCACTACCACTCACTGTAAATGACTTTAGATTGTTTAGATTTGACACGTTTAAATAAAAAGGGTCATAGACAAATATAATATATATTATAACTCACGTTTCAAGTCTTAGGATTTCAATTCAATAAGGTCATTATAATTACTAACTAGATAGGTAAAGTTTGTCAAGACAAACTTTTATGTTGGTTTGACAAAACCTTGTTTGAAAGTTTAAAACCCATAAAAAAAAGTTTGGTTACAGATAGATAGATGGACGGATGGACAGAAAAAAGAAAAGCAACAAACACGGCAAGAAAGAAAGAGAGAGATTGAAGGAACATTCGGGTTCAATACAAGTTAAACTCAGTCGACAGCATTTGTTGCATAATGTTGATTACCACAAAAAAAGATTAATAAATATCGATATGTCAGTTCAGTGCTTTCCTTCCTGCAGGAGAAGCTGGAGGGGCGGCTGTTCCCCTCCAACTTGAAGGTGTATGTTGCCGCCATATCGGCACATCACGATGCAGTGGATGGTATTTAGGGAATCGCAACTTGATCATTAGGTTACTGAGAGGCGTAAGGAGGTTAAACACTTTGTCAAGCCAACATAATTGTTTTAGCTTATAATTCAATATATTTAAAATATGATCATTTTACCTGCCACATCAGAGCAGTGATTCCCAACTGGAGGCAGAAATTACTACAAACAAAAAATCTTGTGAGTTAGATTACTTTATGTTTTATAGATCACAAAGCTATTTAGTCAATGCACGAGTAAGAAGATGAGGTTTGCATGGATCCCATACTGGGAATATCATATAGAAAGCAACGCTGAGTAAGTACATGATATAAATGCTAATCATTTATGCCACAGTCTGTCTGCTCCTGGCTCTGTGCCATAGCAACCACAGTCTCATTTCAGATGTGTCATGCTGCATTACCATGACACACACACACACTCACACACACACACACACACACATAAAGGCATTTATACAAACAAACACACACACACACACAAACGTGCGTGCACATACATTTACAGTCCAGTGTTCGCTGACACTTTAACCAGAAGCCAAATTGAATGATTGAGCATATCTAATGTCTTTCTTGGTTTTCATAGTACAAATAACATTTTTAAACACTAGAGCAAGTCATCCAGCAAGAAGAGTGACTAACTTGCATATATTACTCGAGTACAAGAAGTTTTGGCACAAATATTACCTGCATAGCTTTTCTAATTATTAAAAATATATTTAAAAAAAATATTTAATACAGTTAAATCTATATTAGCCTTGACACACAAAAAAACAAAACAAATATATATATATTTATATATATATATATATTGTATGTCAGTAAAAGTAAATAATGCATTCAATGCAACAAACAGCATTTGCAAAGAGCAAAACAATAACAAATGAATAGGTCTAGTCCTCCTCTTTAACTACATTAAACACTTAAATGTAATTATGATTTCCAAATGCAGTTACAGGAGTACCTTACCACTGGCATTAATTCAGGCAGTATTTATTTATATGTCTTTCAGTATTGTTGGCACATTTGAGATTTATCAAGCCCACTCTCCCTCTAGGCACATTAGAGAAAACGGGGGTGAAATGGAGAGAGAGGGAAAGGATGAATGCCAAGGACTTTAGTATTTTGTTCCAAATGTATTCCCCAAACTAGATTGAAATGAAACCATAGTAACAAAGCATTGTTTCTTTTTGAAGTGAGGCTCAAATGTAATTGTACTCAGTCTCATGAATTAAGCTCCAAAATTAGCCCACTCATAGCACACCAGCTCAGTCGATTTGCCCCAAGCTTTTTAATGAGCAAATTAGCTAATTACTCACCATTTGTAATGAACTAAAACACAGTTATTCAAATTTTATGAGGAATTTTCATTTGTGCAATGGAGTTGCCTCATTTAGTACAGCAATTAAAAAGGAAGGTGGGAGAACCGGAGTGCCAAAAGACGATATAAAGATGCAATATAAGTTTTCATAGAGTGCAGCATAATCCAGTTTGGATGAGATTAGATGAATGGATGGACAGATGATAATGGAAGAAAGAAAAGGATGTGGGACAACAAATGGGTGAGTAAATGATGACATTTTCATTTTTGGTTGAACTAACATTTTAATTAGTTCAAAATCTGTACACCTGTTTGTCCAACAATATTCCTTCAGCATGCGTTGGACTCTTCTGGACCTGCAAACAATAAATCCCTCAGCCTTGACCTGCAGATATCAGAGCTGTAGCAGGCAGCTTTACGCTCGGCCGTTCCATTACTTTGCTCTCGGCAGCCTTGCCGCTCTGTTTCTGTGGCATATTAAACAGATTATTAGAACTGCACTCTGGGGAGGGGAAACGTCAAGTCAATCTAACTTGCAGACACAAAGGCGAGAAAGCAGACACGCCACAACTCATCCTTCAGAGCTGATAATACAAAGACAAATGTCACAGGAGATAGAAAAGTCCAACTCTGTGAATGTTGACTTTCAGCTCTATTTTGTAAATAGAGGGAGAATCAGAATAATGTGCTAACTGTGCAAGTAATACAGAAGAGGTTAGTAGTGGGGCCTTTTAGGCACGCATCGCAACATTACTTTTACATACCCCTAACGTGAAGTATTCAACTTTGGTGCGTAACTTGTTCCACACCATTTGAGCTATAGATATAAATAATGCCTCAAATCATGTAGGTTATTGAGGAAAGCTGTGTTAATTTTCTAAGCAGTTGAACTTGCCATTTATGCCTGGAGAACGATAAATGGGGTGATTGTTTTACATCTAAGGACCAAAATATTATAGAGGCTTGAACCAATATACAACTACCCAGAATGCCCTAGCAACCACCTAGCAATGTTCTAGCATTACACAACCTCCAAGAACACCCTTGCAACTAGAGGTCGACCGATAGTGGATTTTGCCAATACCGGTAACTATGATGGTGGAAAGGCTAATAAACGATTAACTGGCCAAAAGTTTTTAAAATCGATTCATAGAATGTTAGTCGGCACAGACATTGAAGCCAGAGTACAAAATATATAAAGTCCCAGATTTTGTTTATTTTTCAGCCAAAATTCCAATAAATAAAAAATGAAAAACGTGGGACACAACACTTTAAGCACTAAATAAACCCAAAAAAAACACCAGGGACTCTTATTTTGTTACAATGCTCTATATTTAATATTTACCAAATTAAGCTTTATATAGTCAATATATTATTATTATTCACAATATATGAAGTTGGAGGCACGATATATGTGCTGACAAGGGACGTTTCAATATTGTCACATTTTTCTTTGCATGCTCTCATTTTAAAAAAACTTAATTATCAGAGGAACACGAGGGAATTCAAAAAATTATCGGCATACACTTTTGCCTATAACTGATAGTTTCAGAAAGCAACTGTCGGCACCGATTAATATGTAAAACTTAAATAATGGTCTACCTCTACTTGCAACCACCCAGAACACCCCGGCAGCCATTTAGAACAGCCTAGCAACTGTAGCACATTGCCCTAGCAACCACCAATAACACTCTTGCAATGCCCTTGCAACCACACAGAAGCAATACCCTATCAACCACCTAGAACACCCAACAACATAGCTATGCCCTTGCAACCACACAGAACACCATAGCAACAGCATATCAATGCCCTTGAAAAACCACCAAGAGCACTCTTGCAGCACCCATGTAACAACCAAGAACACCACAGCAACCACCTAGCAATGCCCTAGAATCCACCGAGAACAAAATTACCTACAACCGCGTATCAACACCCTTGCAATGACCAAGAACTCCCCAGCAAACACCAAGAAACCCTTAGCAACCTCATATAATCAGGGCTTGTTGGACATTCTGCTTCGCTCTTCTGGGATCATTTTTCAGAGATGAATCAAACAAATCATGAACCAGTTTATTGGAACTACCGACTGTCCACAAGAAGTGATTTGTTAAAATAAAAAAGAATACAGTTGAACCAGTAAAAATGTTATGATGTAAGTTCAAGTTGTGTATGAGCAGGGGTGTAAAGTGACAAATTACAAATACTCACATTACTGTAAATAACTACTTTTTCCCAAGAATTGTACTTTTTTAAGTAGTTTAACAATTGTATACTTTTACTTGAGTACATTTTAAGTGCTGTAACTTTTACTGTGCTATTTTCCCACCATCTGTGTTCGCTACTTCCCTCTACTGATTTTATCATTATCTATCAACATGATTGTGTGACTCCCGTCAAATCACACATAAACAACTTGAACGGCAGCTGCAGATCTGGCACCATCTGTGGAGAATGCCTCAAACACATTTCAACACCTAAACATCACGGACGCGCCTAAAAGGGATTTTTGCAGTGAAAAAGGCCAATTGTTGATCGTGTCATGTGAGTTTAACTTGCTCAAGCCAGATATCAGCATTAATCCTGCCTCTAATTTGAAGAAACATATCGAGGAAATTTAATATTTCTGCTTACTAGATTCTGTGTGTCTATATCATAGCCTGTAATTTAATTATCTATCACTGAGATTATTGGGCTGCTGTGAGAGATTAATGCAATGTTATCAATAGGGCTGGGCAATAAAATGATCTCGATCTTTACCGGAAAAAAGAGAGATGTCCTCGATCAGATTTTTGAGTAGTTTTCTATATTTAGACTATGTTAAACCTCTAGAACAGGGGTGTTCATTACATAAATTGAGATAGCAAGAGCACCACTGGTTGGTTGATCTAGATTATATATAAAAGATTGTCTTTTTATTTCCTGACGTCTGTAGCTGCATGCTGTTTAATTGACAGGCGGCTAATGTTTGAGCGCTAATGCACCTAAATGATCAAATACACTTTATAATTCCACCAATGTCTGTCTTGGTGAGGCATTAATGTAAACGCAGTCATTTGTGTCTAAAGTGAATTTAAACAGTGGGACAAAAAGCGTATTTGCATCAAAATGTCGGACTTGAAGTGTACATGTGTCATGTGTCATATATATCAAATAACAATAACAAGGAAATGAGAAAACCACTCTCTGCTGTTGTCCAATAACTTGAGTAGCTTTAGAAGTTTTAAAGTAATAGGATAAAACAGAAACATTTTTAATAATAATATTTTTTGATAATATTGTTAGTTTTTTTTAAATAATACTGACCCCTGATGTAGAGAGTGTGTTAATTGGTATAATAAGTGCAGATGATAAAATAATTTATAATTATGCTTAGCCTTTATAAAGATAGAAAAGTATCAACATTTGCAGAGCAATAATTCAGTAGAACATTCCACTGGTCAAAAACTTCAGAAAATTGTGCATCATGCTGAATGAGAACACAACTATTTCTGGGCTTAAAAGATAAAGAACTAAATCAATGTTGAACATTGTATCTCAAAAGGAGGATGTGGCCCCCATGTGCTGCTTAAAAGTAATACAAACAACTCCAGTGGTTTAATCCATGACTTCAGAATTGATATGATAGGTGTGGGAGAGAAACAGATCAATATTTAAGTAAATGTTTGCAAGAAATTCTTCTCTATGCCCAGTAGGTGGTGATATGCATGAAGAATGTGAATCACCAAAAACAAAAGAAGAAAGTTAAAGTGGAGATTGACTGAGCAGGGTGGAGAATTAGTAAAAAAAGGATTAAACCACTGGATGCACATGGATTAGACTACTTTTATGCTGATTTATGTGATTTGTGGAGCTTCAATATTTTAGCACCGATTCACTTTCATTGTATGGACCAAAAGAGCTGAGATATTCTTCTAAAAATCTTAATTTGTGTTCTGCAGAAGAAAGAAAGTCATACACATCCAGGATGGCATGAGAATTTTCATTTTTGGGCGAATTATTCCTTTTTAAGCGTAATGTAGCCCCTGTACAAAACAACTTTCCCCATGCCTGCTCTATCTCCTCTATTGTGCAGGACATGACGTGCCAAGTGATCATGCTCATTTAGCATTATTTTGCATTCCTTGCATTGTTTGAACATGTTTTATGCACAACTATAACGCTCTGTCAGCATTAAGGGAAATTTAGACCCTAAACATAAAATGATTTGAATGCAATCGTTTCATACATCACGATTTAAAATGGTGGATCAGTGTATTTAAAATAACTTTTTAATCTTTTTATTTCTGTTGGAATCAGATTCATGTAGTGTTTATCATTGATAAGTGATGTTTTTTAAAAGTTGGCATACAGTGTTCATTATAAAGGGGCATATGTTTTGCAACTCAGTACTCAATACTCGCTACTCATGAGTACTTTTAAATGAGCTACTCTTTTACTCTAACTTGAGTAGTTTTTAGGACAGCTACTTTTACTCTACGCACACTACATTTTTTGGGAAGTAACAGTACTTCTACTTGAGTATGATTTTTTCAGTACTCTTTCACCCCTGCATATAATATATTAGGTATTTTCTTAAAAATATGTAAAGATGCAGTGACTTTCTGTACAATTAAGTGGTACTATATTAGTAACCTACAGATTCTGGGTCTAAATGAGCAGTTGTGATGACTAATATTGCAAACAGACCACCATCTGTTTAATGATTCAAAAATTAAACAAGTTTCTTAAAATGGTTTCCCTTTAAAGAGCTACAGATCATTCACTCAGTAAAAACAATAGTTACATTCTTATACTTGTAATATCTTGCTCTCACCTGCAACTATGAGAAAAAATGAAAGTGAGTTCTGTCTGTAGTATTAGCAGGTTAATCGTCCTGTCCTGCTCCCTGCTGGCATGCCAGCCAAACACATTTTAGTTTAATTGTGAACCATCCAGATTCATAACCCCTCAGTCAGATTCAGTGAATTGAACATAAATGCTGCTCCACAGTACAGGTCCAGCACCAGCATACTATGGCCAAGCCCTCCTTTAATTCTCAAAAGTAAAAACTCAAGACTGATCT
Source organism: Moxostoma hubbsi (assembly GCA_032164185.1). NCBI lineage: Eukaryota > Metazoa > Chordata > Actinopteri > Cypriniformes > Catostomidae > Moxostoma > Moxostoma hubbsi. The sequence goes on from JAVLUX010000044.1 coordinate 14,491,347, forward strand.
CATAGGTTTCCTTACTATTACTAATATGCAATATATGTAGTGCCACCTGCTGATCTAGCTTGAGTACTGCTGATTGAACATAATTTATATAAATCTGGGATTAAAGAGTGGAAATAAGTATTAGGATTTTGAAACAAATAAATCAAATAAATCTTATAATGCAAAATTAATAAGACATATTTAAGATTCTGGACTGTTTCTAGGCCACTAATCAAATAAATGTATTTGGGACTATGTTACCTCTTTGTACAAAAGGTCAGATTTCCTTCAATTGAAACAAATTATTTTTTTATTATTGTTATTTGTATTTAATTTTTTTTACATATCAAAGGGCCTCTCCAGTCTCTTTAGACTGTTAATTGATGAAGTAATCAGTTGCCATCATCATCTGTTTCATGCATGTGGACAGCAGAGAGTGCAACAGGATGCCTGTGAAAGGGAAAAAACAGCAACACATTAAAAAAAGTCCAACTGATCTATATTAGCAAATTTATGATATGCACAATCCATATTGTCAGTTATCTTCATTAATAAATTATGTAAGTTTGAAGCCCAGAAACCTGTTTCACTGTGCAAGAGACAAAAGAGAACTTGACTGTACATTATATTTTCATATATTGTAGGGGTTTTCTTGAGTCTAATTTTAATCCAAAATTAAGACACCCACCAAGTGCAGAAGGCTGAGGGCTTTTACGACACACATAATCCAATAATGATATCCAAATAAAAGCCTTTAATGGTACAAATGAAGTATTTATTTTCAACAAAAGAACAAAATGTAATCCCTCCACCTTCACTCACCTGTTCCTTATCTCCCTTCTTCCAACTTATTATACACAGGGGTGATACCAAAATAAAAATCATAAATCCATAAATTCATCAAAACCATATTAAATCTAATAATAATTAATCGATTCAACTTAACAGTTTCAACAACACAATTCAACAGTTCATCCTCAAACCAACATTTTTACATTTAATTTAACATTGTGTGACCCTGCGTCCACATGCATGGACGTTGTATGTTGGCATCGCTACCCACACTGCATAACTGAATTAATTTCAACTGACTGAATATTGTTTGCAACACTATAGACTGTCATTTAAGGGTTAAACTTCTGGTGCACCGAGACACATGACACAACATCATGACACTGATTTCCCTGAAGCACTTTTACAAGTGCAGAGCCAACAAAAGCACCTCTGGTAAGAAACCTCTTTACATTTTTAAATTGAAACCTATTCGGGTGTAAAGATTAGCATCTCTAGTTTAGTTTGATATGTCGCTTTAAAAAATGTATAAATTTTTCGCGCATCAGCGTGCTGATAAACGTGATGTCCACATACGTGGGATTTGGGACATTATTCCCTAAAAAGTTGGGGGGGAAAAAACATGAAAAACTTTAAAAATTAACACACCCTCGACGTCGGAGTGGCCCACGGGTACACGCCGGTTCCCCAGGTGGATAGGGCGGTTGCGTTCCACCTATGCCCCGAGAACGCCGCCACCTGGGTACGGTCTCCTTACGAGTGGACCCGCGTCTCCCTTTGGCAGTTTCCGCTGACCCCCGGTCGCCGTGTCTGTAGCAACTCCTTCCTCCGAAGAGGCGGGATCTAGCACCGCGCCACTTCCCACATGTGACCTAAAAGCCCATGTGGTGTATTTCGTCACTTTACCTCACCCTCTCTGGGCGGGTGTGGTCTCAGCAGGGTCTTTTCCCCATGAAAGAATAGGAAACTGGGTAAGACCCCCTTCCTACGATGCATGTAAGCGCCCCAGCCGTTTTGCTCTATGCGAGAAACATAGAGAGAAAAGAGGCCCAGCTAGGCTCAGCCCGTTCCCAGGTTGGCAAGCGTCGCCTTGTTCCCCTGTCTAGGGTAACTATAAGGGTTACGACAACTTTGGAGAAGGGTACGTGCAGTCTGATACAGCTGGTCATTTTGGCACGTCAAGTACCTGCCTGCTCTGTGTCAGCAGTACACATACATGGCTCAGCACATGCCGTAATTTAAATTGGACCCTTTGTGTCGCTTCTTCAACACAACGTCGAAGTGAGCGACAGACGGGGAACGTCTAGGTTACGTATGTAACCTCCGTTCACTGATGGAGGGAATGAGACGTTGTGTCCTCCCGGCCACGTCGCTGAGCCGAGCCACTGTTGTCTGTAATGTCTCAAAAATATAAATAACCAACTATACTGGAAACATAATAAAGAATTATTTTATTATTATTTAATTCTTTTTTAATCTGACTTTCTATAGCTTGGTATTATTTTGAATTTCACAACTTAGTCCCACTGTCCACATATGTGGACATCCATTTTTTTTACATTAGGTGCTACTAGTTACAAATCAAAAATTGAAATGGAAAATGCACACAGCAGTCATTCTCAGGTCTCAGGAGGTTAAACTTAAATGGCTCCACCATATATGGTTATATTTTGGATAAATTATCAAAAGAAACTTAGAGCTACAGAGTCATTTATGCATATATGATCTTTGGTAAGGTATTAAAGGATTAGTTCACCCAAAAAAATTACAATTCTCTAATGATTTACTCGCCTTTAAGCTATCCCAGATGTGTATGTCTTTCCTTCTTCAGCAGAATTTAAATGAAGATTTTTATAATATATAGATTTTATATTCACCCCCTGACAATTGGCATATTTTATGCTTACCATATAAAATTGGTTATGAATTTTCTTTTATGAAATTAATTCTCAAATCTCTCAAATTCAAAATCTCAATGGCTTTTTACCTATAAAATAAAATAAGTAAATAAATGTGCATGCTATTAATACACAATCAATGCTTGTTAGAAAATTATATGATTGACTGGTCCCCTATGTTACATTACACAGCTCTTTTCTGTCTTCTTTCACGGTAGATTTAGATGCAATAAAAATTAAAGCAGAAATTACACACTCTATCTTCAGAATATTATGAAATATATTAAATGGAAGATAACACTAAACAACTGGAAAATGTAAGTCCATCGAGACAAATATTGATGTTTATAATAGTTAAAAGTGGAGTTATTTTTTTAAAGCTTGAATTTAACATTTTACAGAACAGTCAAATAGACCTTCAGATTGATAGCCAGATTTGAAGGTCTGATACAGGAAAACCATAAATCCAATCAGTTAGAAAAGGCATAGCTCATCAAGTCAGAACAGGGCTGTAGGTCTGTGCCAAGTTTGGTGGATGTAGCTTGAAAGCTCTGGGATTAATGAGTCATTATGATCTTGTTTTAGGGATTGTAGGAAAATCCCTAACCCAACTTTGTGGAACAACAGTATGTTGGCTTGCCTAAAATTCACCATGGGGACATTTTTTGTAAGCCAAATTTTAAATATCTGTGTCAGTTTTGCCCTGAGCCCTGGTTAATTTCTACCAGTCAAATATAATGTGAAAAGCTGTTGCACGTGAAGGCTGTTGTACCCGTGACTTCAGAAACATTGAGCAAATTTACACCAGGCAGCAGTTATCTATGTGAAGGATTGGTAAGCATGATGTCACACAGCTGACACAGTTCAGGAGACAGACCATTAACAACCTGATAACACACACACAGAGATTAGAAAAAAACAACACAGAGTGTATAACATGTATGGTGTCAAACAAGTTTTAGAGACACATACCCATTAACAGCAATGTAGGTCTGAACATCTGGAAATTTGAACATGGCATAACAGAGGCTTCAGGATTTCCTCCGTCTAACCAAACTGTTCCGCTTTCACCTATTTTGACATAAAAAGTTGGTTATAGCCATAAAACTTAAGGAAATCCTATTGATTGAAAATAGGGTGTGCTTTTAACCTCTCAAATTAGGACAGACGAACAGAACTGACATAAAGCAAACAAATGGAAAGACATTTTTTTTAAAAAGTGATGCTTGTTTAAAAGGGGTCAGTCGCAAAATTTTCCTGGATCTTTTGAAATAAGGGTTCATTGTACTATGAAAACCTACGTCTAAGTATGGAAAACTTCCTCCCCAGTGGAAAAAAAAGGTTGGAAGCATAAGCGTTGTTACTCATTTCCCATGTGAATGGGTAATTTAAATATGAGTCATAAAATACACCAGCAAAATCTAGAAAATAATTCAATAAAATGCCCTATCCTGTAATCCCAAATGACTGTGAATAGCCCATCCAGCCTGTTCCAGTGCTGAGAAAAGTAGCACGTACCATTTGCAGTGTTAAATTAATCAAAATAAGTAATCTAAAACAAATGACTAAATACGTCTCTATAACTGCAATCAAATACTTGACTAATTACTGTATTAAAAAGTAATCACATTGCTAATTATTTTAGTTACTTTCTAAAACACTTTTTAGTGATTTAACATAACATGTTGCTTTTAACAGGAGTCAGCTAAAGTGTTTTAATTATCTGATTGTTAACGCAGCCACTGCTAACCAGAAAGCTAACTTGTCCTACAAACATAAAAGCAGAATATTGAATTTTAGTTGAAAAGACACAATACTTACGGAAGCCCTGAACTGCACTGTGAAAAAAATGAGCTAGGTGAAAAAATTGATTTGAAATTATTTTTTTTTTTAATTACAATGATTGCAAATGAAGTGTGCACCATTTCCTCAAGCAGACCTGCATCTTCCTTTAACTTGACACAGCTGACGGGTCGCTCCAAAGAGTTCATTGAATTGTGCAACTCTAACATGAGTCATCCCTTTATACACAGCAATGAAAACAGAGCATGTGGTGCTTTGTAATGGTCAAAGACGTCTATGTAGCGCATGTTTATATGGGCCAACAAATTAAAAAAAGCACAGGTAAATGCATCTTGATTTAAGGGTGCTTAGATATCTTTACATATAGACACACTCCTGTCTCTGAGCTCTGCAGGCAAGTTCTTTGACTTCATGGCTTGGTTTTTGCTCTGATATGCATTATCAGCTGTGAGACCTTATATGGACAGGTGTGTGCCTTTCCAAATCATGTCCAATCAACTGAATTTGCCACAGATGGACTCCGATCAAAGTGTAGAAACATCTCAAAGATTATCCAGAGAAATGGGATGCACCTCAAAAGAGAATGAGTCTGAGCTAAAGGGTCTGAGTACTTATGTCAATGTGATACAAAAATAAAGTTTTTGATTTGTCATTATGGGTGTCATGAACTCAGTTTCCCAGCAAGCAACACAGCCTCCAAACATGGCTGCCCAGACTCCAATTCCCACAATGCACCACCTCGATCCCAATCACCCAAATCCTGATCAGCCTCACTTGCACCTCGTCACCACAGTTATCACGGCACCCTTTAAAAAAAAACCCTGTCACATTCACTCCTTGCTAAGAATACGTTCAATTCCCTTGTGTCTGACGTTACCAAGCCTTCATAGTCTGCCTGATCACTTGTTTAAGTACTTTTGCCTGTTCTGTACCTCTGTTTGCCAATAGATGGACCTAATATTAATACTAGCCAAGCTCCGGTGGTCGATTTCCCCATTGCAGTCAGTGGTAATGACCACAGAATGTGCCTTATTGTCTTCCAAAGTGAATGATTCCCCACTGATGTTGGTACATTTGACCATGAAGGCCATTCCTCACAGTGTATCAGCGCCCACGACTGCCATGGCCAACGAGCCAACGCCTGCCACAGCCAATGAGCCACTGCCTACCACGATTAATGAGCCAGTGCCCATGCCTGCCACGGTTAACGAACCAGTGTCCATGCCTGCCACGTTCAATGAGCCAGAGCCAATGCCTGTAGCTTCGACCATCCCAGAGCCAACACCCGAAGCCTTTATCATCCCAGAACCAACACCTGAAGCCTCGACTGTCCCAGAGCCAATGCCTGTAGCTTCGACCATCCCAGAGCCAACACCTGAAGCCTTGATCATCCCAGAACCAACACCTGAAGCCTTGACTGTCCCAGAGCCAACACCTGAAGCCTTGATCATCCCAGAACCAACACCTGAAGCCTCGACTGTCCCAGAGCCAACACCTGAAGCCTTGATCATCCCAGAGTCAACACCTGAAGCCTTGATCATCCCAGAGCCATCACCTGAAGCCTCAACTGTCCCAGACTCAACACCTGAAGCCTTGATCATCCCAGAGCCAACACCTGAAGCCTCAACTGTCCCAGAGCCAACACCTGAAGCCTTTATCATCCCAGAATCAACACCTGAAGCCTCGACTGTCCCAGAGCCAATGCCTGTCTCTTCGACCATCCCAGAGCCAACACCTGAAGCCTTGATCATCCCAGAACCAACACCTGAAGCCTCGACTGTCCCAGAGCCAACACCTGAAGCCTTGATCATCCTAGAACCAACACCTGAAGCCTTGATCATCCCAGAGTCAACACCTGAAGCCTTGATCATCCCAGAGTCAACACCTGAAGCCTTGATCATCCCAGAGTCAACACCTGAAGCCTTGATCATCCCAGAGCCAACACCTGAAGCCTTGATCATCCCAGAGCCAACACCTGAAGCCTCAACTGTCCCAGAGCCAACACCTGAAGCCTCAACTGTCCCAGAGCCAACACCTGAAGCCTCAACTGTCCCAGAGCCAACACCTGAAGCCTTGATCATCCCAGAGCCAACACCTGAAGCCTTGATCATCCCAGAGCCAACACCTGAAGCCTTGATCATCCCAGAGGCAACACCAGTATTTCCGACCATGGAGGTCATTCTCCAGTCTCTGCCTATTCTCACGACCATGGTGGTCGTTCCCTGGTCTCTGCCCATGCTCCTGACCACTGAGGTAGTTCCCTGGTCCCTGCCCATGCTCGTGATCACAGAGGTCGTTCCCTGGTCTCTGCCCATGCTCACAACCACAGAGCTAATTCCCCGGTGCACCACCTCAATCCCAATCACCCTAATCCTGATCAGCCTCACCTGCACCTCGTCACCACATTTCACGGCACCCTTTATAAAAACTCTGTACGTTCACTCCCTGCAAAGTACACATTCAATTCCCTTGTGTCGGACGTGACCAAGCCTTCTTAGTCTGCCTGATCACTTGTTTAAGTACTTTTGCCTGTTCTGACCACGAGTTTGACTCTAGCCCTGTTACCTCTGTTTGACAATAGATGGACCTTCTGCCTGTACTGAATATTGGATTTTGCCTGCTGAAACTTAACTGTTTTCTGAAGTTGTGATTGTGGTGACAGCAAGCTCAGTGTCTTCTGACCCCAGCTCAGTCCACGCTGTTTCTTAGCAGAACACATGAACAATGATAGACACAGGAGGCAAGTGAGCCATCCTGTGGAAGTGTACATACAAGCAGCGTGTCCTCTGAAAAATGCCTTGTTATTTTATTAAAAAATCAGAAGCATCTTTAAATCAAGATATATTTTCCTGTATATTAAACTATCTTAATATCTTGTGCAATTTAACATCTCAGGTAAATGTATCTTGATTTAAGAATGCTTAGATATTTTTACTGGAAAACATGACTAAGGTACTGATTAACAGTAGATGTTTTAGTTTTTTATGTTTTGGAGGTTTATATAATTTTGGATTATTTTCAATAGAGATTCCAATGTTGCCAACTCCCATTTAATCATGTGGGAGCCTTCAGAGGAGGTCATAAAGAACAGTCACACCATCAACACACCATTGCAGACTCTGTTCATCATGGAAGACCTTGGGCCTTCAGGGAAGTGTGACAGTACAGTTTATTAAGCACTTAAATTGGTCACATTATATTTATATATATATATATATTTATAAGTCCAGTTTCCACCCTCTCTCTGTCCCCCATTTTTGTGCTACTGTAACTTTTACGACTTGTAATGACATGTAAATGGCCATTTTGCATGTGAAATTAGTATCAATGCTTAGCACGGTTGCGGGTTTCCACATTCTGAAATGCGTGCTCTAACTGAAAAGATCAAACTGAAATGATCAGGGCCCTTGTTAAAAGTGCACTCAGTATATTTGTTTATGGTGCGCTGGCACTTAATGGTATAGAGATGCAGTGTCATGCAAGAACAAAAGTTCAGGCACTAATGCCATTGTAGAAATGTGCTGTCCGCAGTCAGCCATGATCATTTTTTTTTTCCGTGAATGAAAGTGTCCAATTACTGGGGATTATTGAGGTAAATTGAGCGATATTCAGCATGTCATATGATCTCAACATGGCGGCACTCACTGACAGAAAGCACTGATTGTACCTTTAAATGTGTCACCACTGTGTCTTAAAGTTTGGCTCTGAAAAAGAAGAGTATGTATTATGCACCATAAGAGCAGACAGTAATGGAGTAATCACAATAAAACCAGACTTTAACAACAACAGAGGAGCTTACAGGCAAGGCCCTCTGCTTCGACTTCTTCAGATTAAAGTACACTTAAGATTAATGTGGGGTGAGATCACTGTGATTTTAGAAGGTGTACTTGACTGTATTTGTCACCAGGGTGGTGACGGAGGGAGTTAAAAGAGAGGTGTGGAGACTATGTGGAGAACGCCTCAGCCAAACATCAATGAAAAAGGGCAGTACATGTACAGAGATGTATGTCCCCGTTTGTCAGTTCACCCATATGAATTAAGAAGAATGTAGAAGAATGTCCAAGATGCTCTTTTTCATACAACCAAACTGGATTTTGGAAGAGGTGTATGGAAAAGAACAACTTGAACATTCTGCTAAACTTTTCCTTTACTCTCTTTATCGTTTTGCACATTTTTATCTTCCAAATTGTGCACAAATTGTATTGTAAGTTAACATCCTTTATATTTATAACTGTTTAAAAGAATAGTTCACCCAAAGGTGAAAATTCTCTCATCATTTTCTTACCCTCATGCCATCCCAGATGTGTTTGACTTTCTTTCTTCTGCTGCTTAAGCTTTTAGGTATCTTCTATGAGTTGCTCATGCTTTTAAAATGTTGTTTAGGTTGGTCTAATATTCCCTTTCAGTGTCTGTCTGGTGTGACTCAGACCTGTTGCACAACGCAGTCTGGGGAAGGTGAGATGTAATATTAGTTACCTTATCCACTAACTTTTTATTCATGGAGCTGTGGAAAGCTGTAATGTTCTCTGTTTTACAGGAGGATGTAACCTTCTATCCATTCAGCTTTGAGTCCTTCTTCAGAAAAGAGGATGAGTCTGATGGTTCAAACCTTTAATAGAATCACACAGACAGTATCTTGATACAAAAACGAACCAACACTGTTTATCCACATTCAGCAATAAATCATTGTTGGCTGATAAATCAATGCCCTGTGCAGTTTCATTACCCCAGCAGCCAGTGTTGTATTTCAAAGTTCTCTCTTTGGATTTCTGGCAGCGGTACAGAACCGAGGGCTATGGGCTCCTTGTCATTCCCTCAACACCAGTTAGGACAAAGCTTCATATTAGGACCATAAACAACAACATTTGACATGAAATGTTATTTGGCCAAAAATAGAATCAGGGTCTCAGTTAGATTGACCGCATCAAACTAGATCACATACTGTACATTTACAATTAAAAAAAACAATAGAATTATAGAAGTATATTTACTGTGTATTGATCATAAATATGGTAACTTTCGTCACTTATGATTCCATTATAGATTCTTAGCCCAGGATATAATATACATAATGAACAGCAGTACATGAAGGTGTTGATATTTTTTTCATTTTATGATAAATGTGTTTGTATTAGCTTCTTAAAGAGATAGTTCACCCAAAAATGAAGATTCTCTCATCATTTACTCACCCTCATGACATTCCAGATGTGTATGACTTTCTTCTTCTGCTGAACACAAAAAAAAAAAAAAAAAGTTTTTTGGAAAAATATCTCAGTTCTGTTTGCCCATACAATGCAAGTGAATAGTGACCAAAACTTTGAAGCTCCAAAAAGCATATAAAGGCAGCGTAAAAGTAATCTATAAGAATCTATAGGTGAGAACAGACCAAAATGTATCTCATTTTTCACTATAAACCTTGACATTGGTGTTCTCCTTGGCGATTATGATTTAAAGCTTGATTACACTTCCTATAGCGCCATCTAGCACTTGTCATGATAGTGCTTAGAGACTTAAATGGCAAGATGTACAGTGAAAAACAAGATATATTTTGGTTTGTCCTCACCCAAAATGAATTGCTTCAGAAGACATTGATTTAACCACTGGTGTCGGATGGATTGCTTTTATTCTGCCTTTATGCGCTTTTTGGCACTTCAAAGTTCTGGTCACCATTCACTTGCATTGTATAGACCTACAGTGCTAAAAAAAAAAAAAAAATTCTTCTAAAAATCTGCATCTGTGTTCAGAAGAAAGTCATACACATCTGGATGGCATGAGGGTGAGTAAATGATCAGAGAATTGTCTTTTTTGGGTGAACTATCCCTTTAAGTAATCTGTTGTGATCTCAGACTTGTCACCTATTGATGCCCCTACAGTCTGGCATGGTTGCTGAACTGAGGCGATTCTTTATCGGCAGAGCACCTGAGCTCGAGGACATCAGTTATCTCAGGATACCTGGTACTTTCAAGGTGAATAATTGGTATTAATATTAATATGTCCAGTAATTCAATTGAACAATTTAATGTAGAAGATTTGTAAAAGCAATTTCTATTTCTAGGGAGTCACGTTGGCACCCAGACCACTGGAAGCGTGACTTTTACTCTTAACTGCATATAGCATGCCAGGTTGGCCAACAGAATAAATTAATCATTCATTTTGAAATTTCAGCAGTACTGTTTTTGCCCCTTTGAGACTGTAAGATCTTGTGTACTTTTTTAGGGCATTTATTGATTCGAGCACCCTCAAGAGAATGAGACAGACTGTCCTGAATCAGCTGGGTGGCTACAGTCAGCAGGAGTCAGTCCATAATGTTCTGGGTAAGACAGGTCTAAATCACTTCAGTTAAGTCCTCTATTGCTTGTGATTCCCATTAGTTAGTACTACTGCTCATATTTAGGCTTAGGGATTTGAACAAACCCCTGACGCCAAGTATTAAACTTTTATGTCGCACCGTATGGACATGAATGACACCTCAAATGGTGAGGCTTGTCAATGGTGCTATTAATGTTCTAAGCAATTAGACTTTGAATTGTCGCCTGGTGGACGATAAAACAGGTGAAAAAAAGTCCAATAGACTTACATAGAATGAGGGACCCAAGCCATATCTAGTGACTAAAATATAGAGACTTGATGATGGGCTCTTTTGACCTGGGACAATATGCAACCACCTAGCAATCACCCAATATACCCCAGCAACCGCACATCAACATCTTGGTAACAACCGGAGAACAAATCAGCATCATGGCGGTGACTTTTACACTGGCAAGCACCACTCAGAGTCCTTCAGAAAGTGATAAAATCTTGTTGCTATTGCTACCGGTTGCTTAATAACAACTTGCCATTTACTGAAAAACAGATGAACAATATATCAGATATAAAAGGGTTTTTTTACTGATTAAGAGTGTATTTGTGATTTCAGAAGTGTTCCGGAGGGCCCGTAAACGCATGCCGGAGGCAAGAGAGACATTATCTCGAGACCTCATCAACACCTCTGTACAATTAAACTCGGAGACTTCTACATATGAACATTAAACTTGGACATTATAATAACATGCTGCTTTTGTTTAAAGGATCATTTGGTCACTTCATTTGCAGTATTATATTTGTGTGTTAATGTATATAGTTTCTAGAATTCAAAGAAAACATTTTTGTAGAGTGTAAAAATTTCTATTAAGATTTAATTTATTTTCATATATATATGTGTGTGTATATATATATATATATATATATATATATATATATATGCTTTAACCACATTTGAAATAATTCTATGAATGACATTGCAATCGATAAAATATCAAACTAAGTAGCATTTTTAAGAAAGATAGCACAAACACACTTTTCAAGGAAAATATTTCACTAAAAGAGGTTTATGTTTTAAATGACAAAATAATATATATGCTTTTCATAAATAAGACAAAAGGTATTTCAAGCCATCCCAGATGTCCATGACTTTCTTTCTTCTGCTGAACACATACAAAGCTTTTAGAAGAATATTTCGTCTCTGTTGGTTCATAAAATGCAAGTGAATGTTGACCAGAACATTGGAGCTCCAAAAAGCACATAAAGGCAGTATAAAAGTAATCCATAAAATTCCAGTGATCTAACCAGTCTTCAGAAGCGATACGATAGTTGTGGGTGAGAAACAGATCAATATTTAAGACCTTTTTTACTTTTTTTAAATCCACTTTCAAACAGCTCTGCTAAGCACCCTTTAAGAGTTCTTCTTTTGTTTTTGTCAATTCGTATTCTTCGTGCATGTCGCCACCTACTGGGCAGGGGAGAGAATTTTTAGTAAAAAGGGATTATAAATGTATCTGTTTCTCACCCACACCTATCATATCAATTCTGAAGGCATGAATTTAACCACTGGAGTCTTATAGATGACTTTTATGCTGCATTTATGTGCTTTTGAGCTTCAAAGTTTTGGACTCTGTTGACTTGCATTCCCACTAAAATCATGTTTACACATATTGTTTATGTCTTGTGGTTATACTTCTGAAAAAGTGAGTATTTTACGTAAAAGAAATGGGCCCCCATTCACTTCCATTATAAGTGTCTTACTGGAACCTCGCCTTTTGCTTTTTCCTTTGCTAAAGAAAAGAAGGAACGAGAATAAATCATTTTTTGTGATAATAAACATTATGCCACAAATGCTTTCGATTGAGCTTAACTTGCATTGAACCAGGATTTTTCTTTAAAGTGTACAAACACTTCAATCACTAAATATACAGCAGAGGGCGCTGTCTTCTGTAAGCCTCACAGTTCATAAAACATTGTCAGTCAAATTTATGGGAATTCAATTACACTGACCTGACTTAGTTTACATGAAACCAAACAAATGCATTTAATTCGCATAAACTTCTGCAAGTATTGCATATCAAAAGTCATGCATAAGCACCTGGCCTTCATTTGATTTGGATAAATTCAGTGAGAACATAAAGTGAACTATCAGCACCCCTGTATTCCCAGTCCTTGCTTGAGACAGGTGCTTGGATTAGAGCAGAGCTTGCTGTCCCTCAGAACACCTGTCCATGTGTAAAGTGAAGCGAAGGGTGCAGACTCTTCGAGTAACATGCTTCTGTGTGAAGTGCTCTCCATTTCCCTGTTGCAAGCGTGAAGCAGAGTTTAAAGAGGCCGGCAATGTCAGGAGGCTACCCCGCTCGGCCCTGGCGCCTACAGCACCTGCTTCTGTCACAATGCATCCTGTTCATGACCTCATGTCACTGTCTGCAGACACAAGGTCAGAGACTGTCCCATGCCACTGAAAAAACTAAAAGCAAAAAAAAAAATTTGCATTCAGGAATTTGAAACATAGTTAAAGGAAATATTCTTCTCTCTTGGTTGTAACTGAAGTAACGCCAATCAAGATCCAATTTAAAATTGTTGACTACTTGTCAGATTTCCATTCTCCCAACACCTTAATTACATTTAAAGGGTGCATTTAAAAAAACATGACTTTCTTCTGTGAAACTCAAAAGGAGAGGTTTTGAGTAATGTCTGGGCTGCTCTTTTACAGACAACTAAAGTAAATGGGGACGGGGACCAAAAAGCACCATTAATCATCAGTGTCATTAAAGTCTGGTGAGTCTTGCATGTCTCGTCATTCAAATCAAATTTTGCATGATGTGGTCGTGACGCACCATTTAATGTACACGAACACAAATTAAATTTGACAGCTATGGCGTAGGGGAAGATTCAGTAAATAATGACTTAAAATTTAGTCAGTTATCGTATGGCTTCAGAAAACTTGGAGTACAGCTGACAAGTCATTTGGGCTGCTTTTATGACACTATTTATGATGTTTTTTGGGCCCTGTCCCCCTTTTCATTGAATGGAAAATAGCGGGCAAGTCTTTATGCTAAACTTTACCTTTTTTGTTCCATGGAAGAAAGTAAATCAAGCAGGTTTGGAATGACATGAGGATGAGTAAATGATGGTAGAATTTGCATTTGTGGGTGAACTGACTCCTCAAAACGGAATTTAGGCGGTTCCTTATTATCTCACTGAAAGGTCTTTTTAGCATACTGTTCATTGTTTAATATGATTTAATGAAATTGACGCAGACACTGCTCCTAATAAATGACTGGCGAGTTGCTAATGGGCTCTTTATATACAGTAGGTGCTGCAAAGTGGCTGTGATCTAAGGTTACTCAAAACAACCCCCTCACACCCACTCTAAATGCCAACACACTCCCTTTATTTGGGGCACACTTTGTTTTTAGTTATGTGCTTTCACCACTTGAATGTAATTTCTGCAGCAATAGTGTCAGAAAATTTAATTGCAAAATTAAGTCCCCCTGTCTTCCATTGGTTGTGCAAACAGATTTTCCCACGCCAAAGAGAATTTGAGAGAAAATGGGCTTTATTGTCATTAAAATAATGCAAAACCATTATATTTCCCACAAGATTCACATGGAAAGATATTCATTGAAGAGCCCAAAATACATTCTGTCCAATAAAAAATACAAACAAAATAGGACAATATCAAACAACACACCTAATATAAGCTGGAATTGAGAAGGGCAATGGCATTGAAACATGCCTGGCAGAGCATGCCTGTGCTTTCATCACAATGACATTTATTAGCATATGACTCTCTTTCATTCTCCCCTCCTGCTTTTGCATTTAGCTTGTCGGTCATGCCAGGCATCTTCATTAGAGAGGCCCGCTGCTCCTTGGCTCCTGATTATCAGCTGACCTCCCAGTAAGGCGAACCGATTCATCTCTGGCCCTGCTCTGCAATGATCAGCCGCCAGAATGCCAGTTATGGCCCTGCTCCCTCCATAGGGACTACCCGGCATCTCACACTCCCAGGATAGAGGGAGTCAAAGAGTGCACGAGAGCGCAACCATCCAGTGTTTTCCAATTGAAAAATCCATAAACTTTAAAATGTGTAACTGATGTGACAGAAGCGGCACAAAACAGAATTGAAAATGAAAGGGATAGTTCACCCAAAAATTAAACCATCCCAGACGTGTGACTTTCTTTCTTCTGCTGAACACAAACAAAGATTTTTAGAAGGACATTTCAGCTTTTTAGGTCTATATAATGCAAGTAAATGGTGACCAGACCTTTGAATCTCCAACAAAAAATCCAGAAAACATATCCAAGCCTTACAGCAGGTAAACAACTTTGCCAAACGGATAACAGATAAACATTCATCTAGACTGCAGCAATGCTGTCCTGAACTGTGTGAGTGTGACTGTGAGTTGAAAAGCGTAGTTAGTTTCTCCAGCCAGAACATGAGACAGCCAACACTACTTTCCTGTGTGTGCGGACATGATGTAAAGACACAAGGATGAACGTAATAAGCCAGCGATTTCACACCAAATCGAACCAGACAGCTCAAAATACAAATAATCTTTATAGGCTAAGGACATTGTTTTGAACATTGACTGTTTATGTATCTAATCAATAACGTTCATTTTAACAAAAAAAAAAAGTATAGTGCAGCTTTAAGTCCTTTTTTTTACAAAAAATCTCCACTTTCACTTTCCCATTATTTCCACATTTTGAAAGTGAAAATAAAAGTGGAGATTTATAGAAAAAAGGACTTAAATATTGATCTTTTTCTTACCCACAGCTGTCATATTGCTTCTCAAGATATTAATTTAACCACTGGAGTCTTATGGATTACTTTAATGCTACCTTTATGTGCTTTGTGGAGCTTCAAAGTTTAGAAATTCTTCAAAAAAATCTTTGTTTGTGTTTAGCAAATAAAATTAAAAATTCATTCACATCTGGAATGGCATAAGGGTAGTAAAAGCTAGTAAATTATGAGAGTTTAATTTTTGGGTGAATTATCCCTTTAAACATGAGATATGATTTTGCAATCAATATGATTACATTAATGTGATTAATTTAGAGTTTGAAATTAACACAAATAATTTTTACTTATGTGAACTTGTAAAAAATATAGACATCTTTGCCTATATTAAACTTAAGGCCTATAAATGGGAAAACAATTTAGTAACATAAATAATTGCACCAATTTGTATCATTGGCATGGTCTGAAACGTAAGTATGTGTACTAATTAAAAATGTATTTTAACCTTTAAATGCTGTAACAGCATACATCAGTGTGTGTCAAGAAGGTGAACTTTTTAGATGTTACAGTTTTGTGAAAATAATTTCAAAATTACCAGAAATTCAACCAACCAATCCTGATCTCCCCTACTGTTTTTATCCAGAGGGTTTTTCCAGCTTTCCTCCTTTCTTTATTTTCTTGCAATTTTTTAATAACCACAGAAAATTAGAGCAAAGACTGATTTGGGATGCCTTTGTCTTGTCCTCTGGTCCCTAGAGACGTGTCCCAGCTTTAACTGACCAGTTACAGTCCAGAGTCAATGTTTAAAAATAAAGAGCAGAACAGTTGCTCACAGCTGTGAGCTCTACTTTCACCCTGCACAGCTGCTACTCTTCACTTCTCCTCTCTCACTTCATCCTGCAGCAGCACACACACGCACACACACACACACGATACTCACAACACAACTCACAACACCCTAGCATCATGGTGGAAAGTTTTGCATGGGAAAGCAACACTTACATTTGTATTTTTTTTCTCCAGAAAATATTATAATCTAATATAATATTCTTTGCCTTCTAAAACATTCACAATAAAGGCAGTTCCTGTAGCTCAACTGGTATTAGACGGCACTAGCAATCACAGTGTCATGGGTTTGGAGGTCAAGGTCCCGACAGCTTAATTCTCAATTGCGTCACAAAGTACACAGAGACACTTGAATGTAAGGTAAACGTTAGAGATTCCCTTTTCAATTTAATGCTGTAACAGCGGTTATGAGAGCTTTTCTTTTTCCCTGCACCCTGTTCATTTCTCTGTTGACTTCATAAGCCGCCTTGCTATCAAACAAGGGATAATCAAAAAGCAAATATTGATGTCTGGAAGGAATGCATTCCTGTTTCCACAAATCAGCTTAGCAAATAAACGTCTGTGGGTCAGTTACAGGGATCCATTAAAGAAATAAATACATGGATGAAATCAGTGTTTTTGTGGCGGTATAGTACAGATTAAAACCGCTTTCAATTAGATCTGGTTCAGGCTGAGTTTGAACATACACACAGAACCTCTAAAACAAACAGCTTCTGTAGCTGAGTGTTTAGAGTTACATTCGGGTCTAGGATTCTAGAGCTGGACAGGACCCTTTGACTCGAAGCACGGAAAACCACCCCAGTTTTCCAGTGACACAGTGTGTTGGCAATCAAGGTACATGGCCAAAGCTGAGCCTTGCCAACTATAAGTCAAGAACTGCGGAATGATTGAATTCATACAATACCACAGAAAGTAAAATGACCAAACTCCTCAGACAATAATACTAATTCTATCGGGAAGACACGCAGGCTTGAGTGAAGTTTAAGATGCCATTTATTTGATGAATGTAGAACAGAAAAGTAATGTCTCTCTTTGGCGTAGGCCCCGTCTGGCGGTCCAAGGGAGTTGTACTCGGAACCATCATATCCTGCCGGGGATAGGAGGCAGGGGCGAGGAGCCTACCCCCGTGCGGGACGGGGCTCAACTGGTGGTGGTGGGGTGGTGGAGGTTGCCATGTTAGCGCACTGAAACAGCAATGTGATAGATTGTGAGCAGACTTATAAAGCAATGGCTTACCTGCGACTGGCTAGGAATTACCCAGCTAATAGTGTGATGATGTACAGCTGCTAGTCTTCCCGCTAGAACTACGCTGCGCTCACATTGGTTTAAGTACAATTGCTGTTATTAGTATTTCAAAAAATCAAATCAAAAATCAAATCACTTTATTGTCACACTACTGTGTACACAAGTGCAACAGCAGGTGAAATTCTTGTGTGCAGTTCCGAGCAATATTGCAGTAATGACAGTGACGAGACATAAACCACTTTACAATAACAACATATTTACACAACACAATTTACATAACAAATGTACACGTACTTACACAACAATTAACATATCAAATGTACACAATACACAATGTAGAATACACATACACTATGTAATGGTATAAATATATATATATATATATATATACACATTAACTGAATGGGAGTGAGAATATATAGACAGAGTGATGATTAATAAAGTGCAGTGCTGATTGATGATCGTGAGAGATCATGTGTTCAAAAGTCTTATTGCTTGTGGGAAGAAGCTGTCATGTAGTCGGGTTGTGCGGGTCCTGATGCTGCGATACCGCCTGCCTGATGGAAGCAGTGAGAGCAGCCCATGACTCGGGTGGCTGGAGTCTTTGATAATCCTCCGAGCTTTCTTCACACACCGTCTGGTATATATATCCCGGAGGGAGGGAAGCTCACCTCCGATGATGTTTCCGGCCGTTCGCACCACCCTTTGCAGGTCTTTGCGGTTGTGGGCGGTGCTATTGCCGTACCAGGCGGTGATGCAGCCAGTCAGAATGCTCTCTACGGTGCTGGTGTAGAACCGTGTGAGGATGTGGTGGTTCATTCCAAACTTCCTCAGCCGTCTCAGGAAGAAGAGGCGCTGGTGAGCCTTCTTCACAACGGCCTCAGTGTGGACGGACCATGTGAGTTCCTCAGTGATGTGGACACCGAGGAACTTGAAGCTGCTGACTCTCTCTACCGGTGCTCCATTAATGGTGATGGGGCTGTGTTCTCTGTCTTTCTTCCTGAAGTCCACCACAAGCTCCTTGGTTTTACTGACGTTGAGGGAGAGGTTGTGCTCCTGACACCAGCGTGTCAGAGTGTGCACCTCCTCTCTGTAGGCTGTTTCATCATTGTCAGTGATCAGACCTACAACCGTCGTATCGTCAGCAAACTTAATGATGGCATTGGAGCTATGTGTCGCCACACAGTCATGTGTGTAAAGGGAATACAGGAGTGGGCTGAGAACACAGCCCTGCGGGGCTCCAGTGTTGAGGGTCAGTGATGAGGAGATGTTGCTGCCCATTCTAACCACCTGACGTCTGCCTGACAGGAAATCCAGGATCCAGCTGCACAGCGAGCTGTTTAAGCCCAGAGCCCGGAGTTTCTCATCAAGCTTGGAGGGCACTATGGTGTTGAATGCTGAGCTGTAGTCTACAAACAGCATTCTCACATATGTGTTCCTTTTTTCCAGGTGGGAAAGAGCAGTGTGTATTGTAGATGCAATGGCATCATCAGTGGAGCGGTTGTTGCGGTAGGCAAACTGTAATGGGTCCAGAGAGGTGGGCAGAACAGAGGAGATGTGATCTCTGATCAACCTCTCGAAACATTTGCTGATGATGGGGGTGAGGGCAACAGGACGCCAGTCATTTAAGCAGGTGATTTTGGCTTGCTTCGGTACAGGCACAATAGTTGATGTTTTGAAGCATGTGGGGACTACAGACAGGGAGAGGGACAAGAGATTCTTGGACAACGATATTTAAGAGATTCCCCCATTCCGATGGTTGATGTGAACATTAACTGAAGCTCCTCACCCGTATCTGAATGATTTTATGCACTGCACTGCTGCCACACAATTGGCTGATTACATAATCACATAAAAAATTAGGTGCACAGGTGTACACCCCCAAAAAAGGTAAATTCTGCCATTATTTAATCACCCTTGTATCATTTAAAAAAATCATGATTTCTCTTTTCAGTTGAACACAACAGATATTATTTAGCAGAATGTCCAGGTTACTCTTTTCTATGTAGAATCGAATAGGTAATGGAGTTGTTAAGCTCCCTGTTGAAAAGACTAACACTGCTGATCACCAGCATACAATACTGTATGATGTTATTTGGAGGCTTGTCCCTAGCATGTGATGTTGGTGTGCTGGTGTCCCCATCAGGCTTAGACTAACGCGGTCACCATACCACCACGTCACTGTGTCAAAACAATACGATCACACGTGTTGCTTCCGAAAGTTCATGCATCCAGAAATCAGCCACATTACTAGCTGGGTTATGCATGAACTTTTATTATAAAAACTGCTGGATGGAAACATCAAGATGTAAATAAAGTCTCCAAAATGCATATAAAAATAAATACGCTCACTTAAGGTGGATACATTTTTTATTAAATAAGAAGAAATGTGCATAAACTATGATGGAAACAAATTTACCCAGGGCCGTAGCTAGTGGGTAAAATTCTATGGGCCCACAGGTCCAGGGGGGCCCACAACAAATTCTAAACTGTATTTTTTAATAGGAAAGGGGCCCGGAGCAAATATAAAGTCAGGGGGCCCAGAATATATTGCTATGTCCCTGAATTTACAGAATAACTCTTACTGAATAAGATGCGCATCAAAAAAGTAATGTGACTAACTAACTCGTTCATGACTGGACTACCCAGCTGATCAATCATCACACCTGAAATGTTGCTCTGGTCATCTTGAAATAACGGTGTCCTGAAAATCCAAAGTCTGCATTGAGCTTGCAGAGCAAATAAGTCAAATACAAAACTTGACCTGTGCCAAAGAGCAGGTTTATTGACACTTTTGAAAAATATATATTCTAGATCTGCACGGAAAACATGAGGGGGAAAAAAAACGCACACACGCATATTGCTCCCAGAGTGACGTGCTGTCCCTCCCAGACATGAGAAAGTTCTTGAAAATGTTTTGTCTGCGTGCGCTAAACTGACAGTATTTTATTAATAAAAGAGACACAGTGGCTCATTGCACACATTTCCCTCTATTGCTACAGCACCACCCATAGACATGAATCCCTTTCCCACCTACAGTCCCTGTATTTTTCAATTAGTAACTTTCTAGTTGAGAACTGTTAAAGTGGTTATGAAATGCTCTTTTTTATATTTTCATTATCTTCCCTGAGGTCCACTGATAATGTTAGTAAGGTTTTTATTTCACTAAAACAGTCATCATTTTGTAAAATATGATCATTTTCCACCCTGTCTCTGACCATCTTTCTGAAAAGCTCGATTTTTAACTCCGCTCCTTTAAACTTCAAGACTTTAGTCTTAGTCTTATCTCGGTTTCAGACAAGAGGAATTTATTTCAAGACCGGTCAAGACCACAACTGAATTGCTTGTGCATTGTCTGATTTATTTGTTAACATCATTACTGTGATTGGATGTAAAACTTCCTGCTTCAAATGCAAGAAATAACTTGACTCATTTCTAATTTGACATTTTTGTTACTGTTAACGGCTGTCACCCCTCCCCACCCCTTCACACGCACTCCAAGAAAGTGAATTCGGGAGACAGGAGAAGAAACTGTGGCTGTCTGAGAGATGTCAGCCAAATCTTCTGTAATACAATTTGGGTACCTAAACCAGTGTTTCCCAACCACTGTGCCCACTAGAGTGCCGTGAAAGATTGGGGGCGGAGGCCTCTTCTTTGGCACCCTCCCAGCAGGTGGCACCCAAGGCGACCGCTTAGTACGCCTATGCCTAGAAATGGCCCTGATTTTACTCAAAGACTAAAAGCTGTTTATTAGTGCACAGCATAGATTAACAGATGTTATGAACAGATGTGGCTTACTTGTCGCATTTCTCTCATGAAACACAAAAAGAATATGAGAAACTGTTACATACGATTACTAAAAGCAAATTCTCCTGTTTTAAACAACTCTAAAAACACTGTGATAGGATGTGTAGATTCTGAGGTATTGTAATTTTCATGGAGCACGTTTGACATCTGAACTAGTGAATGGAGGCCGGACGGCTGCTTTCGGGTCCTAGTGCCTGCCGGTTTTTCTCTCTATCAACAACGCGATTTTGACCCGGTGCGACTTATAGACAGATGCAACTTAATTTCTGGAAAATACAGTAAATAAAAAAAAAAATTATTACATTAAAAAAATTATTTGCTGTGCAGTTGCAAGAATGAATTTGCAAGAACAAATATACAAATTGGAAAAGACACTAATTTGTTAGTTTTTCATTATCCAATTAGCACTCTTGGCATCTGTGACCTCTGTGGCATCTGTGATTATACAGCATACCTATGTTACTTGCGTTTTTGGAATAGCCGAATTTCAAACATTACGAGTTCACGCTACTAAGACAGACAGAAAACATGGACAAGTTCTAGAAATGGAAAACTATCAACAATGGCATTGTGGGAAAGTGGTGTGCGATGGGATTTTTTAATCATAACAAGTGTGCCGTGGCAGAAAAAAGGTTGGGAACACTGACCTAAACCACAAAGAGTTCATCTGCAAAAAAGCGTACAAAAGAAAACACATGGCAGGATGTAAATTCTGTAATGCAATGATTACCGAGACGGCTGGGACCACGTCAAACTTTTATCGGCACTTAGAAAGGACGCATAAAGAAAGGTAAGCTAAGTGTAAGTGATGCTAGCAAAGTTATCTAGCTAACATTAACAATCTGCCTCTTGCTGCATTCCATTCAACTCGGAAAGTCAGATTTTCCAACTTCCTACTGGGAAAAGTGCAATGGAGCGCCACTTGAAGTCGTAACTTGGAAAGTCGTGCAGAATTTTAAACTCTGATTTCGCCAATATGCAGGTACGTGACGTCACACAATCTTGTCGGCACCCAAGAAGACGTACAAAATAAGTGATAAACATTCATTTGTATTAAATAATTTTGATAAATGAGTCAAAGTTCCTACATTACATGATATTAAAGCTTGTTTAACTAACGATAGCAGAGTAGCAGGTGTTCAAAACATGGTCAATTGTACTCTCTTTTGATGATCGTACACCTGTAGCACAAATGCTAGTGTTGCAGATTGTTTTGAATTGGGTTGTTAGGAGAGATCTCTGGTGACAGTCCTGCTAACACCTGCTAAGCTAATGGGAGCAAGGCAGTTTTATGTCCTTTAACGTCCTCTTCCGAGCATCTGATTTGAATGGAACGCAGCATCTGTACCTTATCTCATCTTCATCCCTCACTCAAAGAGATTTAGCGAGTATTAGCTCTACATATTAGCTACCTATGTATTTACTGTTTTTTAGGGTGTTGTTTCAGTTGTTTGCCAGCTATTTGCCACCTAGCTAGGTGCACAAGCTACCTAATTTGGTTAACATATATTGAGGGATGTAAATAATGCAGTGTTAACTTTGTGAGAGATTGCGGGGGCAGGGCTTGTAATGACAAATTGTTGTTCACAAGTTACTTGTTTGCTTGTGATAAACAATGACGAAACAGGCCACTTAAAGATATGTAGCTAATGTACACTCACCTAAAGGATTATTAGGAACACCATACTAATACTGTGTTTGACCCCCTTTCGCCTTCAGAACTGCCTTAATTCTATGTGGCATTGATTCAACAAGGTGCTGAAAGCATTCTTTAGAAATGTTGGCCCATATTGATATGATTGCATCTTGCAGTTGATGGAGATTTGTGGGATGCACATCCAGGGCACGAAGCTCCCATTCCACCACATCCCAAAGATGCTCTATTGGGTTGAGATCTGGTGACTGTGGGGGCCATTTTAGTACAGTGAACTCATTGTCATGTTCAAGAAACCAGTTTGAAATGATTCGAGCTTTGTGACATGGTGCATTATCCTGCTGGAAGTAGCCATCAGAGGATGGGTACATGGTGGCCATAAAGGGATGGACATGGTCAGAAACAATGCTCAGGTAGGCCGTGGCATTTAAACGATGCCCAATTGGCACTAAGGGGCCTAAAGTGTGCCAAGAAAACATCCCCCACACCATTACACCACCACCACCAGCCTGCACAGTGGTAACAAGGCATGATGGATCCATGTTCTCATTCTGTTTACGCCAAATTCTGACTCTACCATCTGAATGTCTCAACAGAAATTGAGACTCATCAGACCAGGCAACATTTTTCCAGTCTTCAACTGTCCAATTTTGGTGAGCTCTTGCAAATTGTAGCCTCTTTTTCCTATTTGTAGTGGAGATGAGTGGTACCCGGTGGGGTCTTCTGCTGTTGTAGCCCATCCGCCTCAAGGTTGTGCGTGTTGTGGCTTCACAAATGCTTTGCTGCATACCTCGGTTGTAACGAGTGGTTATTTCAGTCAAAGTTGCTCTTCTATCAGCTTGAATCAGTCGGCCCATTCTCCTCTGACCTCTAGCATCATTTTCGCCCACAGGACTGCCACATACTGGATGTTTTTCCCTTTTCACACCATTCTTTGTAAACCCTAGAAATGGTTGTGTGTGAAAATCACAGTAACTGAGCAGATTGTGAAATACTCAGACCGGCCCGTCTGGCACCAACAACCATGCCACGCTCAAAATGGCTTAAATCACCTTTCTTTCCCATTCTGACATTCAGTTTGGAGTTCAGGAGATTGTCTTGACCAGGACCACACCCCTAAATGCATTGAAGAAACTGCCATGTGATTGGTTGATTAGATAATTGCATTAATGAGAAATTGAACAGGTGTTCCTAATAATCCTTTAGGTGAGTGTATATAAAGTTATGTTACATCAACGTTAGCAAATGTCAACTTTGATATATGCTACACGGCGCAGTAAAGCTCCCTCACTTGGGTGAGACAGCTTGAGCTGTGACAGCAGAGAGTGGAGACCGAGTAATGCGCCTCCTCTAATTTGAACATTTTACATTTTAAATAGGTTGCTTTGCTTATGTTTGGCGTTCTTTGTTCTATTTTCAGCTATGTGGTTAGCAAATTGCACACAATTATACAAGGCTTGTTGTGGGTTAAAAAAAACAACAATGTAATATATTGTTTCTGAAAAGACAGAGAAAAGTGAAGACTTATGTATTGAATAATTGTTTGATATATTCTGTACTGGTTTCTAGGGGAAGAGTCATCCAGAAAACCTGATGCGATGCTTGCACAAAAATGTAATTGTTTTAGGTGGATGGTAAAACTTGAAAATTGTTGAATAAAGATGGTTAAGTTGAATTCAGCTCCTCAGTGTTAGTTTGCATTTGATTGCTCATAGAAAAAGGAAAATTCACACACACAAATTCACCTCTGCAGTCCCTTTTGATTATTTTATCAAGTCATTTCTCATGGTACACTGATAAGTACACACACACATACATACATACATACATACATACATACATATATATATATATATATATATATATATATATATAAAATGGCAATAAAAGTGGTGAATGAAGAGAAATCTTTTCTGTGGGTGTTTTGTATGGGAATGTAGATCTTTCAGATCAATTTGAGGAGTGCCTATGGTTTGCACAAGTGTGTCTTGCAGTGTGGGACTTGCACTGCTCTGGTCTTGATCTTGACTTGGTCTCACCCTGCCTTGGTCTTGGTCTTGACTTGGTTTCAACCCCTCAAAATCTTGGTCTTGTATCGGTCTCGATACACTCTGGTCTTGACTTGGTCTTGGTTTAGGTGGTCTTGACTACAACATTAGGAAACGCCCTATGTTATGAGTGGCTAACAGCATGCAGGCCCTCATATTCAGCCATTTTTTTTTAAAATCAGAAGAGAATAAACAAGCACCAATACATTAGAAATGTACATTTCATGGTTTACACATAACGCACGTCCAGCACATTGCATCCAAATATATTATACTATTCATCTTAAGCACAACTGTTAACAGCCTGTCTAAAACAGGCATTGATGTTGTGGCTGTAGAGGCCCACCTACCTGTCTTGAATTAATGAGTACCCCAACTGATGTAGGGTTGTCACGGAAGAAGAGAATGGGGCATTTTGGCAGCTTGGTTTCTGTCATGGTCTCGGTGATTCCGTTGGCTTGTTCCAGTCTGTGGTTACGTGTTCTCTCTGTTACTTACCACTCGCTCCCTCTGCCTTAGTATATCATGTTCTGTGTATTGGTTGCCAGTCTGCACTATGTGCGCCAGGATTGTGGTTACCTTGCAGCCTGTTACCTCGTCTCTCTTGACGCTTCTCCTGAGTTTCTCTCAGTGATACCTCACTGCACTGAATCTGCTCCACACATGACTACTATGCACACTATCATACAGACATGCTACTCTACAGAGATAAGATCTAGTCTGCCAAGACCAATATCCTATCAATATGTCATACCCATATTCACATGATAAATCTTTCCCTGAGTTGTCACAACTAAAATACTGTTATGGTTCTTTTTGGAACTTGTTATCAAGTTCCTACCAACTTTTGTTGGAGAAAAAAAAGAGATGCCTGCACTTTCTACTTAATAGCATCTATTGTGTTTCTCTGGAAAAGAAAATCATGTGCCTCGAATGACATGAGGGTGAGTAAATGAAAACAGAATGTTGTTTTTTTTTAACTATCTCTTTAATACTAGTATAGTGATGATGTCAGACCTCTTGAAGGAATCTCTTCACTGCAGCAGGCTTCTTATTGTGCAGGCCTCAAAGGATATTTTTAATCCCTGCCTAGCAAGTAAGCAATTCTTCACTCTGAATGCCATATGACCCGCAGGGTGACTTAATCCTATTTTTGACAACGTACACTCAAGCGTAGTTGGTGGCTTGTCACACAATACCTGAGGGTCATGTCTTACTCTCAGTGGGATAGCAGTTAGAGAGAGCATGTTTGTATGTCTGGTAATGTGTTGTCAAAGAGAGGATTAAAACACTGTGTAGGCCGACTGCCAAGTAAAGATCCTGTTCCCTTTGTGCCTTCATATACAATAATACTGGAGAGCTCTGCTCAGGCTCTTCAGTATTTCTGTTCTATGTAGCTGTCTGCTTTGTTGTCATTACTCTAAACATTAGTGAGAGATATATGATTGCAAAAAGATGACTCCATTAGGAAAACATTATAATTAGATAGACAAGGCAACCTTGTTTCAAAACATTCAAAGTAGGACAACCATCTTTCACCACGTAGATCTCCTTTTGGCTGCTAAAGATAACTGGTTGAGCATGTCAGGCTCATAGAAATGTAATCTTTGTGTCCAATTAGGTTTCATACATTTTTGAAAAACATTTGTAGCATTTTCTAAAAAAGTATATTTAAAGGAGTATTTAATCCAAAAATGAAAGTTCTCTCATCGTTTACTCACCTTCATGCCATCCCAGATGTGTATGACTTTCTTTCTTCTGCAGGTTCATACAATGCAAGTGAATAGTGGCCATAGAACTAACCCCAAACAACAAGTAAAGTAAATTATGACATTATTTTTTTTGTTAACCATTATTTTAATGCATTGGGTCAGGGGTTTTGAGCAATAATAGCAAGCAAAAAAGTGCAATTCAACATACTGGTCAATCCCCCTTTTCAAAATTCTTGGTGGTATGTTCTACACCTTCCTGTGCAGTGATGTAATGCTAGGAAAACTCTGGTGAGGACATTAAGCTGGTTTAGTGACAGGCTCTGGCAAGGATGATAGCCTCCTGTGGCCTCCCCTGTGATGAATGCTTTGCATCCCCCTCCTGTTTTTGCACAGCAGCTGTCCAGTAACATGTGGTAAGAGGAGAGTGAATCAAACTGGGATCTCAATTTTTAGGGACAACTGCACATGCTGGGCACTTCTTTGGCTTTTAGGAGATAGTGGTGCCAGCAGGGCAAAGCACTCTAAAGTTTCTCCACTGGTAATATCACTGTTATGAGATACCAAAGCAAAAAGATCTCACAAAATATGATACATTTTTCAGCTGGTAAACAATTTCTAAAGTTTGTATTAGTTTCAGAAAAATTGGTGTTTAGATAAGGCCTCCAGGCAGCAGGTGACACAAGTGTTTGACATACTGATTCCAAGAAGTCACTCTCTCTCTATTTGGTATGTGCAAAAATAAAAAAACTAAATATCAAACATTTGAACACGTAAGTCAAATTGAATTATATGAATGACATTGATATTGGATAATTAAATATCAAACCAACTGGCATCTGCATAAAAAAAAAAAAAAATACAAATAAAAAAAATGATCTTGTCTCGTTCTCTAGGTCGTCCATCTCAGGGGTGGTTAGGAGCCTTCCGTGTCCTCGTGCCGGCCCAAGAGACGGGGAGCATCAGCTTCCTGCGGGGGGCTCTATGCTGGGGCCGAGAACTGGGCTCGGGTTGAGGCGGAGCCACCTGGGCTTCCGCCGCTGCAGGGGGATGCCCTTGGCGAGCAGATGTGGTGCGTGATCTTGAGCTGCGCTGGGGCAAGATGTGCTGGATGGTCTCCGTCTGCTTCTTCACTGACAAAAACTGCTGACACCTCAACAGTGTCACCGAAAAGTCAGATCTGGTAGATGGGCGCTTTTAAAAAGTGGGCTTTGTCGTCGTACCTCATCTCGACCAGATTCAGCCACAAGTGGCGCTCCTGGACCACCAAGGTGGACATCGCCTGCCCGAGTGCTCGTACTGTGACCTTTGTCACCCAGAGGGTGAGGTTGGTAGCCGAGCACAGCTCCTACAGCATGT
Organism: Moxostoma hubbsi; assembly: GCA_032164185.1. Classification (NCBI taxonomy): domain Eukaryota; kingdom Metazoa; phylum Chordata; class Actinopteri; order Cypriniformes; family Catostomidae; genus Moxostoma; species Moxostoma hubbsi. Next base: position 14,519,534 of record JAVLUX010000044.1, read on the forward strand.
CAGGATCAGGACTACCCACGTGCAGTTCTTTGAGTGCCTTGGCCTGGTGTACCTGCAGGATGGCCATGGCATTCAGGGCGGAGGTGGCCTGTCCAGTGCACTGTAGGCTTTGGTCAACAGCGACGACAGTCCTACAGGCTCTGGAGGGGAATCCCGCCATGTGGCAGAATTTTGAGGGCACAGGTGCATTGCAACTGGCTTATTCAACAAGGGACCTCCGTGTACCCAAGGACCGCCCCGTCGTTGTGGGTAGTGAGAGCGTACAAACCCGGAAGTCTGTTTCAGGCAGCGAAAGGTGCCCTCCAAGACCCCGTCAGTTTGTCGTGCACCTCCGGGAAGAAAGGGACTGTTGGGGGTGGTTGCATGGCCATGAGCGACATCGACAGTATGCTCTCCGATGCAGCGATCGAAGACTCATCCTGCTCGCAGACCCCGAAAGAGACATCGGCCATGATGCAGGCTTGTCTCATTTCGGAACCAAACGGGAGCAAATGAGCGTGCTGGGGAACGGTTGGTCTGCGGAGAATTACCTGGCGAGACACCATTGAGGGTGGTTAGAGTGGCTTTCCCCCGGAAGAACAAAGCCGTGACCGCAACATTGCCATTGTCATATTCTCGCAATGAAAACATGAAACATCCGTAAACGCTGCCTCAGTGTGATCGCTGCCCAGACACGTGAGGCAGCGCCTGTGGCCCTCGGAAGTGGAGAGATAATGACCGCATCCAGGAAACACACAATGACGGAAACGCATCTTTAAAAAAAAGTTCAACATCAATGTGTGTGCTCTAAAAGAGAAAATCTACTCTTTAGCAGGAATATACACTCTTTTAGCGCTGTCGAAGCGCCCAGGGGCGAAATCTGCACTCGTCGTGCAGAAGGTGAGAAAGCCGCTGGAAATGCGGCATATATCCAACAGCATATGCTTCTTAAGAGGTTAATGGAACAGCAGTAATATTCAGCTTGCTGATAGTACAACCGCTCGGCTCCGAAGAGAAAGATTTGTGTGCATTCCAGCTCCTTTTATACCCGCATGCAAATTCCACTCGCCGATTCTCATTGGACTTTTCTCAAAGAATGGGAGGTGTCCGGGGCACTCAAGAGCGACCCCTAGTGTAACTACATCGACACAATGTTGAGTGAGTGACAGAGGGGGAACCAGAATTACATGTTTACAAAGTTAGAACAAGAACAAAAAAATTATTTAATCTATTTTCAAAAAGCTTTTCATTATCTTTGTGTTTCATTATCTTGAGATTTTTATACCATTGTTCTACAGTGACCAGGCAGCATGTATGGATCGCTGCAGCCATCTACTGGTTATAATTGTCATTTCATATAAATGTATGTATTTTTTTGCAGCAGATGCTCCAAATCCGGGCATTTGACGGGCACTTTGGGAAGGGGATGCCTCTCGAAGACTTGTTCCAAACAAAAGTAAGAAAGTTATTTTTTTCACAAAGGGCCGTTTAACAAGACTTTTAGTGAAGGATACATTCAAACTGTAATGCCATGCTCTTTTTAGAGAGCCAACATCAAAAGCGTTGTCCTTTGTAGTGAGTAGAGCATGGGGATGATCACTTTCAATTGGAATTCGCCCCATGGCACATTTTAAAAGTTTATGTTTTTAATTAAGTGAAAGTCATATAAAATGTGTTTATTTTATATGAAAATAACTGGTGTAATTTATTCATTTAGATTTAAGTAGGTCTAATATCATACAATTCCAATAGAAATGCATAAGATAAATGTTATTACTTGAGTGAAGTTAGTTTTAATATATTTCTTTATTTAAAAAAATACATGATTACCGTATTCGATCACATTTGCCTGAGAGTGAACTAAGAGTGTTGCCCTGTGAACAAACTCTGCAGAAGGGTTAAGTGTAGTTTAAGGGTCTAAATCCTTTTTTGGGACCCTGTAAATAAATAATGGCTAGGCCATTTTAGATTTTCTGTGCTGATGGGGAAATCTACTAAATGAAATATGGTAAAATGTGATAAAAAGAGAGGAGTTATATAAAAGTATTATTAAATTAGCTGAAATATTTAATAAACCCACACAAGGGATGAGGGGTGTGTAGAACTTTGACATTACACACCTAGTGAATGTGGTCATTGTTTGTAAAAAGAGTAAATCAGGCATTATTCATCAAGATATTCCAAGATTTGCTCCCAGAATGAGCAATTTAAAGTCAAGGATGTCTGCACACTTAGAAACCATCTTTGCATTTAGATTTTATAGATATTTTTCATTTTTTAATTCTTATAACCTGTACATTTATCATTTTAATATCCAAGACTTTTCTGTAGTTCAAAGAATTACTGCAGGTTCACTGAAGGCTAGATATTATCAGTGCTAACACGAACCAAAGTTTGGCTTCCATAAATATTTACAGTAGTTTCTTCTAGTATCACATCATTCCTGAGGGACTATATTGCCCCTTCAAATGAGATGAAACATCTGATCGCATGTAAAATCTGGAGAATCTAGTCACATTCTCTCCTAGCACAGGTCCCTGCACTCTATTAGCCAGCTGGCCAGAGAGATTACCCCTGAGTCCACTGGAATGTGCCGCTGAGCTTGAGTTTTGTCTTTTCTGGCTTACTCAGCACACTGTCATTCCCCTAAAAAACACTCTTTGTATGACTATATAATAATCTGTTATGCACCCTTGTAAGAATTCAATTCTTCTAGCATTACAAAACAATAAAGCTTCTTTTACTCACATATTGGGTTTCCATTTTTCAAATAACTATATAAATCATTGTTCTCACACTGTAAAAGGTTTAGCAGAGGGAACTGAATAAGCACAAAACACTATCCTACTGAGCTTTTTTTCTGATCTGACTGTGAATTCGGCAACAGTAGGTCGAAATACTTCAGCTAAAATCTGTGCATACCGCATACTCTAATTTAAACCACTGCCCCCAGTGGCCGAAGAATATATGGGCACGTGTGAGCTACATTTCCCGGGTGAAATGTTAGAAAAAGCGGTGCCAAAGGTGAGTTGTTTTTGGTTTTTAATGATGTAAAGCAGTAAAGTCCCAACCCTAACTGTCAATCTAACTGTCAATGGAGTAAAAACATTATCTTAGAGGGAAAATGTATGATCATCATCAATGATTATGTAAGCGCAGTTACTTCCTGGTTTCCATATGTGACGGAAACCAGTGTCTCTGAGCAGCAGAAGAAACACCCATAAATTGTGCCACACGAAAAAGCTAAGCACATTTAAATTGATGCAAATATGTCTGATGGGAGATGGTGCTTGTCAGCAACTCGGAAGAATGGGGTACTGGAACATTCGGTAGCAACGTGTCGACTTCCCGAGTTATCATGCTGGTTTAGATTCAGGTTGTCTGCAGGACCAAGAGCAGCTAATCTAGAATAGCAGTCAGTCTCTCAGGATTCAGTTGACTGGCACCACACAAACAAACTATGTGTCACATTAGGTCTTATCTGCTTTGACAAGCATGAAGTCTGCAGCACAAAAGGATCATCCACAATACTTGTGTCATTCCAGAAAATAATAGTTTTTCCCTGATTAAAGGAGCAATTTAATAGATCCAGGATTTCAGGGATAAACAGACCATGCTGCTGAGAGTCTGGCATCCTTTGTCATAGTTCAGCATTAGCAGTAAGAATGGTAACAGCTGAAAGAATATAGGGGGCATGACAGGGAAACAAGACATGGCCTGCTGTCCTCTTAATCTGGCCGCGGTTTCCTGCTGACAGATGCGTTAACGGGAAACTGCAGGCCCAGAGTCTGGCGCCAAACTGTTTTATGGCCCACTGGGTGAGTTCAGGACTTACTTCAGGGCGGATAAAGGCTAAGTTACAATAGCATGGCTACTGGACCGAACCACTCGACCAGTCAAGAAGGGGAGTGTTTGAGAGAACCCCCGTGGGACACTGGCACATGCTCTCTTGCCCATACACCCTTAAGCAGGGGTGGATTTAGGCATGGGTGACATGGACAGCCACCCGGGGCATTTAATGCTCTTGGTATTGTTACTAGGGATGTTGATTTAACACGTTAATTTACCGCCATTCATTTTATGAAAATAATGCGTTCCAAAAATAATGCAATTGATCATGCCCCGACCCATAGGTAAATACGTAATAAGCAATGTTCTAACCATCGGAGCAATTCAAGCTTTATGTTCCACTTTGATTTTTTTGCAAATCTGTGACAGTAGGGGGCAGTCAGTGCAACTCCAGCTGTACATGCAATGGGCCTCATCACTCAAGAGGAATTGGGCAGAAGCAGTTGAGCAGTTTCCACGGGCTGGAATGATGCACGGCCGGTCCCCAATCAGCCTGATGGGGCGCGAGGGATAAAGGTGGCCGGTGATGACAGTTTGAGAGAGAGGATTATGGGCAGCTGCCCTGTATGTGTTTTTGAGTGTCTTTTTATTTAATTAAATATTATTTATATTGTTAAGCCGGTTGTCGCCTCCTCCTTTCCCTAACCCTTCTTACAATACTAAATTCTTTATTTGGCGGCCTATCTTAGTAAATATTGATACATGTGATTAATTGCGATCAATAATATTAATTAATCAGCACATCATGTTATTAATTTGATTACAATTTTATTCATGCGTCCTGTGTGACCGGCTCTCATTCTGTGGCTGCTCTTTGCTTGTGAGATTTCTTTGACTTGCTGACTGCCCCCTGCTGAAATGCCTTGTAAAAACATGTACTTCAAGCTTAAATTGCTCAGAAGATAGTAAAATATGTAATTTGACTACAGAATTTATGTATGGGTCAGGAAACATGATTAATTAAGTTTTTAATGCAGGTCAGGAAACATGATTAATTGAGTTTTTAATGCATTATTTTTGCATATAATTAATTGGAAAAATTGACACGTTGAATTGACAGCCTTAATTTAAAAATTCAAAAAATACACTATTCACGTTTAAATTCTATTAAGAATCAAATTTAAGGTGTCAAAAATGCAAGTTACGTTAGTGCTGCAGAAATAACACACTTCAACTTTAAAAAAATAAATCTATTCCAGCATTCTATGTTCTTGAGAAACTGCTCATCATTTCCGCTAATGAGCAGAATCTCTGGCGATGTTGAGCAGAATGTTTCAAGTGTTTCAGTCACCTTCAGTGGTTAGTGCAATTTCATCCAATACAAATCAAAGTAATGAATGTCTAGAAAGGCCTTTCATAAATTAAAAACATGAATAGGAAATGAATAAAATGGAGTATAACTGCCCAAGCAGCACTCATATTAAAACTCTGTTATTTCCCAAAACCAAAGTGCATGAATTGAATTAAAAGGGATCATATCAAGTAAAATCGGCTTTTGCTTGATCTTTTGATTTTTGCTTGATCAGATTCCTAATAGTTATTTTAGTTGAAAAACAGTGAGAAATAGCTCACCATGACCACAAATCAGTTTTGATGTGACATCCATGCATCAGAAACAGGCAAATGTAATAATGTAATTGAGAATAGATTGTTCCTATGTGAATTGCTGATGTAGAAGGATTATATTAATGCCACATGGTCTTAATTTATCTTAGCCAAACACAAATACTGCTGGTCTCGTCAATCCAGCCTCTGTTTTTCCAGGTTATTCAGCATTGAGGCAGGGTGTGGTGGTACGAAGGAAACCACATCCTTCTGGACTTCATTGTACATTGCACCTGTGAGAATGCTATTGGCTTCATCACCTTCCTCCCACTCTCTGTCCTACCAGTGACCTGAAAGGAGGCTGTGATTTCACCAATCATCAGCTTTTCACGCCCTCTATACTTCAGTAAGCTAAATGTAACCTTGCATAACAATAACAAACAGTGAAGAAAAACTTTGAACATTGATCTAAAGATGTGGCATGGTATCAGCTCGGTTCAGTCATGACAATTCTTGCCAACTATTATGACATATAAGTAGATTTGGTCATGGCAGACTGCTTACAATGCTGCTGCAATGCAAGTACATAAACTTGCTAGTTGAGGTTGACCCATAGTGGATTTTGCATATTAAAATAACTAAGCTGGTGGAAATGGCCGATAACCGATTAATCAGCCTATAGTTTTTCAAATCAATTTATTGCCTTTCCTTACTGTGACGGGCACAAACACAGAGGTCAAAAGAGTCCAAAATGAAAGATGAAGTTTATTGTGCAACCAAAATCTCAATAATAAATAGAAAAAACTAATGAATATTTGATGTATAATGCAGGACTTTGAACTATGAATAAGCCTGAAATACACCGGGGACAATTATTTTGAAAGCTCTGTGCTCCCAACTCACACATACACATAAGGGAAACAAAACATGCACTCTTACAATCATCTACAATGCATTACAATACCTTATAAACACTATAAAATAAACATTGTCATAGTGGCTAATAAATACTGTATGAGCAATAGGCTAATTCATTAAAAGTAAATCATCTTTCATCAATTGTAGATCATCAGCGATCACGTTTCATAATTGTCCAGTATTTCAGTAATCCGTTATTGTATATTAAAAAAAAAAATAAAACTGGTCTTGTGTCTTCATTGGGACCCTTTTCTGTAAAGCCCTCATGTAAAATGCCATTTTCAGCGTCTCTGGATCAGAGACTGGTGAAACAGGAAGTGGCTATGGTCACACTCACCGATCCAGATGAAACATGGCCGTCATATTAAATAGCCAACTGAGTCGGAGCACTTGGGAGGTCCCCATACACCCACATGTTTACCTGACCACAAACATTGTTTACCTGATTCAGCTGAGCTTTTGTGTTGGTTATGCCCAACGCTTGAATTAGTTTCACTGTTGCCTCATGTTCTCTGATGTAACTCACTATATTGTTTCTATTCCATATTACATTCATTAAAGGTACTATATGTGATATTTTTACTGTACTAAATCATAAAATGACCAGGGGTGTAAAGTAACAAACGATAAATACTCACGTTTCTGTAATTAAGTAGTTTTCCCCAGGAATTGTACTTTTTTTAAGTAGTTTAAAAACTGTATACTTTCATTTGAGTACATTTTAAGTAACTTTGAATTTGCTTTTGTCTCACCATCTGTGTTCACTACTTCCCTGTCCTGATTTTATTTGTATCTATCAACATGATTGGCTAGGAAGAGTCATGTGACTTCCATCACATCAAATCACACTTTAAAAAAAACTTGATCAACAGCTGTAGATTGGTTGCCAACTCTTATAGATATGGAAGATGCCTCAAACACATTTCAACACCTGAACATCACGGCCGCACCTGAAAGGGATTTTTGCAGTGAAAAAGGCCAATTGCTTGAGCGTGTCATTGTGAGTTTAACTTGCTCAAGCCAGATATCAGCATTAAGCCTGCCTCTAATTTTAAGAAACAAATCAAGGTAAATGTATTATTTCTGCTCACTAGATTCTGTCTATAACATAGCCTGTAATTTAACTTCCATCACTGAGATTATTGGGTTGTGAGAGGCAATAGGGGTTGGTGATAATAAAATCCTGATAAAAAAAAAGAGAGAGAGAGAGAGAGAGAATGTCCTCGATATTGATGATAAACTTTCTTTTTTTTTTTGCATTCCTTGCATTGTTTTGACATGTTTTAATGCGCAACAGTAACTCTCTGTCGACATTAAGGGAAATTTAGACATTACACATAAACTGATTTTAATGTAATTCTTTCATACATTCGATAGAATATGGGGATCATTGTATTGAAAATAACTTTTTCTTCTTTTAATTTCTATAATCATGTTGCATCATCAGATTTATGTAGTGATGTATTTTAAAAGTTGTCAGTCACAAACGTAAAACGTAAAATACCTGTATTTTTTATTCTTTCTGGCAAACAGCCATAAAAGGGAATGTAAATTACAGTATGTGTGCTACATTTTTAAATCGCAGCATCAAGTTTTTATTATAAAGGGGCATAGCTTTTGCAAAACAGTACTTGATATTCACTACTTATGAGTACTTTTAAATGAGATACTCTTTTACTCTTACTTGAGTAGTTTTTAGGACAGGTACTTTTACTCTACTCAAACTACATGTTTTAAGAAGTAACATTACTTTTAATTGAGTATTATTTTTCAGTACACTTTCCACCCCTGAAAATGACCATAATATGTCATTAGAGAATTAGGAAACATGCTAAGGTGAAATACTGGCTTCTTTGATAACAATGCTACAGCAGTATATTCTACTTTGAAACACTTTTGGACAATCGGACTTTAAATACCTCAATGCCGACCTGCTGTCAAAAACAACAGTGGAGCCCTTTGTCTGGAAACAGGAAGCACCCGCTCTCAGAACGATCCAGTGCTGGTTGGACCAATCAGTTTTGATCACGCGGACTGGGAGATGTTCCGGTCCGCCTCTGATGACGACATCGAGGTCTACGCTGATAATTTAACGTGTTTCATCAGGAAGTGCATGGAGGATGTTTTACTGACCAAAACAATATGGATCTACCCTAACCAGAAACCATGAGTTAATAGCGATGTTTGTGCGGCACTTAATGTGCAGACCTCCGCTTTTCTCGGAACGTAGAGGAGCATAAACAAGCCAGTTATGCCCTCCGCAAAACAAGCAGAGCAGCCAAATGGCAGTACAGGGACGAGACTGAAGGACAGTTCAACACCACCGACTCTAGAAGCATGTGGTAGGGAATTCATATCATCACAGTCTTCAAAGGGAATAAAAACTCTGCCTTTAACATCCTTTTAATGCTCATTTTGAGGGAAATAACACCATCCTCATGGAGTGAGCTCTCGCGGTGAAGCTACAGAGGTTAGTTCACTCTCCGTCTCTGTAGTGGATGTAACCCGATCCTTCCGACGGGTGAATATCCGTAAAGCCGTAGGTCCAGACGGCATTCTGGGCTATGTAATCAGAGTGTACGCGAACCAACTGGCTGGTGTTTACGGACATTTTCAACCTTTCCCTCTCTTTGACTGTAGTCCCCACATGTTTTAAAATGTCCACCATTGTGCCTATACCAAAGCAATCCAAAATCACTTGCTTAAATGACTGGCATCCTGTTGCTCTGACCCCCATCATCAGCAAATGCTTTGAGAGACTTATCAGAGATTACATCTGCTCTGTGCTGCCCACCTCACTGGACTCAACATCTCCTCATCACTGACCCTCAACACTGGAGCCCCGCAGGGCTGTGTTCTCAGCCCACGCCTGTATTCCCTGTACACACATGACTGTGTGGCGACACATAGCTCCAATGCCATCATCGTTTGCTGATGATACGACAGTGGTAGGTCTGATCACTGACAATGTTGAAACAGCCTACAGAGAGGAGGTGCACACTATGACACGCTGGTGTCAGGAGCACAACCTCTCCCTCAACATCAGCAAGACCATGGAACTTGTAGTGGACTTCAAGAGAAAGACAGAGATCACAGCCCCATCACCATTAATGGAGCACTGGTGGAGAGAGTCAGCATCTTCAAGTTCCACATCACTGAAGAACTCGCATGGTCCGTCCACACTGAGGCCGTTGTGAAGAAGATTCACTAGCACCTCTTATTCCTGAGACGGCTGAGGAAGTTTTGGAATGAACCAACACATCCTCACACGGTTCTACACCAGCACTGTAGAGAGCATCCTGACTGGCTGCATCACCGCCTGGTATGGCAACAGCACCGCCCACAAACACAAAGCCCTACAAAGGGTGGTGCGAACTGCCAGACACATCATCGGAAGTGAACTTCCCTCCCTCCAGGACATATATACCAGGCGGTGTGTGAGAAAACTCGGTGGATCATCAGAGACTCCAGGCAACCGAGTCATGGGCTGCTCTCACTGCTTCCATCAGGCAGGCGGTATCGCAGCATCAGGACCTGCACCAGCCGACTACATGACAGCTTCTTCCCCCAAGCAATCGGACTTCTGAACACTTGATCTCTCATGATCAATATACACCAGCACTGCACTTTATTAATCTATTATCTCACACTGGACTGTCATAATTATATTCTCTCTTAACAACACACTGGCAACTGACTATCAACCGACAGCCTGAATGTCAATATAGCAAAATACATCCTACTGTATATTTTATATATACTATTTTTATTGTATACTGTGTATTCTAACATTGTATATCATTGTTTGTATATTGTGTTGTGTGTAATTATGTGTATATTAGATATGTAAATTATGTTGTGTAAATATGTTGTTTATTGTAATTGGTATATGTCTCATCACTGTCATGACTGCAATGTTGCTCGGAACTGCACACAAGACTTTCACCCACTGTTGCACTTGTGTATATGGTTGAGTGACAATAAAGGGATTTGATTTGATTGAGATTCCACCCAACCTAAAAATCCTCACCATCGATCTAAAAACCACCATGACCAGAAAAAACAAAACAAAGATAAATATTGGAGATGCTTTTGGAAGATGGAGACAGCTTAAAGCCCAGAAATCCTTTAAAACAGATGCTGAGTTGGCTAATTTGTGTATCAACATTCTGGTAACCTGCATGAGCTTCGGGTCTGGGGCAGGGCAGACAACTCACCAATATTTTGAATTTGGACTGCAGTACCCATTTCAAATGCTTGTTGTCAATCTTACATATAGTACTTTTACTTTTAAACGGTTCTGAGCATGTCACTGCATCGGCATGCAGCAACTATTCGTTTTCATTATTATTAATGCCTTTATAACATTACTGCTGGAAAAGATGACTGTATCGCAGTAAGAGAGAAAAGATTTCAGGGCTGCAGAAAAAAAGCTGGTACACGCACACAAGAATCACTATAGGAATCCCTATGAAATATTCAAAGAATAATTAGATATATTAAGTCAAATGTGTCATTTTGTTATTTTAGTCATTAGTCATTGAGTTTTAAGACAAGAGTAAGATACACTCATCGACCACTTTATTAGGAACACCTGTACACCTTCTTATTCATGCAATTATGTAATCAGCCAATCATGTGGCAGCAGTGCAATGCATAAAATCATGCAGATATGGCTCAGGAGCTTCACTTAATGTACGCATAAACCATCAGAATGGGGAAATAATGTGATTTCGACCGTGGCATTATTGTTGTTGCCTAACGGGCTGTTTTGAGTATTTCTGTAACTGCTGATCTCCTGGGATTTTCACACACAACAGTCTCTAGAGTTTACTCAGAATGGAGCCAAAAATAAAAAACATCCAGCGAGCAGCAGTTCTGCAGATGGAAATGTCTTGTTGATGAGAGAGGTCAACGGAGAATGGCCAGACTAGTTTGAGCTGACTGAAAGACTATGGTAACTCAGATAACCACTCTGTACAATTGTAGTGAGCAGTACAGCATCTCAGAATGCACAACACATTGAACCTTGAGGGATACAACAGCAGAAGACCACGTCAGGTTCCACTGCTGTTAGAAAAGAACAGAAAACTGAGGCTGCAATGGGCCTACCATCTGTGTACCTCAGAGGAAATTGAGATTCATCAGACCAGGCTCTGTTATTACTGTATTTAACTGTCCAGTTTTTGATGATCATGTGAAGTTATGCTGAAAAGTGAACCAGACTTTATGCTTCAAGTCAAATGTCTGGCTATGTAAGACTACCGTGATAGTAATGCTAAGGTATTCTTTGATAATGATGTGGTAAATTAGAGTACCATATAAATACTATGGCAAATTAATATAGTAATCATACATAACCATGGTATACTGTAATAATATACCATAGTATTACCGTCTGATTACCCTCACTCTTATCATGGTACTCCCACAGTCATTTTTTGTAAGGGAAATTAGTGACTGTAATTTTGCTGCTGTAAGTATGACATGTTTCTGGATCAACATCCTTGTTGATCATGGAATAATATTCCATCCTATTTTAGGGGTCAGGTTAGGATTAAGTTTAAGACTGGAATTGGGGCTTAAACAAAATTGAAATCAATTTATAATTTCACAATCACTGATTTTGGGGGTAGTTGATGGTTAGGGTTAAGGTTAGGGACAGTGTTAGGACAATGTTTCTTTGACAGCAACATTGTTAAGCAATCCACAAAATCTGTCTATCCAGGAACACGTCCTACTTGGCAAAATCACAGTCACCAGGGGTAATGAGGACACATAATTCACTATATGAATGGCAGCCCAGTAGGCAGTAGTAATGCGTTGCACATGACAATGGTAGAATCTTATAAGGTGAAAGAGTCTTGTGGTCCATAATGTCCAAAAACCCCATCTAACAGGAGCAGGGACACCACAGTCTTTCGCAGACTCTCCATCTGAATACTAAGGTTTAAGGTTTATTCTAAGGTTTTATTGACTTGGGTTTCAGTCCATTGGAATAGTCTTTGCAAATGTCTCCAAAGTCTAGACAGGTACGGAACGTGAGGCTTGTTCTATTTTGACATTCCATGATCACATCACAATCTTCTTTACACGTTTGAGCTAAAGCAGCAAAATACTTGTCTTAACCCCCAAAAATACAAGTTTTGTTGCTTTTAGTCCATGTCTTAGATTTGTTAGATTTGAGGTTATCTATATGCTTGTGTGTTCCAAAAAGCGACAAAATAAACTTTTACCAGATGAACATTTGAAATTGACAGTCTTTCTTTTCTGTAAAAATGTATCAAATTATGGATAACTCTTCACAAATCAAATGCTCTCTAGAATGAGAATGCCCCTCCCCCAAAACCACCTGCAACCAACTGGCAATAGCAAGCAGCAAATCTTGGCTACTGGCTTGGTAAACATAAGGATGAGCCCTCCATTATGTCCTGCTCCAACTTCCTTTTTCCATATGTCAACAGAGGAAAGTAAATAACATTCATTAACCATTTAATGGGGTCTTTCTTTCATCTGTAAGTTGTAATTCATCTGTACGAAGTTTTCCAGAAGGATGTAAATTGTATGCACATTTACCCCCCAATTTTTTTGAAAGTGCATACAATTTATATTCCTCTTAATAAGAAATAATCTGCATAAATGTATATAAAATGTAGTGAACATAAATGTAGTGTAAATGTAATATCACGTAAAAAGAAAGACAAAACTTTTTTTTCTCACCATAAAAGCATTTCCGATGGGAAAGGTAGATGTTTCTGTGAATGGCCAACTACTTTGCCCAAGGTAAAAACTGAACTCAGATCAGTTTCCACTATAAATATTCCTTTACTAAAAATATAGTGGCAGAACATATTAGCATATGAAATGACTACAGTACCATGGTACTGAATGATACTATAATAATATACTACGATATTTAAATGGTGCTCAAAAGTATTTATATAGTACTTTAAGGTGAAATAATACATACAGATGACATTAAATTCAAATGATTTGACATTTATGTATAACAAGAAGTTACCTCAAGGCTTTAAAGTAATATTCCAGGTCAATACATGTAAAGCCACTTCTATTAAAATGAATGGGAGAAACTGGAAAGCCCAACTGTCCACAGAAGTAGAAAGAAAGTCCCACGTTGCAGGTAAAAGAGATATTCATCTTTTAAGTCATCTTTTAGATACAGACATCGCCTGTTTCAAGAACGCACATTAGTTATGCAAGCTGAGTTTTTTTTTTAGCATAGTCTGAGGTAAAGAAGCACAAAGTATGATAAAGTGTGTTGTCAGATTTTACTGCTGATTTGAAATAGGCTCTTTGATCATAATCTTGACCAATCTTTTTGGAGATTTCGGTCTTCCCCCATTCAAGTAGATAGGAGCTTTACTTGTATGGCGCTTGTTTACATAGAAAAAAGCTGCCTGGGAGCGTTCCAGTGTTGGACGCCAGTGGATTGACTTCCTAGAAAGACTTTGGTAAAGCTCAATCAACTGCATTTGTGGCATAATGTTGATTACCTCAAACATCCCTTCTTTTCTTTAAAAAAAACAAAAAGAAGCGAAAATCGAGGTCATAGTGAGACACTAGTGGAAGTGAATGGGGCCAATTTTGGGAGGATTTAAAGGTAGAAATTTGAAGCTTATATCACAATACATGTATATACAGTACACTGCTATATCTATACACCTATAATTAAGTTTGTTTGTTTTTTATAGTTTTTCTGTGTTTTTTATGTGTGTATGTGTGTGTGTGTATATATATATATATATATATATATATATATATATATATAAAAATTGGATATAACTTTACACAGAAAAGGTTAGTAAGCGATTATATCTCACTAAAATCATGTTACCACGCATATTGTTTACGTCTTGTGTCTTTACTTTTGAAACAGTTTCATTATTACAGATTGTTCACATTCACTTCCATTATAAGTGCCTCACTGTTACACAGATTTTGCTTTTTTTTTTAAAGAAAAAAAAAATATTTTCTTTGTTATCAAAGCTATAGTAAGCAGGGGGCCCATCTATGAAACAGCACACGTCTTCATTTGTTTAGTGCGAAGTATCTTGGCACAGCAATTGTTGTGGATCTTGTGTAAACCATGACTTTGGTTTGCTTGGAATCAAAGCAAGTTCACCAAATACAGTATTCATGGACATGATAAATCTGATCGGCAAACCCAATTCTTATCTTTCCTTTACCATGAAATTCTGTATCGCTAGATAATTGAGGTTTATTTTATGCTAAGTGTACCATAAAGCATAGGCAGTCTACAAAAATAATTGATATGAGGGACAATAATAATCTGTCCTTAACTGTTGATGTCTGTTCGTTTGAATTCTGATGTTTGTTTTTAGGCCAAGCAATTATATTATAGTAGGAAAAAAATACTTTAAAAATTACCTTAAACTCCAACATTTCCTGATGCAAATGATATTCCAGAGTTGGTGGCGGTAGCAGAGACGGTCATGCTGATCCATGTCGATAGATGGCAGTACAGTGTCTAACACCACTGTCGTATCAGTACTTCAAGTACACGAAGAAGAGCAGCGCTAATGCTAGCTAGAGAACTACTGAATGCCCCTTTAACTTGTATTAAACCCGGAATATTCCTTTAAGACCGGGGGGGGGGGGGGGGGGGTACAGATATTGCTAACTAATGCACTAAAAGGTCATTAAAAATGTCTATTCATCATTGATTTGCAGGATGACAATGGAAAATTGAATTACAGTATGCTGCCAATGAAGCCAAGAAAACACAATTACACAATTCTATTGAGTGCCACAAAACTGACCAGCTTTAATAACCAATTGCCTCTTCCTGAATGAGTGAGGCAAAAAAACTGACCAAGTCATTGGGGAAAAAAGCCATCCAAGTCATTGTTTACATGTTCAGTCTCCATGCGTGCATCTTGTGCCAGATTTTCACCAACTGGCCCTGGGAGTTCCAGGGAAACCATTTTAAAGTGCCAACGTGCCTAGTTCATTACTCTTAAGGGGGGTAACCATTAGCATATGTCCCAGCCGGTTGTTTTGTGCTTTATTAGACTAGTACATCTCGTCTTGCTAATCACAACAGCGCTGACACAACTGCCAGGGGACTTTTGTTTATGAGGTTTTGCAGTAAACAGAGATCCATATAAAAAAGTAGTGCTAATGTTACTAATTGGGTGCTTTTCCTTTCCCATGAGTTTGCTTTCATTTACAAGAGTGCACACTATACATTGTCAGCCTCAAACTGAAAAACACTGCTATAGTCATTTATTCTGTCCGAATGTTTTAACATGTTTTTCACTGATCCCCATTTGTCTGAGAATCTTTACTGGAACTTGTGAAACAATCATTAAAACTTGAAATTCATGTATCAAATACCTAAACTATGGGATCGCTTTCATATGCAAGAGTACACACTATACATTGTCAGCCTTTTTGAGTCCAAGGCCCCCCATTGTTCAAGACCATATTTGAAGCCCCCA
This sequence comes from Moxostoma hubbsi, assembly GCA_032164185.1. Classification (NCBI taxonomy): domain Eukaryota; kingdom Metazoa; phylum Chordata; class Actinopteri; order Cypriniformes; family Catostomidae; genus Moxostoma; species Moxostoma hubbsi. The sequence goes on from JAVLUX010000044.1 coordinate 14,535,307, forward strand.
TCCACCTGGAAACTTTAGTGTCAATATATTAAGATAATTCATCACCATTAATTTTGTGATTCCAGAAGATTTAGGAACTACCAGTTTGTAGGCCAACAACTTGATTTTAGTAGGTTTTTAGCAAGTTAGTTCAGTATATATATATATATATATATATATATTAAAATTATTTTGCATCCTCTTGAGGCCCCCTAGTTGAGAACCACTGGCCTAAACCATTTTTGTTTGTTTTGGAAGCCAATACATTATTTTCTTTCTTTACTGTTGCACTATAAAAAAATCGAATTGCTGTTTGTTCGAGAATACTGACCAATCAATTGTTTGAGTTTGTGATGGGACTATCTATTAGCCCAACCAATACAGGAATCCTGTTTGAAAAACAGTCATTCTTTTTTGTAATACCATGTGATGACACTAGTGGTACAGAAACAATACACTTTACCTTTAAACCAGCATTCAGTTTTTATGGTCAATATGGAGAATACTGCCATTCAAATCTCTAACACTTACACAACATATTTAACTTCTCAATCAGTGGACTTGTATCCTATCAACAATTTGCAGACAAGCAACAGTAACTCAATGTAGGCCTTTGTTTGAGTGACTGCTCTTATTTCAGACTCATTTTGGGCTACAGGCTGTAGCAGTCCACCATAAGTTCATTTTTTACAAATGTGGTCCGATTTTCCATTGCAAGGTGATTATCATTGCTCTCCATGACATTGTGTATGTCCGAGGACAGCGTAGGGAAAACATTGCAAAGTGTGCAACCATCAGCCAAGATGGCATCCTTCATTGTCACCCTTGGACCCTACAACTGCCAATTGCATTCCCAGACATATTGCATAACATTCTAATGCCATCAGACCACAGGTATGACCCAAAGTAGCTGTCATTTGTCTCAATAATGTTAGTTGGCAGGGATAAAACCATCAACCATCAACTCTTATTACAATATGGAGGCTATCCATGGATGACTACACCACTCCTTGTGAAACTTGCTCCTTTGTTATGGTAGGTTTAACAGGGCTGCTTCTAGCTATAAGCGGTATAAGCAGCCACCTAGGGCCTCTGAGCCACCAGGGGGCTCTGCAACAAGGAATTCATTTTTTTGACAATGGTAATCAGTACATAGATTCAGAATTAATAATGTATTATTTTATTTTAACATGGTTGGCAGTTATTGGATGATGCTGGACATTACATTGAATCAGAATTAATTATGCTCATTTCTGATGTCTGTAACGTCTCAATTTTTTTGTGGACATACATTTTTAGGAAAACTATTCGCTCTAGAAATATATTTGTTTTATTTTTTGCACATTTATTAGGTGTTACTAGTTACAAATCAAAAAGGGAAATGCAAAATGCACACAGAAGTCACGCTCGGCTCTCAGGAGGTTAAGGGAGATCAGTTGTGACAATTTCAACATGCTATGATTTGGTACACTTTAATTCTAATCTTGGATACTATTTAGGGCGCATAGGGATGCACCAAACGTCCCCTACCTATTAAGAAAGGCATACCTTTCTCTGTGTAAGAGCCAGATAAATGCATGTCACCCATTAACAGACTGGCAAATACTGAAACACACACACAACGGTTTTAAGTTCAATGTCAACTGTTTATCAAAAACAAATAGAGAGTCTGAGTGTGTTTTTAAGTGAAAGAGAGGGGACGCTGCTGTGTGGATAACACTCGAGGCTCAAAATGAGACTCGAGCATTTTGGTGAAAAGTCCTTCTGGTGACAGCTTCTCAATGGTCTTTTACCCTAGCCTCATTTCCACATCAAACGATGAGGAAAGGGATACTACCCATGGGGTACAGAGTAATGAGCACCACTGCTTTCTTCTCGCTCTCCGTTCCTCTGGCTTCTTTAAAGAAGAGGGAAAGTCCCTGATGCTTTAATGATCTTCCCTTAACCAGACAAACTTGCAAACAATTACAATGCTGTTCTATCTTGTCCATTTTCAAGCTCACTTACAAGCCCATTAACATTCACTTGATAATGGACTCAAATGGCAAAAAGGGGTTTCTGTGCTTTGCCTAAAATAGAACTAAAAACCTTAAACATCAAGGTGTACAATGGAGCCTTTATGCTCCGGGTTTTGATGAGCAGAATAATGAATCCTGTTGCTGTATATACGGACAGCTTTTTTTCCACACAAATGCAGAAGTGTCGGACAACTACTTCACCAACCACCATTCATGTACACGGAGTTGATATTGGCAGATCTACATAACAAATATGCCCTTTGTGGTGTTGTAAGAAATCGTTCCATTTTGGGTCTGACTGGGCACAGAAGACATCATATTAGGGCTAGTTGTCACACTTTTTACTCTACAGATATTGACAGTCAAAAAATAAATCTACCCTGAAAAATATTCACTAAAGGCACATCCTTGATAGCACATTACCAGATGTGTATTTGAAATGTGTGTGTTTACATCTGAAAGATGTTTTTTTTACTGTGTTTGCTCATCTCCAATACGTCTATATGACGGATGTCAATACATATGTTTTGGATGTCAATAAGACATTCAGCAGATGTCTTTGAGATGTTTATGATTTAGAATGTTTGTAAATCTGATCTTTTTTAAGAAGTTTAGCAGATGTTAATTAGATTGTGATGCTTTCCAGATGAAAAGATCTAAAACGGACATATTGGAGATATAATTGTGCTATCTGTGATACTCGGATCCAAGAACAAGCATTTCTACTGCAATTGCTCAGGAAAAAAAGACTGTTAATATAAGACATGTGGACCTTTTGTGACAACATTCCTAAATGTGAGCATTTTGTCTAAATATATGAGGTAAGTTTTAAAAATGAGAACCTGCAAAGTGCAAACTGATTTTTTTATTTTAGCATGCAAAAATGTATAATGTAAACAGGTGGTTTACAGGTCAAGTCAAGTCAAGTCAAGTGGTTTTTACTGTCGTTTCAACCATATACAGTTAGTACAGTACACAGTGAAACGAGACAATGTTCCTCCAGGACCATGGTGCTACATAAAATAACATTGGACAAATCATAGGTGGCTCAGGTGGAAGAGCGGGTTCGTTGTCAATCGCAGGGTTGGTGGTTCGATTACCGGCCCACATGACTCCACATGCCGAAGTGTCCTTGGGCAAGACACTGAACCCCAAGTTGCTCCCAATGGCAGGCTAGCACCTTACATGGCAGCTCTGCCGCCATTGGTGTATGAATGTGTGTGTGAATGGGTGATTGGGACACAGTGTATAGCACTTTGGTAACCTCTTAGGTTAAAGCACTATATAAGTGCAGACCATTTACCATATAATTACATCATATAAAACACATTTCACTACTTGCCTCTATGTAAGTGTCCCAACCTGCCTCAACCTGAAATTTATGAAGAAAAAAAAACTTTGTTCGAAACACACTGTTCAACATTTAGGTTAAAATATACCTTAATTTATTTGTTGACTTTGACCTTAATGTATGCAAGTGTGCTTTTATTGTTTTCACTTGTTTGGCCAAACAGCTTTTACAAAAATATGATATTGTAATTTAAGTTTTGAAACCAACATACAAATCCATACAGATAAAACAAACGTGTATGCAATTAAGCAATTTGACTATATTTACGAGATAAAGCCCTCAGGATAACTTTCCCATGTAACAACTAGCCTCAGTTCCACGTGCACTTTATATAGGTATGTTATTTAGTCTGTGTAGTCTCATGTGGTTCTGTGTTTGTATGTTGTTTATGTAGCACCATGGTCTTGGAGGAACCTTTCAGTACTGTACTAACTGTATATGGTTGAACAACAATAAAAACCACTTGACTTGACTTGACCTATAACGCCAAGATGATACAGAATGTAAACATAAAAACAATATAATTGGGAAAAACGAACATACATTTTTTTTCTCCCCTTTACTCCCCAATTTAGAATGCCCAATTCCCAATGTGCTCTAAGTCCTCATAGTGCTGTAGTGACTCAATCCGGGTGGTGGAGGATGAATCTCAGTCGCCTCCACGTCTGAGAAGTCAATCTGTGCATCTTATCACGTGGCTTGTTTAGCACGTTACCGTGGAGACATAGCGCACATGGAGGCTTCACGCTCACGCACAACTCACCACGTGCCCCACCGAGAGCGAGAACCAAATTATAGCGACCATGAGGAGGTTACCCCATGTGACTCTACCCTCCCTAGCAACTGGGCCAATTTTGTTGCTTAGGAGACTTGACTGGAGTCACTCAGCACGCCCTGGATTCGAACTCACGACTCCAGGGGTGGTAGTCAGCATCAATACTCGCTGAGCTACCCAGACCCCCACTAGCATCTATTTAAAAAAAAAAAATTAAGACTACATAACTGTGATTGTTTGAATAGTGACTGAAATGTATAAAGATTATAACATCAGCCACTGTAATAAAGCACCACAATTAAGCATTACACCCATGTTAATTTGTAATTATTTACAATAAAAGCTCAGCCAAGTAATGTCTCAATAGGAGCTACATTTATCTACATTAATATTTCATTATGCCTTTAGTCTGCTGGCTGATGTAGCATTTTCTGTTTGTGTCTGCTTATGCATGCTACTGCACTGTAAATTTAGCATTTATGTATTAATGAAACTTATTTACTGACGACTACATGTGGTTAATTAACTGTGAATTTCAAAAATGTACATTACATGGTCAATATTGTTTGTTTTGAGGTGCATTTTTTTGTGAATACATTCAATTTGCATGCTATTTGGATTAGGAAATCAAAGAATTTCAGAAAGAATGAATGTAAGTGCTTTTATCAAATTATAAGCTTCATATCTCTGCCTTTAAACTCAAAAAATTGGCCCCATTCACTTCCATTGTAAGTGCCTCATTGAAACATCGATGTTAGCCTTTTTGTTTTTTTAGAGGGAAGAGTCAAAAACTTTTTTGTGGTAATTAATTTTATGCTGCAAAAGCTGTCCATTGACTTTAATTTGTAAAGCTAAACCTGGAATATTCCTTTCAGGAATAGAACTTCCAGTCCCATTTCTAATATTATACTCAAAATAAATGGAATTTAATCAAATGATGGACTGAATGTTTGCAAAACATGCTGTATTTCTAACTATATCAAAATCCATTCCAATAAGAAGAACAAATGGTAATTCAGAAAGAGTTCAAGAACCAAACCCGTTGCTGCAAGACATCATTTTATGTACATTTGTATCCTTCACAAATGTGTTACAAATTACAAATCTGTGGCATTAAAAAACTAAACAGCGAAGAAAAAAAACTCCTTTGTAATAAATGTTTTATTGCTCCTCTTGAGAAAAATATAACATACTGGCAAATAATTTTAAACTTCTCTCTTGTAACATATGTCCTTATATACATTATAGCACATACAGTAAAAATATATACAACCAGAAATACATAAATATTCACAATAAATAAACTGTTCTGCAAAACAGCAGAACACACCAATACATGTTTGCTGGTTCAGCTATATTCATCCTATAGCTATACTGAAGTGACCTCTGCTGTGTGTTTTCTGTTTTGGGGAAATGCCAGCACTGTCAGTTTAACCATGATCTGTTGTCCAACCTGAGCATCTCAACAGTTTTTAAGTCTTTGCATGGAGGCTGCTCCAAGGTCAGCAGCCTTTAGACTCAAACATGTGTCAGACTGTCTGTATACACATCTGTTTTGTTCATGTGAAGTGTCACAGCTGGTGCTTTGTAATGGCAGTGGGAGCTACTGCAGCTGACACTGGAGCAGGGCTTGCGGCTTGTACTCCCATCTAACCTCCTATTGCACAAGCCTTGCCAAGTTTGCAGCGTCTTTGAGCTCCATACCCAAACTCCACTGGTGATGCCCACCACCAATGACATGAAAATTTTTAGCATGAAAACAGCTACTGTAGGCACCGAGGAGTCCAGTGAGCAGTCCTCACTTCTTCGACCAGGAAAAGAAGTGCACTTGTTTTCCAAAGCTTGGAACTTCCAGTATTCCATGTTGAGTCTTTCATAGAAATAGCATATGATGACAACTGTAGCTGGCACGGTGTATAGTATGGAGAAGACTCCAATCTTAACCATGAGTTTCTCTAGCTTTTCCGTGTTGGTGCCACCAGTTTTCATGATCTTGCGGATATGGAACAGTGCCACAAAGCCAGTTAGGATAAAAGACGTGCCAACAATGAGATAACAGGAAAGAGGGATCAATACAAAGCCAGTGAGAGCATTAGTGTCCATACTACCCACATAACACAGTCCTGTCAACTCATCCCCAGCCACCTTCCTCATAGTAAGGATGACTATGGTTTTAACGGCAGGTATACCCCAGGCGGCCATATGGAAGTAGCTACTGTGAGCCTCAATAGCCTCATGACCCCATTTCCTTCCAGCTGCCAGAAACCAAGTAAGGGTGAGAATGACCCACCAGATAGAGCTGGCCATGCCAAAATAGTAGAGGATTAGGAAGACTATGGTGCATCCTGTGCTCTCCAAACCCTCTTGGATTATGTACAGCTCTCCATTTTCACGATCGCAGGCGATATTTTCAGCTCCAGACACAGAACGGATGATGAAGGCCACAGAATAGACGTTATAACACATGGAGAGGAAGATGATGGGGCGCTCGGGGTATTGGAAGCGTTGGGGGTCGAGGAGGAAGGTTAGAACGGTGAAAGCAGTGGAAACGAAGCAAAGCGTTGACCACACGACCATCCAAATAAATGCAAAGTCCTTATCCTGCCTAGACCAATAGACATCCACTGTAGGTGTGCAACGAGGCGCGCAGATCTCGCTCTTCTCCACATACTGGAACTTCTCCGGGTTGTCACAGGACCTTGAGCTGCTTGAGGAATGTCCACTCCCAGTTGCGGGTTGCCTGGACCGTGGAGGAACCGGCAGCATGCCCTCCCCTTTCTTAGTAGCAGGTTGAGTGTCATTTTCAGGAGCTTCGATGCACAGCGCGTTAGGGTCGTTGTTGGTTGGCAGCTTTGAGCAATCCAATGAATCTGGCCAGCCAAAACTGAATTGTTCCATGATAGGTGAACACCTCTGCCTTGCTTGTTCACACATAGGACGGCATGCTGGAATAGTGGTGGATACTTGATCAGCACACATTGGTACATACAGAGAGCATAGGAAAAATCGCAAGTGCACATCACATCCATACTCTACCAGAGGAGTAAATTCATTCAGTTTAATACTAGCCTCCTCTTGGCTTTCATATTTCAAAAAGTTGGGCATCCGCGTCAAGTTGTAGCCGATTCCCTGGCACATGGGAATGGTGATGGGTTCGCATTTTGCAGGTCGGCCCCGCTCAATATCATATGCTCCTATCTCCAGTGTAGATCCAGCTATTACAAGCTGGAAAAGTAAAATCACAATATTCATGCAATGGGACATTGTGATAAAGTCAAGAAAGCCTTAAAAGTCATTAATGCATCCAATGCCATGTAGGTTGTATCTTTCTTCTGCTGTTGAACCAGAAATTAAGCATTTATTCACCCAAGTTGATCCCTGTTGCACTGTAAAGTAGTTTGCAATAGATGTTTTGAAGAAAAGTTGTTCATTTTGGACATTTTTAATGGTCATGCCTCAGACAGAAACAAAAACGTTTGATATGAAAACAAATCCATTGTGATTCAGTCTTCGAACTTAAATCATAATATAAAAAAACGTTTACGTGTTTGGCAGGTATATCTGATCGTTCGCAGAATTAATCGGTGCGGTCAATGCTGGATGTCAAACCAAAACAACTCGTGCACCGGTGAGCATTCAAACTTTGAGACATTTTAAAACGTGCTCCTATCAAAACAGTTTCGCGCAACTTTCCGTTCCCGTTCCACGTGAATGAACTTTTAGTAAGCACCAGGCGGGGTTGAAACTATCCATCTCCGAAAACGTCCGATGTTATAACTCTCCTCACGTGGAAACACTGCGCTGTACATTCACCCCTCGTTGTGCTCTTCTTAACGGGGCGTTGATCGGTGACTGACAGACAAGCTCCTCCTAACACTGCACCCTCCTCCACAAAACTATACAAATAAAGTCATGCCCTCTTCACAGGCTGGAGCAGAACGCTTGTACAATAAATATCCCGAGAAAGAACAGGCTCTGCTTGTTATATTGACTGATATGTTGAAATTACTTAGGCTACTATCTCTGCACGAAACAATGAATGCTGCACAAATACGGATAGTTGACATGACAGCAGTGCGACAAATTATTTTGAAAAATTTCAAAATCTTGTATAATGGTAGTGGAAGAATAACATTCAAAAAACATTAAAAAAAAATTAAAAAAAAAAAAAATGTTATTTTAATTGCAATTTTAGACTTTGCCTTAATGTCTAAAAATGTATTTTAGACATTTTAAACACACACACACACACACAAAATAAAAATAAAAAAATTTATTCTGTTTATACACTACCGTTCAAAAGTTTGGGGTCACTTACTCATTCTTTATTTATTTATTTATTTCACATTTTAGAATAATAGTAGTCAGCAAAACTATGGAATAATAGAAATGGAAATATGGGAATTATTTTGTGACCAAAAAATCCAAAATAAATCCAAAACTATGTAATATTTTAGCATCTTCAAAGTAGTCACCCTTTGCCTAGATTTTGCAGACATGTACTCGTGACATTTTCTCAACCAACTTCTTGAGGAATCACCCCGGGATGCTTTTTAAACAGTATTGAAGGAGTTCCCATCTATGTTGGGCACTTATTGGCTTCTTTTCTTCATATTTTGATCCAAGTCATCCATTTCAAAAACTTTTTTTTAGGAAATTTTAGATTTGTAATTAAATAAATGTATATGTTTTGGCAGAATAATATTTTGTCTACAAGTTAGTTAATTTCAAACTTTTAAGCATACACCTTCAGATCAAAAGATTTTTAAGATCATGAGAAACATTTCAGACAAGTGACCCCAAACTTTTGAACGGTAGTGTATATATATATAATTTTGAATCAGTTAATTTTAGCAGTTCATATATAGCCCTCTGGTAAAAAAAAAAAAAATCAATTTTTAAAAGTAAAAATATTACAAACAGTCTCTCAATTAATATAATATGAGGTCATAAAAAAAATAAAATAAATCAAATAAACTGAATTATAAAAGGGCAGTCCAAGAATAAAGAAAATGCTTTATACAATTATTTTACATAGTTAATCATGTCACACTGCAGAACACTGTTGTCAACGTTTGAAATGCCATGTCAGCTACCCATAATAATTATAGATTTTACAAGCGGTTTTAATGATCTCATGTTAATTGAGTTTTTAAATTGATGTCACACAGATCTCCTTGTTTTTCCAAAGTAAAAGGTTAATATCCATGTAATTGTTCAACTAACCAAATGGAATTAAGCCAGAATAATTACAGCAGAATTACTTTAGTCAATTCTACTGTATATTGGTAGAGTTTAAGGTCATAAAACCAAACAGTGACTTGTAAAGAGCCACATTTATGTAACAAAGTTTTAACTGTTGTGATGGGAATGCAGGGAAAGCACCACCTGCTATACATGGCCAATCTCTCCTCCATTTTCAGCAACGTTTTGTTTTTAAACATTGTGATGAAGCTGTTATTTGCTGTGAAACAGTTATGCATGACTATGTTTAACACTTTCTTCACTTACATTTACATAGGCAAACATAAATAACAATTAGTCATAAATAAAACAACTATATCTGCAGTATTAAATGTATAGTTCACCCAAAATTAAAATTCTCTCATGATTTACTCACCCTCATGCCATCCCAGATGTATATGACTTTCTTTCTTCTGTTGAACACAAATTAAGATTTTTAGAAGAACATTCAGCTCTGTTGGGCCATACAATGCAAGTGAATGGTGACCAAATTTGAAGCTCCAAAAATCACAGAAAGGCAGCATAAAAGCAATCCATCAGACTCCATTGGTTAAATTTATGTAGAAAGTGATATAATAAGTGTGGGTGAGAAACAGATTCATATTTAAGTTCTTTTTCACTACAAATGTCCGCATTTACTTTTACATTCTTCTTCTTCTTCTGTTTTTTGGCAATTCACATTCTTTATGCATATCACTACCTACTGGTTGGAGCTGGTCAAAGGTAGAGATTTAAAGAAGAAAATGACTTAAATATTTATCTGTTTCTTACCAACACCTATAATATCGCTTCAGAAGATATAGATTTAACCACTGGAGTCATATGAATTAGTTTTATGCTGCATTTATGTGATTTCTTGGAGCTTTAAAGTATTGATCACCATTCACTTGCATTGTATGGACCAACAGAGCTGAGATACTTTTATTAGGGCTGTTGATTTAATGTGTTAATTCAGTGCGATTCATTTGACAAAAAAGAATGTGTTAAAAAAATTAACACCATTAATCGCAATGCCCCCCGGAACGTAATATGGAAGATTCCTGAGAAATGCAAGCATGTAGTACCACCTGTTTACTCCAGAGGGCAGTAAGTGAAACTTCAGCTGCGTGGCAATGCGCAGTTTATACAGTGAAGAAAAACACCCTTGAGCTGCAGAACAACACAAACATGCGTTATGTTCTTGCGTTCAAAACACTTGATGGAGAGCAAATGCAATCTAAGGGATCTCAAGATGTGTTCTAAGTATTAAACTATATTTAACTTGACACAGTGACCTAAACATTTTATGTTTATGACGCAACGCATCCAAGATGCTACACAAGCATGTCTGACGCAGCTGTTCATTGACGGGTCCTTAAACAAGCCCTCATAATAACTCTGCAACTGATTGACAAATTCACTTGTGAAATAGATATCTGTGAACTGTATGCCAATGACTGACTTATGTTCAATAATACGGTAGTAAACAATACATTGTATTCTAAAGCCACTTTTAGTATTGTCATATCAACGATTAACTCTTCTGCCACAAGAATGTAATGCATTTTAATTATCTGAATATGTTTTTATTTTATTTATGTATCATTATTTCATCATTATATATTGAATTATTGTTATATTTCTCAGCAAATATTTGTATATGCAATTAACCGCGATTAATTAATCGGGACACCGTGTAATTAATTCGATAAAAAATTTTAATCGATTGACAGCCCTAATTTTTATAAAAAAAATCTTAATTTGTGTTCTGCAGATGAAAGAATTTGAGTTTTTATTTTTAGGTGAACTATCCCTTTATGTTGCGCTGCATCAACAAATGTTTCATGTGTGTATAACATAAGTGTAAAGCAAGGTTAAGGAATTAAATTATTCTTAAGTATTGTATAATGTTGTGTTTTAATGATTTTGAAAGGTGTATCAAAATAAACATTAAATATAAATATATTGTTTTTCTATAGCAACGTTGTTAAAAACGTAAGACAAAAAAAATTGGAATGACTTGAAAGGGACAGATTTACGAAACATTCGTGAAAATAAGTTACGAATATTTTGTATTCTCGAAAGGCTTTTTAGACCATTCATATCTTTTTCCTGGAACAATTTACATTAATGTTCCCTTTGGGGATCATATAAATGGGTTCTTAATGACTAATAATTCATTTACGACGGTATTTTATGAATGTTATGGTTATTACATTCTTATAAGGCATATACAACATTCATAAAAAGGGTGGCTTTCATGCTTTTACCTGACAAATAGTGAGCCATTTTATCTCACATGTTATAAATGCTTAGTAACACTTATTCAGTATTAGTAACCTATGACCTAACAGTAAATGGGATACTTGTTCAGCATTTATTAAGTAACTGCGCATGAAGTTCCATTTGGTTTAATGATTATCAAGCTTTATTATATAATATATGCTGTAAATGAGCATGAAGACCTACTGTATAATAGTCTATTTTTGCTATATAGCATATATCATTTATATATAAAATTAGGCCATTTTACATTTTTGATTAATGTAAGTATGAATAAGTCTATTTATTAAGCATTTCTAACATGTAAGTTGAAAATGATTATTTGGCAAGTATTGCATGAAAGTTCTCCTTTTTATGCATGTTGCTATAACTGCATAGATATGATCTTTAATGCATTGGTATAATTTTAGCATGCCAGTGCCTACAGTATAATAATAATGAATGGACCCCTTTATAAATCTTAAACAAAATGTACCATTTGTTCTTTCTTTTTTGCAGTTAGGAACATAACCCTAACCCTAACTTCTTAAAATGTATCCCAAGCACTTAAGTTTGTTTCTCAAGCAGATTTTCATGATTTTTTAGAATGTGGCACCTTCCTAAACCAATCCTTTTATCTTCCCATACACAGTTCCACAGGTTCATCCTCCGGTCTATATGAGGCCCAGGAGGCTCTCTGCACCATTAGCGCCTGCTTATACGTTCCAGTCTGGGGCATAGGGCAGAGAAAGCACCACCTGCGATACCAGGCCCATCTCTCTTCCATTCTCATGCTAAACACAAGAGAAGAGTGCCTCTAGAGTCTTAATGTGGCCATTTATTATCCCTAAGCTCAGCTCTCACCCGCCACTCAAGTGCACCAGACGTTCCCGCAGTACGGAGTATCGGTTCTCTGGGTTTCTCATACTCTGACGGGTCAATTTCCTGCTCATATAAATGAAATGAGATTCCTTTTGGCGGCAGGTTTTGTTTTGGCTGAGAGCTGTTTAAGCACCACTTTCCACGTATTCTACCACAAGTCTGCCATGAAAGAGACTATTCTTCCTGCTCAGTGAATGGAGCAAAAATAAAAGAAGAGTGATCACATCTACAAGGGCAATCAGTCAAAGTTACAAACGTAGGCATTAAAGCTGAGAAGAGCTTTTCCATGAACCACGAACATGCTACTCAGCTGACTTACAGAAGCGTCTTAAGCCTAATTCGGACAAATGATACAAGGATGCCACAATCAAAGGAAGGAAGGAAAACGTGAGCCAAACGCTGAGGACTTCATAAGTAATATGAAGTCTGGGTTAAATCGTTTAACAAAACAGTCATTAATCACTATTTAAATCAGTTTATGTGCAGCTCTGAGTTATCTGAAATCTGTTTTTTTAAAAACCGTTTACAAACCTCAATCGCATGTGGTTCGCATGTGGTTTGCTGTCTAATTTAAATCAGATTTTTGGAGATGCTTTTCACTCTGAATGGTCAAATCGGTCAAAACTCACCCATTTTGGCTCACTTTTTCTCCATACAGTGAACTATGAGGTAATCGTTTTTGTAGCTGATAGCGAATGAGTGAACAAGTGAACAATTTGCAACACGATATTATGTATGAAAATTGAATTTTCAAGAAATCTGAAAAACAATTCGAAAAACACGTGCCACTGTGAACGTGTTTCTCTCATGCACTCATGAATGTGCAATGTACGTCAAGGTTTGTCAATAACAAATGTCTTAAATTCGGGGTTTTTATCATTAAAACCTATATTATGCCTTCAGAAGACTTGGAATAGGATGCAGGAGTCGCATGAGCTCCTTTTATGATAGTTTTGGATCCTTTTTGAGCTTTAAAGCGAGTCACTACCAACTGCCATTGCAAAGAAAATATGGGATATATTAATTGTTAATAACTTTTTTTTGTTGCACATGAGAAAGAAAGTCATACAGGTTTGAAATGACATGAGGGTGAGTAAAACAAGAGAGAATTTTCATTTTTTTGTGAACTATTCCTAACTATTCCCATAGAAAACCAAGAGAAAGGTACCAAATGGACACTGAAAGTTTTAAGACATATCAGCTAATTCTTTACTAAAACTATATTCCAACCTGAATAAATCTGAATCAGAATGAGCAATGATCTCACTCTGTTTGTGTATGAGTGCTGTATGATCATGAATATTCCTGATCTAACCATTAGCCTGAGGCAGGCAAAGCCTTATGTCTTCACGCTCCTCCTATTTTAGCACAGCCTGTCTGGCAATCGCCCGGCCTAACAGCCTCGTCCAAAGTATGAGCACAAAACATGATGCCAAGGAAAGCGAATACTTTATGAAAAATAATAGCTGAGGTCTTTAAGCTCAATTTGCAGCACTAAAGTCTCAACCAGCCACCCCATAAAAAAATGGCATTAACAAAAAAGAGGAAAAATGGACTCAAATAGAATATTCACACACACACTTGCCCTTGAGTGATGGAAAACAACACGACTGTCCAGCAGTCAATGGAGCATAGAGGCTTATGAAAGAGAGTGGAGATCAGCTCCTGAGCACATAGTCAAGATGCTTTACAGTCTATAAAGATCTCATATTCCTTTGGCTAAATAACTCTCCCCTTTAAACTGAAAGGTGATAGTTGCACATTTTAAGCTTTAATATTCTCAAAGAATGTTTCAGTTTGGTGTACTTCAGGCATAACAGACTGATCTCACAATGAATTCAGCAACTGTAGGTCAAAAGTTCTTCGGCTGAAATTGGTCTGTAATTCGACACACTGCCCCCAGTGGCCGAGGCTGGAAGTGTTGTTGAATGAATGGACACGTGTGAGTTCCACGTTTTCGGGTGAAATGTCCACAATGTGGTGGCAAAAGAGTTGTAAAGAGAGATGTTTTTAGTTGTAAACAATGTAGTACAGTCAACAGGAATGCATATTTTATAAACTATAAGCCCTAACCCAAACCCTAAACCTAACCTTCAGTGTAATTTTATAGAGGAAAAATGCAACCTCCAAATCATACTCATCATTAATTGAACACGATTACTTCCTGAATTACTTTCTACATTGTGGGGCCAAGTGTATCAGAGGTTACTCGTGCAACACACTATGAGTAGAGCTGCAGGAAAAGGTAAACACACTTTAATTGAAGCAAAAATGTCTGATGAGAGATGATGCTTAACTCTGCAGAATGGGGTCAATGTCAGGGTACTGGAACTTTCGGTAACATGTCAAGTTTTTTTAGTTTAGTTTGTTTAGGAAAAAAGAACAACGTAAGAATACGCAAAGTAAAAGAGATGTGCAGGAAAGTTTAGAAAACCTTATGGGCTCATATGATTACCTTTTCAATAGCCACTTTTCCACTATCAAGCCAGTGCGTGCCAGAGCTATAAACTAGCTAGTCGGGGCAAACAGCCTCAGACCTCGAGCCACGAGACCAAAATCGATCTGCGTTCACACCATCTGGCCAATAACCCCACAGCATTGCCTTAAACCCACCCTTAACACGTCGCCCTGGTGCCAACATCGCACACCCCGCCCATTTCATAAGCAAGAGGGAAGATTAAGCTGAGGTATCATTTTACTTAGTATATCGAGTTTATATCATTTGTAAACATTAACTAGCTAGAAAGATAAGTTAGCGTTGACAACTCACTGTTGACTGTTACTGCCATGATGCCCCAAGTGGTCTCTGCACTAACAGCGGGATGATGTCCCAGCACACTGTTCATTATCAGAAGTGTCAGTGGGAACGCAACTGGCCTTGGCACATAGTAGCACGCCCTCATTTTGCCCAACAGAGGAAACGTGGCTAAGGACATACATCTTTGTTTCTGTGTGATCAGGTTGATGGTTAGATTGCTCGTTGTTACCTTTCAATATGCAGACTGTCCTTGTAACGTGATCTCTGACATGCATTTTTTCCACATAAATTGGACCCAATTCACTGAAGATGCACATCTGTTCAACTGTAGTTCCAGCTTTAGCCACTGGGGCAGCTCAGATATTTAGAAAGCAGAGACCGATTTAACTGACAAAAAAATATTGTATTATGAATGATGGAATTAAACACATAAAAATGTTATGCGCTCAAGATTTTGGAAAAAATGTAGTATGCCAAGACGTCACATTCTGAAGAACTCAGATCCTTACAGAAAGTTCTGTGATGGTATCAGGGTACAGTTGGTAATAACACTTTGATTGTACATTGAAAAATACCATGGCATGGAATGATTACCATATTCCTACACTTTTTTGTTATTACTGTTGTTTTGTTTTTTGCATTACCATGGTACATGTCCAAAAACCATAGATATGATATCATGTAAAAATTAATAAATAAATAAACATGTCAACATAGTACTTATTTTTAAGTGGATATGCTCCTTGTAAATAAAATGACCTTTAGTCAAAAAGTACAGATGATATATTTTGTGAGGATATTACAAATAGTAGTGCAACTATTGCAACAATCTGTCAGAGCCACATCACTTTTTATTTTCTTGGAGTCAAATCTCTAAATATATATTACTGTAAGTTCTAAGGCAACTAAATATTTTATTGAATTAATGTTGTGTCCATTTAATATTTTTGTTGTGTTTAAAAATAATGACAACTGTGATGTTCGGGTCAAAAATGACCCATACAGAGAACAATAGATTTCAGTAGATTTACAGCACACTCATCTATTAATTAAAAACATGAAAATTGGCATAGGCTTACCTACATTCTTTCACACTTAACTCAGGCTTTAATAGCAGCATTTTAAATGGAAAGAACATCACCTATAGGTCAGTTGTGACCCGAAAACAAAAGACAAAAAGTTAAAACAAATATAATCTAAAATTATCGAAACAAATATTAAAAACTTAAAATAGAACAGTTTTGACTGTTTTTAACACTTAAACGGGTCAAAAATGACCCAAACATAACAGGAGGGTTAAAGAAATTTCAAGTTAAACTCAATCTACAGCATTTGTGGCATAATGGTAATTACCACAAAAGTGTATTTCAACTTATACTGTAAGATCCAAGATGGCGGCACGGTAGCACACAGCGGACATTCTGGATCCAAATTGGTGCTATTTTTGTCACTTAGCCCGACTTTTACGGCACACGGACAACGGAGCAACCTGTGTTCATGTCTACCATCGCCAGACACTGTTAAAATATAAGATTCATGCAACAACCATGCTGCAAGATGATCTGCAGGAGTTGCTATGCAAACACGGCTTGCTGCAGAGTCCAGGCCTCCAGTCCTCGGTGTCGCCCCAGGCTAAAAACAAACCCTAGACGGCCACCTCTCCCGTCTATCCTGCTCTCAAATGTTTGCTCCCTGGACAATAAACTGGACTACATCCGACTCCAGAGACTACGCAGCATGAGCTTAGAGACTGCTGCTTCTATGTTTTCACGGAGATGTGGCTCAGCGACAGAGTTCTGGATGCCGCCATTCAGCTAGACGGGCTCGCCTCATTTCGTGCCGACAGAAATGCAGCTCTGTGCGGTAAGACTCGTGGTGGTGGTTGTGTGTTTACATCAACACGGAATGGTGCAATAACTCTATGCTAGTCTCTAGTTACTGCTCATCGCTGGTGGAGCTTGTGACTGTTAGATGCAGACCTTTTTATTTACCATGGGAATTTACCACTGTTATTATAACCGGAGTTTACATTCCCCCTGCGCTAACGCTAAGGAAGCGCTCTGTGAACTGTATGGGGCTATGAGCAAACTGCAGAACGCTCACCCTGACGGACTGTTTATTGTTGCCGGAGATTTCAACCATGTGAATCTCAAAACAGTGCTCCCTAAATTCCATCAGTATGTGTACTTTGCAACGAGAGGGGCGAACACGCTTGATCTTGTTTACACAAACATCCCAGGCGCATACCGGGAGGAGCCCTGCCCCATCCTCGGCTACTCAGACCACATCTCTCTTATGCTAATTCCAGCATACAGATCGCTTGTCAGACGCACAAAACCGCTCCAGAAGCAGGTGAAAACCTGGCCAGCAAGAGCCATTTCTTCTCTTCAGGACTGTTTAGAGTGTACTGACTGACACATGTTCAGGGAGGCTGCAACATTTGGCGACTCTACCAACTTGGATGAATACACAGCATCAGTGACTAGCTACATCAGCAAGTGCATTGATGATGTCACCTTCTCCAAGACCATCACCACATGCTCCAACCAGAAGACGTGGATGACTGCGGAGGTGCGTGCGCTGCTGAGGACCTGAGACTCCGCCTTCAGAGCAGGCGACAAGGCTGCCCTAAGAACAACGAGGGCCATCAGAGAGGCAAAGTGCGCACGTGCCCAGAGAATCCACAGTCACTTCCAGGACAGCGGTTACACACAGCACATGTGGCAGGGCATCCAGGCCATCACCAACTACAGGACAACATCAGTTGCCTGTGACAAAGATGCCTCCCTTCCAGATTGCGCTGAACGACTTCTACGCTAGGTTTGACGCACAGAACGACGTGGTGGTGAGGAAGACCATCCCTCCTCCCAACGACCAGGTGCTCTGTCTTACCATGGATGATGTGAGGAAAACTCTACATAGAGTCAATCCACGGAAGGCTGCTGGACCAGCCAACATTCCTGGCAGAGTGCTCAGTGGATGTGCAGACCAGCTGGCAGATGTACTTACCGACATCTTCAACATATCTCTGAGCAGTGCCATCGATTCAATGTGCTTCAAGGCCACCACCATCATCCCCATGCCATAGAAGTCTTCAGTGTCCTGCCTTAATTACTACCGTCCCATTGCACACACACCCATCATAATGAAGTTCTTCGTGAGGCTCGTCATGAGGCACATTAAGACCCAGCTGCCCTCCTCACTAGACCCACTGCAGTTCGCGTATCGTCCATACCATTCAATAGACGACGACATCGCCACCACTCTCCATCTGGCCCTCAGTCACCTAGATAAAATGGACTCATACGTTCGAATGCTGTTCATAGACTTCAGCTTAGCATTCAACATAATAATTCCTCAGCACCTGATTGGAAAGCTGAAAATGCTGGGCCTAGACACCTCCCTCTGTAACTGGATCTTGGACTTCCTGACTGGGAGACCTCAGTCAGTCCGGATCGGGAACAGCATCTCCACCACCACAACACTGAGCACTGGGGGCCCCACTGCTGTTCAGTCTGCAGACTCACTACTGAGCAGCAATGCACAGCTCAAATCACATCATTAAGTTTGCCAATGACACGACCTTGATGGGTCTCATCAGCAAGAGCGACGAGCCAGCATACAGAGAGGATGTGCAGCGGCTTACGGACTGGTGTAGAGCCAACAACCTGTCTCTGAATGTGGACAAAACAAAAGAGATGGTTGTTGACTTTAGTAGAGCACAGAGTGACCGCTCTCCGCTGAACATCGACAGCTCCTCTGTGGAGATTTTCAAGAGCACCAAATTCCTTGGTCTTCACCTGGCGGAGAACCTCACCTGGTCCCTCAACACCAGCTCTATTGCCAAGAAAGCCCAGCAGGGTCTCTACTTTCTTCGAAGGCTGAGGAAAGCACATCTCCTACCCCCCATCCTCACTACATTTTATAGAGGGACTATTGAGAGCATCCTGAGCAGCTGCATCACTGCCTGGTTTGGGACTTGCACCGTTTCGGACCGCAAAGCCCTGCAGAGGATAGTGAGGACAGCTGAGAAGATCATCGGGGTCTCTCTTCCCTCCATCAAAGACATTTACAAAACACACTGCATCTGCAAAGCAACTAGCATTGTGGATGACCCCACACACCCCTCACACAAACTCTTCACCCTCCTGCCGTCTGGCAAGAGGTACCGAAGCATGTGGGCCCTCACAGCCAGACTGTGTAACAGCTTCTTCCCCCAAGCCATCAGACTCCACAATACTCTGAGACTGGAATTGTCACGGTTGGTAAATTCTATGTCTTTTTCTTGTCTCGTGTTTCTGTGGTTGTATGTGTGTGTGCGTTGATTAGATGGGGGTGGCCGCTCATCAGTGTTCATCAGCCATCTCCTCATTATCCCATCACCAGCTGCAGCTTATCTGATCATGTGTATTTATACTCACCACCTTCTCATCTTCCTTGTCAGATCGTTGTATGTGGTTTCCTCGGTGTGTCTGTGTTCCAGTCGTGTTCTAGTCTCAACCCTCCTGTTCCGGTTCTCGTTTTCTGTGGATTATTTCTGGATATTAATTCATCACTGGACTCTTATCACCGCACCACTGTCTCTGCACCATCATCATCTAACCATCGGAGTCCCTGCGCTACTTACCTGTTTTCTGTGTTGGACTTCCTATATATATATATATTATTACTCATTAAAGAGTTTAATCTGCACTTGCTTCCGTCTAATCTCTTCGTGACAGAACGATCTGACCAACAAGCATGGAAGCAGCGGGTGACTCTTCAAACTCATTGGAGGCTTTCGTGAGTAACAGCATTCAGAGAATGGACACTCAAGAAAAGAATCTCAGTGATACGGCTCGTGCCGTTCAGGCTTTAGTGGCGCAGGTGTCCGGGCTCACCCAACAAATTCAACAGCTTCGTGTTTCCACTGCGCCACCCGCACCACCGATTCCCCCATCTCCACCAGCGGACCCATGCCCATCAGAGCCTCGTCTACCGGTCCCTGAATCATACTCAGGTGAACCCAACTACTGTCGTGCGTTCTTAACCAGATGTGATATGCATTTCTCTCTCCAGCCCAGAACTTTTCAAGAGGAGCAGACCAAGGTCGCGTTTGTGTTGACGCTTCTGACGGGGAAAGCGGCGCTATGGGGAACGGCGGTGTGGGAAAATCAAGACGAATGCTGTTCATCGTTCCAGAGGCTCTCCGACGAGATGCGGCGGGTCTTTGATCGGGCCGCGACGGGAAGAGAAGCTGCCAGGGTGCTGGCTGAATTACAACAAGGAGAGAGGTCCGTATCAGACTTTTCAATCGAATTTCGCACCCTGGCAGCTGAGAGCCAATGGAACGAGGAGGCGCAGTGGGACATGTTCCTGCATGGGCTGGCTGACCGCGTCCAAAAGGAGATCTACGCCATGGACCTACCCTCCAGACTTAATGATCTCATTGCGCTGGCTCTGAGAGTGGACGCACGTCTATCACGTAGCAGCAGACGGTTTCAACCGGACCGTCTTTCTGGAGGGATCGAGGGTCAGCGTTCGGGAGGCGGGGGCGCTGTCAGTCCCGTCTACGATCATGAACCCATGCAGGTGGGTCGAGTCCGGCTTTCCCGGGAGGAGAAGGAGAGGCGGAGATCCCTGGGTCTTTGCCTGTACTGCGGTGGAGCTGGACATCTCGCTTACAATTGTCCGTTAAAAGGCCCAACCCGACAGTAAGTATGAGGCTACGGTCGGGTGGGATTTCTGCCGAGAAGACCTCATCTACATCTACCTTCCTCCCGGTAAGACTCCGATGGTCTACTCACCTCCACGACTGTCGGGCACTACTGGATTCAGGAGCGGAAGGTAATTTCATGGATCACTCATTTGCTCTAAGACATCAAGTTCCCCTCCGACACCTGTCACACCAGATTGATGTACACGCACTCAATGGTCAAAGACTCCCCACTATTTCACTGATCACCGAAGACATCACTCTCATCACGTCTGGTAACCATACTGAAACCACCTCCTTTTACATCCTGGACACTCAGCTTGCACCCATCATCCTTGGTCACCCATGGCTCAACCGTCACAACCCCAAAATAGACTGGCAGCTCAAGTCGGTGGTTGCGTGGAGCAGTTTTTGTCATAAGTCCTGTCTTGTGTCTGCCTGTCCGTCTGTTTCTGTTCCTATGTTTCAGGAGGAGACAGTGGATTTATCTAACGTGCCCACGGAGTATGGGGACCTGAAGGAGGTGTTCAGTAAGTCTCGGGCTGATTCTCTTCCTCCGCATCGTCCCTATGACTGTGCCATAGAGTTACTGCCAGGTACGTCTCCGCCTAAGGGCAAATTATATTCACTCTCTGTACCAGAGAGAGTGGTCATGGAGAAATACATTTCTGATTCTCTAGCAACGGGGTTCATCCGTCCTTCCTCTTCTCCAGCGGGGGCGGGGTTCTTTTTTGTGGGGAAGAAGGATGGATCGTTGCGACCTTGTATTGATTACCGGGGGTTGAACAACATCACAGTAAAGAATACTTATCCTTTGCCGTTGATGTCTTCAGCGTTCGAGAGGTTGCAAGGAGCATCTATCTTCACGAAATTGGATTTACGGAATGCTTATCATTTGGTCCGCATCAGGGAGGGGGATGAGTGGAAGACCGCATTTAACACCCCTAGGGGGCACTTTGAATATTTGGTCATGCCGTTCGGTCTTTCCAACTCCCCAGCGGTCTTCCAAGCACTTGTCAATGACATTTTACGAGACATGGTCGATCGATTCATATATGTCTACCTGGATGATATATTGATTTTTTCATCGTCTCTCCAGGAACACGTGCAACACGTCCGACAGGTGCTCCAGAGGTTGCTAGAGAATGGGCTTTTTGTCAAGGCGGAGAAATGCGCCTTTCATGCACAGTCTGTTCCTTTCCTAGGATACATCATCTCGGTTGAGGGAATGCGCATGGATCCTGAGAAAGTTAAGGCTGTGGTGGATTGGCCAAGTCCAGATTCCCGTAAGGCCCTACTGAGGTTTCTGGGGTTCGCCAACTTTTACCGGCGTTTTATTCGCAATTTCAGCCGACTAGCCGCGCCTCTGACCGCATTGACCTCCCCCAGAACGACGTTCAGGTGGTCAGACGCAGCCGAAGCTGCGTTTGCCAAACTTAAGGGTTGCTTTGTTTCAGCCCCCATTCTGATAACCCCTGATTCATCACGTCAGTTTGTGGTGGAGGTCGATGCGTCAGAGGTGGGGGTAGGGGCAGTGTTATCCCAGCGCTCTCCTTCAGACGACAAGATGCATCCTTGCGCGTTTTTTTCTCATCGTTTATCTCCTGCCGAACGCAATTATGACATTGGCAACAGAGAGTTGCTTGCGGTCAAATTAGCATTGGAAGAGTGGCGCCACTGGTTAGAGGGGTCGGGGGTACCCTTTATCGTCTGGACCGACCACAAGAATTTGGAATACATTCGTACTGCTAAAAGACTTAACTCCAGGCAGGCTCGGTGGGCTCTTTTTTTCGGTCGTTTTGACTTTACTCTCTCGTACCGCCCGGGTTCCAAAAACATCAAACCCGACTCTTTGTCGCGCATTTTTGACCGTTCCGAACGCCCGTCTACTCCCGAATGCATTTTACCAGAGACCCTATTCATCTCTACACTCACATGGGAGATCGAATCGAAGGTCAAGAAGGCCTTAGAAGGGGTAACGCCTCCGACTCGTTGTCCACCGAATCGTTTATTCGTGTCGGAAGGGTTACGGTCCAGCGTTCTTCAGTGGGGACATTGTTCCAATGTGGCTTGTCATCCTGGAGTCAATCGTACTAAATTTTTAGTTAAGCAACGATTCTGGTGGCCTCTCATGGCTCGTGATGTTCACAATTTTGTATTGGCCTGCTCAGTTTGCGCCACGGGTAAGACTTCCAATCAACCTCCAGATGGGTTACTTCAACCGCTGCCGGTGCCTTCGAGACCCTGGTCCCATATCGCGCTAGATTTTATCACTGCCCTCCCACCCTCCCAGGGTCACACGGTAGTTTTGACCGTGGTGGACAGGTTCTCGAAGGCGGCCCATTTCATTCCCTTGCCCAAATTACCTTCAGCCAAGGAGACAGCGTTGATTGTCGTTAACCACGTCTTTCGGCTTCATGGCCTCCCGACAGACGTGGTTTCTGACAGAGGACCCCAATTTGTGTCCAAATTTTGGCGAGAGTTTTGTAAATTTCTGGGTGCGACGGTCAGTCTGTCCTCTGGGTTCCATCCCCAGAGCAATGGTCAAACTGAGCGAGCCAACCAGGATTTGGAGCGAACGTTGCGATGTTTAGTGTCCAAGAATCCTTCCTCTTGGAGTCAGCAACTGTCTATGGTGGAGTACACCCACAACACGTTGCCAGTGTCATCCACGGGCCTATCACCGTTTGAGTGTAGTGTAGGTTACCAGCCACCTATTTTTCCTAGTCTGGAGTCCGAAGTTGCGGTCCCCTCCGCCCACGCCTTCGTCCAGAGGTGTCACCGCACTTGGACTAGAGCCCGTGAGACTTTACTCCAAGTGGGGGCGCGCACCAAGGCCAAAGCTGATCGCCACCGGCGGAGGCCTCCCGTATACGTCGTCGGTTCCAAAGTGTGGCTTTCAACCAAGGACATTCCTCTCCGCTCCGTTTCGAATAAGCTTGCACCAAAATTCATTGGCCCGTTCTCTGTCACTAAGATCATTAGTCCGGTGACAGTCCGCCTCAACCTTCCTCCAGTGTACAGGAGGATTCATCCCGTATTTCATGTTTCCAAAGTTAAGCCCGTATTTTTTGCTCGCATTAATCCGCCAGTTCCGGTTCCCCCTCCGCCGCGTCTCATAGATGGGGAACCTACATATTCGGTCAATCGTGTTCTGGACTCAAGACGGAGGGGACGCGGATTCCAGTACTTGGTGGACTGGGAAGGTTACGGTCCGGAGGAGAGAAGTTGGGTACCGGCTAGAGACATCCTGGATCACTCCCTTATCGATGATTACAATCGGCAGGTAAGGGAGTCTGGGAACGCCAGGAGGCGTTCCTAGGGAAGGGGGTACTGTCACGGTTGGTAAATTCTATGTCTTTTTCTTGTCTCGTGTTTCTGTGGTTGTATGTGTGTGCGTTGATTAGATGGGGGTGGCCGCTCATCAGTGTTCATCAGCCATCTCCTCATTATCCCATCACCAGCTGCAGCTTATCTGATCATGTGTATTTATACTCACCACCTTCTCATCTTCCTTGTCAGATCGTTGTATGTGGTTTCCTCGGTGTGTCTGTGTTCCAGTCGTGTTCTAGTCTCAACCCTCCTGTTCCGGTTCTCGTTTTCTGTGGATTATTTCTGGATATTAATTCATCACTGGACTCTTATCACCGCACCGCTGTCTCTGCACCATCATCATCTAACCATCGGAGTCCCTGCGCTACTTACCTGTTTTCTGTGTTGGACTTCCTATATATATATATATTATTACTCATTAAAGAGTTTAATCTGCACTTGCTTCCGTCTAATCTCTTCGTGACAGGAATGACACACACACACACACACGTGTCCTGATTTGCACTTTAATTATTGTCACTTTATACCTACCCATAGAACACTCATCTCATAGTATGTTATGTTTACATTTGGCATTTTTAGAAACTGTCATCTTTTTGCACTACTGTGTACTGGTCTCTCACTGTGCCTATTGTCCTGTTCATTGTTAATAATTTATTGTACTGTCCCGTACATTTTTCAAACGTTTGCACGTGCACTTTATATAGGTATGTTATTTAGTCTGTGTAGTCTCATGTGGTTCTGTGTTTGTATGTTGTTTATGTAGCACCATGGTCCTGGAGGAACGTTGTCTCATTTCACTGTGTACTGTACTAACTGTATATGGTTGAACAACAATAAAAACCACTTGACTTGACTTGACTTGTACCCTTCTTAAAAATTTTTTTTTTAAAAATGTGGGTTACAGTGATGCACCTACTGTACAATGGAAGTGAATGGGGCCAATACTTCAAAGTTAAAATACTGCATGTTAAAAGTCTCACTGTAACCTCGATTTTATTTTTTTGTGGTTATCAACAATCAACAAGAGACAAATGCTGTTGATTTAACTTAACTTGTATTGGATCCGGAATATTCCTTTAAGGGTTTTAGACAATGCAATTCTGCATTTATTACATGATGTCCTTGAATAAAACTCTCTTTTCTTTCTTTCTTTCTTTCTTTCTTTCTTTCTTTCTTTCTTTCTTTCTTTCTTTGTATTCTGAACATCCACATGTTTTTCTATTCATCAGCATCACCATAAATATCAACATGTGGAAAGTGCATTTCAAAAACACAAAATAGTTTTTTTACTTAATCATATGCCATACCACAAGTGGGGAAAAAACAATGCAGTATTTTGATGATATAGAGAAGTGCAGGTAAAGGACATGTATCTATACAGTAGAGGCATGGGTTAAATGGTGGTGAGAGTGGCGTAGTGTAGTGAGATTTGCAATGGGTATCTTTTACCAGAAGATTAAAATAAATTGGACAGCATAACACTCCATCTCATGCCAACCTCCCACCTGCCAGGGGTTTCCAGCAAGTCACGGACACCTAACAAGTCCTATTAATATGGTGAGGAAGGCAACAGAAATCAAGGGTGTCATCTCACTGGCTTGAGTTCACAAGAGTGTGGTGGGGTATATGAAGACTGACAGTGACATACTGCCTGATACATGCCACGATCTTGTATTGGCTGACAGGACTATTTACTAGTCAGGGTCAGTGTGAAATAGGTCAAGAGTGGGGTTAGGTGTCTGCAAGGAGGGAGCAATATTTCACCTTGATGTTGGGAATGTGGAATCATAATGCCTTAGTTTGTTTACTTTCTTTGGTTTTTCTACCCATTTTTAAGTCTCTAAAAAGGAAAAATAACTAGAAATGTTTCACTACATTAAAATATACTGAATAATAACCCTGAATGGTTTATAGATAACTTTATATAATAATGTGCTTTAAAATGCACTCACTGAGCACTTTATTATATTAACACTATGGTCCTAGAAAAGTGCCCAATGTGGTCTTCTGCTGTTGTTGCCCATCCGCTTCAAGGTTTGACATGCTGTGCATTCTGAGATGCTATTGTGCCAGGTATATTGTACAGAGCAGTTATCTGAGTTACCATAGACTTGCTGTCAGCTTGAACCAGTCTGGCCATTCTCTGTTGTCAATCTCTCTCACCAACAAGGCATTACTGTCTGCTGAACTGCCGCTCACTGAATGTTTTTTGTTTTGGCACCATTCTGAGTAAACTCCAGAGACTGTTGTGTGTGAAAATCCCAGGAGATCAACAGTTACAGAAATACTCAAACCAGCCCGTCTGGCACCAACAATCATGCCATGGTCGAAATCCCTGAGATCACATTTTTACCCCATTCTGATGGTTGATGTGAACATTAACTGAAGATCCTGACCCATATCTGAATAATATTATGCAATGCACTGCTGCCACATGATTGGCTGATTAGATAATCGCATGAATATGTAGGTGTACAGGTGTTAATAAAGTGCTCAGTGAGTGTAAGAATTTAGAATGAAAATTGCATTATTACAATATTTTAGTAAAAAAAATGGACAAATAAGGGATCAAGTTTGTAGAAATGTAGTATTTGTGTTCATGTTGGTGTCATACATTTTTCAAAAACATTTATAGCATTTTCTACCAAATATACACTACTGTTCAAAATTTGGGGTCACTTACTCATTCTTCTTTATTGTTATTATATATATTTTAAATATTTTTACATTTTAGAATAATAGTAAAGTCATCAAAATTATGGAATAACAGAAATGGGAAAATAGGAATTATGTTGTGATTAAACAAAATCCAAAATAAATTGTGTTAAAAACAAAATCTGTGTTATATTTTAGCATCTTCAAAGTAGTCACCCTTAGCCTAGAATTTGCAGACATGTACTCTTGACATTTTCTCAAGCAACTTCTTGAGGTATCACCCTGGGATGCTTTTTATACAGTATTGAAGGAGTTCCCATCTATATGTTGGGCACTCATTGGCTTCTTTTCTTTATTATTCGGTCCAAGTCATCAATTTCAAAAACGCTTCTTTCTTTTTTTTATGAATATCTTGTTTTTTTTTTGTGACAAATATGTAGAGGTTACAGCATTTGACCACAAAAATGTGCCTTTTCATAAAAATGCCAAAATATTCAATATTTTTCAAAAACTTCACTCACAGTCATGAGGGTCTAAAAAGGGTCCTCTCTGTTTTGTGAGAGCTTTCGTCACATATTAACAGAATGGCTGCCTGCATTTGGTGGACAAACATATATATATATATATATATATATATATATATATATATATATATATATATATATATATCATATTTTAAAACAGAATTGTATCACTGCTTATATTTAAAGCAATAATAATAATAAAATGTTATTACAAACTACTTCCAACTACAAAAATTGTCCAAGAAGTTGAGTTTTTAATGTCTTTTTAAATAAATTAAGTAAAATAAAATAAATAAAACTAATCAGCTATTCACATTGTAAATTCTTGTTCTTATTTTAATTCTGTTTTTATTTATTTTGGGCAAACCATGCCATAAACAATTTCAATGCAATAATTAATCTGATCAACAAGATAAATTACAGTATGCCTTGCGACCTCCACCATGTATTTCCCCCATCACATGTATGTTGTGAAATGCTATTTCCCACCTGCCAGATTGGAAACCAATAATGTCTTTCTCTAGACCCTGGCACTGTTCCCACCCCTCCACATGTCGTTCTTGGAGTTTAAGGAAGTCATCCCACTCCAAATTCTTAATAATCCGTCACTCAGAGACTACATTCTTCATTTCATTATCCTACTTTCCTCCCATTCCATCACGATGGCACTTGCTTTTCTTCATCTTACCTCCCCTCTCACTCCTCTCTCATCCTGTGTTCCAGTTACTGCGAGGCTAACATAAACATGAGGCTCACATTCACATAGAGCTGATTCTTCTCTGCCGTGCAGGAGAGTGGAAAAAAAGAGCAAAAAAGAAAAACATATATGGTATTTTTTGGCAAAGGCTGGCCGGGCTACACAATATCAGGCCTTGTTCTTCAAACCTGCAGTGTAGCTTCATGATGAATTTCGATGTTAAATGAAACGCACACTGACAGCTTACTTTCTGTTGCACACATTGAAATGAGACAAAATAATTGAGAGACTTTAGCCTCCACAGAATGCCTGTGGAGGAATTAAAATGTTTAAGAGTCATTATCATTCATAATTTTTTTCTCTCAACATGTTGTTTCAAATCCATTTGAATTTCTTTCAAGCAAGAACCACAAAAGAGAAGTTAAACAGAAAGTTAGCCTCAGTCACTATTCACTTTTGTTGTATGGAAAAAATATGTAATGGAAGTGAATGGTCACTGAAACTAGCATTCTGCCTAACATCACTTTTTGTGCTCCATAGAAGAGGGAAAGTCAAATGGGTTTCGGAACAACATGAGGGTGAGTAAATGATGAACTATCTCTCTACTTGTTCCGAATAAAATGTGAATGGTGAATGTCCATGCAAAACTTGCCGCCACAATGTTAAGGTGTTGTGTGTTTGCTAAGCTTTCCTGAGTGGTTTTTACGATGTTGCTATGTGGGTGCGGGTGCTTTAGGTGGTTGCTAGGTGGTTGCTTACTGATCAGTAGGTAGGACGGGTGCAACATGTTCCAGCCACTTTCTGCCCTGTCCAGTTTTGTCCCAACCACTTTCATTAAACCAGGTAAGTTTCTAATTAATAACTTAATTAATATTCATGACATCACAACCAGCACACCTTCTACAACTGTCCTCACCACTAAAAAAAAAAAAAAAAAAGAAGTGACGCCCATGGGTCCAGGTCAAAAGAACCCAGTCCTTATGTGGCTTCCTACAATGTAAGTCTATGGACTATTTTTGACTGTTTTACCGCCCACAAGTCCAAGCTCATAAGTCAGGTCACTTAGGAATGTGTGATTTGAGCTGTCATTCATTTCTGTTGCACAAGTGGTGGAACAGTGCAGGATAAGTTACGTTCCGAAGTTTACATTGATACTTAGATTAGCTAGCTTTTTTTAACACTTTAATGCATACCTCAGGTCTTTAGTGACATTCCATCCATGTACCTCATTAATATTCCTCAATCTTTCTCTTATAAATAGTCTAAATTGCTCTTCCATATCTACGCTGGCAGCCTAAAGATTTGAACAGATTTTGCTGTTTTGGAAGGAAATTGGTATTTTAATTCACCAAAGTGGCATTCAGCTGATCACAAAGAATAGTCAGGACATTACAGCACCATCACTATTTTTATAAAAGTCATTTTTTAATCAAATCTAGACAGTCCCATTTCCAGCAGCCATTACTCAAACACCTTGCCCTTGAGTAATCATGTTAAATTGATCATTTGGTACTAGAAAATCACTTGCCATTATATCAAACACAGTTTGAAACTGAACATTGTCTTTGTGTTTGTATTTGAGTTGCCACAGTATACAATAGACTGGCATGTCTTATGGTCAATATTACGTCAAAAATGACAAAAAAGAAACAGCTTTCTCTAGAAACTCATCAGTCAATCATTGTTTTGAGGAATGAAGGCTATACAATGCTTGAATTTGCCAAACAACTGAAGATTTAATTCAAAGGTGTACACTTCATTCAAAGACAAAGGACAACTGGCTCTAACAAGGACAGAAAGAGATGTGGAAGGTCAGATGTACAACTAAACAAGAGGATAAGTACATCAGAGACTCTAGTTTGAGAAATAGACGCCTCACATGTCCTCAGCTGACAGCTTCATTGAATTCTACCTGCTCAACACCAGTTTCATGTACAACAGTAAAGAGAAGACTCAGGGGTGCAGGACTAATGGGAAGAATTGCAAAGAAAAAGTCACTTTTGAAACAGAAAAACAAAAAGAAAAGGTTAGAGTGGGCAATGAAACACAGACATTAGACAACAGATAATTGGAAAAAAGTGTTACAGATCTTAAGCCCATTGAGTTTTTGTGGGATCAGTTAGACTGTAAGATGCTTGAGAAGTGAGAAATCTTTGAAGTAGTTTAAGAAGTTCTGAACATTTTCAAATTGTAATTTTTCACATGATTAATGTCCTGACTATACATTGTGATCAGTTGAATGCCATTGGTACACAAAGTACCAATATCTTTCCATAAGAGCAAAATCTATACATTATTCCAAACTTTTGGCTGCCAGTGTATATATGTTTACTATCACAGGAAATATATTTCTTTGTTTATTATAAGAGAAAGGAGTAGTATATTCATACTAATAAATACAGTATCATGTTGATTTGCTGTTCAGCAATTGTGAATTATCTGTATTCCATATGCATGTACATAATATACATGCTATTTGTGTATGTGTTTTTGAGAGCCAGATGCGTCTCATGAAATTTCAGTGTGAAAATAATGAATCCTGTTCTAGATTTGTCCTGATTTGTTGCATTATCTCATACATATGTTAAAATAAAATAAAAATGTAAAAATCAGAAATGATCAAACTTATTATTTTCTAATTGTCTTGAAAATATTTTGAAAATTTGACACTATCTGGACATTTTGTAAATCCATATTAGAAATATATATGTGCGGGGTCTCTAAAGACCCAAATATGTCAGAGTATTTGGTGAAATTCTCATGCATTTAAGAGTTAAATATAGGAATGAGTGGGGTCCTGGGTAACTCAAGCAATATTGACGCTGACTACCACCTCTGGAGTCATGAGTTTGAATCCAGAGCGTGCTGAGTGAGTTCAGCCAGGTCTCCTAAGCAACCAAATTGGCCCGGTTGCTAGGGAGGATAGAGTCACATGGGGTAACCTCCTCATAGTCGCAATTAGTGGTTCTCGCTCTCAATGGGGCGCATGGTAAATTCTGCATTGATCGCGGAGAGCCTCCACATGCTGTGAGTCTCTGCGTTGTCATGCACAGTGAGCCACATGATGAGATGCATGGATTGAAGGTCTCAGAAGCGGAGGCAACTGAGACTTATCCTCCGCCACCCAGATTGAGGTGAGTAACCGCGCCACCATGAGGACCTACTAAGTAGTGGGAATTGTGTATTCCAAATTGGGCAGAAAAGGGGCTAAACATTTTATATATATATATATATATATATATATATATATATATATATATATATATGAATGAGCAATAGTATTTGTGACATTAATAGTGATATTTGTGAATTTATACAGATCCTGTAGAAAGTTGGTTATATTGTAAGCTGTTTTCATAAGGCGTGTAAGGAACACAATAAACAGGAGCCATAATGACAAATTCATAGATGAAAGACAAACATTCTAGGCAGTCTTTCCTGCCTGAACAAGCCCGAGATGGCACCGATACCTCACCGCTATCTGCAAATGGCATCATGGATATGGAGCCATTGTGGCAAATACACTGTGTCTCTTATACAGTATTTATATAGCTTCCAAAAACCCTTTAAGAGGAGTCTTTTGGACAATTTTCAAGAGTGTGTGCTTAGTACAGTATTACAATCTTAATTCCCCATTTACAAATTCAAATTTTGAAACCTAGGTTGTTAATAAAAACATATTCATAAGGAGCCAGGATCTACCATATTTGCTACAGGGGCATCTAAATAAAGCCAAAAGTCATTTCTAATCATTGCTTGTCGTGAACACTAAGGACCAATTATGGTATGTGGAATAGAGCACAAAAATGAGCCAAATAAGCAAAATAGACCTGAGGCACAGCCTCATTTTGTGCAACCTTAAAAAGTATGATGTGTCCACTTGGAGGCAACAGATAATAGTCTCAATTGGCCTTTTAAAACTATGCAGGATAGATGTTTTTTCAGTCGCTGTTTTTGTTGTCGGCCAACTCACATTTGATACAAGGACTATTGTATGAAACTACAGAAAGCTAAATGGCATAAATAACTTATTATTGTAGGTGTAAAGGATAGGATAGGCTACGGTTTATCAATGGTTCTCAACTGCTGGATTGCCGCTCAAAATGTCTTGCCGGTCTGTTCAGATATGTTTATGACAGAAACAGTGGTAAATGCACATAATAAAATGCAGCTAACCATATAATCGTACATAGTTATGATAGCAAAAAAATGAATAAACAGACTTATCAACTTTCAAAAGGGAGGGGGGGGGCGGTTCCCATATTTTTGTTGTTGACGTGAAAGGCAGTCAATTCAGACAATATTAGGGAAATGTCAGCATGGATTAGTCACGTGAATTTCTCACGAACATCAAAAGATAAATAATAAAAACATACCCAGACTACAGTTAATACTGGTTATTTTGGGCACTGTATTTGGTCGAGTGTAAAATGTGGGTCCTGAAGCAAAACCGTTGAGAAGCACTGGCCTTTTCAAAGTCAAGTCTTTTCAAAATGAATTTATAATAGAATTTAATGTGATCAGATTAAGAGTAATGGGCATGACCAGAACCATCACTCACTCTGCTTTGACCACGCATTTGTACCTGATGCAGCAGGGGAAAAAACACTCTTTGGCTTTTCATTCACAACATACACAGGCGCCAACTTGTCTGTAGCAACCATGGGGCACTGTACCACCTCCTCAGTCCTGAGCCAGGACAAACACAGCCCCAGTGTGCCCAAGCAGTCCTAAAATTTTGTACTAAATAAAGTTACTGTGCCCAACACAGAACCCATCAATGCCCTGATCAACATTTTAGCCCTCCAAAATAATATCAACTAAGATAACAATGTATAAAAATAAAAAAACACACATATTTATCATGCAATAACTATAAGAAGTATATGTCAAACATATCTGAAGTAAAACATTTGGTAAAGTAGTGAGATCTGTAACTAATTATGGAGAGGCTGAGGTTTACACAAGGAGGGTTTGCTTAATGCATGAAGCTTAACAAAAACAGCCCTATTTGTATATTCAATTTCTGGCAGTTCCAGTTTAGAAACATTTACACACATAGTAACCAACTCATCAATTAAGACTAGGGGCAGTCAATTCCAAGAAAATCTTTATGGATTTGCCAGGATGAAAACATGCTTGGAATAGTAAATGCTACCATACAACGCTTACTAATACCTGCAGAATATCTTATGTATCCTGTGCACAGTATGCTTAGCACAGGAAACTGTATGCCACTATGTAATGCATTCAGCTTGATTCCATTTCCAGTGTGACCAATGAACCTCTAATAATGTTGGCCGTGATTTTTAACATAAACATTATATGTGTATACATGATTTTACTGTGATAAAATCACTTACTAACCTTATCTGTGTATAGTTACACTACTGTTCAAAAGTTTAGGGTCACTTACTCATTCTTTACTTATTTATTTATTTATTTTTTATATTTTAGAATAATAGTATAGTCATGACAACTATGGAATAATAGAAAACCATAGGAAAATAGGAATTATGTTGTGACTAAACAAAATCCAAAATAAATCAAAACTTTTCTCAACCAACTTCTTGAGGTATCACCCTGGGATGCTTTTTAAACAGTATTGAAGGAGTTCCCATCTATATTCTAGGCACTTATTGGCTGCTTTTATTTATTATTAAAATAATATATAAAAAATATTATATAAAAGTATGTGACCTTTTGGAATTGCTTACATTTTTGAATACATTTGTATTAAAATCTGGCTTGATCTTCATCTAAGTTACTATAAAGAATAAACATAATCTGGTTTAACTAATAACACACAAATTACTGTATTGTTCTTTTGTACATATTGAATACATCATTCAAACATTCACAGAATAGGTTGAAAAAAGTATGTAAACTGCTGGCAAACCTTGCATTCAATTAAACGAGATTGGAGGTGTGGGTTAGAGCTACCCTAACTTATAAAAAGCACTCAGATATTTTGAGTTTGCTATTCACAAGAAGCATCTGCTGATGTGGATCATGCCTTGAAAAAAAAAAGATCTCCGAAGACCTCCAATCAAGAATTCTTGCTTTGCATAAAACTGTAAAAAAGAGTTACAAAGTTATCAAAGAGCTTATTCATCTGTCCACAGTTTGACAAATTGTCTATAAATGGAGATGATTTAGTACTGTGACTACTCTCCCTAGAAGTGGCCGTCCAGCCAAGATGACTGAAAGGGTACACGGCAGAATGCTGAATGACATAAAAAAGGACATTAGAGTGACAGCTAAAGATTTGAAGGAATAATTGGAACTGGTAAAGGTCTCTATTTGTGAGACTACTATACAGAAAGCATTAAACAGGCATGGTGTCCATGGCAGGACACCATGAAGAAAGCCACTGCTTCAGAAATCCATTTGCCAGCAAAAACATTGCTGAACACCTGAAGTTTGCTGAAGGCCACCTTGACACTCCACAACACTACTGGGAAAATGTTTTGTGGACTGATGAAACTAAGGTTGAATTGTTTGGGAAGAACACACAGCAATACGTATGGCGTAAAAAGGGCACCACATACCAACATTAGCATCATGATTTGGGGCTGCTTTGCTGCATCAAGCCTGGACCACTTACAATCATCGAGGGGAAAACTGTTTATCAAGATATCCTACAGGATAATGTCAGGATGGCTGTGCACCAGCTGATGCTCAGTAGAAGTTGAGTGATGCAGCTGGACAATGACCCTAAACATCAAAATAAATCCACTACAGAATGGCTTTAAACAAATAAAATCAACCTTTTGAAGTGTCCCAGTCAGAGCCCAGACCTTAACCCAATAAAGATGCTGTGGAATGACCTCAAGAGAGATGTTCACACCAGACATCCTAAGAATATGGCTGAGC
Organism: Moxostoma hubbsi; assembly: GCA_032164185.1. Lineage (NCBI taxonomy): Eukaryota > Metazoa > Chordata > Actinopteri > Cypriniformes > Catostomidae > Moxostoma > Moxostoma hubbsi. The sequence goes on from JAVLUX010000044.1 coordinate 14,570,338, forward strand.
TGAAGCAGTTCTGTAAGGAAAAATGGTCCAAAATTCCTTCTGAACGTTGTGCAGGTCTAATCCGCAGCTACCGGAAATGCTTCATTTAGGTTATTGCTGCCAAAGGAGGATCGACCAGTTATTAAATCTAAGGATTTATATACTTGCTCCACAGCACTGTGAACGTTTAATGGTATGTGTTCAGTAAAGACATGAAAGATTATAATTGTTTGTGTGTTGTTAGCTTAAGCACAATGTCTATACTTGTGACTTTGATGAAGATGAGATCGCAAATTATGACCAATTAATGCAGAAAACCAGCTACAAAGGGTTCACATACTTTTTCTTGCCACTGTATGTTTACAGACTGGCCCCATTCACTTCTATTTATTTATTTATTTTAATAAATGGGGGATGAATTCACAGGTTAGTCAGTGATTTTATCACATTTTAATCTTCTGGCTACTTGTTTGAAACAATGTGTATTTTAATGTTTATGGACTGGCACCATCATCTCCAATGCTTTATTTAAATTACCAAGGGAAGGATTGAAAATGTTTTTGTGGCAATCAATATTATGCCACAATTGCTGTTGAAAGAGTTTAACTTGCTAATATTATTGCTTTAACCCTTTTTTATGACTGTATTTTACAACCAAAAGTTAAGAAATCTTTACACAAAACACCATTCCAAACATAGCCATGTTTTGCAGTATCCGCTTCATCCTTCCATCCAGTTCATCTAGACTGCACATTGGTAAATGAATATTAAATGTATATAGCTCTTTTCTGACACTACACTTAAATTATGAGCAGGGGACCCTCCTCAACCACCTCCAGTGTGCAGCATCCACCCAGATGATTGACGGCAGCCATAGTGCACCAAAATGCTCACCACACACCAGCTGTTGAAGTGGAGAGAATAGGGTGGTTGAACCATTTCATGCATGGGGATTTTTAGGAGGCCATGATTGATAAGGGCCTAATACAGCCAGATTGAACTATGTGAAATAACAGCTGCTCAAGTTCTTCTGAACTGGGAAAAACTTTACAACAAGTGCTAATTCTGTGGATCTGTTGGATCTGAATTTGAGTTGCCATCATCCCTTGCACGTCCTTTTAAATGAGCCGACTGACACTGAACATACACTACACTTCATAGGCAAAAGAATGCACAGTTGACACCTAAACACCACAGGTGTGATTGTTGACCATTACATTTCAACAACTGCCATTAACAGAGAGTTAATTGGTAAAAACAGCAAATTTTTCACATTGTATTATAAAAGCAGCAATAAAGCTGCGGGAGAAATCAAACACGCACACCTGAAATGTCCTCTCTCTATTGTAGCACTGGGAAAACCAAATCATTTAAGTTAATCTGTTCTTTTGGACAGTTCATGTAATTGAACCAGTTAAAATAAACAATTCCCTTATATTTAGCGATGGGAACGCCGATTTATTTTAGTGAAACCGTTCTTTCAGGCAGTTCGTGTACATGAACTAGTTCACACATATATTATTCACTGATTCACTTGAGTGAATTCCCAATGAATTGCTAGAAAAGGACTACAGCGGTTTTTCGTTTTGTCAGGCACTCACATGTGATTATTGTAGTCCTTATTTACCAACATACAATTTTTAAAAACACAGCGGCTTAAAAATTCATATTCAATGTTTGACTGTTTGTAATTTATGTTGTAGAGGAAAAAGTCCAAGTATCCTCATGTTTACCACAGACATTATAATACTCATAAATTAAAAAAACATTCATTTAAAATGTATAAAAACCCATTGGAAATACCTGATGTACCCACAGCGAATTAACCATCTGGGTCAGTGTACAAATTGATGTCATTGGTGAACAGCTCTATACCTTGACTGTAGTTTAACTTTTTGTTGTGTGTAAGTTGTGTGTATATAGCTTGTACCTTGGGAGTCTACATATCAAAGTAGCTTCCCCAACACTGGTACCTTACTGTTGGAGACTATGCATTCAGACTGTGGAGATACATTTACAGTATTTTACTTTGGGCGGTAAAAGATTTGACCATGCATCAACCTCTAGCATCAACCTGTCTGCAAAAGATGTCTCTGACATCCATATTTAGTCAATGGAATTATTGCTCTGATAGTATCAAAAGTGATGGGTGGCCAACAGAAATCTTTTTATGAATGTTGTGAGTTAGAATTATTTTATCAGGGTAGCCACCAACATGTACCCATACATTCGCTGAAATGCACTCTTCAGATCTAGCAACATGTATGGACTGGAACAGACAACTGAGGTTTTTGTGTTTACTGCTATCTTCAGCTTTTAGAGATCTGAATCTGTTACGAGTTTGCACGCAGAAGTCTGTATACAAACCTTGGTGTCTATACTGTATATGCGTGACATGATTTAGGAAAGTAAGAACCCTGGCATGGACCACAATCCTTGGCAAAACATTCATATCATACAATAACAGCCCTAACTCTTAGTTGATAGGAATGTTGATCGAGGAACTCTTCCTACTTGCCTGACACTGACACAAGTCGCACAAAGTCATTTTCAAAATTATTCAAAGTAATTTTTTATGTTAAAATGTTTTCTCCTATCCCAGTTTAATGTGCAGAGATGATTGTAGGTAAGCCATTTGTTGACTTTAGTTACACCTTAAAGAGTGTAAACAACATGGCTCTGAGGCGCTTCCAATGTTTGTCTTCATAATATTTCATAAAAAGTTTATTTAACTTGCTCTGCCCTAAAACACATTCTTTTCAGTGGATGTCACCAATCTCTCTTATTTTCCATAGTTACGACCTCTTTACATGATCTAATCAATTCCTGATGCATAAAGTCAAGCCCTGCACTACATTAAATTGTTGAACATCCCATTTTTCAATGAAATACGTCATATTACAGAAGTCAAATTGCTTGCAAACGTTGTTTTGTGTTGGCATGTTGGAGAACTTCTTTCCACAACCTGATCTTATGAAAGCTACGTGACAGTGGCAACATTTTTGCAAAATGATATGATTTGGTTCTTTACATGTACCATGGCGGTTCCATGGTGAAATGTCCAACATGTGACACTAAAAGCGAGTTAAATATTCTCCCAAACACATGAGGCTTTTAAGGGTAACGCTTGAGTCTTAATATCGAGCTTTAAATCAACAAAACCAACCTCCTACCTCCCATCCGTAAACTAGAACCCAATAGTGTAATAAAAAGCAAATGTGAGATGAAAAACACAATTGCTACAGCAACAACATAATTTTGTGGTGCTACACTTTCAACTTAAGCTTCCTTAATTGATCTACCAAGCAAATGTTAAAATGTATCACCTTCCAAGTCACTCACTATGGTAAAATTATTTATATGTCATATGTCACATTGTGTGAAGAACTGGGTGAAAAGTAACTGTTAATGAATAAAAGTCTGTTTTATCGCCTCTAGTGTTCTCAGTAAAAGCAGAACAGTCAGGAAGCTAGGTATCTTGAAAACATTGTACATGCTGCTCAGGAAAAATAGCACAGCATAACAGAAGACTTCTAGTTTTGAGAGAACTTTCTGCCAGGCACCGAGAGATTTGTACAGTAGAACCTAGAGATGGAAGTCTGGGTCAAGAATAATAAACTTTATACCTTTATAAATACAATTATATCTTCACGTCTGGCTCGTGTAAATGTCAGTAGTGGAGCAACACTGGTATCAAACATAAATAACAAATTGTCGGATTGTCAAAGAATGGATTGCATTGGACTTCAAGGGATAATTCACCCAAAATTGTCATTATGTTCCAAACCCATATGACGTTCTTCTTCCATAGAATACAAAAGGAGATGTTACACAGAATATTAGCCTCAGTCTAGTATGGAAAAAGATGCAATAAACGTGAATGGTGACCAAGGCTGACATTCTGCCCAACATCTCCTTTTGTGTTCCACGGAAGAAAAAAAGTCATATAGGTTTGGAATAACATGTTGGTAAATGAATGACAGAATTAAAATTTTTGAGTGAACTGTTCCTTTAAGTTATCAAGGATTCACTTCGACACTGTGTCAGTAACTGACGCTAAATGAGCAGAAGTAACAATCTCTGAAACCCTATAAAATCATGTAAATTTCAATGGCAGACTGCACTTGATGCTCTGCACCTTATGTATGCAGCATCACGGGCATTTAAACCAGAGCACAGCATAATTTTGTTAGAATATTTTTCTTCAGGGTAACGATTACATCTCTTGTTCTCTGGAACCTGACTCATTGCTTCATCATTTGGATTTGCAACCTTCAACGGCTAGTGCAATATTTACTTTTTGTGTGAGCTCCGACAAACAGCAGATACTTTGAACACTTCCGTTTCACTGTATTGATTGCATTGTGTGTTTCTTTTTCAGTGAAGTGCCTTTTTCATGAGGGAGGCGTGCAAGGGTGGGATATATACAGCGCTGAGATTGAGCAGTTCCTCATCTCATCCGTATCCAGCAGTTTCTCCCATTCAGTACGAGCATTGTTTATTGCCTGGGCTGAGCCCCCTCTGACACAGCGCTCGCTGAGATTGATTGTGTTCTTTGTGAGAGCATGATATTCAAAATGCTTTGCTCTCGGCTTGCTTTCTGGAAAGCTGACACTGTTCCCCTCTCCTCCTTATATCTAGCAAGGATGAGATACAGAGCAAGGAGAGTTTGAGGATGATTTGTGGCTCGCTTAGGCATGCTGCTATCAATTATGTTGGTAGGTGATGATTTCAGTGATGTTTTGTTGCTGGGCTTTCTTTAAGTAAAACATGTATGTGTTCAGGTGATGTGCTTAACTTAATTTCTTCCCGCAGCCAGAAAACAGGACAAAGTTGATTCTGAGATTCTGAGTTGCTTGAACTTTCTCGCTTGAGCCTCTGAAAAAAAAAAATAGGACTTGACAGTCCCCATTTATTTAGAAAGGGTTCAGGTCTCTGGTGCTGCTGCTTTAGCTGTACTTGTTCAATGCACCGCACCACGGGTTGACTCTCTGTCCACCAAGGTCTCTGCCTAGGAAATTAGCAGGTCTATGGGCGGCCCAGTGTCCATGGAGTGTCAACCCTGACTAAATTGTTCAGGAATTCTCTTCTCGATCTCCCTGCCATTCCATTCCAAGAACTAGATTATATTCACAATTTGTTCACAATTTCTATTGCTTTTAGCCCCATGCCAGATGTTTGTCAAGTTCCAATAGGTCTGTGGCAGCCCAGCCGGCCTTGGGTATGATGGTTGCTATGGTAGCCGTAACCCTTTTGGGCTTGTTTCATATAAGGCCACTCCAATGTTGGGTCAACTTGAGAGTCCCTCATCCTATGTGGTATCCTACTGATGCACCAATTTTTAGCTGCACTAGCTATGTAGAGAATGGCCACGTTCTATCTGAAGGACGCTGGGCTCAGCCAAGTGGTGGACAGACACAAAGTTGTCCACAACAGACACGTCCAAGCTCTGTCCTTCTGGTTCTGAGAGCTTTTCAGACAGACGTGCAGGGCTTTCAAGTTCTGATCTGCACGGACAACACTGCAGTTTTTGCCGCACATAAATAGCTCCAACTTGGATGCTATAGATCACAAATCGCTAGCGAAGTGCAATATACATTCCCTCCTGTCGTCTTGCTGCACTCTGCAAGGTTTGGGAAGACAAGGAATCCGTGCTGCCAGTTGTGCTGAAGTGGCATAACAGCCCTTGTTTCCCGAAGCTGGTAGAGCTGTTGGATACTCCGCCGTGGGAAATTTATTTGAGGAGGGATCTGCTATCGAAAGTTCGAGGCACAATCTGGCATCCTCGGCCGGAGCTGTGGAGCTTTCATATTCGTCTCCTGAACGGGGCTCATCTGACACACTAAGGTTGTTGCAGCCCGTGTTCGACACCACACTGCAGGCCAGGGCACTTTCAACAAGGCAGCTGTATGCCTTTAAAATGTATTTTTCCTGGCTGGCGTTCCTACCGTTGTGAGGATCCAGAGCATTGACCTGTGAAAGAGCACTAGCTGGATGCAAGACTTGATCCACATTTTAAGTGTACGTCACTGCCAGAGCGATCGGCCATTAACCCCTTGGGTGGTTTGTCCGTGGGCAAACACCCCGCTATCATTCCGGTCTGGGACTTAAGCCCTGTACAAACATGCAGTGACTTTATTGCTTGATATCGCTAGTGGGCATTTCTACTGCTGTTGTGCTAATGTTTTTGGTGGATTGCACATCTGGCAAAATCTCTTGAAAATCTGGACTTATTGCCAGTAAAACTAAAACATTTTATAATTTTCAAGTGTGAATAAAACGGTGAACAGAATGAAACTTTGAAAGACGCTTTCTTGCAATGAGCTTGCGGGCGTGAAAGGACACCGTGTATAATGGCTATATCTTGTGATCACTTGTTTTGTTTAATTTGCGTAAACACAAAGCAAATACAAAAAGCATATGTATTTTTAAACTTATACAGTAGCATAGTTATACATACAAATCAACTTTTATATAACTCGAAGGAAAATTCAGAACACACTAAGTGAAGCAGAACGTCTTATTAATTGAATTGTTCAACATTATCAAACCTGAACATACAAAATGCTTGGTCAGTTTGAAAATTATTAACAAAAATAACATGCATTTGATGGCATATAAAAATAATTGAAATTAACGCGAAATTAATATGACTTATGAAACTTTATCAACTACATGTGCAGAAACATTCTCTGATGATCCATCCAGCTTACTGAACAACTGCAAAATGTGAGAACATGACCAGGATCTCGTCATGCTGCAAAAGTTTAGCTTGACCTCAGTAATGCAGTGTACAGAGAGCTGTAGTTATATAGGTGTAGGCAAAGCTATATATACACACAAATAATACAAAAAGAAAAAAAATCATCAATAAAATGTTTGACAACACTTGACAAATGTTGGCCATTCAATCCAAAATGACTATATAATTGTGCTTTTACTGCCCACTTGTGGATCAAACGTGAGGAAAATTATTTACTTTTCTGTTGGCTTTAAACCGGAGAACATCTTGGAGCACATATCTCTCTCTTTGTCCAAATAGTCTTTATAGCAGCTGTAAAGGATTGGTAGATTTGTTTAGTTTACCACCTTTTAACATTCACATATAAAAGACTTTACACTTCACAAACTTACAGAGCAAGCTTTTTCAGCAAGGTATTGATGTCGGGATCAAATGGCTTTTTTGCTTGAGCAAGTATGAGGTAATCTTGTGCTTTCTCATAGTCTTTCATCTCCAAACAGGCCTAATTAAAAATAAAAGGAAATTCATTGAAAGGAAATATATCAGTATATTTAGGCAAATCTCATGAAAACGGTCTAGATCAAAGAAATGTCCTGCTCATATTTTACCTCAAAATAAATAGAAAAAAATAAGACATTATATTTTGCATAAAGAAAATCAAGCCTATTTAAGACCATTATGATTTTTTTTTTTGCATTATGGCATTATTTTAATCACAGTTAAGTATATTTAACCCTCAGTAGCCTACATTAACGCAGAAAAAAAAATGTAATTAAAAAAAAGTGTAAAGTAAAAATATTCTTTTCAGAGCAACATCCTTTTACCTTTTTAAAACATTTTGTTCAGATAATCAATACAGGACATATATGTGTAAAACTAATAGCTCCAACCTGGCCGCAGCGGAAGAGTGCTTTGGTGTTGTGAGGGCTTATGTCCAGGGCTTTCTGACCATAGCAAAGGGCTTTCTGAGGTTTCTCCAGTCTGAGGTATGCGAGTGAGAGGTTGAGCAGGAAAGGTAACTTAACCTCATCAAGATGCTTCTTCTCTTTTTCGTCCACTGGCACTCGATTCTGCAGAAGTGTCACGGCCTGTACCATGGACCAATGTGATGTTATAAGGGAAAAACCAAAGGTCAGTTTTCCACACACAGATTTAGAAGGTCCCTTATTTTATTACTTTATTCATGGTGACTATCACAAGAGAATACTTGCTAGCCCACATCCAAATTAATGTATGTGTTTAGGAAACCAGCTTTAATATTTAAACACTTTAAGTTTATGATAAACAATTTTCTCTAAGTAACACAAAAGAAGAAATTATGCAGAATGCCCAAGCTGTTCTTTTTCATTCAATGAAATTGACTGGTGCTGGTGAGTTCCAAAAATGCCAAAAAAAAAGTATATAAAAGTATAATTTAAGTAGTTAAACTGTTGTTTCCCCCTTGCTCAGTCCCGTTAAGCATGTCGAGACTGTTCACTGTTAGAACATTTTATCAACAAGAAAATTCAGTCAGTTTTAAGGTCTATGCCGCAATATCGAGGCAAGCCCGGTTGATGCGGGCGTGCTCCAAGGACATAGTAGGTTAGAGCAGAGTAGATCATTGACGAGAGTTGTTCTGTGATGGCTCACAATACACTTGCGCAAAAAACAGGCGTCAATCACACCACAAAAATATCTCATTGCACATGAGAAGCAATTTTAGAGAGCATATACATTTGCCTCGGCGGCCTGAAATTTAGCTTGGGTGACCACTGATAACATTTCAATGTAGCGAGAACTATGTCATTGTTCTTTCCCGGTTGTCCGTGATCCTATCCGACAGACCTGTGCGAGACATTGGAATAGAACAAGGTGTTGTTTGGTTTATATGCATTTGTTGTGCCTAGGGAGCAAAATACACATTGACTTTCCTCCATGGTGGGGGGTCAGGAGCTGTGTCGGTGGACTGGCTGGCATGGACCCTAAGTAACTGATTTTGGAAAGGCAGGCAACAAAGTATATTTACAGGCATATGATAAATTTAGGCACCCCTGACAAATTCCATGATTTTCATTTGCTGTTTGGATCAGCAATTTCATTTTGATCTATCAAATAACTGAAGGACACAGTCATATTTCAGTAGTGAAATGAGGTTTACTGGATGAACAGAAAATGTGCAATATGTATCAAAATGAAATTAGACAGGTGCATAAATTTGGAAACCCCAACAGAAATATCACATCAATATTTAGTTGAGCCTCCATTAGCAGAAATAACAGCCTCTAGACGCTTCCTATAGCCTGTAATGAGTGTCTGGATTCTGGATGAAGGTATTTTGGACCATTCCTCCTTGCAAAACATCTCAGTTAGATTTGATGGTTGCTGAGCATGGATAGCCCACTTCAAATCACCCCACAGATTTTCAATGATATTCAGGTCTGGGGAATGGGATGGCCATTCCAGAACATTGTACTTGTTCCTCTGCATAAATGCCAGAGTAGATTTTGAGCAGTGTTTTGGGTCGTTGGGTCTTGTTGAAATATCCAGCCCCGGCATAACTTCAACTGTGACTTCCTCTACATTATTCTCAAGTATCTGCTGATATTGAGTGGAATCCATGCGACCTTCAACTTTAACAAGATTCCCAGTACCGGCACTGGCCACACAGCCCCATAGCATGATGGAACCTCCACCAAATTTTACTGTGGGTAGCAAGTGTTTGTCTTGGAACGCGGTGTTCTTTTGCCTCCATGCATAACGCCCCTTGTTATGACCAAATAACTCCATCCTTGTTTCATCAGTCCACAGCACCTTCTTCCAAAATGAAGCTGGCTTGTCCAAATGTGCGTTTGCATACCTCAAGTGACTGTTTGTGGCGTGTGTGCAGAAAAGTCTTCTTCCGCATCACTCTCCCGTACAGCTTCTCCTTGTGCAAAGTGCGCTGAATTGTTGAACGATGCACAGTGACAACATCTGCAGCATGATGATGTTGTAGGTCTTTGGAGGTGGTCTGTGGTCTGTTTTTGACCGTTCTCACTAACCTTCGCCTTTGACTCTCCGATATTTTACTTGGCCTGCCACTTCTGGCCTGAACAAGAACTGTGCCTGTGGTCTTCCATTTCCTCACCATGTTCCTCACAGTGGACACTGACAGCTTAAATCTCTGCGATAGCTTTTTGTAGCCTTCCCCTAAACCATAATGTTGAACAATCTTTGTTTTCAGGTCATTTGAGAGTTGTTTTCAGGCCCCCATGTTGCCACTCTTCAGAGGAGAGTGAAAGAGAACAACAACTTGCAATTGGCCGCCTTAAATACCTTTTCTCACGATTGGATGCACCCGTTTATGAAGTTGAAGACTTAATGAGCTCACCAAACCAATTGTGTGTCCCAATGAATCAGTGCTAGATAGTTACAGGTATTCAAATCAACAAAATGACAAGGGTGCCCAAATTCATGCACCTGTCTAATTTAATTTTCTGTTGCACATTTATTTGCACATTTTCTGTTCATCCAATAAACCTCATTTCACTGCTGAAATATTACTGTGTCCTTCAGTTATTTGATAGATCAAAATGAAATTGCTGATCCAAACACCCAATTATTTATAAATGAAAATAATGGAAATTGTCAGGGGTGTCTAAACTTTTGCATACGCCTGTATTATGATAAATATATTAAAATCATTATAAATTCTAATACATAGGCCTGTATTAAAATATATACGCTATTTGTTCAGGTGTTTACCATTAGATGCAACTTGTGAATGAAGATAAAACAATGCCAAGGTAAATGGAAAAATTATGTAGAAAAACATTACATGCCATTTTGGAGCAAAAATATATAAATCAAATAAATAATGGAAAGTTGATATGAAAAAAGCCCCCAGCTCCCCAAGAATGCACAAATTAGCATTCAAGTGGGGTCTCCTGTTGCACTCAAGGGGTCTGAGGGCCCCCCTAGACCCCCCACAACTCGCACCATTTTTGCGCCCTCTTGTGGACTTAGGAGACAAGGTTGATGTAAAAATCTGTTGATCACTGATGTCTTGTAGCTTTTCCTCCCTAACCAAAATAATGTTTTCGAAATTTTGCCTCTTTTGACAGCTCTATTGGACATTTTACAAAATATCCCCTACTGTGTTCCATGCAACAAACGACATAATGGTGAGTAGATGTGAACTTAACAATTTTTTAACAAGTACAAGTACATGTGCAACGCAAAAGCTCAGTTAAAACTCTCAAGACAGACGGGACAATGACGTAATGGATCAGAAAGCACAGAACCTGCTTGTATCTCTCTCGGGCATCTTCATATCGCTTCTTTTTGAAGCAGAGATTGCCAAAGCTGCGCTGTGTGTCCACCACATTCAGCAACGTTGAGAGTGGGACAGTGTTCTGCTCTTCCTAAGAAACCATTTTTAAAATCACAATCTCAGATACAACAAACCAACCACACATATTAATGATACACAATAATGAATCAATATTTTTAATAATTAATTAAAATAGCCTAGTAACATTTTCACAACAGAGCCCAGATCATTAAATATGTCAAAATCTAGTTATTGGTAATTTTACAAAGCATTTAATTAAATGAGCAGGCCAAATTCTAAAAATCTTACCAAAGTCAAATCCATGAAATCATCCACTTTTGCGGTGTCCAAGAAATCGAGGACTTGCACCTCATAGAGGATTGTGGCAAATGGAGGTATGTGTGGGGGGCAGCCAAGGTCCCCATAGGCATATTTGGGCTTGAAAAGAAAACGGGAGAACTCGCCTTTCCTCATAGTAAGAAGGCCGAGCTCTAGGCCATACAAAGTAACATCTATGGGGAAAGAGCTGATTTGAGTGGCATTTAGGACAAAGACAATATACAGGAGAATCATGATGATTATGATTATAATAGATCTAAATGTCTACCTTACCTCGACCAAGCTTCATCATTCGTGGATATTTTAAGTGGCTGGTTGTCTCGAAAGGTGCGTCAGAATACTCAAGAAAACCAGAAAAATGAACTGTGGATGAAATTACATGTACTCTTGTTGTAAATGTTAAATATATACAGATACGGCATTGTAGAAGCTGAACTAAAACTTTAAGGGAGAATCCCACAATAAGGTGTCTAGGTCTCATTTGACCCCAAAATTAAAAAAAACAAAAAAAACATTGCAAATTATATTATGAATAAATAAAATGTAGTCTATTTTTTGAACATTAAGATTTTGAAAATTGCATTGATCTGTATTATTTTCAAGTCCAAGTAGCCCATTTTCCCCTTTACATTACAGAAATGTGTCAGCATGTTTAACTTTTTTTTATTCGTAATTCACATTATTTGCAATGGTGATTCTCATCAAATTCTCATGACTGAAATACAATGATTAAAAAAAACTAAATAAGCATTAATTACATTTTTCAATCTAAACAATATCATTATTTTGATTTGAATATGGGCATGTTCTTAACCAGGTCTGTGAAATGTACCAAAAAAAAATCCCTGTGACATAAAGGTATATGTGCTAATCATTAATCTCTAAACTTGACTATCATATGCAAGATGCTAAAACTGTGACTAACTGCTCCATTAAAACCACATTCAGCCTTGTCATTTACTTGATACTGAAGCATGCAAGGGTACGGGTGGACCTTCCCCTGCATGAATCACCTCTTTGAGAACTCCTCCATCCCCTAATATGTCTTGCATTTGCCAAGCCAGACGCTGGAAAGGAGTCTAAAACATAAAAATATATTAGATCATGTTTTAGCTTATCTAATTTTAATAAAACTGTTTTTATAATTGATATAACAGTTAATATTTCTAAATACATATGATGGCATATTTAGCTGTTATTACTCAACATGAAACTCCATTAACCACAAAGTTAAAATTCTCTCATTTAATTGCCCTCATGCCATCCCAGATGTGTATGACTTACTTTCTTCTGCTGAACACAATTTAGACTATTTCAGCTCTGTTGGTCCATACAATGCAAGTGAATGGTGACCAGACATTTGAAGCTCCAAAATGTACATAAAGGCAGCATAAAAGTAATCCATATGACTCCAGTGTGTTAAATCCATGTCTTCAGAAACTATCTGATAGGTGTGGGTGAGAAACAGATACATTTTTTTTTTAAATCACCATAATTCACATTCTTATTTTGTTTTTGGTGATTTTCATTCTTCTAGCATAATCGCCACCTTCTGGGCAGAAAGGAGAATTTATAGTAAAAAAGGTCTTAAATATTGATCTGTTTCTCACACAAACCTGTCATATAGCTTCTGAAGACATGGATTAATCACCATTCACTTGCATTGTATGGACCACCAGCAGAGCTGAATTATTCTTCTGAAAATCTTTGTTTGCGTTCAGTAGAAGAAAGTCAGAGAGAATTTCCATTTTCGGCTGAACTACCACTTTAATTTGCTGTCAAATGAGTAACTCAGGAGGTCCCATTGAGACTGTCGCAAATAATTACTGTTGAGGTACCATGCGACAGTAACGGTAACAGATGGTAATACAACGGTACTTTGAAATGGTGTGGAGAATCATATTCATGTACCATGGTATTTACATGGCAGTTCAAAGAATATCATAGTATTGCCATGTCCGAAACACATGGAAAAACACATTGCCATGGTATTTTTGGATGCACCGAAACACTAATATTGTTAGACATCACGTGTACATGCCAGGCGACCAAATACGTCCAAATTGGAAGTTAAAAAGCTATTGTTTTAACGCTAAAGTCGGCCAGTAAAGCTTTCGAGCAGTTGTGCTGTAGAGAAAATTACGTTTACTGAAATAGCATTAAAAGCACATGTAAAGAGAAGTAGTTTGCTGGTGCACCGTACATTTATAATCATTCACCATCAACAACAAACCTGCTTTTCACCTTTACCTCAATTCCGAACAAATGGCGCTCCTCTGGGGCTAAAAACTGTAATATTCTCGAGGTGCTGCCGTTTGTCGACATTGTGTGTGTTTTACAAAAACAGAAACTTTCTGAAATGGGAAATCTGCTGTTGATTTTGTCATTGCTAGTGGCCGCAAACCCGACGCCAACTAGCGGCCATTATTATAAAATTAAAATATATCTGTTCAAATGAAGCAATAATCCACAAGAGTCTCATTTTTGTGTGAGTTTACCCTGGTTTAGATGTGTTGTTAGGTCACGGGAATGCATATACCGGCTATTTTACAAATGTTGCGTTTATTAGTAATAGGGAAACGATGCATTCTGAACTTTGAATCAACTGAATCATTTGACACACAAAACGATTCACTTATTCGAAGAGCTCGAAACACCGCGCGCTGAGGACATCTGCTGGTAAAGTCATGTCAATGCACTAGAAAAACTACACAAAACATGGATGAACTTCTAATGAACAAAATGTCAATTTAATAACGTTTCAAAAGTCTACCATTAATATTTTACATTACATATGAAAAACATGAATAAAAGCACCTTATACGATTTTTTTTTTTTACAGAACTATGCTTTATCACAAAATATATAAAAGTGATATTTCACCCAAAAATGAAAATTCTCTAATTTTCTCATCCTCATGCCATCCCAAATGTGTATGACTTTCTTTCTTCTGCTGAACACAAAGATTTTTAGAAGAATATTTCGGCTCTGTAGGTCCATACAATGCAAGTGAATGTTGGTTAGAACTTTGAAGCTCCAAAAAGCACATAACGGCAGAAAAAAGTAATCCATAAGACTCCAGTGGTTAACTTTATGTCTTCAGAAGCGATATAATAGGTGAGGGTGAGAAAAAAGTTGGTCCTGTGCCATGGTGTACCTATACTCTTGATTATGGTTATCTTATGTTTGTTCAGAATGTAAGAATGCATTATGAACATCTATAATCTAACCATTTAGAGCCTTTTAGGCTGAGTAGCCTGTCAGGACAACTTGGGGCACCTCTCTCCCATCGCGATCTTGTGACCTCGGGATGGAGTGTCATGATTTGGGGCACCTTTCACCCATTGCGAGCCAGGTCAGGGTGGCACAATTCGGGGCACCTTTCTCCCATCGCAATCTTGCGAGCTCAGTTCAGGGGTGATCAATCAGGTACCCTGTGCTGCCCCAGAGAGCGTTGCAGCCCTATACGCCTGCCTATATCGCCTATGCCAGGATCCACTATTGTTAAAATGGTTTGCAAAGATCAAACATTGTCAGAGCTTCAGCCTTCAGTGTGAATGTAAATTGGATGATACATTAAAATGAATAGCCTTATACATTTAGGCCTTACACTTTATCCATTTACATTTATATTTTGAGAGAGCTGTAAATAATACCTTTTAAGGGACATTGTATGCAAAGAACACCTTTAAATGAGAGGATTAAAAAGAGATATGCCTAATGACTTTGCGTGAGGCCCCAGAAATAATAAAGCCGCCCTCTGATTGTGTTTAAAAAAGAGAGTGTCATTTTAATCAGCGATTGTACCCCCCCCCCCCCCCCCCCCCCCCCATTTTTGTTTGTGTGTGTGTGTGTGTGTGTGTGTGGTGGGGGAGGGGGGGGATCAATGGTTTAATTCTTGAATCCTATCTAAAGTCCTAAAAACCTAGGGAATGTGTTATTGTTTTTGTGTATACCGCGTGTAACAAGTTTTCTATCAAAAAGACAGGTTATAAACCTTTAAGTTGTATAAACCTAAACTATTATTATTTATCTGCTCCTAAATGTAAACAAGACCAAGGAGATGGTGGTTGATTTTAGGAGGACAAGAGCTGCGAATGTACCCCTCACACATAATGTCTAACCCATAGACATTATGTGTGAGGGGGTTGGAATTGTTGAGCACTACAAGTACGTAAGTGTTCACTTGAACAACAGACTGGACTGGAGGACCAACACTGACACTGTGTACAAGAAGAGGATGAGCAGACACTATTTTCTGCAGAAGCTCAGATCTTTCAATGTTTGCACCAAGATGCAGGAGATCTTCTACCAGCCTGTGGTAGAACTATCACTCGTCAAAATATGGAGACGTTTGAGTCAGTGAGGAGCAGTAGGTCACTGAACAAACTGCTCTCCATCATGGACAATCCATCTCACCCCCTCCATGACACAACGTGCGCTCATTCAGCTCCGCTGTCATAAAGAACGTTTTAGGAAATCTTAAGTTATTATTGACCATAGCACTGTACAACAGCTCACCTCTGTGTGACAGGTGAACAGCACATAAAGGCAGGCATTACATCTGCACATACTGTTTTTATCATACATATATTGTTTTATTACTATTATTGGTTTTGATGTGTATATTGCACATATCTTTATTCAATATTCAGTGTTCGTTATGTGGATCTGCAATTATGCTTTTAATGTTATTATTAGTCTATTGTTGATTATGTACCACAACAATTTCCCTCGCGGGATCAATAAAGTATATATAATCTAAATCTAAAACTAAATCTCATCTATTATTATTATTATTATTATTATTATTATTTGGGAAAGATGAGACATAAGAATAATGTACATTAAAGTTTCAATTTAGATTAAAAACTTTACATTTAGATATATGTTTTGCATAGGATGACGGTGCATCATCTAAAACTGGGGTCTGGGACCCCAAAGGGTCTCAAGGGGGTCTGTAAAAATCTCAGAGAAAACAAGGCACATTTATTCTTTTATTTATTAAGTAAAAAGGTTAAATGATTACTTTATTGTATTGAGATTTTTAACAGTAATAAATACAAATAATCTATATAAAGTTCCTTCCTTTGCAACACACACTTTTGATTAGATGAGATTTACATAATTAAATCTCTCTTGAGAGTTTCTCCACTCACTGTCACACTTACCTTGAACAGTGGGGGCTGTAAACCTGCTTTGGAACAATATTTAAAGTGAAAATTGTTATAAAATAAATTTGAATTAAATTAAAATAATTTCTCTTCAGGTTTTTACATCTAACATCGCTCTAATAGGCTATTGTGCAAAAAATAAATGGGACGTTATACATTAAAACAAACAGCTGGCTTTATATTTTAGGAAGGGAGTCTTTTGGAAAGGGGATCATCATATTTTGCCAAAAAGTTAAAAAAAATAATAAAAAAAATAATTAAAAAAACCATCCGATACATCATCACGGGACATAAATAGAAACGTATAAATAATTAAATTGGCATTTCACAAAATGTTAAATGATTAAAAGTAAGAGAGTAACCCCCCTCTGCCTGGGGCAAGATCCCCCCATGATGAGGTGCGATTCATCAAGACGTGATTAACAGTGGTCGATAACAGATGTTTTGATGAAAAGCACTTCCTTCTCACTGAGGCAAATAACAAGGAGGCGCTGCTCAAGTGAGGAGTGTCTTGCGCTGTATTTAAAGCTATCTGGACTTTGCTCTCAACTTGGTCTGTTTTCTCTTTCTGTATCATCATCGGTATCAAGAAAGCAACAAACACGATCTTCAACGCGGTAGAGCTGCATAATGGTGAGCATGTTTACAACTTTCTTTCCAGATATCACCATATTTGTGTAACACTTTATTAAGATGAATAACTCTGAGCGATATTAGGATAAACATTTTTTTGCGAACTGTTTGACCTGTTGGCAATCCTTGGCAAGAGTGTTTTCGTTTTTGTTCATGGGTCAAACAGTAGCTTATCACAATGCAATCGAGGCGTGATTTTAAAATGGTCAGGTGGCAGGAAAGATTATTTTTAGTTTTATTTTGACATTTTAAAGACAAAATATAAAATGTAACTACACTGAAAAATTGATTAGTACGATTTAGTTTTAAAAATGTACTTCATGACATAATATTCATTAACGTGAATGAGTACATTTAATTTAATCATTTAAATTAATCCTGTAATAAAAAAATTAATCTGATGTAAAAAAAAAATTTAAAAAAATTTAAATAACATAGTACATTTTAAATGAACACTGTACATTTAAAACCTTCCTCATGAACATACGTTTAATCGTGTATCACGTGACACATGGAAGGAAGTCTTCCACAGTGAAATGTATTGCACGCTAGTCTAATAGACCACAATAGAAACGCAGACTGAACAATTAGTGCACAAATCACGATGAAAGTAACCATCAACAGATAATTTTTTTTATCATGACCAGTTACTTCTGAGTAGAAAATGAACTTCATACATTACAAAGCAAGAAAATACTAAACAAAACATCAAATCAACAATGAAAACGGTGTAAATAAACTTGCAAACAGTGAAATCATGCAAGCTCATTAATTATTCAACTGGGAACACCAGCTTCCAAAAGTTAAGTAAAATGTACTGAAATTAGTGAATAAATCTGACAAGGTTTTCTACTTTAGGATTGATTGTCGCATGATGATGCATATTAAAGATAACGAACAATCATAAATAATATTTACTGTAAATATTATTTATGATTGTTCGTAATCATTCATTATAAATTATAAGCTAGAGCATACTTGAATTGATTACAAATGTAGAATTTACTTAATATGTTCATGTTTGCACTTAAACTAACTTATTCAGTGTAGAAAGTATTTTTCTGCTATTTTACTTCACCACCACCAAAAAATTAAAATCAGTGTAAATACATACAGTATATGGATATACAATGGTCCAAAAGTATTTAGACACTGTTGCCAAGTGGCATTTATTGTTAAGAAATATAGCACAAGCACAATTTTCAAGCAAAAAGAAGTTTGGTAAATTAGATAAACTGATAGAAATTAAGATTTAATTTAGTGGAACATTTCCACAGTTACTGTGATAAAATACACCTGTTACATTAAGACAATACCTTATAGTCTGAACACATTTTGGGGCCCCTGCATGTCATTTAATTTACACTTGTAGGCCTCGCTAATTCGTTTGGTACGTTTTTATTTTGCAACATTGTGCTGTTATAAATAAATTATGGATACTCATTTCCAACAGAAGTGTCCTATGTATTTAAAGCACCAGAAATGCACAGTAACGTCATGCCGATAACCAGTGTGTGCAACGTGGTGCAAGCACATGGCCTTAAATTCTCTCATTACTTGTATCTGTTTTAGGATAGCAAAGATAAAAGTGCTCAGAGGGATGCAGAGCAGGTGAAAGTCATTATGCTGGATTATGCAAATAAAGCAGAAGAACGTGAAGGAAAACTCAAGGATCAGAGAGCTGAACAACTTCAGTCCACTGTGAGTAATGTTCATCTGTGTCCCCTGAAATAGAGTCTGATATTGCCATGTAACTTGCAATATGATGCATGTCATATCTAGATTTAATACATCCCGATTCAGCACAATTAAATGTGCATGTCCTCTGATTTACTTGTACATTGCATTTATGCAGACACATTTATCCAAACTGCATTCAGTGTATACATTTTATCAGTATGTGTGCTCCCTGCAGATTGAACCCATGACTTGGCATGCAGGAACTCTAAGCCTAAGTGCAACTCTAAACAATTGGACAGTCTATTTGTGTTCATTCTAGTGGCAGTTATAATATTCCTGGTATAAATGTTATGGACAGTATAAACCAACAACATATAAACATCAACATTAGTGTTTCGATTATTCTATGAAACTTTATTTGCGGTTCTCTACCCAGAATTGCCATATCAACAAAACTCTATTGTGGAATGACATCTGCACACACTCTCAAACAATCTGCGTCTTTGTGTTTAAGGAGTCAATCAATAATTCTCATCCAGTTCTATTTAATTTTTTTTGTTTTTCAGAGTAAAACTGCAAAGCTAAAAAATGCAACAAAGCTGAAAGTGAACCAGAAATTGGAGTACATGCGGGCTAATAAAGGACATTTAAGCATCTTAATAGTCTCAGCTGCTATTATAATTGCTGTGGTGATTGCCATGCTCGTCACCAAAGGCAAATATGATCACAGGCACTCAGAAGTAGAACGTGTCTTCGAAGAGCCATAGCATCAACTTCAGCAGACTGGAACAAGAAGAGGACAAATCCCCACTACTACACCAGAACTGTCAGTTTGTTCAGGGGAGTATGACTGACTTTACCAACACTTGGAAACTCTTGACTCAACAAAACCAATATTACTGTGGAGAAATCTTTTTTTGTTGTTGTACTGTTTAGGACCCACTTTACTGTATATTAGGTGTCTTTAACTATGTACTTAAGCATTTGATACAAGATACTTATTATGTACATGCATGTTGTTGCAGTGCACTTACATTTAAAGTACCTGCATTAAATTACATCTGTAGTTACACTTGTACCCTAACCCAACCTCTAAACCTACCCATACAACCTTACACAATAAGTACATTGTATTGTATGTATTTTACTGTTAGTACATAGTAGTTAAACCACCTAATATAAAGTTTGACCATAGTTTTTATGGGTTAGATGTTTCTGGGTTGGGGGCAACATGTTTATCTGCCATTTATTGATTATGTTTTATGGTATATCTAAGCTAAGATGAGAGAAAATTCACTATTAGAAGTTTGGGTAACTACATAGACTGCGTTCCAAATGGGATAAATCACCCTAAGAAGGGCATTTTGAAGGGAGAACAATCATGATAGTCGTGCTTTAAAATCGCTTCAAACTGAATTTCCAATAAAAATGACTTGAAATGTGAGTTCTGAATTACCCTTATTTTTGTGCCCCACACCTGTTAGCCTTTCAAAGCTCTCACAGTGGATGGTAAAGTCTTTGCTGGGAATAGGGAATAGTGATTATAACTTTTGAATGGAATGCACACTTAGATTGTTTAGTGTCATTTGATATGTTTAAAGGTGCACTAAGTAATTTTTTGAGGAATGTTGAAGTGGATAACATGGGCTTACACTGACACCTAGTGGTCTGGATGCTGCATCATTCAAACACAGTGGTTTTCAGTTTCAGGTGCCATTGAAGAAATTCACTAAACCCAATAAGCCAGGATTAATTTGATCCATGAATGCAAGTGTACGATTACAGGGAAGTTACTGAGATTAAGCGAGTGGTATTCAGCTGGTCATGTGATGCTAACATGGCTGCCCCCATGAGGCACCCCTGCCCCATGTAGAATAAAAGAGCTCTTATAAGTCTACTGATATGACTGAACTCTTCATCTCACATGAGTGGTCACGATTTTACACATAGGTTTCAAAATTACTATTCATTTCTTTACAAGTAAAAGTTTTAAATAAGGGAAAAAAATTACTGAGTGCACCTTTTAAGAATACTTAAAAATTCACAATCATGCACATTCGTTTTACTCAAGGAGTTTTAAGATTGTTTGCATTAATTTTGCATTCAAGATTGCAGGGAAGTTTGTTCACCAAAACTAATTTGGTGTGTGGTAACTTTGTCATATAAACATGACTTTACAGAAAAGGCTACCCTGAAAAACTTAATCCACATGTACAGTAAATATGCTGATAGTTTGGTATGTAAACAAAAGAATAAAAGCAAGGTCCATCCCTTTTTCTGTGCACTGTGCTAACATCGGTGTAACATACAAGATTAATATAATAGTTTATATCATTTTATAATATAATAGTTTATAATATTTTAGTAATTTCATTATTTAAAAAATAAGAATTTATAATAATAAAATATGATATACTAAAATCATAATTCTATATTTTTGACTTGGAAACCACCCAAAGTTGTTATTCCCTTTCATGAAGTCATGCCACAAGGGCTGGTTGATTCTCATGTTTGGTTCAAATGTGGTATATAAATTGGGAAGGAAGTGAAAATCATCAGTTGTGTTGCAACCTTGTGATTTATACTTTGAAATTTGCTTAATTATCTATCCCTATTCACTATTTTTTAGTCAACTACTGTGCACTGTATTTGATTGCTCCTCTATATGACCAAATAAATGATTATTGTTTGATGGATTTGTGTCTTCTTTTTTTCCATTGCATTATATATTGTTGATATGAAGGCTAATTTGAACATTTAACAGTATTTGTCATGTTCTACTGGCATATTATATACCGTAAATAAACTTTGATATTGGTCAAAACATTTATATATATATAAAATCACATTTCATGGTATCTACACAGAATTGCTCTGAAAATCAATTAGGTAAATAGAAACATTCAACACTATTTGAATTCCCTTTTCAGAGTAAAAGTCTTCATGAGAAAGCAAAAAAGGAGACAGAGAAGAATAAGTACCTAAAGGGCAAGAAGTTACTCATGGGCCTTGTAGCAGTGTCAGTCCATACAAAAAGAAAAATACTTTTTGGCAGATACCCAAATTATGTTGCAAAACATAATTTTCTGCTTAGGGTACTGGGGAATGAGTAAAAGGGTACTGATTTTCCATTTTCACATTTTCCCCTAATACTTATTTTAGATGAAAATGATCAAGTTCCTTTGATTGTGGGACACACAAAACTGCCATTCTGAAAGTCTGTGGAACATGTTCTAAACATATGGAGAAGATAAATAAAATTGAGACAGGTTTCTGATACTACAGGAAGCACCTCTTCCAGTAACTTAGTGAGTATAGGGTTTAGCATACTACATGTTGTTGGTTTTGATTCTGTAATAAATTTTGCTAGCTTTTTCTGTTTTTTTAACAATAAAAGACTAAAGTTTCTCTTTGGGGGTTTTATGAGATGCCGTTTTCTGAGATGCTGTGGAAGATGGTTGTATATTTCCAATCTGCTCAGTAATGGAATTTAGAAAGTCATTATTACTATGCTGTGATATCTTATACTATGGTTCTGTTCAAGTCGGACTCCTGTATAGTTTCCATTGTAGCTTCTAAGCAAGATCATGATTTCAATCTCAATTGTTGAAGGCTGAACAAGACCATGATCAGATCTTTATTACAGGATATTTGCAAAATTTCAGCATAGATTCAATAGTATGAAAGTAAAATTTTTTAAGAATGGAAAACAATTCTTAGTGCTTGATGCATGCGTAGAGTGCTAGGAAGTGTAATCGAGCTTGAAAACATGATCTCAAAGGAGACTGCTTATGTCAAGATTTTTTTTGTGAAAACTCTCACGGAATTTGAGGAAGGAACCAAGATGCAGGAAGGCAAAGAACTGGGCTTTATTAAAAATAAAAACAAAATACAAACAAAACCGCTCACCTTGGAGGGAAACAAAATCAAGACAAAAAAACACGTGAAAAATAATAGAAAACAAACAAAACTAAAATGCAAACAGAAACTCATGGGGGACAAAACAAGAAGAATAATTAACAAACTAAGAACGGGAACAAAGAGGAACTCACATGGACCGACTGACAAAACTGGAGAGCAGACACAACAACGATCTGGCAATGAAGACGAGACAAAGGAGAGAATATAAAGAGCGACTAGAGATAGGGTGCAGGTGCTGCCAATAATCACAAGCAGCGCAAATCAGCGCTGCCATGGCAACGTTGAGCAGCACCTGTGAGAAACACAAGGGAGAGAAGAAAACAACAGCGTATGGGGTTAAAAGTTGAAAGTTGGGCGGAGGAAACTGTCACAATCCTGTCAAAACAAGTATAGCACAAGACCAAAAGAGGCAGGATCATGACAGTACCCCGTCCCCTTCAGACTGTGGATGACAGCAGCAGACTGGGCAGCAACCACTGGACAGGGGTAATAATGGATGTGGGCGGCTGCTGGGCACAGAACAGACTGAGCAACAAATTAGTAGCTGGTGTCTGGCAGGTGCTGGTTAATGGGCTGTACAAAGGGCTGGTCGACGGCCGCTAGGTACGGGACAGGATTGTCAGTTGTCACAGGGGACTGAAGAGACTTGTCGACAGCCACAGGGAACAGGACAGGCTCGTCAACGGCCTTGTGGTACTGGACAGGTTGCTCCAGGACCAGAGCGAGGAAAGGTCAGCTCCAGGACCAGAGCCAAATCAGATGACCTCTGCGGCCATGAGCACTGGCTATGACAGGGGAATGACCTCTGTGGTCATGCGCACTGGCTGTGACAGGGGAACGGCCTCCGTGGCCGTGAGCACAGGCAGTACCAGAGGAATGGCCTCTGTGGCCGTGAGCACAGGCAGTACCAGAGGAATGGCCTCTGTGGTCGTGAGCGCAGGCAGTGCCAGGGGAACGGCCTCCATGGTCATGAGCACTGGCTGTGACAGGGGAACGGCCTCCATGGTCATGAGCACTGGCTGTGACAGGGGAACGGCCTCCATGGCCTTGAGCGCAGGCAGTGCCAGGGGAACGGCCTCCTGGTGCCACCTCCTGGCGGTTGGCAGTGTACTTCCTCTGACGACGGCATCGAGAACCCTGAGAGTGACACCCAAATAAGCTGCAGTGTTGACTCGGCCGCCTCCTAGTGGTCAATATCGGGCCGGCAAAGAACTGGGCTTTATTAAAAATAAAAACAGAATACAAACAAAACCTCTCACAATGGAGGGAAACAAAATCAAGACAAGAAGCATGTGAAAAATAACAGAAAACTAACTAAACTAAAATGCAAACTAAAACCGGAAAAGACAAGGCATGAAAGAATAAAGAAACTAAGAACAGGAACAAACAGGAACTCGCATGGACTGACTGACAAAACTGGAGAGCAAACACAACAACAACGATCTGGCAAAATGATGAAGACGAGACAAAGGAGAGAATATATAGAGCGACTAGGGAGATAGGGTACAGGTGCTGCCAATAATCATGATCTGATGAGCAGTATTTAAAATATAAGTTTGATTAATCTTGTTTTAGAAACAACACTGCATAAGATATTTAGGTTTTTTAGAGAATGTAGTGAAAAAAATCTACCATTGCTGAAGAAGTAAATTAACGTATTTCAAATACGTTACTGACCTTGAGTAATCTAATGGAATACGTTACAAATTACATTTTACAGCATGTAATCTGTATCTGTAGTGGAATACATTTCAAAAGTAACCCTCCCAACCCTGCCTGTGAGAAACAGGAGGGAGAGAGGGAAAGAACAGCGCATGGGACAACCTGAGAGATGGGCGGAGGAGACTGTCACAATCCTGCCAATACAAGAATGGCACAAGACCAAAAGAGGCAGGATTAGTTACAGACAGATACATATTGATCTGTTTCTCACCCAAAACCAACTGGACTGCTTCAGAAGACATGGATTAAACCATTGGAGTCTTATGGATTACATTTAGGCTGCCTTTATGTGCTTCAAAGTTCTGCTCACCATTCACTTGCATTGAATGTACCTACAGAGCTGAAATATTCTTCTAAAAATCTTCATTTGTGCTCTGCAGAAGACAGAGTCACACACATAAGGGATGGCATGAGGGTGAATAAATGATGGAAGAATTGTCATTTTTGGGTGAACTAACCCTTTATTTTGCATCAGTGGATTCAGCGCTGAATATTTTGCATCAGTGGATTCAGCGCTGAATAGTGTTGGACAGAGGTTTACCGAACTATTCCATGTCGTGATCCAAATCACCGTTGAAGATATAGGGAGCCCCTAACCTAACACTTTCCCTAACCTTAACTGTGAGTGGAAGTGACGCCCCCTTTAGCAGTCCCTGTTTTTGAGAAACCTCGCCCTCTTTTCTAGATTCCACGGCCATTGCAACTATACCTACTTGAAAAAGGGGCGGGAGCTCCAAACCACTATTAAAGTTATAAGTAGCCCCTAACTTTGAGTGGAAATGACAGCCCCTTGTGGAGATGGCGCAACCTCCTTTTAGGGTAACTACGCCCCTTCGGGAGTAATCCTAAAACCTACATACTTGCCTCTGTTGGCAAATTGTTGAGCCTCATTATTGCACTAGATGCTTTTTTTGGAGGCTCCTTATATTGGCTACTATAAACATGATGTTCTCACATTTTTTAATATCACCTGTTTTACATCAACTTGTCATTTGAACTCATCCCATTATTATTAGTCCAAAATTGCCCCATCCCGTCTTTTTTTTTTTATACCTTCTAAAAGCAATGCAGATGCAATGCTTTATACTGTTTTTTGCATAGGCTACTGTTCCAACTTTTTTGGAATTGTGTGTGTGTGGGTCTATATATATATATATATACACTCTGGCGGCCATTTGGAATAATGTACAGATTTTGCTGTTTCGGAAGGACGAAAGTGGCATTCAGCTGGTCACGAAGTATAATCAGGACATTACTGATGTAAAAAAACAGCACCATCACTATTTGAAAAAGTAATTTTTGATCAAATCTAGACAGACCCCATTTCCAGCAGCCATCTCTCCAACACCTAATCCTTGAGTAATCATACTAAATTGATAATTTAGTACTAGAAAATCATGAAATCATGAAAGCTATTTGGTTCATTAAATGAAGCTTAACATTGTTTTTGTGTTTGTTTTTGAGTTGCCACAGTATGCAATAGATGGGCATGTCTTATGGTCAATATTGGGTCAAAAATGGCAAAAAAAGAAACCGCTTTCTCTAGAAACTCATCAGTCAATCACTGTTTTGATGAATGGAGGCTATACAATGCTTGAAATTGAAGATTTCATACAAAGGTGTTCACTACAGTCTTCAAAAACAAAGGACAACTGGCTCTAACAGAAAGATATATGTGGAAGTTTAGATGTACAACTAAACATCAGAGTCTCCAGTTTTAGTAATAGACGCCTCACATGTCCTCAGCTGATAGCTTCATTGAATTCTACCCGCTCAACACCAGTTTCATGTAAAAAAGTAAAGAGAAGACTCAGGGGTGCAGGACTTATGCAAAGAATTTCACAGAAAAAGCCACTTTTGAAACAAAAAAACAAAAAGAAAAGGTTTCAGTGGGCAAAGAAACACAGACATTGGACAACAGATAATTGGAAAAGAGTGTTATGGATCTTAACCACATTGAGTTTTTCTGGGATCAGTTAGACTGTAAGGATCGTGAGAAGTGCCCGCCAAGACACACACCTATGGCATATGCTACAGGAAGTGTGGGGTAAAATATCATCAGAGTATCTGGAAAAACTGACAGCTAGAATGTCAAGAATCTGCAAAGCTGCCATTGTTGCCCATGGAGGATTTTTTTGATGAGTTTCACAACAGCATCGTAAGACTAAGTAGATCGTAGTAACCATACTGGTCTCTACGATAAACTTAAACTTGCGATGCTTTTGGGAAATGCAGCCCATGACATTTTAAGAGTACCCTAAATCCTATACTATACATTATGTACCGGTGCTGCAAATCCGATTAATACATGGCAGCAAATAAGCTTCTCAACAAACAGCATCTTTCCAATTCAGGTGCATTTTATTTCACAAAAGAAAAAAAAACAGATAATGAAACGTGCAGATGAATGCTTCATAACTCAACAGAAAGTTGCAGTAAGTCAAAAGTTTCCATTGCGCATGTTTATCAAAACAATCTGCCATTTAAACATTCTGTTTTTGGAAAGTCTTTACACTGTTTTTAACTGATATTGATTTATTTGTTGGAAAATGTTTAATGAAGTAATTAGTATAAAATGTGATTATTCAAACAGCTGCACTGACAGTCTCACGTTTAATATATGATCCCTATAAATATAATAACTTGACTGTGTTTTATGTTACAGTATTTCACAGTTCTAGGGATGTTTGAACTTGGCATTTCACACAAAACAGAAACAACTATGATCAAGTTTAAACTCCATAATATATCTTAGCACCTCCTTTAGGAACTTTCCTTCTCTCCACAGTAGGGTTTTCATAGAGGTATACTAGTTTGCAAGTTCTTTCACAAAGTTAAATATTGCAGTGTTTCATTGTCTGGCATTACAAAGAAATCATAAATGGATAAAATGTTACCGTAACCCATATTAATAACACAAATTGCTTAAAAATGAGCAATATCTTAAAACTAAAATATGGTGTGTCATCAAAATATAACTTATTGTGGAGGATTTCAAATTTCGGGTTCACTTAATGCTAAAAATATTCATGTTTTCCCACTTTAGTGCCCAACATATAATGAGATATTTTTTTTTACAGAGTATTCTATATATAACAAAATGACATATCTAGTAAAAGAGGTGTTAAAAGTGGAGTGCTGTAGACTAGCAGTCTTCATTTCATAATAATTGACTAGACACTTTTCTCATCGCAACATAATCCTCAGCTAAAGGCATTCACTTAAAAGCAGCTCTTCACAACAATTGCTCTTTATCATTTATGCTTAAGTTTGTAAAATAATACAATTCTGTATACAAGGTAACTGCAGATGTCTGGCTGTGTAACTAAACAAGTGGCAACAGAAACTGAATATTCGGGAAAATAATATAGGCTTGTTTTCATTATCAGTGGATCTAGAAAAGATGAACCACTTGATAAAAGTAGGATTAATTTTGCCATAAAAACAACTATAATTGAAACAAAATTATATTGTTTGCCTGTGGCATTCAATATATTAAGAACTTGTTTTCACGATACCTGGGATGGATCAAGCAGAATGTGTAGCTACTGGCTGACACCACACAGTCTGACAGGTTTTCCATGACTAAAAATTAAGTAAATCTTATTTCATATATCTGGACCCTGAATAGTTGCAACCACGTTGTATATCAGGCACTGAAAACCCAAACTATTTGTATCAATGGCTGGTGCATCTCCATTGCTACAGTAAGGGCTTATACCAACTTAACCTGTGAAGTAATCACAGTTCCTACAGATTAGATTAGTGGAAGGTGGATAAGTTTAGCCATTTATCTTCTTTGTCTTGGCAAGTGTCTTGGTATTGCTGGCAGATCTGTAACAGATTTAAGTGGCATTCACACTGATGGCGATTTGTTGACACAAAGTAGGTCACTCAATTTCATAAAAAGTTGGTGATTTCACCAACATGTGGTAACATGACCAAACACTGGCAGTGAGATAAAGTTCAGTCATAATTTCCAAATGACTTGCTTTCTTACATGTAACCCAAAAGGAAAATTTTAATGAATATTCTGTACGTTTTTTTAATACAATGACAGTTATTAGGGACTCACTTTAAAAGTTTTTGGAAAGGATTTGGTGAGAAACAGTGCACAATTTAAGTCATATTTCAACTAAAATCAAGACGTCCGTTGCACATGAGAGAAGCTTGTTTACAGTGGCAAGTTACAAAATCACATGCTTTATAACACATTTGGCTGCAGTTTCCCAGTGAAATGTCCAGCGGGGGGCACCAAAAGTGAGTGAAATGATGTTGTAATCAGCAGAGGGTTTTAAGGTGAATATGTTTTAATGAGTAAAACGCACTTCCATAACCAACAAATTGTACCTAAACCTAACTTAATAGTGTTAAAAAAGATAAATGAGAGGTAAACAAAACAGACATTGTTACCCTAAACCAACACCTAAACGATAGTGTTTTAAAAGCAAAGATATGAAATGAACGACATGAAAAGCAAATTTTCTGAAGAAACTATGTCATATCTTGTCGCTTCTATGGCACTTTGCTTCACTTTCACTTAGAGCATCCTTGACTGTGTTTGAGGCTCAGTCTCCGAGTCCAACAAGTGAGTTCCATGCAAGTTAATCCCATTGGAATAAGTGTGTAAATGTAGGTGGGTCTGTAATACAAGTGTTAAATATATTGTTTTTTTTAAATGATTCATTAGAGTAAAATCATTTAGATATTATAACACAGCAGAGTGTGAATAATAGTGTGAAAAATAAGTGTTAATAAAGTCATAAACAGACATACGACCTGTTATATGTGTGAAATGTAATAAAAAACACACAGGTGTGCTTCCAGTGTTAATTTCACCAGGAAACTGCAACAAAATGTAGAACTCGGCACATAAAAGTCAGTTTGCTAAAATGTAGTTAAAGTAACATTTATTCTATTAGACTAGGTTGCAAATATCTTGTGTGAACATTGTAATTCAGTCCTTTCTATTCCTTTAATCGCTGTCAGTGTGAACACACCTTTAGAGAGGAGTTTTTGCAGTTTCAACAGTAAATGAATTCATTTTTATCAGAAGCTCCGTGAATCATTGAAGAATTAGTTTGCCCTGGTAACTAGGGCTGTCTTAAACATGAATGTAAAATATCATGCAAAATACCTTAGTTATGACCAACTGGCCATTACTTTTAGATTATAATCAACAAGTCTGCAAACTTGCTGTGAACTTGAAAAGTAATTCTGTATTGCTTGTTCCATTTCTTCACAAATCTGTGACGTGAATGTGAAAAGACTATACATTGAGGTCTGAGAGAATACTGTATCGATTAACACTTAAAACATGGCGATGCTTTCTGGTGTACAGTTGAGGTGTGTGGAGGTGCTGCTACCCCCAGGAGACTTAAGGCTGCGGGCACCATAACCCATAGCAACACCTTTGCCGATGCCCCCAATGATGACCCCTGAGCCTGGATGGTGATGTTGAGTGCGCTTCATTAAGACTGCCATCATGGTGTCAGTGTTGACAGTGCCAAACTCATAGGTGAAGGTGCCGTAGTACACCAGAACCAGCACTGTGAAGACCCATTCACAGATGGCTGCAGCGTGCTGCAACATAAAGCTCTCGTGGACGAAGAAGATACCACCTTGAGTAGGGAGGATGATGTTAAGGAACAGATTTCAAAATTTATGTCAGTCA
Organism: Moxostoma hubbsi; assembly: GCA_032164185.1. Taxonomy (NCBI): domain Eukaryota; kingdom Metazoa; phylum Chordata; class Actinopteri; order Cypriniformes; family Catostomidae; genus Moxostoma; species Moxostoma hubbsi. The sequence goes on from JAVLUX010000044.1 coordinate 14,600,493, forward strand.
ACCAATTAACTGTAATGGACTTACCTTAACGGTTAGCAATACTGAGGAATATTACTTTTAAAAGTATTGTTATGTTACTGCGTTACACCATATTTTTCAAATAAATCGTTTCTTTTTAGAGAAAGTAACTTGGAATGGGCATAAATACAAGAGTACTCAATAGTGATGGGAACATTTTTTTTCAACTTCTGCAAATACTTTTAAGACAGCAGGTTGCTTTTTGAGTAAGAAATGAATATAATATTTATTCAAAATAACCACTTCAGAAAATGGTTAAACATTTTCTGTTAATTTCAATCACATTTCGCATTTTATAACATCTCAAGTATTCTATAAACAAATGAATCTCCATTGTGATTGAAGCAGTCCAATCAGTGTGAGACGACTTTGCACACATTCCAAAACAAATCTATTCACATTACTTAAAAAACTAAATGTTTTATAGGGGCCTTTAGTTCCATTTAGTACCCTAAATATAGTACTATCCTTTCACTTACTGGACAGGTATGAAATACTTTTGACTAATTCAGCTTGAACAAAACTGAAAATGACACACAGGTGTTTTTGTTTTTGTTGCCATTTAGTGTTTTAGGAGAAAATTAAATCAAAAGAGCCTTTTAAAAAGGCCCATTGTACCCTACACCTGTATTTAACGCTATCAACTGAGACGGATGTGACAACCGCATATAAACGCTGTCATTATGTTGCGTTAACCACTGTCTTCCATCAGGTCCAACACAACTATCCGCTGCTGTATAGAAACACTGTATAGCTAAGGATACTGAGGACAAGTGAGACCAGAGCTCCAGCTGAGAGAGCTACACGCACATGAGCCATCCAGTAGTCCAGCGCTGTCTCTGCTATACGGTACGTCAAAACGCACTGCAGACACACAAAGAGCAAGCCAGCAGGGAACGCAACACCAGCGCCCACATAATGAAGCGTTTTAGCGTGATCGACCTGAGACAAAGAAAAAGACAGAGAATGAGAGGTAACCAAAAAGCTAATGATAATGTCAATGACATTTGCTTGCATGGGCTGAAGTCACCGAGGATGCCTCTCGCCTGCTGACCTGAAAGTTGCCCACCATGACCAGACCCAGGGCGTTAATGCAGCCGGACACCAAAGCGCACGTGTTGGTCCAACAGTAATGACTGTGTTCAATCACTTGTGCATAACGTAGCATGCACACCATAACCACTGCAGAGACAGATCACGAGAGGAAAAGAGCGAGTGAACAGAATATAAGGCATGTTTTAGGAATATATTGCTCTCAGTGACAATAAGGCATACACTGATTGTTCATTTTACTAAATAGTTAGATATCAATTTGCCAAACTTGTGACAGCTTGAGTTGAAAGATCTGTTAATGGTCATACATGTACACTTACAGGTGAATTGTGTAATTTCTGTGCCACTTGTGGCAGTATGCCCTTTCAACTATAAAAGGAAGTATTTTAACTAAAAATAAATTATATGAATAAAAACAAAAATCATACACTTCAATTTAAAAGACATATTTAATATGTTAAGTATTTAGTCATTTTGAAATCCTAATTCTTACCCATGAAGGCCCCAACATTGCCTATCAAACTGAAGAGACAGCTCTCTGGTGGATAGCAACCACATTTACTGTCAAAAGAAAAAAGATAACATTTCATGGCAAGTTTAAAGAAAACAGCAAAATGAGACATGTTGAAATTGTGGTCATTCTGTGGTAGACCATTTCACAGCAAGCATTCACCTGATGAGGGGGATATCTTGAAGCGTGCAGCAGGTCATTGGGAAGCCCCTCTTAGCCGTTTCCTCTGTACATGTCAAATTGTATGACCTACGATACACAGAACAATTTAAGAAACACTAAAGTAGATGCTAAACATGGATGCTAATTACTAGTCTGTAACTGCTAAAAACATACATTTCCTCTCTGTGTTACTCTGCTTTTGGCCCATGCATTAAAAAATAAATAAATAAATAATAAAAAAAAAAATATATATATATATATATATATATATATATATATATATATATTACTGCCATTTAGTGTGATTGTGATTCACCTTTGGTTTTAGAAAGGTGCTATATAAATAAAACATTATTATTATTATTATTATTATTATTATTATTAGTCCCATTGGCTAAACTGGGTAAATGTGATTACTGGAAGGTTTCGGATTCAACTTACCAGTTCTCAACAGGACAGACATGGTGGTTCATTACTGCCATGGCATATCTAGAGAAAACATTTTTTTATGAGTAACTGTTAATAAGCACATATTTTATCACTAAAAAGTATTAGTTTAACAGATACACAGCACACTAGTTACAGGGATGTTAGTGCTGCATTGTGATCTCAGCTCAATCCATTTGGGACTGAGCCTACAATCTCTGAGTCAAGAATCCTTATCCCAAGTAACTTCATGCCATGGTCCAAATCACTGAGATCACATATTTTCCCCATTCTGATGGTTGATGTGAACATTAACTGATTCTCCTGACCCGTATCTGCATTTTATGCACTGCACTGCTACCACACAATTGGCTGTTTATATAATCGGGCTGGTTTAAGTATTTCTGTGACTGCTGATCTCTTGGGATTGTCTCACACAACAGTCTCTAGAATTTACTCAGAATGGTGCCAAAAGAGTTTTGGCTATTCAGGGCAAGACAGTCATACTTTGAGTCGGGGGACAAAGCAGGAAAGCTTCTGGCTAGAAATATAAAGCAGAGAGAGTTTTTTTTCTACCATTCCCTAATAATTCTATCTTGATCTCTATATTACAAAATTTGTGGAACCATTAGAACTCCCTAAATGTACGACTGAGCAAAAAAGTTATCTTGATTCTGAGATAACCTTGAAGGAGCTTCACGAGGTAATTAAGGCCTTGCCTATAGGCAAGGCTCCAGGACCAGACGGCTTTGCCGCTGAAATTTTTAGATCTTATGCTACAGAATTGGCTCCACTTTTGTTAGAAGTTTCTACAGAATCACTAAAGAATGGAAAGCTTCTCCCAACATGACACAAGCCTGGATCAGTCTGATTCTTAAAAAGGACGCAGATCCAAACGAGTGTAAAAATTACCGTCCAATTTCCCTGATTCAGCTAGATGTAAAAATTTGTCCAAAATTTTGTCTAACTGATTAATTTATAACATCTCTTATACATATAGATCAGGTTGGGTTTATTCAGGACCGTAGCTCTTCTAATAATATTAGTCAGTGATGAATGATAAGACTCCGGTCACTGCCATCTCACTTGATGCTGAAAAGTCTTTTGATATGGTAGAATGGGATTATCTTTTTAAGATTTTGGAAATGTATGGGTTTAGGAGTACATTTATTGGTTGGATTAAGTTACTTTACAGACACTCTGTAGCAGCGGTACAAACAAATGGATTAATTTCAGATTATTTTATTCTGAATAGGGGCACTATTGTGTCAGCACCCTGTCTTGCCCTGGAACCATTAGCAGCCACGATAAGAAAGAAGGATGATTTTCCAGGGGTGATGGCGGCAGGTATGGTGCATAAACTTTTGCTTCACGCAGATATTTTATTATTCGACTCTGACTCTACTAGATCTATGCCTTGCCTCTACAGAATTATTAATAATCAAAGTTTTCAGGATATAGAGTCAATTGATCTAAATCCAAAGCTTTGGCTCTGACAGCATACTGCCCAGTAACGGCTTTTCAGCCGGCCACTTTCCAGTGGCCAAAACAGGACATTAAGAATTTGGGCATTTTATTCCCAGCACAATTGTGTGAATTATTTAGTTAATTTTGACCCCTTAATAAAACAGTTTTCGAGCGACGTGGACAGGCTGGCTTTCTTACATTTATCTATGATTGGGAAGGTGTATGTTATTAAAATTAATTGTATTCTAAAAATCAATTACTTGCTACAGTCTCTCCCTGTAGATGTCCCCCTCTCTTATTTCATGCAATTTGTTAGCATAGCAAAGTCCTTCATTTGGAAAGGTAAATGTCCCAGATTACATTTCAATAAGATGCATAGGCCAACTGACAAAGGTGGTCTAGGCCTACCCAAGATTTTATTTTATTATTATGCATTCGGTCTCAGACATTTGGTTCATTGGTCGCTTCCACCCGAGAGAGCCCCTCCCTGGTTCTGTACAGAACAGGAATTTCTTGCCCCTATTTCGCCATTGCAAAACCTTTCTATCAAACTAATCGGAGAAGTTACATCCAGTTATATCGCATTAAGAATCGGAATGAACAAAAGTGCCCAGACTATTTAATTCTGACATTTTTTTAAATGTTGCCTCGAGCATATGGCTGAACCCCAAATTATGTGTCAACCCTTTTTGCTGGTCAGAGTGGATTGGGAGGGGGGTTACAACACTCGGTGACCTATATGAGAGTGGAGTGCTGAGATCCTTTCAAACTTTGGTTAAAGGTTTTGGGACTCACAGATCTCAGTTCTATAAGTATTAACAGCTGAGCCACCTGATCTGTACTGTTTAGGTAGTAGTTTACACTCCCTTAAAGTGGCAGATACTCTGGGAGTGGTGATTACTGATTTTGGAAAAGGTCATGAGGCATCAGTGTATTACTCCCTGTTAATTCAGAGTCTGGGGGACAGAACTTCAACTTCTCTTAAGAGATTATGGGAGAAAGATCTAAACAGCATTGGAGGGAGTGTGGGCTAGGATCCTAAAAAACGACATGTCAAGGGTTCGCCTTATCCAATTTAAGATTTTACATAGTGTCTACTGGACCCCCTCTAGATTGCATAGGCTTGGCCTTAAAGACACACCCACCTGCTGGCGATGTCAATCAGGAGGTGAAGACACAACCCATGTCTTTTGGGGATGTGTTAGGTTTCAAGTATTTTGGTTGAAGATTCAGAGTTTTATGTGCATTGTGAGGTTTTGGCCTCTCAATTATTATTTTGCCCCAGATTCTGTATTTTAGGAGATGGGGCAGTCATTCATTTGGAGAACAAGCACGTGAAAAACTGGGTTCTAATTAGTATTATGATTGCCAGACAGATCATTTTAAGGAGTTGGAAGTCCAGGAGTGGTGTTCAGAGATGGCTAGAGTGGCAGCTTTTGAGGGGGGGGTATTGAGAAGACTGGGCAGTCTAGACCTGTTTGTGGAGAAATGGTAGTATATACATATACTGCATGTATAGGTTTTGCTGTTCTTCATTTAGTAGATGACTCAATGAAAAAAAAAAATTTAAATCGCAAAAAAATAATACACATTTACCATGTTCAACAGGAACTTGGTAAATGTGCAAAGCAATCACACGTTTACATACTTGCTTAAGAGAATGTTTCGGCCTTTAAAAAAGTTTAATGGACACCTAGCCATACCTGCACACCTTAGCAATTGCATTTTCTCACAAAAACACAGAACCAAACTAACTGTACAAACAGTGCACAGTGAATAGTTGCGCCGTCACAAATGATGAAACTTATCGGGTGATGCAGAGGATTTAAAAATACAAAATATTTAAAATATTTTTTAGCCTTGGCCATTTAACATTCAAACTCCTAATATGTACAGCACCATGGTACTGTTTTTGTCAATTACTTCATATTACTGAATTCATATACCATGGTATTTACATGATACCCCACGTTACTTCAATATGAAGTAATACCAAGTTACATGTCTAAAAATCATTGTGTTAGCGTTGCCCAAAACCAAGGTAATACTATGGTCCTATTTGCCACTTTTTTTTTGTTAGTGTGGTTCTTAGATAATGACTGCCTAAATCCGAAAAAAGGGGCACTTAATCTTTCAGATGTAGACAACAAACCTCAATGACAGTTCAAAACATGAAACTTCGACCATTGTAAATATCATAACTTGAATATAAACACTCACACAATCCATATCCCTGTGATGGAAAAGGCAGACAGGCTGACAGGCAGAACAATCCAGGCAGTCATTGGTCAGTCTGTGAGATGCCTGCGACCCCAACATGAGGGTGTGCAAGACTGGGGCTATGGAGACACAATGTGAGACACCAGCAGGAGAAGCCATGCAATGCAGGGTATGAGGACCAGCTGGGGCAACGTAATGCTCCTTCGGCTACATCTGTAATCCCTCTGATTCTCATCAATCGATGATAACTAGTGAAGAAATAGTGATGTTAATAGTTGTTTGAAAAGAGACTTTATTGTAAAATGCAAAGAAGTTGCATCTGAAGCAGCATTTATACAGTACCACGAAAAGGTGAATTTACAGTTGAAGTCAGAATTTAACATACACCTTAGCCAAATCAATTTAAACTCAGTTTTTCACAATTCCTGACATTTAATCTTAGAAAACATTCCCTGTCTTAGGTCAGTTGGGATCACTACTTTATTTTAAGAATGTGAAATGTCAGAATAATAGTAGAGAGAATTATTTATTTCAGCTTTTAGTTCTTTCATCACATTCCCAGTGGGTCAGAAGTTTACATACACTTTGTTAGTATTTGGTAGCATTGCCTTTAAATTGTTTAACTTGGGTCAAACGTCTTGGGTGTCCTTCCACAAGCTTCTCACAATAAGTTGCTGGAATTTTGTCCCATTCCTCCAGACAGAACTGGTGTAACTGAATCAGGTTTGTAGGCCTCCTTGCTCGCACACGCTTTTTCAGTTCTGCCCACAAATTTTCTATCAGATTGAGGTCAGGGTTTGTGATGGCCACTCCAATACCTTGACTTTGTTGTCCTTAAGCCATTTTGCCACAACTTTGGAGGTATGCTTGGGGTCATTGTCCATTTGGAAGACCCATTTGTGATCTAGCTTTTCCTGGCTGACGTCTTGAGATTTTGCTTCAATATATCCACATCATTTTCCTTCCTTATGATGCCATCTATTTTGTGAAGTGCACCAGTCCCTCCTGCATCACCTCCACAACATGATGCTGCCACCCCCTGTGCTTCACGGTTGGGAAGGTCACTTCCACCTGAGAGAGCCCCTCCCTGGTTTTGTATTGAACAGGAAGTTCTTGCCCCTATTAGTTCTTGTTTCTATTAAACTAACCGGAGAAGTTAAGTTACACCCCGTTATCTCACATTTGCACATGGTATGTGCTGCATCAAGCATATGACTGAACCCCAAATTATGTATTAATAAATCCCCTTTCAGCTGGTCAGAGTGTATTGTGAGGGAGGTTAATATGCTCGGTGACATATAGAGACCTATGACAGTAAATGTTGAGATCTGGTTCAACATTTTGGAATTCCCATATCACAGTTCTTTAGGTATTTACAGCTGCACCACCTGCTCTGTACTATTTTTTGGGAGTCGCATACACCCCCATAAAGTGGCAGATACTCTAGAAGTGGTGATTACTGCTTTTGGAAAAGGTCGCATTTCTGCCTTCAAATGCTCCAAAAATTGGCCCCATTCACTTCCATTGTAAGTGACTCACTGTAACTTAAATTTTTGCTTCTTTTTTTTTTAGAAAAGGATGGACAAGTTTAAATATTTTTTTTTGTGGTAATCAACATTATGCCACAAATACTCTCGATTAGGGTTACAATGGTATGAGATTTTGACGGTACGATAACAGTCTCAGAAAACATCACAGTTTCACGATCGCGAGCTGGTTCCATTACACTCGTGCGAAAGTGCAGATGAGAAGCCTTTAGCTGATTGCGAGATTATCATTAAATCTGCGTCGCTATCACTTGGGCGCCCGCTGAAATATCTTAAATGGGAGAACCATGGCATTGTTCTTTCCCTTCTGTCCATGACCCAGTCCGAATAGACCTACGACCCACCAGTTGAGAAACACTGCTTTAATGCTCACACTCACTTATGGCAGACCCCCTCGCCTCTCTTCTCTCTGACATTTTCTCCGCTGCATGTGTGAAACCATGAACCGGTATACCGCTGCAACCCTACTCGATTGAGCTTAACTTGTATTATTCAAAACAATAGTAATAGTAAATGATGTTTCACACATGGCATCAAATATTTTATTTTAGTAAATGGACATTCAAAAGAATGTTGGACATTTATATATATTTATGTTATGCTAATAGAGTGTCTTTTTCACTGTATTAAAGTTTGCATTCATAGTAGCACTGTTTTGAACCCTATTATAAATGGTCTGCATGGGGTGTGCTTGTCCACTTATGCTAGTAACCAGCAACTGACTGACTTAGTGATGTTCATATTAGAGATTTTTCAGCTTTTTAATGTTACACCAAAATGAATTGTTTTACTGTTTAATGATAAATCAGGACATTAGCCATTAGCCGTCTAATTTGCACCGCCACGGTCTCATAATGAACCAAACACATTTGTACACTTCTCATCTAAAATATTTTTGCACTTCTCAGTCTCATAATAACATAAAAGGTTGTGTTTTGTGCTCGCTCTCGTGCACTAGTCAGCTCCTCACCCGCTGCTGTAAAGTATCCTGGATCCGTCTAACATTATTTGGCTGAGGAGGTAATCTTTGAGGTAATAAACGTTAACTAACATTAAATGTATCCACTGCATTTATACACTACTCAACACACAATTTATCATCATCAGTGTACAAGAGCAAACAGATAATATTATTGCCGAAGTTACAAACATGATGATTAACATAAATTAACGCTAGCATTACTAGGTTAATTGGCATAACGTTACACTACTTATGGCTTCACTAGCTAGCTATCATTAGCAGTCTGAGGTAACATTAAAAGATCAAAAGCTGAAACTGACATCCCTAGTTTTTACCCTGCTTTTCAGAATGAGCATACAAAAATATTTTAAGAGATGTCAAACCCCAGAGGAAGAAGAGACATGGTGTCTAAGTTAAATGAGGCCATGTGAGAGATTAGTTAGCAGCACAGACTCTAGCTCTGAGTGAAAATTGTGGGTCAGGTAGTGTCAATCCAGCTAATTTTAGCCAATCGCTTTTGGTGAGGCAGGCTTTGGCTCTGTCAATTGAACCCTGGCTGGGGGGTGAAGAGCATCATGTATATGGGGAAGAATTGGGGGCGCTGTTTCTCACAATTCAATTTATTTCAATGTTGCCTACTGCAGCTTTAAGAGCACAAAATTGTTTACAATAGCACAACACTAGCCTCTTAATTTAGCTCTCAAAGTGCACCAGATGGAAGTATTTAACTTTAAAATGTATAAAATGTACGTGTATCAACCCTAGAGGATCAGGGGTCCACCCACCATACTCTCACAAAATCCTGTGGGAATCACTGTACTTTCATAAGTAAAGTGCCAGAGTGTAGAAAAACAACAAAAAAAACATATAAGTAGCGCGTGTTTATTTAAAATAGATAGCACCTAAAGCCACACCCACTTTAGTGGGGCCAGGCTAAGCCCCAAACACGTCCCTGGCGAAAACTATTCAGTAATATTAAAAAGTATTAAAAACAATGAGATCATTCTTTTGTGAGCTCATTTGAAATAAAGTGGGTTAATGTCATATTTTTAAGTGTAACTGTACAGCTGCCCAAAACCACTTTTTTAATGTAAATATTTTAATGCTACTGTTCCCTGGCTTCTGCAAATATATACAGTTTGTTTTACTGTACCAAAAGATGGCAGGAAGATTTGTACTAGTCTGTGCATTACAAAAATGTCCCTCGGTTTCTCCAACACTACCTCTGAAGCACACAAATTCCCAAATCATCGATCTGACACAACCGCACTAATCCAATCTACCCTTCAGCACAGACCATGTTGAATGTCACAATCAGTGAATATAGTACGACACAACTAACAGGATAAATGTTTAAAGTTATAGTTACACTATATGCAGTGTTTATAATAAGATGACAGTGAATAATACTGAAAACAATGGTTTGTTTTTAAGATAAAACTCAACACCATCAGGTAGCTTGTGAGCTATCCAGCAAATGCTATTCAAGTCAACAACTTTTGCAGACGATGCGTATCTCGTAATATATGTATATATTTATGTACAAACGCTTCATATCTGTTTCTTTATCATATGCACTATCGTACTCACACCTGTCAGTATTGTGAGGTTGTGTTTTGATATGTAAAATCATGATCTTACTGCAGGCCTCGCGACTCACAAGCGGATCCCCGTCAAAGCTGCAGCATCTCAAGCTGATGTAGTGCTGCTCTTCATCCACAGGGGGCGCTCACGTCTCCATTTGAGAAGTCTTTTCTCACATATGCCACAGTTTTTTTTTTATTGCAATTATACATCACAAAAAAGGGAGCATTCAACAACGTAAGACACAGAACAAACTTAAATGAACAAGGACAAGGAGCAAGATTCAAGACCGAATAGGATACATATATATATATATATATATATATATATAACCATACAAACACCCATATAAATACATACATATACCTATATAAACAAGGATGTACTAAAACAACAAATACATAGAAATAGCAAAACATAAAGATTCAATCTTTCTATTTTGTTTTTTAAAATATTTGAAGCTCTGGAATGATTTTACAAAATCACAGAGAAATAAATTAAAGGAGGGCTTGATTATTTTCCATTTACATGTATGAATATGATATTTACCCAGCAACAATACCATATTAGGGGGGGTAAAGGGGGGGTAAAGAGGGGTAAAGTTGTGGGTAAATATAATTTTCCAAAAAAGCAGTACCTGTTTATGAAAATTTGACAATTTCAAAGGAATTTTAAATAAATCAATATCACATCTCAACACGAACTCGAGGCCACCAATAGTTTTAAAAATATGGTTAGGAATGTGGTACCATATTGAATGTGGCTTTGATAAACACTCTTTCAGCCATTTTATTCTGAATGTACCTAGGAGAGATTCAAAATCAATGGCTTTCAAACCACCATGGTCATACTCTTTAACCAAATGGCGTTTACGTAAATAGTGAGTTTTGTTTTTCCATATACATTTAAATAAGATGGAATTCACTGATTTGATTACTTTTGGGGCAGTATACAGGGCATGGGATAAATAAATAAGTTTGGATATTCCCTCAGTTTTAGTTAGAAGAATTCGGCCCAATATAGATAGGTCTCTAGACAACCAATGATTTAAGGAATTTTGCATACCCTCTATTTTAAGATTAAAATGATTTTTTTTCTCTATTAATACAATTCTTGATAATCATGACCCCTAGGTATTTAACCTCCTCTTTCACTGGAATGCCCACTATTTCCTTTAGAGCACAGTTATGGATTGCCATTCATTCACACTTTTTCAAGTTTAGGGTCAGTCCTGAAGCTTTTGAAAATATAGAAATTCTGTCAATAACTAATGGAACCACCTCTATATTTTTAAGAAATAAAACAGTGTCATCTGCAAATTGACTTATGGTAAAATTCCTAACAAGAATATCAATCTCTATATCATCCTCAATCATTTTAATGAATAAATACATTAGTTCTGCTGCTAAATTAAATAATAATGGTGAAATAGGGCATCCTTAACGAATTCCTCATTTGATTTGAATTCTGGGTGATGAGCCTTGATTATGGGATACACTACTATAAATATCATTATAAAACATGGAAATTACTCTGCGAAACATAGGACCAAAACCAAACAATTCAAGAGACTTGAACAGAAAAGGATGAATAAAAATAAACTTGACTGAGGAATTAAATAATTATAGTCGAGCATATCAAGGACTAATCTAATATGACTGTGAATACTTCTCCCTTTGATAAAAGCAGATTGAGTTTCATTGATGATTTCATCTTTTTTAAGCCTATTTGCAAAAACATAAGAAAGCAATTTAAAGTCATTTGATAGAAGAGTTATTGGTCTCCAATTGTCTTACCACAGTTTATTTGAGCAGTCTTTTCTCACATATACCACAGTTTATTGTGCTGCTCATCTAGTGTTTGGATGCTGTTGCAAAAATAATTTTGGAACAATTGCAAGTCTCGAAAACATATATATATATATATATATATATATATATATATATATATATATATATATATATATATATATATATATATATAAAAACATTCAATTTTCAGATTTTTTTTAATTTTTATTGTTTTATATGATATTTTTACTCATTGTATATTTTATTGTTTAGCAAAGCATTGAAACATGGCCCTACTTTCACTTCATTTTTCCCTTTAGTCTCCATCTGGTCTGTTTCATAATACAGTGAGGAAAATAAGTATTTGAACACCCTGCTATTTTGCAAGTTCTACCACTTGGAAATCATGGAGGGGTCTGAAATTGTCATCGAAGGTGCATGTCCACTGTGAGAGACATAATCTAAAAAAAAAAAAAAAATCCAGAAGTCACAATATATGATTTTTTAACTATTTATTTGTATGATACAGCTGCAAATAAGTATTTGAACACCTGTCTATCAGCTAGAATTCTGACCTGTTAGTCTGCCTTTAAAATGTCCACCTCCACTCCATTTATTATCCTAAATTAGATGCACCTGTTTGAGGTCGTTAGCTGCATAAAGACACCTGTCCACCCCATACAATCAGTAAGAATCCAACTACATGGCCAAGACCAAAGAGCTGTCCAAAGACACTAGAGACAAAATTGTACACCTCCACAAGGCTGGAAAGGGCTACGGGGAAATTGCCAAGCAGCTTGGTGAAAAAAGGTCCACTGTTGGAGCAATCATTAGAAAATGGAAGAAGCTAAACATGACTGTCAATCTCCCTCGGACTGGGGCTCCATGCAAGATCTCACCTCGTGGGGTCTCAATGATCCTAAGAAAGGTGAGAAATCAGCCCAGAACTACACGGGAGGAGCTGGTCAATGACCTGAAAAGAGCTGGGACCACCGTTTCCAAGGTTACTGTTGGTAATACACTAAGACGTCATGGTTTGAAATCATGCATGGCACAGAAGGTTCCCCTGCTTAAACCAGCACATGTCAAGGCCCGTCTTAAGTTTGCCAATGACCATTTGGATGATCCAGAGGAGTCATGGGAGAAAGTCATGTGGTCAGATGAGACCAAAATAGAACTTTTTGGTCATAATTCCACTAACCGTGTTTGGAGGAAGAAGAATGATGAGTACCATCCCAAGAACACCATCCCTACTGTGAAGCATGGGGGTGGTAGCATCATGCTTTGGGGGTGTTTTTCTGCACATGGGACAGGGCGACTGCACTGTATTAAGGAGAGGATGACCGGGGCCATGTATTGCGAGATTTTGGGGAACAACCTCCTTCCCTCAGTTAGAGCATTGAAGATGGGTCGAGGCTGTGTCTTCCAACATGACAATGACCCGAAGCACACAGCCAGGATAACCAAGGAGTGGCTCTGTAAGAAGCATATCAAGGTTCTGGCGTGGCCTAGCCAGTCTCCAGACCTAAACCCAATAGAGAATCTTTGGAGGGAGCTCAAACTCCGTGTTTCTCAGCGACAGCCCAGAAACCTGACTGATCTAGAGAAGATCTGTGTGGAGGAGTGGGCCAAAATCCCTCCTGCAGTGTGTGCAAACCTGGTGAAAAACTACAGGAAACGTTTGACCTCTGTAATTGCAAACAAAGGCTACTGTACCAAATATTAACATTGATTTTCTCAGGTGTTCAAATACTTATTTGCAGCTGTATCATACAAATAAATAGTTAAAAAATCATACATTGTGATTTCTGGATTTTTTTTTTAGATTATGTCTCTCACAGTGGACATGCACCTACGATGACAATTTCAGACCCCTCCATGATTTCTAAGTGGGAGAACTTGCAAAATAGCAGGGTGTTCAAATACTTATTTTCCTCACTGTATATGCTCAAAATTAAAATGCCCTCCGGGAATTGGTTTTGAATCATGGTGTGGATCTAGATCCTCGTGTTTAACAGGATAGTTCACCCAAAATCATCATTTACTCACCTTTATGTTGTTCCAAACCTGAATGACTTTCATTAGTTCATGGAACATTAAAGGATATGTTAGGCAGCATGTTAAAGGAATAATTCATCCAAAACTGTAAAAATTATCCATGCCATCCCAAATGTGTTTGGCTTTCTTTCTTCTGCTGAACACAAAGATTATTAGAAGACTATTTCAGCTCTGTAGGTCCATACAATGCAAGCAAATGGTGACCAGAACTTTGAAGCTCCAAAAAGGACATAAAAGGAAGTGTACAAGTCCAATTAAACAAATATCTTCATAAGTGACATGATAGGTGTGGGTAAGAAACAGATCAATATTTAAATCCTTTCTTACAATAAGTTCTCTTCCCTGCACATTAGGTGGCGATATGCATGAATATTGCAAATTGCCAAAAACAAAAGAAGAACTCTTAGGAGAGAAGATCGATAGACCTTTTTCACAGACTGTGATGACGTGTTTCCACCTTATTTAGTAGCGTAAATCTAGCAAATATTTTTATATTATATATATTTTTAATATAGAGTATAAGTTTATAACATTATGCTTTGTGATGTATTACCCTTCAATCCGTTTAAAAAATAAAATTAATTACCACAGCTGTGAGGAGGTTTCAAGTACAGCTGCTGAGAGAGTGACAGTAACTTCTCCAATTTTTTTTTCTTCTGGAAAGTCATTCAAACATAATAGTGGATTTTTTGTTTTGTTCTTGGAGCAAATGGGTAAGTGAAGATAATATTTGCTGACAAAGTTTACCCTGCAAGCGTTTACTTCCGTGTTCCAAAATCCGTAGTGTGAAAAAGGTCTATTGGGAGGGCTGTTTGAATGTGGAGATATATAGTAAAAAAAAAAATTAAAAAAAAAGACTTAAAAATGTATGTTTCTTAGTCACACCTATCACGGATTAAACCACTGGAGTCATATGCATTACTTTTATGTTGCCTTTATGTGCTTTTTGAGCTTCAAAGGAATAACACGAGGGAGAGAAAATCATGATAGAATTTTCTTTTTTGGGTGAACAAACCGTTTAAGATGGGGGGGTTTTCAGCAAAAATTGCATTAAAATATAAATATCTTTTGTACTGTATTACATTAAAACAGTACCAACACGCACAATTTTGCCACATAAATGGGTTTCTAAACGCTTAGACTCAGCAGGACTACATGTCCCAGAATGCCACATTCAAAAGCGGAAGTAAATGTGTCAACGGGCGAAAGTCACTCGAGCGGGTGTTGTTGGGTTGTTTCGCTGAAGCACTAGCCTGCTCACTGTCTCGGTCAACCAGAATTTCTGTCTCGAAATTTACATTTCTATTCTTATAATTTTCAATGAATTCATAACACACGAGAGAGGTTTTAAATCGAAGGGAGTCAGACTGAGATATTTTGTAATTTCAGTGTTGTTCCCCGCGTTTCCCCATCATGACTTCACGTCGGCCTGACAGCTTCGATGGTTTGGGTTACAGGGGCAGAGAGGACCCGTCATTCAGCGGGGGCTATTCGGGCAGGTCATTCAATAATTCGTCCAGTGCCGATCTCCAGCACTGGGTCACCACACCTCCGGATATACCTGGTAGCAGAAACCTGCATTTCGGCGATCGCACACCCCAATTTGAAACGCCACCTGCCCCGCCTGGAGCTGCGGACGAAGCGCAATCAGCGGCTCCACCGACCGGTGAGATTTGACTGCAGTTTACATGCAGTGACAGATTGTCATTAAAATGGATATGAACTACTTATGTCTCTTAACTACTGTGTCTCACAGTGGTCAGTCATCACGCAGACCATAAATATGATCTGAATGAATGTGTCGTCACCGTCACAGCTCCGCCCATCTCCTAATAATGTCCAACTAGCTTTCGAATCGAATTGTTCTTTGGAATCGTTTGTTTCAGTCGGAAGCGTTTGTGAATCACTCAACTGTAAGGGGGAAATTTGTTTTAGATTAAAATTAATTGAGCTGGGTGACAATTTGGAACAGTGTAAAAATATTTAAATAAAAAAAAAAATTATAGTCAGTGTCACAATTAAAGTGGCAGTATCAAACTGGAACACATTTATACACACTTATTTATATAGCACAATTGAAAACAGTATTAACATTAACAATGGATTATATATATATATATATATATAATATAGAATATATAAGTGTGGTTCACTCAATCAAACCACTAAAACTGTTGTTATTGTTTTTTTTTCCAAATATATTTCCAAATCCTCTTTCTAAAAAGTTCTACTTATCGCTGGTATCTCTTGTCCAGTGTGTGGATCATTTTCTGAAATATCACTTTTCTACTTTTCTCTGTGCTGTTTCAGGTGCTGATATAAATGTGTTGTGTTGCCACGTGATGTAGCAACTTTAATTTTGCACAGTACCTCTCTCTGCTCAGTGTCGGTTATCTTAAAGCCAAAATATCGCCATATAACCAGGGTTTTTCCTGGTTTTTACATGTCCACTCCCGTATTATTTGAAGCTTAATTACAGATGAAATGAAGCTTTATCGCCATGCTGTGATCTGTGTTTCTATCAGACACTCGAGCTTCAGCGCTCCTCTCGTCTCGCGTGTCCTCATTATAGACTGGTCATCTTTTTATTAGCTGTGTAGAAAAAGGGCAAACAGCTCTCAGAGAGAGGGGGCTGTCACTTCCACACATGCATTTATTTATTTAATAAAATCGCAGCATTTTGCCGTCATATAATCGCACAGGCTGACATCGCGATTGCGATATGATTAATCGTGCAGCACTACCTATTATGCAACAATAAAACTTGAGTTTTATTGTAGCATTTGTTAGGACATGCAGTTAATATATATATATTCCTACTTCTAAGTTGAAAACAAGTAGGTAAAGTACTTGTATTTAAGTAGGTGCAGTTTTCTCTATCTGCCCTCTGACATCAAAACGTACTGTACCTTTTCAACAAAAATGTATGTATACCCTTTCAATAAATAAAAATAAAATAAAAATTTTTAAATGAAAAACAACTATAACTTAAACCATATGTTTAAAATAAAACGGTGTCAGGCTAGGAGAACCTTCTTTCTTTATTCAGTAGTCTAACGATCAGCCGATAATTGCAGCACTTTTACACTCACTTAAATCTCATTCAAGTAGAAAAAACTATTCGCATTCACAATATAAAGCTGAACCCCTCCTCTTTTAAACTTAAAATATAAAACGCTTTGGATTTACACAGTTTCAATTAAGTGTTTGACTTTACCAAAAGGTAAGTAGTACGCTACATATAATATTTACTGTGTTTGTAAAATTATTACCGTACACATTTGTAATAAATAGTGCAAAAGATGACACTTTCTAAAAATGCCAAATGTACATACTATGAAACAGTGTTCTATGGACATAGCGGTTATTGAGGTAGCAGACAGGTTTTTTTCCCGGTTTTTAACCGTAGCTTCCAAATTCTCACGGTTTAATAACCGTGACCATTTTAATCGCGGTTAATTGGGAAATCTGGTATTCGCCTAACCCTACCGTTTAGTGATATGAAGCAAATGAAAAAGCGCTTTAATAAATGTTTTGTAAAACATATTTATTGCTTTGCATGTGATACATTTTAAGTCTACAGCATATCTTAAAGTGTCACTGATTAGAGGTCGACTGATCTTGGATTTTGATGATACAATAACTAAAGTGGTGAAAAAGGCAGATAACTGATTAATGGGTTGATCGTTTTTAAAATCAATTTATAGAATGATTTATAAATAAAAAAACACATTATTGGTCTTTACTTATTATGATGGGCACAGATGTAGAGGCTACAAGAGTCTGCAATAAATAAAATCCCAGATGTAGTGTATTGTTCTACCAAAATCCCAATAATAACCTGAAAAATATGAAGATTTGTTACATAACTCTGGGCTTTTAATTATAAACAAATCTGAAACCCACCGGAAATGACGGAGACTTGGCTCCATTACAATTCTCTGTATTTTAGTATTATACAGACTATAATCTATATATTCACAAATGAAGGGTTTTGATTATATATACTTTACAAGTTTAGGTTTAATGAGGACTGAGGTGTATTATAACTTCCAAGAAATGAAGTTCAAGACAAGATGCATGTGCTGACAGGACGTTTCCATGTAGTCCATGGCCTTGCTTCAATTTAGATACCTAATTATCTAATCATAATAACAAAATATGCATTGAAGTGAGGATAAAAATTTTCAATAACAGCGATACAGGTAGACTATAGTAGAATATATCGGTTTTACCGATTAACCTGTGCCAGTAGTTGCTTTTTTGAACTTTTGGTTATCAGCAACTATTGGCATAGATTTTGCCAATAACCAATCAGTTTTACCAAATAATCTGTGCTGATAGTTGCTTTTTGCATCTATTGGTTATCGGCAAAAATCTATGCCAATAATTGCTGATAACCAATAGTTAAAAAAAAAAAAAAAAATCAACTATTGGCATCGATCTACCTCTGTCGCTGATATAAATGAGCTGTAACTCTTCTAAAGCGGCTTACAAAGTTTTTTAACTTTTGCAAACAATCGATGTTATTTACTTTAACAGATCAAATGCAAACACACGGTTCACCCAGAGACCTTTATAAAGTATATCAGCAATCAGAATCATATTGAAAATATATTTTTTTATCATCACTGTCGTAAATTCTGTCTTTCAGAACAACTGAATAGATTTGCTGGGTTCGGGATTGGTCTTGCAAGGTAACAAAACCCCATATATTCACTAACTACGCAGCAACAATCACTGATGATGTATTGAATGTAAATTAAGATACAAATATGAGAAACAATGTTTGTGAATTCATAATCCTTTTCCAATGTTTCAATTAGCCTCTTCACAGAAAATGTCCTGGCCCACCCCTGCATTGTGTTTCGGCGTCAATGTCAGGTAAACCCAGATGTTGAACACTCAAAAGACCTACACACTCCATATGTCTGAAAAAAAGAGCCATTATACTACGAATACATGATTGCAGTACAGTATAGAAATTGTAATATGATGACTTTGTGTTCCAAACTCAAAGTAAATTATTCTCACATCCACATTGACTAATCCTGAAATACAATCAGGGTTTAATCAATTTCACTGTGTGTTTCAGGTGAATTACCATGCCAGGTGTTACCACTTGTCACCACTGACTGCCATCAGTGTGATGTACAATGTCACTAAAACTCAGGTAATACTAATCATACCTTTGTTGTGTTGTTATCACTCAAAAAACAGGTCCCACTTTATTTTAGGTGTCTGTACAAAGCTAAAGATGGTCCAACTAAATATTAGCATATGCAACTTTTAAGTCTGTAGTTTGAGGGAAGGCTCTTTAAATGTCTCTACAATGCAACAACACATCTGTACATAATAAGTACCTTGTATCTAAAACTTAAGTACATAGTAATTAAAGACACCTAATATAAAGTGGGTCCAAGCCTTTTCTCCCAATTTAATGATTAACCAGTTAAGTATATACATTTGTGGTCTTCCAATAACCCAGTTTTCATAACAGTCCAGGAAGTCAGATCATATGACCTATAATATACAACCATATGGTTCAAAAGTATGACACCCCCTTCTAATTGACAAGTTTGATGATTCCAGTCATTTTTGTGGAATACCAACAGATGCTCTTGTGTTGAACGTTTAATTTCCAAAGCATGGCCATTAATCCCTTCCCATGCTGCTCTAACAGCTTTCATGCACCTTGCTTTGTTCAAATGGGCATTGTAATTCTGGAACAGAAAAGATCCTCACCAACCTGCCAACTGTCATTCTTTCGTTTTTGCTCCCCTGAGCATGAAAATGTGAAGATGTCAAGATGATCAAACTTATGAGCGCATCCTATACAAAATACAATGATTCTATTATTTTCTCATAATCACTTGCAGGGTCCAAAGGCTTTATGGAAAGGAATGGGCAGCACTTTTGTGGTACAAGGAGTCACCCTTGGCACAGAAGGCATCATCAGTGAATGCACCCCATTACCAAGGTATAGAAATATACAATTAGCCCTTATAAATTTGTCCTTTAAACCTCTTGAAACCCTATTTCAGTTTGATTCAGATAGTTTGGTTTAATTAAAGACTGTAGCCAATGTCTTGGATCTGTCACAATGAAGTCTCTAGAGCTATAGCTTTAGATTTAAATATTGTAAAAAGTGATGTTTTGGGCAGAATAGAGCTTTTCAGGATTTATTGATGCTTTCCAGCAATTAATTAGACAGTTAATAGTTTTGTCATGTCTTCTCCTGTTTGTTCACAGGGAGTTATCACACAAGTGGAACCCTAAACAAGTGGTGGGACATTTAGTACTCAAAGGGTAAGCTGAGACTTTGACCTAATTTTGTTATTTGCAATGCTAATCATTTTTTATTGAGAGTAAATTTGGTAGCATTTATGGAAAATGCTGTCAGCTGCAAGTTGCTTATCTCGTATCTTTTATGAGTCAATTTTACATTGCTCTTCGATAGCAAGGACCATTCTGAATATGAATCTGACTAAGCTTAAATTGCAGCTAGTTATTTAAACCTTAAAGTCCAGAAAAAAAATGTGAAAAGGGAATTTCATATGGTTGAGATATAAATTATCTGTCTCCTTATCTCTTATTTAATCCTTTGATGTTTTGAAATCATTGTCTTTTTTCCAGTTTGACATATGTGGTTGCAATGCCGTTTTACTCAGCAAGTCTCATAGAGACTGTACAGGTAATTAAACAAATTCCCATACACTAAATAAACGCTGATTTACATAAATTATTTTTTCCTTTGTACACTTGGGGAGAAATGCTGTTAAAGGGGAATAAAAAATGCATTTAGAGAAATTTGCTTTGTAATAAAAATATTAAAGGTGCACTCATTAAGTTTTGCCTTTGTGTCGTCTTGGACACTGACACCTAGTGGTTTGGATGCAGCATCATTTAAAATCAATAGTTTTCAGTTTCAGATGCCATTGTAGAAATGTAGTATTCACAGTCAGCCATGATTAATTTAATCAATGAGTGAAAGTGTCCAATAACAGGACGGTTACTAAGATTAAGCGAGTAGTACACGGCTGGTCATGTGATTCTAACATGGCTGCCCCCATGTGCGGACCCGCTCCATGTAGAATATAACAGCTTTTATAAGGTTACTGATATGACTGGAGTCTTCATCTCAAGTTGTCATGATTTTATACATATGTTTTAAAAATTACAATGAATTTCTTTAGGATTACAACTTTTTAATGAGGAAATTATTACTGAGTGCAACATTAATAATAGCCTAAATAAAGCTCTAACACATCAAAACCAGACACTAAGATTGGGTTTGAAGTCTCAGGAAACAATTATTGATTTGATCTTGTGGTGGATGTGCAAACTGATTTTGGGTTACTACCTTTACAGTTCATCATTTCGCAAGTTAACCTTTCTGTATGCTATAACAGATACATGTTTTGCTAGTCTTTCACTTTCTGTACTGCTGTGGGAATTCAAGCTAGTTGTGTGAAATTGTGTCGTAGGAAACCCCATTTCTACCAAAAAAGTGTCTTTCTTTACCTGACAGTGATCTGCATGTTTTGGAAAAAAATAAAGCATATATGCCATTTGTGTCACAAAATTTTTCAGAACACAATTTATGACAGCTTGCATTCTCAGCGTTATTACAAGGTTGCTAAATCACATAGGATTTTGTCTCCTCATCAGTCAAATACAATCATTTTCTGCCTATTGGGTTAATTTTATGAACATATACATCATATTTCATCCCAAAATGAGAGGAAAGAAATAATAAGTTATAATTTTTCCTAATTTATATATTTTTTAATATTATAAAAAAAATAATATATATATATATATATATATATATATATATATATATATATATATATATATATATATATATATATATATTCTACAGGACTTTATTGATATTATATTCATGGCAATTTTCATGACAGATAAATGCATTTCCCCCCCCCAACTTTTTTTTTTTTTACTGTTATGTGGGGATGGGTTAAAATAAAGTGTTGTGATCTTCATTTGAATGAAATTAATTATTTAATCCCAAGATCGATATTTTACTGCATGCACAGCCCTAAAGAGTAAAAGTTGTTCCATGTAATGTGTTTGTGTCCAAAGACAAGATCCACGCGATCCATTTGTCATTGAATAATGTCTCTTAATACCCTTTCTGTATATATTCTGTAAATACTATATATATATATATATATATATATATATATATATATATCTTCTTTTCTTTTTTTTTTTTTTATTTATTTGTTTTTAATTATTATTATTTATGGTCATATTTCTGGCAAATTTCACATCCAGAAATATGCCCTGGTCTTGTTTTCGTGAGATTGAAACTAACATGATTAAGTGATTCCTCTTGGTTCCTTCACCAGAGTGAAATAATCCGAGACAACCCTGGCATACTAGACTGTGTGAAAGAGGGTCTTGGGCGTGTGATTGGTATGGGAGTGCCCCACAGCAAGCGCCTCCTGCCCCTGTGGAACCTTGTGTTCCCTACGGTGCTCCACGGGATACTGCATTATCTCATCAGTTCCAGTGTGCAAAGGTTGGTCCTTTACCTGTTGCATCGTCAGAATAACAGCTCACCGAAGCACTCGTCCACCAACTCTGGAACAGACACGGTCCAGTCTATGCTGGATGCCTACTTCCCTGAGCTCATGGCCAGCTTTGTGGCCAGTCTGTGTGCAGACGTGCTGCTGTTTCCTTTGGAAACCGTTCTGCACAGGCTGCATATCCAAGGAACACGCACTATCATCGACAACACCGACCTGGGTTTTGAGGTGTTGCCCATAAACACACAATATGAAGGAATGAGGGACTGTATTAATGCCATTCGGCGTGAAGAAGGCACCATGGGCTTCTACAAGGGCTTCGGCTCCATCGTGGTGCAGTACTCACTGCATGCCACAGTGCTGCAGATCACCAAGATGATCTATTCAATGCTGTTACGGAATGCTTGAGTCGAAATTATTCGGAAAGCTTTACTGATGAAGAGATTCCTTCCTAATTCATTCAGAGGTCCTTTTTTGGTTGGATTGGAAATTCCAAAAAAATGCTAATTGAAGATATGTGAGGTTTTCTTTGCCTATGTTGTTTCATAAAGCGCACTGGTTGTCTACTTAATTGCATGACTCATTTTATCTGAATGCAAATGTAAAATAATCTATATGCCCTCATATTGGCACTGCATTTAAATTGGTTTTATAGTGACCCCCAAACCCACCTCAATTTCCCCACCACAGCACAAAAATAGACGATATTTCTGAAGCATCAACCGTTGTAATTATGTTTAAATTCTGTTCTGTCCCTGTTTCAGTCACTTCACTGGACACTTTGTCTCATAATGTGGTGTGTGTGAATGTGGTACTTGTTCATTTGGCAGTATTTGTCGAAGGCCAGTGCCAAATTCTTACAACATGTATAGAAATTGTATTATGTTATTAAATTATTATTTGCAACTTAGTGAAACTTGTGCCAGTGTTTTAAACAGTGAAAATGTCTTTTTCTGCTAGATTTAACTTGATTTGAATGATATCATATTCAGTTCCTTGAATTGGTAGCCATTATATACAAAAAAGCATGTGTAAAACTAACATACATCTGGTAATTAGGTGATTAAATAATCAAGTTCTTACTTATTGGGGCACCTTGCTTTAAAATAAATGTCTAAAATCAGTTTTGTGTGAACTGGGTTTATTCTTTTATCAATTGCCTTTGTATTTCTATTTATCTGTCTGTCTGTCTATATATTTGTCTGTCTGTATATCTATCTCTCTCTACTCTATCTGTCTGTCTCTCTATCTGCCTGTTTATCTGTATGTCTGCATGTATCTGTTTGTCTCTCTAGCTATGTCACTGTATACAGCCGTGGCCAAAAGTATTGGCAGTGACAGTGTTTCACTAAGTTTTCTGCTTCAGTTGTTGTGGTGTTGATTCATATTGTTCGTAGATTATTGTGCAGTGATCAGATGCATTTGAAATAATTGCAAAAAGCTTCATTGGCCAAAAAAATTTACCCAAATTTCACTGTTTTTTTGGCCGTGGCACAAAATGACCAGCTAACGTCATTTCATTAATCATATCAGCAGCACCTGGGAAAGTGTGAATGAATACTAGTCAGGTGAAATCACTTTATCATTCTGATTGGATTATAAGAGCAGACTGTTTGCTATAAAAGGAGGGAAGAAGTGCTTCCGATTATTGTGTTCTTGTTCGCAATGTTTACCTCTAAAGCTAGACGTGAGCCATCATCGCTTTAAATCAAAATGGGCTCGCATGCAAGGAAATTGCTGCAAAGAATATTGCACCTGAAAGAACCATTTACTGGATCATCAAGAACTTCAAGGAGAGAGAGGTTCAACTGCAGTGAAGAAGGCTTCAGGACGTCCCAGAGTGTCCAGCAAGCGCCAGCACCGGCTCCTCCTGAGGAGTCAGCTACGGAATCGTGTCACCACCAGTGCAGAGCTTGCTCAATATTGGCAGCAGGTTGGTGTGAGTGCATCTGCACGCACAGTGAGGCGAAGACTTTTGGACAATGGACTGGTGTTAAGAAGGGCAGCAAAGAAGCCACTTCTCTCCAAGAAAAACATCAAGGACAGACTGAAATTCTGCAGGAAGTACAAGGACTGGACAGCAGAAAACTGGTGCAAAATCATTTTCTCTGATGAAGCCCCCTTCCGACTGTTTTGGACAACTGGAAAATCGATAGTCCGGAGAAGAAAAGGTGAATGCTACCATGAGTCCTGTGTTGTGCCAACAGTGAAGCATCCTGAGACCATCCATGTGTAGGGTTTCTTTTCATCCAAGGGAGTGGGCCCTCTCACAATTCTGCCCAAAAACACTGTCATGAATAAAGAATGTATCAAAACGTCCTGCAAGATCAACTTCTCCCAACAATCCAGGAGCAACATGTCACAAGGCACTAGTGATAATAAAGTGGCACGGAGATCATTACATTGAAATTTTGGCTCCGTGGCCAGGCAACTACCCGGATCTAATTCCCATAAAGAACCTATGGTCAATCCTCAAAAGGCAAGTGGACAAGCAGAAGCCCACAAAATGTGATCAACTCTGAGCACTAATAATGCAAGAATACTTTTGGCCACGACTGTATATATATATATATATATATATATATATATATATATATATATATATATATATATATATATATATATATATATATATATAATCAATATCTATCTGTCTGTCTGTCCATATATCTAAATCTCTCTAATCTGTCTGTTGGTTTGACTATCAATTCAATTCAAAGGTGCTTTATTGACATGCATGTAAACAATACAATATTGCCAAAGCAGAGGTTGCGTAAAAACAGAACTATACCTTAATCTCTAATTAAATTTAGTTTAACAAATTTAACAAATATAAAAATAAATAATACAAATAAATACAAAAACAAGTTCAGAACTGCTGAAGACCGCAGTGTTTAAATAACTGAAGAGCACTTACACATAAATTAATATACACACATAAATTGAGGGTCATTGGGGTGACACATGGGGGTAAAACACATAACACAGATTCACTGTCTCTCAGGCTGACACACGTTAAAACGTATCTTGAAGCCAGTGCTGCTGTGTGTCCCTCTCCAAGTATTATATTCATTTTTTCTTGTTCTGTCATGGTTATAAAGTTGTTTATGCTGTTTGTTAATTTATCTGTATAAATGTCTCTTGTCTCTTGAAATTTTGGGTAGTGAAGGAGAAAGTGCACCTCTGTCTCAACCTCACCTGTCGTACAGTGAGCACACACCCTATCTTCTCTGGGTACCATGTTTTTCTGTGTCTGCCTCTCTCGATGCGAGACTGTGCCCACTGAGCCTGTACTTGCTCAGGATCTGTCTCTGCTTTGTATCTCTGACAGTCAGGAGATACTCTTCCTATTCATAAATTGATTTTAGAGTCCGACAGAATTGTAATTTGCTTTGTGTTTTAGTTTCTTGATCCCGATGTTCCAGTTAGGTGATTTGAGATTGTTTGATGATCTGATTTATTCTGATGTTTGGTTGTAAAGCAGTGCTGGTCTGAGGCTGGTTACTGTTAGTAGTGTCAACCGGGTTAGTGAGTTTCAGAACCATCTGACTGAGGGGACTTATTTCAGGGTTCAGTTCTTGGGTTTGTAGCGCTTTATAATGTAGCGATTCTATGGGACTTAAATTTAAATGCATCCAAAAATTTAGAGATCTTTTTTGTATGTTAATGATCAGTGGGAATCGTCCTAATTCTGCCGTACATGCATTATTGGTTGTTTTCATTTGTAATTTCAAAATTAATTTGCAGAATTCTGTGTGCAGGGCTTCTGTTGGATGTTTGTCCCATCTGATCACTGAGTGGACCCCATACCTCACTTCCATACAGCGCTATGAGCTGTATAACACTATCAAAGATTTTACACCAGATTGGAATTGGTAATTCAACATTATAGAACATTTTCTTAATAGCATATAGGGCTCTTCGAGCTTTTACTTTAGGTGCATTCATCAGGTGATAATCAGCCCAAGGTAAGTATACTGCATAGTGTGCTCTAGGACGGTGCTGCCTAGAGAGAATTGGTATCTGTGTTCCTGACATCTGGGCTTTTTCTGAAAGACCATAATGTTTGTCTTCAGGTTCACTGCCAGGGCCCAGTTCTGGCAGTGGCTTTCCAGCAGGTCCAGATGTTGCTGTAGTCCCTGTGGGGTGGGTGACAGCAGCACCATGTCATCTGCATAGAGAAAACTTGACGTCTTTGTCTTGCAGAGTGAGTCCAGGGGCTGCAGACCGTTCCAACTGCAACTCTAATTCATGAATGTAAATGTTGAACAGTGTTGGGCTCACACCACAGCCCTGCCGCACTCCTCTCTTCTGGGTGAAGAACTCTTGTTTGTTTGTTACCAATTTGTAATATAGTCTATCTATATGTCTGTCTGTCTATATATCTATCTTCTACTCTGTCTGTCTGTCTCTATATCTGTCTGTCATTCTATCTGTCTGTCTTTCTGTCAGTCCATCTATCTGCATGTGTCTGTCTGTCTACCTATCTACATGTATCTGTCTGTCTGTCAGTCTAACTCTCTCTACTCTATCTGTCTGTATCTATTTGTCAGCCTCTGTCTATGTATCTATCTATCTATCTATCTATCTATCTATCTATCTGTCTATCTCTATCTGTTTCTCAATCTGTCTGTCTGTCTGTCAGTCCATCTGCCTGCATCTATCTGTCTGTCTGCCTGTCTATCTATCAATCTATCTGCATGTATCTGTCTGTCTATCAAGCTCTCTACTCTGTCTGTCTGTCTTTCTATCTATTTCTGTCTGTCAGTTAATCTGTCTGCATGTGTCTATCTATCTATCTATCTACAAATGTCTGTCTGCATGTATCTGTCTGTCTATCCATCTCTACATGCATCTGTCTGTCTGTCTCTATCTATCATCCATCTATCTGTCTGTCTGTCTTTCTCTCCATCTTTCCACATATATCTGTCTGTTTGTCTATCTATCTCTCTATCTATCCATCTCTCTGCATGTATCTGTCTTTCTCTCTCTACTCTGTCTGTCTGTCTGTCAGTCAGTCCATCTGTCTGAATGTATCTGTTTGTCTGTGACCTTCTGTCTGTGTGTCTTTCTACTTATATGTCTGTCTGTCTGTTTGTCAATCTCTCTATCTACTCTTTCTATCTGTCTATCTGTCTGTTTATCTGTCTGTCTGTCAAGTAGACATACCTCATCATTACAGTATTTGTCTGGCATTATTGAGAAAAGGTATAAGTTAATATTACAGTGCATTGGGGAGACAGGGGTTAGGTGTCACACTTTACTCCAGTAAATATTTCTCAGGGTAGATTTTTCAAGACAATTAGAACATTCCAATATAGATTATAGATCTGCATACATTACGTCCACTCTGACTTTTTTTTTATAGGTTGTCTGTCAAGCATTTTATCAGCAACCACCTCTTTATCAGCAACCACCTCTTTATCAGCAACCACCTCTTTATCAGCAACCACCTCTAGTGTAATTCCAGGGTTTTAGTACAATTCGTGCAGCTTATCCAGTCCAGGGCCTATGGTACATACAGTGGCCCCAATATCAATTCCAGATGGTTTTACAGAGACATTGATCATCTATTTGACTGCAGCATTGGCCAGCATTGATCTGTGGAGAGGCACAACAAAACAACAACACAAAAATTGCAACAGCTGTGGCTATTATTACTCCCACTTTAGTATGCCAGTCTTTCCAGGATCCAAATAGTTTGTCAAACCAATCCAACCATCCCCCCATTTCTTAATTATTTCTATTTAAATTGTTATAAACAAACAAGACAAGCAATCTTAATCTTTAGTCACCACCATGTTTTCTTTTTTTTCATTCCAATTAAAATGTACATGAGTTCAATAAAAGCATTAGTTAAAGTAATATATCATCATCCAATCTTAATTATTCATCATACAAGTATTCCCAGGTTTGTTTAACACTTCTTTAATAAGTCAGGCACTCCTTTGTCTGCAACGGTTCTCAAAACTTTACCCCTAAAACCAATCTATAAATAATTTTCTACTCAGGGTATGATCCCCTGATGGCACAGAGACAGAATGTTTGTTATTTAACACTGTGATAAGTTGTTTTAGTAAAGCGGTTATTAAAATGAAGTCGGGTTGAAGGTCTCTTGTAGGCCTTCCTTTTGATGCTTCTGACCTATGAGCATTCATGCACTTCCTTAGGTTTCCAGGGCAGTGATGCCCTGCCTTAGGTTGCCCCTACTTTTTGCCATTGGAGAGTCTTACCCGTCATTGGCAGTCTGAAAAATCATAAACCCAACTGGCTGTATAAGACTGAAATCAATTTATCCAGAGAAATTTGAATCCACATTAGAAATGGAAAATCAGTAATGATTACTAGCAGTAATGAGAGCGGGAGAATCTCATATTCTCTTCTGACACGAGAGAATATCTGACGTCGGGGTCTTCCACGGGGTCGGTTTTTCCGGGTTGGTCCTATGAAATTCAGAAATGAGATTGGGATCGAGGATATCATCCGCTTTTACCCAGGACCTCTCCTCCAGACCATACCCCTCCCAATCTACCAGATATTGGATTAGACTTCCCTGACGTCTGGAATCTAGTAGGTCTCGCACAAGAAATGCCTCCTCACCGTCCACGATCATGGGAGGGGGCCCAGAGGAATCTCCTTCCTCCTCCTCTCTCGGACCACCGGCAGGTTTCAGCAATGAGACATGGAAAGTGGGAGATATACGATAATTAGCAGGCAACTGGAGGCGACATGATACAGGGTTAATCTGTCTGAGAATTTTTAATGGACCCATGTACCTGGGACTGAGTTTCTTGCAGGGTAAGCGAAGATGGAGGTCTCTGGTGGAGAGCAACACCCACTGTCCTGGAGTGTAGTTAGGACTGGGACGTCGACGACGGTCCGCTTGATCTTTTGTCCTGTTTATGGTCCGATGGATATGGGCCAGATCCCACACAGCCTCACTGCGCTGAAACCAGCTGTTTACAGCAGGTACTTCGGATGGTTCCCCAGACCATGGGAATAAAGGAGGTTGATACCCCAGAATGTACTGAAAGGATGTTAACTTGGTGGAGGGTTTGATGATCGAGTTCTGGGCGTATTCAGCCCAAGGAAGGAAACGACTCCAGTCAGATTGAATCTGTTGACAGTATATCCGTAGAAATTTGGTGATCTCTTGATTCAACCGTTCCGTCTGGCCATTGGACTGAGGATGGTAACCTGACGTGAGGCTTATGTTAACAATCCTTAGTTTAAAGAAAGCTGTACAAACCCTAGAAGTAAACTGAGGACTCGGTCAGAGACGATGTCTTCAGGAAGACCATAATAGCGGAACACATAGTGGAAGAGGTGTTCTGCGGTCTCAAAGGCTGTTGGAAGCTTGGCCAGGGGTATGAGATGACATGCCTTGGAGAACAGATCTATGACCGTTAGTATGGTGGTGTGACCCTGAGAGATAGGTAGATCAATGACGAAATCGACGGTAATGTGTGTGGTAAGGGAAGTGGTTGCAGCAGTCCTGCCGGAAGTTGTTTGGGAGTTTTCGCCGTGGCGCAGGTGTGACAAGCATTCACGAAAGCACCAGTGTCAGTCTGTAGAGTCTCCCACCAGAATCGATTCCTTAGTAGACGAATTGCTTTTTATCGCAGGTTAGGTGGTACGTACATTCGGTTGGGTGGACATTCAGGTGGGGGAGGCTCTTGAGCATGGGCCTGGGAGATTTCAGCCATGATGTCCAACTGGACCAGGGCTAAGATCAGTGCTGGTGAAATTATGGGTTCTGAGACGAGACTCTGAGGAGAGGAGTCATATTGGCAAGAAAGTGAATCGGCTTTGACGTTCTTTGATCCAGGAAGATAGGTAATTGTGAAATCGAATCGAGTGAAGAACAGCACCCATCTGGCCTGCCTGGGATTGAGTCTTTTGGCTGAGCGTAGATATTCTAAGTTACGATGGTCTGTCAAAACCAGGAATGGATGTCTGGCCCCCTCCAGCCAATGTCGCCATTCCTCAAAAGCTGCTTTCATGGCTAACAGTTCGCGGTTGCCCACATCATAATTCTGTTCAGCCGTGGAGCGTTTGCGTGAGAAGAACGCACATGGAAAAAGTTTAGAGGGCTTACCTTGGTGCTGAGAGAGGATAGCACCAAAAGTTAGATGCATCGACTTCTACCACGAAAGGTTTGTCGGGGTCAGGGTGATGCAGGATGGGAGGAGAAGTGAAGCGATTCTTTAGTTCGTTGAAGGCTTGAAAGGCATCAGGGGTCCAGTGAAGTGTGGTGCGTCCCCCTCTTGTCATGGTAGTGAGCGGTGCAGCGACAGAGCTGAAGTTTCTAATAAATCTTCGGTAGAAGTTAGCAAATCCCTTGAATCGTTGGAGTTCCTTTATGGTAGTGGGTTGAGGCCAGTTTTGAACTGCTCGTACCTTGCCCTCTTCCATGGTCACTCCTCCTGAGTTGATGATGTAACTGAGGAAGGTGACTGATGTCTGATGGAATTCACAATTCTCAGCTTTGGCATATAATTGGTGTTCTATGAGTCGATTCAAGACTGCCCGGACCTGTTTGATGTGTTCTTCCAGTGTGTCAGAATAAATTAGAATGTCGTCAATATAAACTATTAGGCATTGGTTCAACATATCTCGGAATACGTCGTTGATGAAGGACTGGAACACAGACGGGCTATTGGACAAACCGAACGGCATCACAAGGTACTCGTAGTGTCCAATGGTGGTGGAGAAAGCTGTTTTCCATTCACCCCCCTCTCGAATGCGAATTAAATTGTAGGCGCAGCGCAGATCAAGTTTGGTGTAGATTTTCGCAGACCGCAACTGTTCCAAGGCTGCGGGAACCAGTGGTAACGGGTATTGGAACTTGACTGTAATGTCGTTCAAACCACGATAATCTATACAGGGGCGAAGACCACCATCTTTCTTTTCTCACCATCATCTTTTTTACCCACGAAGAAGAAACCCGCTGAAGCCGGTGAAGTGGATGGACGGATGAATCCCTTGGCAAGTTCTTCGTCAATATATTTTTTTCATGGCTTTCGACTCAGGTTCCGACAGGGGAAAAATTCTGCCTCTAGGTGGTGAGGTGTCAGGTAACAGATCGATGGCACAATCACAAGATCGATGTGGCGGTAGTAGTGAGGCTTTGGTCTTGCTGAATGCTTCAGTCAGGTCTGCATATTCTGAAGGTATATGTGACTGTATATTAATTTCGGTAGTTACCTTAGTGATTCTCACAGAAAAAGGGGTTATAGATGTAAGACACTTGGTTGCGCAGTCCGATCCCCATCGAATGATTTGTTTATCTCACCAGGAAATTTGCGGGTTATGGTCTTGTAACCAGGGCAGACCGAGGATGACTGGATTGTGGGGAGAGAATTGAGTGATTTCGGTGTGTAAAACCCCCACTTGTAATGTGAGATCTGTTGTGGTATAAAGCACTTGGCCAGTTCCCAGGGGACGCCCATCTAGCGCTGCCACTGCCAAAGTTACATTGAATCAGTGGGATCTTATGATATCGAGCTAGAGTTTCGTCAATAAAATTTCCTGCTGCCCCTGAATCCAACAGCGCTTTAGTGACGATAACATCAGATGCACAGGTTAATTTTATGGGCACCTCAAAGCAAGTAATGGCTTGAATAGAGGAAATCAGCAAAGTCACCCCATGCCTGTGTGCTTGAGATGGTTGAGTTGGGCAGTTGGCTCTCAGGGGTCCAGTTTGACCACAATATAGACAGAGACAACCTTTAATGCGTTGTTCCCGCTCCTCTTTGGAGAGATGAGTCCGAGCGATTTGCATGGGCTCGATTTCGTCACCGGATTGATGCATCGAGCTGAGAGGTTTGGGCCATCAGTCTGGTCTCCTGGAGGACATGAGATTGTCGATACGAGTGGCGATGTTAATGAATTGATCCAGGGTAGTGCCTTCATCACGGCATGCCAGCTCAGACTGTAAATCAATGTTTAATCCTAGACGGAACAGCAGTTTCAAGGTATCCTCCACCCAAACGGTTTGTGTAGCAAGAATGCGAAAAGACAGAGCGAAATCAGCTGCTGTATTACTTGCTTGACGAAGTCTGAGTAGTTGTTCCCCTGCACTCCTTCCTCCCTCAGACTGTTCAAAGACCTCTCTCAGATGCTGCATGAAGTCATTAAAAGTGGTTCGATTCAAACCCTGACTGGTCCAGACAGCGGTTGCCCAATCTAGCGCTCTTCCTGTGAGCAGAGAGCACACCAGGGAGATTTTACTCTCGTCAGAAGGATAGAATGTGGGTTGTTGACTCAGAAACATTGAACACTGCATCAAGAAGCCCTTATATTTGGTGGGAGTTCCATCTAACTTTTCGGGAAAGGCTAGACGTGGGGTGGTGGATGCAGTGTTGTGAGACATTGTGATGGGTACCTGGTTAGTTTGAGGCGTTGAGGGAACGGGTTCAGGTGTGAGTTGACGGAGATTCTGAACAGATCTCACCAATTCCTCCGTCAGCGATGTGAGTCGACAAAGCTGATGTTGATGCGATGCCAGTAGGTTTGCTTGAGAGGAGAGTTCGTCGGACACACGAATGAAGACCGCTGGATCGGTACATGGCGAAGTCTTCTGTAACGAGGACTCAGGTTGAGTTGGATCCATATGCGGTTTATTAAATAGGCAAATTCAGAGTACAGGCAGGCAAAAGTCGTAAACACAGGGCAATCAAACAATGACAAAGGCAGGGCAGAAGCAGGGTAAGCAAGCAGAGGTTCGGGGCAGGCAGCAGAACAGCAGTAGTCGAATTCCAGGCAGAGTAATCAATAGACAGGCAGCAAACAATCGTAACGTAGTCAAACAAGGCAAGGTCAGAATACAGGGTAGGTAAAGCAGAAGATATATAAACGCTCAGAAATGTTGTCGGGGCAAACAAGACTCCGCAATGAAGAAACCAACAGTCAGCGCTTAAATAGACAGATGAATGAGGAACAGCTGAGGGGTAATCACACAGGTGAGCAGTCATGGGAAATGTAGTCCAGAGTTAATATTCGGGTGAGTGCGACCTCCGGTGGCCGATTGAGGAATCTCCACCTGCGTTCGTGACACCCACAATAAATACCCTTGTCCTAAGAACATAGTTGAACTTTTTTGTTAACATCTATCTTTATTATAGAGTTGACATTGTCCTTAATGTAAATCGGTGGGATTTGCCTTAAAAAATTAAGACTAAAATAAATACAATTTATTTACAATATTATATAAAATTGATACAATATGCTAAAATACAAAACCACTGCTAGAGAAAATACTTGACTAAAACCTTACAGTTACTGAGATACAAATCTGCCTGCTGTAAATAAAATTAATAATTTGTATTTTTCAAAAAAGTTTGAGAGATTGTATCAACTCTAATCACAGTATGTAGGGAAGATGTGGTGAACTTGATTAAACATGATTAAACCTTCATGTTCTGCTGAAATTTGGAAATAAAGTGCTTAGGAGATTATCCATACATGCACCGGCCACTCTCTAGAGTTTCTAGGTAGTTTGTTTTCGTCTTTCAGTGGAATTCCTTTAAAAATGTGTGGGGTGAAGAGATTTGAGTCATCATATACCTCTGCACGTAAGCCATTATTTATCTCAGGACACCTTAGTACAGCTTGAGGCTTACTTTTTTGTGTACTCAGTTTGGTATAAAAGAGGCCTCTTTTATGATTTCCAAAAGTGGTTGAAGATGGAGAATAGAAAGCTTTGTGGTAAGAGCCATTCAATTTGCATTAGTTGAATGAGTGTGTTTTGTTTTGTTTTATTTTTGATATATCTTGTAACATTTCTTTTTCAGAGTTGTTGTTTATAGTTCTCATAATAAACTACGTCAAGTCGAATCAAGAATTGCACAAATGTCTCAAGATTATGAAGGATGATTCCTTCAATGTAATAATGCCGTATGTCAAAGTAAGTCTTAATGTTAGTAATTTGACTGGTTGTTTACTTTGTTGTTGTTTACTCACCCTCATGTCATTCTGAACCAGTATGACTCTCTTTCTTCAGTGGAACACAATAGAAGATGGTTGGCAGAATGTTAGAGACTGAAAGCATCAGTCACCATTCTCTTTTATTGTATGGAGAAAAAAAAGATGCAATGTAATTGAACTGTGTCTGAGTCTGTCAGTCACTTACATTCTGCCTAATGTTACATCTCCACTTGTGTTTCACAGAAGAAGGAAAGTCATATGGCTTTGGAACAGGAAATGACAACAGAGTTTTCATTGTTGGGTGAACCATCCCTTTACGAAACTTAACTTGGACTAAAACATGTCTTAATTTTTTAATTTGCTCTAACAGTTGGCCTCCCAGAATTTAGGGCTGTCATGTACAAACATCTATAAGGTCAGTGCACACCTTCCTAACAGATCCCATTTGTTACAGGTTTATAATATAATGTTATTGGCAGGTATGTATACTGAAGATTTCTTGTCATACTATTTTCCAGCAGCAACTGTCTGATGAAGACCCAATGTGCATCTTTAACTGGGCTTCAGCTGAGAACTCATGTACAACTGAAGTGCAAAATATACAAACGATGATACGAAAGAGCAGCGTAAGTATGCCATAGCTTAAATCTACTTTTATTACTAAATGTTATAACTACATACAGTTGAATTCAGAAGTTAACATACATCTTAGCCAAATACATTTAAACTCAGTTTTTCACAAATCCTGACATTTAATCAAAGAAAATATTCCCTGTCTTAGGTCAGTTAGGGTCACTACTTTAGAGAGTATTATTTATTTCAGCTTTTAGTTCTTTCATCACATTCCCAGTGGGTCAGAAGTTTACATACTTTGTTAGTATTTGGTAGCATTGCCTTTAAATTGTTTAACTTGGGTCGAACGTTTTGGGTGTCCTTCCACAAGCTTCTCACAATGAGTTGCTGGAATTTTGTCCCATTCCTCCAGACAGAACTGGTGTAACTGAGTCAGGTTTATAAGCCTCGCACATGCTTTTAAAGTTCTTCCCACAAATTTTCTATCGGATTACATAGTTCTACCTATGGAGGTATGCTTGGAGTCATTGTCCATTTGGAAGACCCATTTGCGTCAAGCTTTATCTTCCTGGCTGATGTCTTGAGATGTTGCTTCAATATATCCACATAATTTTCCTTCCTCATTATGCCATCTATTTTTTGAAGTGCACCAGTCCCTCCTGTAGCAAAGCACCCCCACAACATGATGCTGCCACCCCCATGCTTCACAGTTGGGATGGTGTTCTTTGGTTGGCAAACCCTCACCCTTTTTCCTCCAAACATAATGCTGGTCAATATGACCAAACTGTCAAATTTTTGTTTCATCAGACCAGAGGACACTTCTCCAAAAAGTCTTTGTTCCCCTGTGCACTTGCAAACTGTAGTCTGGCTTTTTTATGGTGGTTTTGGAGCAGTGGCTTCTTCCTTGCTGAGCAGCCTTTTAGTTTATGTCGATATATGACTCGTTTTACTGTGGATATAGATACTTGTCAATCTGTTTCCTCCAGCATCTTCACAAGGTTCTTTGCTGTTGTTCTGGGATTGATTTTCACATTTCGCACCAAAATTCATTAATCTCTAGGAGATAGTATGTGTCTCCTTCCTGAGCAGTTTGATGGCTGTGTGGTCCCATGGTGTTTATATTTGTGTACTATTGTTTAAAAATGTAAATACATCAACAGGTGCACCTCCAATTCAGTACACCACTTATCAGAAGCTAAATGGTTATTTGTCTAAAGGCTTGACACAATTTTCTGAAAATTTCTAAGCTTCTTAAAGGCCCAGTTAACTTTGTGTATGTAAACTTCTGACCCACTGGAATTGTGATTTAGTCAATTAAAAGTGAAACAATCTGTCTATAAACAATTGTTGGAAAAATAACTTGTGTTATGCACAAACTAGATGTCATAAACGACTTGCCAAATCTATAGTTTGCTAATATTAAATCTGTGAAGTGGTTACATTTTTTTTTTTTTTTTGAGTTTTAATGACTTCAACATAAGTTTATGTCAACTTCTGACTTCAACTTTAAGTCTATATTGTTTTCTTTATCATCAGATGAAGTGTATCAGTACAACAGTCCCATATCCACAGAAGAGCTGCTCGACTTTGCACAACTTTTTTGCCTTCCTAAGATGCTGGTGTGGTTTTATAGTAAGGAACTTGTCATAATGAAACTGTATTGGTTCTGCACAATGTGTACAACATGAATGTGTTTTGAATGTAATTTTGAACTATTTACTAAACAACTAAGTATTTAAAAAAGTAATATATCAGTATTTTAATCTTTAATTTTTATTTTATTTAATGAAAAGCTACACCAATTACGATTGTCCACAAAGAATATGCTAATAAAGAATGTTTATTTATGCTTGTAATGCCATTTGTACTTTTGTAATAAATAAAAATCTATTGAATTTGAAATGTTTTAAAACATACTTTACATTGACACAATGGGCATGGTGTGGGTTAGCAGGAACGCGTTGTATAGTGTTTCCTTACGGACCCCGTTTAGTGTAGCACTGACACAGTGGCTGCTTTTACAGAAATGTGCAGGAAACGCATTTAATCAAATGCCACGATATAGTTAGTGAGTGTAAGACTCCACGGGTGAAAATACATTGCTGAGATGTCTGCGGGAAAGAAAGGGAGTGTGATCTTCTCTGGATTCAGAGCGCTGGGACTTTATTCCAATCATCTGGCGCACGTGCTTCGCTTCCATAAGAAACACCGAGAGTTCTACGTGATCACTGCAGTGGGACAGTGTTTCCACACTTATAATGTAAGTGCGGATGAAATGAATGACAACCAACTCGTTTTTAATATCTCATGTAGCTCTATGGTAAAAGCCGCTTTTGTTTATAATGGCTAAACCATGTTAGATGGATATGTACCATGGAAGTACCACACGTGTACGTTTTTATATTTGCACCATAGTATTATGTTATTTGTCACGTGCCATCATGGTACAGTAGTAACACACATAAAAAAAAAATATATATATATATATATATATATATATATATATATATATATATATATACATACACACACACACACACACACCATGTTAATACCACATATTTGTGGACCCATCCCATGTTAAAAGAATATCTGATTCCTGATTTTTGGGAAAATGCACCCTTATAAAAAGTACTGTGGTAGTATGATACAGTGGTGTTACCATGGTAGCCTTGCTAGTTTTTGTTTCTTTTTTCCCCCCTGTTTTTCGAGCATAAGTAGTAGTTTTGACAGGGTTCCCACATCCATTAAAACCCGGAAATATCAGGCAGTTCTTTAATATTATGATTTCAGGCCTGAAAAACATTCTAAAATCTTAAAAAAACATGTAGTGTTTTTCCTCTGCCTAAAAATATGTCTTTAGTTCTTATGTAGAGTTTATGTTACTTGTAGGTTGCAAGCCATAGTGATGGCCTTATTTGTGAGCACTCTTTTGAGTCAATAAATGTGTCAAAATGGTTAATAAATCAGTCTGAATCAAAATAATGAAAGAAAAATCTGTATCAAGCAATCCAAAATGGCTTGAAAGGGTCATGGAAAATTAATTGAATTTAATTGGTAAGAAAAGATGGAAACCCTGTAGTAATAATAATAATAATAATATATTATAACTTATATAGTCATATAATAACCTGTTATTAAAATAATAAAGTATTAACTATATTAAAGCAATAGTTCACATAAAAACACAAATATTATCTCGTCATTTACTCGCCCTCATGCCATCCCAGATATGTATGACTTTCTTTCTTCTGATGAACACAAATGAAGGTTTTAAGAAGAATATTTCAGGTTTGCCTGTCCTCACGATGCAAGCAAATGGTGACCAAACGTTGGAAGCACCAAAAAGCACATAAAAGTAATCCATATGACTCCAGTGGTTACATTTATGTCTTCAGAAGTGATATAATAAGTGTGGTTGAGAAACAGATACATATTTAAGTCCTTTTTTACTAGTAATCTCCACTTTCAAACGGCCAACTTAAGCAGCCTTCTCTCCTAAGAGTAGTATTTCTTTTTTACTGGACTTCAATGTTTATTTGTTTCTCACGCACACTTATCATAATCTCTTCAGAAGACATAAATGTATCCACTTGAGTCTTATAGATTACTTTTATTTTGCATTTATGTGCTTTTTAAGCTTAAAAGTTTTGATCACCATTCACTTGCACTGTATGGACCAACAGTGCTGAAATATTCTTCTAAAAATCTTTGTGTTCAGAAGAAAGTCATACACATCCGGGATGGAATGAGGGTGAGTAAATGATGAGAGAATTTTCATGTTTGGGTGAACTATTCCTTTAATAATGGTAAGTTACAAAACTTATTGAGGACAGTGAATTTCCAATGTGTTACCAATTTCAGTCCGAAAGCAAACAATCCTGTCTTTTTTCTGTCGGCAGGTAAAGAAACTTGGAATCGTTGCTGTCAGTGAGTATGCTTCAAAGATTGCAGCCCATTTTCTGCATGTTAATTTTCATGTTTCAACACTCATATTTCCCCCGCAAGTTCTGTTGTAAATAAGTGAACTTTGATTAAAAGTGTTCTTTTACAGTTTGGTTAAAAATATTGATGTCCTATACAGGTAATGCCCTCCCAGAAGACATTTCATGCCTGGCAGCAGATCGAATGCTCGTCTATGCCGCATATGGAAAAGTCATTTCTGCTTTTGCAAAAAACAAAGAGGTAATGCATAAAAGTGTGCATACAAATATGTGCAGTTAGAATACCTTGCGCTCACGAATGCTAAAAACTTGCACCCTAGAGAAATTCTTACTTGCATTGTAGTTTACTACCTTTACCGTTGTTATTTACCCACACAAGATTTTAGAATTAAGAATGAACAGAAATCATAATATATATTAATGTTTCGACCATGCAGGTTGTTCACACATACACGGGCCATCAAGCTGAAGTACACTTGCTTTTGCCTTTTGGGGATCATCTCATTTCAGTTGACAAGGAGAATGTTGTCATTATTTGGGATGTTGAGTCAGAAGGTTGGTTTGTTATAACATTGTTACTATTCATTTTTAATGATTAATTTTATGCAATATTCAGGACGTCTTCGCTGTGTATGATATGTTTTCTGCTTTTCTTTCTTTCCCTCATCCTGTCAATGTTTCTGCAGACACATACCTGCAGATTTCATTTGACAAAGTGTCATTTGAGGTCTCTGCTGTGATGCACCCGAGCACCTACCTGAACAAAATTCTGTTTGGAAGCAGTCAAGGGAGTCTTCAGTTATGGAACGTCAGGTCAAAGTATGTACTTCCAACAAATGCTGAATGTACTTGGTGTAATTATAGTGGCTTCAGTGACATGTCGGCATCATCAAAACATAATTCCATTGAAATTTAAAGGGACAGTTCACTCAAACATGTTAATTATCTCATCATTTACTCAACCTCATGCCATCCAAGATGTGTAGAACGTCTTTTCTACTGCATAATAGAAACAGACTTTTTAGAAGGATATTTCAGCTCTGTAGGTCCTTACAATGAAAGTGAATGGTGACCAGAAATCTGAATGTGCTTCCCTCAATCCAGCAAACTCCTGTTCACATTTCCTGGATGGACGTCTTCTGTTACTGTTCTTCAGCAGGTTTGTGCTGTTACTTCATTCAGATATTTCGCCCTCTGCACCCTTTTTTCTTTTCTCTTTTTTTTTTTTTTTTTTTTTTTTTTTGATCCGTGGTATCTGATGTTTCTGGTATCCCCTTTAGACTCCAGCTGTGGATGTTGTGGGTGTGGGCTTGGCGTCTGGGCAGATCATCATTCACAATATCAAGTTTGACGAAACATTAATGAAGTTTCAACAGGACTGGGGTCCAGTCACAGCTTTATCCTTCAGGACAGGTAATAGTATTACAGATGTTGTTAAAGAAGTGTTTTGGGTTCAGTACAATTTATGTTTGGCATGCCGTTCATTGCGACCAAAAATAATTATGTTGACAATTGCACTTACAATGGAAATCTATGGAGCAATACAGTGCACAGTGATAAACATTCAAATTCAAGCTGTTTTGAATGTATAACCACAAACTTAAAGATTATGTGTGTTAACATGAGACTAGTGTGATTAAACAGCTTTCAAACTTTGTCTGTCCTATATACAATATTCCAAAATCCACCACTGGAAATACATAACGAGACGTTCATCTGCCAAGAACATTGGCCCCACATAAAAAAAGATGATTTGGACTAGTTTACAGCTGAAATATCACATTTCTGCATGGAAAAATGAAATTAAAGCACCACGTTTCTGTTTTTAAACCTTTCAGAATGTCTTTCCCCATAGACTTCCATTGTATATGCATGACTGTATCACAATCTTCAGCAAACTGAGGGATGAGTCAAAATGAGTGGTTGTGGTGTTGTCAAAAGCTTTGTACTTTGTTACAAAGTCGGCACTAAAATAAAAGTATGTAACGATAGCAGTGTTTGTGCCGTACCAGTAGTTCGGTCCCAGCGAACTGTTTATCTGTCAGTTGAACAAATTGAAGCTTACGTCAAAATAAAAGCACGATTCAAAATAAAATCTAGATGCCTGAAATTGAAGAAATTGAAACAGAAATATATTACAACTGTATAGTAAAATGTAATATTCATTGTAGTAATGTTAATAATAATAATGATGATAATAATAATAATAATAATATTAATAATTATAATAACAAACAAGAGTGCTGTTGTATTGAATTAAGCTTTGTTAATATGCATGGATGTATTGAAAAATAATTGTTCTATTTTTTTACTTGTTACCTTTTAAGATACCTTTTGGATGATTAAATAAACTTTAAAACATGGAATTGTAGAAAATTAAAAAAAATTAATTATTTTACTAAAAAACACTTTAAAAAAAAACTTAAATGAGAAACACTTGAAGAAAACATTTCTTTTAAAATGATTATTATTTATTATTCAATAGCTCATTAACATATTAGCATATGTTTGCTGTGGTATCAAAATTGGTATCGTGAATCATGAAATTTCACTGGTATTGGTACCGACTACTGAAATTTTGGAATTGTGACAACACTAATTGTCTGTGGTAATCGACACGATGTCATTATCAACATCGGTGCTGTTTGTAGAGTTTCACTTTTTTGAGCCTAGAACGTTCTTTTAATAAAATACCTGCTACACTTTCTTGTAGTCAATCAAGCTTTGAAGTTAAGAAATCACTCTTTAACATCTGTCTCATCAGACCTTTCTGTACAGTGGTGAACACACACATTATATTGTACTTATTTGGTTCTTGCTGTTCAGATGGGCATGCTGTGATGGCGTCTGGCAGTCCCATCGGACACATCGGACTGTGGGATTTAGAGGAGAGAAAAATAGTCGGTCAGATGCGAGATGCTCATACGACATCCATCGCTGGACTCACATTTCTTCAAAGTGAACCCCTTCTGATTACCAACGGAGCGGACAATGCCATACGGGTTTGTTTCCTGTGCTCATCATACTCATGTAAACATGCGTCTGACAGATGCTTCTGGAGCGTCTCACTTTTGTATCTTCATGTCATAAAGCATTTTTAGGTCGCTCTGTCAAGTTAAACGTAATGTTTAAAAGTTCAATATTAAGTTGTGATTCTATCAACTTGTACTTAAGTTGAATACACAAGTGTATTTGTCATCTCAACTCACTTGAAGTTGTCTGAAAAACAAAGATTTGCCAGCTCCCAGCATGCATTGCAGCATGAATAAAGCGAGGTTAGTGTTGTAGGCTTATTTTATTTGCTATTTGCAGACATTTCTTGTGCTGCTGCTGTTTTGTTCATCACTGTTGATTAATAGTTTGTTTGGCAA
Organism: Moxostoma hubbsi; assembly: GCA_032164185.1. Classification (NCBI taxonomy): domain Eukaryota; kingdom Metazoa; phylum Chordata; class Actinopteri; order Cypriniformes; family Catostomidae; genus Moxostoma; species Moxostoma hubbsi. The sequence continues at coordinate 14,642,661 of JAVLUX010000044.1, forward strand.
TTGTAAGGGGGTATAAGGGAAAGGACGAGGTGAGACCCTGCTTGACAATATAAATAAGAGTTTTAATATAAAACTGAACCAAAACACACAAACAGCTGCCTGTAATACTCTCTCTCTCTCGAATTGTCGTCATCGGCCGCATTTATCCCTCGCGTGACCCCATCATGCTGATTGGGGACCGGCCGTGCCCTCCTCCACTCTACTGTGTTACAGTGAATGATGTTTGTTGAGTATCATGTGTGTAGCTTGTGCCTGTCAAGAAGTGACCGTCCTTCCAGCGTTTACTGGACAATTAAAGTTAGGTGCACTGAACACTAACTTTACATCGGCAAGCCTTTAATTTCAGTCAAATAATGTGAAGTAGTTATAAATACATCACATTTAAGTTCAACTAACTAATCTGAAGTGTTGTACAACTACATTCAATCAGTCCGGATTACTTTTTAATCTGTAAGAAAAGCGTATCCAATTTAGTCAGCTAAACTCAAAAAAGCCCATGCAAAAAAGGCACTAAATATAATGAGTTAATTTTTACAGTGTGCCTTGATGGTAGGAATATTCCTTATTCCAGTCTGGGGACATCAGATGCGTAATTTTCTTAATCGTACTGAACTAACATGTTAAATCATCATCCCTAGTTTTTATATTTATTATTATTATTATTATTATTATTAAAAGTTGAATAATTCAGTGACCTACAATAAGTCTTATGTCAATGTCAAATTATGTTTATTATAGCTTGGTCCATATGTTCTGCATAGAAATGCAGCCAAAGGAATTTGTTAAATGGCACACTTCGATATGCATGCATCTTTAGGGAGCCTAAGGATATGTACTGCAGAGGTTGTGCGGAAAGCCCTTATATGGAGCTAATTTTGAGTAGAACAAGGGTAATAACAAATCCATGCGAGTGCGCACCTAAATCCAAGAAAACTTTAATGCACAAAAAAGATATGCAACTTGTGAACAATTATTAGTGAATAGACCCAGTGTCTTGTGATTTCAAAGACTCTGTAGCCATTCTTCTGTGTATGATATGAATTATTCAGATGCAAACCACTGCAACAGAATATGTTTGAATGGGTTTTATGCCAGTTTGAAAGTGTTGTAAAGCTGTTTTTATACATTTTGGTGTAGGTGTGGATTTTTGACATTGCTGGGGGGGAGGGCCGTCTGTTAAGACATCGGGTTGGTCACAGCGCCCCACCAACAAAGATTCGGCACCATGACCAGAGTGGCATGCACCTTCTTAGCTCAGGTATGACATCCTGTGACTGTCATAAATAGTCTGGTATGAAGGTGGAAAACCAGGAACACATAATGAACAATGTATTTGATCAAACAGAAATTGTCTTTCTCTCCTCAGGGCAAGATGGGACCTTGCAGTCTTTTTCAACAGTGCACGAAAGATTCAACAAGAGTTTGGGACATGGTAATAACCACTTTGAATGTTTTTGCTAGTGCATTTTAGCTAATCATTTGTGAGTTGCGTATTCTTTTAGTCCAGTCCATATATATTTAAAAAGACTATTCCAGGTTGAATACAACAGGACCATTTAAGCTTGGATGGGCCCATGAAAAAATGTATAAAAATATTATTAACTACAGTCTTAATTAACACAGAATAGGTATTGTTTGAAAGCTTTGAATCTCTACTTTACAATGTATGTAGGCATTATGACCAAAACTGAACAAGTGCTTTGAAATTTGCTGACAAATCAGAAGTGTTTTGATAATTTATTTAAAAACAATTGCACTGCACATATTATTGTAATTGGTAAAAACATCAAACTGAACAAATAGCCACGTGTCATATGTTGTTGGAAAGCTCTCAAAGAGTAGAATACAAACCGTCTATTTGTTTTACTCAGACAAAAGTAATAGCTAAGTAGATGTCTTTGACATACATGTTAAATGTAAACAGGTTTTGCTTTAATGCTGCGTTTTCGCTTACAACTTCACGAAAAGTAAACTGAACATAACATATCATGTACCCTTACCTAGAGGATTGATTATTTTTAAAACACATACAATGTAATCGGATGTATAGATGGATAGATAATCCACACAATGTGCACACAGCACAAAATGTGCTGTCTGGCTAAAAACATGTTAGCTTTCCTGGATCAGATGACTTTGTCTGAAATTATGAAGAACGTTGTCCAGCGTCATAGAACTCTCAACCAATCACATTAGTAGTCAGATCACTGCCGCCAGAGGTGGAAGTCATCCAAATATGGGCAGAGAGGATCGTTCACTGTAATTACATATGACCACCAGGAGATGGCATCAAGTACATGACACAGACTCAATGTTGGCTCAAATGACACAGAATGGAACTGAATGAGATCTCTTTACACACGCCTGCATGCTTTGTAGAGAGAGCATAGTTATTGTGTTTGAATGTGTTATTAGTTATGTTGTACAGTTATTATGTTTTATTTTTTGGAGAGGCTTTTAGACACAAGGATAAATTATTTTTGTAGTGCTATAACTTTTGATTGCTTTGTTGTAACAACACATTGTTACTCACGTACAGGTTACATGATTTGGAACAAAACAATATATATAGTGATATATAATGTAAAATCAGAAAGTATTTTTATTTATGATTTTTCAGCAGTCTCAGAATTAATCATAATTTATATAATTAAAATATTTGAAGTTTTCTTTACAATGATACCAAACTACAGGAAGTTATTTTGGGAATGCCACTGAAACAGGAAATTTGTCAAGTGTTTAAAAGCAGAAATGTGAAGCTTGTGTTTTTGTTAAAGTGCTTACACAAAAATTACTTTGAGAAAAACTGTTTATTATCTGTAAAGTTGCCTATATTGTCCCATTGGAAGAGGGATTCTTTTTAGGTGGATGAATTTATTGCATTTATTTTAATTTATGAAATTTACTATACGCATACGCATATTGTGTGAAAGTATTTTTTGTGTGAATGATATAGGAAATCCTGCTTTCACACCAGGTTATTCAGTGTCACATAGTCATAACATGAGTTGAAATTGAAAGATAAAAGTAATTCTATTACACAACTTTCATATTAACACATATGTTTTAAGTGTTATGGCTGTAACTTTGAAAAAGTTGTATGTATGTATGTTTGCCCATAGACTTCAATTATCAGTGCGATACTAAACACACTTTTCTGTTGTAATAGATTTTAGTATTACATTTTATATTATTGTATTACGTTTAATAATATATTTATATTTTTGGATCATGTATATTTAAATATAATATTATATATATATATATAGAGAGAGAGAGAGAGATTATTTGGATTTTATATAAGTTTTACTGTTTTTTTGACTACAAACAACATCAATTCAACAGGCACCCTCAACAAAACAAAAGCGAAGAAGAAAGGTGTGAAACATGACACAGCAAAACTTCCAGCCATCACTACTTTTGCCTCAGGTTTGATATTTCATTTGTAAACAGATTACCTGTATAAATTCATCACCAGAATTGACGCTCCGTCCAGTATAATGTTACCAGTTCTCATTAAGTGACTAAATAAAGAAAACTGCACACTGAAAGCCATAACTGTAAGTAATGCTGCTGCCAAGCATATAAGCCTTGTTTTATCACATTTAGAAACTGCTCGGCAGAGTGACTGGGATGGCATTATTGCATGCCACCGTGGTTTCCTTTTGGCTACATCATGGAACTACCAGAAGGGCTCGATTGGCGCTCACAAGCTGGAACCAGAACGCTTCAACAGGAACCGCTCCCTCAATGTCCATGCAACCGTAAGTGTGTAGATGTGTGTATCGGTATATTCCCACACTCATAGAAAACCTAGTAATGGCATTGGATGGCAAGCCCATGGACTTAAATGTTCTTTAAAAATCCTCGTAAATAACATCTTAATATTAGGATAACCTCACAAATCATAGATGGTTAGATGTTTAAAGATTTTTCTTTGGCGTTTCAAATGTGACTCGAACATGTTGTCGAAATGGGCTTGTCATGACGTTTTTTCACTTTCAACGTTTTTGACAGTTTTGTTATTTTTATTTCTAAATTGCAACAGAGGTGCTGCATAGTTCTCTCTCTCTCTCTCTCTCTCTCTGTGACCTTTGGAGTTCATAGTAACATAATATTACATTGTTAGAAAGCTGAGACTTTCTTTCACCCCATCCACATCCTTAACGGTGTTGGCCACTGCGGAGACAGCCACGCTATACATTCCCATGCCTGCTTTTCTTCGACTTGATATAGTTATCGAACTTCCCATGGAGAACTATTTCCTTGCAGTAATTTCCTCATTAAGAACCTCCTGCTCGTATCTACTGAAGTATTTGTTCAATTGTCAAATTGTTACCAGCAAGTTAATTCTCATATACGACGGGTGGTGTCATTAAACTAACACATCTCACACACTTTACATAAAATAAAGCCATTTTATATTTTGAATGGTGGACTGTTTGCTTAGGATCACACGACCAGCCGAATACTTCTTGCTTAATCTCAGTAAAACCAATCATGGCTGACTGTAGATATTGAATTTCTACAATGATACTGGTAACTTAAAACTATTGCGTTTGAATGGTATTGTATCCTCACACCTAGTGTATATCCAAGATGAATAAAATAAATAAATACTGAGAGCACCTTTAAAGGGATAGTTCACCCTCATGCCAACCCAGATGTGTATGACTTTCTTTCTTCTGCTGAACACAAATGAAGATCTTTAGAAGAATATTTCTGCTCTGTGGGGCTTTGGTGGGTTACCAAAATTTTTAAGCTCCAAAAAAAAGCACATAAAGGCAGCATAAAATTAATCCATAGTGTTAAATCCATATCTTCAAAAGCAATATGATAGGTGTGGGTGAGAAACACGTTAATGTTTAAGGCCTTTTTTTACTATCAATCTCCACTTTCAAATTCTTCTTTTTTGTTTTTGCATTCTTTGTGCATATCGCCACCTACTGGGCAGGGAGGAGAATTGATAGTAAAAAAGGACTTAAATACTGATCTGTCTTTCACCCACACCTATCATGTCACTAAAGAAGATATCGTTTTAACCACTGGAGTCTTATGGATTACTTTTATGCTGCCTTTATGTGCTTTATGAAGCTTCAAAGATGTGGTCACCATTCACTTGCATTATATGAGCCTACAGATTTGAAGTCTTATGCATCCGGGATGGCATGAGGGTGAGCAAATTATCAGAGAATTTTCATTTTTGGGTGAACTATTCCAAAACCAGTGTGTTGGTGTATTTACTGCATTTTGTTTTTGTAGGGCATAATGTGTATAATGGGTGATTTAAATGTAAATTGACCATATGTTCTGCAGGCTGTGGATATCTCCTCCTGTGGGAACTTTGCTGTCATTGCACTGTCCTCAGGACACATAGACATGTACAACATGCAGTCAGGTCTCCATCGAGGTCATTATGGAGAAGACAAGGGTGAGTTCAAAAACATGTATTGAACTTCAGTTGGCTATTTGCTAAATTAGCTGTAAAATTTCCAGTCAGGTTTCAGTGGCATGTTTTTTATGCATTGCAGCACATGCGGGTCCAGTGCGAGGGGTCTCTGTGGATGCGCTGAACCAGCTGACTGTCAGTGTGGGAGCAGATCACCTTCTCAAAATCTGGAAGTTTAAGTCTAAGGAGCTTTTACACACAAACAGCCTGACAGCCGCCCCTGCATCCTCTCTGCTTCATAGAGACAGGTATTGGAGACAATACAATGCTTTGAAAGAGATGCTTCACATGCAAGTGAGACTTCAAGGTGTAAATAAATATAGGTTTAAAAATGTTATGTATTTCTGGTAATAGTGAAGAGTGCTTGAGGTCTAATAAAATATGACAATTTCTTGTCAGGACTCCTAATTTGTAATCGGAGAAATGTGTTTTGAGGATGTGGATGTGTGGATTATTTAACAAATATTTGCGATATATTCACAGTGGATTTATGGGCAATTTAATCCACGTTTTATTAAGCAAGTAAACTTTTGTAATAACCGTAGACGTGGTTTAAGGAAGAAGAAAAAAGATCACTCTTAAGTCATTGCAGAGCAAATGCACAAGTATCTTGATTTATTGAATATCGTCTAAAGGCTGAATATTTTTATATTTGTACTTGGCAGCCCTAGTTAGGATGACAGTTTATGTTTGATCCTCTTCTTATAGTGGAATGCTCGCCATCGCTCTGGATAATTTTACAGTACACATCCTGGACATGGAGACGAGGAGAATTGTCCGCCGGTTCTCTGGACATCGTGGACAGGTCAATGACATGGTGAGTTAAGTTTCTTGATCAGGAAAGAGTTTTCACAATTCCATTTGACATTTACATCTATGTTTGTTTGGGACAATGTGCGTTTTCATATTGGAGTGTTTATAAAGAGTCCTTAATACTGTTATCCAGACATTTAGCCCAGATGGACGATGGCTGATTACAGCGTCTATGGACTGCACCATTAGAACATGGGATCTTCCATCTGGCAGGTATAAAGATTGGAAGTCTTTGTGTATTGTAACATACACGTCACAGGTAGGGCTGTTGCATGGTAAGCGAGACTGCATCATTGGTGTTCCACCATAAAACCACTGAAGTAGCCTTTTGAAGGAGGGGAAGACCAAGCCAGTGCAGTATTTATTTAGTTGAAAGATATTTGTGATGACCTTTCCTTTAGTCAGTCCCAGATTTCTTTTCAAAGTAAACAGTGAAACCAGTTTTAAAGATAATTATTATCTCTCAAAGATGTGGTCGTTGTGACATTTAGTGCATTGGATATTTTTTTGTTTGTCTAATGGGGTTTCCTCCAGCCGATGAAGTCCCCTCTGATCCAATTGTAAAAAAAACGACTTTTAAAAAAAATTTGTTTGCTTTTTTTTTTTTGTTTTTTTTTTTTTAGATATAGGTCTATATATATTCTTAATTCCCAGTAAAAATACCTTAAAATCCTTAAAACAATATACATTAGTTCCAATGAGTATTTGGACACTTTAGTACACACAAGTCATGTTTAAAAATGTATACATTTCATTACATTAAGGCCAAAATATGTATTTATTTTGTATCATTTGTGTCTGTAATTATGTTGGCTTGAAAAAGCCAAAATATTTTTTAATTCTACAAATTTGCTTTTTCAAAATCCTAACACTAAAACCTAACTGACACGTAACTTTCAAGCTACATCCACCAAACTCAGCACAGACCTTCAGACTGTCCTAGAATAGTGTGTTATATAATTTATTAACTTGTCAGTCCTGTGGTTTTCACGCAGTGGATGATCAAATATAAAAATATAATTGACTTAGATTGACAGAATTTATATTTACAATTGTATTTATGATCTTATATGTGTTTTTGGAGAGCGTGAAATGTTTGGATTTTGTATGATTTTTTTTGGACCGCTTCATTATTTAGATTATATTTCCTTTTGTTTACAGTGTAATTGGAATTTTGAACTGCTTTGGTTGAATTTGTTTTGTGTTTCAATAAATTAATTGAATTTTTCCAAAGCAAAATAGACCCGTAGCCACAGCCTAACCCGGAAGGCCAAAACAATCAGTGTTAGTACTAGTCGTGATTTGTGTGTCAGTAGTTGAAAATTATTATAAATACTTACATTCTTTATAATTTAACGCAGCGTAAATCCAAATCCTGACAAGAATCAAATTTCCCATGCATAGAAATATGCCTGACATTTAACAAGGATGCAGTTAATGCACAAATTAATATAAGTCCATATTTCTAATTCTTCTAATTCATTGCATACAGTCCATTTACTGTACAAACTTCTTATGAATGTGCTGTCTTTGTTTATGTCGCTGGCGCTTGACATGGAATGGACTATATAATAGGACGAAGACTGTGTAATAACAGAGCAAAAAACCTCTGAATTAAATTGCACTTGACCCAGCCCATTTGCGCCTTGACTTAGCGCATACTTGCACGAAAATACCAAAACTTCGTAGCCATTCCCATTGACTTTGCGCATATGACTGCGCTTACCGCTCTTAAAATAGGGCCCCTAGTGTAAGTATCGATTTTAAATATTTTTTGCAACTTATTCCAGTCATTGGGAGCAGCAAAAATACAAGAAAAACGGCCATAAACAGTTTTTCTTTCTGGAACAGTGAGAAGGGTGCAATTGGATGACCTGGTTGAATATATTACAATGTAATGAGGCAATGTAGCTTGAAAATGAACTGGTGTCAAACCTAACAAGGTTCTGTAAATAAATATATACCAATGGAGTTCTCATCTAGTGTGTAATTAAGGCCAATTTATAATAGAATATAAATACAACGATGAGTTCTATAAGGGACATTGATAATAAATCTAATAGCAGCATGATATAAAACATCTCTAGATGTTCAAGAGCACCTTTTGTGATCTTGACAAACCTTACCTTTTTAGTTATATAGTTACAATATTTAATTGAAATACATTTTAAGTTTGGCTTAAGTGTCCAAATAAAAGCATAAATCTAAAAGAAAATGTAGTAAGGTTAATGCTTAATGTAAAAAAATCAATCTGGTTAGAAAAATAAACTTGAATTTAAATCTATACTCAAGTAAACAAGTAAATGTATATTGTTTTAAAGAAGTTTATATGTTTTACCTGGAAAACAAGACAAAATACAAATTAAGAAAATGCATTATTTTGCAGTTTAGTTCTCTCACTTGTTTCTTTCACTTTCTCTTATATTTTTTACAGTTTGGTTGACTGTTTCCTGGTAGATGCGGCAGCCGTCAGTCTCAGTATGTCCCCTACCGGGAACTTCCTGGCCTCGTCGCACGTCGACGTTCTAGGTGTTTACTTATGGTAAGAGATCGCATTGCTGATACAGTGACTCTTGTTTTGACTTGGACATTCTCATTAAATTGGTTGTTTCACACATTAAATGTTGAGATTGAGTTTTAGTACGTTCTTATCATTATAGATCATGACGGAACATGTTTACTGTTTGACTTGTGAGGGGAAAAATTGCCAAAAAGCGGTTTTGTTTTACACCTGTAAAAAAAAGACTCCAATTATTCATAAAAAATATTGTATATGATTACAATCTTAAGATGAATATTTTTTTTCCTTGCTTTGTAAGCATATAGTTCTGGTTCTGTTCACTCCATCTCCTTCAAAAAATGCCAATCTGAAATGTAGATGGCGCTCAAATGCAATTTAGCCCAGAAAATTAGAAAAATCAAATTTTCAGTTCATGCACCCACCCCCATTGTTTCATCCATTGTCTCAGCCATTCAGTGAACTAGAAGCTCAATATCAGTGTCATTAGAAAGCTGAAATCCTCATCTTTGCAATGATGTATAACATTTGTATATCAGCATTAGTCAGTAACATATATTTCCGATGATTTGTTTAACATGCTTTTCCTGCTGGACCGCATATTTTGTTCTGGTCATGTAAGATATAAAATTGGATTATTCACTCAAGCAAGCTCACAGACAAGTAAAAATTGGCTAATGGTTTAGAAAAGTGACTTAGGTAAACGCAGATATAAAACATTTTTTGCTATTTGGGGCTTATAGCAGCAGTGATCGGTGCATAAAAGAGACGTTTGTATTTGATGTCTTAGAGAAATCATATTTCACTTTGTGATTCTTTTCAAAAATCTTTCAAACTGTGGTGTTAGGACAACAAAATAAGCTATATATAAACTATGCATTCACATTCTTGAGAGCTTTCATTTGATATATGAATTGTCTATTTAAGTTCTATTGGAAAGACTTTTATAAACATATTATTTCTACCACATGACCTCTAGGTGGCGCATTTGCAGCGCGAATGTTTTCAGTCATTGTTTTGTTATTTTATGTAGCATTAATGATGAAGTGATGGATACCTATGAAAAGTTCAGATTCCAAGCTTTCAAACGATACCTCATATTCCTGACTTATGTATTTGTAGACTTGAACATTTTACGCGTAAACTTTTTGCGCAACATAGCGCCCTCTTTTGGACCCGCCAGCGTCTCCGCAGAGTTGAAGAGGCTAAGACACTGGTGATTTAGAGCTGTTGGTACATATCTACATTACATCCATTGACGCTCAATAGTCGATCAGTTCATATCTGTAAGACAAAAGTATCCTTATCGCGGTTTTACTGGTTAATCTGTGCCTATAATTTATTTTTGGGACTATGGGTTATCTGCAATAATCGATGCCAGTAGTTTCATATATATATTTTTTTATTATTCCTCCATGTTAGTCAATCTTTTATCATTGACAATATTCATCCATATTTGTATCCTCACGTCAATGCATATTTTGTTATTATGATTAGATAATTAGGTATCTAAATTGAAGCAAGGACATGGACTACATGGAAACGTCCTGTCAGCACATGCATCTTGTCTCGTTGTTCATATCTTGTGAATAATAAACCGTATTCTTCATTGAACCAAATCAAAACTCTTCATCTGGTGAATATATTGGCTATAAAAAGCTTAATTTGGTAAATTCTTAAATACAGAGAACTGTAGTGGGTCCAAGTCATTTCATTCCTCCGTCATTTCAAAATAAGAGTCCCTGGTGTGTTTCAGGCTTGTTTATAGTTAAAAGTCCAGAGTTATGTGCCAAATCTTAATTTTATTTCTGATTATTAATGGGATTTTGGTTGAACAATACACTACATCTTTTTTTTTTTACTCTTATAGCCTCTAAATGTATCAATATTATATTTTTCAACACCACTTTAGTTATAGGTATTGGTGAAATCCACTATTGGTTGACCTCTACTATATACAGAAGAAGTGTTAAAAGGATGGTGGTAGTATGTTATTCTGAACTGAGTCTTTGTTTTGAAAAGCTTGATATAATATTTCACTTTTTAATATCATGATTCAAAAAGTTTAGGTAAGTATTACTCTCTCAAATATGGTATATTCAGCCTTTGCTATAACATGTCAATTGTTCTGGTTGGTTTCTAGGTCCAATAACACACTGTGCAGTATGGTGTCATTGCGCCCTCTACCTGCAGACTACGAACCCACTGTGATCATGCTGCCAGGCACCTGCCCAAGTAAAGGTGAGACCACATTACTTTAGTGATTATAGTTTTAACAGTGCATAAACTGGGACTAAGTCTTACTGCTTGTGTTCTTTGTGAGCAGATACAGAAGAGGAGGATGTCTTGGATGACGACAGCTCTGAGATGGTGGAGTACATATCACCAGCACAGCTGGACGAACAGCTGGTCACACTCTCTCTGCTTCCTGATTCACGCTGGAAGAATCTCCTGCATCTCGACATCATCAAGGTTTGATCTGTTGAATTCAGTGCAGAGCTATTAAAAGTTTTTATTTCTGTTTTATTTTCAACTTGTCCTTTCAGTTTGCGCTAATTTTGACTTTTTAAACTTTTGTTTAACTGAGATATTTAGATATGTTTAATGCTGTGAAATCCATTTAGCACACATTTACCTGTTTTGACTTTATAACTGTTTCTTTCCGTTCTGGGTGATTCTCACAAAGGCTGTCAAGAAACTTTTCTGGTACTTTTTTGCTCCCAAATCAAAAGAAGTAAATTAGAAATTCTATTTTGCATATAGAACATTAAGCCTGTTTTTAGGGCTATTAAATTGTGCTATTATTTTAATGACAATTATGCATATTTGACCCTCCAAGCCTCATTACTGCGATTTGGAAAAATGGTCATTGTGATATTTTTATTAACACAATGTGAAAAAAGTATTTTAACATAGTAGTACTCCCTTACTACTACCTTTTATTTTATAATTTAACAACATTCATTGTACAACTGCTGTAATCCTGTAATACTGTAAAAAAATGACTGCAGTGAATTAATGAGAATTATACCAGTAATTGAAAACAATCGGAATAATAAAAGTAAAACGTCCAGATGCATTACATTAATGAGAATTGGGGGGAAAATGTGTTTGAGTGGCCCGATAATGATGTCACAATGCAAAAAAATCTTCATTTTCTTTTGTATATTTTTGTTTGTTTTTCTAAATATTTTAGTTTTCTTTTTTTTTTTTCAGATAATGAAAATGTTCAAGGTGCACTCAGTCATTTTTCCCTCATTAAAGAAGTTTAACTCCTAAAGACATGAACTGTAATTTTGCAATATATGTAGGAAATCATGATCACTCACATTAAAATGAAGTAGTCTCCAGTCATATCAGTAACCTTATAAAAGCTGTTTTATTCTACATGGAGAGGGTCCGTACATGGGGGCAGCCATGTTAAAATCACATGACTAGCCGAATACTACTCGCTTAATCTCAGTAACTGTCCTGTTATTGGACACTTTCACTCATTGATTAAATTAATCATGGCTGACTGTGAATACTACATTTCTACAATGTCACCTGAAACTGAAAACTATTGATTTTAAATGATGCTGCATCCAAGCCACTAGGTGTCAGTGTCCAAGACGTCACAAAGGCAAAACTTACTGAGTGCACCTTTTAATACTTGGTTTTATTTTTAATGTTTGTTTACGATTAAGGCACTCCTTCAGTGAAGTGCTTAACATTGTGATATTTTTGAAAGACTACTATTTTTAAAATCTTTATCTACAGAAAAGGAATAAAGCCAAAGAACCTCCAAAACTGCCCAAAGCTGCACCCTTCTTCATTCCCACCGTTCCAGGGCTTGTGCCACAGTTTGCTCTCCCCGAAACCCCTGCAGCGGGGCAGGTGAGGTCTCTCTTTAAATGTTAAATATTTTTCCTTTTAGAGTTCTATGTACAGAGAGCACTAATATAAAACTATTTGTTGACTATCTGAAGAGGGTAAACACTGTTGCTCAAAAAGTTGCTGTTTGTTTTAGCAGTGCAACATTTGTTGTGGCATTACCAAAGCTGTGAGTTCAGGGTGGAAAGGGAAGTAGGAGTGTTTGGGTAAACCGTTTGGATACAATCATTAGCAACACTATTATTAAGGGTTCAAGAACAAATTGCTGGAACCCTATTGTATTTGTCAGGATTTATATTAATATTTTTCTGCCCTAAAACTGATCGTGCAGACAGAACCGTAAGAGCTAGAGACATGAAACTTTGGGGAATGGTAGTACCCCAGCAGTCTACACATATGCATGGACTCACCCTGATCAGCCAATGAGGGGGCAGTACAGTGAACAAACCATTACTCCTGAACCGTGTGACATACACTCAAGTGCTTTATATCATTGGAATCCATTGCTCAAGATGTCTATTTCCTTCATTCATTTTATTTTCCGTAATTTGCGGTCCTAGGCCATTTGCCTGGTTGGAACCAAACCAGCGATGAGAGATTCTCTGGAGTCCCATTATCAGTAATTATCAAAACAAGTTAGAAGTTACGATTGATCGTCACAACAGTATTTTTTTTTTGGCATGGTTAAAATAAGGTAATTTAAATTTATGGGTGTGGCTTAGATCACACAAAAGCCAATAACTCATAAACAAAGGCTTTGATAGGAATCCAATTTAGTACAATTGAAATGTGATTCCAAAGAAGCAAGCACACTTTGGTGTGGATTGGACAGTAGGTGGTGCTATAACAGTCAGACATGTTAAAGACATTATATCTCTATGGTTATTAACCTCAGATTTCTGAAAATTATATTACTTTATCTCTATTTTAAGTGCTTACGGGATACCAGAATAATCCTTAAAATCTTGCAGCACATGCACTTAAAGGTCCTATGTGGCTTGAACCCTGGCAATTACTGCTTGCAGCTATATTTATTATTAGTTATTGTGTAAGTGTCAGAAGTTAACGTTACGGGACAATATTTGCCTCCTGGATTGGATTTTTAGGGACATTTGTACCTTTATGAGGTAATGCTTTTCCCTAACCATTTAAAACAAACTGTCATCCATTTATGTCAACTACATTAATTGAATCAATGAATTAATCCACATTCTGAATATGATAATTTATTTCCTCTTACCTTAAGAATTAAATCAACATCAACTTTTTTTTTAAATTATTATTATTTATAGTCATAATATGAGAGACTAGGACCATAATAGACAATTAAGGACTAAATTGGATGTTACAAATAAACAACACATTTTTAGGGGCATTTTTGTCATTAATGGTGGCATTTTTGCCCCATTCATTTCTGAACTTGATATGTAGGATTAATCTTAAATATTAAACTTTTCTGAATCAGTTTAACTCACCCTGCTCGCTACAGATATGAATGAAAGAAATCACGTTTCTTGAGAAGTTTGCTATTACTTTTCTAAGTAATGGTATTTACTATTTTCTCTTGGTGAATACCGGGATTAAAGAGTTTCATTGTCATGAAAATACAAAAAAGTTTAGTAGGCGATTTTATCACACTTGAATCATGTTAACACGTATAATGTTTACATTCTGTGACTATACTTTTGATACCGTGTGTATTTTAATGTTTATGGACTGGCCCCATTCACTTCTATTGTGCCTTACTGTAACCATGATTTTTGCATTTCGTTTTTTTAAATAAAGGCGGGATGAGTCGAAATCCGTTTTTTTTTTTTTTTTTTTGGTAATCAACATTATGCCACAAATGCTGTTAACTTAACTTGTATTGAACATTTCTTTAATTTGGTTAGGAATCTCATTAATGCTCACCCAACAAAATTATATTCTGTCTCTTTATTGCAGTCTAAAGTCGTTAACTTGGGAGTGTTGGCACAGAAATCCACCTTCTACCTTCAGCTTGAGAAGGCTTTCGACAGCTGCGCGTGTAAGTCCTTTATGCTGCTTGATGATATGATACATTACTATATAAAACATTTTTCAAACGTAATGCACAGCGATGTGTTGAGTATGTTTTTTTGGTGTCATGATAGATGATGATCCAGTGAAGCTGGTGAGAGAGTTGGGCCCCTCTGCCATTGAAACAGAAATCCGTGGCCTTTCTCCAGATATGGGAGGAGATGTCCGAGTTATGCAAAGCTTCCTGAAGATGATCATCAGCATTCTTCAGTCTAAAAGAGATTTTGACCTAGCCCAAGCATACCTAGCATTGTTCCTTAAGGTACAGTATGAGCCTACAACTAATTGTTCTCCTGTCCACTGTGCCTGTATGTAAAGTTCTACATATTTCTATAGAATTTCACTTATTAATAGAAACAGCAAAGCCCTTCATAACTCATGATATTCATAGACTTTTGTGTAGAGCTTGCTGCAGTAGGTGTGATCAAATATTGCACTAAGCAATTGTTACGTCTGGCTCATTCAGACCAGAACTCAAATGGGAGACAAAATCAAGGGTGCAATTACAATATAATTTTATTATAAACAAACGTATAACAAGCAGAAATCAAATAATGTCAAGGAGTTAAACAAAAGCAAATATCATATGGGCTGTAAGCTGCCGGTGAGTATCAAGCCAGGGTTGTATCGATGGATCCTCATGAGGAGAAACCAGATCAAATGAGCCAATGAGTCCACTATGGAGAAGCACACTTTTATACACCACACCCCAATCCAATTAATTAAACAATTATGCCTCCAGCCAACCAGAACTCCCTCATGCTGCAAAAATGGGAAGCGGACGGCCAGAGTCTTAACACAATAAAAACGAATTCCTCCTCACTTCAGTTGACGTGTAAACAGTCATACTGAAATCAGTATAATTGCATCCAAATCTAAATGTAATAATGAATAAAATTGTAGATTGTTAGTTCTTGCTAACTGTTGCATTAATGAATATTATAGTAGATGATTTTAAAATATACAGTGCTGTGAAAAAGTATTTGCCCCTTCCTGATTTCTTCTATTTTTGTCTTTCATGCTGAATTGCTTTAGATCTTCAAAGAAGATATACCATAAAACAAAGGCAACCTGCATAAACACAAAATGCAGTTTTCACATTTAAATAACTTTTTTGCTTCAATAAAAATATATCCAACACCTATATCACTCATGTGAAAAACTAACTGCCCCCTCAAACTTAATAGCTGGTTGTGACACTTTTTATTTACGCCAGATGTAACGGGACCCCTGTCTTTCAAACAGTTCCACTTTCAACTCATCAATCCACAGAACATTCTCCCAAAAGGTTTGAGGGTCATCAAGGTGTGTTTTGGCAGATGAGCATTAATGTTCTTCTCCCTTACAAAAAAATCTAAACTAGCCGCAAATTTGTCTCTTGTTATTTTCACATGCAAATGAGCAAGTGATTCGCTGCAAATGTTTGACAGAAGTTTGCAGCTCTTCACCGGTAGTTGTGAACCTTTGGCAACAATGGACAATTTGCTGCAGGTTTGACACAAAGGTCATTTGCATGTGAAAATTATCTGTGTGCGAATTTGCAGCATGCAGCAAATTTGCAATGAACTCTCAGTTTTTGGAAGGGTCCGGTTTAGTAGTGGTTTTTGCCTCGCCAGTCTTCCATGGATGGCATTATTGGCCAGTGTCTTTCTGATAGTTGAGTCATGAACAGTGACCTTTATTGATGCGAGAGAGGCCTGCAGTTCCTTGGCTATTTTGTGACTTCCTGGATGAGTAGTTGCTGTGGTCTTGGAGGAATTTTGGAAGGTCGGCCACTTCTGGGAAGGTTCACTACTGTGTCAAGTTTTATCCGTTTGGAGATGATGGCTTTCACTGTGGTTCTTTGGAGTCCCAGAGCCTTTGAAATAGACTTCCCAGACTGATGCATTTCAATCACCATTTTCCACATCATTTCTAGAATTTCTTTCGACCTTGGCGTGAAACTTTTTAGCCAAATTCATGCTGCTGAAAAGTTCTATTTAGGTGTTGATTTGATTTAACTGGGCTGGCAGTAATCAGGGCTGGGTGTGTCTTGTCCAGCTGAACCCCATTATGAATGCAGTTTCATAGATTTGGGAATATAGTAACGAAGGGGGCAAATACTTATTCACAAAGGCCCAGTTTGTATTGGATAACCTGTTTACTTCAATAAATAACATTTATAAATTTAAAAACTGTATTTTATGTTTACTCCGATTGCCTTTGTTTTATGTTAGATTTTGTTGAAGTTTTTGAAATAATTTATTATTAGAGATCAGGATGGGGTAAATACTTTTTCACAGAACTGCATATTGCACTGTATATTTTAAAATAAAGTACATTACAGAAGTATAGAAGTAAACCTAATTATCATGATCAACATATTACTGATACACATAATTAATGCATGTAAATATAGTATGACAATACATTTTTTATAATATTACCATGAATTCTCATCTCTTATATTCACAAAACAGATACTGTATTCACTGCATTGCATGAAAAAAACATATTTTTTTACTGAACTTTCTAAAATCCAAATCAGTAAAAATGAAGACCGAATCGGCTACATTTACACAGCATAATTTAAACTTGATGATAGAAATCTCCTCATTTTATATTTAACCTAAACTTGAAAGCACATTTAAGCGCTCCTATGCAATGTTGCAATAGTCTGACTGTTTGTTCATGCTCTCGTGCCAACAAAATAAAACTCACGCCAAATAACAAGACAACTTAATTCAATCTAATATAAATAAAACATTGCTCGTAGGATTGGTTCATCAGCAAAATACTTTATAGTTTCATCTATATGGGGGAGTTTATTTGAATATAATTGTATTTTATGTATTGTGTTTAGGCTATTATTTTTTCATAACAGATACTATAGTTTATTTTTTAGAAACACTGGCTACATCGAACTAACCACAGTAATGTGAAGCCAGTCATGGTCTTATGTGATTATGGCCCTAATATTTCAAATGCCATAAGTAAACAATGGAAGAACTATGGTAAACTTTCATAAGGGCAAGTACAATATAGAATGAAGGGTTTAAAGTCTGGACCTCCATGAATTTTTACAAATTATGGACAATTCCTCCATTCTAATGAGGTCTGATAACAAACTGACCATGCTTGCCTGCAGATAGTTCAAGAAATGACTTACTGTAAATTATTAAGAGACTGATGAAATGAAAACAATATTTCAGAAGGAAACAACAATTTTCCAAGAAGCACAGTACTAACTCAGTAAAGTGGTCTACTCACGGTACAATCAGAATATAATAATTAACCCCAAGAAAATATGGTACTATTTAAAGGGATAGTTCACCCCAAAATTTTTATTCTCTCAACGTATTCTCACCCTCATGTCGTCGTAACTTTCTTCCTTCTGCTCAACACAAACAAAGATTTTTAGAAGAATATTTCAGCTCTGAAGGTCCATACAATGTAAGTGAATGGTGACCAGAACTTTGAAGTTTGAATCATATAAAGGCAGCATACAAGTAACTATTTATGTCTTGCGATGCAATTGCTTTTGGTGAGAAACAGATCAATATTTAAATGATTTTTTATTATAAATCTCCACTTTATAGTAAAAAAGTATACTCTATCTTTAAATAATAATTAAAAAATGATGTTTAACATTATGGCAATTAAGTTGCAGTAAGTGACGCATCTTTTTTTGTCTAAATCTAGCATTAACTTAATATTAAACTGCTAATATTATTAGCACTGCACCTTAATACAGTGATACTGTAATAGCATGGTATGTTTTGTGACAGTTATCATACTTTGAAAATCTAATTCCATTACACCCCTATTTGTCCTGGATTTGTCTGTTTTTTAAACAGCAGATGGCAGCAAAAGTATTTGAAAGTATTGCCCTACATGGTCCATTGTCCTGCACAAAATAACATTCACAAACCAGCTGCTTTGTATCTGTGTATAGCCACTAAATGACCCCAAAATTAATTCAGCTACATCTACAAACCAATTCAGGATGTTTGACATTAGATAAGGGATGCAGAACTTTTGCTTTGTGGTCTTTTAGTTACGAAGAACTTCATCTTTGCATTTCAGCTACATCTTCGGTTCATCGCAGAGGAGCCGCAGCTGATGGAGGAGGCACAGAGAGTGTCTGAACTTCTGCAGGAGATGTGGATCTCCGTGCAGACACTCTTAAACCAGAATATTTGTCTGTTGTCATATATCAAGAGTGCACTGCTTTGAGCACCTTTCTGCATCCAAAATCTTCATTTGCTTTTCTAAGAATGTTTGTATTTGACAATTTTCTTACCTTATATTGCTAAGAAATTAAAAGTATACAAAACGTATATGCAATTTTTCATATAGTGTGGCAAATACTTTTTGGGGTCCCTGCACACAATGTCCACGTTTACATGCACTTATGCCAGGGGTTTCACAGAAAGGAATGTTCTGAAACGTCATGTACTGTACACGAGAACGGCGATTTCCATACGCCATTTAAGGGATTAAGACAAAAACGGTTTAACACACCTAGGTTTCTCCTCGAGAACGCTTGATGTGGTCATGTTAACACATAAGTGTCAGTGGGTGTTTGAAGAATGCGCATGTCCGTAAACAGACCGAATAACAGACATAGAACGGATCTTAACAACAAGTCAACAGAGTGGAAAGAATACAAAGTTTCTGTGAGTACAGTGAGAAAATCACATACACTATAAACTATACCCATTTATACACACCAATGTAAAATATCGACTGTCCCTCATGTCAGCGTATATGCACTCGCATACACTGGGGGAATCCCAGAGTTTTAGGTATGAGGAGAACCCACCTGTGCAGCACAGATTGTTATAGAAAGTTAAGAAAACAAACACAGCAACAACTTTGAAATATATTGCAGGTAAAGTGAAGCAACAGGAATAAAAGTCTTCCTCGGATACCATGTTTGTTATTTACACAAGCGTCGTGGGGAAATTCTGTTGCTGTGGAGAAAACTACATACTGACCGAGCCGCATGTATACAGGAGTAAAGAGTACTCCGCTCATAAATTGCATGTAAATGGGAACGCTGCTTTCTGGTGTCCATTTAAACTTAGTAAATCTGAATGCTGTTACAGATAAGCACACACTTCCATTCAGCCAATAAAGTACCCACAATCTTACATATGCAAAGTGCGATCCCATGACAGAAATGAGCCTACATTGTCTTCCAATCCTTCTTTTGCATGACTGAGCCGCTAGGAAGTGAATATACGGTTGTGGTTGACTTGTGCTGAGCAGATTCTGAACAGATGGGTCTCTGTGTGTGTGGGAGCCCAGAACACTCCTGCTCGGCTTGAGCTTTAAAGGATGACCAGCCATGCAGGCCTGCTGTGGGTGAATTTTCAGACCGTTTCTCATAGCACATTCAAATTGTCATTAAAAGTGGCATTTTTAAAAAATGTAAAGGAAAAGATACTAAGCAGTGCTTGCAGGAAGGGAATTGCTGTAACCCTAATAAAAGAAGACCTGACTAAAAGTACTCGCTTCAGAGGTCTTGGGTAAAAATTTTAATAAAACACTGGTGTTTCAGAGTAGGATTAAACAGCCCTTGCATATAGGCACCATGTCAGTACTTGGGTATAGTGGTTGTATCAGATGGCAATAGCTTGGTACTTCAAAATATACAAAGGATGTAACCAAATGTAAAGGTTTAAATATTGGTCAACCACAAATCTGAATATTACATGAAATAGTGCTTCAAAGAAGTTTACCATGGTACCATGTCCAAAAAAATAATAATAATAGTAATACTATGGAATGTTTTTGTAATTTTGTAAATAAGATGTCCAGAACCGGTTTCTCCAGGATGGATGGCAATACCAAGTTGTTTTCAACTGACAACATTTATAAATATATTGTTAATTACCACAAAAAAATAAAAATTTGACTCGTCCGTCCTATAAGATGTAAACAATATTTGTGTTAGCATGATTTTAATGTGATAAAATCGATTACGAACTTTTTTATGTAAAGTTAAACTTCGTTGCCATGACGACGTAACACTGTAAATACGACAACATTGCAGCTCAAATAATAAACCTTTTTAAACCGATTCAATGTCAGTGGTTTTGTACAATTATAATCTTTTAATCCCTCCATTTCATCCTTAAAACCCTCCAAAAATTGGCCCCATTGTAAGTGCCAGATTTTTATTTATTTTTTACTGTAAAAAATATATATATATATATATATATATATATATATATATATATATATATATATATATATATATATATATATATATATACAATATATATATATATATATATATATATATATATATATATATATAAGACATTGCTACAAATACTATGATGTGTAAATCCTCTCCAACATAAATTACATAACTTATTTAATTTTTTATATATATATTTTTTTGCATTATGGTAATGAGAATGAGATTTATTTACGTATAAAGAGAATTGGGGGGAAATGTCCATAGAAAAATGGTGCAGAAAAGAGGCCTTTTTTTCCTTCTTCAACTTCCGAATATGATGATTATTACAAATTAGTTTTTGAATTTGGGGTGACATTTTATCCGGACATTTTCCTGGCAGATTTTGTGAGATTCACACAGCAGTTTCTAAGACAACATGCTCATTTTAAAGTAAAAAGTACCTTTGTTTGTATGAAATGGCCATCAATACTTTGCAACATAACTATAATTTTCTATAATGAGAGTATCTATTTCAGTGCATCTGCCTAAATTATACGGGAGTACTAGTGTTATGCAACAACGGACCGTGACGTCCATTGAATCCAGGTAAAGCACACACACAACAGGGCGACTATAAGACCCAGTGGAAGCCGCGAGCTCCGCGACATGACAACCGCTAAACACTGACGGTACACATTCACGTCCACTCAGTCGCACCTCAGGAACACACATTACGGGTAATTATCAGCTATATCGACAATTATGTTTATTATGTGCCTCTGCGACCATGTGATGCTAATGTTGGCTATTCAGATCCCGTGACAGTGAAGTGAAGCGCCAGAGATGCTGAAAGTGACTGTGGCCGCCTCTCGCGCCGCTCCTGAATACTGGATCGACGGATCGAAGAAAGAGACGCTGGCCGACTTCTACGAGCTCGAGTCTGAACTGGGACGGTAAGTGGAGGTGCTGCTGTATTGTGGCGATGAGCTAATGGCGTGGATGTGGTGTGTGCAACCCAGATTTGGGAAGAAACGCTTGTTTAATTTTAGACGATATTTGCTGCTTGGACCTCTAATAATAATATACCAGAATGGATCACAGAAGGGCAGATTTTGCCTAAAATTTGGCAAAATTAAAATCTCTCAGTAGGGGTTGGCTAGTTGGGACCAAATGTTGGGTTATATTGATAAACTTATATTTCTTTCAAATTAAAGTAAAAAAAAAAAAAAAAAAAAAAAAGAAATTGTGCGATTTGTTATTTATTATTTCTTTTAAAAAAATATATTAGAATAATTGGACAACATTTGGTTGGACACCCTATTCGTGGAAAGTGCCAAAATTTGGAAGCATTGCAAAATCCTGTCCGTTTAAATTGGAGGCACACATCAAAACTGGCTAGAATATCATATATTATAGTATATAGGCTTTTTCTTTTGCTGTAATTGATGATGGATGAGACTATTTTATTTGAGCTCAAACCATCCTCTTTCCCAGGCAGGGTATTCTTTGGTCCTCTTCAAGAATTTGCTCTTAAATGGCTCCATATTTGGACTGAAATATAGAGTCTCTTGATATATATATATCTACAGTAGTCACAAGGAAAATGAACATAATAGAAAAAGACTCAGTGTCATTAGTTTAAACCAGAGTGATAAACTGAACTAGTGTTTACATTGTCACCTGTTCATTTGTCACTATGCAGTACGTGTAATAGGAGAGGACAGTCTCAAAGCACAAAGTGTTTCTAGGTCTTGTACACTGAGTTTGATCACTTTGTCACTATCAGTAAATTACCAGAACGTTGTATTGCTCTGATTGTGTTCAAGAAGAGTATAAAATGTTGGTGCCAAATAACAAGATATTGCATTCTCAAGTACATGCATTCTTCTCAGATGATAAGGTATTGGTTTCATTTTTGTCTCATTTGGAATAATATTATCTTTAAAAACAACTTGTGTAAAAGTGGAACTGACTTGATACAGACTCAGATCCTTACAGTGCTTTAAAAAAAAGTCCAGGCACTTAATTATTACCATGTTCCTTGGCATTTACATTGTACCCCAATGTACTTCAAAGAATATCATGATATTACCATGGTTACATGTACAAAAATAAATTAAATAAAAAACTTTTTTCTTAGTGAGATCTTCAGAACAGGTTTAAATAGCAAGTTTTTATTTAAAAAAAAAAAAATGTAAGGTATCAATTATTCAGTGTACAGTTACACAAAAGTGCCATGGTATTGCTATTGTTTTTATTATTGCCCTTACAAAAAGTATCGTGGCAATACCTTGGTACATTGATGGTAATACCATGGTGTATTTATAAACAGTATACCATGATATAGACGGATTACCATATTCAAGTAACATGCTATTTCCATGGTACTCCAAGATACTTCAGTGTCTAAAAACACTTTTCCATGCAGTGTTGGGTGTAATTTATTTACCAAGTATTGAATTACTGTAATATTATAAGTACATAAGTAGTGTAGTGCATTCAGTTTCAAACTCTTGTAATCAGATTACAGTTGCTTAATTTTAAAAAATGTAATTACGTTATAAAAATTTCTGAAGTAATATTATATTTGAAGCAGAGGTCGAACAATAGTGGATTATGCCGATACCGATAATTAAGTTGGTGAAAAAAACAGATAACCGATTAATCAGCCAATAGTTTTTAAATTTGATTTATAGTTAAAATTTTGCATTCAAAAATTCCAGATACCATTCATTGGCGCAACCAAAATCACAATAATTACAAGAAAACCGAATAAGATAAACGATAGTTCCAAAAAACAACTATCGGCAACTATTAATGAGGTAAAACCGATATATCGTCCTACCTCTAACATGTAGAATACATTGAAAACATGAATTACGTTAATATGTACATCTGTTCTTGTTTTGTGACAGCTGACGTAAGTGCTCCCCTAGCGTTCAATGAACAAGGAAGAAATATAGCATTATGTTAACATGGTTGAGCGGAAAAACAAAAGCTATTCTGTGCAAAGTGTTTTAAAAAGTAATTCAATTGCTTTTCAATTAGCGGTTGTAAGTAATTAGCACTGTTATTACATTTTCGATGAAGTAAACAGTAAAGTGAGTAATCGCGTTACAATATTAGGGTTACTCTTTCGAGTAATTTACCAAACTTTGGTACCATGGTACTTTTTGCTAGTGTAACAATAAGAAATGGCTGTTAATGTTTGTGAAATTCTAGTTGGCCACATGGGATTGGGGTCAAGGGAAGCCACTCAAACAGGAAAATAATGAAAAATCAGCACTCAAAACCTTTAGCTTATATCTCTTACACGTTCACGTTTCTATTGAACCCAAAATGCCTTTGATAATCTGATTGTGGCATTCCAACATCTCTGGACATGGCGCAGGACAGTGTGTAGTAGTGGAACATTCATCGATCTGTGATGGGGGGCCTTGAATTGTTGCTAAGTGCCCATAAATGGTTTTGCTCTTGCTAACAATGGCTGTTCCATACTACTATTTCTGCCAAGCTGAAAGTTACAGTCTGTACATTCTAGACACTTGAGAAGACCTGGGCCATATTCCACGGAATGGAAACTATTCTATTGTCCTGTTCTATTTAAGAACGAATGAGGTAAAAGAGAAAAGTAGGTTATGCAGTATAGCATCTTTTGGGAGACACTGTACTGAAACAATGCTCGTTTCATCTTTATGGTGCATTGTTTTAAAAATGTGGGAATTACTTATAAACGAAACAGCATGTTAGCAATATCCGTCATAACAATGTATATATTACCCCCACAAACCCAAAGGGGGCCCTAAAATATTTCAATGACCAGGGCCCAACATTTGGTGCTATGCCTCTGACTGAATGACAATATGCATTTTTCACTGAACACTGCAATCTGTATTTCTGTTTTGCAGTAAAAATACGTAAACATTATTCATGCAAAATTGTGCAAGATAATGAGACTTTTTAAAAAAAAATATTTCTAGAATTAAGCTTACGTCTATTCGTTAACATTGATAAATGCATTTGGTATCATGAACAATCATGAACAATCAATGAGCAATCATTTACTGCATTTATTTATTATCTTGGTAAATGTACATTTCTAAATATACTTTTTTTCATCGTCAGTTGATGGTAGTTCATGTTGCATTGACTAATATTAACACATGACTTTAAATGTTAAAACTGTATTGGTATGTGTTAAAATTAATGTATAAGTGCAGTAAAAGTATTGTTAATTGTTATTTCATGATACCTAATTTAGTTAATTAACATTAACAATTGAAACCTTATTGAAAACGTATCTTAAAGTATTCTTCGAGTTCAATCGACAGCATTTGTGGTGTAATTTTGATTACCACAAAAACTAATTTTGACTTGCAAAAAAAAAAAGCAAAAATTGTGGGCACGGTGAGTCACTCACAATGGGAGTGGTGCTTGCCAATGCAAAACTTGCCATTGGTGTTCCCAGGGCGTTGCTATGTGGTTGCTAAGAATGTGAGTTATGTACCAAAGTTTAATACTTTAGATTTTTTCAAATCCCTAACCCTAAGTATTATAAATAATAATAATATAACATTAATACATTTGCGTAACTCAAAAGCTGACGTGGACCTCAAACAAGAAATGCAGTGAATACAGTTTTAAAGAATGGCAGAACTGACAATAAATGTACATTATTGCATTACGGTTGCGGATTCATTTTAAGTGCATGGCAGTAGATTGTGGACTCAGGTCCTGACTGAAGAAGGCAGAGCAAGCTGAATAATGAAGCCCACCACAGCCCCCGAGTGCTCCTCTTCCTCCCTCTCACACTCACTCTCTGCTGTGATTATATAATGCTGGAAGAGTAGAAAACAGAAACAGGAGCAGCTTGTGTAACATACACTTCTCAGCTGTGCATTAAGAGCATAGGAACACTACAGTAAAGAATCCGTTTTCACATTTTGTGGTTACAGTGTGAGAGAACATCATTTAAACTTACACATTATTTGTGCTACAGTTAGATCAAGATTAATCCACACAATATATTTTGAAGGTTGAAAACCTTTTTCAAAAAAATGGTTAGACGTATAGCTTGAGGTCATGATGCATTTGAGTAAAAGTTCACCCAAAAATAAATGTTAAAATAAATCATAATTTACTCAGACATATGTTGTTCCAAACCTGTATGGCATTCTTTCTTCCATGGAACACAGAAAGAGATGTTACACACAAGGTTAGGGACTGGTAGCCTAAGTCACCATTCACTTTCATTTTATGAAAAATAGAAAAAAGCAATGAAAGTGAATGGTGACTGAGGCTGTCATTCTATGTAACATCTCATTTGGGTTTACCTGTATTATCAGCAAAAATACTCATCGTTTAATGCAGATGTATACTAAATTAGGTGTGTTTTGGCTGAAAGGTGACTGGTGTATGTATCCATTGGTATATTGATTTCCCCCAATAAACTGAACACACTGTGCGCCCTAAAAAGTAAAAATGCATTATTTATGGCAACACTGAGTGTTTTAAGGCAACACTGATCTCACTGAAATCTGAAACGGAAGATTGGCTTTACGTTAGCTAAAATAGGTCAGTGCTTGCCGAAATTCGTAACACTGCCCCCAGTGGCCAAAATGGTAATTGTTGTTGGGCGTATGGGCACATCTGAGCTCCATTTTCTGGGTGAAATGCCCACGGAGGGGCACCAAACTGGCTGTGGCTGTAATACAGTAAAGAGGAACGCATATTTTATAAACTGACCCCCAACCCAAACCTAAACCTAACTATCAGAGGAGTAAAAATGTATTGTCAGAGGGAAAAAGGCATCCTCTGAATCACACTTGTTAATGATTATTCAAACACGTTCACTTTCTGGTCACAACACAGGATCTAAACCCGGGTCTCCCACACCTCTGACACAACATGCTTCTGGTTGCGCCACAAGGGAAGGTAAACAAGATGCAGCTGATGCCAAAATGTCTGATGGGAGTTGCCGCTTGTCGGTGAGTCGGCATGATGTGGCTGATCATAGGGTACTGGAAGGCTTAATTACAACACATTAAAATATATAGAACAAACATACCGCCATATATTTGCAAAAATAGTTATAAAATACACACAGCCACACTTCTGCTGGTATAAATATCACTGTTAGACCGAATGATGCTATATCAAGAAATATAATTAATCTTACAAACTACAGCCACAGATTATTCTGATGTGCATTGAGGGTGCAAAGGGGGTGCTCGGAGCGCTACAATTTCAAATGGGACACCCTGCCATCTCGTGGACTTTGAGGTAACATGCAAATGAAGGCCACGTGACCGCAAGTCGACATCTAGTGTGCCATTTGGGACAGGGCCGAACTCTCGGAAATAACATGGAGACTTAGTGATCATGTGGTATCTTTGTAGTATGCACTGGTTTCGCTATAGGCTGAGGCCCCTGTATTGTCACCTGATATTATGTGTTTGTTTCATAATTATTAGCCTTAACCGGAGGTGCAGATTTGTCGTTCACTTTGATAAAATACCACAAATCACAACAAAACTCATAATGTGTATCTTTTAAGTACACATTGTCATATCAACAAACATCCAGTAATTAGAGTGATTCAGGGTCACCAGCTGGAATCTGATCCATGGTACGCTGAAGACAATTTTTTTGTCAATCATTACTCGTATTTGAACCTCAGCAGTCATTTGTTTACATTATGCTCTCAAGACTTAAGTACCTGGCAAACTTGGACAAATCTAGTGATTACTTAGTCCTCAAAAGCGCTCACTGTCTTAACGCAGAACCATGAGAACGCGACGCTGTTTGCAGGTGGACTAATGAAAAGTCCTGTGGTCTTCTACTCGTGGAAGTTACATCACCCCGAAATTCACGTAATCACAAAATCGAGTTACATCTGGGTTTTTCTGTCAAAATGGGTGGTTCTTGGCCAATGTAAGCTGCTATAGATCCCAGACCATTACCGTTTTGGTCAAAGATCTGGCTACGTGAGACTAGCATTAATGTGTCCTTAGAAAAGCCCTTATAATATTGAATTCAATTGCAAAATGGATTGCTTTGGACTGCAGGCCACTGATATAGGATTATGTTCAACAAAATGGAAATAAGAATACATTTTCTATTGTCTTGTCAATGCTTCACTTGACTGCCACAATAATGCAATGCATTTTAATAATTTGAATTATTATTTTAATAATACATCTGTTATATTTAAAATTATTTGGTGGACGGTTCTTGGCCAGAATAAGCAAAGCGCAATGTGGACCAGACTTCATGATTATAGTCAAAAGTCTAGCTACGCAAGACATGCTCTAAACAGACTTCTCTTCTTTACTAGGACAGTGTGTCTGTGTCTGTTAAGCTTAGGTGCTCTGTTGTAATTTGTCATGGGTGTTGCTCCTGAGAAAAATCTGTTTATTCTGTACTTGTAGTGGCAACCACAAAACATCTTATATTTTCTATTTAGCTATTAGCTTGCCCTGTTCAAGTTCTTGCTCTTGGACATCTCCTATATCTAATAACCTTACAATGAAAAGCCTCTAATCCCATGCAAGTGTTTAATCAACAATGTTAAATAGTCCAGTTGGGAGGTAATGAGATGAAAATCCCTCCAGCATCTTATCCAATTATTGAGTGTTACAACAAAAGGAGGTTGACTTAATTAATATAGAATGACTAACGTATCAGTGGAGGATTTATTAAGATCTCAACTAACCTTTTATTGTGTGATAATGTGACTCTTGAGAGAGAATTTGCCACTGTGGATGTTCAAGATAAGCTAATTTGCATGAAGCTAAAGTAAATGTGCTCTTAAAACATTTCAGAAGCAGTTCAGCTTTTAACCCTGGTTTAGTGTAATCCTGGGTTGCCTTGTTTTTACACTATTCATACATGGTAATTTATACTGTATACTTTTGCCGCCATACTTTTTGCTATCAATGATGCCATGGTTAAATGGGATCATGCAGGACTTCACATAGCCTAAGGTTACAAGCCATGTCAAAATTACAAGTATGACATCAACAATCAAAATGGACCCCAGTTACCTTCTTTATATAGGGTACTGGTCTTATTGTGCATTACTCGTCACCAGTGCATGCTATTCTTGGAAGCTCTGCCTCCGAAATGACTTTTCCTTTTCTGCCAATGTCAAATAGAATGGACATAATGTTACACAAAAGCCAAATCACTATTTAGGCTCGGCATCTTTTCAGGCTACTGTTGATATAATCAATTGTTGATTAAAATCAAGTTCTGACCCTACATTTTTTCTCTTTGAAAATTTAGTTTTACTTAGAAATATGTCATATTAGGGAGTATGACATATTTCCAAATGTGTTGCAATTTCTATTTCATGTTGACTTGAGCCCAGTGTGATGGTCCAGACATTGATAGAAGAGTATTCCTTTACGGTCAAGTAAGAAGCCAGTTGTTTTCCTATCTACATATACTACGTATATTTGTGTTAATGTATAGTACTATGCAAAAGTTTTAGGCACTTGTGAAAACTTTCAAAGTGACGATTTCTTAAAACAAATTATGACATAAATAGTTTTCATTAATCAATTAATGCCATACAAAGTCCAGTAAACAAAAAAGAGCTAAATCAATATTTGGTGTCAATTCTCCTACTTACACCTGGACACAGCTTTTCTTGGTTGTTGGCAGATAGGATGTACCAGCTTTCTTGGAGAATTTGCCACAGTTCTTTTATTTATTTAGTCTGTCTCTTTGTGTAATCTCAGACTGACTCTGTTCAGTGGAGGGCTCAGTGGGGTCAATGCCATCTGTTGCAGGACTCCCTGTTCTTCTGTTCTAATCTTTTCTATTTGTAAAAGGAATGTTTGGGAGTCTAAAATGTATATTTTCTATTGACACACTAAAGTAGCAGATATAAATAACCATCTTAAGACAAATGTTTTTTTGAAACATCTTATGTGCCTAAGACTTTTGCACAGTAGTGCATATTGACTTCATGTTGTCCATGACGAATGCTAAGGATCTGGGGGAATCGAATTGGAGGACAATCTGTTTCCTGTCATGCATCACCCTGCAAGCCGAGTGTCCTCATTAATATAATGTAGATCCTTCTGCCATGGCATTCTATTAACTTTTAATGATCAAATGAAATGAAGTATTATGGTCCCGATCATAGAGTAGGCTAAGGATAGAAACCACAGATGCAAAACTTGGCCAACACATTGCAACCACACAGTCCTTTTACTAGGACCGGGTAAAAATCTATTTACCGATGCATCACAATCGTCATTTGAACGATCTAGATATCAATTCTTAAATCCTATTATCTATTTTTTATGTGCTACTCTCTACTGTCATCACTCATATATGAGACCAGATTTCACTCTATGCAACTAAAAATGTCTGGGATGAGCCACTGGCTGGTAAATGTTCAGATTTCACTCCCCAGTGATTGTGTAGTATAGTAGTGAAGAAGTTCAGATCCTTTCACTGTGTGTTGAGAGATTAAAAGTTTGGTTTGGCTTGTTCCGTGTAATGTGTGTCCAAAGACAAGATCCACACAACCTATTTGTCACTGAGTAATGTCTCTTTTAATATGCTTTCTGTTCTTTACACTCAGGTGTTTATCTTTAAAAAAAAAAGATAAATCATATAATTCTAATCACGAATAGCACGGATGGGATGTTTTGGCGGCATGAGGATTAGCTACACAATATTAGACACTATTTGTTTCATTCATATGAGCGCTTTCACGCTGTTGCAAGTGAAAAGTTGGATATGATGTAATTGAGGAACTTTCCCTTGGTAGCTTAATAAAGAAGTTACATTGTGTTTCTACAGTTTAACAAAAAACTTTGACAGATTACATGCCTTGTCAATTTTTAGGGTATTTTTACAAGAAATGCTAACCAATGAAGCATTTAACATCATATAGAAAGCTACAAATAATATATTTTTTGCCTCATTCTTTGAACAGAATCCAGATAAGATTATAAAAGGATGTGGTTGTGTAAACTCAGTGGGGTTATGAAGTTTGCTGCAGCAAAAATAGTTAACCTTAAATGCCTAAACTAAAATGCTATTTCTTGCCTATATATGCTTCTATTACCAAGCGCGATTACATTTTATAATGAATTATATGAAGAAACTTTTTTCTCTAATAAGACCTTTGATATTAGTGCAAAGAAGTACTGCCACAATTTCATTCTCAATGATAATTTAAATATTGTTTTCCTATAAAAATACCTAAAAATCCTTAAAACAAGATTATTTTAGCAAAACTACATTGATATTTAGGTTTTTTTTTTCATAGAATGTATTTTTATAGTTAAATGGATTTTATTACAATATTTACTTATATACTACTTACTATTTTATACTACAAGTGAAAAAATCTGCCAGTGCTGAAGAAGTAATCCAAAGTATTTTTCACAGTCCACACTACAACACAAAAACGCTGTTTGCAAAGTTATCCACTTTGGAGTGCCTTTTCAAAAATCACAGTTTTTGCGGACAAAAATGCCGTCTCAGTGTGGACGGAAGGCCAAAACGGTGAGAAAAAGATGCTTTTTCAAACGAAAATGTATTAGTATGGACTAGGCCTCAGTAACTGCCCTGGTTTTGGACACTTTCACTCAGGAATTAAATTAATCCTGACTGACTACGAATTGCGAATTTCTACAATGGCATCTCTAACTAAAAAACTATTGATTTTGAATAATGCTGCATCTAAGCCAAGACCAAGATGAAATTTAAAAAGAAAATCACTGAGTACACATTTAATGATGTTTAAAAAATTTTTTATCGGAAAACAAGATTTCAGCAGCCAATAATTCATTGCACAAAACTCACTGCAAGTCAAGCTTTATTTAATTTAGTCTAGGTTGTATTATTCTTTTACCTTGCATAGTTTTGTTCATGGTTTTCTAGGATAAGGATATCTAACGTGACTTTTCAATATACATGACCTTTGAAAAAAGCCTAATTTGGCTAGCTTCTAACAAATGAGAGATCAAGTGTTCAAAAGTCTGATTGCTTGGGGGAAGAAGCTGTCATGTAGTCGGCTGGTGCGGGTCCTGATGCTGCGATACCGCCTGCCTGATGGTAGCAGTGAGAGCAGCCCATGACTCGGGTGGCTGGAGTCTCTGATGATCCTCTGAGCTTTTCTCACACACCGCCTGGTATATATGTCCTGGAGGGAGGGTAGTTCACCTCCGATGATGTTTCTGGCAGTTTGCACCACCCTTTGCAGTTCTTTGCGGTTGTGGGCGGTGCTGTTGCCATACCAGGCAGTGATGCAGCCAGTCAGGATGCTCTCTACAGTGCTGGTGTAGAACCGTGTGAGGATGTGTTGGTTCATTCCAAACTTCCTCAGCCGTCTCAGGAAGAAGAGGCGCTGGTGAGCCTTCTTCACAATGGCCTCAGTGTGGACGGACCATGTGAGTTCCTCAGTAATGTGGACACCGAGGAACTTGAAGCTTCTGACTCTCTCCACCAGTGCTCCATTAATGGTGATGGGGCTGTGATCTCTGTCTTTCTCTTGAAGTCCATTACAAGCTCCTTGGTTTTACTGACGTTGAGGGAGAGGTTGTGCTCCTGACACCAGCGTGTCATAGTGTGCACCTCCTCTCTGTAGGCTGTTTCAACATTGTCAGTGATCAGACCTACCTCTGTTGTATCATCAGCAAACTTGATGATGGCGTTGGAGCTATGTGTTGCCACACAGTCATGTGTGTGAAGGGAATACAGGAGTGGGCTGAGAACACAGCCCTGCGGGGCTCCAGTGTTGAGGGTCAGTGATGAGGAGATGTTGCTGCCCATTCTAACCACCTGATGTCTGCCTGACAGGAAGTCCAGGATCCAGCTGCACAGCGAGCTGTTTAAGCCCAGAGCCTGGAGTTCCGCATCAAGCTTGGAGGGCACTATGGTGTTGAATGCTTAGCTGTAGTCTTCAAACAGCATTCTCACAAATGTGTTCCTTTTTTCCAGGTGGGAGTGAGCAGTGTGTAGTGTAGATGCAATGGCATCATCAGTGGAGCGGTTGTTGCAGTAGGCAAACTGCAATAGGTCCAGAGAGGTGGGCAGCACAGAGTAGATGTGATCTCTGATTAACCTCTCAAAGCTGATGATTTCATGTCACCAACAAGAAATGTGAGGCGTTTTCTCCCCTCTTTGTCCTGACTATGCACGATTACATATATGGTTAGTTGCACTGCATTTCCATTTAGCATTTTGCTTTTCAGAAAAGAGACGGTTTAGCCCAAGATGGACCATTGTATTAAAAATGAATGGGAGAAATTGGAGCATAAATATGGCGTATGTAGAAAAGCACCAACTTACAGGTAAAACAGCCAATCATCTTTTAGATACAGACATCATCTTTCAGTGAAATCGAGAATATGCATGCGTATTAGCTGGACCAGCCTGAAAAATTATGATTTTTAGTGTTATCTGAGCTAAAGAAGCATGATTTATGATACTATTGTTTTCAGATTTAACTTCTGACTTTGTTCTTTGTTCTTTGATCGTAATCTTGATCAACTGTTTTGGATATTTCGGTCTTTCCCCTATTAAGTAGATAGAAGCTGTATTTTTATTTTATTTTTTAGCGTTCAAACTCTGAGTGGACTGACTTGCCCACCAGCTGAGAACCACTGATCTAAACGGGATTCTCAATGCACAATTGTACTTTGCTAATTGCCATTGGATGTTGGCGGGTACATGAAATCAATCAAACGTGCTTTCTGGTTATATAACCAAATGAAATGAATGTTTTTGGACATGGAGATTATGTGGAGCAGATTGGAGTCATAAACGGGTTGCTATCCTTGCCTGATGTCTATTCACATGCACTCAGTGGGAGGGTACGGTCAGCACAGAGAGAGAGGGAGGGCTTCTATAGCTGTTTGGATCTGGTACAGTCTCCTAATGAGCGCCCAGATGCTCGTTCTAGGACACTGGAGTGGCCTCTTCCCTTTAATTGCATTAGCCAAGCTTTCCAC
Source organism: Moxostoma hubbsi (assembly GCA_032164185.1). Taxonomy (NCBI): domain Eukaryota; kingdom Metazoa; phylum Chordata; class Actinopteri; order Cypriniformes; family Catostomidae; genus Moxostoma; species Moxostoma hubbsi. Next base: position 14,676,524 of record JAVLUX010000044.1, read on the forward strand.
CCAAATTTCATTTATTTGCACACTGGACACATTCCAGCTGAGATTACTTGTTTGCAACTGCTGTCTGTTACTTGGATCCAACATATTGGTTTGGTCCAGGGCCAGTATATCTGATAATGAGGTATCAGAACCATGAATCAGATATCAAGAGGGAGAAAGCTCACAAAGCTAAACAAATAGATTTCCACATCCTGAAGAAAATTTAAGTAAATATTGCTATATTTAACCTCAAAATGCTGTATTGATATTTTAATGTCAATAATCAATATTTTAAATATTTGAGAGGAATTGGAGATCGATCAGGAATTATAGAATTATTTTTGTTCATCCAAAATGCAAAATCAATATGAGCTTAAATGAATTTGCTCCGAGGTTCAATGCAGGTAAAAAAAGAACAACATATAACAGTTAACATAAACATAAAGGAACATTATATTATTATGACCCAAATATCAATATAATATTGTATCTCGAGGTCCCTGATTCTGACCCCTAACGTGAGTGGTGCTTGCTAATGCATTGCTATGCGGTTGCTAGGGTGCTTTGGGTAGTTGCTAGGCTATTAGAATGCAACAGTGCCTGCCCACATTTTCAGCCATGTTGGTTCCGGAAGTATTTTTTTCATAAATATTTCCATTGGGATTTCATAAAATCCTTAATAAAAAGAATTCTAAGCCATGAACCAAACAAACCAGCTCAGAGGTGCTGAGGTACAAGACTGTGTACCTAAAGTCTTTAATGAGGGAATGAACCACAATAACATGAAACATTGAGGAAAGCTGAATAAAAAATGATGGAAATATATAAAACTATTGATTTTAGGTTATTGATTATAAGGATCAGTGTAAAAAAATTGTACCTGTTAATTTACAGGTCGTCTTTCCGCACGTTACTTTGAACCCTTTATTTATTTAGTTAATGAGCAAGATAAAAGATTTACAATTAAATTCATGTTGTTCTTTAATGCACACCACTTAATTGTTGCCCATGTAAATGAGAAACAAATGATTGTTTATTCTGGTTGGTCGCTATAACAGAAAATGTTAAATAGGAAAGAGCATGAGCACATAATATTTGAATTCAATAGATATTACAAGAGTATAAGTTGGTTCACCAGTGCCAGAATGAGTTTTGAAGTGGGGGGCAGCAAACTGGGCTGGCTGTGATGTCATCGCAACAACATTCCTCTGTCAATATGGCCAAGTTATTAAAATAAAAATGATATGGCCAATTTATACCAGACCAGTTTCCAAGATTCTCAAAATCACTGTGACTGACTAGTTATGTATCTACATACACCAGTGGTGTAGCCAATGGTGGGCCTGGGCCACTCAGAACATTAGAGATTATTCTTTATGTATTATATTTTTTATAGAAGTGTAAAAGAACTGTTTGTACCTTCTCTATTGTTAAGGAACATTTTGGTGGGGAAAAAATGTGTGGCCTAAAACTTTGCATCCATCCATTTTTGTTGAGGCCCACGCAAAAGCAATTTCCTAACTACACCATTGACATACACAGTTCAAATGTTGAGGTAATCTAACTAAAGAGATTAAAATCTGCTTCTGCACTGAAACAGGGAGAGACTGGCATACAGTTGTCATTGCACAGTTCACACATACCTTTGATGAGGCAGCTGTCTTCGGTTTCGGATACTTCTGGAACACTGTGTTGGTTCAGCTGCGTTCTTGTGTATCTGTCCCTCTTTTTTACATGTGTATTAAATCGTTTGACTGTCGTTTTATTGTTTGTGTCTGCATTTACGTTACACAAGCACAACATGTCCTGTGTTTTATACCTTTTTAAAGTAGCATATCAATCTTGTTTTACTGTGAATTAAGTCAGATTTCCCTCTTGAAAGGAGAATAACATGAAATCCACACTGATATTTTGCTTGATAACATTTTGCAAACAATATTTGGTTATTCTGCGACTATAAGTCATATAAGTCATATTATGCAGGTTTATAACTACTTACATAAACATCTGGACTTGTGTATAACGGAACATCTCCTTTTGGTTCAACACGCATCTACAAACAACATAGAATGGCAGTGAAAGCGCGCCCTCATGAAGTTTCATTCATGTCAGATTCATCAGCCAATCAGATTGATTTATTTGTTCTTGGTGGGTGTGATCTTTAGCATATGTCCCATTCGAGGCCTTCTAGCTTGCCTTGAGTGACACAATCACACTTTAAGTGATGTAATTTGAAAGCAATGAGCATGAGATCTTGCTGATGAGTTGACTCATCACTGCTGGTATTGCCATTGAGAAAGAGATCCTTATGGATTTAAGGATCAGACTGATTTTCACTTCAAGCAAATTGGTACCTGCTTTTTGCATTGTTATAACAACATCAGGAGTTTTCTTAGTGTAAATTTGGCTGCTTGAGCATTCAGTGTCAGATCAAGTTTTGAAAAGTAGTGCTGCATTCCATTCAACTCGGAAAATCGGATTTTACAACTTCCTACTAGGAAAAGTACAATGGAATGCACTACTGTATAAAACTTTATAATCTCTTTTGATAATCGTACACCTAAAGCACAAATGCTAGCTCTGCAGCATTGTTTATCAGTTGGGTTGCTAGGAGACATCTCTAATGAGAGTCAAACCCCTGCTAAGCTAACGGGAGTGTTGCAGTTCCGAATATCGGGGAATGGAATACATTTATGGTCGGAGATATCAAGTAGGAATATCCCACATCCAACTTGAATGGAGCGCAGCATAACCGTGTACCCTGACGAAACAAAATTTATTGCAAGCAACATTTAAATCGCAAATATTATTGGATAGATTTTTCCAGGTTTTATAGACCTCCTTGGTAGATTCATATGAAAAATTTTGATTTCTGAATGTCTGTTCGGCAGACATTAATTTAACAAAACAGTCGTACTGCAGTTAAAATTAGGCTTGATCATTAAGTGTCTTTTCAAGATCTGGCTTTCGTGCGTGGACGTGTTTTTAAAATGTTAATTGGTATTATTAGTTAGCTGCGACATAATGTATGAGGTCCATAGACATAGGGCGTCTTATTCATTGTGAAACTGAGTTTTCTTAATGGCATGAATCACACTGAAGGCCTAGACTTTTAATGCACGGCCCGCCACTGATTTAAATGAATATCATACTCTAAAACTACATCAAATTAGTCCTTACCAGGAATATGCTTTAATGTCTGTTTTGTTGTTTATGCTTGAGGACTTGCTTGGCTGTTGTCATTGCATAATTAATGAGATACACCTGTGCAGGTGTTGGGGACAGTTTGGAGGTGTTATTAATTAACATTTAAAAGTTATTGGGGGTTATAGTTATGTTTTAAGTTCCGTTTACTGTTAATTATGTTATGAAATGGGTTTATTTGTAGTTACTGTGGGTGAGATTAGTGTATATTTGATTTAGGTGTGATACTGTTTGACATAGAAATAGTGAATATAAAGTTTTATTAAGTTCTGAATAAAGTGAATCACTTGATTTGGTAAATTATTTTGAATTTTAAATCACACATTGGCGATATCTGCTGGTGAAATCACATGACTTGTTCAGTGTGATGAATGCTTGGAATTGGTATTCTAACAAATTTATTGTTTAGGTTTCAAAGCTTTATGAAATGTCTTTCTTATGTGCCAATCATCTGTTAAAGTTTGTAGATCTCAAATCTCAAAAACGGTTGGTCAAGGTTACGGTCAAAGAACATATTTCAAATCAGCAATAAAATCTGACAATACTGGTATAGTAAATTGTGATTCTTAACCTCATATTATGCTAAAACACAGAATTTTCCCAGCTTGTATAGCTAATGCACATGCGAGTTGATTGACAGGCAGTGTCTGTATCTAAAAGGTGATTGGTTCTTTTAACTGTAAGGCGGGACTTCCTTTCTACATCTGTTGACCGTTGGGCGCTAAAGTGTCTTGGTTGAGCCTTCCAATTTCTCCCATTCATTTTAATAGTTGTGACCCATCCCTGCTAAATAGTCTCTGTGTACAACCAAACATAGCTGATATCCACGCAATCCATTTGCATTGAACAACGTCTCCTTTTATGGCCTATGTGTTCTTTAAAGTTAGTTTCTCAATAACAATATATATATATAATATAATATATATATATAAATAATATATAATATATATATATATATATATATATATATATATATATATATATATATATATATAATTCATTTATTTCAGATGTCTTGATTAACAGGAAAATTTATTTTATACTTTTATTAAGATAATAATAGATAATTGTATTATTATTTATAACTGAAATATTTAAATGACTGTATTACCAAACAGAAATGTTAAACTTAATTTGTGTATAATATGAATTGTAAGGTAACAAAATATTTGAGCATTAATACATTTATGATGAGAAAGAGATGTCTATCTTTCTCCACCGTAAAAAAACTGTGAATTGTATATAGTACTGTTATATATATATATATATATATATATATATATATATATATATATATATATATATATATATAAACAGTAAAATGCTGCAGAGTGCATCTGTTTGTCACATATCCCACAATGCATTGTGTAATACTGAAAAATACTGAAAACTTTAACTACAGTACTTTGTAGTTTTAAAATTCTCCCATAAATTTACAGTAATTTTTAACGGTGTATTTAAACAATATTTACAAATATTTATTTTGGGGGGGGGGGGGGGGGGAACATATAAAAATATTTATTTTGCGGATTTTCTCCCCTTTTCTCTCCAATTTGGAATGCCCAATTCCCAATGCGCTCCAAGTACTCGTGGTGGCGTAGTTGACTCACCTCAATCCAGGTGGCGGAGGACGACTCTCAGTTGCCTCAGCATCTGAGACAGTCAATCTGCACATCTTATCACATGGCTTGTTGAGCGCGTTACCGTGGAGACCATAGCGCATGCTCACTCTATTCTCTGCATCATCCACGCACAACTTACCACATACCCCACCGAGAACGAGAACCACATTACAGCGACCACGAGGAGGTTAACCCAACATGACTCTACCCACCCTAGCAACCGGGCCAATTGGTTGCTTAGGAAGGCTGACTGGAGTCACTCAGCACACCATGGATTCAAACTTGCGACTCCAGGTGTGGTAGTCAGCGTCTTTACTTGCTGAGCTACCCAGGCCCCATAAACAATATATTTTAAGATAAATACAAATATAGAAGATTGCATAATTTACAGTACGTCATGGAAGTGGGCAGTCACTGCAGAGCTTGTTTGGTGCTCTTTTTTTTCACCACAATCCTCTGATTGGTGGATCAGTTCCCTTCAGGATCAGTGGCAGAAATAAAGCGGACCGATGGCTTCAGTAGAAGCATATACCATCGATTAACAACCTCTGAGGTCAAAAGCTTCATAAGTTAACATTAAAAATAAATTTGTCTATGAGAAAATGTATGGGATATTTAATTCCAGAAACCTACTGTTGCGCTCTATTAGCTCAAGTCAAAAGATTCACATCCATATCTCTCTGATATTTTTGGTAATAAAAGAGTTGTGTTTGTCAAGGTGTTCCAGCTGTAGTTGACGTTGTAGCACCAATGTTGGACAGGCCTTGCCAACTGTAGCAATAATTAACTACAGTTTGAACCCTTTCAGAGTTTACTGATTGTTTTATGTCCATATGGAGTTACATGGCACCACAAGGAGTGACATTATTGTGACAAGGAGGAGGGCGTGACTGGGCCGTGAGGGTGCGCACCTGGCGCTCTGTTGGCCAATCTGTGGGAGAGGGATAAAGGGGAGCCGGAGATGCCAGTTAGAGAGAGAGAGAGAGACACGTGGAGTTGTGTTAGTGTCAATGTTTTATGTTGTGTTTCAGTTGGAAGTGTCTGTGTTGTAATTTAAGTTCATTGAGTGTTCATCCTGTTCCCGCCTCCTTTCCATTAAGAGACCTTTTACAATTATGTTATCTGATTGGGGTGGGTGGGGTTCTGATTATATTTCTCCAGTTATCTCAACATATTGTCGGAAATGAGCCCAACTAATACAAGAAATCAAACTAATTTCTAAGTGAGTCATTTGCTCTTTCTCTCTTGCAGGGGAGCCACATCAGTGGTGTTCAGATGCCACCAGAAAGGCACCCAGAAGCATTATGCTGTGAAGATGCTGAAGAAAACAGTGAGTGCTCTGACATATATCTCTCCTCATGTTACCAGGCTTTCCGCTCTGCTCTTTGTTCTCCACAGTTTTGCTGGTCAAGACTTCCTTTCAGCTGTAACATTGTAAAAGGCCTTACTGTTGTTTCCTTCTATTGCTCTATATCGCTCTGATGCGTGATGGGTAGTAATTGCTGTCAGCCTGTCTGTTGTCAGCGCAGTACTGTGCACCTTAAACCACATCACAAACATTCCATTATTTGCTATTGTATAGGGAATAGTAAGGCTATAGCCTCTAATACATATGTGATTATATTATTGTGACAGGGCGGAGGGTGGTCGTGATTTTACACACCCCCGGTCCCTTTTCAGGCTAATTAAGCCTCCGAGAGGTATAAAGGCTGACTGCGGATAGTGGTGCGTCGAGAGGGAGAATGTTTACGGGCAGTTGTCCGTCCTATGTGTGTGTTTGTGTCTTTTGGTTTATTTCTTCATTAAACTATTATTTATATTGTCAAGCCGGTTCTCGTCGCCTCCTTTCCATTGAACTGCTTTACACTGGTGCTGAAACCTGGGAAGGAGGAGGGATACAGCATAGTAGGGTTCTCGCCGCTACCATCCACCCCAACGCCTGGAAGAGGAGGGGTCTGAGACCACCGACCGCAAGTGGGGAGGGGCTCACTGACGACGGCCTGGAGCGGGAGAACCCAGGGGCGGGGTAGACCCCTTCTGTTCCCTGAGAACGCGGCAGTGCGTTCCGTCCGCCAGGAACTGGAGGACTGCCTCCGATCCTCCCGGGGAGGCGCGGCTGTCGTCCGTTAGAGGGTGGAGGAGTGGCCGAGGACCAAGCTATGGCATATCAGAGAACCAGCTTGACAATATAAATAAAAGTTTAATGAAGAAATAAACCAAAAGACACACACACATAGGACTAAGCAAAAAACAAATTGATTAAAATAACTTTGCAAATTCATTAAAATGAACAAACTGAAATATCACAATGATTATTCAGATGAAATGATTGTTCAATGAATATTCAGACCCTTTGCTATGGCACTTGTAATTTAGATCAGGTACATCCCATTTCTCCGGATCATCTTTGAGATGTTTCTACACTTTGATTGGAGTCCAACTGTGGCAAATTCAATTGATTGGACATTTGGAAAGGCACAAACCTGTCTACAAAAGGTCTCTCAAAAACCAAGCCATGAGGTCAAAGGAACTGCCTGCAGAGCTCATAGACAGGATTGTGTCGAGGCACAGATCTGGGGAAGGCTAAAAAAATTTTTGGCTGCATTGAATGTTCCCAAGAGAACAGTGGCCTCAATAATTCTTAAATGGAAGAAGTTTGGAACAACCCGGACTCTTCCTAGAGCTGGCTGTATGGCCAAACTGAACAATCGTAGGAGAAGGGCCTTGGTAAGAGAGGTGACAAAGAACCCGATGGTCACTCTGGTTGAGCCACAGGGATCATGTGTGGAGATGGGAGAAACTTCCAGAGTGGTTTAGGGACAACTCTGTGAATGTCCTTGAGTGGCCCAGCCAGAGCCCGGACTTGAACCCAATCGAACATCTCTGGTGAGACCTGAAAATGGCTGTCCACGATGGTCCCCATCCAACCTGACAGAGCTTGAGAGGATCTGCAGAGAAGAATGGCAGAATCCCCAAATCCAGTTGTCCAGGTGTCGCATCATACCCAAAAAGACTTTTGAGGCTGTAATCGCTGCCAAAGGTGCTTCAACTAAGTACTGAGTTAAGGATCTGAATACTTATGTAAAAATTTCAGTATTTCTTTTTAATACATTTGCAAAGTTTTTGCTTTGTCTGGTTTTTGCTTTGTCATTATGGGGTATGGAGTGTAGATTGATGTGAAAAACACAATAATTTAAAGCATTTTAGCATAAGTCTGCAACATAACAAAATGTGAAAAAATGAAGGGGTCTGAATACTTTCTGAATGTACTGTACATTCTGCCTCTTTCAGATAGTCTCTAGCAGTTTTTTGTCTCTCACTGGGACTGCATCTTGTTTACAGACATGCGCACAATCATTCACACACAGACACACACACACATTTCTGTACAAAACAGACATAACAGATGTAACAAACATAACAAATAGACTAAATCAAAGGTACTGCTGTCTAAAGGGGGTGTGGTGAGAGCAAAAGTTCATGCAAACATTAGTCTAAATAGTGCTTTAAAGAGGAAATTGTTTGCATTTTGCTCTGCAGACATCTGATGCCGAACCAGCTTGCAGCATACTCACACAAGTAAACTGAATAGATTTAGCAAAGAAGTAGTAAAGGAGTAGTAATGTTCTATACTTGAGTTGAACAGTTGTTTTGATGATGTTTATTTGTAAAAAAAAAAATACGTTGGTTTTATAACTTTTGACCTCCAAGTTGTTTTGAGCAGTTACTGTGTGAGTAAAAGGAAATTCAATCAAATTACTAATAATTCTCAAATTAGATGTTAATATTAATTGTATATTATGCTATATTTAAATATAATTTAACAAAAATGTTGATTAAAAAAAAAGATGTCTTCTCATGTTTAACTCTGGTTTTGCTGTTGTTAATGTATATTTTGAAATGTCAAAGAATTTCTACATTTTATTATTTAAAAATAAAAATGTAATTTGTCATATTAATGCATAACTTTTATATTTATGCATAACTTTTATATTTGTTAGTTAATATGCAAAAAATATTAATCTTTTTTCCATGTATAAACAGTTAAGAACTTATTAATAACTTTCAATATAATTTTAGATGAAAACCATCGGGTTATGAATGATATATAAGCTTGAATTCCACCGAATGTGAAAGGTATGCAGATTCTGAACGCAATAGTAGAGTTAAGTTTACTGTGCTGCTTTTACAAAATTAAAATGTTTTCTTTGCTGTTGTGGTATATTTAACTAATGATATATACTGTAAATTGCTTCAATATATTTTAGATAAAATGAAGCAATTGCACAGCTACAATACTACTTTGTATGAAAAATCATGAAAGCTTAGTATTTAAAGGGATAGTTCACCCAAAAAATACAATTCTGACATCATATATTCTTTTATCATACAGTCTGTCATTGTGTTGTTTTAAAACTGTATGACTTTTTCTTTTTAAAAGGAGAAATTTTAAAGAATGTACTGGTCAATCTTTTCCATGCAGTTACAATGAATGGGGACTACACTGCAAAAAATCACAAAATATCTTATTTCACTCTCTTTCTCAAATATTTTTTTCTTGTTTTAAGGATGTTTAACAGGGTCTGAAATTAACACCCACCAAGCACCAAATGAGGTTAAATTAAAATTGGCTGGTGTGTTTTGCAGTGTCATACGACACTTTGGTGGGTGCTTTTTTGTCAGCTTGTAAAATAATGGAACATGTTCCAGTTTTGCCATCAAGGGGGTTCTGCAGGTTGCAGTTGTTTACATGGAACGGCTCTCATTAGCTAGTCCCACTGCTCATCAAAAGTCTCAGTTAGCAGTAGGGATACCACGCACATGTACTTGTATGTGTGGAGCCGGTGTTGTGCTGAAGCCAGCTCTCTTATGAGCTCCTTGGCTCACACTCACGTGCTCTGTTTGTAGCAGATCACTGGGAACAGAGAGCTAATTCACTTTATAAAGACTACATATTTATTTAATTAAATTGCTGCCATCTGCAGTTTAATAATCACTCTGAGTCACGTAGTGTCCAGCTTTTCCGGAGGTGAAAGCTTCTGTACGGTGTGTCTATAGTATTTACACACTGCTGTCATGCATAACTGACCTATTAGAATATGTATACTGTGCTGATTAATTATGCAGGAAATATTAAACATGAGCATATACTGTATCTGTGATGATTAGAAGAAATTGACTGGAAATGGACTGGCTAAATACAACATAACTGGTGACGTTAACAAGCCTGTAATCTTATATTACTCTTGAATTAAAAACATGGACAATCCCTTCTCGTCATGCAATTTTAAGTTTCGAAATGAGGGCTCAACACAATTTGGGATAAATCATGGGATAAACACTCGAAAGCATAAAGAGCTTGAGAAAAACATGCATCAGTCCAAACACAACAGCCAGCATTATCTGAAGTTGTGAAATATGGAAGCCGAGGAGTGCCAATTAAAAAAATAATAAAGGAATAAATAATCAATCTATTAAATTGAAAATAAAAATGTGAATAAATAAACAAATTTATAAATAGACATATTTAAATGTCTTTATTTTAGTTCTGTTTAAATTTTTTTTATTATATTTATCAATAAAAAACATTAATAAGTAATTTTTTAATTACCTTTAAAAGTGAATTTTAATAAAGCATTTGGCAATTTCTTTTCTTTCATTTATTTTGCCAATTGCTTTTCATGATTGTTTGACTTTTCCTTTTCTTTTTCCATTTGCCAAGCCATACCTGCTGAAGCTGAGGGAAGCCAATTAAAAAATAATTAATCATTTAATTTCTATTAATTTGAAAATAAAAAGTGATAAACCAATTTATAAATGGACAAATAAATAGACACATTTAAATGTGTTTATTTAATTCACATTTAAATATGTATTTATATTTAACAATTAAATTGTGCATTAATAAATCGTGTATTTAATTCATGTTTAAAATGCTTTTAAATGTAACAAATAATAGCACATTAATTAGTCATTTTAAATGCACCTTTTAATTAGCATTTTAAAAAAGCATTTGGCAATTGCTTTTCTTCATTCATTTGCCGGTTTCTTCGTCTATTTGCCAATGGCTTTTCTTTTTCATTTTATTTTGGCATTTGTTTTTCCATTTGACAATCAATTTCAAAAATGCCATTGGACAGTTGACATGTGGGAGCATCCAATGAAATTTCGACTTAGTTTTAAGACACACCCCCTCTCCTACGTTCCAAGGAGATGTAAGACGGTCTGTCATTAGACTGCTATTAACAGAGGTTTACATGGTCTATGAAGCCCGCGCAAAAGAAAAGGACGTAAGGCATATCAGAAGTTAATGGTCACTTGTCGCTGCTGCTGTTAAAGGCAGAGTGTGGTCCTTCCCGAACATACAGAGGTAACCGCGATGCGTCAGCAGAACTGATCCACTGGCGTGAGGTACCAAGCAGCTGGAGAAAGACGCTGGACCCCCATATCACAATCCACTCAAGACACTTATAATAAATATAATAACTTGAAGATGCCCACTCTAATTGTAGAAATTAATTGCATTATGTAACCCCTACAAAAATTTACCATGACAACCATAGAAACCATAAAATGTCATAGTTACTACAATTATGGTTAATAAAATAAAAATGTAAAATGATGGTGTGGCAGTGGGTCGAGCGTCCGTCGAGGGAGAGAGTGGAAAGGGAGCATACACCTCTACCATCCCCCCTGGAATCTCCGCCCTTGTAAATGACGGAGAATTTTCGGTTAACGCAACCCCTGAGTTCAGACACTGGGAGAACTTAAGAAACAGCAATATCCAAAGGGTTCAATGCTGGAAAGTGCAGATTTACGGGCTTTTTGTTAACATGTCAATTCGCACTGGAATAAAATTACCAGAGGTTATTTTTGCAGGCCGTTTTATAGTAGGTAAAACAAGCTGTATTTTTATGCGCAGTCCGTAAAATGTCTGGGAAAATTACTGACATGATTTGCACAGGATTAAAATGACTGAGAACTGAGAAGCTCTCATAATTATTACATTATTCCACGTCCCCAGATAAAATGAATCCCATCCGAATAGGGCTTAATACTACTACTACTACTAATAATAATAATAAATAAATAGTAATTGTAGCCTATAATATTTAATCAAATTAACTTCTTTAGACACAATTTTGATGAAAAAATGTAAATAAACTATTGATATGGATTTCTGAAAAAAAATCAAACAGGTATATTTAGTATATCAAAAAGACATATGAATCAGTTGGAGCTGACTGAATTAATTGATCACTTCAAATAAACCAAGATCAGTTACTGTGTTATGTGTGCTAAAGGCTCATGAGGCCCATGAGAGTTACTTTCTGGTCGTTCATATGACAACATGTAGTTTCAAATGCAAATGTAGTTTTGCTGTAATAAGTGAATAATATTAAAAAATAATTGTAAATGGACTATCTAGCAATTTAATATTTCATAAATAATATTATTTTAAAAAGCAGTTCACTTTTAAACATGCTTACAGTATTGTTTATTTGTCTCTCATGTCTGTAAAATACACTTGTACAATGCAATAAAATTAAATAAATTAATAATAAAATAAATGTCTGGTAAGAAGTTGTAGGATTATTACATATATAATTTAGAGATGTGGACTCAGTCGGTTAAAGTGGGTATTTTGCACGCATATTACCACCATGACAAAACATGAAAATCCATGGTTACAAAATCATACTGGTTTTACACATCATTGTATTTTATCAAGTTAAACCTTATAGTTACCATTCTTAGCAGAATGATGAATCATACAAAATAAAAGATTATATGTGATTGCACATCGTTACATACACTACCGTTCAAAAGTTTGGGGTCACTTACTCATTCTTTATTTATTTATTTATTTCACATTTTAGAATAATAGTAGTCAGCAAAACTATGGAATAATAGAAATGGAAATATGGGAATTATTTTGTGACCAAAAAATCCAAAATAAATCCAAAACTATGTAATATTTTAGCATCTTCAAAGTAGTCACCCTTTGCCTAGATTTTGCAGACATGTACTCGTGACATTTTCTCAACCAACTTCTTGAGGAATCACCCCGGGATGCTTTTTAAACAGTATTGAAGGAGTTCCCATCCATGTTGGGCACTTATTGGCTTCTTTTCTTCATATTTTGATCCAAGTCATCCATTTCAAAAACTTTTTTTTTTTTTAGGAAATTTTAGATTTGTAATTAAATAAATGTATATGTTTTGGCAGAATAATATTTTGTCTACAAAGTTAATTTCAAACTTTTAAGCATACACCTTCAGATCAAAAGATTTTTAAGATCATGAGAAACATTTCAGACAAGTGACCCCAAACTTTTGAACGGTAGTGTACATTTTAAAGAGGTCCATCAGTCTATAATCATTCATTTGTCAGGTACAAACGTTACCACAGTTCAAAATGATGTTCAGCATTATCTAGCAAGGCTAGATTAAGATGAAATGTCTTAGTGTTGTGCAAATCTGATGGTCCTTGTAACCTTACACAGAAAAGCCTGGTTTACTCCGTGTGGGGGTTCCTGTTGAAGTCCTGTAATTTATGACTTTGAAACATTCCAAACTGAAAGGCTGGTTTTTTCATAGATTCAAATTATGTTGGTGGAATTCTTCTGTTTATATAATCCAACAAAGTAAATGTTTTCATCTACCAGCCACCTTGGCTGGTGGGCTAAAAGGTTAATTTCGGACCCTGATGTTTAGATATTTTTACCAGACATTAAGGCAAAAATACTCAGAAAAATGATTTTTCTTGTGGGAAAATGTGAGCTTTCAAGCTTCAAAAAGGATTGAGCTATTAACTTGAGAATCATTGAGACTGGATCATTGAGTCCGTAAATTGAACTCAACAACCAGGTCTTATGAAGTGGATCAAAAGATTAATTTAAAAATCAGACTCATGATTGGTTCACATTTGGAGAGCACTACTTCTCTCAACAAATTTGATGAGTTCACCAAAAAGAGCTAATTCAAGTTTTACATTTCGGTCAGTTCCTGACACAAAGCTATATGACTTCATAAGACTTGGAATATAATGCACGATTCATATGGACCACTTTTATGCCCATTTGAATTTTAAAGTTCCCATTCATATAACCCATTCATTGTAATTGCATGGAAAAGAACAACCAGTACATTCTTCAAAAGTTTTCAGTTTGTGTTCCATGAATGAAAAGTCATACAAGTTTGGAACAACTTTTTGATTAGGGAATGTTGACTGATTTTTGGTGAACTATTCTTTTAACTTCAAAGTTGTTGGACATCTTAAATGCATAAAAGTGCTTGATTGACTTTTTTCCCTTATATAAGACAAAGTTTTCCACACTGCAGTGAGTTGATGTTTGCTAGTCTACGTTTCCTGGCTTAATAATTGTGCATCTTGTTCACTTTGTCCTCAGGCAATAACTTTGCTTGTTCTCGTAGGTTGACAAGAAGATTGTACGAACGGAGATAGGTGTATTACTGCGCCTTTCTCATCCAAATATAGTAAGTCTGAATGGATAAATGCTATGTATGAGTTGTCTACTTTGGTCCTGTGGCAGTTGTAACATTTCAGGGCCTAAAATATGCATAAAACTACCAGAAAACTCACATTTAGATATTCATCCAGTCTTGTTCCTGTACCACTGTCGGAGTTTGATTTAGCATGGTCTGATTATGCAAATGTTAGTCAGACATTAAAGCTGCTGTATACTAGCATAGTGGAATATCAATGATTAATCATGCAATGTTTTTAAATTCCTCCAGTGAAATGTTCTCTTTTTGCATGCTGTTCTCTGTCAGATCAAACTGAAGGAGATCTTCGAGACCCCAGCGGAAATTAGCCTCGTGTTAGAACTTGTTACCGGTGGAGAATTATTTGACAGGTCAGTTCACCAAGGAGGTAAAGTGCAACATGCTAATTACGGTTGATTAAGTTGTGAACTCCACTCTATGCACTGACATGTTTTCCAGATTTGTAACTAGGGGTGGCTGATTAGGCAAACATCACTATGATTACTGAAAATAATCAGGGTTAGAGGATTTTCAGAAAAATGTAAGGAATATTCCGGGTACAATAAAAATAAAGCTCAATTGAAATCATTTGTGGCATAATGTTGATTACCACAAAAATTAATTGTGCCTCTCATTTCTTAAAAAAAAAAACATCTGGGTTACAGTGAGGCACTTACAATGGAAGTTAATGGGGACAATCTGTAAACGTGAAAATACTCACTGTTTCAAAAGTATAACCACAAGATGTAAACAATATGTGTGTAAACATGATTTTAGTGTGATAAAATTGCTTAATAACCTTTTCTGTGTAAAGTTATATCCAATTTTACAAGTTTGTTGCCATAATGATGTAAGGTCAACAAACCCAAAAACCCTTAAATTACTGTATAAAATGATGATTTAAACAACTTTACAGCTCAAATAATACACAAGTGTAACAGAAGAATTAATGTAGTTGCTTTTAGAAAATGATAAGTTTCACAATTCTGCCTTTTAACCCTCCAAAAACTGGCCACATTCACTTCCACTGGAAGTCCCTCGCTGTAACATCTATGTTTGTCTGTCGGGCAGTAAAACCTCAGGCTCCCCGGGATAACGGCCGTCTGGAGACTGCAGTGTGTGAGAGAGAGAGAGAGATTTACGGACAGCTGTCTGACACCTTTGTGTGTGTGTGTGTGTGTGTGTGTGTGTGTGTGTGTGTGTGTTTGTCTTTTTGGTAAAGTTTACAGTTAAACTATTATTTATATTGTCAAGCCAGTTCTCGCCTCCTCCTTTCCATTTCCATTTATGCATTTGGCAGATGCTTTTATCCAAAGCGACTTACAGTGCACTTATTACAGGGACAATCCCCCCGGAGCAACCTGGAGTTAAGTGCCTTGCTCAAGGACACAATGGTGGTGGCTGTGGGGATCGAACCAACAACCTTCTGCTAACAGTTTAGTGCCTTAGCCCACCACCACCACCATTTAATTCCTTTACAGGGTGAAACTTTTGAAAGTCATTGTGTAATAAACTTCTTTTTAATCTCACCCAAAATTATATTATTTCCTGATATATTGTACAATTGTGGCGACCTGAGTCATTTAAAAAAAGCAGCCTTTTTTAATGAACAATCGATGGAAAACTCTCTGTGCCAAGACTGAAAAATAAAAAGGAGTGAAAAGACTGAAATTTAAAAAGGAGTCAGACACAGCTTTTTTTACACTCAATATGGAATTACACTGGAGACCAAATGGTGCCATCTCTTTTTCAGGGTGGTAGAGAAAGGCTATTACAGCGAACGAGACGCAGCTGATGCTGTTAAACAAGTGCTTGAGGCCGTTGCGGTGAGTCTCTTACATTTTCTATCTAAAAATGAATTCCCTCTTCTGGTCTTTTGCTTTTTGTGAACTAAATGCTCCATGAAAGCTTTGCACATAAAAAAAAGGTACTAAAGACCTCCAAAGGCATTTTGAGGAAAGGTGTGCTGGTACTTTTCTTAGAAATCTAACTCAAGGTTTTTGCTTGACAGATGATACTATTGAAGGAGACCTGAGCCATATGCAGGGACCAGATTCATTATTTTCCACATATACAGCCTTTTCCAGAAAATCAACTGCAATTTTGAGTTTATAAGTCATTTGTGAACAAGGCCTGTTCAAAAATAACAGTAAATTTAGCTCTGGCTACTTGCCTGAATGAGAAATTGTAACATTACCTTAAAAGAACAGTTTTAATTATATGTGTGAACAGAATCGTAAGATTAACGGTTTGAGACTTGTTGAAGCAAGATGGACATGATTTGGTTACTCTAGAGTTTTGTCTTAGCCCATTTATATAGTCGTTTAGAGAGTGTACCTAATGCTCTATTTTAAGAGCGCTAGTGCTAAGCGCAGCGTTATGCTATAAGTCATACATTTCTTTTGTATTTTCATGTAAGCATGCACTAAGTACAGGTGCATGTGGGTTTGGCATACCAACTTCTTCCACCAGCCCCTTTTACAGTGACTTCAAAATCACTCCATGACAACAGGTGGAAAAATACAAATTAGATCTTAAATCTAATTGTAAATATAAACACAATAATTAAAACATCATTTGACGTTCCATTGTATATTTGTAACGAAATGCAGAGATGAGAGACAATGGATCTAAATTCAGGCTTTTTTAATGGAGCTGATTAAGTAGGTGATACAAATGACGTGGAGCAATACAAAGAACTAAATGGTAACACATAAGGAAACAACGATCATAGGAACATAAGACCTGACAATAAGTGACTGAAACTAGAGGGTATATATGCAAACAGATGAATGATGAGGGAACAGGGAACAGTTGAGGAAGATGGAGGGCAGGTGAGAGTTATCAACAGGTGCATGCTGGGAAGTGTAGTCTGTGAGCACAGAGGAAAGTGAACAGATACTGAAGTGAACTGAAGGTGAGGGGGAAAACATGAGGCAGTTTGTGACAATTTTCAGAGTTTGACATGGACTTTACGACCACCTACTGGTGGAATCTCCAAACTGCAAATTCGGGAAATGGAAACAGACCTGCTTTTGAAACGTCTTAGCGCAATTTGCGAAATAGGTCATTGCACTATGTGCCGCTTCATTAACATACAATACACCCACAGTTTGCATGCTTACACAAATAGATTATTTATATACGCAAATACTCTTACCCACGGCCACTTGCACCTTGCCTTGGCATGAAAATTGCGCTTAGAATTGCTGATGTTTGAAAAGTCGCAAAACGGAAAAAAGATGGTAGACTCCAGTAAAGGCAATCCAACAATTTGACTGCAATTTACCAGGTTTCATGCATGAAAGTAGCTACTTGGGACATTTGTAATTGAATTTTTTATTGAATATGTTTGAAATTCTGTGATAATGTGTGATCTCTCATGGATATGTGTCAGGGCTTTGAGATGAACCGCAGTTGACAACAGAACTTAAAATTGTAAATGATTCATGACCCTAGGCCATTAGATTGCCAGTGAAACCATTATTAGTGGAAAGTGAACCTTTCTATTTTTCAGTATAAAGTAGTCATAAGTGGATACAGACTGCATTTTAGGGCCACAAGAGGCCACGTCTTACCTTCTGGTACACACGTCCATATTTTTCTCTTTGTATTTCCCTTTTCTCTATCACTGTTGTGCTTTATTTGGCAGCTCATCTATGAGGTATGAGGTTGTATTTATCATCTATACTGTATATCAATGATTCCTGAACAAAGGTACAGAGGTCTGTTATTTTGACAAAATTCACTTTTAGCTGATATACACATTTAACAGTTACAGTCTCTCCTGGGAAAACAAACCAAAGATATTGATCAATCATATTGCACTCACTCGTTTTACCCAATAGCACACTCTCTAGAATGAGAATGTCCCTCCCCCTCATACCACCTACTTAATAGTGAACAGCAAATCATGTTTATGGCTGTGATGTAAACTAAAGGCTATTCACTTTTTAAAAAAGGGACGAGCTCTTCAATAAATCCAATTTCGCACTTTTTCAGCCTTCTTAGTTCCGGAAGTATTTTTTTCCTATAACTTTTTTCAATGTGGTTTCATTAAATCCTTCATAAAAGAAAACAGATCCAGAAAGCTCGCTGCCTAAGCATCCATACAATTCTACAAATATCCCAATTCCGATGGGCTGGACATGTTGTCTCCATGTCAGATGAGCGCATTCCAAAGCAGCTTTTATACGGCGAGCCGTGTGAGGGCAAGCGATTCATTGGCCATCCACAAAAATGCTTCGAGGACTTACCTGAAGAACTTCCACATAGATGTCGGCACTTGGGAAACTCATGCTCTAGACCCTCTTTCCTGGCTAAGCAGAGTCCACACAGGAGCCATCGCAGAAGAAAAAAAATAGAATAGCTGAAGCTAAGAGAAAGCATAAAGCATGCAAGGAAAGAGCCAATGTCACCTCTACCTCTGGACAAACACACACTAACACTGTGTGGAAAAGACATCCGGGCTTGGATCAGACTGATAAGCTATCTCCGGATACTAAGGGCCCAAACATACTTCCCGCAAGTACGCAGACGCGAGCACTTAGCCAACGCATGGCCATCATGTGGTCCTGTTGTACGTATATTATGTGCGGTCTTGTGTTGCTCTGGCGGTTACAAACATTGGACCACAAGAACGAAAGAGTTTTTTAGGCACCACAAAACCAGATGTGGTGGAGTCAACATGTTGACAGTTGAGGAGTGTGCTTTTGTATTTGCTAAAAAGTCAACAGAAAAGTATTTTTGTTTAATCTAACTTATTCGGCAAGACTCTACTCAGATTGCTGCTCTGCCATGACAGTTGTTGAGTGAAAAACAAAATCCACTGTAGCGCTCCTTGCGGTAACGCTGTGAATACAGCGTATACTTGCGTTAGGGTATGAATAACATGGTTACAAAATGAGTAAATTGTATTGTATGAATTTTAATATTAGTTCTTAGTAGTTAAAGACACCTAATATAAAGTGGGACCTTGATTACTATTGATTTAAACTTTTTATTTATATAAGTATAGAATTATTACATTTTAGGTGAATTGCAAAATATTCTGGTATATACAAATATATACGTAGTTTGAGACTGTAAGGAGAACGACTTGATTATGTCATTAGCATTGTGCCATTGGCATGGGGAGAAGGTGGTGGGGTGATTGATGCTGGCATCTTTTGCCACAATTTGTTCTTTGCAGTTCCCTGATTCGTGGATCGTTTCTATTCAGGATTCACGAGTAGTGCAGTTATTCACCACAAATTCCCCAATTAAACAAATTTTTGGGGTTGATGAAATTTGATGGCTTCAACTGAAGAATATACCATTGATAAACAATCTCAGTTCATAATTTAGTGTTAAAAATGAATTCCCTTTTTTGAATTTTTTGTTACACTCTATTATTGGCCATTTAATGCCAAATTCCGCACATTTGAATATATAGAGAAGCCAAGCTTCAGGGTGGGACAAAAATATATTGACTTCGTTAGCATGGACACCAGAAAGTGACTTATGGTGAGTGAGAAAGTGGCGTATACGTTTACATGTTTACATACGTATCTGCTTTCTCTTTACTCCCGTATACATGCCACTTGGTTAGTAAGCAGATTTCTACTGTACACAGCAACATCATTTCCCCATGACGCTTGTGTAAATAACATACATGGCATCCAAGGAAGACTATCCGCTATTATTGTCGTTTCACTTTATTTCCAGATATTTGAGAGTTGTTGCATGTTTGTTTTCTTAACCTTCTATAGTGACCTGTAACAGAATTGTGCTGCAAATAGTGGGGTTTCCCTCTTATGTAAAATGCTGGGATTCCCCCAGTGTACTTGAGTGCATATATACGGATATGAGGGACATTCGATATTTTTCATTAATGTGTATCAATATTTATTGTGTACGTGCTTCTCCCACTTTACTCACAGAAATATTGAATTATTAAGCTGTGTTGATTTGTTGATGGGCTCCATCCTATGACGTTTGGTATTCAGTCTGTTCACCCACATGCACAGTTTTTAAAAACCTGTTTGAACGCCGCTTATGCATTTACGACGTCCACATTAAGCCGTGCTCTCCAGGAGAAACCCAGGTGTGTTAAACTGCTTTCTCTTAATTCCTAAAACGCCATATGGAAATACGCATTCTTGTTTACATGAAGTTTCAGAGCACCATTGCTGCAAAAACCCTGGAATAAACAGTTTTCTTAAGTGCCTGTAAATGTGGTCATTGATTGAAAGCCCAATGTCCAATAAGCATTCAGTTGAGCTTTCCAATGTGCCATGCCTCCAATGACTTCCATGGACAAAGAGTGATATGTAAAAAATTTATTATCTTTACACACAGTACAAAAACAGAATGTTAAATGTTGAAATAGCTGAATTTCATAAGAAATGTTAGGGGAAGCCGTGCTTCCTGTGCAGTCTTCACCACTGGTGTAAATGTATTTTAAATGTATTTTATTTTAAAGTGTGCTCTCTACTAGTGGCTCACAATTCATCAAAGATGGCTGTTGCCAAGGAGATGAGATAGTAAGAAAGTGGGCAAATTTTTCATGGGCTGGATTCAGCTGGTTGGCTACAAGAAGAGAACGACAACCAACTGGGTCACACAACCAGAGTAAAGGAAACGCCAAAGCTGTGATTCCCTTTTGAAGTGACCCGACTTTGCAGGGAGTGTTTTTAATGTGTTATTGTATGAAGAGTTTCACAGGTCTCCTCAGAACAGCAGATTCTGTTTGTCTGACGCATCAAAGCCAGCTGGCTGTTTGTCCTCCCTCTGGATGTGATTTTTGTAGATTTCTGCTAATCTTATTGGCTAGGGCACCGAGGACATCTACAGTGGCTCGGGACTGTGCAATATTTTTTCAATGTTCCCTTTGACGTTCAGGGATCTCGAAAATGCTGCATTCTTTAATGATAGAATTGATCATCTTTCTCGTTGAGATTGAAATAACAATAAATATTGCAGTTAAAGAAGTTGTTAACCCAAAAATGAAACAACTTTATGTAATTTAATCACATAAATTTGCCTTTACTTAAGATTGAGAATGAGATTTATAAGCTAGAGCTTGTTTCTCACTATGAATACATTTCAATAATACAAAATGAATCTTTAATTTAAAGGTGAACTTGTATATTTTTAATCTTTTATCCCATTTTAATGTGCAGAGACAACAATTTGTAGCCATTTATAAGTTGATACCCCCAAAGAGTTTTAACACTGTGGTTCAATCTAAAGGCTTATTTATACTTACTGGGTGAACAGGCTTCACTTACTTCACCTACAAATGATGACAAAATACAGTGACGTTAAGGTTTTGCCATTGTGTTGTTTTGTGATATTTCTGTAAACATTCATCTCTGAAATTCTTGACATAGAAGAACACGGCTGGTTGAAGAGCATTGTTGATTGGTTAAGACTAATTGTGGGTGTGGTTTCAACATAACGATTTTTATTAACAATCGCACGTTCCAGCTGAGTAGTTGTTATCTAGGTTACTGTCGTTAAAATCGATAATTTTGAAGTCCGTCTCTCGAGATGCTTACCTGATGTGTTATCCACCAGAGAGTTGACAGCCTTCCATGATGTCACCTTCAATGAACTCATTTTAAAATGACGTTGCGCTTAGTATAAACGCCAGTTTTGTTTGTCAAGGGTGCTTTAGTTCATCCAGGTTTAAATCAGGCTTAACATGTCAACATTTGGCTCAACCATTGGTGTGTGTTTAGGGTAGGACCTGTTTTTCCCACCAAGATCAGAGAGGGAGAGTGTATGGGAAACCTGTTCGTAAACAGTCATTATTTTAAAGGTGATGTGTGTCTTTTTTTCAGTGTTATGTTACTTTAGCTTTTCCAAGCTTAATATGCACAGACAACTTTAAGTAAGCCATTTTTAACGCTCACAATTAAGTTTTTATTTGTTCTTAGATCAGGGCTAGAAAGAAGTTCAAAACATCTGACCAACAGTATACTGTTTGCAAACATTCAAACAAAGACCACGCTGCTGGGGTGGTGTTTAGAGGAGCATGTAAAATGTAAAACCAATATGACATTAAAATGTGCTATCAATGACTTCATGTCTCATTCTATGAATAGAATACCCATGATATCATTGAAGAAGCTGTTTTTACCACTCAATGATGATTTAAAGTAATATAGATTTGTTGTGTTTACATTCTGCATTCACACTGCTAATGCTATGCTAACATGCTACGTAGTTATAAAATGCACCGTTTAGCATCTGTTATTGTATTTTATGATGAATTTTGTGAAAACAATCCACATAAGATCATGGAAAAGATTTTTCGAATACTTCCCTTATGAATATCGAGAGTTCATGGCAAATTTGCCGCAAATTCGCCACTGAAAATGTTCACATGCAAACGATCTTTCCGGCAAACTTGCGGCAAATTGTCCATTGTTGCCAAAGGTTTGCCGGAGGTTCATCACTACTGAAGAGCTGCAAACTTCTGGCAAACATTTATGGTTAATCAAAAGCTAATTTGCATGTGAAGATAACGAGTGGCAAATTTGCTGCAAGTTTGCGGCTAGTTTAGTTTTTTTGTAAGGGTTGTTTTTAAAGAAAGTCATATAGACTGGTTTCGACTGAGTATAGAGACCGTAAAAAAAAAAAGATGTTGCCATAAAAGTTGGTGGGGCATTGTTACATTCTTACATGGAAGAGAGGGGGGTTGAGTGTTTTAACCTGTTTTAAGCTACACTCAGTACTTTTTGGCCATCTAGCGGTTGAAGCATAAAACTGCAGGTTACTTGCGGAGGAACATTGTTTTGGAAATTACATGAGTTGTGCTTCGACTCTGCTCTTGTGTGTGGATGAATCTGATGATTTGAGGAGTAACCATGGTTACAGGTGATCATCTTATGATCGGAGCGAATGTCACTAACGACAACAAAACCCGTCCCCTCCCCCTCAAAAAATAAATAAAAAAATAATAAAAGGAAGAGAAAGATGGATATCCGAAAATATGTCTTATGAGCTGGTAAGTAGCATACCGCAACGTTGTTTTGACTTTTTGAATACAGCTGTTTTAAAATAAATAGACATATTTATTATAAATAGCAATAGACATAATGATTGCTAGGCATATCAGATAAGAATGGTGGAAAATATCATAACTTAGCTAGCAGACAAATAGACCAATGTAGTAACTGGTTTAGATATTGGGATTGTTACCAGCATAAAAGTTATTTATTTTCCCATTGTCCTTCCTTCCTCAAATGAAACTTAAAGCACTGCAATATCAAAATCCATAATAAAATGCCCCATTAGAGTGGCTAATGCTATCTAACAATTTACCACACTAAGAGAACTACCTGGCTAACTATCAGCCCAATAAAATATCTTAACTGTCCAGCAAGAAAACCTACATCTCTGGGTCAGTTTTAAGTCCTTTAAGATTTCAGAGTTGTCACCACTTATGAAAATCCATTGTTCTTTTATGTTTTATTACGGGCTCTGTCGCTTTCCCTTCATGCTTGCAGACACTTCTCGGTTCGTGGTTTCTTTATTTTGAAAGCGGGGGATTTCCCAAAGGGCTACCTTGTTGAATGATCCATGGACAATGTCGCTCATTTGTTGTGGCTACAAGCTTTCAGCTTTAAACTACTACCACATTTATCAGCGCACATATACATGCACTGTAATAGCTGGATCTTCTTTTCATTATGGACATGATGTAAACACGCATGGACGAATGACAGAAGTCCTTCCAAATCCATCCTGACAGCTCTAATATGTAAATAATTATTCTAGGCTTACCATAGTGAACTGGGGTAAGGCAAAAACATGGTTGTTTTTGTACTTGCTCATTAATGAAATGTTATTAATTTCTAACAACAAATCTTATATAGTGTAGCTTTAAAACATTCATCATGTCTGAAAATCAGTGCCACTAGTGGTGCAGAAATTACACACTTGACCTTTAAGGAAGGGTTAAAAATTATTTTGTGGACTTTGATTTGTTTGTTAGGCCAGCAACCTACATGGCTACATGGTCTTAATGGCATGAGGATAGACATCAGCAGTGGCAAGCTACAGGCCTCCTGCCATTGAGGGATGAGAGGAGAAGAGAGGGGGGTGGGGGGTTACAGGAAACCAGATACACATTCACTCTGGGGAACACTGCAATAGAACACACCTTACACTTCAACTACCTCGGTCTAAAAATCAGTGCTTCAGGGGGTTTTGGTCTGGCAGTGAATACACTAGAAGAGAAAGTTAGAAGAGCATTCTATGCTATTAAGGGCAAATTTACCCAAATAGACATTCCTGTAACAATTTGGTGTAAAATCTTTGATAGTATTATTATGGTTATTACTCTGTATGGATGTGAGGTTTAGGGTCCACTCTGTCTGGCAGATTAATCTAGATGGGACAAACACCCCATAGAAATCCCCACATGCAGAATTCTGTAAAAAGAGTTCAGAGAAGAACACCTACTAATGCATGCTGGGCCGAACTAGGCAGATACTCCCAAATTATACATATTGAAAAACGATCCCTCAAATTTTGGGCACACCTAAATTCAATTTCCCCTAAACACACTGTAACATGAAGCCCTTAAAACCCAAGAGTTGAAGCCTAAAACCAGCCCCCTTTGTCAGATGGCTCTGAAACTCAGTTTCTCAAACCAGTTTCAGACCAGCACTGCTGAAAAAACCCAGATCAGAATAAACCAAATCATAAAAGAAAGCAAAAATTCATTTTTGGATCACTGGGAAAATTGAAGTAAAAACCAAAGCAAATTGGAATGTTATCGGCCCTAAACAGAAAGTATAATCTGGCAGAAAATCTCCACACTGTGAGAGATCCAAAACAGAGACGGATCCTCACCAAACACAGGCTCAGCAATCACAGTCTGGCCGTAGAAAAAGGCAGACACAGACAAATATGCCTTCCGAAGGAAGAACGATTTGTGCTCACTGTGACACCGGTGAGGTCGAGACAGAGACACTTTCTCCTTCTCTGTGAGAGAGAAATACTTTGAAAAACTCTCAAACCTCATGCCACAGTTTTCCAGTTCAGCAGACACAGATCAAAGGCAGGTGTTACTGGGGGAGGACCATCATGCATCAGTTGCAGCTAAATTCATTTTTGAGATGCACACCCTCAGAAACCAATCACTGCCTTAATGTACTTCGGCCACAGTATTTCATTTTTTTATTTTAATGTTCATAATGTCTATGCTAAATGATTATTTTATTTTATATTATAATGTATATAGTGTATATTGTTATTATTGTTTTTATTTTATTCATTACCTGGCACCTTATTTTAATTATATTTTTATTGTTATTTGTTACTGTGTTATTATGATTATTTGTCTTGCCATTATCTGTTTTGTGTATTAATGCTTTGGCAATATAGTATGTAAACACAATCATGCTAATAAAATACTTTAAATGGAAAAGTGTATGAGAGAGAGAGAGAGAGAGAGAGAGAGAGAGAGAGAGAGAGAGAGAGAGACACACTTACACACACACCTTATGTGTGTCAGACCCACAGAGTTTTGAAGAGGATGGAAGCATTCCCCTCAGACACCACTAAACACTCCATGCCACCATAATAATTGGTGTTAGGAAGCTGGCTGTTGGGTACTGCTGCTCTTTCTGTGACAGATACTGCAAACAAACGAGTAGGAATGTTTTTACACTGGAGACTGTGATGACTACCTTTTTATGAGCAGTCTTACATACTGGTTTGACAGTATGAGAGGTATTTGACTGAAATTCAAAAGAGCACTGACCCTGACAATACACATTTAGAGATGGGCCTTTACAAGCTTTGGGGCTTTAGCACTGCTTGCCTGAATTCAAACCAAAGTAAAAACTCCAAATCCCAGTAATCAAACTAGATTTGTACATTTTATTTAGAAAATGTGAGTGATGCTTTGCCTGTGCAAAACATGCTGTCATGGGTGTTACAATGTGTTACGATGAGGTTGCTAAGTTGTTTTGAGTGATTGTTAGCGTATTGTTATGCGGTTGATAGGGTGTTCTGTTTGGCTGCCAGGGCATTGCTATGTGATTGCTAGGGTGTTCTGTGCAGTTGCATGGGTGGTCTTGGTGCTTCCAGAGCATTGCTATGTGGTTGCTAGGAGATTATGGGTGGTTGCTGGTCTGGGTGGTTGTTGGGGTGGTCTGGGTGGCTGCTAGAGCTTCGCTTTGTGTGGTTGCTAAAGTGTTCTAAGTTGTTGTTAACCAGATTGCTATGTGGCTGCTAGGGTGTTCTGGGTGGCTGCCAGGGTGTTCTGGGTCGTTGCTAGGATGGTCTGGGTGGTTGCTAGGATAATCTGGGTGATTGCTGGTTTGTTCTGGTGGCTGCCAGAGTGTTGATTTGTGTAGTTGTTAGGGTGTTCTGGGTGGTTGCTGGGGTGGTCTGGGTGGCTACCAGAGTGTAGCTTTGTGTGGTTGCTAAAGTGTTCTGGGTGGTTGCTGGGATGATCTGGGTGGTTGCTGGGGTATTCTGGTGGCTGCCAGAGTTTTGATTTGTGTGGTTGTTAGGGTGGTCTGGGTGGTTGCCAGAGTGAAGCTTTGTGTAGTTGCTAGGGTGTTCTGAGTGGCTGTCAGAGCGTAGCTTTGTGTGGTTGCTAAGGTGGTCTGGGTTGTTGTTAGGGTGGTCTTTGTGGTTGCTGGGGTGGTCTGGGTGGCTGCCAGAGCATAGCTTTGTGTGGTTGCTAGGGTTGGCTGGGTGGTTGCTAGGGTGGGCTGGGTGGTTGCAGGAGTTGTCTGGTGCCTACCAGAGCATAGCTTTGTTGCTAAGAAGTTCTGGGTGGTTGCTGGGGTGATCTGTGTGGCTGCCAGAGCATAGCTTTGTGTGGTTGTAGGGCATTCTGTGTGGTTGCTGGGGTGGTCTGGGTGGCTGCCAGAGCATAGCTTTGTGTGGTTGCTAGGGTGGTCTAGGTGGTTGCTGGGGTGGTCTGAGTGAAGCTTTGTGTGGTTGCTAAAGTGTTCTAAGTTGTTGTTAACTGGATTGCTATGCATTTGTTTGGATTTCTGGGTGGTTGCTAGGGTGGTCTGGGTGGCTGCCAGAGCAACAGCACTTTTATTGTCATAAACTCCACTCATAGTTCATTCCAAAAGGATGGTTTATTGTTTATTTATCCCTAGTAGCCACATAGTTTCCTTACAAAAGTTACCTTACCACTTACCTTACCTATGTAGGAGGTATCTCCTACATAGACATCCAGTAAAAAAAGCACTGCCTCTTATCTCCTCGCCAGTGTACTGCCCATAGATGTCTATGGGACCTCTGTGTTATGCTATTTTCTGTTAACCTTGTAGGCTCCCCTTGATAGAAGGGTTCTGCTAAATATGATCAATGATAATACTGACGCTTGCCTTGCAACAACACTAATAATTGACAGATGAAAACATTCAAAAGGGCAGCGATGATAATTTTATTCCAGTTGCATCTCTCTATAATGTTCATCAGCTCCCTTGGAAACACATGTTTGATGGTAGCCACGTGCTGTTTCTCTGTAACCAGGCAGATTTCTATGGCCCATGCTACTCTGTTTAATGAGTTTCCGTGGTAACACTCACCACAGCACTGGCAAGTGCATTGGGCTGATTATAGAAACATCTGTTTTTTTCTGTTTAGACTGTTTAGTTGTCTTAATCTGTGTTTTTTGCTAAGGCACTTGTGGTTAGGAATAATACTTTGGCAGGTTACTCGTCCAGCACTGTTTGTGCTACGGACATAAATTATACCTCATATCGTGTGGCATTTTAAAGAGAGGGGGGCTGTTACTTTTCTGTGACCAGTGACCAGACTTAGATTTTCGCATGGCAGACGATAAAATTGTAGAAAAAAATGACATAGACTACATGTACATTGATGGAGGGACCCAAGCCTCTGCATAGTAACATGGTAAAAGCACTCTTAACATTTTAGCGATTTTTAGGTAAGGTGAAAGGTTCTATATAGAACCTTTTAGGGGTTCCCAAAATGCAACCGTAACATTTTTTTTTTTTGTTTATTTTTAAAATTGATTTTTTGTTTTATTACCAGAAGAACATTTCATGGATATGCAAATTTAATAGTTCAAATACTATATCACTAAGAAAAAGAAAAACCCTTATAAAAGCCATTCAATTATTATTATCCATCCATCCATCCATCGTCAACCGCTTATCCTGTACAGGGTCGCGGGCAATTATTATTAAGTAAAGCATTTTTATAGTTTGTATTTACAACAACACAAGCAATAATTAACACAATTCATAAATCAATAATTCTGAGAATTTACTTAATAAATACCACAGGTTTGTAATAATAACCTAAAAGTTAATTGGTAGTAAAAAAAAAACAATTAATACAAATCATAAACTTTTAATAATTTTAACATTATAACAATAAGTAAGATTAATAAACAATGGACATCATGTGAAAGATCAGGTTGAGGATGGATGTGCTGATCACTGTATATGTGTGAAACTTTTAATAGACCTGCTCTCAGTATGCAGAGTAATTAAAAACAAAGAAATTGGTATCTCTCTAAATTACATCTTAAAACTTACATGAATAGAAGTGTTGTTTTTATCTGTTTTAAGATGGTCAAACTAGTAATGCTGCACTCCAAAGCCACTGCAAACAGAAATTAGTCATTATTTTGTATAATAATTAAAACCTTGATGTAATGCAAAATAATGCAAAATATTAGAAAAATATGTACCTTTTATAACATTGTTTATGTCATTGCTTTCATGTCAGATGTCAGCTTTTTCGGTGTCATATTTACACACCAAATCACATTTAACTTTTAACCCTCACTAATATCCCTCCCCAATCACCATCCCCTCTCAACCCCAAAGAACACCCCTTTGGTCACATAAAATAATACACACATAAAAAATTAATAAATAAAAATAAAATGTATAATAACATGCATAATTAAACTAAACTTCTCTCTCCTCATTCCTTCCCCTAGAGTCCCCCAAAACCGCCAAATACCTACCAAATGTGAGATAATGGGGTGTGACTTAACTTCTCTGGTTAGTTTGATAGAAAAGCTTTGCAATAGCGAAATAGGGGCAAGGACTTGCTGTTCAATAGAAAACCAGGGAGGGGCTCTTTCAGATGGAAGCAACCAAAGAGCCAAATTGATTATGATTAAATGCCTAATGTTATCATAAGAGCTATGTCCCCGAATAAACCCAACCTGATCTATATGTATAAGAGCTGTCATAATTGAACCGGTTAGCCAAATTTTTGACAATAATTTTACATCTAGCTGGACCAGGGAAATTGGACTGTAACTTTTATACTCGCTTGGCTCTTTGTCCTTTTTAAGAATCAGACTGATCCAGGCTTGTGTCATGGTTGGTAGAAGCTTTCCATTCTTTAGTGATTCCATATAAACTTCTAACAAAAGTGGAGCCAAATCTGTAGCATAAGATCTAAAAAATTCAGCGGCAAAACCCGGAGCCTTCCCTGTAGGCAAGGCCTAAATTATCTTGTCAAGCTCCTCCAAGGTTATCTCAGAATCCAGAGAATTTCTTTGCTCAGTTGTCAATTTAGGGAGTTCTAATGGTTCCACAAATTTTCTAATATCTTTATCAGTAGACAAAGATGTGGAACTATAAAGATCAAGATAGAATTATTCAAAAGCATTATTAATATCAATGGCCAAGGTAAAACTTTTTACCACCAGTAGATTTCACTGAGGGAATGATAGAAAAAGCCTCTCTCTGCTTTATATATCTAGCCAAAACCTACCCTGCTTTGTCCCTCAACTCAAAAAATTACTGTCTTGTTCTGAATAACCAAAACTCCACTGTCTGCAACAAAATAGAATTATATCTATATTTCAATTGGGTCAATTCTCTGAGGCCATCAGACAAAATTTGGCGCTTCAGCTCTGCCTCTGCACTTTTAATATTCCCTTCCAACTCCACGAGTTGTTGTGCTTTGGATTTTTTGGTAATTTGTTTTGGTAATTTGTTTTTTTTCATATTGTATGATCCGACCCCTAAGAACCGCCTTAAGTGCCTCCCAAGCCAAGCCCACAGAAGATACTTATTTTATATATATATATATATATATATATATATATATATATATATATATATATATATATATATATATATATATATATATATATGTATATGTATATATATATATATGTATATAGATCCATATTAAAATTTATTTCAGTCTTTAACATTTGTTGGAAATCAGGATTTTGCAACATGGATACATTAAAGTGCAACTATAAGATTTATTTTTTGCCATATGTGGCAACATCCCTAAACTCACCAGGGCGTGATCTGAGACCAAGATGTTTACAATTGAGCAATCCACAATAGATGAAATTAGGGATTTAGGTATAATAAAAATCTATTTTAGAATAGATCTTATGGTCTGATGAAAAAAATGCATAGTCCCTACCAGGTGGGTTCAAAATTCGCCAAATATCTACAAGACCAACATTTTTACACATCCTGTGAAGCATTAATGTTGCTCTAGGGGGCTTACATACTTTTGCTTCACTTTGATCAAGGACTGAGTCCATCAAAAGATTAAAGTCTCCTCCCAATATTATATCATGAGGAGTTCCAGCGGCTTGCAAAATCTCTTCAAGATCAATGTTAGGCATGGAAATATTAGCCAGAACCAACCTTTGCCCCTGAATTTCTGCTAAAACAATAATGACTCTTCCTAATTTATATTTAATCTGTTTGAGAGATTTGAATTGTAAATGTTTACTTATGAATGTAATGACTCCTCTGCTCTTACTTGATATTGTGATACAAATATTGTGATTCTTCCAAGAAAGCTTTCCTTTGCTCCTCGCCTGGTGCAATACAATATCTTTATCGGATGATCTCCGAAATTTGTCCAGAATTGATCGGGGCCTGTCTCCTTCAGCGGATCTGCGAGTCGGGACTCTATGAGCTTGCTCGATTTCCAGCTTATGGCCTGTTATGTCGAGCAGACTCGGGAAGAGCTCATCCAGGAATTTTACCATATCTCTGCCTTCTTCATCCTCAGGAATTCCAACAATCCATACGTTGTTCCTTCGGCTCCTATTATCGAGATCTTCCAGTTTTGCAAAATGCCTTCCAGGTCTATTTTGGTCACGAGCGGATTAGTTGATAATTCCCTTTCTGATGACTCCAGATTATTGATCCATTTCTCAACATCTGCCACTCTTGTAACCAACTCAGAGAATTTTGTTTCCATTGCCATAATCGTTCGACATATTACAGCGAGATCCTCCAAGTCAGCAACAACTTTCGTAAGCATCACCGACATGATGGACAGTTGACGCTGAATTTCCCTGGCCACGCCATCCAAATTGAGTCCCCGGTCTGCAGGCCAGTCAGAGGTTTCAGCTTGAGCATGTGTCTTTTAATGTCTTTTGACTTCTTTGCCATGTTTACCTCAAAGAGTAAATGTGTAACTGGGTGTATTGAATTTCACTGGATTATAACATGAAAATAATTTAAAAAGTGCGCAGAGCTTGCCGTTTACATGTCTGCTCCTCGCATGGCGTCACGTGACCTCCTGCTAAAACCCATGTTAAATTAATTCTCTCATTTTTGTATGACAATAAATCTACAAGCACCAAATTCTCACAAATTGAGAAATATAATCATTTCCATCATTTCCTCTCTTTAACTTTTGACATTTGTCATATTTACACTCTTGAATAGAGCTGGACTAATCTCTTTATATCAGTGTAGTTTTCTTAATTCAATGCTGTGATGTGCTCTCGGAAACTTGTTTCATTTTGTCCCATGTTTTCTAAATGCAAAGATAATTCAATTATAACATAACCTGGTATCAGGATTACAGGAGTGACATTACTAACCTCCTGTTGGAGAATATCGCAGGCGTAGAAGAAATAGTTTTGTCAACATTTATGATTTGTGCTTGCTGAAATAAACATGCAAGTCATAAATGACAATGAGTCAGGTTAAAATAAATAAAAATAACATTAAATTAATCAACAAATTAATTTGTTTCTCTTACTTACTTAATCAGGGTAATGTTGCCCCCAACCTTTCAGCTCAACCGACTTTCTGTGACCATTAAAATTTTATATTGGATGCTTTTGAGTTTTGATCACTCGAGCGAGCACGCAACTTAAATGCGCCTTTGAGCTATGTAGCTCGCTCAAGTTGTTTGCTGTTTATAATAAACACAATTTTTTTAATTATGAGTCAAGGATAGACTATACCATAGACTGTAATGATACTAAGATAAACCTGTCATCTAAAAGAGAAAGGACATTGGATCTGATTGTCTGTCATTTATCCTTTTGTAATCAAACTCAAAGCTGTTGAGAAGTACATTGTAAAATTTTAATTTTTTTCTGCAGTATGAAATGCAAATGCAAAAGTAATGTAGTGAAAAAAACTTTTCAATAATGTAATTTATACATACATACATACCCACATTAAGAAATTGCCAACCCAAAGAACCCTTTTGTGCAAAAACATTTCTGTAAAGAGCTGAGTAAAGAAACAAAGTGTTCTATATAGAACCCCAAATAACCTCAATTTTTTTCTAAGAGTGTATGCAATGGGCCTGGATAGCTCAGCGAGTAAAGACGCTGACTACCACACCTGGACTCATGAGTTCGAATCCAGGGTGTGCTGAGAGACTCCAGCCAGGTCTCCTAAGCAACCAAATTGGCCGGTTGCTAGGGAGGCTAGAGTCACATGGGGTAACCTGTTTGCTCTCGGTGGGGTGCGTGGTGAGTTGTGCGTGGATGCCGCGGAGAATTGTGTGAAGCCTCCACATGCAATATGTCTCTGCATTAACGTGCCCAACAAGCCACGTGATAAGATGCCCGGACTGACGGTCTCAGATACGGAGGCAACTGAGATTCGTCCTCCACCGCTCTGATTGAGGCGAGTCACTATGCCACCACAAGGACTTGCATTGGGGAGAAAAGGGGAGAAAAAAAGAGTGTATGCAAATATGTCAGTGATGTCATCGCTTTTGATTACATTTTGAATGGCAAAAATTCAAACCGCGTCAGTAAAAGAGAGACGTTCAACCTTTTATTATAATGCTTTGGTACATAAATTATTTAATAACACGTTTCAACTTCAAAATTAGAATAGAATAATTCCCAATCTTTTCGTTTTTCTCCAAAATGTAGTATTTTTAAGAGTCATAAACCTGTCCACTGCAATAGAAGATAGTAATTAATAATAAATCCTGAGGTAATTGGTGC
Source organism: Moxostoma hubbsi (assembly GCA_032164185.1). NCBI lineage: Eukaryota > Metazoa > Chordata > Actinopteri > Cypriniformes > Catostomidae > Moxostoma > Moxostoma hubbsi. The sequence continues at coordinate 14,710,045 of JAVLUX010000044.1, forward strand.
ATCATCACTTTTGTCAGCTGCTTTGATGTCATAAAAAGCAAAATAACAGATAAAGAGGCCAGACGTATATTGAATTATGTGTAAGGGTTAAATGTAATCATCCACTGTGGTTTGGATGTACTGAATCAAGTAAACTTGAAAATTGAACATAATAACTCAAATGAAACTCTTTAAGTGACATGCTAGATAGTAACAGGAAATATTAGCATGCTACAGTAAACACATGCTGGTAGGAAGAACTACAAAATACATCTTTGTCACTATGCTATAGTTAGCACAGTGATTGCTCAATGGATAAAGCAATATGCAGAATACTTCAAATGTATTGGTCCTTGACCTAGGCTCCACTCTTCATGATGGTAACCCGCAAAACTACAACATAACAGAAACTCTTCTAAATAACATAAAATAACACTTCATTTTAACATTTACTCTCCCTGTTGAGTCCTATGCAAACCATGCTGGGAACTAGAAATCTTCTGCCCAGTTTCAGTTAACCAAACAAAAAATATTGATTTTGTCCCAACACACTTGGATTAAGTAAAGCTGACGAGACACTTTTTTTAGTTGAATCAACTAAGTTCATTGAAATTCCCTTGGTTACACTAATTTGTTGAGTAATATGAACATGGCAGGATTGAGAAAAACAAAAAGTTGGAAAAGGGTGGATTGCTCTCTTCAGGTAGGAAGAGTGGAGGTCATGTATCTCGGGATCTTGTTCTCGAGTGAGGGAAAGTTGGAGCGTGAGATCGACAGGCGGATCGGTGCAGCGTCTGCAGTAATGCTGCCGCTGTACCAGACCATGGAGATGAAGAAGGAGCTGAACCTGAAGGCAAAGCTCTCAATTTACCTGTCAGTGTACATTCCAACTCTCACCTAAGGTCATGAACTTTGGGTTTGAAGATGAATGGATGGATAGATGTTTTCACTAAACACCAAGATCAAAATACTGATTAAGAAAATGATTTTTGCTGAGAAGGAGAAGAAAATTCTATGTTTGAGGAATATCACTACATATATTCACCGGCCTCAAAGGAGAGAAACGATATCTTAAAACACTAAATTCGGTCAGTTATGAAGCCAGCTGAGTCAGTACATCTCGGGCAGGACTTTGAATTTGCTCATTGTCAGACCCAGATTCATCTGTTTACCATCCGCAGAGGAGCTTCCCATATGATTATAGAGAATGAACATCATATCACACACATCAAGATGAAGATGATGCATGTTAATAAGTACATTCACACATGTCTGTTTATGCCACATAAAGTGTTACAGATTAAAAAAAGCAAACTGTTGTCCTGCGTCTTCGTCTTTGTTTGCAGTACCTGCATGAGAATGGCATAGTGCACAGAGACCTGAAACCTGAGAACCTCCTGTACGCCACCTCAGCGCCAGATGCTCCGCTCAAAATAGGTAATCCTCTCCATTTGTCTGATGGGGGATCTGCATTTTGCCTAGACATCCATTGTTGGTGAATTACTTTACAAGCAAGCAGCTTGATCCTGTTGTAAGCGGTCTAAAGAGGAACATTTAAAAGATGGAATATCATTCAAGTATTTGCTACAGATTTGTGCAGTTTTTTAGCAGTGCTTGCTTATCAAGATGCTTATCGAGATGCACAAAATGAGGAGGTTAAAATCCCTAATTATGAAGAGAGGTGAGCTATTAATTTTCTGATTTTCTGATGATTGGAAATCAGATTTTTGCCTGACAGATAATAAAGTCAGGGGAATAATGGGTGAAACAATTATTAAAATAAATATTAAAAAATAATTATTTTTCAAGAACAAAAAAAGCCTATTTTAGGACCATTAAGATTTTTGCATTGTGTGATTATTTTTATTACACATAATTTATACTAGTAAAAAAAAATGTATAAGCATTTAAAAAATATATTTTTATTGAATATATATATTTATATGAATAAAATATAATTAATATTTATAATAATAAAGTATTATAATTATATTTAGAATTATAAAAATGATAATGTTTTTAATATTATTGTGTAAAAATTAATATAATATAAATATACATTATTATTAGATTTTATATTAATACAAATATTATTGCTATTTAAAATAATTAATTATTATAATTGTATTTATTTTTATATTATTGTAAAAATAGGAAAGAAATAATTTTCTTTCTTTTGACTGACACCTATAGATTTACATTTAAGGAGCCTGTAGGAACAGGAATATCATAGAGGCTTTGGTGTGGCCCAGTCAACCACATAGCAACCACCCAGGAAACCCTTGCAGCTGCATAGCAACACACTAAATACTCCCATAACACCTTAGCAATTGCATAGCAGTGCCCTGGCAACCATACACAACACCCAGGCATCGTGGTGACGAGTTTTACATGGACCAGAACCACTCACTTTTTCTTAAACAAAATGTACAAATCTAGTTTTGATTTGGTGTTTATCTTTTTCAGCTGATTTTGGTTTGTCAAAAATAATGGATGATCAGGTAACAATGAAGACCGTGTGCGGGACTCCAGGCTATTGTGGTGAGTTAATTAAAGAGGAATTAATTAACAGTATGCCATCTGCGTCTTTAGTTAGTCTTAAACACAATCTTTTATACAACATCAGTACAACGGAGCGTCTAATGTTCTGTCTCTCTCTTTCTCAGCTCCTGAGATTTTGCAGGGATGTGCCTATGGCCCTGAGGTTGACATGTGGTCTGTGGGAGTTATCACGTACATTTTGTGAGTGACACAACATACTTCGCCTTCTTAAGTTATTCTTTCACAAGAATTATCTGCTTAGTCATTCAAACTCCCTGTTGTTTCACTCTTAAGAGTTTGATTTTTCTCAGAGCAGCTGCACTTGTGAAACGTGTGAGGCACGTTCTGAACTTTTGCGTGTAATTCCAGGAATTTGTGAACATGGACAAAGATACAGAAATATTAGTATTATTGAAAGAATGGAACTAAAACCCTCTTTAAATGCAGATATTTAGACATTTAGATATTTGGATAGATACTGTAGTGGATGGATGGACGGATGGATGGATGGACGGATGGACGGGTGGACGGATGGATGGATGGACGGATGGACGGATGGACGGATGGACGGATGGATGGATGGACGGGTGGATGGATGGATGGATGGACGGATATTTGACAAGTGCTACATTTTGTGGAGATTTACTTTTAAAACAAGTATTTTCTTTCTTCTTTTCTGTTTCTCATCTCTGTACAGGTTATGTGGTTTTGAGCCCTTTTTTGATGACAGAGGAGACCAGTACATGTTTAAACGCATCTTAAACTGTGAATATGAATTTGTCTCCCCCTGGTGGGATAATGTGTCACTTAACGCCAAGGACCTGGTGGGTTAACTCAGTTACACACTAAATACTGTAGAAACTCAATGACTTTGGAGCTCATAAATGCATGACCAGTCAATTTTGGACACACCTTCTCATACTTACTGAGATTACTCATACATATTATTACTATTTTAATCAGAAATGTGATCTAATACAAATTGACTTTGGGAATTATGTAGTGAGGGATGTTTTTTAAACATGCTTTTCCTTCACTATCCTGATGAGCCAAAACATTATGACCAACTGCCTAATAGGCTGTTGGTCCTCCACGTGCCGCCAAATCAGCGGCCCACCGATGCATGGACTCTACAATACCCCTGAAGGTGTCCTATGGTATCTGGCACCAAGACATTAGCAGCAGATACTTCAAGACCTGTAAGTTGCAAGTTGGGGCTGCCATGGATTGGACTTGTTGGTCCAGCACATCCCACAGATGCTCAACCGGACTGAGATCTGGGGAATATGGAGGCCAGGGCAACGCCATGAACTCTTCATCGTGTTCCTCAAACCATTCGCGAACAATGTGTGCAGTGTGGCAGGGTGCGTTATCCTGCTGAATGAGGCCACTGCCATCAGGGAATACCATTGCCTTGAAGGATGTACCTGGTCTGCAACGATGTTTAGGTAGGTGTCAAATTGACATCCACATAATTGGACCCAGGGTTTCCCAGCAGAACATTGCCCTTAGCATCACACTCCCTCCACCTGCTTGTCATCTTTCCGCAGTGCATCCTGGAGCCATCACTTCCCCAGGTAATCAGCGCACACATACACGGCCCTCCACGTGATGTAAAAGAAAACGGGACTCATCGGACAGGCAACCTTTTACAGCTCGACACTCAAGTGCCCATTTGTAGGCACTTTCAACAGTGGACAGTGGTCGTCATGGGCACTGTAACCGGTCTGCGGCTATGCAGCCCCATACACAGCAGGGTGCAATGCATTGTGTGTTGTGACACATTCTTCCCATATCCATCATTAAACTTGGGCCACAACAGACCTTCTGTCGGTTTGGACCAGATGGGATAGCCTTTGTTGCCCTTACGCATCATTTAGCCTTGGGCAGCCAACACCCTGTTGCCAGTTTGTGGTTTGTCCCTCTTCGGACCACTGTCGGTAGCTACTCATCACTGCTGACCGAGAGCACCCCACAAGCCTAGCGGTTTCCGAGATGCTCTGACCCAGTCGTCTGGCCATATCAATTTGGCCCTTGTCAAAGTTGCTCATGTCAAACTCCTGCCCATTTCTCCTGCATTCAACAAGTTGACTGTGAGAACTGATTGTTTGCTTACTATATAATCTACCCAGACCTTTACATGTCGCCTTGTTAGATGATCAACGTTATTCGCTTCACCTGTAAGTGGTCATAATGTTTTGGCTCACTGGTGTGTGTATAATAATTTTCTGTAAAATAATTTTCTGCTTTCTATTGTGTTGTTTATCAAATCTACTTCAAATTCTTTTTACCTTTTCAATATCAATTGCATTTAACCTCAGGTCGCTCCAGCAATATTGTTAAAAATTCTATGAAATATAACATAGATGATTGTCATAAATGTAAATAGACAAATATTGTTACTGCTCTGCTCTGCCCTCCAGGTGAAGAAACTTATTGTCCAGGATCCAAAGAAACGGCTGACAACACAGCAGGCACTGCAGCACCCCTGGGTCACTGGAAAGGCTGTTAACTTCACTCATATGGACACAGCACAGAAGAAACTCCAGGAGTTCAATGCTCGAAGAAAGCTTAAGGTTTGAAGCTTTTGGCTTTTTGGCTCATTGGCATATTTTGCTGATGATTTAAAGGTGAAGACTGTAACATATATATATATATATATACAGTTGAAGTCAGAAGTTTACATAAACTTAGGATGAAGTCATTAAAACAAATTTTTTAACCATTCCACAATTTAATATTAGCAAAATATAGTTTTGGCAAGTCGTTTAGTCATTTATTTTTTTTGTAAACAATTGTTTATAGACAGATTGTTTCACTTTTAATGGACTATATCACAATTAGAGTGTGTCAGTTTTTCACAATTCCTGACATTTAATTGTAGAAAACATTCTTAGGTCAGTTGGGATCACTACTTTATTTTAAGAATGTGAAATGTCAGAATAATAGTAGAGAGAATGATTTATTTCAGCTTTTATTTCTTTCATCACATTCCCAGTGGGTCAGAAGTTTACATACACTCTGTTAGTATTTGGTGTCATTGCCTTTAAATTGTTTAACTTGGGTCGAACGTTTTGGGTGTCCTTCCACGAGCTTCTCACAATAAGTTGCTGGAATTTTGGCCCATTCCTCCAGACAGAACTGGTGTAACTGAGTCAGGTTTGTAGGCCTCCTTGCTCGCACACGTTTTTTCAGTTCTAACCACACATTTTCTATCGGACTGAAGTCAGGGCTTTGTGATGGCCACTCCAATACCTTGACTTTGTTGTCCTTAAAACATTTTGCCACAACTTGAGGCATTTTTGGGGTCATTTTCCATTTGGAAGACCCATTTGAGGTCTGGCTGATAACTTCCTGGCTGATGTCTTCAGATGTTGCTTCAATATATCCCAATAATTTTCCTTCCTTGCAAGCCTCAAACTTTTTCCTCCAAACATAACTCATTATGGCCGAACAGTTACATTTTTGTTTCATCAGACCAAAGGACATTTCTCCAAAAAGTAAGATTTTCGTCCCCATGTGCACTTGCAAACTGTAGTCTGACTTTTTTATGGTGGTTTTGGAGCAGTGGCTTCTTCCTTGCTGAGCAGCCTTTCAGGTTATGTTGATATAGGACTTGTTTTACTGTGGATATAGATACTTGTCAATCTGTTTCCTCCATCATCTTCAAAAGGTCCTTTGCTGTTGTTCTGGGATTGATTTGCACTTTTCGCACCAAACTACATTCATCTCTAGGAGACAGATTGCATCTCCTTCCTGAGCGGTATGGTGGCAGTGTGTTCCCATGGTGTTTATACTTCTGTACTACTGTTTGTACAGATGAACGTGGTACCTTCAGGCATTTGGAAATTGCTCCCAAGGATGAAACAGACTTGTGGTGGTCCACAATTTTTATTCTGAGGTTTTGGCTGATTTCTTTTGATTTTCCCATGATGTCAAGCAAAGAGGCACTGAGGTTGAAGGTAGGCCTTAAAATACATCCACAGCTACACCTCCTATCAGAAGCTAATTGGTTATTTGTCTAAAGGCTTGACATCATTTTCTGTTACATCAAGCTGCTTAAAGGCACAGTTAACTTAATGTATGTAAACTTCTGACCCACTGGGATTGTGATTTAGTCAATTAAAAGTGAAACAATCGGTCTGTAAACAATTGTTGGAAAAATTACTTGTGTTATGCACAAACTAGATGTCCTAAACGACTTGCCAAAACTATAGATTGCTAATATGAAATCTGTGGAGTGGAGTGTAAGTGTATGTAAACTTCTGACTTCAACTGTATATACATATACACATATACAAACATATATATACTTTCTCCCATCCTTGTTTAACCCTTAAATGCATACCTCAGGTCTTTGGTAACCTCATAAAAATGTTTCCACTCATCCACACCCCTTTAGGATTCCTCAACATTTCTCTTATGAATAGTGTTAATTTTTTTTAGAATAATCATATATATACACTACCGTTCAAAAGTTTGGGGTCACCCAAACAATTTTGTGTTTTCCTGAAAAGTCACACTTATTCACCACCATACGTTGTGAAATGAATAGAAAATAGAGTCAAGACATTGACAAGGTTAGAAATAATGATTTGTATTTGAAATAAGATTTTTTTTACATCAAACTTTGCTTTCGTCAAAGAATCCTCCATTTGCAGCAATTACAGCATTGCAGACCTTTGGCATTCTAGCTGTTAATTTGTTGAGGTAATCTGGAGAAATTGCACCCCACGCTTCCAGAAGCAGCTCCCACAAGTTGGATTGGTTGGATGGGCACTTCTTGCGTACCATACGGTCAAGCTGCTCCCACAACAGCTCAATGGGGTTCAGATCTGGTGACTGCGCTGGCCACTCCATTACCGATAGAATACCAGCTGCCTGCTTCTGCTCTAAATAGTTCTTGCACAATTTGGAGGTGTGTTTAGGGTCATTGTCCTGTTGTAGGATGAAATTGGCTCCAATCAAGCGCTGTCCACTGGGTATGGCATGGCGTTGCAAAATGGAGTGATAGCCTTCCTTATTCAGAATCCCTTTTACCCTGTACAAATCTCCCACCTTACCAGCACCAAAGCAACCCCAGACCATTATATTACCTCCACCATGCTTAACAGATGGCGTCAGGCATTCTTCCAGCATCTTTTCATTTGTTCTGCGTCTCACAAACGTTCTTCTTTGTGATCCAAACACCTCAAACTTGGATTCATCTGTCCACAACACTTTTTTCCAGTCTTCCTCTGTCCAATGTCTGTGTTCTTTTGCCCATCTTAATCTTTTCTTTTATTGGCGAGTCTCAGATATGGCTTTTTCTTTGCCACTCTGCCCTGAAGCCCAGAATCCCGCAGCCGCCTCTTCACTGTACATGTTGACACTGGTGTTTTGCAGGTACTATTTAATGAAGATGCCAGTTGGGGACCTGTGAGGCGTCTGTTTCTCAAACTAGAGACTCTAATGTACTTATCTTCTTGCTCAGTTGTGCAACGCGGCCTCCCACTTCTTTTTCTACTCTGGTTAGAGCCTGTTTGTGCTGTCCTCTGAAGGGAGTAGTACACACCGTTGTAGGAAATCTTCAATTTCTTAGCAATGTCTCGCATGGAATAGCCTTCATTTCTAAGGACAAGAATAGACTGTCGAGTTTCAGATGAAAGTTCTCTTTTTCTGGCCATTTTGAGCGTTTAATTGACCCCACAAATGTGATGCTCCAGAAACTCAATCTGCTCAAAGGAAGGTCAGTTTTGTAGCTTCTGTAACGACCTAAACTGTTTTCAGATGTGTGAACATGATTGCACAAGGGTTTTCTAATCATCAATTAGCCTTCTGAGCCAATGAGCAAACACATTGTACCATTAGAACACTGGAGTGATAGTTGCTGGAAATGGGCCTCTATACACCTATGTACATATTGCACCAAAAACCAGACATTTGCAGCTAGAATAGTCATTTACCACATTAGCAATGTATAGAGTGTATTTCTTCAAAGTTAAGACTAGTTTAAAGTTGTCTTCATTGAAAAGTACAGTGCTTTTCCTTCAAAAATAAGGACATTTCAATGTGACCCCAAACTTTTGAACGGTAGTGTGTATATATATATATATATATATATATATATATATATATATATATATATATATATATATATATTCATATTTCAGCTAGTCACCTTTTCTGAAGCTAATTGCCCAAATTTTTCAGTACAGTTTTCTAGATTTTCCTTATTAAAATCACTTGAAAGGGTTTACTTTAAGCTTAAACACTTAAACAATCTTTAAATACAACAAAAAGCTTTAAAATCAACAAACCAATAAACATTATAACAATTATATATCTAGAACACCTGCTATGACTTTCTCACCGTTCATGAGTTTTCATCCCTGTTTATTAATGCTTCATTACCAGTAGTTTACTAGGTCATTAAATACCCTATATATGTAATAGTAATAGCTTCCATAAATCACATATTCATGATTATTTAATATCTATATAAGTTTACTATCACAGGATATACATTTCTTTTGTTTATTACAAGACAAATGAGTACTATGTTCATACTAATTACTTCTATATCATGTTGAGTTTCAGTGCAGCAATGGTGACTTATCAGTATTCCATATGCATGTACACATGAATATTATACACGCAATTTGTTACTCAAGGTGATGCTGATGTGTCACTGACTGACTTGTTTTACATATGACATTGCTATTTGAAGAAGAAACAACGTGGAAGTAAACTATAGCAAGTGTAACTCATGAACAGTATGATTTGACTATTGTCATTTGTTTGCACTTCTGAAATTACAGTATGTAAGTTGCGCATCTATTTAGACTCAATAAGTGCCTGAGAAAATAAATATGTGTACACTGTAAACCCGTAATGCTCAAAATAATTAATTGAGTTGGGAAAAATTTAATCATACATTTTATTTCAAATAAACTTACTTTGTTGAGTATTTAGAACTTTCTCTTTCGTTTGAGTTCACGAAACTTACACCATTCAAGTAACCTGAATTGTTTTATTGTTTTGAGTTTAAGTAGCTTGTCTCTTTAACTGTAAAGGATCTTAAATTTAACTGAAACAGGGCACTTTCCAAGCATGCTTTGCATGATATTTGACAGGGAGAGTAAATGTTAAAAAATAAGTGTTATATAATGTGCTTTGTCCAAGCTAACTTTAAAGGCAGAGACTTGTATGTGTTTAATGATTTGTTGTGTTATTTAGAAGAGTTTCTGTTATGTTGGAGTTTTGGGCATTACCATTATGGTGAATAGTGGATCTTGAGTTTAGGTTTAGGACAAGTATTGCTATATTGCTCTATTCATTGAACAGTTGCTATGCTAATCAAATCATAGTATTACCAATGAGCATGCATTCAGCATGCTAGCATTCACTGTACTAGCTAGTTCTAGCTAGGTTGCCTCTACTGTAAGTATTTAAGTTGAGATTACTTGTTAAGTACTTTAAAAGCGTTACATTTAAATTTAAGTGCCATCAAAATGTATGAGTTAGTTAGTTTACTCAATATTTCAGGTAAGAGCAATAAGCATGAGTGTGTAGTACAAAATTACAATCGGAAAGTTCAATTAACTTAAAACTGGGGGCTTTTAACTTAAGAAATTCAATGTAACTGATTGACTCAAATTTTTTGAGTTATGCTTACTTATTAGGGTTTACTGTGGGGCTTGTCACGAAATGCAGAGTTGAAAAGTAAAAGGGAATTTATTTAATAACAAGGGCAAAAACATAAACCAAAACTCACACAAGGGGGAAAAAGGGGCTGACCAGAACGAAACAGGAACCAGGTAGGGGGAAACAGGACCGACAGGGAAGACTGAACACTCAAGACTGGAAACTAGACAAACTGGCACTGGACAGCAAACACAAGGAGATTAAATAGGGAGAGAAATCAAACAGGTTAACAGGTGATAGGTGAGGCATATGAACTAACAAGCAAACAAGGAGGTGGGGTATGATGTAAGAAAGAGAGACACGTGGCGAAACAGAAATAAAACAAAGCCACATGCTCTCACAAGACAACAAAACACCCGAATGGCTTGAGCACACATCGCCAAGACAATAAGGCAATATACGCCCATGCCAACCGCCCAACAAGATGAGAGAATGCGTAGCAACTGCAAACAAAGCGATGCCACGCATTCTCACACTAAACGAACCCTGAGCGTACATCATGAGGCAAACGCCACGCGATGCACGCAACAGGCGACAAAAGCAAGACAGGACACCCGTGCAAGAGTTCGGCCACACACACACACACACACACACACACCCGACACCTCAGAGCGAAGTGACCGAACCTCAGCACAACATAAAGACAGCTCTCGACCCGGGCGCACAACGAGAATGCGATTTAATTGCATTTTTGCAATTCTGTTTGCTTCTGCTAGTGGGGCGCTAATTATACACTTCACCTTTACGATTAACAACAACTACAACCAAACATCAACAGGCAATCAATAGAGCAATAAGTAAATGAATATAAAAGTCACTTTCAAATTATAAACACAATACGCACCTTGTAAACAATATGTACACATGTTTATGTTTACGCAGGCGGCGGTCAAAGCGGTGGTGGCCTCAACTCGACTGGGCAGTGCAGGAAGCCACGGCAACACAGACAACAACAAAACCGACTGCAGCCACTCCATCCAGCAGAAGACAGCAGAAGATCAGCCGGACTCTGAACAGCCTCAAATTCAGACTGAAGCCTCTTAGATTTCCACACTGGAACTGGAAATAGAACTGGAACTACTTCCATGTTTGCCGTGGGCCTCATAAAGGACTGAACTGAAGTCTGCATGCAGACTGTTTGTTTATAGAAATGTCCCACCTTGTGACAGCCAATTGCCATACCATGCCAACGTTTGATAAGTAGCCTACTTAACTTTGGATTTTTGTACAGTGAAAGAGCATGCTCATCCATTGTGGGTGGCAATGAAAAAAAAACGAATGTCTTCATATTATGTGATCATCTACATCTTCAGTGGCGTCAACAAGTCTGAGGCATATGTTTCATATAAACCTGGTAATAAACAACGTTTTAGGATTTTGAAAAATCATGCAAATCACAATCCACAAATCAAATACTAAGAAGTTCTGAAATTCTTGTACATTTTTTCAATTAACTCATCACTCAAATTGTTATTATTATAATTTATAAAGATTATTTTATATACTATACTATAGTATAGTATATTAAATTAGAAAATGCCAAATAGTTGGCTGCCCTTAGTTGGAACCCATCTGCTTTTTAAAATCTATATTTATTTTATCATGCTCTTGATTAAATCATCAATTTATCATTAAGGTGAAATACTCTATGGATATAATCTCTTTAGTTGTAAGAATTACATTTGTGCTGCTTTTTATTTAAATTATTTAATTTGTTCAGATTTCTATGTCATATTTACAGTTAAACAAACAGAATTTCCGTGTGGACATTGATTTTAAACTTTACATGAGCTTTAACTTAGAATGCCTTCTCATATACCATGTTTTTATACTTAAATTATTATCAATACAATAATTATTTCATATTTTAGGAACACTATTATACAATGTGTTTTAAACTTAGAAAACAACACTGGGGTACTTAGGACATATTTTTAAAATAGAGAAATTGTGATTTTTTTTAAGTCTAAATCAGTGTTCAGCATGGGATAACTAGCCTATCTAGCACAAAAACTTGCAAAGAAATAACTTCCCTTGTGCCAAATAATTTTGTCTCAATTTATTTCACTTGGAGTTTCCCCCTAAAGCTGAAGTATGTTACTTTTTTGATGTTAAAAACTCTCTTTAATCTCAATTTAATATACTATAAGTACTTACTATAAGTAAGCCATTTATAGGTTAATTGTCTCCAAAACTGGAAACACTGTGTCACTGTGAAGCTATAAAAAAATCCTGTTTGTTTTGAGCAACCCGATTAGACACACCCCCAGGAACGTTACTCTACCAATGGCGTGAGATGGGGGTGAGACTATCTGACTGTTTGAACTACAGCAGACGATGGGTGTATTCTCAAAGCTGTTTTAAAAACATTTAATTTTGCAATTACGTTCAGTGGCAATTATGTTGCAAAAATTACACACTTCAGCTTTAAAATATTAAACCGCTATCAGGTAATCTAAATGGCTTAAAAACTGGCAAGAATTCATCTCAAAAGTCTTTTCCAACAAGTCTGTGATTTAAAACACACATACACAAGTTGTTTTGGTCCTATTCAATATTCTTTATAGCATGCTTGTTTGGAATGCTGTTTGATAATTTAATAATCATATGTAAGGAATGTAATATGGATATACAGGGGTTCATGTTTTGCATGTAGGAATGTTTATCTTAACTGCTGCAACTGTCTTTTTAAAATGCAATGTATTTTACTGATAAGAATTGCTGTCTATTTAACAGAATGATATTGGAGGCCATTTGACGGTCACTTTGTACATGACACTAGTGTGTCAACTTTGTTTAAATGCCTGTTTCTATGTCTAAGGACACATTCAAAATGACAGTACAAAAGCAATGTATGTTATTTGCGGAAATAAAGAATGCTAAATAATCGAGAGTGTTGGAGTGTGTATACTTTATATTTTTGTGATTCTGTTTGCCAAAGATTACCAAAGAAAACTTTGGAGTACAATACAGTACATGTTATGTTTATGACACTTTAAATAAAACATTAAAAAAAACCTAAAAGTACAAAAATACCATGGTAGTTCCATGTATTTTAGACACATATCATGGTAATATCATGGTATTTGTTCTAAGTGGAATATTGTAATCATGCAGTGCCATGGTAAATTGCAAAATACCATAGTATTGTCAACTGATAATGTGTGTTGGTTTAACTTAATTCAATTGTGGGCAATGGTTGTACACAATGAAAATTAGTTTCTTTGATATGAAATTAAATTGTAGGCTCTCTCGAGAGTCACGTGATGCTATGCGAGGTTCGGACATGTGAACATTGCTCACTTTGCTAGTTTTTCAAGATTGCTAGTGAGATTCGATACACCCTGTTCTAGGAAGACAATATGTCAAAGAATTCAATATCCTTGGGCTCTGGAGACATTAAGAGACATTTACGTGCTCAAGCTGACGCTCCATACAAGGCCGCAGACCAGGTAGTCAGTTTGGCCGGTGAAGTGCGGGAAATTCGGCAAGAATTGTTGAACTTGTTGGCAATGCTGATGAAGGTCGTCGCTGACTTGGAGGATCTTGCTGTAATATGTAGCTCGATCACTGCCATGGAGACAAAATTCACTGAGGTGGTTACAAGAGTTGGGGATGTCGAGAAACAGATTTCTGGAGTCATCGGAGAGGGAATTAGCTGCTAATCCGCTAGCGACCAAGGCGGATTTGGAGCATGTCTGGGAGAAGCTGGACGATATGGAGATTCCTGGTTCTGATATGCTAGCTCTGCCTAGCGGCTGGAGTTTGTTTATTGGAATAACACACCTTCAGGACAGCATTGTGGATGAATCTACACGTTTTTTGTGCGTATGACTCCTATTGTTTGGAGTTTATTTTGTGGAGTATTTCTTGCAAGACATTGGAGTGATTAGGTCATTTGTTGCACTCATATAGCAGCCGGATATGCCAGCTCTCTGAAAATTCGTTTGACTGCTAATTAAGATTATGTGGGACAGAGCTATAACTTCTATCAAGAGATTATAGGAGATGGATTTAAACTTGGTATTGGAGAAGGGGGTGTGGGCTAAGATTCTAAAAAATTTCAAGTCTGCTTCTAGAGATGCAAAGTTGCACCTTATGCAATTCAAAATTTACTCTAGACTCCATAGGCTTGGTCTTAAAGACATACCCACCTGCTGGCAATGCCAATCAGAAGATGGAGACACAACCAATGTTTTTTGGTGGTGTGTTAAGATCCAAGAATTTTGGTTGAAGGTTCAGAGTTTTATGTGTGATGTATTGCGTGGTCAAATTTCATTTTGCCACAGACTCTGCATTTTAGGAGATGGTGCTGTCATCAATATTGGAGATAAACACATACAAAACTGGGTTCTAACCAGTGTCATGATAAGCATACAAATTGTTTTAAGGGGTTAGAAGTTGGAGAGGATGGCGGCTTTTGAGGAAGCGTCATATAGAAGGCTGGTGAGTTAGGATTCATTTGATGGGAAATGTGGGAGCTATTTGGTGTTTTTGGAGGACTCTAGGGGAGGGGCAGTGGAGAGATAAGTTTAGTTTTAAATCTGTGTGATTATATATATATATATATATATATATATATATATATATATATATATATTGTGTGTGTGTGTGTGGCTATAATCATTTGGAACCACAGGGATGTTGTTAAGGGTCATGGTGGGGTTGGGGATTGGGATGGGTAATAGTGGGGTTAAATATTGATTCTTTATATATGTTTTTCTTTTCTTTATTGTCTATATAATCAATAAAAAAGGTTAATCATATAATGTAGGCTACTCAAATACTCTTGTAGTGAAAACCTAAATTAATTGAGTTAACCTAACCCAAATTTGATCTGTTCAAATTGGTGATGGGCGCTTTCGAAACACTGCTTCATGTAGCTTCAAAACCTTTACGAACCATCACATATCAAACATATATATATATATATATATGTGTATGTATGCATGTATAAAACAACCAGAAATTAATATTTTTTAACAGTATGTCTATTGGTTAAAACCTAACCAACTTATCTTTCTTCAGAATAAATGCCACTTGGTTTAATAGTTGCTATCTAATGAAATGGCATTCATAAATTTCACTAAGTATTTTCCAAAAGGTTCAACATCTAGAAAGTCTTCATTCTTAAAGGGGTAGTTCACACAAAAATGAAAATTCTCTCATTTACATTTACTACAATGATGTAGGTCTGTAACTAACTATTATTTTACTAATCGACTAATCTAACAATTATTAGAACGATTATTCGACTTTTTGGGCGATTATTGCAAAGATTAATCATTAACTCTTAACCGATTATTCAGCTTGTGCCCCGACTTAAAAGGTTGTATTAAACATGCTTGTTAACAATAAAGAGGGAAAAATCATCTTTTAAAAATAACTCTAAATCACATTCACTGAATTAAAGGGAAAAAACCTTTTTATTAAGTTTAATTTAGTAAAGAAAATCCTATTGTTATCAAGTGTTTTTTTTCTTGTTTTCCATTTAAAATTGTCTTTTAAAACAAGATACATTTACTTAAGAAGCAACATATAAGATATTTAGACATGCTTTAAGAGAATGTCTTAAATTTAAGTGTATTTTGTATATAAGTGTATTTCTTCACTTGGTTATACTTCTGCGAGTGCAGTAAAGAAAAAATATACTTATTTTAAGATCTCTAAAAGCGAATCTAAATATCTTATATGCTGCTGCTCGGGTGAATTCATTTTTTATTAAAAGATTTTAAAATATTTGTATTTTTAATATTATATTCAACATTCTCAGATAACAATTTGTCTTCTGCAGTATAGCTGCTAAAGTATTTGGATGTTTTTTTGTGTGGCAGGGAAGAGGGCGGGGCCGGGTTATGCTGTACACCCGGCCCCTAATCAGGCTAATCAAGCCCTTGAGAGGGATAAAGTCCACCGAAGGCGGCAGTTCCGGAGAGAGAGAGAGTTACGGGCAGCTGCCCGACATGTGTTTGTCTTTTTGTTCAGGTTAATCATTAAATTATTATTTATGTTGTTATGCCGGTTCTCGCCCCCTCCTTCCCCTTTTACCTTGTTTCACTGGTGCCGCAACCCGGGAAGGAGGAGGAGAGAACCGTCTAAACAACATAAATCTTATCCTTCTCGAGGGCTTGATTAGCCTGATTCGGGGCTGGGTGTGCAGCATCACGACCCGGCCCCACCCTCCTCCCTGCCACAAGGAGTTTTAGATATTTAGATTGGAAAACAAGTCAAAACAAAAACAAATCATAGGCGTATTTTTTTGCAGTGTATATTGGGGCAAAGACTCTGTTCTTTGTTCACTTCAATCTGTTCACTTCAATCCATCTCACGAAAAAACAAACTTTCTCATATTAATAAAACTGCGTATTACCAATTTTCTTCATGATAAGAAATGCACAGAGATATTAATGAAATAACTGTCGTGACATATCTCACCGGTCCCTGTGACAGCTCAAGATTCTGTATACATCAAACAAAACTGTGTCTATATGGTCTGCGGTCAATGACCATTTCTGCCTTTCAATCATTTTGCACATTCTCATAGTATTGTAATTGCAGCGAATTATTGAAACTTCAAGCCATTTGTATGCCATGTTGTTCATAACATTTGTCAGTTGAGGGCGCTATTTTGCTTCTGTTGTCCCATTGTACCGTTTCTGCAATAAATGGTATAAACTCATTTGGTTTCTTTAGAGTGCGTGGTTTTGGAAAGAGCTTACAGCACCTTTAAGCGCTCGTGCAGGTTGAGAGCGATGCATGCTGTCATAGCAACCATGATACATTCTGTTACCATTTGTCCTAAAAAGACTGTCTCCTTTAAATAAAGCTAATTCTAGTTGAGGATGCTCGGTATACCGCTGCCTACAAAGGAACATTTCAAAGCAAGACAGCTGCAGAGTGCTAGATGGCGCTATAGGAAGTGTAATCAAGCTTGAAATCATGATCGCCAAGGAAATTGCAGATGTCAAGATTTTTATTTATATTTTAAGAGTTAAATTTTGGTCTGTTATCACCCAAAACTGACTGGATTGCTTCAGAAGACATGGGTTAAACCACTGGAGTCTTATGGATTACTTTTATGCTGCCTTTATGTCCTTTTTGGAGCTCTGAAGTTCTGGTCACCATTCACTTGCATTGTATGGATAACAGAGCTGAAATATTCTTCTATAAATCTTTGTTTGGGTTCAGCAAAATAAAGAAAGTCATACACATCTGGGATTTCATGAGGGTGAGTAAATGATGAGAGAATTTTTCATTTTTGGATGAACTATCCCTTTAATTCTCAACAGTACATAGTTTTATATTTCAAACCCCAACAAACTTAATTTTATTAAATGTTTTACTTGCTGTGTACCTGCACTATCTTTAAAATATATGACATTTGGCTTGATAGTTTGCTATCTAATGCAATAAAATTCATACTCCTCCACGTGACGTGGGACTTTACCAACAAGCCTGCATCATCCCTCTCATGAGCACGCATCACAGAGATGTACGGAAGCGAAAATTTGTAGTTAACCAGTTGGTATGCAATCGTTCGCACTCAGGAGTGACGTCACTCTGTTTAGATTTAATATATAATTTACCATCTATAAATGTAATTAATGTTAAATTATACATCTTTTCAAAGGTCTATTGGTTCAATATTGCTATACGATCTCCGTTTCACGATAGCAACGCTCCATAAACAGCAATTTAGTTATTTGTGCCAGGAGTTCATACCTTTATGAAATCGCGATCGACAGATGAATCCAGTTCAACACACTTGGGTCAATTGTCCATGACAAGCGTTCATTGAAAAACATCCAATAGCACTTTTTGTCCATAAAAGTGATAAATCTGAGGAATATTGATATATTCTCCATTGTTTACATGAGATCTCTCCTGAAAGAATTACCCTTCCTCATCGTTCTTCAACAAACTATGCAATCTGAGCAGCATTCATGTTGTAAAACTGTATATTGTCTTATATATATTAGAGTCTTATAAACAAAATGAGCCTGTCTCCAAAGTCTGTTTTTAAAAAAGTGGCGTAGTTTTATTCATAATAGCCAAGCAGTGCGGTTAGATTTTGTGCCGTCTTGAAAGGCGGAGCCTTAATTTTACTCTGTATGCTTCCAGCGATGTTCAGAGAAAATAGCTTGCAGTAACCTCATTTTTTGTTAGATCATCTTCAAATTTGAAACGTAACTTCTTTATACTTCTGGCTTTGAGATCATTGTATTTCTGGGTTGTCTTGGCACTTTTATTATTGTTTTTGTAGATTATAAAACATGTTCAGCACAACATATTTCCATTACTATAAACTTCAGCTTCTCTAACTTTAAAAATGAACAACATATATTAATTCTGAAACTTGGGAAATAAAGCCCAAAGTGTCTTATTTCAAAAGATACTACAACTGTGTCCATATTCCAAAGGGTTCAGTAAATACAACCATTTAAGTTCAGGTTTGTCATTTTCATGGTTTGTGCTCAAAAGGGGGGTGCGTATCAACAGGTTAAAAAGTATAGTTTTGTTTCTCAACATAATCAATCGTTTGCATTCAGAAGAACTTTATTTGTCGAATGAAGTTGTGTGGATTATTTTGATGCACCCTAAATATGCATTTTGCGCCGTCAAAAAATGGAGTACATCCACTTGCATTGTTTAGAGGTGGAGGCCTTAATGAAATTCTAAAAGTCTGAAATTCTGTTTTGATTAAGAAAGAAACTGTTGGGTGGCCTGAGGGTGAGGAAATTATTAGCAAATTTTCATTTTTGGGTGAACTATTCCTTTAACAAGTACCCATTCCAAGCTCGCGATGGGAGAAAGGCGCCTCTGGTTGTTCCTTGGAGGGGACTGAGGCGTACAGGCTACATATGGTTAGGGGCGTGGTTAGGGCATCTGCTGCCTCTCAGGAACAAATGAGGCCCCTTTGAGCGATGGGCTTCTAAGCTACACACGTTTACCGCATTTCAAACACCACAGCAGAAGAAGAAGAAGAAAAGAAGAAGAAGAAGAAGAAAAGAAGAAGAAGCAGTAGCAGTAATTGTGTTGGCTCGCCTCCTGGCGGTAGACCGCGACAGCACTCGTCACACACACACACAGGCGCTTGATGACAGACGGGGAGGGGGAAGCGGAGAGAAGTGTAAGCCCCGGATCCATCTTCAAGACAGAAAACAGGGAAAGAGAGACCACGTCCCACTTTTATTTCGTTTTTAGCGGCATCTTTCCCACTCACAGGCGTCAGGGAGCCCGAGGAGGGGGCTGTGTCATTGTCTGTAGGATGTCCCGACATGAAGGTACGTGCGAAAAAACAGACGAGGGCCGCGTCGTTGGGCTTGAACGTTAGGCCAGTGCTGACCCGCGGGTTGCCATGTTTTCAGTTCAAATGCTTCGGGAAAAACTCGTCATGGCGGCCTCCATGAATTTAGCAGCATTTTATGAACTTATAAGGTGTGAATAGCGCATAGGGCGTTTTCTAGGAGCGGGGCCTGTGTGCGAGGCCTGCTGCGGCTCGGCAGGACTGAGTGCGACTGTGTTCCCGCAGGTAGACCGTGGAGAGGTCAGGGCTTCGGTTGGGCCTGCTTTAAGACACTTATTTCACAGTCTTATTGGTTAAAGTAGCCATGCCCTGTTAGAATGACGGTTACTGGCCGGAACTCAGCCCGGTAACCGGTTATAAAGACACCGTGGCCGCTCCGGAGCGCATGTTAGTGTGTTTGTATATATATGTGTGTGTGTGTGTGTGTTGAGCCGTCTTGAGTAATGTCATGTTTCAGGCCAGCACATGTGAATGACTTGCACGTCTGGATTTAGCATTAGCGGGTATCAAGCCGTAGCAGTGATTGCTAACGGACCTTTTTCTCTTGTTTCTGGAAACACGTCTATATTTTTATATCTGGCCGTTCAGAATTTCAGTACATTACGTTTAGATATTAGCGTGGACCAAAGAAGATATTCAGCATTCAACTGTTGCCTAGTCTGGCTTTATCATGTGACTCCAGACACATTTGTGCTGTTAAAAGTCACTTTGGACGATTAAGTGCACTTAAAAGTCTGCAGAACCTCTGTGAGGTCTGTCAAGTTAGTAATAATACTTTTGAAACCTTGTAACGTTGCCACTGACATTGGGACATTGGGATTGGGATCTCAAGCCAAACTGGGTTGTTTAGGTACAGGTAACTAACAAAAAGTTCAATAGTATTACCATGTTTTTATTTATTTTTTGGGACATATAACCTACCATGGTTCATGAACATGGCAATCATTCAGTGCCATAGTATATAACAAACCACCATGGTCTTGGGGTGAAAGGTGGTAATGATTCAAGGGGCCCAAAGGTACTGGGGGACTCAAAACAAATTCAAAACTGTATTTCTTTAATAAGGGGTCCAGAGCAATATACTGTCACAGGGCCCAGAATACCTTGCATTAAAAAGAGGCCATCCCAAATCTGTATGACTTTCTTTTTTTCTGCTGAACACAAACATTTTTAGTAGAATATTTCAGCTCTGTAGGTCCATATAATACAAGTGAATGGTGGCCAAAACTTTAAAGATCTCAAAAGCACAAAGGCAGCTTAAAAGTAATCCATACGACTCCAGTGGTTAAATCCATGACTTTACATGAGATATGATAGGTGTGAGTGAGAAACACATTACTATATTTAACAGTGTTCCCACCAAAATTCATGGAAATTCATTTGCTATGTAATTTCCCAGGCCGATTTCTCTTTCTAGTCCAACCCTGGCCACATTGGAGGGTTTTCGAGCTTGAACTGCCCGTTTAAGGTCCTGCCACAGCATTTCAATCGGATTCAAGTTAGGACTTTCACTAGTCTAGGCCACTACAAAACTTTAATTTTGCTTCGTTAGAGCCATTCAGAGATGGACTTACTCCTATGCTTTGGATCATTGTCTGTCTGTATAATCTAGTTGCACTTGCACTAGGGCTGGGTGACTTGTATTCAATTATATCTCGATATTTTCAGCCTGTTGACTATATTCGATAAATATCTAGATAATTATGTATTTGCTCTAAAATGTGTTTTTGTTAGTTTTTTTTATCTGAGGAACCATGATTTATTCCAAACAGTTATTGTAGCCAAGTAGATTAAATATTTTCAAGACATTAAATTAAAATATGATTAGTTTTTTTTTCTTTTGATTGATTATTCCGAATAAATAATCAAATATGACCAATTTGCCATTTTTATGTTATTTTGTTTAATTGTGCAGCCCTGAAGGATCGTGAAATGTCTACTCATTCGCTCTTTATGAAACTTAATGGCCAAATGAAAGCGCATTAAAATAATTACGAAATTTATGATATTGATGAATTTTACATTATTATTACAAAATTCTCTCGATTATATCGTTAATAGTCGATATATCGCCCAGCCCTAGCTTGAGCTTCAGCTCATGGACTGAGGACCAGACTTTCTCCTTTAGTATATTCTGGTTGAGAACAGAATGAATGTTTAACTCAATTATTGTAAGTCACCCTGCCCTGAAGCAGCAGTCTCCACACCATCACACTACCAGTAGTACCACTAGAATTGTGGAATTCTGTGTTTGATATACTCCAGATGTAACGGGAACCCTGTCAAAAACTTAAGACGAGTCTTAATGTTCTTCTGGGTTAATAGTGGTTTTTGGCCAGTGTCTTTCTGATAGTGGAGTCGTGAACAGCGACCTTTATTGATGCGAGAGAGGCCTGCAGTTCCTTGGCTATTTTGTGACTTCCTGGATGAGTCGTCACTGTGATCTTGGAGGAATTTTGGAAGGCCGGCCACTTCTGAGAAGGTTCACTACTGTGTCAAGTTTTATCCGTTTGGAGATGATGGCTTTCACTGTGGTTCTTTGGAGTCCCAGAGCCTTTGGCTTTGTAACCCTTCCCAGACTGATGTATTTCAATCACCATTTTCCATATCATTTCTGGAATTTCTTTCGACCTTGGCGTGAAACTTTTTAGCCAAATTCATGCTGCTGAAAAAGTTAAATTTAGGTGTTGATTTGATTTAACGGGGCTGGCAGTAATCAGGGCTGGGTGTGTCTAGGGGCAAATACCAGGGGTGCACCAATCGATCGGCCACCGGTCGAAATCTGCCAACTTTCGTCTTAAATCTGTTATCTGCCGATTATGCTTGGATTATGTTTAGATCTTTTTGCAGCACGCAGGGAATCATGCGTACACTGCTACTCTAATGAATGAGTGCTTTCTCAGCTCTTGATGCATGGCTAAGTGGCCTTTGGAGGGTGAACTGTTGTCAATTCTAAGCATTCACAAATTTAAACTTTCAGACATGATGTAATTCACATGAATATGCTGTTTAGTTTTTAAAAATGTGTAAGAATTACATGCGTATGAATATTAGGTTGCCCGTTTTCTTGAGTCATTATGGTAGTTATTCTGAGTCATTGCACAGTGAGTAGGATGAGGATAAAGAGGCTACTAATAGGTATAAAATTTAATTAAAAACAAATAAACATGCAAATACCAAATCTGATTACACGTGATGTAACGAGTCGTGACAATCAGACATTGTGTGGAGCGATAGAGACTGTTTGAGCAATCTTGAGCACTTTCAGCTTCACTACCTTCAATATGCTCACTCGCGGTGTCAATCAAACATGCGGCTCTCCAGGTGCTCTCAGTATCTCATCATCAGTCACTCATCTCAGCACTATTCTGTGAGGATCCCAATTTAAATCAGATCAATGTTTATCAAATAACTTATGAAAACATGGATTTAACCACTGATGTCATATGGATTACTTTTATTTACTTGCATTGTGTGGATCTACAGAACTGATATATTCTTCTTAAAATCATGCATATGACTTAAAAATCTAGGAGTGAGTAAATGATGAGAGAATTTTCATTTTGGGGTGAACTATTCCATTAAGACAACATGTACTGAAATCTGTATAATGTGATGACAGAGGTTGTTCTTATTTAGGGTGTTGTTAATATTATTGATATGTTCATTGCTTTCTTTTTATGGCTGTCTCTCAAAACCTAGTGAACTGCCTAGCTAGACAACATCTTTGTGCATCATATGTGCCCAAAAGTGCTGTCTAGGTAGGCTTCTAATTGGGTTTCAAGACATTTAAAATATGATTAGACAAGTTGATAATTGCTCAAACTAGTTTTGTTTTCCTGGCTGGTGTCTACTTATCGTGGATCAGAGAAGTTGCCGAAACATTTCCATTTTTTTATCAATATGATGGGTTTGAAATTAAGAATATAAATGATCTTTTGTACTTGAACTTGTACATAAGCTTCAGAATGTTTACCTTCTCTTGTGGTGTGACTGAAAGCATGTGGCATCAGCAGTGTAAGAGACATGGGTTCAGATCCCACATTGAAACCAGGAAGTAATTGCTTCCGCATTATCACAGTTGGAGGTTGTGTTTTTCCTTTTAACATTAAGTTTTTACTCCACTAATGGATGGTTAGGTTTGGTGTTGGGTTAGGGTGTACAGTTTATAAAATATTTATTCCTCTTCACTGTATTACAGTCTGTACACATGAAAACAACTCTCTTCACAACTAGGGTTTTCACGATTACCACTGTTAGTGGTCAACGGATATATTGCTGAGGTCAATAAATCGGCCGATATTCTGACTTTAATTATCTGCATCAGCTCTGAAAATTGCCTTCTTGCATGTAAACGACCAGTCACGGTTCGTTTTTTTGTTACGTGCCATCGTGTTACTACAATAATAGACCGGTGTGCAACAGTCTCATTTAAACGATCCACATATCAGCTGCGGCAGATGCGTTTGAGCTCATAATGTTAAAGTGCTCACCTGTTTCATTCTCCCTCTCTCTCCACAACAGTTCCCTGTAACTTTTAACAATCTGGTCTAATGATTAAAAGGTAAACATCATGTACCATCTGAAAATATGCGCATATCTCGTTTTAACTGACGTAATTAGCCTCACTCAACTTCAGCAGATCAGCATCCTGTGGATAGCTCGTATATCTTCCTCTGAAGCACGTATTCTATCAACCAGAATCAAAAACATCAGGATCAAAAGTTCCTCTGATTCACAAATCATGACTGTCCATCTGTAACAATCCAAGTGTGCGATCCAGGTAGTTTAAACTGTCAGGAGATTGAGGCTTGCGCTGGATCTGCCTGAGCGTGAGTGCAACTCCATTGCCTCCGGAGGCTGTACAGAGGTACGATGAAAATAAGGTGCTTTTCATCTGTTTGAAGATCAGTTTCCTTAAGAGTTCCATTCATTCAAAACAGCTGTCAGTTGATCAGCCATCAGCTGATTAGGCAGCAAGGTAGCAAGTCAGCTGACTATGTTTTCGGATGCAGCCCAAAATAAACGCGCTTCACGTGTGCAATAAGTAATGTCTTATTCACTATCACTGTATTTACAATTAGTTTATTCTGTAATTGAGTAAATGAGATTGCTAACGTGGACATGCCATCCGTGGTTGCTGGACTACTGTGTGTCCTGTGTATTTTCCTCTTACTAATATATTAACAATTTCTTAATGTGCAAATAAATTACTAAAATTGGATGACTAAACTATCTACCATTTAAAATACAATATGATTTTTTTTTAGTTTTGTGTGAAATTGAGTACATATAGTGCTAAATAAGAGTTTATTATTTTTCTAGCAATTTTGTTTTTAATTTATTACATTTTGTGATATATTGGCATTGCATCAGCCACCCTGCTCTCTGGATATCAGCATTGGCCATTTAAAAAAAAAACCATATCGGTCGACCACTAACCACAATATTTTTTTTCATATTGTTCAGTATCTATATTTATCACAATATACATTTCATACCATTAATGGGGAAGGAAATGCCTTCCACATGTTTATTAGACCTCAGCAATATATGTAAACAACTTGTTTGTTAACAAGTTAAATCCACAGGTTAAGCTACCTTTTAATTTGAAGTTCAAGAAGTATACTCAGTTTGGTATTTAATCTTGCACAAGATTTTACCAATTTTACCCTAGAACGCATTATCCAATATTTCACTATAATACAGAATTTAAAAGGGAGCTGGGCATTTTCGAGTTAACTGACAGCCTATGTCTGTATTCCAAAGCTGATTGACACTCTTAACTGTAATGCAGGACTTCCTTTTCTACATCTGCCATAATAGGCATTCCAAATTTCTCCCATTCTTTTTTAAACAAGTGGTCTGTCTCAGCTAAGCACAGTCTTTGTTACACTAGTTCATTATGTGTTTGAGCTGATATCATGATGGCATCCTGAACAGTTGTTGCCTGGCAAATAATGCACGCAGACAAGACCGAGTGAGAGCAGCTCGCTGCACAGCCACTGCCAAAATTGCCACACAACTATATAGGAAAACGGACGTGTATTTCACTGCTGCTCATCATCAGGTGTTGTATTTTAAAAATTCAAAGCTATTGCAATCCGTAACTTACCTTTTATCTGTAATGTTTTGTCTTGAATCTACTTTTTCAATAAACAGAATTATTAATAATTCAAATCCAAATATGATTTTAGGTGATCAATCCAGAAATGCTTGAGAGAGAACTGCAATGCTTTAGTTAATTGATTTTGCATAAATAGTGTCTTGTTCCGATATTTTAAAAAAAATAGTTTCAAATGTTTTTTTGTTGTTGAAGCAAATAGGGATTTCCCTCCTTGATTTAGAAATAGTGGGATGTGTAGTTATGTGTGGTTTGTTTACAAGACTTCGCTCTAAAAAGACCACAAAGATAATTTGGCAGAACTGGAAGGAAAAAGCTTGAAAAAACCTTTCCAAAGCTCAGTTTTTGAACCCGAAGATATGTAAAACCACAATCAAAACTGAAAAAATAAGACTGAAAATCTATTAAATATTTAATCTCAGAAATTAAGATGCTATTTGACTTAATTTCACAAATGTATGTGTCAATAAGTTATTTAAATCCATTAAAATTATTTGTGCTTCCCAGCAGTGTATGGCAGCAGTTTTGAAGTGTTTAAAGAATTCACTGGTTTATATGGGTCCATGCTTCATTAGCATGCATCCCAAATCACATACTAGCTGTTGTAGAGATAGTAGGGCCCAATGAAATCCGCAAAAAATTTTCTCTGCAAATTCTGTTTCCCGTTTATTTTTGGAAATCCGTGTTTTCTTTAATTATATTTTATCATCAAAAAACTGTCTAATCAAATTAATTCATAGAACTGAATCAAATTAAAACACAACAGGTAATTTTCAACATACCATTGCATTATTTTTATCAAATGAAGAGCTCCTATTCAGATCCTCACATTAATCCAAAACCCAACAGAGCATCACAGTATTAAAGGGTCATTGAACACTAAACTACATTTTCTGAGATGATACCAGATATGTATGTTACACATGATAGGAGACAATTTAAGCATCCATTAATTTTAAAAGGAAAGTTGGTAATTTACTGATTTTGTGCACTAATTTTGTCTTAAGGGTTTAATATCAACATTGAGTTAATATCACACATTGTGACGTTTCCATGTGCTATAGTTCATCAGTGTCTCGACATTCATGAGACTGCATGGCCTTATCCTATAAGAAAGCACTGTCTCGTGATTATTCATTAAACCATGTGACCAGCAGTTCAAACTCAGAAACGCTTCAGTTGAGAGAGTTGATACAGGGAAGCATCATGACTGAGAATTCCCGCATTGCTGATGGGGGGACAGGACAGGCTTGCAATCAATGGCAAAACCTTGTTCACGCAACAAGCATTTTATTAACCTGAGGGTTTCGAGATATGCAGTGAGGTGGAGATATAGATAGATAGATAGATAGGTATGTATATGTGTGTCAGAAGTTTACATACACTTTGTTAGTATTTGGTAGCATTGCCTTTCAATTGTTTAACTTGGGTCAAATGTTTTGGGAGCCTTCCACAAGCTTCTCACAATGAGTTGCTGGAATTTGGCCCATTCCTCCAGACAGAACTGGTGTAACTGAGTCAGGTTTGTAAGCCTCCTTGCTCACACATGCTTTTTCAGTTCTGCCCACAAATATTCTATCGCGTTGAGGTCAGGGCTTTGCGATGGCCACACCAATACCTTGACTTTGACCTTAAACCATTTTGCCAGAACTTTGCAGGTATGCTTGGTGTCATTGTCCATTTGGAAGACCCAATTTGTGACTGAGCTTTAACTTCCTGGCTGATGTCTTGAGATGTTGCTTCTCATTTCTAAAACTGTCCTTTCCTTCGCATCCTTTTAGCTGCTCTTAGGATACGAGGAAAAGATGCAAGTGAAAGAAAGTGGATGGAGGAATCTAAGTGAAATGTATTTGTAAAATGAAATGTCCCGCTTATTCAAGCGTCATTTCAGAGTGTCGCTTTTGCGCTGCTGCAGTACCTCAGAGCATTTGTCTTTGTTTTTCAGATTTCATTAATTGATATATTAAGAATAAATCCTAATAATTTGTTGCACTGTGGTGAAACATTAATTAAAACTTGTGTCAGATGTGAAGGGGAGAAGTATTTATGCGTGCATCTGCTGAGATCGACACAAAAGATTTCCACATAGACTCAACCTGCGCATCCTCACTCAATTCTCCTCGGTTTCCTCTCTTCCTTTCAATAACTTTTCATATAAACATGCACATAGATTGATGTGTTTTTGGCATGTTTTGCAACTATTAAAAATGGTTCATTGTGCTGCATCTGCCTTTTTTAGTGCAAGAATGCATTTGGTCTGAACTGCAGGGTCAGAAATGAAAAAGCACTGAAGGTGGCAAAAATGACCCTGAAAATTTAAATGTGGGGGCAAAATTGTTTTATAAAAATGCCACATGATTTCTATTTTGGATATATTTCGTATTATTCTAGACCTAGTATATACGTATTACATGAAATTATTTGATCATTTAAATTTATAGGTAACCACATATCTGATTATTCATGTTTGTATTTTAAGGAATTTATTCATTTGAAATATTTGATGCATCACAATGATGTCATATCATATTTGGTATGGTTAGAAAAAAATATGCTCATAATTTTCACCATAATGGTGAAAAATGCCCCTTAAATCAACTTCAACTGGCTTAATAGAAAAGTTCATTTCTGACACTAGTCTAAAGAGCCTCTTTTAGATGGGCTTTAGCCAGTTGTTACATAAATGCTATACATACTCAAAATAATAATCATAAAAAAATGCTTCAGTGTTGTTTTGCCTATGTGTACTGTCTATTGAATCGTTTACCCTGGGTCAGTCCATCTCAGTCCAACCTATACAGGTTGCTTGACCATTTTTAATTTAATTGAGTGATTACCTCATGTATTGCAAAACCACCAGTTTTTTTATTAGTTTTAACCACGATGGCCATCTTTGTTTATACAGCTGTTTATGGAAACGTATCTCTAGAGCACATTACATGGTACGTGTACATATATAAACATTTTGTGCGTTCTTGTTCCTTAGACTTAGAACTCCTAATGTATTGCTCAAGATTGCTCAAAGTTCCAATTTTATGGTCCGTTTATAATGGGAAGGGTATGAGTCTCAAGTTTTTGTTTTTTTTAGGGGGTATCTAGGTAAGGTTAGTGTGCATGCAGTAGTGTTGGGTTCGAGTTCACCTTAGTTGAGTCCGAGTCAAGTCCGAGTCTTTAAACAATCAAGGTTGAGTCCGAGTCCGAAAGTGGCCGAGACTGTCTCAAGATCGAGTCATAACAGGTCGAGTCCGAGTTGAGTCTGAGTCAGAATTAATCTGTCCATGAATCTGAATTCAAATTGTAACCATAAACTCAACATCAATATTTTAAGCTTATTTTTTTATTTTTTTACTTTCATAACCAAAACACAATTTTCAATATAAATGTAACAAACACCTCAATATTTTTGATTGGTTTCCTGCTGAACAAACTTCCAATTGGTTTCAGATTGAAGGCATATGCTTTAGGTGTATGAAGACAAAACTGTCCTTCAACACACTACTTATTGCATTCTGTTGACATTTCAACTATTTGTTGCTTTTTTCCCCTCCACTCAAACATAGACTAAAGAAAGTGAAAGCTGCATTAATCATTACAACTAGTTATCATTGTTTAGAATTTTTATTTATTTTATTTCTATTCATTTTCAATTTGTCTTTTCAATTTAGATTACTTTTATCTAAAATGATCCCTATCTAAAGAAATAATATATACTGAGATTTCTGCCGACTGATTTGGGAAAATTAGTCAACACAGTAGTAATTAGTACTCGCCGAGAAGTTACATCTCACAACTTGACTGCTAATGCTACATCCTAGCCAACTGCTAATATTAGGGCCAATTGACATGGACATGATTGGTATTTGCGGAAAACATGGGGAAGTTCTACACACTGCTTGTGCACCTAAAACCCTGATGTTATTGTCTGTGTTTTAAAAATTAAGAGGTATCATAAAAATGTATTTAGTATTACCTTGAAGAAGCTATTTGAAGATACTCACATACTCCATATTCCACATGATAGAATTGCCAGAAACAGAATTGAAATGAATGATGTTTACATTCCTTGGTTCTAAAGGATTGGTTCACCCAAAACTGAGAATTCAGTCATTGTTTACTCACCCCTGTGTTATAACACCATATGATTTTTCTTAACATAAAGGGAGAAATTGTGGGAAAATAAATAAATAAATAAACAATTGTGCTCTGTGATGTCACACAATGGCAGTTTCTGGTTATCACTTCAATCTTCGAAAGGACACAAAAGAATAATTCAGAAGTCAAATTATTGTATGTAACATGTCTTGTTCTGAAGGAATACGATAAGTTTTGGTGAGATAGATAGATATATCGCAATATCAAATTACATCGGCAACCCCCCGGGCTGAGGGATCGGTGAATATTCTTGCTTTAGTGATTTTTGCATTGAAAATTAAATACATTTTTAAATTTGAATAGCACTCCAAATGAAACGAAAAACCAAATAAAATAATGAAGTGATCAAACAAATTATCTATAAGTAACAACCTTTCCATTTACCATCAGGCAAGTGTCCGTCTAAACAACATGCAGTTGGAAAATTACTTAAACAAATTAAGACAAAAACAATAATAAATGTAAAAATAATAATTATGATGTTAATAATCACTGAATATAAATCATGGTTCAAGGTGAACGTGTTTTTGTGTTATTTTATGTTTTAATAACAGATGTATATGCTGCAGTGTTGTGGTCACAATGAACTGCTCTGTGGAAATAAAGTGAACTGAACTCAAAGCACCTCCTGAGCTGAGATGTCTGAGGTCATTTGCGGCACTCATAGACGTCATACTGTTCTTGCAATAAATACAATTTGTAAGTCTGAAACAAAGAAAGTGTCAGAACCTTTTACACACGTGTGTTTCACGAGACTTCATGCCTCCGTACAAACAGCGTGTCATACATGCGCATTGACACTTTTCTGTCATCTGTTCTTAATAATATAATAAAGTGTGTATCTTCAAGTGTGTGTCTACGGGCACATTATTTGTAATATTAATTTGATGATAATAATAGCCTTATTATAATAATAATAATACTAATAATAATTGAATACATTAATGGGGAAATAAGCCAAATATCGTCTTGACATCATCAAAGGCATCAGCTATTGGCAATGACTCAGACCATCATTGATCCTTGAGATCATCGTCTGTCAGCACAACCTTAATGTGCATTTCTCTCTATAAATTAACAAAACATTCAGACAGTCTCCTCGCTGTTTTTCCGACACATTCAGGATCATTTCAGCTTTTGCCAGTGTCGCTGCAGCTCGCTTCGTGCATGCGCTTGTAAAATTTGTATGGTAAAGGGTCATTATTTAGGTGTAGTATTTTAGTGTTAGCAATGTTACTTAAAACATTCTTTCTCAGCCCTGGAACTCAAACCATTTTCTGTTTACCCCCCCCTCCCCCCCCTTATATATTTACACAGCAAAGGTTAGTAAGTGATTTTATCACACTAAAATCATGTTAACACATATTGTTTATGACTTGTGGCTATAATTTTGAAACACTATTTTAATGTTCACAAATTGGCCCCCATTCATTTTCATTGTGTGTCGCTGTAACCCCGATCTCTGCCACATTATGCCACAAACACATCTGATTTCAATTGTTTTATCCTCACTGTAAAACGTTGACTTCAGATCAATCACATTAATTCTAAAAAAAGGCTAGACACAACGCAACAAATACAGTTTAACAGAAAGCATGTGTCTAAATATGCTTTTAAAGTTATTTTTAAAGGTAATTCTAATCCATTATACTTTGTCAAATTCTCTGTCTGTTAGCTGTCCGTTCTGTGGGTGGGCTGAAAAAAAAAATGGAGTATTTGTACACAGCCCTGACTTTGTAAATGGGATAAAACAAAGTGGAACAGACCAATCCACACAACACTACTCCAGCCAATCAGCAACAGGGTGGTTCTTGCACGTGCACAGGATGGGGGGGTAAGGGTAGAGCAAGAGGGGAAATTCATTAGTAGAGCAACAGCAAATCTGGCTGATGCAAACTTTCTAAACTCCAAGGAGGACAAATGGTTTAGAAACAGAACAATATAAAAAGGTCAGATGAATATTAACCAAAAAAGAAGGATTAACATTTCGGCAGGTGAGTTGTCACACACTCCTTAGCGGATTCAGACTTCCATGGCCAACATCCTACTGTCTATATCAACTAACACCTTTTCTGGTGCCTGATGAGTGTCGGCATCGGGCGCCTTAACCCGGCGTTCGGTTCATCCCGCAGCGCCAGTTCTGCTTACCAAAAGTGGCTCACTAGGCATCTCGCGTTCCAAGCCAGCAAGCCGGGCTTCTTACCCATTTAAATTTTGAGAATAGGTTGAGATCGTTTCAGCCCCAAGGCCTCTAGTCATTCGCTTTACTGGAAAAAACTGCGGTGTTTGATAAGTCGAGGGCTAGGAGCAGCGTCAACATCAATGAGGCTTTTCTGCAGTGGAGAGACCTCAGCGAGGTAAAAAGCTTGAATGCAGAAATTGCTCTCATCTATAACAAGATACATTTACTTGAGAACCAACTTGTAAGATATTTAGACTTGCTTTAAGAGAATGTCTTAAATTTAAGTGTATGTTGTATATAAGTGTATTTCTTCACTTGGTTATACTTCTGCGAGTGCAGTAAAGAAAAAATATACTTATTTTAAGATCTCTAAAAGCGAGTCTAAATATCTTATATGCTGCTGCTCGGGTGAATTCATTTTTTATTAAAGGATTTTTAGATATTTTAAGATATTTGTATTTTTAATATTATATTCAACATTCTCAGATAACAATTTGTCTTCTGCAGTATAGCTGCTAAAGTAAATGTACATTGTTTTAAATGATTTTTAGATATTTTTATTGGAAAACAAGCCAAAAAAGTCTTGCTAATTTTCTACACTATAAGAAATGCACAGTGACATATATTATGATTCAATAAGTCTTGAGCCATCGTGTTATAATCTAGCTTTAGTAAGTACGCGCTCGAGGGACGAGCGTCCCTGTGACTGTGTGTGTATCAGCCGGGTGCAGTTTCAATCTCTCCCCCTTAGATCGGGACATTCGCACAACTCATAGAAGAGTTGCAGACCGCACAGAGAAATGCCAGATTTGGAGTTTGTAGTTATTTACATGATCTGCTTCCGTATTATTTGAACTTTAATAAAGCTATAACGCATTAAATATAACTGCATTTAAGATGTTACACCGGGGTGTTTCCTTTAAAGAGCTCCGGCTCTGCTTATTCCACACAAGAGTGCTTCTGTATTTGCTTATTTGTTATTTTTGTATAATTCCCATGTACTTGGCGATCTACATCACCTGAAGCTGTTTGCAAAGTTTAGAGTGCATCTGGACTGTGATCAGTGTAATTCTTCCTCTCCTTGTTCAGGCGCGAGCTGCAGTGCTTCTCTCACACATCATCATTACAGTTTAATGTGTTCCCATGTTACGTTAAATGAGATCAAACGACTATTCGACAATTACAATTTTTGTCGACAACTTTTTATTATTGACGTTGTTGATAACGTCGACTAATCGTTTCAGCCCTAGAACCCATATATGCTGTTGTTGTGATGTTAGATTTAGTAGCAGAGAGATGTGAGTGTCTGGAGCTGGTGTGCGTAAAACTGTCTCACGTGCATGAATTTGGGTGGCGGAGCTTCCAAAGGAGCACCGAAGGGAGGGGTGTGTTTGTTCGGGATTATTTTACTGTGTTATTTTATTTCATTCAGTATCAATTAAAAAAAATATATCGGTTGATTAATCTGATATTGGCAGGTACAACCCAACTTAGTTATCGATAAAATCCACTATCGGTTGACCTCAACATTATATTTGGACTTAGTTCTAAGTCATAGGAACAAAAATGTGCAAAATGTTTAGATATGTACATGTACTGTTTAATGTGCTCTGTAGATAAGTTTTTGTTCCAAGGAGCTAGGACCATCCTGAGCCGAGATATTGAGGTTTCCGGAAACGGCTGTATACCAAAATTTGTTATGTGCCATGATACAAAGATGGCCATCATGGTTAAACCAAGTAAAATAAAAATCAAATCCAAATCACTGAGATCACATTTTTTCCCTATTCTGATGGTTGATGTGAACATTACATTTACATTTGCATTGCACTTATTACAGGGACATTCCCCCCGAAGCAACTTGGAGTTGAGTGCCTTGCTCAAGGACACAATAGTGGTGGCTGTGGGAATCGAACAGGCAACCTTCTGCTTACCAGTTCTGTGCTTTAGCCCACTATGCCACCACCACTCTGACTGAAGTTCCTGACCCTTATCTGCATGATTTTATGCACTGCACTGCTAACATAGGATTGGCTGAATAGATAATCACATGGATGATTGTTGGTGGCAGACGGGCTGGTTTGAGTATTTCTGTAACTGCTGATCTCCACACACAACAGTCTCTAGAGTTTACTCAGAATGGTGCCAAAAACAAAAAAACATCCAGTAAACGGCAGTTCTGCAGATGGAAATGTCTTGTTGATGAGAGAGGTCAACAGAGAATGGCCAGAATGGTTCGAACTGACAAAGTCTACAGTAACTCAGATAACCGCTCTGTACAATTGTGGTGAGAAGAATAGCAGCTCAGAATGCTGTTCTGAGATGTGGGTTGGTGCTGTTTAGGCAGCACAAGGGGACCTACATAATATTAGGCAAGTGGTTTTAATGTTGTGGCTGATTTGTGTATATATTGAATCATTGTAATGTAGAATAGGGAGGTCTGTGGCAATTACCAGCCCCATTAAAATGTTAGTCTTTATAAAATATTGCTATTAAATTCTCTAATAAGTGCAGATGCTAAATCATTGTAGAAAATCATTGACCACATAAAATCATTGTGATGCTCATGATGTTGTTTTATTGTATATCAGCAACAAAACATCAAACAAATTGTAAATATCTAATGTCATCCAGCATTAATGTGGATATTGCTCCTTCAAAGCGAGAGTTTAAATTTGTCCATAATCATTTGTTTTGAGAATATAAATTTGAACCCCTTCTAGTCCATATTCGAATAGTGAGTTGAATACATCTTAAGCAACTGCCTCAATGGACTGTGCTCCTGCTTTGCACAAGGTACCACAACTATGTCAGCCTTCGTCATCCATAACAAGGGAGAGCTTCTTTAAATGTGTTCTCTGCCGCAGTATTTGCTGCAAGTAATATGTAGTGTTGATGTTACATGCAGTTAGTTGTGTTAAAATGCCTTCTGTTCTCATGCAGGTGTGAGCTGTGATGCATGTTTAAAAGGGAACTTCAGAGGGCGCCGATACAAGTGTTTAATTTGCTACGACTACGACCTTTGTGCATCTTGCTATGAAAGTGGAGCCACAACAACTAGACACACCACGGAGCACCCAATGCAGTGCATACTAACCAGGGTAGACTTTGGTAAGTAAAGCCGTCTTTTGACTTCATCAGCTATAAGTTATGATGTTTTGATGGTGCAATAATGGTGATGGTGATTTGGGTTTTATCTATACTCTCTGCAGACTTGTATTATGGGGGAGAGGCATTCTCAGTAGAGCAACCTCAGTCATTTACTTGTCCTTATTGTGGTAAAATGGGCTACACAGAAACATCTCTACAGGAGCACGTCACCTCAGAGCACGCAGAGACCTCTACAGAGGTGGTGAGTACACATGCCATCTTTGTTAAAAAATTTTGGATGAAGTTTGTGTTGCTTTTTTAGTTTTTTTGTTCCCATAAAAACCATTAAATAAAATCATAGTTTTTCCCAAGATCTTTGCTGGCATTTACTCGTGTAATAATTGAAGGTTGACGATATATCAGTTTTACAGACGAATCGGTACTGATAGTTTTTGGAACAGTTATCGGCAAAGGCGATGCAGATATTTTCTTCATGTTCCTTTGTGGCCAGAATCCTTTACCTAATGAATATATAGGCAACAAAAAGCTATATTTTGTAAAAATTTACGTATAGAGCATTGTAGCGGAGCCAATACTCTTGTCGACATCACTGTTTATGGATAAAAGGATAAAAATATGAAAATTAACAAGCGATTATTGATTACCTACTATTGATGAATGATGAACTGCTGTTGATGAATAACTGCTCATACAGCGTTTATTAGCCCATATGACAATGTTTACTTTATAGTAGTGTTGTCACGATACCCTAATCATATCTTACGATAATATACCAGCTAAAGTATCACAGTACCACACGATAGTGTGTTAATTCTTAACACAGTTTTGTCATAGCAAAAGTGGTTCATAAAAACTAGTCATTCCACTTGTTGCTCCGGAAATGGTGAAATTAACTGATGGATGATCTGGGAGAAGGATCAAATGGATTTGTTACATAATACTTTCTGAGTTTGATGTGTAAAAAAATAAAATAAAATCTTTGCCACATCAAAATGGCTTTAAACTTTTATTCCATTATTTCTGTGGTTATTTGATTGTTGGTAACATAAAAATAAAGATTGTTTTGAGCAGACTGAACATCGAAAAGACCGTTTCATTATAGACCTTTTTCACTGGCTGTGATGATGTTTCCACCTTATTTACCAGCGTAAATCTAGCAAACTTTTTTTTAAAATAAGTTTATAATATGCTTTGTGTTATATTACCTTGGAATTAGTTTTAAAAAATTAATTACCACAGCTGCGAGGGGGTTTCAATCACAACTGCTGAGAGAGTGACAGTAAACTTGGAATCTCCCTTTCTGCTGTCTTAATCCTAATATTTTTTTTTCTTCTGGTAAGTCATTCAAATGTAATAGTTAATTTTGTCTTTTGCTCTTGAGGCAAATGGGTACATGAAAATAATATTTGCTGTGGTCTCCCGTTCACATCAGCATCGGCATGTGAGTCTACTTTGTTCATCAAGGAGAGAAAGGGGCAGAAGCGCTATTAATGTATAAAAGTGACTGATGTTTTTAAAGGGGTTTCACATGATGTGTCAGCTGCTGAATACATTCAGTCTATGAAGTGATGCCACTTTACACCAAATATGCTTTTCAGACACGTTTTTACCTTACAAATTATGTCTGTGAGTTCAAAGCAACATTAAAAAATACTGTCCAAATTTATGAAGCCATATTGAATACTTTTAAAAAAAAAAAACTTTTCCGATTATTCAGAGACACCAGTTACTGAATACAGTTATTACATTCACCAAGAAAACGCTAAGACCTTAACATAAACGAGTCTAAAGTAAACTTATAAAATCGCTGTCTTCATTAGTGACTCAAAATGATTCAATGTCTCGCTCATAGCACATAAGATGCTCATTTAGCCAGTTAGTGGCATCTCTAGAAGTGGTCACTGAACTAATCACTAAATGAAACCGAACAAATTTGTTAAACTGATGCAAGCCACATCAAAATACCCTTTATTTTTGCAGCTAATTCTGCACAATTGTGCAGTTGATTTGCAGTACTTAAATCATTAAAATGTGTGAAATTTGTGAAACTGAAATTTGTGCTTATAGCTTAAAATAATATCCCTGAAAAACATGTTTGTGGACCGGTCTCACCGTTTTTGCCCCTCATGAGTTTATAACCCTGTGGTAAACAACAGCACAAATGCAGATTGCACTAGTTTGATTGATTGTATGCCTCTGAGCCCAGGCTAATGTAATCACACCAGTTTAATAGTACATGTGAAAGGGTTAATTGGTTATCTTCCTTTTCCCACCACAGTTATCTGCAAAATCATAAAAATATTGATAATAAACACATGTGACATTTCACACAATTTGAAATTCGGTAACAAAAAGGGACCTTATGTTAAGTTTTGTGACTTGATTACGTCAAGATTTTTGGTGGTACCTTGATGCAGTCTTCACATAAAGACAGTATATGATGCCTTATGTTTTCATTTCCCCATATATTTTTTTACAGTCTATAATAATATAGCAGGCTGCTGTGGCTCAGGTGGTAGAGCGGGTCGCTGCTAATCGCAGGGTTGGCGGTTCGATTCCCGGCCCACACGACTCCATATGCCGAAGTGTCCTTGGGCGAGACACTGAACCCCAAGTTGCTCCCAATGGCAGGCTAGCAACTTGCATGGTGTATGAATGTGTGTGTGTGAATGGGTGACCGGGACACAGTGTATAGCGCTTTGGTAACCTCTTAGGTTAAAAAAAGCACTATATAAGTGCAGACCATTTACCAATATGCGAGACTTGCAAAACAATAATGAGATGCAACGTCACGGCCGAAGTGAATCTAAAGTGGATTCATTAAAATATAGCACCACTTCGAATACTCGAGGACACAAAATGACTGTGTGTGAATAGGCCATATGATTTGTCTGAGTTTTCCTAGGTGTGTGCTGTAAACTGCAGTTTGTAGTACATTGTTAAATACAAAAGAAGCATATCACCTTAAACTTTTTATCCACAGGCATGTTAAGTACAATTAAAAAAAACTGTTGCTTGTTACTCTGCAACTGTAGGCAATCACCTAAACGTATCAAAGTGTTGTTGTTGTATGTAATGTTTCTCTCTCTGTCTCTCTTTACCAGATTTGCCCAATCTGTGCAGCTTTGCCTGGTGGCGACCCCAATCATGTAACCGATGACTTTGCTGCTCATCTCACACTTGAACACAGAGCACCTAGAGATTTAATATCCTTTTATGTGAAGCTAATTAAATCATGTATTTGCTCCTTTACACAATATGTGCATATGTGCAAGTCACCTCACAGATAACCTTGCCCATGTTTCCAAGGTTTATCGACTGTGCTTAATGGTTGCATGAGGTTTTTTCTTAAGGTTTTATGGCCATGGATCATTGAGGATTTGAATGCAGGTGTGTTTGCTTTTGAGGTTTTTGTCTTTGTTTTGGGTTGATTTGATTGACATAGTAGAGAGAGCAAGCCAGATTCAAACTTGCATCGCCCAGATAAGCACCACAGCTCAATATTCCTGGGGCACATGCTGTTAACCACTGCACCACGACTTTGGTAAAAAATAAAAGTCATAAAGAATTTATGGTTATATTTGTGCATTCAGCACAAATCATGCGACTTTATCCTCTTCAATGGCTGTGTGTTAACCTTGTCAAGCAGTTGCTCCTTAACCAGCGCGTGCACGACGAGAGCAGCGGTGTACGGCATGTGCGCCGGATGTTCCACCCCGGGCGGGGGCTGGGTGGTCCGCGGGCACGCAGGACTAACATGCACTTTACCAGCAGCTCTACCGGTGGGCTCTCCTCTTCACAAAGCTCCTCCTACTCTCCAAGCAATAGGGAAGCAATGGACCCCATAGCAGGTGTGTAATGTGTCGTGGTGGGTTTAGGGGGCAGACACACAGAATTTGTTCCTGCATTTCAAAACCCACAGATGGAGTTCTGTTGAATCTTCCGTTGGGGTCTCAGGATGTGTTTTTAATGCTCAGGATTGCTGCAAGTTTTTCCTCAATAGAATGCAACAGTACCCGCCACTTTTCTGCCATCTTGGTTCTGGAAGTATTTCCACCATTTTTTCATAAAAACAGTTTTAAGCCATGAACCAAACCAGCTCTGAGGTGAATCACATTAGAGTTTAATTTGAAGCAAAAAAGTGTTTGAAAATCTAACAAAAAGACAAGGGTACAAGACTGTGTACTTACCCTCTTTCATGAGGGAATGAACTACAATCCCATAAAGCATTGTGAATGAGGTATGCAAAATGAAAATGATGGAACTATATAAACTACTGATTTAAAGTTGATGTTTATAAGAATAGAAACTGCATTTAATGGTTAAATATTCATATACACACGTATAGTCATGTCAATACTAGTGGTAGAACAATATATCGGTCTAACCGATTAATCGATGCCGATAGTTGCTTTTTGGAACTATCTGCAAAAATATGTGTAAGAAAAGGAAAGACTTTTTTTTAACAGTCTATAAATCTAAAAATTTTAAAAACAAATGGCCATTTAATCAGTCATCAACCTTTTCCACCATCTTAGTTATCGGTATCGGCAAAATCCACTATCGGTCATCCACCATTATTTAAATCACTTGATAACGGTATACGATATTTGTGTATTTCTCTTCACAGTTCTCTTTTCTCTGTTTTCATCAGAGTTACTCTCTCAGCTGTCGGGTGTGAGGCGCTCCGCAGGAGGGCAGCTCAACTCTTCAGGCCCCTCTGCCTCGCAGCTGCAGCAACTGCAGATGCAGCTTCAGCTTGAGCGTCAGCAGGCGCAGGCGGCGCGTCAGCAGCTGGAGACGGCTCGCAATGCCACGCGCCAGCGTAGTAACCCTAGCAACATCAGCGCCAGCATCCCGCCGCCCAGCACCACCACAAACACAGCCATGACTGAGAGCAACCCGCTGGCCTCACACAGCTCCCAGTTCCTTCTCACACGGTATGGATCGGAGTTGCTCAAGAAATCCACCTATATGATGAAAATGTTCTGATCACATCATTATTCTTAAAGGGATAGTTCAACCATAAGAAAAGTCCCTTTAAAACATTCTGGGAGATATTGATCTGGAATGTTGTTGTTTCTTGGATTTATTCTTAGTTCTTATGGATTGGAAAATATCTTACCCATTTTAATTGATGTATTTTGTAATGTAGTAGTCACATCCTCTCCATTTACCTCGACCAGGTTGAACGAGCCGAAAATGTCGGAGGCAGAACGGCAGGCGCTGGAGAGCGAGCGTGCCGATCGCAGCCTGTTCGTACAGGAACTGCTGCTGTCCACACTAATGCGAGAGGAGAGCTCATCCTCCGATGAGGACGAAAGGCGAGACTTTGCTGACTTCGGCGCCATGGGCTGCGTGGACATCATGCCTTTAGACGTGGCTCTGGAGAGCCTTAACCTGAAGGAGAGCTTCACAGGCAAAGAGCCTC
The DNA here is from genome assembly GCA_032164185.1 of Moxostoma hubbsi. NCBI lineage: Eukaryota > Metazoa > Chordata > Actinopteri > Cypriniformes > Catostomidae > Moxostoma > Moxostoma hubbsi. Next base: position 14,750,558 of record JAVLUX010000044.1, read on the forward strand.
CACCACCTCCTCTTTGATGATATCAGACCACCACGCAGACAATGTCCTCTGTGCTGTAACTGCCAATGACGGTGGGCAAAAACACAGCTCTCTCTAACGTTTTTTTTTTTTCTTTTCTTTTCTTTTTCTCGGTGAGTGTAATTTCAGGTCTGTCACCTTTTGTTACATTGTATAAATCCATAAAAGGAGAGCGTGAGGGGAAAAAAATTAATCAAAATTCATCAGAACAGGCGTGTGAGAGAGTGAGCAAACAAGAGAGAGAAAATAAGAAATATAAATATATAAATAAATATATATAAGATGATAATCAATTCCACAATTTTTTTCCTTTAGCAGGTGAGCGTAGGTATCCGTGGCAGACTTCAGCTTCCTGTGTCTTGCAAAAAGGCTCTCCTTATAAATAATCCACATTCAAAAACTGAAGAGGAAACCAGAGACCTTCTCTAATGAAGCTGCTGTGTGTATTTATGAATATTAATGAATAAAAAGTGCTTGGATGGTTTACCATAACTACTGCATGAGGTTATTTGCAGCGTGCATGATTTTTAATGACCTTGTCATTAAGAAGGCAAAAATATCCCAAAGCTTTCTTTTAACTTTTGCTTTTTAAGGGTTACTTGAGCAGAAGTGGGTTTTCGAGTGATTTATCTAAAATTTTAGTTTTTGTTTTGTTTTTTACAGAGATGAAATGCAAGATTGTAAGAAAAACAAAAATGCGCATTTGTCACTCGTCTCCAATTGCCCTTCCACTATTGGATGTTCAAACACATGGTCTGCCCTGATTGGCCGAGGCAAATGAACTTATTAAAGCAGTGGTTCTCAACTGATCCGAGTCACAGGTCTGTTCTGATAAGGAGGAGAAAACTGCTAAATGCAAGCAATAAACTGCAACTAACCATAAAATCGTGCATAGTTAGGATAGCAAAATAAATGAGCATAGCAAAACTATTAAAAGGAGAAAACCCCCCTTAACATTTGTTATTGCCTTCAAAAGACGCGCATACAATCAATGTATTTTTTTATTTTAATGCAAGCCAAAGCTAGGCAAATTACATACATCTGCGGAACACAAAGATTGTAGGCATTTTGTTTTCCTCAGTCACCATTCACTTTCATTGCATCATTTTTTTTTTTTTCTCGATACTGTGAAAGTGAATGGTTACGGAGTCTGCCTAACATTTGTATTTCTGTTTCACAGAATGAAATGGTCACGCTATGGAACAATGATGATGTTACGGAGCCCCTTAGAGGACAGGAAGAAAATGTATTTTCTGAAATTCTTTTACATTCCCTCCCAACAAGTTTTGCGTTACCTTGCAGTTCTTTTGGGTTCCGTTGCAATACCTTTATCCATTCCTTATGGAAAATGGTTTAACTACAGTTAAATATATTTTAACCATGATATTCATGGTTAAACCTATTAATTATCAGGGATGCAAACTACTGAACATTCAGCTAAAGTAACCTTTTCTTTAGCTAATTTGCCCAAATATTCTACAATTTATTAAAATCACTTGGAAGGGTTCCTTTAAGCTTAGACATGTAAAAAAAGCTTGAAATTAAAAAAAAAGAAAAAAAAGAAGCATTTACTAATCAACAGTTGTACATCTGGACAACTGCTATGAATTTCTCACCTTTTTTTTGTTTTTACATGTCATGAATTTGCATCCCTGAATAATATAGGAAATGTTATTACCAAAACTATGGTAATAAAAATCATTATTCTGCCAAAAAAAATGGTTAGTTTTACTATAGTAATACCATTGTTAATTTGTGTTTCCTGCACTCCACCGCTAACTAATCTCCAGCGCCACGGCAAAATACATTTTACCTGAGTTGTAAGTTTGCCATTTGATTGTGATGAGAAAACAAGAGCGTGTACCACAAAATAATGCCAAAACACATCTTTCTATTGGGCTGTATTCATTGGTTGTGCTCAAACTCTAAAAAATACAGCACAGTCCAATTCATGAACAAATGACTCTTATGGTTCGGTTCTTTTGATTAATCCGTCCAAATGACTCTTGAGCGGTTACTGTTGTTACTGAAGAGCGACTCGTTAAGTCTTTACAAGCCCCAAGCAAGAACTGTTTTGTTTAGGCTTCTTAAAGGTTTGTGATACTAAAATAGTCATTGCACTTATTTCTGTGACGAAGTGTAAATAAAGATACACATTTACCTTTAATATAAAATAACTTTAAACATTAAAATGTTACCAAAGTAGTGTGTATATGTGTATTTTTTTTTTCATGGTTCTTGACCTCCAGAGACCCAACCGTGACCGCTGTGTGCATTTTCCATTTCCCTTTTAGATTTATAAAATAAAAAAATAAAAAAATCATTTTTTAGAAATTTGTATTCCTAAAAATGTATGGCAACATATGTGGACAGCAGGACTAAGTTGTAAAATGTTAAATAATACCAAGCTATAGAAATGTATATTTTTTTTTAAACTAAATTTGTATGTTTCCAGGAGTGTTGGTGATTAATATTCTTGGGATGTTACACACACAACATCAGAAATTTAGCATAATTAATTCTGATTCAAAGTAATGGCCAACATCATCCAATCACTACCAACCATAATAAATACAATTTAGCATTATTAATTCTGAATCTATATACTGATTAGAATTCAATTATCATCTGCAGCCTGAAATTGAACTTTTGGTCGGACTTTAGCTCTATGCAGCTAAGAGCGTTCACTCCTATAGGATGTTCCCTTGCTCAATATTTAGTGAATGATTTAACCTCCAGTGGTCTGTCTGCAAAGGTCCCAGAACAGTTTGAAATGAACCTCATTTTCATCCTAACTCCATATAAAGTCTCTAAAAGCAGCTTTTTTTCAGCTTTTGGATGAGCCCACGAGTTCTCAATGTGATAACGCACAGTAAATAAAGGATATCCTAGGAAAAAATGCTCTGAAGTACACAAGAGTGTACATTGTTTTAGCAGCATTGCATTGTGCAATAAATCGCTCCGATTTGAAAAATGGCATTTTGGATGAAACTAGAGACGTGACAATTTCAATGTAATAATGTAATTCGGTTTCTAACCAGATGTAGCTTTGTTGGCATTTCTCCCAAAGACAAATTCCGCTGTGGTCAGTGCAATGTTGTTTTGAAACGTGAATGTTTAGCCCTTTACTGAAAGCACAGTTTCTTAAACTGAGATCAGTCTGTTTAAATGAACTTAAATTATGCAGTGCGTATAGCAAAGCCAAAAATGCAACGTCCACGCATGTGTATGTGGGGTCGAAGAGCTTAACACACAAAAGGCTTACATGGTTACTGTTGGCTCACTATTGAGAAACCATTGTTAATTTTTGTTAGGGCAATGTGTTTTTTTGGGAAACCATAGTTTTAAATTCCATACTTTTACTATAAATTACAGTAAAAATGTTTTTTTTTGGCAGAATGATTATTACCACCGTTTTAGTTTTCCTACATTATTGCTAAGGTTTTACTAAGAATATCATCGTTAAAATATGGTTACAGGAGGAAAACCATGGTACATTTTGTGGTTACTTGTGGTTTTATAGTTAAGTATTAGAAGTATTATAGTTCAACCACAGGTAATGTATTAAAACCATGTTTAATTTTGGTAAAGGTTGGATTTGGGGATTGTGAGGGAACCCAACATAACTGAGGGAACACAAAACAAAAAATGACAGAATTGTAATTTTTGGGTAAACTATTCCTTTTAATATTGCTCACGGGTTAAGTACTGTTTTGGGTTGCTGCTTGATGTCCATTCAGTGGCGTGTGCTTAACTTGGATCTTACGATGCAAGGTCCCCCCTCGGTTGTTTTTGCCTATTACCCTTGTTTTGGCATGCTGTACCTTTTTGTGTTGCCGTTGCGGGCCCCAGTGTGGCTGCCCACCATGCCCTGCCTTTAGTTACGCCACTGTGTCCAATAAAAATGAAGCAAAACCAGTTGATGAGCACTGCTTTAAAGAATGTCTTGTTGCCTACGAGAATAAAAACAAAGAATATACAGGTGTCGACTAAAAGAGAACCTGCTTTATACCGTTTTAACTAGACGTTGATGTCCTAGTGTCTGTGTAACCACCAGATATACTCTCTAACTTACACACCTGTATAGACAAGTTAGGCTCTCATTGTCATCTTGCTCTACTCTTCACATATCTGCTTTTAATGCGCTATTTACACCAGCTTCCTCTCTCTTCATCGGTAAAGGAGGGTGCAAGACTTGCCACGTTTGCAGGCTATTAGTTTAACTCTTCAAAAGAGTAACATGCTAAACTCTCTGCTAATAGAGAGCACCTTCTATTTATTCAGGGTTTGTTTTTTTTAATATCGTTTTGTTTCTTTTAAGCCTTGTGATTGATCATGTCACCTCCATGCCTATACTCTTATCCTCTATGTAAAATACAATGAGATGTATATGGAATTTGTGCGTTAACTTTCATAATGAATCTAGGACATGGGCAGACTTTCTTTTTTTTAATGTAAGTTTAGAATACTACAATAAAAACAGTGCACAGCTTTTGATGAAAACCAAACCCCATCCTCTTACTCTCTGTGACTGTGGTCTGAATACTAGTCACATGTATCTGTTTAGAAACTTTTCTACCCGTTTACCCCAAACCCTACTCCCTTTTCAGATTAGTACACGCAAGGTTTCTGAAAAACAAAGTGTGCTTCTCAAAGGTGAAGTGTGTTAATTCTAGTGTGCCAAGGTAAACAGATTTACAAAATTAACTAGATTTTTTTCAAATTAATGTTAGTGGTAAAAAAAGGCTTTTCAGTGAACGCCCACTCCCACGGTGTACTTTTTTTTGTTTTTTAATTATTATTGCAATAATTCTGCAACAAATAGTTTACATTTCTGAATATTTAGCAATACAATTAAAATATATTGTTTATATGCTTAGAATGAACAACGTAAAATCAATAGTTTGATAAATCTCCATCGTTTTTTAATTCCATTACGTAATTCACCACAATCTATCACTTTAAAGATGAAAATACGCGGCTTGTCAGTTGCGTGTCCACCACAGGCAATATCACAACGAACACGGCTAACAATAGTGAAGCCCTTAAGCCTGAAGATACCTGATACCTTTTTTTTTTACCTGCAAGCTATGGACGCTTTGCCCAAAGAAGTTTCGTGCAAACTATGGATTTGTCCATGTGAATCACAACTTGGTTTTGAGCAGCTGCCGCTGTCACTTTACCAGCTATTGTTAGACCTCAATCATACCCTTGGGATGCCTTTCATGCCTTACAGTAGCCAGTCTACCAAAATAAACTTTTGTGAGCAACAACATGCATAAGGAAAACATTCAAAACCTCTTCAATGTCATTAAGATACAGTGGAGATGAATTCGTTTTTTTGCTGTATTATGGTAGGAATGTATGAATTTGTTGTTGGCCAGTGAATGACTTCAGTTAAATATGCAATCCATGCCCAAATTGCCACGTGCCCCATTGACAGCGAGAACCACTTAATCGTGGCTGTGTGACTACCCTCCCTAGTAACCGGCCAATTTGGTTACTTAGGAGACCTGGCTGGAGTCACTCAGCACAAATTCGAACTTGCGACTCCAGGGATGTAGTCAGCGTCAATACTGAATACCCCCGTCCCTCCTTTTCTTTGAAAAAAGCAAAAATTGTGGTTTCAGTAAGGCACTTACAATGGAAGTTAATAGGGGCAATTCATTCATGTTAAAATGCTCACTGTTTCGAAAGCATAGTCACAAGAAGTAAACAATATGCGTGTTAGGGCTGTCAATTGATTAATTACATGAAATGTCGATTAATTAATCCCAATCGCATACATAAATATTTAGTTCATATTTTAGTTAAATAGTTCAATATATAATGATTAAATAATTATAAATGGTTATGTTTAAATAATTATAAGTAATATATATATATATATATATATATATATATATATATATATATATATATATATATATATATATAAAATAATACAGAATTAAAATGCATCACATTATTTAGGCACAACAAGTTGAAGCATTAAAAAAGACAATTAAAAAAAGTTGCTTTAGACTCCAATATATTATTGAACATAAGACTATCATTGGTCTACAGTTCACAGCAATCCATTTTGCAACTGAATTCATCAATCAGTCCGAGATTTATTATAAATCTTGTTTAAGGACGTGTCAATGTACACCTGCTTCAGGCGGACACTTTTGGAGCGCCTCGATTCCGTTGCGTCATACAAATCCCATATTTAGGTCACTGTGTCTTCATTTTAAATGAAGTTTGAAACTTCTAAAAACACGTCTTGAGATCCCTGTGATCTGGTTTGCTTTGTATGCAAGAATGTGTTCTCATCTTGTGCTGTCTGCTGTCGGTGAGTGTGGTTTGTTCTCTGTTTAAGCTGTGTTTCCTGTACAGCTGGAGTTTTGTTTACTGCCCCTGGAGAAAACAGGTAGTACTTTTAAGCTTGAATTGCTCATATGGAAGGAATATTCCTTATTATGGTACGGAGACCTGATTAATAGCGTTAATTTTATTTAACTAATCGCACTGAATTAACATGTTAACATGTTATTAGTGTGATAAAATCACTTACTAACCTTTCTGTGTAAAGATATATCCAATTATACAACTTCGTTGCCATGATGATGTAATATCAACAAACGCTAAAACGACTACGGAATGGTGGTGGCATAGTGGGCTAAAGCACATAACTGTTAATCAGAAGGTCGCTGGTTCGATCCCCACAGCCACCACCATTGTGTCCTTGAGCAAGGCACTTAACTCCAGGTTGCTCCGGGGGGATTGCCCCTGTAATAATTATGCTGTAAGTCGCTTTGGATAAAAGTGGCTGCCAAATGCATAAATGTAAATGAATATAAAAATTAAGATTTAAACAAATTTACAGTTCAAATAATAAATGAGTTTTAACAGAAGAATGAATGTAAGATGGCGTCGCGTGCAGAAAATAACTTGCGCGTGTGTGAGAACTATCATGACTCGCGGTTTTGTTATTTCTGCTCGCAAGTTGTTAATTTGTGTGCACAATCATATTTTTTGTGCTCGAGTTTGTGATTTGCAAGTTCACATTTTACGTGCGAACGGTGTCATCCCAGCTAACAATTTTAGGTTCTGGGAACGTTAGTTTTTAGTTCCCAGAACGTTGCAAGAACGTTCCCTATTGGTGATCCAGGAAAGTTTTCTTAACGTAAATAGAACGTTCCCTTAAGGTTAGGGGAACGTTCTGGGAACGTTCCCTTTAGGTTATAAAAATAGAACCTATAAATAACCTACAGGGAACGTTCCTAGAACGTTCCTGTTTGGTTCCCAAAAAAATAACCAAATGGGAACCATACGGGAACGTTAGGGGAACGTTCTGTGTTTGCTGGGATGGCGCTCACACTGTTTCAATTCACTTGCGCGCTGTGTTTTTGCACTTACTATGGCGTTAGATGTTGGACAAAACATCGCAAGAGCTTTTATAAAATTATAAGCTTCATATTTCTGTTTAAACGCTCCAAAAATTGGCCACATTAATTTCCATTGTAATTCTCACTGTAACATACATTTTCGCTTTTTATAAAGAAGAGTCGAAGTTATTGATTGTGGTAATCAACTTTATGCCACAAATGTTGTTGATTGAGCTTAACTTGTATTGAACCTGGAACATTCCTTTTTAAGTTTCTAAAAACGAATGAAAAAATACTTAATGAAATGTACTATTAAATATGATTTAATTATGAATATTTGAATGGTTTTAAAGGTACACTTAAGTAGTTCTTTGTGTATGATTTGCTGTCTGAAAGGACATGGTCTTGGACTTATTCGTGACATCTAGTAGTGGGTGTTGCATGAAACAAAACTTGATGCTTTCAGATTCTTTTGTAGAAACAACCTATTCACAGGCGTATTTGTCATCCATTATTTATTTCACAGCCAGAAGTGTTACAATAGGTGATCTCAACATGGTAGCCGCCATGAGGTAGTGACTCAGCTTTAGGCAACTGGTATGAATGGAGTCTTGTACCTATAAATCATTTTAAACATTTGTCAAAAGTACGATTCAGTTCTTTAAAAAAATAAAATAAATAATAATAAAAAAAATAAAAAATATATATATATATATATATATATATATATATAATGAAAACTATTTATATATATATAATTACTTGGTGCACCTTTAAAAGGTAGGAATATGATTTGCAACATAAGCGGTGTTGTAAGACATACCACTTTTATTAAATGCACAGTATTACAAGGAACATTTCCACTGACAGCAAAGAAGTTTCTCACATGATGCACAAGCATAAGAGAACTGACACCTAAAGCCGTGAGAGATTGAGTATGCCTGGAACACACACACCATATCACACATGTACACACACACACACACATTTACACGCGCAGCCAGTGATCCAGCTTTAAACATAAAAGAAAATAGGGGTAACATGAATAAATGGCATATGCCAGTTGGCTAAATGGGTCAGAAATGTCTGGTTTATATTTCACCCCTAAACCTTAAGAAAATAGTACTTGTATTTAGTTGTAATGAAAATGAAGTTTCCCCATACAAAACCACAAAAAAATCTTAATGGGCCTAAAACATGCTTAATTTTGTTCATGCAAAATATATTATTTTTTTCTTTTGATTTTGGGGAGAAATTTGACATGGACATTCTCAAGTCTTGAGATTCACCCTTACAGCGCATAAAACAAGGTAAATAAATTCATAAATGTGGTTTCAGTAATCAGTTCTTCATATAGAATGTATAAGAGCTTTCAGTAAACCAAATGAGGATGGGTGACCTCTTGACCCTTTCCCCCTGGATGTGGTTGGTGACTGGTAAAGGTCATTTTAATATGGCGTTCCTCAATCTGAAACCAACCCTTATCATTATTAAAGGTTATAATATAATAATGATATACTACACAGGAGAAACGGCTTGTTGATCAATTACAGAGATATTAAAAAAATCTCATTTTCATTGTGAACAACCACAGAGAAAAAAAAAATAATACATTGTCACGTTAAACTATTTACACTCACATATTGCAGAAGGCCCATTAGACTTGTTTTTCTTCCCTTTATATTGTCAAACATTTTGACATGATGCCTGTTTTTTAAACAGAATATATAGAGAAAACATACTATTTATATAGACATCTGCACAGAATGGATTATAAAGTACAGGCTGGCTATTTAGTACAGACATAAACCTTTATAGCAAAAACTGAGAAAATGCCATATTTGTTCAATAAAGACTTCACGTAAAGTCAGTCTGCCACAACACACATTGTTCAGTGTAACTGACCGAATACGTGTTCAATATCTGTACTGTTAGCAAATAGTCCCCTTCAATTTAAACCTCTTTCAGAAAATTTTCTTCTTTTTCCACCCCCCCCCCCAAAACCCCCACCCCTTTTATTTTTTGCATTGCTTACAATTGTAGGGTGAACGCATATATGAATATATGAGCAGTACATTTATAAAGTAAGTGCAAAGCTCTGGAAAGGTCATTAAAAGTCGCTGCTCAAAAGATCATGACCGTAAAGTCCAACACTTGATTGGACGCTCCGTTACAACTTTGGTGATGATGGGTAGATGGCTATTAAAATACAGTAGGTCCTGCCAGTGGACTGTTTGGAAAGAATTTTGACATCAGTGTACAAAGAATGATTGATCCTACACATGTATATTTACATTCTAATTGCATATTTACAGATACTCTCAGAGCAACACATCTGCAATACTTCTTACTCCAAAGAATCAGTCGGTCTGCGCAAAATGTGTTGCTGGAGACCACAAAGAGCCCCCTTAATCTGAATTTAGAGAAACATTTACCCCTGCAGAGGAGGACAAATCATACAAATATTGTAGCCCTGGAGTTAGTCAACTGGTGATGACAGTCAACTGGAGAATCTGGACAAAATTTAGTTTTCTTTGGATGAATTGTAATTGGTTGTGTGGTCAGTGGTTTCACGAATACTATTAGATTGAAAGTTCACTGTGGGCAGTATATGTATTCATATATAAGGCATTCAATTTAACAGCCCCACTAACTGTTGTCTCAGCTTCAGATCAAAGATGAAAAGTTGCTTGCTTTTAGCACTATGTACTTTTAAACATGATTTCTGTAGTTCGATACACATTGTGTACAACTGACAGTATTATATGCTATTATTAATTCAGGCTGTAGATAGGCTAAAATAGGTGCTAGATTTTCCAAAGTTAAGGTTTATGGCATTGTGCCTTTTAATAAATAAGTTTTTCAAAAAACAGATGTCCTAGCTCGAGACTTAGTTTGCAAATTCCTCAAGCACATCTGTATATATTACTCTTTATTCAGGGTACACATATCTAAATATTTGTACTTAACGCGTCTGGATGGACCAACTCAAAGTTTCCAATATGTCACCGAGACAGGCGTTTTGACTGTTCAAACAGCCGCAATCGCGAGTCCTGAGCACTCTTCTTGCATGCACGTATAGCCACCAACAAGACAGCGCATATGTGCTGAACTGAGTCTATATATGGTGTTATCAATACTGTAGAAAAAACAGGTATCATTGAATAATAAATACTGCATTACTTCTTAAGCCCCGGTAGCCCACCCTTAGTGCCGCCAATGCTTGCCAATGCAAAACTTGCCACGATGATTCCCAAGGTGTTCTAGATGGTTACTAGGGTGTTGCTGGGATGTTCTAGATTTTTGCCTGGTGGTAACCCACTGGCCCAAATTTAAAAAGCCCACCCCAAAGTGAGCACAATAAGGGTGATTGCTAAGATGTTCTTAGTTGTTTTTTGGACATTACTATTTGGTTTCTAGGGCATTGCTAGGTGGTTCCTTACTTTCCCAAGTCAAAAGATCCCTCCAAGTCTCTATGATATTCTGGTCCTTAGATATAGCTTAGGTCCCTCCTCCAATAGACCTCTCTATAGGTTTTTGTTGCTGTTTTAATTTTTGCCAGGTAAAAACATTTAGTCTGGTTGGTTAGAAAACCTCTCCCCAACAAGACGTAAAATGTACAATGAAATTTGTGCCTGTAGCATAAACATTGCGAGACATATTAAGCTCCAAAGTATGCTCTTTTGTCTGCAAGCTCATATGCGGACTACGATTGTTTTGCGATAGTCTTTAGTACAGTCACTGGCAGGTGCATGTGCCGACGACGTGAAAAGATGCTGACTGTCCATGTGTCTAGAAGAAATGGGCTGCACATGGACAGTCCACACAGTGTGCTGTTGATGAAATGTGCGGCACATGGACAACTGAAGTATACTTAGGACTAAAGGAAATACTAATAATGGTATGATATTAGTAGTTTTGGTTAAAAAAAAAATCAGTAATTTGTAGTCTATTTAAACCTGTTTGTTGTCAGTTATCCTCCTCTTTGAACTTGTTAGGTTGGGTTGAAGCACGCAGGTTGAGTCGAGACTATCCCTTCATTTGGTCTTTCAGCCGAGACCTCAGGGTCAGTCCGACTCCTATGATTCTCACATGAACATTCCCATCACAGTGCCCATCAAGCCCGTCGCTTTGAAAAGGCCCACAATACATCAAAAACAAACTGAGCATCGATTATCACATACACGTATTATTTTGCAGTTATTTTGTAGTCGATACATAAACGCATAATAATGAATAATTCGAGAGCAAATCAAATCCAGCCGTTTAATTGGATTTATTACTTTTATGGACAACATCTATGATACGTACTTCCCAGGAACAGGTAAGAAAGGAATCTTCCCAAAAGCAAGATCCAACAGATTACAACACGACGACAATTGAGGGAACCTACCCATTAGAGTCTAGCCAGGGTTCGGCAACCTTTTTTTTTTTACATGAATTGCCGTTTTAAATTTTTCTTGTTAATCACTGTGCCGACGACCCCCCACCACTCCACTTATTCACCACATGAAGCACAGTGCCAGTGACTACCCCTTCACTTGTCAATGGTGGCATGCATGCCATAGGTTGCTGACCACTGGTTTACACTGTGTCAGAGAATGTTGGGAATCCATTGGTGTGTCATAAGGACGTAGAGGAAAGAAATGAGGGCTGGTGAAATTGACACTTACATGCAACAAAATGTTGGGATTAATTTTTCTTTTGCTGGATCAAGGTTTGCCTGGTTAGCATTTTCCAGTTATCCCCTGCTAGTAAATGCCGTTCATAGACCATTCTGCGGGCAAAAAGCATCTTTCGCAATTGACGCAATTGCAAATATTTATAGTACATTTTTGTCAGTGTCCGACTGTTTACATTAAACAAACACATTTTTTTCTTATCTGTGGCATCTGGCATCACAGGTCAGGGTAGTCACTAGTGACAGTCTTGGAACTGCGTGTCCTTGAGGTGCCATCAGCATGTCAGGACATCATTTTCCTGTGGCTCCAGAGTGATTAGTTACATGACATTTACGGCGCAGGTGATTGGCTCAAAAAAAAAAAAAAAAAAAAAAAAAACCTGTATCCAGAATCCATGAGAGCAAAGATAGCCGCAAGCAGGCCATTTATTTCCAACATGTTATGCACAAGCCAAGCAACTGCCATTGAGATGAATGGGAATGAACAAGTATTAAACACCTTTTGCCTGCAACGCACACTCTGTGCTGGGCATCTGTTGACCAATAAGAATTTCAGAGGCAGGTTTCGTTGTGCTCACTGAAATCCATTTCACTTGACTTTCCACGACCTCAAAATGCATTCCTATCTGGAAAATGTTCTATCAAGAACTTCTCTAGCGTGTAAGCACCCTAAATTGGAAAAACTAAAATTTTTACCATTGACTGCCACAAGAACAGTATCGTTCTTCAAACCACAGTTGGAGAGCAAGTGCCCTCAGTTAATGCTTCACAGAGCCAAACAATCAGTCTTGCTTTAGTGTCACTGCTGGTACAAGCATCCACCTTCAAGCCTCTTCAGAAAGAACAAAATTGGAGGTGTCTGTTGCTGTACTTCTTTTACAAAGTTCAGACGGAGTTTGATGGGGTGCACCGACATCCAAAAACATGCCTTTCATCAACCTCAGGGTTATACATTTAAACTTGTCACAGAGAGGATGGTTTAGCAGAATAGTCCAAAATTATATCCGACCTTTAATGGATGAAATAAAACGCATTGTCAATCTCAATAAATAAATGGTGATAAAAACAATATAACTGTAAACTTTCTGAAACCAAGGTACCTTTTTCAAAAAGGCTGTTAAACAAAAGGGTCTATATTGTCTTTATCACATATTTACAACAAATTGTTTCCATTTGTTCATGCTGTAGACAATTTAGGATAAAAAAAAAATACAAGGATACATGAGAGAAATGGACAAATCCAGACAGGTAAAAACTCAAAAGCAAATGCACAAAGTCAATTTTAAGGCCTTTAGTCTATGTGGTGAGAAGGCTGAAGCACAAGCCATTTTTAAGCACACACACAATTTTATATTCAATCACATCTCCTAATCTAAACCTTCCCTTGCTCCTTAAATCCCTCACATTCACTCATATACAGTGGAAGTCAGAAGTTTACATACACTTAAGTTGAGGTCATTAAAACAAATTTTTAACCACTCCAGATTTAATATTAGCAAACTGTAGTGTTGCCAAGTCGTTTATGACATCTACTTTGTGCATGACACAAGTAATTTTTTCCAACAATTGTTTATGGACTGATTGTTGACAAATTAACCAATTAGCTCCTGATAGGCCAATTTGCTCCAATTAGAGGTGTACCTGTGGATTGGAGGTGTACCTGTGGATGTATTTTAAGGCCTACCTTCAAACTCGGTGCCTCTTTGCTTGACATCATGGGAAAATCAAAAGAAAAGACCTCAGAAAAACAACTGTGGAGCTCCACAAGTCCGGTTCATATTTCTGAGAAATTTCCAAACTCCTGAAGGTACCACGTTCATCTGTACAAACAATAGTACTCAAGTATAAACACCATGGGACCACGCAGCCATCATACCGCTCAGGAAGGAGACACATACGGTCTCCTGGAGATGAACGTAGTTTGGTGCGAAAATCAATCCCAGAACAACAGCAAAGGACCTTGTGAAGATGCTGGAGGAAACAGATTGACAAGTATCTATATCCACAGTAAAACAAGTCATATTTCAACATAATCTGAAAGGCTGCTCAGCAAGGAAGAAGCCACTGCTCCAAAACCACCATAAAAAAGCCAGACTACAGTTTGCAAGTTCATATGGGGACAAAGATCTTACTTTTTGGAGAAATGTCCTCTGGTCTGATGAAACTAAATGGCAATAATTACCATTGTTATGTTTGGAGGAAGAAGGGTGAGGCTTGCAAGCTGAAGAACACCTTCCCAACTGTGAAGCATGGGGGTGGCAACATCATGTTGTGGGGGTGCTTTGCTGCAGGAGGGACTGGTGCGCTTCACAAAATAGATGGCATTATAGGAAGGAAAATTATGTGGATATATTGAAGCAAAATCTCAAGACATCAGCCAGGAAAAGCTTGATCACAAATGGGACTTCCAAATGGACAATGATGCCAAGAATACCTCCAAAGTTGTGGCAAAATGGCTTAAGAGTGGCCAAAGCCCTGACCTCAATCCGATAGAAAATTTGTGGGCAGAACTGAAAAAGCATGTGCAAGCAAGGAGTCCTACAAACCTGACTCAGTTACACCAGTTCTGTCTGGAGGAATGGGCCAAAATTCCAGCAACTTATTGTGAGAAGCTTGTGGAAGGCTACCCGAAATGGTTGACACAAGTTAAACAATTTAAAGGCAATACGACTAAATACTAACAAAATGTATGCAAACTTCTGACCCACTGGGAATGTGATGAATGAAATAATAGCTGAAATAAATTCTTTCTAGGATTATTCTGACATTTCACATTATTAAAATAGTGATCCTAATTGACCTAAGATAGGGAATGTTTTGTACAATTAAATGTCAGGAAAATTGTGAAAAACTGAGATTAAATGTATTTGGCTAAGGTATATGTAAACTTCTGACTTCAATTGTACATACTCTCACTTTCTCACAATTACACACCCACACTGACAAACAGATGTCCCACACAGGGTCAGCCCAGGATGTCAAGGTAAACTGGCGAGGCCTTGGCCAGACTCTGGAGCAGATTGTGGATTTCTTTGATGTTGAGTCTCATGTAAGGCTCCCTCTGCCAGCAGCCTAGCATTAGGTCATACACCTCTTTGGGGCAAGTACGAGGTCTCTGAAGCACCCGGCCCTGTGTGATGCACTCGATTACCTGCAGGAGGCAGCACAAATGCAAACACAGTCACTGATAATATGGTAGTGTTCCATTTCGAACCTAACCATTGATTCTTGAGACATGGAGTGCAACATGTGCCATAACTTTCCCTGCCATTCGTTTTATAAATGGCAGCATTTTGACTTTAAAAAGTCATCTGAGATGATCACTAAAAGGTTCTTAAAGGGGTTATGACATGCCTTTTTTATTATTTTAATGTTCCTTGAGGTTCACTTAAAATGTTAGTAAAGTTTTTTGCACAAAAAAAGTAATATATTTGTAAAACAACATCATTTTCCACCTTCATTCTGACCCTCTGTCAGAAATGCTCGTTTTGGTGCTGCTTCTCATTTAAGACTTGACTGTATGATTGGCTCTCAGCTCTTGACTGACCTGCTTTCTCTACTTGCCATCTCACTGTTCACCACTACTGGGTGGGGCTATGGAAGTGAGTAAAGGTAAGGTAGGCGTTGATGTGTTGTGGAGGCAGTCAGATGCAAATGTCTACCACAGTGTGACATCATAATGTTGAGAATGTAGAGAAAGGGTTGTTTTGGCAGCTTGGTTTCAACAAATGCTCTTTTTGCAGTGAGGGGGAAGTTTTGAGTTCTGAAACTTACAGTATGTTTTTATAGTAGAATAACCTCTTATATGTCTCAAGATCAAGGAAAATGTTATTCTTCATATCATGACCATTCTTAACACAATATTCTGTACAAAATGATGGCACTTTTGTAAGGTTTAACATGTGTCCCTATGTTTAGACAACACCGTCAGATATGCAAAACAACAACAAAAAATAAGACTTCTTATTAATAAGAAGTATTAATACTTCTGCCATATCTATAATGGAAGAATAGTATAGTATGGTAGTATGCCATTCCAAACCTGGTCATAGTCTGTCAATATTTACATAGTCTGTAAGATTTTTTTCAAAGTTTTCTGCATTGATTTTGGATAGGAACCTGCGAATTCTGTGAAACTTTGTGAATGAAGGGTGTGCGAATCTGCTGAGGTTCTATGTTTCTCAGCTTATGCAAAGCAACAATTCTTGATAATAGGTCTTCTAAGATCTCTTTTTTGCGAGGCATGGTCCATGTCAGCAGATGCTTCTTGTGAATAGTAAACTCAAAATGTTTGAGTGCTTTTTATAAGTCAAAGTAGCTCTAACCCACACCTCCAAACTCCTTTCATTAATTGGATGCCATGTTTGTCAACTCCTGACTCTAATTAGCTTTGGATGACGTCATTAGCCTAGGGTTTCACAACTTTTTGTGAATATGAGAATAATGTATTCAATATGTACAAAAACAATTTGTGTGTTGAAAGTTAAAACAGATAGTGTTTGTTCTTTAATGTAACTGTAAACCAGATTGAAGACAATTTTATACATAATTGCTGGTAATTCCAAAGGGTTCACATACTTTTTCTTGCCACTGTATAAGAAATGAGGGGTGTTTCTCAATGCTAAATGTCCTTCGTTCTACCACTTTAGTGCCGCTATGACTATTACAAAAACACATCTGGGTAATTTAATTAATTCTTTGTACTTGCGTTCTTGAGTATTGTGATTGAACTTCGGCAGTGGATGATGACGTTGATTGAGTCCACAAAAACGTAAAAACACATAAAAACGAACACTGAGAAACAGCCAATGAGTTTTGTCCAAGCATAAGTAGGGTAGTTATAATTGTTTAAAATCTGATGACTCTTACCTCATTATTTGAGAGTTGGTACCAGGGTTGCTTGCCATAAGTAAATATTTCCCACAGGACCACACCCAGACTCCATACATCACTTTCTGTGGTAAATCTCCTGTACATGATGCTCTCTGGAGGCATCCAGCGAATGGGCAGCATGGTGTGACCACCCACCTGTTGTTACAAATACACATTTACACTGTGATTCAGTGATCTCCTACTATCCTTGCTTGAATCCAGCCTGAATTTGCTGATCATGGTTTATTAATGCTGTTGTGGTGCTGGTGGCCTTTCACAGCCATACTGTTCACAACCATATTTAATTTTTTGTATTTGTTTTGCAATTGCATTTAGTGGCACTAGTGGTGCAGAAAACAATTACACTTTAACTTCCAAGCCTTTTTAGTACTTGTAGTCAAATGCTCCGTTCTGACGTTTATCAAGGAATTGTGATATTGGAAGTTTGCAATGCTCCATTCAACTTCAGATCAAGCATGTGGGGTTTCACAACATAACTTTTATTTGCTGACAGATGAAGAAATTTGCTTTATGTGAAACTTGCTGACAGTGTCTTATGGAAGTCCTCCAAGTACCTGGCTAAGGCAAAAATTACAATATTTAGTTAATCTGCAAAACTTGTAGTACTTGTGAAATCATTATTATGATTTTTGCACTGCTGGATCGCCGATGATAATGCAATGATATTAAATGTTTCTCTGTGTTTTTCTATTGTATTACAGCAGAGGGAGCTGACAGTCCATCACACACACACACACACACACACACACACACACACACACAGGGCTGGTGACTCAGCAGTATTTCCCACTGTGCTGGCAGGATGCAGACAGAGGAGAGCCCTTCAGTGTCAGATGGTGCTTTTGGGCTTTTTCTGGAGGAAATCACTGTGGGAAACTGTTGGTTTTTGTGGGCCCACAATATTAATCTGCTGTTCAGATGCATGAATTTAAATTCATTCATTCATAATGACCTGCACTACCTTGTACTACACTGTTAAGTGTACAAGAGGGAAATGTTTGGTAAATAAGCCTATTTGGGGCCCGAAACACACAAGTTTGTGAACACCAATGCCTCAAGTAATTGCCAAGGAGGTCTGTGATACCTGAAGACAGCTATCTGTTATCATTACATTATCATTCCCAGTCTTCTCAATAGAGCTGTTCATCCTTGATGTCAATTTGTAGGCCAAGCCTGAAGGCTAATTCACCGTGGGTTCCCTCTGGAATATCCTATGCATTTTTATAATGCTAGTTTTGGACTTATGAATAAAATAAGGTATGTTGCTTAAAAAGACTTCACATTTTGTCCTACAAAATAAATGACACAAACTCAAACCTCAAATGTTAATTTTGAAGTCGCTATTTTGTTGCTAAATAAGGACTACACTGCAAAAAAATCATTTTATTACATTTATTATTAAATTTATTGCACCTTTCATTCAAGTAACACAGTCCGCCTTTTTCTGCATCAGTATGTCCATAGAAGACAGTAGACGCACAGTTCTTGCCCTACAGCGCTATTGAAGCTTTCTGTGGCAGATACTATTACTATTAGATTTCAGGGAAGTAAAGATCGATGTTGATTGGATGAGAGATGCACATATGCCATTTTGCCTCTTGCCATTTTAGCATTTTTAATCAGATATTTTGCTTACTTTGTTGCAAAAACACTTTTGGGCTTAGTTAATTCTCTTCATTAAGAAATCTGGTCCACATGTAAATGTATTACCCGCACTTACCCTATAGTAGTCAGTGCTGTAGACATCTCTGGACATGCCAAAGTCTCCTATCTTGACAAGCAGGTTCTCTCCCACTAGGCAGTTGCGTGTGGCCAGGTCTCTGTGCACAAAATGCTGTGAAGCCAGATACACCATTCCTGCTGCTATCTGCTGAGCAATGTGGAGCATCTGCGGCTGAGTTAACTCCATCAAATTCTGCTGCCCATCCACCATCAGAACCGCATCTGGACCATGAGCCCTGAGAATAGCAAATGTGGAACATGCAGTGACATATCAAAGATGCCTTCATTACAGCTCTGCACACAGGTCATTCTCTGGAGGTGCCACCTAAGATGCTGTTAAAACTTCCATAGTATTGAAGGAGTTCCCATGAAGTATGCTGTGCACTTATTGGCTACTTTTCTTGCGCTGTCTGCTCCAACTCATCAAAAATGCATTTACAGTAATGCACTTATAGTAATCGATAGGGCAACATTTGATCACCAGAATTCATATTGACAAATGTATCTTGGTGTTTTCAATATAGCCAGAAGACTTTACATACTTTATATATCATCAGCATGAGACTAGGGTGATAGAATTACTAACTGTGTCTGTGCAAAGTTACTTTTAAATAAAAAAAAAAAAAGCAATTTCTTGCAAACCTGAGAAATTTATTGAGGTCTCCATGTTTCATGTATTCAAACACCATGATCAGGGGGTCACTTTCTACACACACGCCATAAAACTTGACAATGTGCTCATGTTGCAGGTTGGTGAGAAGCTCCGCCTCCCGGTGAAAATCTGCCCGCCCACTTTCACTGGCTTCTTTCAGCGTCTGTGAGATAAGAAAGTCATGCATTTATCTTACAGACGCTTAACTTAATCTTCATCCATGTACCCACTTTTACACAACAACTTCAATGAAGTTGGCCCAATTCACTTCCATTAGAAGTGACTCACTGTAACCTCAATTTGTGCTTTTTTTTTTTAAAGAAAAGGAGGGATGAGTCTAAATATTTTTTTGTGGTAATCAACATTATGCCACAAATGATGCCGATTGAGCTTAACTTCTTTTGAACCCGGAATATTCCTTTAATTTTGATTAATTTTTTTTATTTCAACATTGTTACATCCATACCTTTAGCGTAAGCAAAGCAGAATATTAGCATAGCAATGATCAAGACATTTCTCTGAATATATCCTTCAGAAATTATGTTTATATTTTATTTAACAATGTTTTGTTGCATAAATGACATACCTTAACAGCCACCAAAATTTTCTCTTGGTCAGGTGTCAAGTTGTAGCATTCAGCCAAGAACACTTTCCCAAAAGCACCCTCTCCAAGCTCTCTTTTTAGCAGAATGTTGTGACGCTTTATGTGCTGGACGACTGCAGAACAAGGAACACAAAATAAAAACTAGATCTTTACATTAAAATAAGAAAATATAAGTGATGCATGCCCGTGCAAAACTCACTGCCACTATGCTATAGGGTGATGTGTGTGGTTGCCACTTGTTGTCAATTAATCTTAAATTAAGTTTCTTTTTCTCACCCCCTTTGGCAAATTGGATTTATTTTACATTTTTTAAGCATAAAACTCACCAAATGTTGTTAGATGTATACTTAAGCAAGAACAACTAAGAATAAATAGACTTATTTTCTGAAAAAACTCTAAATCTTATGTAAATCGCTTCTCAAATTAGCGATCTTGTTTTAAGAATTTTAAAATACTTTTTACTGTAAAACAAGTCAATAATACTGATAAAGAAAATGATAGTTTAAAAGTGATATTTCACCCAAAAATGATGATTATCTCATCATTTACTCACCCTCATGCCATCTCAGATGTTGATGAATTTCATTCTTCTGCTGAACACATACAAACAAGTCCATACAATGCAAGTGAATGGTGAACAGAAATTTGAAGCTCCAAAAATCACATAAAGGCAGCATAAAAGTAATCCATAAATCTCCAGTGGTTTCACATTCTTTATTTTATTTAATTTTTGTGGTGATTTACATTTTTCATGCATATCGCCACCTATTGGACAGGGAAGAGAATTTATAATAAAACAGGACTGAAATATTTATCTTTTTCTCACCCACACCTATCATATAGCTTCTGAAGATATGGATTAAACCACTGGAGTTTTTTGGATTACATTTATGCTGCCTTTATGTGCTTTTCTTTGCTTCAAAGTTCTGTTCACCATTCACTTGCATTGTATGGACCTACAGAGTTGAGATATTCTTATAAAATATTTGTTTTCAATAGAGAAAAAAAAAAGCCACATATGGGATGGCATGAGGGTGAGTAAATTATGAGAGTTTTCATTTTTGAAAACTTTTTATTTAACAGTGATTAAGTTACTAAGCATCAGCCAACCCTACTATTATTGCCATGGTGACAGAATGGGAGGTTACTATGACAACTGACCAGTGGCAACCTAGGTCTGGAATCTATTCCAGATAATGGAGTTGGGTCGCTGGTGGCCCAGCACGCCATGACAACTCACAAGTGTCAGATTTGAGCATGCTGCCAGGGTTGCGGAAGTACTGCGGGTTCTCGATGACTGGGATCTTTGTCATTCCAATAATAACGGCATCCGGGCCAATCTCTGAGGATGATGGTGTGTTGTTGCCATTGGAAACATGGTGGAGGGGACTGGCTGAGTCGTCGTCATTACTAATGACAGATGAAGAGCCTGGTGGAGTCCAAAAATTTCAGGCAATACAATAATTAATACAAATAAAAAGGATACACTTAATCTTGAAAAAGTGCATATATGACGACTGTGACAGGGCAGGTCATACACACCCGGTCCCTTATCAGGATAATTAAGCCTCCTAGAGGGATAAAGGCCGACTGCGGATGGTGGTGCGACGAGAGAGATATAGTTTATGGTCAGCTGACATTTATGTGTGTGTGTTTGTGTCTTACGTTTTAAGTTTCTCATTAAAGTATTATTTATATTGCCAAGCCGGTTCTAGCTGCCTCCTTGCCCGTTTATATCCCTTTACACTGACCTTAAATGATCACTCTTGTCGTACCACCTTCCACAGTCGGCCTTTATCCCTCTCAGAGGCTTAATTAGCCTGTTAAGGGAACGGGTGTGTATAATCACGACCCGGCACCGCCCTGTCACATTGACATTTAAAAAGAGTGAAAATGGCCATGCTCTGGTCCTAAGAATGAACATCAAAGTTTTAGTGCACGCCACTGAACTGGGTTTTTAATTGGCTTTGCTTCAAGACCAAATTTTACTTTGGATATCAACTGGTGGGTGACCCAAAATAGAGCCACAACTGTTTATTGAACAAAAGCAAAAATGTCCTTAAAATTGACATTTTAAAATGTATATTTTTTTATGTATTAATATTGTAGTCATTTAATATTCAATTCACCATGACAAACCTTTTAAAAACTCAACAGGCTTGTTTTGTTCTGTGCTTGGTTTCTAAATGTCTCTTGAATTTCACTGGTTTCATACTCTCCATAAACCCGGTTTATCCTTGTTTTAGACCATTTTTATGTAGTCTGGATTGTTTTATTTTACCTTGCACAGTTTTTTTTAATGGTTTTTAAGGAAGAGGGCATGCCATGTAACCTGTCCATGTTGGCTTATTTGATTAGCTTCTGTCAAATATCAGATATATTTGCATAAAAATACCATAAGGTTTGATCAGACGCACACCCTTTGACGTCAACAACAAAAAATATGGGAAGCATTTTCTGCTCCCTTGTAGAAGTCGATAAGCCTATTATTATTATTTAGCAATTCTAACTAGGCACTTTATATGGTAAGTTAAATTTTATTATTTGCATTTAGCATTTTTCATCCCTGCTGTCCACAATAATTTTAGAACAAACCTTCAACCTAATTTTGGTTGTGACCCACCAATTGATATGAATCAAATTAATATTATTTCATATTTTATATGGTATTCATAATGAAATAATAGATGGTGTTTCAATGTCACTCAAAATCACTCGAATTCAGTGATTTGCTCTTGAGAAGAACAAAATGTGATTGTTTGGGACGCCTTCTCATGAAATCACAGATAAAAGCTGTTTTTAAACTCCTTTCAGTCAACATAAAACAGCATTTTGTACTTGATGTATTTCCAAGTGAAATAAAAAGGATATTCAACGAGCAGGACTTAATTTGATCTATCGGGATTTGATCGGATCATGAAAAGTGGGGTTTTCATCCCAGAATGGAGACAGACCTGAATGTGGGTTTTCTAAAACAGTGTCTAAATATCTATCTGGGTATTGGTTAACATGATCCAATAGCTTGCATGGATTTGGGGAAGTCCGAATGTTAGAGAGTTTTTGATTAAAGAAAAAAATAAATTAAAACATGCACTTATGAAAAGTATTAAAGGGATAGTTCACCCAAAAATGAAAATTCTCTCATCATTTACTCACCCTCATGCCATCCCATATGTGTATGACTTACTTTCTTCTGCTGAACACAAAGATTTTTAGAAGTATATTTCATCTCTGTAGGTCCATATAATGCAAGTGAATGGTGACCAGAAACTTGAAGCACTAAAAATCACGTAATGGCAAAATAAAAGTAATCCATAAGACTCCAGTGGAATCCATAAATCCATGTCTTCAGAAGTGATATGATAGGTGTGGGTGAGAAAAGTCCTTTTTTTTCCCATGAATCTCCACTTTCATTTACAAAATGAGGAAAAAAAGGACATTAGGTTTACTTTTATGTGGCCTTTATGGGATTTTTGGAGCTTCAAAGGTCTGGTCACCATTCACATGCATTGTATGAACCTACAGAGTTGAAATATTTTCTAATATCGTTGTTTGTGTTCAGCAGTAGATAGAAAGTCATGCACATCTGGGATGGCATGAGGGTGAGTAAATGATGAGAGAATTTTCATTTTTGGGTGAACTGTCTCTTTAAGAAATATTTTTTTATTTCCTGTTGACATTAAATACATCAGGAGCAGTGACATGACATGATGGACTTACCCTTCATGCCAAATTTGGAGCTTCTGCCATACTTGAGGAAAACTGACATAAGAATGCATCCAGTTAAAGCAACCCCAGCTATCCCAACCACTATATACACCTAGAATAGAAAGCACATTTACAAGTTAATTTATTAGTTAATTTACTTAAACGAGAAAACACTAAAGCAAGCAGTTCACCCATTTGGGGTGGGTTTTTAATTGGTTTAGCAAAGTTAGTGTGACATGCCATTATTTGCATATTGTATAAATGTTAGCCATGTATTTAATTAAATGTTTTGTTTTGAATACTGTATATTGTCACAAATGTGCTCTCATAATAAATCGCAGTGAAAGGAATATTTAAAATGTAAGACAAATAAAAAGATAAGCTCTATCAACAGCATATGTGGCAAAATTTATTTTAAAAAGTATACGGTCACACTTTATATTAGGTGTCTTTACCTACTATGAAACTACATTAAAATACATACAATACAATGCACTTATTGCGTACTACATTTTGTTCCCCAAAATTCTCACAAGATTCACATTTGCTGCTTCTAAGGTTTAGATAAGAGTATGTTTAGAGGAAGGGTTAGGGTTTAGATTAGGGTTAGTGTTGGGGAAGGGTTAGGTTTAGGATTATGGGTTAAGGTTAACAGATGTAATGAAATGCAGGTACTTTAAATAAAAGTACAATGCAACAACATGTATGTACATAATAAGTGCATTGTTTCAAATGCTTAAGTACATGGAAGTTAAAGACACCTAATATAAAGTGGATCCAACTATATTAATTTGCCTTGTTTCTCAGTTTAGTTTAGTTTTTTATTACAAACTGAGGGACCAGACAACTTTTTTTTAGTGGTAATGGACAAATGGAAAACTTACCGCAACTGTGTCCTCCAATGGTGGGGTTTCTTAAAAAAGGCAGAAAACGAATATCCATAAGTATACAATTACAGGCAAAACAGTGAGAGACAAAAAGAGAAACACACTTACCTGGACTAAACGTTGGGTCTGTGTGAATATACCATATCCCGCAAAAGTAAAATAGATAGAGAACAGGAAATTAATAATCTGTTAGTAAATAACATTCTATAAACTCATCACAATATTTTAGAATTTACCTATTAGGGTGAGAAGCTAACCTTCTTCAATTAAAAATCACTCAATATAATTCACAAAAATGCTGTGTCAGTGCAGGATAACATACCGTAATAGTCTATTTCCACTGTGGAATCAAAAATATCACAAAGTTTAAAACTGCTCTTATATATATATATATATATATATACAGGCATAAATGCTATTTTAGTACATATTATTTGGCACTTTCAACAAAAAGGGTACAAAAAGGGCTTGAATTTTAACTGATTGTTATATGAGCTGTTTTGTTTTCTTTTTTTTTTTTGTAAAAAAAAAAAAAAGAAAAAGAAAGGGATTTGCAACCGTTTGCAGTCTGGATACAGTTTCAGTCCCTGATTTGTGTGCTTTTGTCATTTTATAGCAATAAACATTAAACAAAAATTCAATAAATAAAATGTAAACGTTAAATTACACTAGAATGGGTAATAGGTTTACATACCTTGCCTCAATTAAGCTATCACTCATGCAGTAATGGTTGTGTGCAAAATTGCAGAACACAGCAAAGTTTTATGTTTTTGGTCATTTCAATAAGTTTTTAAATATTAAATATTTATACAGTAAATATCAATTCAACAGATTATCTCAAAATACTGTTGTATGATTTGAATTGTTTAATAAATTAGAGAGAGTTAAGACCGGTTAAGATGGGACAGGCCAAAATCTCCATTTCAAGGTGACTATGCAAGATAACAGTTTATATAAAACGTCTAATAAAATATCTAATAATCTAATAATTCTCAAAGAACATGGGATTTGTGCCATTGTTGCTTTAACAAACATAATGGAATACCAATTTGTACCCTATTTGTGGAAAGTGCAACTTGTAAAAGAATCAAATATAACACAAAACATTATGCAGTATAGTTCAGCCATGACAACTCTCTTTTAAAGAATTGTAATAGATATAACATGTTAATATGCTTGGTCTTGTTGGACTAGATCAGTTTATACTCCTGCTACTGCAACATAATAAGTATGAAGACTTACAATATACACAGATATGCTATTTCAAGCTCAATTAGCCATAAATAAAATACTTGTGAAGCAGATCTAGACAAGTAGTACTGAGAAGGAGGAGGGTTTCAGTGAGAAAACTCTCGTAGCATGCAAATGACTGAAAAAACTTAAATGATAGACAAAGAGGGAGTACGCATGTTGTTTTTCTATGAGATTATATGTCAACGGACCAATCAGCTTGCACCATGTAGAGTTTCATGATAGAACTTTAAATCATTAAAAAAAAAAAACATATCCACCTGTCCCTGAGGGGTCATCATCGGGCATGTGCATGAAGTGTGCTGTGACATTCCCGCTGTCCTCTCCAAACTCATTGCTTGCCACCAGTTTGTAAATGCCATTATGGATGTGTGTTGGAATGACCAGTTGCAGACAGCCATGGTACTCCGTATATGTGATTTCATGGATCTCGGTCCTGATGTACTGCTGCTCCTCCAGCAGCTTGCCCTCGTGGTACCAACGCAGTTGAGGCTTCGGGTTGCCTGTCACAGTGAATGGGATGCACCAGTCCTGATGCCTTTCAGGCTCCTCCAGCTGCACGATTGTAGGGGGAACTGACTCGGGAAGAAGAAGAGGAAAAGGAAAGAGAAAGAAGGAAAGAGAGGAGGAGGAGAGGATGTGTGATCACAGGATGCACCACAGGAGTAAACAAGAGAAATGTGGAAAACTTTGCAGTAGCTTGATGAAAGGACAGATTCTGACAGCACATGGAGTGGAGGGGCAGCATAGAGGGGTACTAGGTTGATGAATACAAGAGAGTGATAAGAAATGAAGAGGCTTACTGTATTAAAATAACAATGTAAAGAAACATACAAATAACCAAACGCAAAAAGGAAAAAATTCTAACGTATGGCTGGCTACCTGATTTGGCATTGATTATATGATACATAACTATACATTTAAGTTACATGAAGATAATAAGTTATGTTATGTTAAGACATAGAAGTTATATATAACCCTTTGGAATTAGCTGGTTTCTGCCTTAATTTCTCATAAAATGTGATCTCATCTTCATTAAAGTCACAACATCGCTTTGTCTCTGATCACTGTCTTGTTCATCTTATTCCAACCTACAGGCAGAAAATAAAATCAGCTAAACCTGAAGTTAAGAGTGTAAATAAAGGGACCAATGAAGCAGAGCTGAAACTACAAATCTGTTTTGACTGCACTGATTTGAGTGTTTTTGAAGCTGCATCCACCGACCTGGATGAGCTCACAGATACTGTAACATCATATATCAGTTTCTGTGAGGACATGTGTGTTCCTACTAGGACTTATTTAACACAGCAATGACAAACCATTTTTTACAGCAAAACTCTTGTAGCTTCGTCAGGCCAAAAAGGATGCTTACAGAAGTGGGGATAAAATCTTGTATAATCAGGCCAAAAACACACTGACAAAGGAGATTAGAGTGGCTAAAAGAAGCTACACTGAAATCTAGAAAAAAAGATTTCAGATAATGACCCTGCATCAGTGTGGAGTGGCCTGAAAGACATTTCCAAATACAAGACACCACCCTCCAACACTGAAGGGAATCAACAACTGGCTGAAGACTTGAATGTGTTTTACTGATTTGAAAAGTCTCACACGACCCCACAGCCGCTCTGACCTTCACTTCACACAAACATCATCACCTCCTGCAACCCCTCTCCTGCTACTCAACCTGCACTTAAGTTATGTGAAGAAGATGTGTGCCGGGTCTTCGAGAAACAGAAGACAAGGAAAGCACGGGGCCCAGACTGTGTTTCACCCACTTTTCTAAAAGCCTGTGCTAACCAGGTGGCCCCCATCTTGACACAGATCTTCAACACATCACAGGAACACTGTGATGTTCTCAGCTGTTCAAACTCTCCACCATCATCCCTTCCCAAAGAACTCTAAGATTGCAGGATTTGATGACTTCAGACCTGTCGCCCTGACGTCTGTGATCATGAAGTAATTTGAGAGACTCGTGTTGGCCCAACTGAAAAACATCACCGGACCCTTTCTGGATCAGGTCAGTGGATGATACAGTCAATGGGAATGCATTACATACTGCAACATCTGGACAGACCAGGGACTTATGCAAGGATCCTAATTGTGGACTTCAGTTCAGCTTTCAACACCGTCATCCATGCATCCCCAGCATCCCCTCTATCTGTCAGTGGATCACCAACTTTCTGACAGATTGGGTCCAGTTTGTGAGATTGGTTGAACAGCTGGCTCACTGGTGCAGTCAAAACAACCTTGAGCTGAACATGCTTAAAACAGTGGAAATGATAATGGACTTTACGAGGAACACCCCAGCATCAACCCCTCATTGACCACCCTCACCATTCTAAACAACACCGTGACAGCAGTGGAGTCATTCAGGTTCCTGGGCACTTCCATCTCACAGGACCTGAAGGCCCAGCAGAGGTTGTACTTCCTTCACCAGCCGAGGAAGTTCAACCTGCCACAGGTGCTGCTGATCCATTTCTACACTGCAGTCATTGAGTCTGTCCACTGACTTCTATAACTGTCTGGTTTGGTTCAACTACCAATTCAGACATCAGACGACTTCAAAGAATAGTCTGGAATGCTGAAAGGATTATTGGTTCTCACCTTCCCACCCTTCAAGAACTGTACACCTCCAGAGTGAGGAAAATGCTGGAAAAAACACTTTGGACCTCATTCACCCAGCAAACTACCTTTTTGAACTGTTGCCCTCTGGCCAGTGCGACAGATCTCAGAGCACCAGAACAGTCAGGCACAAGAACAGTTTCTTCCCTCAGGCCATTCACCTTCTGAACAGTTAAAACTGCCCTAATACTATCCATTGTGGCTATACAATCATGAGCATATTCACCTATTCATTAATATTTATATTCCATTTATATTTATTTGATATATCCTACCTCTTCTGCAAAATATCTTAAATCACCTTGCGCATAACTGTATATCTGTATATAACATATTTGAACAACATTATTGCCCTACTGTAGTTTCCTCTATATATTTATCTGGTGTATCTTATTTTTTATTCTTATTTCACTGTTTATGTATATATGTTTCTATGTATATTTCAAATGATTTTATATATATATTGTACATGTTTTTTTTATTCCTTGTGTGTGTAAGCATGCTTGGCAATAAAGCTCATTCTGATTCTGAAGAAAAGACAACACAATGTGCTTATGCTACCAACACACAAACAAATATAATCTTACTTGATTTTATTTAACCAACCCATTTAAAATGAAGAGTGCTGTGGAAAATGTAAGTGAATCCCTAGGCTAAAGAGAACTTTAAAAAAGGCTAATTAGAGTCAAGAGTGTCAGAACAAGAGTGAGACAAAGGGACCCAAAAGCACAAGAAACAGTTCAAAGGATATATTAACAACAGCAAATGTCTATGGGAACAGGACTGGTGAAGGAAGGCGACCCCGGCACCAGCTGCAGTGGCAGGAGAAGTGTCTTAGTTGCATGGTAGCCACGCAGTGGGCTAAGGGATACGTGTGTTCGTAGACAGGTCTATGCGTTGTGGAAGTCAGGAGCAGATCTGTAGAAAATATCCATTGAAGCATGGTGTGGTGCAGAACAAAGGCCAGGTGAAGGAGGGCTGGCATTTTCCTGACATGCAGGCAGAGACAAGGAATCCTTCACTGGCGATTCGTGGGCGGCATGGACAGGCATACAGCAAACTGGAAGGTAACCACGTTTCCCGATACGCAGACAGAGACAGGCAACCAACAGACACATGAGACTGCACCAACTAAACAGGGAGAGCAAGGTTAATGCTTGACATGTCAAACATTTAGCATAGGCAAGAACACATTCAACATTCAACTACATTTAACATTAAACATTAAAAGATCCAGCATCGGACATGACACACAAGGGGATATAAATAAGCAGGAAACAAATAAGGGGCAGGTGCCGCTCGCAACTGGGATTTGTGCAACTGGGACAGGCAGTGGAACAGCCTTCGTGGCTGTGAACACAGGCTGTAAATTGTGAATGATCTCAGTGGTCATGGGCACTGGCAGGGGATCAGCCTTTGTGGCTGTATGCACAGGCGGAAACAGGGGAACAACATCTGTGGTCGTGGGCACTGGCAATGGCAGGGGAACAGCCTTCGTGGCTGTGAACACAGGCAGCAACAGAGGAACGACCTCTGTAGTCGTGGGCACTGGCAGTTGGAGGGCAAAGGCTTCAGGCACTGGCTCTGGGACGGACAAGGCTTCAGGCACTGGCTCATTGATCGTGTCAGGCATAGGCGCTGGCTTGTTGACCATGGCAGGCGTGGGCTCTGGCTGCAGCAAGGAAATGACCCTTGTGGCCGTGGAAATTGGTAGTGACAGGGGAACAGCCTCCATGGCTGTGAGTGTGGGCAGTGACTGGGGAACAGCTTTCTCCACTGTGAACACATGCAGTGACTAGGGAACGACCTCCATGGTCGTGGGCACTGGCAGTGACAAGGGAAGATCCTTCGTGGCTTTGAACACAGGCAGTGACAAGGGAACAGCCTCTGTGGCTGTGAGCACACGCAGTGACTGGAGAACAGCTTCCTCAGCTGTGAGCACTGGCAGTGGCAGGGGAACAGCTTTCGTGGCTGTGAGCACAGGCCGTGAGTTGTGAATGACCTCTGGGGTCGTGGGCACTGGCAGTGGCAGGGGAACAGGCTTTGTGGCTGTGTGCACAGGTGGGGACAGGGGAACAACCTCTGTGGTCATGGGCACTGGCAATGGCAGGGGAACAGCCTTTGTGGCTGAAAATGTGACAAAAAATGACGGTTCCGTCACATGACAAGGAGTTGGCAAACCTGGCATCCAATTAAAGAAACGAAATTAGAGGTGTGAGCTACTTTGATTTATAAAAAGCACTCAGACATCTTGAGTTGACAAGAAGCATCTGCTGACGTGAACCATGCCTATTACGTATGGTGTAAAAAGGGCACCGCATACCAACATGAAAACATCATCCCAGCAGTGAAGTACAGTGGAGGGAGCATTATGATCTGGGGCTACTTTGCTGCATCAGGGCCTGGACCGCTTGCCATTATTGTGGGAAAAATTAATTCCCAAGTTTATCAAAATATCATACAGGATAATGTCAGGGTGGCTGTGCACCAGCTGAAGCTCAGTAGAAGTTGAGTGATACAGCAGGACAATGACCCTAAAAATCTAAACACTACAGAATGGCTTTAAAAAAAGGAAATCCATCTTTTGGAGTGGCCCAGTCAGAGCCCAGACTTTAACGTATTAGAGATGCAGTGGAATGACCTCAGGAGTGCCGTTCACAACAGACATTTAAAAAAATATGGCTGAGCTGAAGCAGTTTGCTAAGAAAAATGGTCAAAAATTCCTTCAAAACGTTGCCAGTTATTAAATCCTAGGATTCACTTACTTTTTCAACAGCACTATGAATATCCAATAAAGACATGAAAGATTATAATTGTTAGTGTGTTGTTAGCTTAAGCACATTGTGTTTGTTTATACTTGTGACTTTGATGAAAACGAGATCACATTTTATGACCTACTAATGCAGAAAACCAGCTAATTCCAAAGGGTTCACATACTGTTTCTTGCCACTGCATATATTACGACAAAGGTGAAGTGTGTAATTTTAAGTTTAGTGGTTCAACATAAACCATCAGAACAAACCAATTCACTAAAATAAATCAGACTTTCCAATGCTTCATATTACTGAGCTATTAAGTAGAGAGTTTGATAGGTTTCTTCTCCTTTCATGGTGTCAGGATTCCAAGTGTGTTTATTAGCTATTGCTCACATGTGTGAAAATGTTCAAATTCCAGTACATTTTGTATTTTTCCAGGACAGACAGCCAAAAAATGGCAAACCCATGGATGGCAACCCTAGTGACTATCCAGCCAGTGCATGTGTTGTGACGTCAATGCAGCTTTTTAAGTATTGAAATATTGGTAACACTTTACAACAGGGTTGTATTTGTTAACATATGGATAAGTTACATATGGATACATTAGCTACTGCACTATGAACTTAAATGAACTAACAGTGCACAACTGAATTTTTATAGCATTATAAAATGCTAGCATTAACCCAAAAAATGTAATTCTCTCAACATTTACTCACCATCATGCCATTCCAGATGTGTATTACTTTCTTACTTCTGCAGAACACAAATGAAGATCCAAGAAGAATGTAAGTGAATGGTGACCAAATCTTTGAAACTCCAAAAACCACATAAAGGCAGCATAAAGTAATCCATATTACTCCAGTGGTTAAATCCATGTCTTCAGAAGCGATATGATAGTTGTGGTTGAGAAACAGATCAATATTCCTTTTTTAATATAAATTATCCTCCCTACCCAGTAGGTGGCGATATACACAAAGAATGCAAATTGCAAA
The DNA here is from genome assembly GCA_032164185.1 of Moxostoma hubbsi. Taxonomy (NCBI): domain Eukaryota; kingdom Metazoa; phylum Chordata; class Actinopteri; order Cypriniformes; family Catostomidae; genus Moxostoma; species Moxostoma hubbsi. The sequence goes on from JAVLUX010000044.1 coordinate 14,782,714, forward strand.
AAACAAAAGAAGAAGAAAGTGAAAGTGAAAGTGGAGATTCACAGTAAAAAAAAAAAAAAAGTGCTTAAATATTGACTTTTTTTCGCACCCACGCCTATCATATCGCTTCTGAAGATATGGGTTTAACCACAAGAGTCATATGGATTACATTTGCGCTGCCTTTATGTGCTTTTTGGACCTTAAAGATTTTGGTCACCATTCACTTGCATTGTATGGACCTACAGAGCTAAGATATTCCTCCAAAAATATTTGTTTGTGTTCAGCAGAAAAAAGAAAGTCATACACATATGGGATGGCATGAGAGTGAGTAAATGATGGGAGAATTTACATTTTTGGGTGAACTATCCTTTTAATAAATACTGTAAAAAATATACTGTTCATTATTAGTTTATGATACCTAATGCCTTAACTAATTTTAATAAATCAAACCTTATTGTTTAGTGTTACTGATATATTTGTTATTTATATGTTGCTTGTTTAAAAATGACTGTCTATTTTTCTTCAATGTCACTTTTTGCTCCCATAAAGCTGTTACAGCACCAATCAGCAGGGGCAAACCGGACCAATCTTAAACCATTAGTTCGGACAAACTAGACATTTTCAAGGTAAACAACTGTCCCAAACTTATGCCATGGTTGAGCCAGAAGTTGACATGTTGGACTGCTCATACAACCAGATCAATGTTTTGAAAGAGCCACATTGTTTACACTCTTTGGGAAGTCAACCTTACTGTGCAGTGACTCACTCTGCACATTTAACTGGGATAGCAGAAAGTATTTTAACATCAGAAAAATTACACACTTCACCTTTAAATGTAAATAACGATCATTAGCACACAAAATCCAATCATTAAATTTTACAAGAATGCTTAAAGCTTACTATATTGTGGGGAAACTGAAATATATTTTAGAGTGCCGTTATGAAACATTTGTTTTTAGTTTTGCAGAGCCCAGTAGACTTAAATGATAGCTTGAGGGCAAATGTCCTTTTTTAAGCATTTGGCACAAATTTTAAATGCATCTTGGACTCTTAAATATAGAAATATAAAATAGTTCAACCTACCATTACTTAAAAGAAACCCATTCAATCTTGACATATTAAAATTACAATTTAATACCATTAATGGTATATATGTGAGGTCCCTGATCATTTCAGTCTGACCCAGTTTGGGCTGCAAATTTCAGCATGGATTGCTTCGTGCATCTGTCACAATGTAATGCTGATTTTGCAAAGAGGCTGGTATTGCATATGGGTTTAGGCAAATTATATTGGACCCAGCAGCAAACTTGCAACCCATAAGTAAACACTGCAAAAAGGCACTTTACATAGAACTCATAGCAAGCATGTACTATAAATTACAACTATTTTTGGTGCAAGAAAATTGGATTAACATTATTAGAGGACTTCTGGAAAAGAATACCATAATGGGGAAAAAAATAAACTTGGTACCCAAAGCAATGCAAAAGAATTCCACACCACAAACTGTGAGTCTTACAGAGAATATTGAGCAGGACTGAATCCTCTTTCTGGCCCACAATATTTTCGGCTCTACAGGTGAGCTCACGGCCATTGTCATCAGGTGAAAGTCCACTTAGAGTCAACACAGACTGTAGATCCATTTTGTTAATCTATGAGAAGACAACAATACAGGTATCTGGTCTGAAGTAGTTTCAAACTGTAGTGGATCTGTCTAAACATACAGGTCCTTCTCAAAAAATTAGCATATTGTGATAAAGTTCATTATTTTCCATAATGTAATGATAAAAATTAAACTTTCATATATTTTAGATTCATTGCACACCAACTGAAATATTTCAGGTCTTTTATTGTTTTAATACTGATGATTTTGGCATACAGCTCATGAAAACCCAAAATTCTCAAAAATCTCAAAAAATTAGCATATTTCATCCAACCAATAAAAGAAGTGTTTTTAATACAAAAAAAAGTCAACCTTCAAATAATTATGTTCAGTTATGCACTCAATACTTGGTCGGGAATCCGTTTGCAGAAATGACTGCTTCAATGTGGCGTGGCATGGAGGCAATCAGCCTGTGGCACTGCTGAGGTGTTATGGAGGCCCAGGATGCTTCGATAGCGGCCTTAAGCTCATCCAGAGTGTTGGGTCTTGCGTCTCTCAACTTTCTCTTCACAATATCCCACAGATTCTCTATGGGGTTCAGGTCAGGAGAGTTGGCAGGCCAATTGAGCACAGTAATACCATGGTCAGTAAACCATTTACCAGTGGTTTTGGCACTGTGAGCAGGTGCCAGGTCGTGCTGAAAAATGAAATCTTCATCTCCATAAAGCTTTTCAGCAGATGGAAGCATGAAGTGCTCCAAAATCTCCTGATAGCTAGCTGCATTGACCCTGCCCTTGATAAAACACAGTGGACCAACACCAGCAGCTGACATGGCACCCCAGACCATCACTGACAGTGGGTAATTGACACTGGACTTCAGGCATTTTGGCATTTCCTTCTCCCCAGTCTTCCTCCAGACTCTGGCACCTTGATTTCCGAATGACATGCAAAATTTGCTTTCATCTGAAAAAAGTACTTTGGACCACTGAGCAACAGTCCAGTGCTGCTTCTCTGTAGCCCAGGTCAGGCGCTTCTGCCGCTGTTTCTGGTTCAAAAGTGGCTTGACCTGGGGAATGCGGCACATGTAGCCCATTTCCTGCACACGCCTGTGCACGGTGGCTCTGGATGTTTCTACTCCAGACTCAGTCCACTGCTTCCGCAGGTCATCCAAGGTCTGGAATCGGTCCTTCTCCACAATCTTCCTCAGGGTCCGGTCACCTCTTGTCGTTGTGCAGCGTTTTTTGCCACACTTTTTCCTTCCCACAGACTTCCCACTGAGGTGCCTTGATACAGCACTCTGGGAACAGCCTATTTGTTCAGAAATTTCTTTCTGTGTCTTACCCTCTTGCTTGAGGGTGTCAATGATGGCCTTCTGGACAGCAGTCAGGTCGGCAGTCTTACCCATGATTGCGGTTTTGAGTAATGAAACAGGCTGGGAGTTTTTAAAAGCCTCAGGAATCTTTTGCAGGTGTTTAGAGTTAATTAGTTGATTCAGATGATTAGGTTAATAGCTCGTTTAGAGACCCTTTTCATGATATGCAAATTTTTTGAGATAGGAATTTTGGGTTGTCATGAGCTGTATGCCAAAATCATCAGTATTAAAACAATAAAAGACCTGAAATATTTCAGTTGGTGTGCAATGAATCTAAAATATATGTAAGTTTAATTTTTATCATTACATTATGGAAAATAATGAACTTTATCACAATATGCTAATTTTTTGAGAAGGACCTGTACAGCTAATAATGGCTGTTTAATTGATTAGAATATGAAAACATTATCAATGAAATAAAATGCATATAAAGTTGCATGGAAAGAAAAAGGATCTAAAACTACAATTGAAAGAAAGCGGGTCTCATTCACTGTGACTATGCATGTATTGGTGCGAACAGAAATGATAATTCATCACACCGACAAGTTCAACACTAACTGTAACCACGTGTACGCAAACAGACTCCCAGGGCCCTAAAAACATGGATTGTTTTAGGATTGTATCAAGCTGAAATATTATTTTAATATATATTACTATTAGAAATGTAATAACTAAGAGTTAGACAAAAATGATGATCATTATAGCACAATCTGGGATAGTTTCTGCTTAAAAATGCGGCTGATTGCTAAAGATGATTGCTTTTTTAATGTGTATATTATAGTGAGGGTTTTAAATATTAATGGGAAATGCTTTCATGGGTTAGGGTCAAGTAGTTGTGGTTTCACTGCTGCGCTCAATTGAGATATTTGAAATCCCATTACAGGATGCTACAAAGATTGTGTTTAAATGTTCTTAATTTGTAAAATGGTGTAAGGGGAAGGTAAGTTAAAACTGACGTAAGGAAGACTGCAGTGTTTGCAGATTGAAGTGCTAAATAGGGTTATGAAAAAATATGCTCTATATACATTATACATTGTGGACTAATTGCCAAAAACTGGTCTAATTTTTCAGAAAAAAAAAAAGTATTACAATCTTGTGATTTTTTTTTTATTTTATTTTTTTTATGTAATTTACATGTAATTCTGGTTCTTATTTTATTCCACTAGATGGCAGCAAGTACTAGAATTTTTGATTTCCTCGATAACCTTGTCACAAAATCCCTATCTGAAATGTAGGTGGCACTCTAACGCATTTTAGCCCTCACAATATGCTCGTCCATAGACATTCAGTCTAATTATCAGTTCATGCAACACAGATGTTCTGAGATCTTATTTTGTTATTTTAAGTAACTTAAATGCAGAAGTGATGGTTATCTCTGAAAAGTTCAGATTCTGAGCAAAATAGCACCCCCTTTTGCACCCGCCAGTGTTGAAGAGGAGAGTGCAAAGAACAACTTATTTGAAAAAAACGTTAAGAACAAGCAGAATTCAAACCATTGTGGTGGCAAAATGCAAGAGGTAAGCAGCAATAATAGCACCTACTTACCAACTTCAGCTTTTCCGAATATTAGGTAGGACTAATGGGTGTGTCACATCAAATAATAAATATTCATGAGGTGAACTGTAATGTTTTAAATTGTGTCCCCTCCACTTTTCTATGCCTATGTCAAGAGGCTATGTCTGGAATGGAAAACTAGCTAACTACTTATTAAATATTTTGCAGTATTCACTACTTACTGCCTACTAAGTTTAACAGTAAGCATTATTTAACAATAAACATTTCAAACAGTATTATGCTAAATCTCATGACCTCATCTCATTGCATGTGAGTGATATCCAGTTATCATCTTTAAACAAATATGGTTATTTTTCAATTTTTAACAAATAACCATCCAATAATCAAAACAAGGATATTTAAAACAGAGCTGCTAGATTTAATATGTTAATTGTAAAAAAAATATATGCAATTGATCATGCCTCCTGACTGTACGTACTTTATGCAATAGGAAATGTTCTTTTCAACTGACTAATTCAGTCAGCAGGGGGAAGTAAGCGCAACTCCATCTGCACAGGAAAAGCAGTTGTATAGGCAACAAACCAAAAGCTATTCAAAGACAGCTGGATGGAGTAGAGTGCAGGGGCCTCTTGACGCATTTTTTAAAGTTTCAAACTAAATATCAAATTTCACAAAGCATCCTAAAAACACTGTATTTATGGCTAGAGATGCTGAAAACCAATAAAACTAGATGAAACTACAATGAGAAACTTCAAAAGCGTTTGACCATTAGACAATAGCGCAGACGCAACGTAAGAACGTGCCTAGTGAGAACAGCCAAAGTCTACCTCGGACAGATTGGATAACTCAGTTGTAAAACGGATCGCTGTGAACTGTAGGCCAGTGAAAGGGTTTTGTTCAATGATATGGAAATTAAACAAATAATATATTGACTTCTAAAGCTACTTTTTGTATTGTCTAATCAATCATTTTCCCATTTGCATCAAATAGGTAATAGGTTTTCTGAATGATTATATTTATTATAAATTGCATTTATAATTATTTGCTTATATTTTTTATATTTTTATTTAGCAGCCGTTTATTTAGCAAATATTGATATATGTGAATAACTGTGAATATTTAGATGAATTAATCTGCATATTATATTATACATTTTTTAAAACATTTTAACTGATTTAACTGTCATAGTTAAAAATGAAATCTCTAATAACTTTTGATTCATTCATTACACAGATAATGGGAAAGTCAAGTCATGCATTGCATTGTGGGATACAGTATTCTGCACAGTGTACTTTTTGTATACTGTTCATTTAAATAAATGTAGTAGGTCATTTGTGCATTTCATGCATATCGTACAGAACATTTGCATACTGCACACAATATGCACACTGCAGAAATAGTAACTAGCCTTACACTTAAAAAGGCAAGCATGGGGGGCCTGGGTAGCTCAGTGAGCATTGACGCTGACTACCACCCCTGGAGTTGCGAGTTCGAATCGAGGGCATGCTGAGTGACTCCAGCCAGGTCTACTAAGCAACCAAATTGGCCTGGTTGCTAGGAGTCACATCGGTAACCTCCTTGTTGTCATGATTAGTGGTTCTCACGCTAAATGGGGGCACGTGGTAAATTATGCGTGGACTGCAGAGAGTAGCACGAGCCTCCACATGCTGGGAGTCTCCGCGGTTTCATGCACAACAAGCCATGTGATAAGATGTGTGGAATGACTGTCTCAGAAGTGGAGGCAGCCGAGACTTGTACTCCGTCACCTGGATTGAGGTGAGTAACCGCGCCACCACGAGGACCTACTAAGTAGTGGGAATTGGGCATTTCTGAATGAGGAGAAAAGGGGATCAAAAAATAAAAATGTCAAGCATGGTGTTACCTCGTGGTTGGTTATGAAAGGAGGGTGTTCACTTGAATTTAAGCTCCAAGAAAGTTCAGGGGTTGGGGCCCCAGATGCACTACACATCACTGTAGCATTACTTCCTGCCATCTGATTGACCACAGCAGGGATGACGTCAACATGTGGATACTCTGGAAGACAGAAGCACAATTTATTCATTTTTACTCTAATTTATAAGAATGCACCAGAAATTCCATATCAGTGCATCCTTACTAATTTATATGCAATAAAACTACCAAAAGAATTCTAGATAAAAAAATCTCTTCAGATCGTTTGACTATAAAATATTTTTCCTATAAAAAAGGAATAGTTCAACCAAACAATGTTAATTCAGTTACTTTACACGTGTGGTTTCTTTGGAGCATGAAAGGAAAAATGTTGAACAATCTTATCGCAGCTCATTTCCATTCAATGTCAGTTTATAGTGACCACAACTGTCAGTTAGTTTTGTTTGAGGATCTCATAAACAGTTGCATTCAGATTTAAAAAATGGCACATTAAGAAGTTTAGCCAAGTTTTATGTCATAGAAGCAAAAACGCAATTAATTCTCACTTGTGTTGTAACTGAATGCAATGTGACAGTTCGAAATAGCGAAATAGAGAATGAGAACTGAGTTGGAGGGGAAGATTTTTAATGAATAACAATTTACATTTTGTCTGTTCCGCCCACAAAGCTTTCATATGGCTTCAGAAGACATAGAAAATGGTTTGTACCAGGGGTCGTCAAACTATAACACATGTGCCACTGGCACACAAGCAAAAACGAGGGGAGGAGTATGTATTTTTTTATGAAGTCTCTCGCACCTGCATGCCAACCTACCAAACTATCTACCTGATGTAATTCTTCCTTGTAATCACGCAGCGTGTTTTATTTACTAATAAGATGAATGAGAAGCTAAACATTATTAAAGTGTGACAAAACTGATCTGTTTTGATCTGTTTCTCACCCATAAATATTATAATGCTTCTAAAGATACTGATTTAACCACTGGAGTCTTATGGATTACTTTTGTGTTCCTTTATGTGATTTTTGGACCTATAAAAGTCTGATCACCATTCACTTGCATTGTAAGGACCAACAGAGCTGAAATATTCTTCTAAAAAATGTTGTTTGTGTTCAGCAGAAGAAAAAATGTCATACACATCTGGGATGACATGAGGGTGCGTAAATGATAAAATAATTTTCCTTTAATGAGATCAATTAAAAATGTAATGTCATGTGTAAAAGGTTGACGACCCCAGGTTTATATGGTTCTTTTATGATACAATTTGTTCTTTTTTTGAACTTGACAGTTGTGGTTACTGTGATTTTCACTGTACGTAAAAGAGCTGCATGAATTCTTCAATTTCTCCTTTTATGTTCCACAGAAAAATTAAGAGCATACAGTTTTGGAACGACATTAGAGGTGAGTTTTGTGGACCGGGGAGCGGACTGTGGTACGAACCCGAGACTACCTGTAGGAGGTGATCTGAGCTTGTTTGCAATGGAACCGTGGCACAGTTCGTGTGAGTGAAAAAGCAACCTGTACTCTGGTACGCACTTGTTCAGGAAGTAAATTGCGCATGCGTTTTTGTTGGTTTAAGCATGATGACATCATCAGTTGCAAAAAAGCAAACACACACGTGCATCATGAGTGTCAGGGAAATGTTGTGGTACACAGAAGAGGTTTGGTGCCTTTTATATATGTGCGTGAGTGAGCATGCAACCTGCTGTGTCCTCAAAAAAGATGTATCAGATATAAAGTAGTCGCTTTTCTCCTGGACATGTACAACTGCTGAATTACAGTATGCGACACACACAGAGGCCACAGTGTCTTTACTCTAGTGCGCATCATGTCACAAAATTCATAAAAAAAACACACTAATATAGCGACCCGCTTTGTGTTTTCCATCATGTGCATGTTTGTGATGTCACAAGTTGATGACAGAAAACCACCGGGGTTCGACAGAATCATACGCGAGTCTGAAACCAGACCAACGCTCGGATTCGGACCACAGCAAACATGCCCTGTGTAAAAACCACCTTATCTGTGCATTGAATATTATATAGAGTAGTTTCAATTTCATTACCACATGAAGGAAGAGAGAGTCTGGTGAGGGCTTTTGCTCTCCCTCCATCCTGCAGACATTGCAGCCCCTCTTTCTCACTGTCATCCAACATTTGTTTAATCCAGATGTTCTCACACATACATTGCAAAGGGTTCCCAGACAGCAGCCTACAGCAAACCGAAAGAAATGGTTGATTATGCTTACATGCTGTACAAATAGCATACTGTATGTACATTAATGCAGTTCTTGTACCGAAAAGGTCTTACAAAGTTGACATGTTTGAGTTACGAATTGCCATCCATGAGAGGGTTGATAAGTTATTGTCTCTGAGATTCCTATAGATATAGAAAAGAGAAAACAAGAAGAATTCATTTGAAATAAATAATAACAATATAGAAAATATTTTTGAAAACATAACACCTTTCATAACACCTTCCTTAAGCTAATGTGTGTAACTTTTTGGATGTTAAAACACCTATCTATTATTAATATTCTAAGACAACTATTTACAAGGTTCGTTTCCTGGAAAACTGTATGACCAGTCCAACATTGACTTAACCAATAACATATGTTCTGGGTGGAACAATTTGTTTATTGTGTTTGGGAAACCTGTTTGAAATCAGTTATTATATTTCCGATTCAGTTTGATGATTAAAAAAATTATGCACAGGGTTAGTTATTCGAAAAATGTCAATTCAGTCGTCATTAACTCGTCCCACATGTGTCCCAACATTGAACACAAAAGGTGATGATGGGCAGAATGTTAGGGAGTGACAGCCTTTATTGTATGGAAAAAAGTTGCAATGAAAGTGAATGGTGACTGATGCTAACATACTTCTTTTGTGCTCAATCAATGATGGAAAATCATACAGTTTTGGAACAACATGAGGGTCAAAATCAAATCAAATCAAATCAAATCACTTTATTGTCACACTACTGTGTACACGAGTGCAACAGCAGGTGAAATTCTTGTGTGCAGTTCCGAGCAACATTGCAGTAATGACAGTGACGAGACATAAACCACTTTACAATAAACAACATATTTACACAAAACAATTTACATAACAAATGTACACATACTTACACAACAATTTACATATCAAATGTACACAATACACACAATGTAGAATACACATACACTAGATACGGGTATAAATATATATAAACACTAATTGAATTGGGAGAATATATTGACAGAGTGATGATTAATAAAGTGCAGTGCTGGGTGAGTAAATAATGACATAATTTTAAGGTTTGAATGAAATATCCCCATTTCAAATCATTTAAAATGCACTTACAGATATTGAAGTTTGGAATTGTTGAAGAAGGCCATCGTAGAGACAGATGTCAGGTGAGTATTGGTCACTGTTCTGTGGAAGGCAAATGTTTACAGCACATAAGTTCTGCTGTCCTTTAAGGTGTCATTAACACTTTATACATTCTTAAAAATACCAGACACTCACAAATTCCTGAGATTTGAGTAGAACTTCATATGGTCCTCGTTGATAGTTAATAGCTTTTTTTGATTTGTGATGTATCTGTCGAAAGAAAAAAATATTACCCTTACAAAAAAGGTAACACAGTACAATAACGTTCCATATGTCAACTTTAGTTAACAATATTAGTTAGCATGAACTAACAATGAACAATACTTTTACAGCTTTTATTAATCGTGGAGCATTAATTAAAATATACATTCCAGCATATAGTAATACATTTTTAAAATCAAAAGTTGAATATGGTAACATTAGCTAAAGCACTATGAACTAACATGAAGTTACAATGAACAATTGTATTTTTATTAACTAGAATTAACAAAGATGAATAAATGTTGTAAAAAAGACATTGTTCATCGTTCAAAAACACCTTATTATCATGGTACTACTATCATGTCCAAAAATAACATGGCAACACCATGGTACTTTGATATATACCAACGGTACAGAATGAATACTTTTAGTAATATAATGGTCCTTTTTGGTATGTTGTTGTTATAGTAGTAAATGTTTCAATTACATAAGGTAACATATCAGAGAACAAACAATTTAACTAGATTAATCTATGCCTAAAAATAATCAGGCATAAGATGATAACACCATGGTACTTTGCAGGGGCATCATGCACATATTTATTTATTTTTTTGAGGGGGCACAAAGGTCAACTATATTTACAATATGTTTGTCTTGCACATTGTGTGTCATAAGCTGTCATGCATGACAAAGTGGCTGATGTCTCTTGAACAAACACCTCCGCCTCGATCCGTTCAGCCGCCCACCGCCTTTCTCCCATTGAAAATACGGAACCTGCGGCTACCGAGGAACCATGTAAAATCGCCTTTTGTTACTTTAAGTTTTTTTCATTGACTGGAATTGGGACATAAGATGCTGCAAAACCTGTCAAATGCATTTCAGCGTCAAACTAAATTAATAGCAACCAATCAAACAAAAACATACACATAATCTATATTAGACTATAAAAAACTGATTGATTCTTCCACAGAGGTCAGACATAGTTGGCAAACGTTGACTCCACTGAACTTTATACAGATCACTTGTCTTTATTACCACAAGGCCCAAGAAACTGCCAGAAAAATCATAAAACAAATTGAGCCCAAAATATTTCTTATTTTTCTGATTTGACATTATATATCTCTGGGTGTAAATAAGAAGGTGCCAAAAAACTGCTTTTGTTTTATTAACAATCATGTCAACTGTATTGGAGAACATTTTGTTTTGGCAAAGCAATCAAAAGTTCTAGCATTACAAAATTATTTATCATAGAGTCCACAAAAGTATTCAAGTGTCCAAAAGCCTCTTCAAACAAATAAAACACAATAATTGTACATTAAAAAAAATACAAATGCATATACAATGACTAAAGCATGTATGTATAGCATGTAGACATGATTTTAGTAATGAGATTTCACAGAATGAGTTTCATTCTGTGCCATTTAAGACATAATTTAGTTTGTGTCATTTATTTGGCGCCATCTCCTGGATGCCAAATGTAACTTTATGCTTTGTGTGGATTTTCTAATGATCTATATGCATCCGATTAACTTGCGTGGGGGCTTGTTTGAAAGATAATTACCTCCTCTAAGTAATAATATGTGATATATTATTTTCTGTTTACTTTTTGTTTAGATGTAAGTGCAAACACAGTATACAAGCAACACCAACATAATTATCAAAGACATATACTTAGCTATTCTGTGAGTAAAAAATATTCTCCTCTTTGAGAGCTTTCCAACAACATATGACACATGACTATTTGATCAGTTTGATGTTTTTACTGATTTCAATATATATATATATATATATATATATATATATATATATATATATATATATATATATATATATATATATATATATATATATATATATATATACAGTGCAAATTTTTATATGAATGATCAAAACTGAATACTTCAGAAACTTTCAAAGCACTTGTTCAGTTTTGGTCATAATGCCAACGTACATTAGAAGGTGCAGCTTAAAGCTTTCAAACGATACCTAAAGTAAGTTTCAATAATATTATCTGTGAATAGCATTTTGAATAACAGCTTAAATAGACGCACCATCATTTGACATTCCGCTTATCAAACTAGGGTCATAAGAACAAGTTAATAAAGGTTTCCATGCATGAAAACGACATGATTTCTCTACAACCTGTGTGGGTCCGCTGCGCTGTTGTCGTGGAAACGGAGTGACATATTTGCGTAGGCGCCGAAGCCTCTTGCTCTGCGGACACGTTAGACTATACCCCAACTAACCTATAAACAACCATAAACGTATGCTACTTCCAACTTACGCACAATTATGGCTTTAGTCAACTTTTATTTCAGAAAACAGCGTTATACGGATGCATTCCTGATTTCAGGCCCAAACGCGCAATTTGTTTCTTCAGGAGCGAGGCGTTTGAATCATTTGACGGTCTCTGAATTGACTCGTCTGTCAGCGGTGTCTAGCGATACATCTCTATGAACCGGACGCGGTATCGAATTGCCTTACGTCGGGAGTATCTACATTTTACCCGTGTAACGCGATAATGTTTTCGTATTTTTCCTATTCTACTGGCTTTATTAAGAGAAAGTCTGCTAAGGTGAGTCAGCAAGCCCACAAAATGATGGGTCCGAGGGGCCACCTTTGAATGTCAACCTAACCACACACTGACGACACAATGTCCATGGAGTTGTTTGATATAGCCTATAAGTCAAGATCGAACTCACGTTCATTTTACGCCCTGAATTATTACAGCAAACTCCCAATGTAACGGTGGAAGGGTATGGATTAAAAAAAAAAGATAAATATTAAATAATGCACTAGACTTATTTACAATGAAACGGCGCCCTCGATAAATTGATAAATCTCCCCACGCTTCTCACGCGCGCGCGCACACACACACTCACGCACGCTCTTTTTTATCACTCGCTCAAACGCTCTACTTACATATCCGTGATGTTTTCCATGTCACTCTCCGGCACCAAAACAGGGAAATCCTCGATTCCCGGTTCTTGGTCGATACACGAGATCCTTGAACCATTGCACGAGCATGATACAGGGCAAGCCAAGCTGAGCCTCAGCAGCCCGAATAAAAGCCCACACAACCCCCAGAGAGCCATTCCACGAACCCCTGCCATCATAGCAGGTTATTGCCCCGTATAAGCAATAAAACCAAAATGTTGTGTAATAGCGTCTTGTAGTGTTTCACCAGTTCCGCGATGAGCCGCCGCCGCCGCCGCTGTGGGATGCGCAAACACGTTGTGCGCGAGGCGAGACTGTCATGGAGTGGCCTTCTCCGGTCTCCGCAGAGAGGTGATAATAGCGCAATGTAAAATTTCAGCACCGCAACTTTGTTTTTGAGGGGTGCCAAAATAGTGCGCTATCTAGGTTTGGCTTCTTCCAGACACGGTTGTAAAACGTGTGGCCGCAGGCTGTGGTGCTGATGCTGACGCCTCGCGTTCAGAGCTGGGAAGAAAACAAGCGGGACTGTGTGTGCGCGCGTGTGTGAAGAGGCAGCAGCGCGTACACCTGCAAGCGTCTATTGATTACCGACCGCATCTCCCTTAGCCATCGCTGTAATTGCATGTGGAGGGAGGGGCATGCTTAATATAGCATACTCTCAACGATGAGATATTGGCAATAATTGATCATCAGTGGTGTCAATGGGGCGATCTTTGGGAGATTTACGGTTCCAGGCGCGTTAATATTCGGCATAGGCACGCGCAATGTTGTTCTACCGATTAAGTTTGACTTTTTAAATATTTTCCCCACATTTCAATCTGTTGTGATCCGGAACGCGGGGCTGTGTTGAATTTCCATCGTGCTCTTTAAACCACAATGCATGATGAATATAGCCATTATAACCGGAGTGTGACGTGCGGGTTGACGCACAAGATGGGCTGCATCTAGAAAAATAATTACTGAACAAAAATGCCAGGCATTTTTTTTTTTTTTTTAACTAGGTATGTCAGTTTTACATTCCGGTCGGGACTTTGGTGATGTATAGATATGTGTAAAATAGACTAAATAAATAGAGAACTTTAAATAGTAACACCTTGCCTGGTTTACTTGCAGTCAGTCTCTTGGGAGGGATTCGGAAAATGTGCGCCTTTAAATTTCACATTAAAATTGAACATTTAACTGCAAAACTGCAATTCTGCGCTAGATTCCACTACACACATTTAGTGTTTTTTTATTCTGCTGGACTTAATGCAATAGTGAAATGGTGATTAAATGTTATGGTTATTTGTTTTCACCAGGAGAGGACGAAAAAAACAAAAATTGGGCTATATATTTTTTGAGCCGCAGTCACAGAAATGACCCACTAGGATTTGTCAATTAATCATGTGCAACCAGTGCAGAATATTTTGGCGAGGTAAGTATAAAAGATGAAGTACTTTCTAAATTGAATAAGTTGTAACTTGGAAACATTAAGAAAATTCTACATTTATACTCAATACAAACATGTAAAAATGAATGCTTGCTACAGCTTAATGATTATTTATGTTATATCTTGCATAATGCGTCATCATGCATCAATTCTAAATGTAGAAACCTTGTCATATGTAATTTGAGCAAATTTCACAGGCAAATTAAATATGCGAATTTGACTTAGCTTTTCAAAGCTGGTGTTCCCAACATGCACTGGGCTTGAATAATTAATTATTTTGCATGGTTTTACTGTTTGCAAGTTTATTTACACCATTTTTATTGTTGATTTTGATTTAACGTTTGGTAAAACTAAAAATAATTTTTATTTTTTAAAAATAAAAATTCGTGTTGGTTGTAAATTCATTCAATGCCGTCCTGCCACCAGAAAATATTATATTATATTATATATATATAATAATTGGTGTGATCTGTATGAGCATTAAAATGCTCATGAGGAGTTTTTTCTGTCACTATAAATGTTTTTGTAAAACCTTTTTTCCGACACACACACACACACAGATGTAATTTTGACCTGGCAGATCACATTCAGACAGCTATGGCATAATGCACTTTTTCACAATAGAAGCGTTTAATTGTTACATGTAATTCTGATTTATTTGTAGGTTTCAACTTGTTAAAAATTTAAGATAAAATGTGTAGTTGACATGAAACTTCAAACAGGGACAGTTCGTATTATTACACATGGAAGTTCAACATTAAAGAAAATAACAATTGTACTTTTTAAAATTCATGTCACCATACATATTTGAGGTTTAAATGTGATTAAATTAGTAGTAAACAGAAATAAAAATAAAACATACACTTTCACATATATACTGTATGTACAATGTGACTATGTAGTTCCACCCCTCCCCCAGTCCAGGTTTAATGCTCGAAAATCTGCTTAACTATAACACGATGGGTGAATGACATGAGAAGATAGTAATGAGATGTGTTGTCTCTTGGAGTTCCATCAAGAGAGATCATTTGCAAGAGTCTAATAGCACATGCAGGAAGGCCTGCAATGAGAGCGTTACAGTAGTCCAGTCTAGTTTTGACAAGTGACTGAACAAGCAGTTGTGTGGCATGTTCAGAGAGGAAAGGTCTTCCTGATATTGCGGAGTGTAAATCTACATGATCTTGCGGTCTTTGAGATGTGGTCTGTGAAATTTAGTTTGTTATTGATGGTTACCCCTATAGATTTCTGACCGTTTTGGAAGGCGTTACTGTATTTGCACCCAGCTGCACGGTGATGTTGTGTTCAACAGCAGGGTTGGCTGGAAAGACCAGGAGTTCGGTCTTGGCTGGGTTAAGTTGCAGGTGGTGTCCCTTCACTCTGCTTCCAGCCCCTGATACCCCCTGTATACTTTAAAATACTCATGATAGCTTTTGACAACTCTACAACCTGTAAATCCACTTCGCTAGCTAATTACAGTTTGACATCAACACCATAGAAATCTGCTAGAATGGAAGTTCAGAGACAACATTTTCAAGATGGCTGCACGCTAGCTTCACCATTGCATAAGATGAATTAGTCCCTGGCAGTAAACCGTAAACAGAACGTTGCTAGGCAACAAGAATAACTGTCAGCTATGGGTGCTGTGGAGTGATACAAATAGAAGATTCCTGAAGAGGTCAGAGCTGTGCTTTATGAATAAAGCAAGGCTGTTGAACAATCAGCATCAAGGACCAGAACTATCTATTTTATAAATAAGCAATAATCACGATATAGTTCAAATGATTATATCACGGCAAATATACTGAAAATTAGCACCCAGTCAGTCAATTCATTATATGATGAACTGTTTCCACACAAAAGCACATTTTGCAGCGGTCTGATGCTTCTCCTAC
Organism: Moxostoma hubbsi; assembly: GCA_032164185.1. NCBI lineage: Eukaryota > Metazoa > Chordata > Actinopteri > Cypriniformes > Catostomidae > Moxostoma > Moxostoma hubbsi. The sequence continues at coordinate 14,798,919 of JAVLUX010000044.1, forward strand.
ATTCAATTACATTCAAACAGCACGCCTTGTTGACTGTTCCAAGATGGCGACAAGGTTGACATATCCGAACCAGCCGAATGTGGCATCTATGCATGATTATATATGGTTGTTAGGCACAATGCGAAGTGCCTGCAACTCCTTCAGCCATGAATATATTCACAATATAGCACAGTCTTGAGCGCCTTATTGCTTGTATAAAAGTTACCACATAGTAAATATAAGCACACAAATGTTCATTAAAATTTTATACAAGTAAAATAATTAAATGCCATCAAAAATATAGTCCCTGGCAGTAAACAGTAAACAGAATGTTGCTAGGCAACAAGAATAACTGTCAGCTATGGGTGCTGTGGAGTGATACAAATAAAAGTTTCATGAAGAGGTCAGAGCTGTGCTTTATTATCAATAAGTTGACCAATCAGGATCCAGGACTGGAACTATACATTTGATAATAGATTACATATCATGTATTAAGTTTCCCTGTCAAAGATTTTCATGTCTTGTGGTACATGATCAAATGTGTGTTTATCAAGAAAGTTCAAAATGTGAAATGTTCTAATAAAATGTTCATATCATTTTACGAAGTATCTAGATTTAACTACCATACCATGTTGCAAGTAAAAGTTATTGTATTAACTGAAATTTTTAAGTTAAATTTACTCACTCACTTTAATCAATATTGTCATGAAGGTAAGTTTTTTGTGTTTTATACTATTAAAACTGACAGAAACACTTTGTGTAAAAACTTGCAAAATTAAGTAAATCTTATTTTTTTTAAAATCAGTCATTCTTGATATCTTTAACTGCATTTTCACTAGTAGAATTTCAAAATGATTGCTCATTCACTTCTGTTCAAAATGAAATTACGGATATTACTTAATTCATTTCTTACTAGTTGAAATTCCACATAGCCTATCAGCAGTGCACTTCTTAAAAATTATTTGGTGTTTTGTGAATTGATTTGCTATAATTTAGTAATTCTTGTATATTCTTAATAATTAAAGCACTGCCTTGTTCCAAAAATGTAATTAAACATTGTTTGAATAATTTTATACTGGACTATATAAATTAAATGTTAAATAAAATACTGATAGTATTTATTTAATTTGTATTATTCTGTAAAATAACTATTTGCTATTATTTTGCCAGTGTTTTAATTTTCTGCCTGATTCAGAATAAAATTAAAGTTTTTGCTGGCCATTTCATAATTAAATAAAATGCTTTCATGATGTACATGTATACTTTTTTTTTAATAAGCATAACATGCTTATTACTATTTTTAGTAGTAGATTATCTAAAATAAAGAACCTTTAAAAAGTAGTCCCTTTAACCCAGCATTGTGTCAAGAAACAACCCAGCACACTGGTTAAAATAAATAACCCAGCACACTGGTTAAAATAAACAACCCAGCACACTGGTTAAAATAAACAACCCAGCACACTGGTTAAAATAAATAACCCAGCACACTGGTTAAAATAAATAACCCAGCACACTGGTTAAAATAAACAACCCAGCACACTGGTTAAAATAAACAACCCAGCACACTGGTTAAAATAAACAACCCAGCACACTGGTTAAAATAAACAACCCAGCACACTGGTTAAAATAAACAACCCAGCACACTGGTTAAAATAAATAACCCAGCACACTGGTTAAAATAAACAACCCAGCACACTGGTTAAAATAAACAACCCAGCACACTGGTTAAAATAAACAACCCAGCACACTGGTTAAAATAAATAACCCAGCACACTGGTTAAAATAAACAACCCAGCACACTGGTTAAAATAAATAACCCAGCAAGCTGAGTCAAAAATAACCCAGTGTGTGTTCTGTCCAATATTTACCCAGCACTGGGTTACCAAATAAACCAGAAATGGTTATTTTTAACCCAGTATTTTTTAGAGTGTGCAAATATCCCTTCCTGATATCAACAACTGAATTGCACCTAGTAAAAATGTTTCTCCAATTTATTGATATCTGAAATCAATTTCCATATTAAATTCCAAATATAAAGTTGAAGTAATTACAGATAGCATAAATGGATGCAGGGGTCGGAATATGGCAAGCGTGTGGTAATTATTGGCACACGGGCGATAGCAAGAGAGTAGACAAACCTCCTTACACTAAGCTCACTAATAATAAGCTTACTATAGCTGAGCTTACTTAGAATTTATTTTACCATGCTTTTTCTAAGTAAAAATTATTATTTGACTCAAGTAAAGTGATCTTAATTTTTTAAGTACAGTTTACTATTTTTAACTCATCTGTGTACAAAGTATTGTCGCCTTCATTTAATTAATTAAATTAATTGGGTTATAGCACATCTTATAAAGTACGAGGGTATACTATGACTAGTCTATATGTTGCCCATATGGCTCATTGGATTCTCGTCAGTACTTCCAAGTGCAGATAGAGCTACACATTTTAAAAGTACAAATAGAGTAAGGAATATTAACTTCAGTGTAACAGGCTCCAAGATGTACAGGCTTCACCAGATGTAACACTTATCCCTCATGGTGACTTCACACAAACGACTATCAAACAGCTACAACAAAACAACAACAATAGTCATAGGAATTAAAACTATTATTTTTTAAAATAACAATTATTATATTATGCCATAAGTTCCCTTGGCTTGACCAAAACATAGCCCTACATATTTATTTAAGTGCAAGGGCTTTTCCCACACAGCCGCAATTTTTTATTTGATCATTTGGAGTTAGTAGCCAAAAGCCAAAGTTTAAATATATTTTATATATTTGAGTTATGATCCTAAATGTGGCATTTTAAGTACTGTTTTTTTTTTTTTTTTTTTAAATCAATGATAACTCTAGGGTTTAGAGATTAACTGTAATTTAATTAACAGAAATAATAGTAAACAACAACAAAAAAGCTAAAAGTTTCACTCAATAACTTTTGACTATGTGTCATCTTGGACTTACACTGACACCTAGAGGATTGGATGTAGCATTATTTAAAATCAATAGTTTTCAGTTTCAGATGCCATTGTAGAAATGTAGTATTCACAGTCAGCCATGATTACTTTAATCAATGAGTGAAAGTGTCCAATAACAGGACGGTTACTGAGATTAAGCCAGTCGTTTTCAGATGGTCATGTGATTCTAACATGGCTGCCCCCATGTGTGGACCCTCTCCATGTAGAATAAATAAGGTTACTGATATCACTGGAGTCTTCATTTTAATGTTAGTAGTCATGATTTCCTACATATATTGCAAAATTACAGTTCATGCCTTTAGGAGTAAATCTTTTTTAATGAGGAAAAAAAAAATAATGAGTGCACCAGTTGCTTATATTCCCATCAGGAAAATAACATTTATTCATAGAAATGAGACAAACAACTAAATATTACTATGAATACATTAGCTAAGAAAGTGATATACATTAGTCCTTTATTCTTGTCAGTTTGACTATATATTTTTTTTTTAATATATTGACAAATTTGATGCGCATGATACAAGATTTTGCACAGATTGAACTGTCAAAACCACTTTTTCCAGACAATCCGTCTTGAAATGGCGATACAAATAAATCGAATTTATTTATTATGTCCGTTGCAAAGCTTTTAAACATAGGATAAAGACACAAGAGCGCTTCTCTGTTGCTATGGCGATATCGAAAGCCAAAAGGTGGGACCACACAATGTAACTGACAGCATTCTTATCCAATTAGATTCCTAGTTTTTATATTGAAAACTATTCTAACTAATGACAATGCGAGTTTGAGTTCCAGCATAGCCAATCGCAGCGCTCAAGAAATGCACGTCAACCTACATTGATATCAAGGTAAAAGGCGCAGAAATATCGAGCGAAAATTGGTGACGAAACGGCTGCTTGCAGGTTTGTTAAATGTTTTTATAAGCATTGCAATAATTGCACGTTAGGCCATTTTGTTTTACCTTTTAATTTCCGGAGTAATACATGACAAAGGTATTGAACGTTAATTGGAGCATTAAATGTATTTGCTCTGCTGTAAATGATGCAGCACTCAAAGCTAAGCAATTCTCAAAATGGAGCGAGTTTCCTACTTATTAGAAGCAACAGTCATCGCGCGTCCACGCGACTTTACATAATTTTCGCTGTTATCTACAAAACGTAGATATTAACATATAAATGAATTGCTAATACATAAGTTTAACTTATGGATTTAACAAACCTCGTGTCGTCAGTTTGCGCGAGTCTGCATGAAAACAAGCCATTTTGTGCCCCTAGATCGCCAGCAAGAGATGACTCGTTTACTGTCACGTTTGAGGCAGACAGTCTCGTTATAGTTCGCTAAATGCAGAAGTATTTCTCTTGTGGATACTGCTATGTTGGTAATTCATGATGGCTCAATGGAACTGTTACCGTAAGGCTAGTGGGCTAAATGCTACCTGCGCACCATTTTGAAAGCAGTGGGCCTTAACTAGTCCTTTTAATCGAGCGCGAGTGCTAGTTAATGAGTTAACAGGCTTCTTTTGGATTTATTTTAGTGGGCGAAAGTGTACTTTTCCTGTCGCCGGCCTTGTTTATTTTCTATTAAATTTCAGGTAATTTGCACGTCATGCTCGTCCTCAAATAACCATTTATTGTATAAACTGTTTGTTAAAATTGCAGGCAAAGAAAGCTCGAGCTGTAAATATTTGTATCCTATTAGATTTTTGGACACAAACCCTGTTTTTGTAGACACACCATGGTGTTCTTTCTGCCAACAGTTTTGAACACCGTGTAGCTTAGTTTCTTTTAAACCTCAATCTTCTCTGTCACAGAGTTACCGGTCGAGGACAGCCTATTCCAGATTCACTGCTGGCTGAAGACAATGGAGACAGAAATTGAGCAGCAGGAAGAAGAGACCACATTCAGCAATACTGACACTAACGGTAACATGTGATCTCTGAATTCGAACAATACCCCGAAAGCTTTCATATCATGTCTGCATTTTCTGCAGAAAGATTTCAGTACACATAGCTGTATTTAAAGTCAACTAGAAATCAAACTGGACCCTCTTTACTGCAAGTTGTTCCAAAGAAAAAACATGTTATGTCGTCTGTATGTAATAACTTGCTCTTCCTCTGAAAATAATTTCCTTTTCATCTGACATCACCAATACTTCTTATTTTTCAACCCCTCCAACCACCTGTCACATAGAGACCACTTTTCATGATCACTTAATTGTAGATGGATCTTTAAATTTTTCTTGTTTTAAACATTGTGTTTCACTTGAAAATCATCATGTTGCAGAAGTATTTAAAAAAAAAATGTTTAGATTATTTTGAGCAACATCTGCTGATACCGATAGTTTGGCGGTTCTCTTTGTGAAACTTTGAAAGAGCCTCTTATTGTTAGTAAGCATGTTTAATACAATCTTTTAAGTCGGGCTTAAGCTGAATAGTTGGTTAAGAGCTAATTATTGATCGTTGCAATAAGGACCCAAATAGTCGAATAATCTTTCTAATAATCTTTAGATTAGTCGCTTATAAAATGAATCGTTAATTGCAGCCCTATACTATATATAAAATTATTTTCATGAAGTAACTTGTAACATAATTACTTGAGAAGTTTTCTTTGGCAAACTACTTGCAGTATCTCACAAAAGTGAGTACACCCCTCACATTTTTGTAAATATTTGATTATATCTTTTCATGTGACAACACTGAAGAAATGACACCTTGCTACAATGTAAAGTAGTGAGTGTACAACTTGTATAACAGTGTAAATTTGCTGTCCACTCAAAATAGTTCAACACACAGCCATTAATGTCTAAACCACTGGCAACAAAAGTGAGTACACCCCTAAGTGAAAATGTCCAAATTGAGCCCAATGTGTCAATATTTTGTGTGGCCACCATTATTTTCCAGCTCTGCTTTAACCCTCTTGGGCATGGAGTTCACCAGAGCTTCACAGGTTGCCACTGGAGTCCTCTTCCACTCCTCCATGATGACATCACTGAGCTGGTGGATGTTAGAGACTTCAATAGGGTTTAGGTGCTTCAGTATGTCACAGTACATGTTGGCATTCATGGTTCCCTCAATGAACTGTAGCTCCCCAGTGCAGGCAGCACTCATGCAGTCCCAGACCATGACACTCCCACCACCATGCTTGACTTGTAGGCAAGACACACTTGTCTTTGTACTCCTCACACGCTTGACACCATCTGAACCAAATAAGTTTATCTTGGTCTTATCAGACCACAGGACATGGTTCCAGTAATCCATGTCCTTAGTCTGCCTGTCTTCAGCAAACTGTTTGCGGGCTTTCTTGTGCATCATCTTTAGAAGAGGTTTCCTTCTGGGATGACAGTCATGCAGACCAATTTGATGCAGTGTGTGGCATATGGTCTGAGCACTGACAGGCTGACCCCCCCACCCCTTCAACCTCTGCAGCAATGCTGGAAGCACCCATATGTCTATTTCCCAAAGACAACCTCTGGATATGATGCTGAGCACGTGCACTCAACTTCTTTGGTCGACCATGGCGAGGCCTGTTCTGAGTGGAACCTGTCCTGTTAACCCTTTGGGGTCTGAGGGTGTTTTGGGCCCTGGAGAATTTTTGACATGCCTTGACATTTGTGCTTTTTTTCAGTTGCTTAAAAACATATTAATGGCTAAAGTCTGATAACACTGTATTCAGCACAAACAGGGCTACAATAATATGTGAGCAACATGTTTATATTTTTGAGAAAATAACGTTTATGCATGGTTTTTGAAAAAACTAAAATTTAAGTCACTGAAATAAGGTCATATAACACGTACTAAACATTTGTGCACAAGACTTTTGAGAACTGGATCTAGCCTAGAGTTTTTGCTACAAAATGATGTGAAAATCCCAACAATATAGTAATTTAACTTTTGTAAGACAATTTTAGTGTTGAAAGGTAATATGCGAGGAGGCGTGAATGATCATGAATATTGATGTGATTAACATCTGAGAGACAATGACCCCACCTCTGGGCCCATCAATGAGGAATGTGACAGAAAGAGAATGAATGTGAGGAGACTATATGATCCAAATGAAGTTTTAAGTTAAAAGAAGTAATATGACTATATATTTTCTTTACATAAAGACTTTACTTAATTTTAGACCTACATTACAATTATCTCTTCTACTCACCAAGACTGCATTTATTTGATCCAAAATACAGAAACAAGATTGATATTTTGAACTCTATTTACAATTTAAAAGAACAGTTTTCTATTTAAATATATTGTAAAATGCAATTTGTGATCAAAGCTGAATTTTCAGCATCATTCTTCAGTGTCACATGATCCTTCAGAAATCATTATAATATGCTGATTTTCTAATATGGGCATATTTAAAGTGCAGTTTACTAATTTAACCTGAACACATATTTGCAAGCACAAGCTTTATTGATGATAATGAGGCAGCATAAACACTAGTTAAAATATAATCTATTATATATAATCATATTATTTTTTTATATCATATTACATATCATATTTATATTATACAGCATACAATTGAAATGACTGCTTTAGCCGAAACAGCATTTAAATGTAACTAAAACCTGCTTAATAGGACATATTTCAAATTTCAATACTCTGAATCCTGTCTGGCAAGTCTAGAAACACTCCCACTAGTAAAATGTTCAAGTTTATATAAAATAACATGTCAACTAATGAAAACGAATTGACTTACTCGTCCGAAATTGTATCCTCGGCTGGATCAAATCTCTCTTAAAAAAATACAAATGTTCATCGGAGTCCCACTCTTCCATACAATCCTGGAGCTTTCTCGCCTGTGTATCGTTACAAACACACAGAAAATTGAATGAATTGTTTTCATCAGACCTCACAGTGGGGGTGTGTACATTTGCATTGATCGTCTCAGCACATTAGCGTATGAATGGCACGCTCTGCTGGTGGGTGGGATCACATTACAGATAATTAGATAGACCAGTAAAAACTGTACATCGCTTTGTTTCAAACAGATTGCATTGCAGGAGAATATTTGTTTTAAATTTGAGTTGTTTTATTTAAAAGTAGACATTTTAAGCTTTCTTTAGACATATGTTTCATGTTTGTGTGAAGTATTCGTGGAGTTTGTTCACTTTTGTGACGTGTTTCTGAAATATGCTCATGAACACAGAGACTGCTGAAAGCTCACCTTTTTTATTTTCTTTATTTTACAAAAGCACAAGATTTTGTTGTTATTGTGAGTGCACCCAAATAAAAGTAGAACCTTTATAGTCTCTAATGATGTCTTACACTTATCTGTATACCCAAAAATGACGGAGTATTTTAAGTTGTTTCTGCTGTAATGATGAAAATATCCAGCAGGACGCACCGGCACGTCCGTCGACCCCAGAGGGTTAAACCGCTGTATGGTCTTGGCCACTGTGCTGCAGCTCAGTGTCAGGGTCTTGGCAATCTTCTGTAGCATAGGCCATCTTTATGTAGAGCAACAATTCTTTTTTCAGATCCTTGGAGAGTTCTTTGCCATGAGGTGCCATGTTGAACTTCCAGTGACCAGTATGAGGGAGTGTGAGAGTGATGACATCAAATTTAACACATCTGCTCCCCATTCACACCTGAGACCTTGTAACACTAACGAGTCACATGACACCGGGGAGGGAAAATGGCTAATTGTGCCCAATTTGGACTTTCATTGAGGGGTGTACTCACTTTTGTTGCCAGCGGTTTAGACAGTAATGGCTGTGTGTTGAGTTATTTTGAGGGGACAGCAAATTTACACTGTTATACGAGCTGTACACTCACTACTTCACATTGTAGCAAGGTGTCATTTCTTCAGTGTTGTCACATGAACACTGTAGTTCATAATAGTTCATAATAGCATAGAACATAAGTTCCTTTGCAAAGCTTGAATCGTATTGTTACTTGTTCACAAGCAATCCAAGCTAATATGAGCTGAAAACGCATACAATTCATGATGAAATGTTCAAATATAATACACACAAACATAATACGATCTATGGTTAAACACACACATATGCACTGACGCGATCAGGAGCCTTCAGTTGCTCTTTTCCAGATGTTTGAGATTCTTCAACAAGCCAAAGCAGAGACGCTGGTCTTCACAGGGTGCGACATCTCACATCTTCCTTGTCTGATTACATACAGCATGCAGTTCTCTCAGCAAACGGATGAGTAGTTGAATGGAGCAGAACAGATGCGTTTTTAATATTTAAGCTTGAACCGCTATTAAAACGTGGTGCATATGTCTGAAACGCATCAAAATTCTAAAAGTCACTAGGGGTTGGTATTGAAACAGATTTCCCAATTTGATTCCGATTTACAAGCTCTCAGTTCGATTCAGTTTCGATATATCGATTCAAATGGGTATATTTCAGTTGTCATGTCCATTTTGCTGACATTAAATTCTCTCAGCTAATGCTTTAAATTATGCAAGGGACCTTCTAACTTGGTACATTATAAAATTATTAATTCTCTTCTCAGGGAATATTTATTTCATCATTAGATTTTCATCATTTTGGTCACATTTTAGCTTTTTAAAATGATATAAGATAATTTGCAGATATTGTATTGCATACATTTTGTTACATGTTTATTGTTTATACATAATTTGTACAATTTGCACCATCTTAGCAATGACAACACAGAATTTTTACAGAAAGATATTTATTTAGATGTTGTTTAAAAATGAATATGAACTTGTTTTCTTTGCATTATTCGAAGTCTGAAAACATCATCTCTATGTTTCTTCTAAGATTATAAGGTTCTTCTAAAAACAGTCTGTCTTGTTATTTTGACCAGTTGTCAGTTTCTGCAAATAATTGCACTAAATGACAATATTATTATTTGGAATTTGGGAAAAATGTTGTCAGTACTTTATAGAATTAAACAAAAAGTTCATTTTACTTAAACACATACCTAAAATAGTAAATCCATATATATATATATATATATATATATATATATATATATAAATAATTACACACACACGTTTATTGTATACATTCATAATTTGTACTATTTACAAGAATTAGCATTAATTTGTAGAACAAGTGCTGAAATGGTACTTTCTCTTTAAGAATAGTGGCAGTGCAGCAATCGTCTCACAGAAGTGTTTAGGTTGAGCGCATATTAACAAGAGTGGAGTCAAATGGTTTCTTTACAATATGTGTGATTAGAATTAAATGTTTATTTATTTTTTGATTGTTTTTGATCTACAACTGACTGTAAAGAACAGAAAGGGTATTAAGAGAGACATTATTCAATAACAGATGGATTGCTTGGATCCCGTCTTTGGGCATATATTACACCGAAAGTTTCAAACCAAACTTTGCCTCCAACATGCAGATGCTGAACTTCTTAACCACTATTACTCAATCACTGGGAGTGAAAACTGAATTTACTACAAAAATTTTTAGTCATATACAACTTTTGTCACATACTTGTAGTCGGGTTACCAATTAGATCATCATCTTGTTTTAAGAATCAATATCGATTGATGATCAAATTTTCCCAGGAATGTCTTAAATTGTTTTGTGCTCCCTCAGGCAAGCGCCCCGCTGAGGACATGGATGAGGAGCAGGCATTCAAACGCTCTCGCAACACGGATGAAATGGTGGAACTCAGGGTCCTTCTCCAGAGCAAAGTGAGTCGGTTAAAGTGGTGTACATGCCCATTAAAGATCAGACCTGTGAAATTGTTTTAACATTTTTAAAGTGCATTTTCACATCTTTAAAAGTGACATTGTTCATTTTGTATTTCCAGAATGCGGGTGCTGTGATTGGAAAGGGGGGCAAGAACATTAAAGCCTTGCGCACGGATGTGAGTATTAAGATATGTTGAATGCATATTTTGAATTTATAAGCACTGTGTTCTCTAATGGTCAAGTTTTAACAAGACTTCTGACAGCATTTTCAATTCCTTTGACCAACAGTTGTTTTCATGAGCACTTTATCAGCCCAAAACTCATATATATCGGATTTGAAATCCCTCAAACCAAAGCCCATGACACCAATCCGTCCATTAAAATCCCATTGCAATTAAAATCCTAAAGGATTACATGCATTTGAACCTGAGGCCCGATCTTCCATTTTGTAGCTATAGGTTGGCTTATTTGGACAGACAAGCTCTCTGAAATGAGACTGACATCTTTGACATTGCATATTAAAGGGGAAGTGTAGACTTCATGATTTAAAGGCAGACTCTTACACTCTCCCCACTTTAAAAACCCGATTATTGATGTCTTGACTTTTGAGCTGACCCATAGTCCTGTGTAAACCACATTAAAAACAGATCTGTCCAGCCCTGTATCTTGTGCGCTCATTGCCAAATCTCTTCAAAAACTATTTTTGGACAGTAGAGTAATGAGTATAGCCTTGTATTAAATTAAAAATGTATTCCTTCTCCCCCTCTTCCCTCTCCTGTACTTTTTTTTTTCTTTTTGGCCACCTTCCTCCATTGCCCATGTACTGGATCGACTTGCCCCTCCTGCATTGCCCACCTTGATGTTGGCCCAACCACCGCCCCTGAACGCCCGCCCGCCCATCTGACACCCCGGTTGGCCCCGCCCATAAATGTGCCCCTCCTTAAATGGGCACCTTACTTGACATCATGTGATTGAATGCCCTTGCCCAATGCCAACCTCCACGGCCAATGCAGTACAATGCCAGTGTATCAGTCCCAGACAGCAGTGGCCCAGAGCGGTATGTCCCACCAGTTATTGCCTCACTGCCTGATTAGAAAGAGAACACATGTCTTTGATAACCTGCCTTCTGTTTCATTTTAACATTTTCACACATATAGTCCCCCTCCCCCATTTAAGAAACGTGTATTGTTCCATTTGATTTTTTTTTTTTCTTAATTTGCATATATATATATACACGCACACCAATCAGCCACAACATTAAAATCACCTGCCTAATATTGTGTAGGTCCTCCTCATGCCGCCAAAACAGCGCCAAACCTCATCACAGAACAGCATTCTGAGCTGCTATTCTTCTCACCACAATTGTACAGAGCGGTTATCTGAGTTACTGTAGACTTTGTCAGTTCAAACCAGTCTGGCCATTCTCTGTTGACCTCTCTCATCAACAAGGCATTACTGTCTGCAGAACTTGCGCTGATAAGAATTGGGTTAGCGGGTTGGCGCTGTTTTGGCGGCAGGAGGGGGACCTACACAGTATTAGGCAGGTGGTTTTATGTGGTGGCTGATCGGTTTATATATGTCTTCTTTCTTCCCCCAACACCCCCATTAAGTCTTTGAATATAATTTGCAATCAATTTGTCACACAGAATTGTATATAATCGATCACTTCTCCTGGTTCAGATGGAGAAGGCCCTCACTCATATTAGTCTCTGTTGAAGTGTTTGGATTAGGGGTGGGCTGTATGACCAAAAGCTTATCATGCATGAATAATTTTATATCATGTTAATGGCATATTGTGTTTTTTTTTTTTTTTTTGGAAATTAAATGATAGAATATTTAATATTAATATTTTTTAAACGTGCATATTGTTTGGTAATCCATTGAATTACATTGTTTGAAATGAAAGGTACTATATCTGACATTATTAGTTTCCTCTTTTTATGTTGAATTGTTGGCCACAAACCAAAAAATCAAAATTAGTAATAATAAAAGAATAAGTCTGGTGTCAGTGCAAAAACGGCTTTGCATTGTCAAATTCTTAAAGAGACGACTAATGTATTGCATGTTACACAAATCAATGTAAACTCAAATACATGTAAATCGTACAATTTATGTAAACAAACATGTAACAATGTAGTAAGTGTAATAAATGTGTAAGTAATTTAAAGTCATAAATAATTAAATATTTTAACATCTACAAACATTGAAGAATTTAACAAATAGGCTCTTGCAGCATCTAAACTTGTGCAAATCCCTGCTCCATAAACCTAATCTTTTTTTTTTTTTACATACTACATTTGACATAGAAGAACTTAAAGGTTATTTTTGAAATTCTATTTTCATTATTTGATTCCAACCTTGTGAATATTTTGTTAAAAATGTGTATAAACTTTCAAACAGTGACAATAGCTTATATCATTATTATAAATGCAATTTCATGACATCATATAAATTGATAGAATGTGAAATTTGTACAAGTTAAAATGTGATTAAGATTATAGAGTGAAATATGAATTATAATATACTCATGTAGTGTACTATAGCACGAGAAGTCATATATTTGAATACTAAATATATATGAATATGCACTTTCCCAGTTTTGCTGGTTAAAATCTTTTTTAGTTGCATTACGATTACATTTCGCCAAACATCTGGTGAGTAAAAACAAATATTTATAGCCAAATGTGATTCTTTAAAATCTCCGTAACGGGGTTGAAGTAAATTTGTGGCATCGACCATGTTAACCTTGGTTTGATTAAAGCATGCAAGATGCTCTATTGTGTGCTATTAATAAAGCAAAAAGATTTCTGAAAACGTGCTATACTGATAATTTAATTTGTAATGGAAAAATTATTAAAGGTTTAGATTACCAAAAATGGAAATTGTAATGATTTACTCATCCTTGAGTTGTTTAAATCCTGTGTGACTTTCTTCTTTGCAACACAAAAGGAGAAAAATGTTAGTGACGGGCAGCCTCACCATTTACTTCAAATGCATCCGTTTTCCATATAATGAAAGTGAATGGTGACTGTGGCTGTCAATCCCTAACATTCTGCCTAGCTTCTCTTTTTGTGAGGTTTTTCTTTTTCTAATGGAAGACAAAGTCATACAAATTTGGAATGACATGAGGGTGAGTAAATGATGACACTGTTTTTAAATGGGTGAAACTATGCTTTTAAAGTAGAGAAAGGCAAAACAAAATGGTTTTAACTGACCTTTTGGTTTCCACTCTATATTTACCACATTTGTTCATGTCAGTATACAGTATATACCGTCATACTGCCCAGTCCTAGTTGGAACGATATTTGATGATTATTCTCAATGTTGTTTGGTACTTAGGACAGTTCAATTGTGTAAAATCTCCTCTTTTTCACTCTGTCTTTTGTCAGCCCACCCCGCTCCCCCTGCCCCTTTCCTAAGCTCCCACCCCTTGACTTTTCACAACATCACTGTCCATGACTCTCGGCCCTTTCTGTCATTCATCAATGTTGTCTTTGATTATTTTCTCCAGTGCTGCATTTCCTTCCCCTTGTTTAATCCTCTCAGTCCACAAATGTACAGACTCTTTATCTGACAAAATCTCTTATTCCTCCCTTCCCCCTTGCCTCGTTCTTTTGCTGCTTTTGTACTTTTTTGGTTTGATTTCTCTCTCTGATTCCACTTTGAGAAATTGTGGCGTGCTGATGGCACTGTAGATTGATTTGCAAGGGACTCCCCCAAATTGTTCCAGTGGTGGAATAGTGGTAAGCAGGCCTGTCTCTCTCTCTTTCTCTGTCTCTCCCCCCCTCTCATCATCATCACTGTTGGCTCGTGCAGCCGTACAGTGGCTGCTCAATCTTTGCCCTTCCACTGTCGCCCATCTCTTCAAGGCCTGTATTTGAATGTGCGAGTACCAAGTGCATGTCAACTGCCCATATTTCAGTCCAGTGTTGGAAGACTTGAAGGGATAGTTTACCCAAAAATGTCAATTCTGTTTCATTTACTCAGACCCTCATTTTTGCAAATGGTACTACTATTTTCTTCAGTGGAACACAAAAATAAATATTAGAGACCCCAGTCACCATTCATTTTCTTTTTAAGGAAAAAAGATGCAAGGAAAGTGAATGGTGTCTCAGGCTCAAAAACATATTTTGTGTTCTACGGAAGCAAGAAAGTCATACAGGTTTGGAAAAACATAATGGTGCGTAAATGATGACAGTATTTTCATTTTTGGGTGAACTATCCCTTTAAAACTTGTTCGGCAGTCCTCTTTTTGATTTTCTTTCTTTTGTCCCCCTCATTTGATTTCTTTGTGGTGTACAGCAGAGCATGGGGTCTAAAGTTTTGTATCTGTTTGTTTTGCTTTTGTCTTTCATTTTGCTTGATGTGCTGCTTCAGTATCCTGAGTGTGAGTGCAGATATCGAGACCATTGGTGAAATTCTGCTGAAGATCATCCCTACTCTGGAGGAGGTAAGCATGCTAAACGCAGTGTACTAAAGTGTTGATGTGAAAGTTTGCCCATGTACATAATATTCGCTGAGGATGCTGTATGATATTATGTCAGTATGCAATTGTCCTTCGATGTTCTTTCTCGCTGGATGTCTGACAGTATCAGCACTACAGCGGGACTGACTTTGACTGTGAGCTGCGTCTGCTGATTCATCAGAGTTTGGCTGGAGGCATTATTGGAGTCAAAGGTGCCAAGATCAAGGAACTGAGGGAGGTAAAAACAGCATTAAAAATAACACATGCCATAAAATAAGATGATATACCATAATGATTGTACTTCCCAGACATTTGTAATTCATTGTCTCATTTTTATAATTTGTTGTCTCATTTTTAGAACACCCAGACAACTATCAAGCTCTTCCAGGAGTGCTGTCCCCATTCTACTGACCGTGTGGTGTTAGTCGGGGGTAAACCTGAGCGTGTTGTCGAATGCATCAAGGTCATTCTAGAGCTGATTGCAGAGGTGAGAAGACAATACTATTATTATTATTGCTCAAGTATTAAACTTGTTACTCCCATGTTTCTCATTCTGCACCATTGATACCTCAGTGATTGTATATTCTGGGTTCAATACAAATTAAGCTCAGTCGACAGCATTTCTGGCATAATATTGATGACCAAAAAAAATTATTTTGACATGCCCGTCCTTTTCTTAAAAATAAAAAAAAAGTAAAAATGTCTGTTTCAGTGAGGCACTTACAATGGAAGTGAATGGGGCCTTTCCAAAAGTTTCAGAAGTATAGACACAAGATATAAACCATATGTGTGTTAACATGATTTTACGGTGAAAAAATTGCTTACTTTTTTATGTAAAGTTAGTAAATTTGATAAGCTTCACATTTCTGCCATAAAACCCTCCAAAAATTTGCCCCATTCAATTTTTTTATAAGTGCCACACTGTAACCTTTGTTTTTGCTTCTTTTTATTTTTAAAGAAAAATGAGGACAAGTCTAAATACATTTTTGTGGTAATCAACATTATGCCACAGGCTGTCGATTGAGCTTAATTTGTATTGAGCCCGGAATATTCCTTTAAGGAAAGGTGTGCTATTATTTTTCTAAGCGGTCAAGACAGATTTTTGGCTGCTGAACGATACAACAAGAAACACAAAAATCTATGTAGACTTTCATTGAAAGAGCAACTCAAGCTACATCAACTGATCAGAATGTTTTAGAGACTTTGCAGTGGTCTCTTTTGATTTAGGCCAGTAAGCAACGCCTTAATGCCTAAAACCACTTAGATCTGCATACCAATGCCCTGGCAATCAGCTTGAACATCCTAGCATTGTGGCAGTGAGTTTCGCAAGGGCAAGCTCCACACACATTTTCTTCAATCATTTTCTAGTAAAAATAATTTTTACTAAAAAATTGTTACTAAGCTTCTTATTTGTTCTGCATTCTCTATAGGCACCCATCAAAGGTCGAGCCCAGCCCTATGACCCAAACTTTTACGATGAGACCTATGACTATGGTGGCTTCACCATGATGTACGAGGAGAGAGGTCGACGGCCTATGGGAGGGTTCCCGATGCGAGGCCGGGGAGGGTTTGATCGCATGCCTCCAGGACGTGGTGGTCGTCACATGCCCTCTTCCAGACGGGACCATGATGACATGAGCCCCCGCCGTGGACCACCTCCACCCCCGCCAGGGAGAGGAGGACGGGGGGGTAGTAGGGCCCGAAATCTGCCTCTGCCCCCACCACCACCACCAAGAGGAGGGTAAGAGAATGTAGCTCATCATTCATGTTTTTCAGGTTCCCACAGTCATGTAAACCCAGAAAATATCTGGAAGTTTTAAAACGGTTTTCCAGGCCTGGAAATTATTAAAATCTTAATTCGTGATAAATTCTTCTTGTTGCGCTCAACCAGTGTTGATTATATGCCTGAAATAAAATCTGGTACTGATACTGATTACAAATTACACTGAATTCAAATTGTATTCAGTAATGTAATGTATTACACTTTGGTAATTTAATCTGATTACTTGTTACATATTTAGATAACTCCAATTTTAAAAGCATTAAGTAGCATTTTACACGTCCAACATGAAATCAAAATGTCTTTATTTGTAAGTCTCTGAGTCCAGAACTCCCCCTCCCCAAAAATGCAATTGTAATTGATTGTGCACATAAAAAACGAATGTAATCAAATTACAAATACCTGATTTTCATAATCCTTATTGCATTTAGAAGTCCATTACTAGCCAATGCTGCACTTGGCTCTAAAATATCTAATAGACTAGAAATTGCTCTGTTTGAAGTGCAATTTTTTTTAAAAACATTTTTAAATCATCCTTTTCCATTAATTATGATTGACTAGAAAATGTATGGGAATCTGGTGCCTAGATTATCTTGTCATTAAATATGATGTAAGGCAGATAATCCATGCAGTCCTTGTGAGTTCTTTGGACAATCTGCCCAATTTTGTTATTTTTTTCTTTACAGCGGGGACCGATTTTCTCACCAGAGCTATCACAGCAATATGGATGACAGACCAAAGTAAGTAAACACAAAAGCAGGAGATATAACTTCCCAAACGCCAATTACACACTGCAAAGCTGTTCAAACAGAGGGGAAAAATGAATATTTGTCATGCAAAAACTACATTTACCCCAGTACTGTAAGTGTTGCAATGCATCTTTCAGTTGGTCTGCTCTCCACAATTAGCCACAAAGAAATAGTTCACCCCAACAATGATCATTCTTTGTGGGGATTTTAATTCTTCCCAGCCATCATGTCTTTTGAATTAGTTTACCAAAAAGATTTGTTCAGATATTCGTTCATGATTTTAAATAAGGTCCATGCGCCATTGTAATGTGTGGTCATCACTCACCGGTATTCATACTTCATCCGGCCCCTTGTTGAAAACTCATTCAGACTCAATCAACCAACTTGACTGGTTCAATGAAGGGTGTATTCGTTCAGTTGGTCAAACCAGTGATGTGCTCTTTCACAGCCTGCAGTCGAATGCTATTGGCTCGTGCTCATCTTTAAAGGCAAGAAAAGCCACCAAAGCTGTCTCTCACTTTGAAAGGTAGAGACGTCAGTGAACGACAAATATGAGTCTGTGTATGGAGGTAAACAAGAATGATTTGTTCAAAAAGACAGATTCGTTCTCAAATGAAACATCACCAGATTAATTAATGCCTTCTGAAGCGATATGATACAAAGTTCTTATTCACTATACATATCTCTATGTGTAGAAGCCACTAATAACAAGCAGTGCTTGTGGAGATATTTTAGATTTGTTAGAGGCTGAGCTGACTTTGAGCATGTAAAACTAAACTTGTCTCTCTTATTGCAAGCAGTGACCGAAGAGGGCGACCTGGGGACCGTTACGAGAGCATGGTGAGTACAAATGAACTTTTATACAAATGTGGATTTGTATTTTTGTGAACATCATGAGATTCATCAATTAATGATCATCTCTTTCTTGGAAGAGGAGACTTTTCATTAATGGGCACTTTTAGAAAATCCAAGTGGAACGGCTTGTTCTTTCTACTGAGTGATGGTGTTATAGATGCATATGTGGAGCTTTGGTGCACTGGTTTGGCCTGCTGTTGCTTGGCAACTGATTTTTGAATCACTTGTTGTCTTGGTTACCAAGAAGCAGTTAATACTAGCTGAAAGCCATCACTCACCAATGAACTTTGGGCGACGCTGCTCTGAGTGAGTTGAGCTTTCTGGAACATGGCAAGCCTGTTGGTGCCCAAACAGAAGTTGACGTGGATGTGTTGATCCTCTGTTTAGTAAAAAAATTATTATAAAAAAAGAATTTTTTTTTTTTTTACAATATTTTAACCATTGTAAATTTAGCCAATATTTAACCAATTTTAATACTGTATTAATGCAATAAGTCTAATATATGGGTGAATAAGAAATTATATTTTTCGTTTTTGCATTTAAAGTGAATGTTTTGTATAAAGAAAGTGAAGCCTATTTTAGGACCATAAAGGTATTTTAAGATATTATGCATTATTTTCATGTATGTTTCCCACCTAAAATTGATGAGAACTAGAAATAGTGGTTCTCATTATGACTATACAGCATTCTTTCACTATATTGTAGAAACAAAATCGTATTTCAGTAATATTATAAAACTAGCATAAATTAAAGGCAGTACAACAAATGGAAAACCTGAACTTGTGCAATTACGTTTTCCAGTCTTGGAAAAGTCACGGAAAATGAGCAAAATACCCAAATGTCATGGAAAATAATTATTTGTCCAAGTAAATATTTAAGTTTAGTAAAAGTGTTTATGTACAAAAAGATAGACTTTGAAATTTGCATCGTTTGGTTGCACATTTAAAACGACATCAACAGTTGACTGTCTTGAACAAAATCCTGATATGTACATTCTTTTCTCATCTGCTGTCATCTCTGCTTTTGTCTGTCAAAGTAGTTTAAGTATTGATATAGTGCAAAATATAATTTGAACATTTTGCTGGTATGTTAACTACACAAACTTTTGAGTTGTAAACTTTGGCCGTTTCATATATATATATATATATATATATATACACACACATACACTACCGTTCAAAAGTTTGGGGTCACATTGAAATGTCCTTATTTTTGAAGGAAAAGCACTGTACTTTTCAATGAAGACAACTTTAAACTAGTCTTAACTTTGAAGAAATACACTCTATACATTGCTAATGTGGTAAATGACTATTCTAGCTGCAAATGTCTGGTTTTTGGTGCAATATGTACATAGGTGTATAGAGGCCCATTTCCAGCAACTATCACTCCAGTGTTCTAATGGTACAATGTGTTTGCTCATTGGCTCAGAAGGCTAATTGATGATTAGAAAACCCTTGTGCAATCATGTTCACACATCTGAAAACAGTTTAGGTCGTTACAGAAGCTACAAAACTGACCTTCCTTTGAGCAGATTGAGTTTCTGGAGCATCACATTTGTGGGGTCAATTAAACGCTCAAAATGGCCAGAAAAAGAGAACTTTCATCTGAAACTCGACAGTCTATTCTTGTCCTTAGAAATGAAGGCTATTCCATGCGAGACATTGCTAAGAAATTGAAGATTTCCTACAACGGTGTGTACTACTCCCTTCAGAGGACAGCACAAACAGGCTCTAACCAGAGTAGAAAAAGAAGTGGGAGGCCGCGTTGCACAACTGAGCAAGAAGATAAGTACATTAGAGTCTCTAGTTTGAGAAACAGACGCCTCACAGGTCCCCAACTGGCATCTTCATTAAATAGTACCCGCAAAACACCAGTGTCAACATGTACAGTGAAGAGGCGGCTGCGGGATTCTGGGCTTCAGGGCAGAGTGGCAAAGAAAAAGCCATATCTGAGACTGGCCAATAAAAGAAAAAGATTAAGATGGGCAAAAGAACACAGACATTGGACAGAGGAAGACTGGAAAAAAGTGTTGTGGACAGATGAATCCAAGTTTGAGGTGTTTGGATCACAAAGAAGAACGTTTGTGAGACGCAGAACAAATGAAAAGATGCTGGAAGAATGCCTGACGCCATCTGTTAAGCATGGTGGAGGTAATATAATGGTCTGGGGTTGCTTTGGTGCTGGTAAGGTGGGAGATTTGTACAGGGTAAAAGGGATTCTGAATAAGGAAGGCTATCACTCCATTTTGCAACGCCATGCCATACCCAGTGGACAGCGCTTGATTGGAGCCAATTTCATCCTACAACAGGACAATGACCCTAAACACACCTCCAAATTGTGCAAGAACTATTTAGAGCAGAAGCAGGCAGCTGGTATTCTATCGGTAATGGAGTGGCCAGCGCAGTCACCAGATCTGAACCCCATTGAGCTGTTGTGGGAGCAGCTTGACCGTATGGTACGCAAGAAGTGCCCATCCAACCAATCCAACTTGTGGGAGCTGCTTCTGGAAGCGTGGGGTGCAATTTCTCCAGATTACCTCAACAAATTAACAGCTAGAATGCCAAAGGTCTGCAATGCTGTAATTGCTGCAAATGGAGGATTCTTTGACGAAAGCAAAGTTTGATGTAAAAAAAATCTTATTTCAAATACAAATCATTATTTCTAACCTTGTCAATGTCTTGACTCTATTTTCTATTCATTTCACAACGTATGGTGGTGAATAAGTGTGACTTTTCAGGAAAACACAATTGTTTGGGTGACCCCAAACTTTTGAACGGTAGTGTGTGTGTATATATATTATTTATATATATATATATATATATATATATATATATATATATATAATGTATGTGTTTCCACTTGAGTCCACTTTTGTGAAAATGTTTCTATTTGGCCTTTCAAAATTAATCGTTTTTTTTTTTTTTTATTACAAAAATTATATTATCAGCATAACATTTTGAGTGAAAACCTGATGATCATAATCATGACCTGCATGTGAATATACACAACCCAGTGTGCAATGTTTCAATTCCATAGGATGAATTTTAAAGAAATTTGGCAGATCCACCTGCATTTTGAAGAACTACCGCAAATTATATTAAAAGCACCATTTTGTCCACAGTGAAATTGCCTGATACCACTCAATTGTTCTTGTTTAGAAAGATGTGTATATTATTATGTAACTTCCCACTACCTTTTGTGCACTGAATAAAATGTCCAAACAGTGCACTTAGTTGGATGATTTTAGCTATTTAAAAATCCAGGTTCTTGTACAACTCATACAAAAAAATTAAATAGAATGTGTATATACACTGATGAGCCAAAACAACATGACCACTCACAGGTGAAGCAAATAATGTAGATTATCTACTAACAAGGCCACTTGTTAGGAGATGGATAGATTGGATGGTAAGCGAACAATCAGTTCTCATAGTCAATGTGTTGAATGCAGGAGAAATGGACAGGACTAAAGACCTGAGCGACTTTAACAAGGGCCAAATTGATATGGCCAAATATCAGCGTATCTGAAACAACAAGGCTTGAGGGGTGCTCGTGTTCAGCAGTGGTAAGTAGCTACTGACAGTGGTCCGTGAATGGACAAACAGCCACTGGGCGCCCAAGGCCCATCGATACGCGAGGGTCTTGTAGAGACCGGGCCATGGTGGGTTGGTGCTGCTTGGTGGCACGCAGAGGACCAACAGCATATTAGGCAGGTGGTCATAATGTTTTGGCACATCAAGTGTATATGTTATTTGATGCCATAGGATAATATTCATTTAAAAATTGTGTGAAATGTAGGCTAATGAAAAATAATTTTACAAAAGGCTTTGAAACCTACTGCAAAAATGTGCTTGACTGATTAGAAATGCATTCTATTCTCGATTTGAGTGCAGTCCATTTATCATTTAAACTTTAACCTAACATTTTATTGATGTGATCTGGGGAGCAAACTCTTGCACTGTTACCAAAATAAAAGCTTGATTAAATGGATAAGTGAAATGGGGGGGAAAAATACAACAATATATTGCCACTGTATAATGTTTACTGTAATTAAATAATAATAATCTCACATTATTTATGTTGTGTTTTGCAGCACTTCATTTGACAAAAATATTTCCAGAGGTGTTTTGGTTTGTGCTGGGAGGATTTTGTATAAAAGCACATTTAATAATAATAATAATAATAATCAATAAATAATGCAATGTCATATTGAACAATTGTATTCATTTAAATAATAATATTTTTATTTGATTAAAGTTTTAATAATTTGATTGCACACCATTTTGATAATAAAAAGTAATTAAAATGGTCAAATACGGAATTTAGCAAAAAATAACCATCCAATAACCACAACATGCATCATGACCTCTGGTGTATTCACCCGTTGAGCACATACTGTAAAATGTCATGGAAAATTGTCCTTTTGAAAGAGCGTGTTATTTTAATTGTCAATGTAAAAACGCATAATGTTTTTTTTTTAAATAGATTTTCTTTTATGTCTTCTCTACTCAAGGCAGTGTGTTTCAAAGAATTTGAAATACCGATAAATAAATGTCAGATTAAAATCTTAGAGTCTGTGTTTGAGTAAAAAGTTTGCTCTCTAAATTGACTTTTTTTTTTTTTTTTTCCCATCCATTGTTGTACACAGAGTGGAGGTGGATATGGTGAGTGTTCTTCAGCCACACACACACACACACACACACACACAGGCTCAAGGTTACCTCCAGTCAAACAGAACACTCCAATCTCAATTGCCTAGTGTTTCCAGCTTTTCTCTCTCTGCATCCTTCCCTGTCGTAGCTCTGATATCTTAATCACTTTTTCCATTTTCTTTTTCTTTTCTTGTTTTATCTGAAGACAATAATTCTTCTTGGGAGCCCTTCCAGTCTGGTGAGTCTGTCAGATACTGTGGTCTCTGATAATGGAAAATGGATGATATATATTTATATATACTTAATTTTGGTTTTATAACAGTGCTAATGAGAGTCCTACACAACTTTGGCTAAATCACAGGAAGATGTTTGTTTTCAGGTGGTCGAGGTTCTTACAGTGACATCGGAGGGCCGGTTATTACAACACAAGTGACCATCCCCAAAGATGTGAGTGCAAAAAAAAAATACACAATATGCACATATTTGTATATTGTGCACAACCTTACTAAGGATTTCTATAGTTTGCATTTCACTTATTAATTTCAAATGTATTTTAATAATTTTATTTGCATTTTAAATTCACAAAAATGTTATTCCTCTAGTAGCATCAAAGACTAGTCTTAGTTTTGCTCAATTATGTTACTTTTAATAATGCATTAATAGCACCACTAAACAGATGCCAGACACGTAACCTAATTGCTTATACCTTATTGGATGTGGGGTTTTTATTGCCAGACTAGGAAAGAAATGATCTACTCATTGGGGGATAATCATTTTCTTCCTAGTAGGAATATGTCCATAATGTGGTGAATTATGGTTGTGCAAGAGTACAAATGAGAGTCCTTCATAAGCATTGGCCATTGATGAATGCACAAACCTACTAAGGTTTTTATATTTTTTTTCCATTTCAAATTTTGCATTTCAGTTTAGTTGCATTTGGTTTTAGCAATTTTTTTTATTTCTTGATAACCTTTCAAGATTTAGTAATTATACTAAACATTATTCACAGCAGAATATTTAAGTAATTAAAATATATTTCTATTTGAAATTTAAAATATTGACAGTCCGTACATCAATACATACTTATTTTGCATGTGTTTCTTACAATTTTTTTTTAACATGCACTCTGTTGAAATTCATTGTTTAATTGCAGTCATAAAATTAACTTGTGTGATGTCATTTCCCTACATAGGACCCATTTATTCCTGGTATTAAGATGTGTCTCGGGTGATCCAATCACATGTGGTTAGGCGAGACATAATGCTGTTTACACCTGGTCCCTTAATGTGTCTGCTGGGGGGGGTGGGGGGGCTCTCTGATTTCATGACGACATATATCAGTCACTGTGTTAGTGTACAACTGCATGATAATAAAGCACAACAAAGTCAGAAAAGACAAGGAAAGCATAGAAAAACACAGTTTCTCCCAGATGTGGTTGAATTTTAATCGAAGCACAAACGCAAAATGTCAAGCAGAATTATCCGTTATTTTAGTGGATTTCCTGTATTAAACGGAGTATCGGAGGGCCAAACGGAGTTTGTGCTTCTCATCTGTCTTGCTGCATGTTGATCTCAGACAGTCTGAAAAAGGTGAAGTTCTCGCAATTTTTTACATTTTCAGATTGGATGGTTATTTTAATTTAAAGCCATTCGTAACCGACAGTGTTTAAACTGTTTGTTTTAGCGCAATGGTTGATAGACAGGTTAGAGGTGGCACTTCACTACTGTCAAATTCGATGTGTTTACATGCACTTTTTACCACATTCATATGTGGTTTATGTGATCCAATTACAAAACGTTTTAGACCCCATTTAGACCTGTGTTTAGGACTTAACGCATTTTATCGGATCACCCGAAACATCTTGATACCACGTGTAAGCGAAGTCATCAATAGTTAAGCCAGACATTTTCGATGCTGTGTAGAGTTAGCTTTATTACCACAAAAAGAGTCAATTTTTGTTTATTTCAGTTTATTTTTCAATCACCGATTTTAGTTTAGTTTTTCATTTACTTTGCGTTATCTCGTTTACAAAAATGTTATCAATCTCAGTTTCAGTATATGAGGAAAACCCTGAGCTAGACTCTCAAAAGCCTTCCTTGTGTTTTGTTCTAGCTGGCCGGCTCCATCATTGGAAAAGGCGGGCAGAGGATCAAACAGATCCGTCATGAGTCAGGAGCATCTATCAAAATCGACGAGCCTCTGGAGGGCTCGGAGGACAGGATCATTACCATTACAGGCACACAGGATCAGATTCAAAACGCCCAGTATCTACTACAGAACAGGCGAGTCGGTCACCTATTCCAACACTTTGCCACAAGCCCAAAAATGCATGACCATCCTGACAATGTGTCCTAATTAGGTACGATGCATCAAGCTTCTAGTGTCATGTCATTTGCACTGCACAACGTGACAAAATCAAACCCAATTTAGAATTTCATTTGGACCAATGAGAAGCTTGGTTCTTAAGTAAAGATCCCATTCATTTTCTCCATAGGCGAATTGATTTTTAGTAGGGATAGAACGATACAATTTTTTTCTCTTCCGATTCCTGAACTATCAGTATCGGCCGATACCGGTGTTGTTTTTGTCTTTAGTGAGTTTAGAACATCTATGATTGGGAGTACCCTTTGTGTAAAAAAACAAAAACCTCTATTAATACATTATTTCATTATAAAATAGGAGAACAATTACATAAGAGCATTTGCAAAAACTTTATTGTTAACTAGTCTGCATGACGCAGCAGCAAAAATAACAGTAATTCCAGTGAAAGTCTTCAGTAGAAAAGAAGTCTATTTGAACTTTTATCTGAATTTGTAAATGGTTTCATCTCTTTCTGTTATTTATTTCATTTTATTAGTACATCAATCCACTTCAATCACACAGTACTTTTTAGAATCCAATTTGTTTTGTTTTCATTATAGCGAGGTGCCAGAGACTACTTGGCTGTGAATGCCGACTGTATATGTATTATTAAACACAGCCTTTTAAAATTCACAAAGCTTTTGGATGACTGTAAGAGCGTGAATAAAATGCTCAAGTAACGTCACTGACCAACATGCGGTGTCTGATTTGGAAAGGGCCCATCGGACCGATATACGATCCGGGAAAAACATTTCTGGATTGGACCCGGTACTGTGCCATCCCTAATTTTTTAACAATCACTTATAAATCCTTAAATGCAGACTTATCATGAGCACCCAGTCATCTTGTGACATTGTCATTTTGTAATACTTTTAGCTTCAAATGTAAGTTTATAATGTTGGGATTCACCTCGTATCTCGTTGGTTAGGTCATGGCTTAGAACTCTTATGACTTTTTTCCATAAGGTTTTATAAAAAAAAAAAAAAAAAAATGAATAGGAAAAATTATTCCGGAATCAAGAATGTTGCGCACTATAAAAACCAAGCGACCGTCAGAATGCCTTGCTATGCGTCGACATTGATTTAGACAAAAATTCGAAGTAACAGAAGATTTTAAATTTATCACTCGTCACTTGTGCCTGTTTAGGACATGATGGTAAAACCAAACAAATCACAAATCAACTTGGGTGTACTTTAGTCATTCTTTTTGTGATAAGGAAAAACAAGTTGCTAAAATCATTGTAATGTTAATATCAACTCCCCATCTCTTCTTAAGTGTGTTTAAATTAAAATGACTTGCTTCATGCTTTATACTCATTTGCCTGCTGTCTCATGCACTCTTCCAACAGCTTCCAACTTCAGGGGGAAATTTATGTATTTATTTTTTCCTGTTGTGAAATGTGTACAAAAGGGGTTGTTTTATTATTTCCATTGGGTGGAATCCAAATCTAATTTACAGAGGGGCAAATTAGTGGGGTCCATGAGAATGGAAGTGAAAGCTGGCTTGCTTCTGTGTGGAAGACTTGTGATTTTGTTGTTGTTAGTTAGATAAAGTGACAACAAATCATAGTCTGCCCTACAGCACAAGCCCAGCGTCATCTGCCCCCCCCACACCCCCCTCTCAAACACATTTCACCCACCCTAACCGAAGAGGCCTGCCCGTTTAACCTACTCTGACTAACATCTCTGACTAACACTAACATCCCTGCTGTCCGTGACCCTATTCGAACAGACCTGCGACCCACCGGTTGAGAAACACTGACCTAGACCTTGCAGATTATTGGTTAATGCTAACCAATACCCAAATATTTATTTAGGCATTGTTTAAGGCTCCTGTTGTAGGTAATTCTGCATTTCAAAAGTCTTGCCAATAGTTAACTCAGTAATTTAATGCAAGTTAATGTTAGAAAGGTTACAGCAGCAAATAATAATTTGAGGAAAGTGTAAACAGGTGTAGGCGGTGTTTCAGGTGGTGAGAAGTCCTCCACAATGGACTGCAAATCTTGTAATTGGGTCTGGCTCGGTTCTGGTAGGAAGTTTCACAAGCCAGTCAGTTCCTAATTAAATAAAATCAAGGTGTGAGTGATATGTTGTTTGCCTCAAACATGTCACATTATGGAAGTCAAATGGCCTTTGAATGCTGTTTCATGTTGACTATACCTTTTGCATGCATATATCAGTAAACATGCTAATGGAGTCTGAAAAACAACTCTTTTAATTGTCTTTCCTGCATGTATCGCATACCAGAAAATCTACTATTGCCTTATTTTAATATTTCTTATTTTTTTATTTATTTATTTTTTTTACATAATTTTTAACTTTATAATAAATCTATGCAGTCACGGAGTACTTTATATAGAACACTGTGGTCCTAATAAAGTTCCCAACATCATCTGCTGTTGTAGCCCATCCGCCTCAAGGTTTGACGTGTTGACGCAATTGTACAGAGTGGTTATCTGAGTTACCAGAGTCTTTATGTTTGTTCGAACCAGTCTGGCAAATCTGTTTCTGTCCACAGAACTGCTGCTCATTGGATGTTTTTTTGTTTTTGGCATCATTCTGAGTAAACTCTAGAGACTGTTGTGTGTGTGGAAATCCCAGCAGTTACAGAAATACTCAATACCCGTTTGGCACTAACAATCATGCCAAGGTCGAGGCCCATT
The DNA here is from genome assembly GCA_032164185.1 of Moxostoma hubbsi. Lineage (NCBI taxonomy): Eukaryota > Metazoa > Chordata > Actinopteri > Cypriniformes > Catostomidae > Moxostoma > Moxostoma hubbsi. The sequence goes on from JAVLUX010000044.1 coordinate 14,827,039, forward strand.
CTGATAGTTGATGTGAACATTAACTGAAGCTCCTTACCCGTATCAGAATGATTTTATTCATTGCACTGCTGCCAATTGATTGGCTGATTAGATATCCGCATGAATAATAGGTGTGCCTAAAAAAGAAATTGTGCTCCGTGAGTGTAATAGATATGGGTCCATCATATCCAGGCCTTCATAATTTATTTTTGGTACTTTTCAGAAGCCTTTTTATGACTGTTTTAGCCTGGTCCCAGACCAGACTTAAGTATTAAATAATGATAACTCCATTCTAAAAATAGAAATGATTACATTTTTAACCCAATTAAAATCAAAGTAAATAAACCATTTTAATATTTATTGTGTAAAATTATTTCTAGCAAAAAAAAAATGTCTCTGAGTCCTTTTGACTTTTCCATCACACAGTTTTGCCCCTAAATAAGCCAACAAAAGTGTCAGTGACAAGCATGCTTGAGATGAAATAGAAAATCAAGGTAAATACAGTATCACTTGTGAGCAGAGTAATTTTGTTCGTAATTTGTTTTCGTAATTTTGCCAAATTATTCAAAAAGTTCAGTATAATATTCAAAATATTATTGTGTGTATTTAGGATACATAAAATGCAAGCTTTGAAATAAAATTTAACAATACAAAGGAGTCCGTCCGTCCGTCCGTCCCATTTCCATCACAGAATTCTATTAAACACAATACAGAATTTGTGATGTGCTTGAAATGACACTTTAGTGGGAATTTTCATGACTTTTCACACAGATCTCCTGTAATGCTTGTACATACACTATTAGACATTGTCAGTAGTTTTAAAAGTGTTTGAGTGACAGATGTTTTAAGGAGACCATCAAAAGTGCCCAAAAACAATTTCTATTTTATAGTAACTGCAAAGCTAGATAATAGAATCACTTGGCTACTAAACATTATTTAATTGTGTATTAAGGATACATAAAATGCAATAGAATCAGATAATAAAATCACTTGGCTACTGATTGATGTGACGCACATTGACCTCACACTTAGAATTTTATCTCTGGTCATCCAAAAGTGCTTTCCCTCTGGGATCTGTTAGACTGGCCTCTGTCTCAACTGTTTCATTTCCTCTTTCAGTGTGAAGCAGTACTCCGGTCGGTTCTTCTAGAGAGTGGAGAGTGAAGCCAAACTGCCATACCCATTCACTTCAACTTGTTTTCAGAGTCTACATTCCTCTGCTTCTTGGGTAGATGTATCTCTACCATTTCTCCTAGCCATTTTTTTTTTTAAATGACACGTTTAAGGGAAAGTTTTTCTGCATAGCAAGTGGATCCGTTTATTTCTGTAACATATTCTTTGCTCTTGCATGCCATTTTCCCATTGATTGCAATGTTTTTTAAGTCAAGGGAGAACATCTGTAATGTCCGCTGTTGGCCTTACCAGAGCTGCATGCCTTGTGTGTGCAACATGCAGAATGTAATCTTATTTATAAGAATTTGTTTTTTGCCCTTGATCATGAGTTTTTGGGGAAAGTGTAAATATTCCGTTAATTCTTTAAAAGTTTTAACATCAGTATCAGTTTTATTTAAAGGATGAACTACTATTTTGATTTGAAGAATGGGGGATTTGAGGTGGGAAAACTGGTTAATTCCTGAGGGCTTTTTTTTTCCACTTGTTTTTTAAATTCATACCGACCCTGGGATCCATTCCGTCTTGCTAGCGCTTATTTTGTATGTCTGTTTGTAAGCATTTTTACCATTTTAGATGGATCTTTCTAGACACCTTTCTCTCCACAGATTGAAGGAATTTGTCTCATTAATGTTTCTCATACCACTTTCTTTCTCTATCTGTCCCCTCTGGTGTTTGTAGATTGTGCTGCAAATCTAAAAAAATCAAAATAAAGTCTGTGCCACCTTTTACTAAACCCCTGTTTGTGGCTTATTGAGTGTTGTGTGTGTGTGTGTGTGTGTGTGTGTGTGTGTGTGTGTGTGTGTGTGTGTGTGTGTGTGTGTGTGTTTTGTATTTGAATGGCAATGCATTCAGAATTAATTTCCATTCTTCCAGGTCAAGGTGCAATAAAATGAGAGTTGTTCAGTTTAGAACTGAAGTCTGTGTCATGGCAAAGTTTTAGAACTGGTACATGAGCCTTCAGGTTGTATAAGACAAACTTCAAAAAATGTTGGGCAGAACTTGATTAAATCGTGGACAGTGGTTCCATGTGTTTGAAATTAGTTTTCTAAACTTAAAAGTACTATGTAATCTCAACAAAAACCTTTTGTAGAAAGTGTAACTCAAATATATCTTTAGTTTTTTTTTAGTTTTTTTTTTTTTTAAATACCTAATGAAAGTAAATGTTAGCATGCTAAATATGCTGATTTGAAGCACTAGAGAGGTTAGTTTACAAACTATGTTATGGTTAGCACAGCGTGTGCTCTGTGAAGAGAGCAATACATTTCATGGGCTCCACTATTCACCTTGTCTAAATCTCAACATAACAAAACATTAAACACTAACAAGTATCCCTTTTTTATCTACATCTTGCACAAAAATTAGCGCTTGATTTGAAAATGTACACTCCCTATTTGGGTTCTGTGCAAAGCAGGTTGGGAAATGCAAAATCCCCTGCAAAGTACTCATGTAGTCCCAACTCAAATGGATTTAAGTAAAGTTCAGTTTTACATATTTAAATGGATAGAATGCAATGAAATCAATTTGTGACAATTTTCTAGAATTGTGTTGCTTTGGATCATTTTTAGTAAATTGAACAAGCAGCAAAACATTTTTATATAAATATTTTTTTTTATCTCGAGTGATAAGAAAACCAGTAAAGAAGAAAATGCCTGGCATTTAAAATATTTTACATTCTGTTCCTTGGAAGATGTTCATACTTGACTGTAATTGGCAAATCATGTCATTGATTGAATGTGAAACTTCAGCTCACAGCAGAATGTGGAACAAAGCAAGAATAACTAGTTTGGTTAGAGCAGATGCATTTTTTTCTCTTTAAGGTCAATATTAAATCCAAAAAAACGTAAGATCGCATTGAAAATTCAAAATCAAATTTAAACCTGTAAATAATGTTTTAGGATATATACACACACACACACACACACACACACACACACACACAGTTGAAGTCATAAGTTTACATACACTTAGGTTGAAGTTACTAAATATATATATTTTTTTTTTAACTACACAGATTTCATAATTTTTAAACTATAGTGTTGGCAAGTTGTTTAGGACATCTACTTTGTGCATAACACAAGTCATTTTTTCCATCTTTTAATTGACTATATGTCACATGCTGTGATCACAGCATATGTGACTTTTTTTTTTTTTTTTTTTTGCATAGCCAAATTTAAATCATAAGTAAACGTGCTATTAAGACAGACAGGTGGACAAGTTCTTGAAAAGGAAAAATAATGACAATGGTTAGCCTATGTGGGAGAGTGGTGTGCTGGATAATTTTTTAGTCGTAAAAAGTGCCGTGGCTGGAAAAAGGTTGGGAAACACTGCTTTAGACAATTAGTCAATTAGCTTCTGATAGGAGGTGTACCTGTGGATGTATTTTAAGGCCTAACTTCAAACTCAGTGCCTCTTTGCTTGACATCATGTGAAAAGAAATCGGTCAAGACCTCAGAAACAAAAATGTGGACCACAAGTCTGTTTCATTCTTGGGAGCAATTTTCAAAAACCTGAAGGTACCACGTTCATCTGTACAAACAATACTGTGCAAGTATAAACAACCACGCAGCCATCATACCGCTCAGGAAGAGACACATATTGTCTCCTAGAGATGAATGTAGTTTGGTGCGAAAAGTGAAAATCGATCCCAGAACAACAGCAAAGAACCTTGTGAAGATGCTGGAGGACACAGGTAGACAAGTATCTATATCCACAGTAAAACGAGTCCTATATCGACATAGTCTGAAAGGCTGCTCTGAAAAGAAGATCCACTGTTCAAAAACCACCATAAATAAGCCAAACTACAGTTTGGAAGTGCACATGGGGGACAAAGATCTTAGCTTCTCTCTGCCGGAAGCTCGAGGAGAGTTATCGAATTTACAATCCGAGGGAACAAGGCTTAAATCACCGGTAGATAGCCAAGTCTCAGTCACAAATAGAAAATCCAATAATTTAGATGTGAAGAAATACCTCAGGATAAACTTATTGTTACAAAATGATTTCGCATTAATCAATGCCATATAGATTAACATCGAGTCGCCTACCAACTGTGATGCACGACACAGTGGTCGAACATTTTGGAGATTTACACCCCCACCTTAACGGAGATATGGCATCCGACATATGGGATGTTCTATGAAGATTGCCTAAGTAATCGGATGAATCAACTTACACTCACCTAAAGGATTATTAGGAACACCATACTAATACTGTGGTTGACCCCCTTTCACCTTCAGAACTGCCTTAATTCTACGTGGCATTGATTCAACAAGGTGCTGAAAGCATTCTTTAGAAATGTTGGCCCATATTGATAGGATAGCATCTTGCAGTTGATGGAGATTTGTGGGATGCACATCCAGGGCACGAAGCTCCCGTTCCACCACATCCCAAAGATGCTCTATTGGGTTGAGATCTGGTGACTGTGGGGGCCATTTTAGTACAGTGAACTCATTGTCATGTTCAAGAAACCAATTTGAAATGATTCGAGCTTTGTGATATGGTGCATTATCCTGCTGGAAGTAGCCATCAGAGGATGGGTACATGGTGGCCATAAAGGGATGGACATGGTCAGAAACAATGCTCGGGTAGGCCGTGGCATTTAAACGATGCCCAATTGGCACTAAGGGGCCTAAAGTGTTCCAAGAAAACATCCCCCACACCATTACACCACCACCACCAGCCTGCACAGCGGTAACAAGGCATGATGGATCCATGTTCTCATTCTGTTTATGCCAAATTCTGACTCTACCTTCTGAATGTCTCTACAGAAATCGAGACTCATCAGACCAGGCAACATTTTTCCAGTCTTCAACTGTCCAATTTTGGTGAGCTCTTGCAAATTGTAGCCTCTTTTTCCTATTTGTAGTGGAGATGAGTGGTACCCGGTGGGGTCTTCTGCTGTTGTAGCCCATCCGCCTCAAGGTTGTGCGTGTTGTGGCTTCACAAATGCTTTGCTGCATACCTCGGTTGTAACGAGTGGTTATTTCAGTCAAAGTTGCTCTTCTATCAGCTTGAATCAGTCGGCCCATTCTCCTCTGACCTCTAGCATCAACAAGGCATTTTCGCCCACAGGACTGCCGCATACTGGATGTTTTTCCCTTTTCACACCATTCTTTGTAAACCCTAGAAATGGTTGTGCGTGAAAATCCCAGTAACTGAGCAGATTGTGAAATACTCAGACCGGCCCGTCTGGCACCATCAACCATGCCACGCTCAAAATTGCTTAAATCACCTTTCTTTCCCATTCTGACATTCAGTTTGGAGTTCAGGAGATTGTCTTGACCAGGACCACACCCCTAAATGCATTGAAGCAACTGCCATGTGATTGGTTGATTAGATAATTGCATTAATGAGAAATTGAACAGGTGTTCCTAATAATCCTTTAGGTGAGTGTATATGCTGGCTCCAGAGAGTGCCTGTAAACTAATCGATGATAGTCCCAGTCATCATTGAAACCATAATGGTCGAAATTGGTCCTAGACGCCAGCCACAGTTTAGCCTTGAGTTTGACAGAAAATCCACCTCGTTTCCCATGTCTTCAACGCTTTATCGTCGGAAGGGTGCAGGGAAGCTGGCAGCACATCGGACAGGAATGGAGGGGGGTATGAACATGGTCCACCAAATTCTTGCTCAAACAGTATATTAACAGTGTTTCTGATGTTAATGAGCATAAGACGATCATAAACCATAATAGCAGTGACATCCTGGACTAGGAGTGAGACAAACAAAATAAAAACAACCAGACCAGATAGCAGATGGCCAGCCACACACACACAGACAGGCGCCATCTTGTTTAGCAGGATTTACTTGTCTAGTCTGATGAAAGAAAAATCATAAATGAGATCTCTTTAATATCTCAGTTGTTTTGCCTAGACAGCAAAGAGATAAAATGGGGAGCAAATGGAAGTTTTGCTAGTCTTCCTAAGAAAAACAGAGCAGTATCTGAATTTTCGGGAAAGATCTCAACAGTGTCTCAAACTGTGATTGGATTTGCCAAGATCTTTTGCCAAAGAGATTTCAATATGAACTTAAATATCTATTATCAAATTCTTCCAAGACCAAATGATCTGAGCTATGCACTCCACACAAACTTTACCCTGATAGCACACATACATCACACAGATTAAGTCAAGTGTCATTTAGGATCCATTGACCTATTCCAGTATGGATCCACTGCTATGAAAACATAACCCCCATCATGTTTCTGGTAGCATTCAGTGAATATAACCACGTCTTACAATGAGATAAATTAACTACCAGCAGAGGGAGCCAAAGGCTGCATTTAGACTAGCTTTTCAGTTGTTAACAAGGATCTATATTGGAGACCGGGCTCATTGTACACATAAGTTCAATGCTCTCTGTAAAGCAACTATAAAACAGTATGTACTATTAAAATCAATTAGAGAAATTTAGAGAAATGATGTCTCTATTGGTGTGTCTTTCAGGGGTCTTCAATGTAAATGTCTTACATGAATCAGGATGTTGTCACCTCCTAAGTCACTAAATTCTATTCGGTTCCAAATTTGTATTGTTTACCATTGGCCGATGAGGTTTATTCTGGTCTGGATATACAGGGAATTCCAAAGAGGGGCGATTCTGTAGCCAGACTGAACCCCATGGCATTGTGTGTTAAAAATACACCATGTGTTATTATAAAAGTCAGGTATGCGTCTCTTACTCTTTAAGATTCATCTTTGAGCATTGGACGTTTTGTATTGATTGTTTCTGAAGTGATTGAACCTGACTAATAAATTGTTAAACGTGATTCTATACTGATTTATCTTTAGTTGATTGGCTTTAGTTTACTGCAAATCTGTGATCAGGGTTAGTACATTATAAGACCCAGTATTTGATGGATTATGAAGCACATAGACTGAGATCTTAGCTTTCTGACTAACCATTTGGCTTTAGTTAAGTGTAATAGACTGTAAAGTGTAAAGGGACAATTTTCTTTTATGTTATATTACTCTAGTCAAGTGCAATAGGAAACTACAGAACTAAACAAACCTGCTATTTAAATAAAGATAAGCTGCAGTAGTAATTAAAACGGATGAGTTTGTGATGTGGGATCTGTGTACACGACCGGCACGAGACCCTAAGCAACAGGATTCAGAATGATTGAGTGCAATCGAAAAGTATAGAAATAGCTAGAATGATCATACTGTATATAAAAAAATCTATGTATACAGTAATACATCAAGAACTTTTTCCACTTTCCATAGAATCATATAGCCAACTCAACATCTCTATACAGCAAAAAAGGGTTCTTGATAAGAAGAGGCTATGAAGCTTTAAATATCCTGTATTTTTAAAAGTGTAGCATGTAATTATCATTCACAAAATCATACCTAAAATCTGTTATATCATATATTCTGCTCCACTAAGGTGTATGGATTTAATGAGTCACATATTGATTGGTAAGTGTGGTTTCAGTACTTGCCTTTAGATGGATCAGCTTGGCTATCCTAGCTAGTCCATCCAGCTATACTACCCTGCATTCCCATTGTTGTGCTAAACCGAAAGTGTACAGCCTTGCATATTGTGCATTGGAAAGCCAACAATTAGAAAAAAAAACATCTCAGTTCAAGGTGTTCATTGAGTACAAGGTGATAACCAGTGTTTGAAATTGTATTTTTGTGTGCACAAGAAGAAATCAGAGTTTCATTTTCATGTTAATGATGTTACTGGACTAACAGTAAAACTTACTGGAATATAATTTTATAAGGAAATTCAGTTCACTTCTTCAGAAATCACTTGCTTGATTTTTGGGACCTCTAAAATATTCCATATACCCTATACTGTATACCCTGTGGTAATAGGAACCTTAGGAATCTGTAGCCAAAAATGAGATCAGAAAATTTTGTTTTATTGCCTGAACATTTGTGGAAATGTTAATTCAGTTGTTCATATCAATAGATACATTATCACCAGAAGTAGAAATAATTAAAATAAACATAAAGCCATATCAAAATTAAAAGTTGTAGCATCATGGGGCACCCAGTCAGGACTTACATGAAAAGGGTGAACTGTGTGAAACGGTCTCTGGGGGATTGTATAGACTCTGTGTGGCCGTAATTAGCAGTGTTTGTCATGTAACCTTGTAGCCTCTAAGTGTAGTGCCGGGTTCAGCCATTATTCACGTGTTTGTGTGTAAATCAGGTTTGCCTGTATTCCATCTTGGTGACTATAAAGGAGGATTTGTTGAACCCCCAAATCTGTGTGGTGTTACAGAATTATTGAATTCAGTTCAATTTACATTTAAGAATTTGTAATGGTCTGTGTAAGACACAAGTGATTTATATTGCAGTAATTTACAAGAACCCACATTTGAATCCAGAATGTCCTAATAATATTATGCTATATTACTTACTAGCAGTAATAACTAGTACATATACGGAAGAGCCAAAACATTATGGCCACCTACCTAATGTGCTTTTGGTCCTCTGCGTGCCACCAAAACTGCGCCAACCTGCCTAGACATGGACTCTACAAGACCCTTGAAGGTGTCCTGTGGTATTTTGCACCAAGACCGTTTCAGAGGTGCTCTGAACTAGTCATCTGGCCATAACAATTTGGCCCTTGTCATAGTCTTTAAACCTGTCCATTTCTCCTGCATTTAAATGAGTACGAGAACTGATTGTCCGTTTACCATCTAATTGACCCAGACCTTGACATGTGGCCTTGTTAGGAGATGATTAACATTATTTGCTTCACCTGTAAGTGGCATAATGTTTTGGCTCATCACTGTATACTTTATGTAGGGAGATTGCATTGTTAAGTGCAATGGGTTTACAGCTGTACTTTCTCTTTGTTTTTCTCCTAGAAATGTTGTCTTTCAGAATAGTTCCATTGGTCCATAATTCTTCTTAATCAAATGTATGAAATAAATAAAAAATGTTTTTTCTTTCAAACAAAAGTTTTTCCTGTGTATCTAATGATTTGAAATACTAGAAAGGGGAAAAGCAATCAGAAGTACACTCCAACTGACACCCGTCCACTGAATGAGGAAGAAACTTTGAGGAAGGCTTGTTCCCAGAGACTTTTTTTTTTCAGACACCGATTGAGTGAGTTTGGGAATTTATTAAGTGGACAGTTCTGGAGGAAATTTGGACTGTTTAAGATGGGGAATTGTTGCTTGTCAGGTGATGAGAGAGAAAGCTTCAGGATTCACCAAGAAATTGAGAGACAGATCAAGATGGACAAGCGTGATGCAACCCGACAGATGAAACTATTACTTTTAGGTATGTTTTTTCCCTTTATTTTCCCGTTTGTCATGTTAAGCAGCATCATTTAAATGTAATCAATAATTTAAATTAATAATTTATTGACATGTTAAAGAATTATTTTGGTATATTTTACACACACATTCAAATATATTTTAGAATACAATAAAAAAATGTAGATGGTACCATCAAATCTTTCAAAGGTACTTTAAATTTGCTTTGTAAAACATAAGAAAAACAGAAAATGTGACTTTTTTTAGGGCAAATCTGTAAATAGCTTGAATAACTACTGATTAATCTCATTTCAGTTGCATTTGAAGGAATGAAAACATTTAAGATGTTAATGTGAGCAAGTTTTATACGTTTGTGTGACATTTATTGGAGAACGAGCCATATTTGTTCTACTTTGTCGGTTTTTCCACCCAAAGTATTGATTGTTTTGTTTGTAATAAGTTAAATTTAATAATGTTAAGGATAATTATAAACTAAATGTAGTGTAATATCAGTTAAGCAGAAGACATTTGTGATTTGGTGTAGATGAAGGGATACTTGAGTCTTATTGGCTGTTGGGTAGATGGTATATTCTGCCTGTAACTGTTACTGGCCACATGCAAATATATGCAAAAAGACATGGAAGGATATTGAGGTTCAAAAAGTACAGCATTAGTTTTTATTCTTAGTGAAATTAAAATAGAAAATAAACATGTCAGTATATGTGATAAAAGAAAGTATGTAAACAGGAAAACTATGTGAATTCCTACTGTACTGTTTGTACAGACAGGATCAGCTATAGCCTATGCGCACTTGTTGCATTTACAATATAAGCAGTTGTGCATGGTGGTTCAATTACTTTATTTTTTCCATTATGGGTATCCAGTGTTTTGTGCTATATTTTAAATTAAGTCAATTTCTTATCAGTTGTCTCAATAATAGGTTTAGAGAAGAACACATGAATGAAGGATTGTTGTAACCGCGATAACAATCTGCACTCTTTCTGCAAAACTCCTTTTTGTCAGACCAGTTTCACATGTAATGGATGAGTTGCAATTATTCACAATAATCATTTCAGTGCCATAATGCTTTATTTTCTGGCGTCAAAAATGTGGTTACTCTGTTATCAAACTCAAGATAGTCTAGTAAATGAATGAAAATGTTCAGGGTGGGTTACCTTTGAAATGTATTCCACTACAGATTACAGAATACATGCTGTTAAATGTAATTTGTAATGTATTCCGTTAGATTACTCAAGGTCAGTAACATATTCAAAATACTTTGGATTACTTATTCAGCACTGGGAGATTTTTTTCAATTGTTTTGACTATAAAAACTCTGCTAGTACAGTAAGACAAAATACACATGTTAAAAATACATTCTCTAAAAAACTTCTAGGTTACTGTTGTAACCTCTGTTCCCTAATGGAGGGAACGAGATGTTGTGTCGAGTGAAGCGACACTAGGGGACTTTCTTGAAGGCCACGGTAACCTCTGAACTTGAGAAAAGGCCAATGAGAATTTGGCAGACAGAATTTGCATGTCCCTCCCCCGGACATACGGGTAGAAAGGGAGGGAATCATGCCTCTGTTCATTCGGGTTTTGCACTGAGGAGCCAAGAATAAGGTTCGGCCATTGCAGTGGCTTGGTTCAGCGTCGTGGCCAGGGGGACATAACATCTCATTCCCTTCATCAGGGAACAGAGGTTACAAATGTAACCTAGATGTTCCCCGTCTGTTGCTCACTTCGGCGTTTTATCGAGTGAAGCGACACTAGGGGTCCCTATTCAGTCACGCCATGCGCTGAACCATGTATGTGCGCTGCTGATGCAGGTGCGGGCAGGCAGTTGCATGCCAAAGCAACAGGCTGCGTCAGACTGCTCGTACTCTTACCCAACGCCCCATAAAATAAACTTTTTAGGTTCCCGGCATCTCAAAGGGGGGAACAAAGCGACGTGCCAAGCATGGGAGCAGGCCGCGCCAGCCGCGCCTTTTCTCTCTCTATGTTTCTCGCATAGAGTTAATGCCGCTGGGGCCATCTTAACACTTTCACACGCATCGGGGAAGGCATTCTTTTACAACTCGATTCTTTCAGGGGAAAAAGATCCCATGGAGACTACCACCTGCCCAGGCTGGGGGGAGGTAAAGAGTGGCGAAATACGTCACATGGGTTTTCAGGCAACATGTGGAAATGGCGCGGTGGTAGATCCTACCTACTGAGAAGGAGGAGTTGCTACAAACATTGTGACCGGGGCAGCAGGGACTGCACAAGGGATACACAGGTCCGCCCATAGGGGAAAATACACACAAGGGGATTAATCAACAAGGGAACATCCTGTGGAGCACCTATTCTAGTACGAAGTAATTTTAGTACCCGTAGTGGGTCTGGTCGGGGAATTCCTCCGCTGAATTCGCAGACCAGAGGGCTAGGGAGGAAGAACATCCAGGGAGCACGAATCTAGTGGACTCTCCTGGGAGAAAAGAGCGCACGTGATCACCTCAGTAGAGGGGAAGTGCTCTATGTGCAAGTGGAACACCCGGTCGGACGTTCCACATTCCCAAGTTCTACGAGCTCGGAGAGCTACCGACTCAACCCTGAGATTTTAAAATCTCGTAAAGGTATTGGATGTTGCCCAGCTTGCTGCTCTGCAGATGTCTGCTAGGGAGGTGCAATTTGGCCAGTGCCCACAAGGATGCCACACTAGGCCTGAAAGGACCACAGAGTGATCCCATGAGGGGAACAGGCATGGCCTGGGAGGGTTCAGCCACCAGGCACCTCTAAGGAACCTGATAATCAGATTGTGTTTCCCTAGGTACTTACCGTCCACTGCGTCACGGTGAGCTGATATGGGAGCTACATAAACCTTCAAGGTGGAGGTTGATCTCTTGCAGAAACGAGAGCACTGACCCGACTGCACATCTTTGCTGGTCTTCAGATCGGGAAGTACACCAATTTGCGAACAAGCGACACTTTATGGTGTAAAGTTGCCTGGTAGAGGGAGCTCTGGCTTGGTTGATCATATCTATGACAGCAAGTGGTAGGCCACTTAGATCTTCCGCATCCCATCCAGGGGCCAGACGTGGAGGTTCCAGAGGTCTGGGTGTGGATGCCAGAGGGTGCACTGAGAAAGAAGGCCCTTCCTCCAGGGAATTCGCCAGGGAGGGACTGTCACGAGGAGTGTGACCAAGTCCGTGTGGGCCTGTAGGGGGCCACCAGAGTGATTTGTTTCTCGTTCTCCCTGACATTGCACAGCACCCTTGCAAGTAGGCTTACTGGGGGAAATGCGTACTTGCGCAGCCCCCAGGGCCAGCTGTGTGCCAGCGCATCTGTCCCGAGGGGAGCCTACATCCAACAGCATAAGCTCTGCAGAGGTGAGTGGGACAGTAAGTGATCTCAGCTCGCTGATTGCACAACTGCTCGGCTCCGAAGAAGAAATCTGAATGAACAGAGGCATGATTCCCTCCCTTTATACATGTATGTCTGGGGAGGGACATGCAAATTCTGTCTGCCAAATTCTCATTAGCCTTTTCTCAAGTTCAGAGGTAACCGAGGCCTTCAAGAAAGTCCCCTAGTCGCTTCACTTCATAGTCCCGTCTGTGACGCGTCAGATACTGTATTTTTATTTTTTATTTACCTCAAGCTGCAGTTTTAAGTGCACACGATTTGCTCCGCTGCATGTTTTAAGCAGTTCAGACAGTGGGAGATGATGATGTCAGAATTTCAATTTTTTGTTGAACTATCCCTATAATAAGGGAAATATCACTTTAATGATCATGATGACTCATAGCTGAGAACTTTCCATGTTTCTGCACAGGCACAGGGGAGAGTGGGAAGAGCACCTTTATCAAGCAGATGAGAATTATACATGGCAGAGGCTACACAGAGGAGGACAGGAGAGCTTATGCCAAACTGATATACCAGAACATCTTTGTTGCCATTCAAGCCATGCTCCAAGCCATGGAGATCCTCAACATCCCCTTTGTTGATCCAAAAAATGCAGTAAGCATCAGGAATTCTGAAACAATATAAAAACATTTTTATCACTCTAAGAGAAATAATTACTTTGGCTGTCAATCAATTAAATAAATGTATGCTGATTAATTAATCGAATTAATCGCATACATAAATATTTGCTGAGAAAGCCCCTCAGATAACAATAATTCAATATATAATGATTAAATAGTTATATTTAAATAATTTTATATATATATATATAATAACAGATATTTAAAATGCATTACATTATTGTGGCAGAGGAGTTAAGCATTAAAAAAGACAATACAAAAAGTGGCTTTAGAATGTAATATATTATTTATTTCCACAGTTTTTTAACTGAAACCTATTATCCTACAGTTCACAGCAATCCATTTAGCAATTGAATTCATCAATCAGTCCAAGATTTATTATAAGGGCTTGTTTAAGGACGCGTAAATGTACACGTGCATCAGACGGACACTTTTGGTGAGTCTTATTTTGGTTGCGTTGTGTCATAAACATCCTGTTTTTAGGTCGCTGTGTCAAGTTAAATTAAGTTTGAAAATTATTGTAACAGGGTTCAATGGAAAGGAGGAGGCAGGAACCGGACAAAGCATCAAAGTAATGATTTAATGAAAAAAACCCCCACAAAGACACACATACTTAAATGCATACAGGGCAGCTGCCTGTAGCTCTCTCTCTCTCGAACTGACATATCTCGTTGCACCTATCCCGCTCCTCGGCTGATTAGCCTGGTTGGGGGCCAGGCATGCGTAGTCACGGCCCGGCCCGCCTTCCTCCTTGTCACACTTATAAAAACAAATCTTGAGATCCCTGTGATCTGATTTGCGCTCTATCGAGCTGTGTTTTGAATGCAAGAACGTGCTCTCATCTTGTGCTGTCTGCTGTCAGTGAGTGTGGTTTGTTCTCTGTCTGTATGTTGCCTAGACAGCTGGAGTTTTGTTTACTGCCCCCTGGAGAAAACAGGTGGTACTCCAAGCTTGAATTGCTCAGATTGAAGGAATATCCCTTATTACCCTCTGGGGACATTATTTTTATCAAAACTCTATTTTTTTATAGAATTAGCTGAATTAATGTGTTGAATTGTCAGTCCTTGAAATTATATAAAATTAAAGTCATTGTTAAATAAAAATATTTACATAATTTAAATAATATTTAAATTAATCATGTTTCCTGACTCGTATGTACAGTAAATTTTGTAATAAGTCATTTTTCACCCATTGGAGAAATGTCGAGGGCACAAATGTAATAAATGATCCTAAATGTAACGACATTTGGTCCTTATTGTACACTGAATAATCATTACAAGTTTTTGTACACAGTTTTTCTAAATAAAGTTTTAACGGTATAATATAAAGTAAAATCTACTTAACTTCATAACATAATAGTGAATGAATAAATTTAACTTAAAAATTACAGTAAATATGATAACTTACAAATCTGATGTACATTATATATTTATAGATGTATATATATATTTAAACAAGCATAGTCAAATTTGTATTAACATTTTATATGAACATTTCACATTTCAAACTTTCCTCATAAACACGTTTCATCATGTAGCACATTGTGACAAGGGTTCAATGTAAGAAGGGAAAAGAAGGACACGGTGACAGCTCTCTCTGCACTCAGGTAGGGGCCTTTAATGTGCCAGCAAGGTATTTTATAATACAGAGAAGTAAACAAACAAATGACTCCGAATGTGGACAGCTTGCTGGGTTGCCAACACTAGACTGGCGTGTGTGTTTTTCTCACTGGCGATGTTGTGGCCCTTTTATGCCACTCTCCCCATACTCACTGAAATTAGAGACAGGTGTTAGACATAATTTAGCTCAGGTGCAAGCGCCCTTACCGCTTTCTCCCTTCGGACGGGCGCTTGACCACGCCCCCGCTGCCACATACCCCCACCGCCCGACTCAGGCCGGGGCGTCATCCGGCCTGCCTACCACTCCCCCCCATTTCTGGAAAGGAAGTCGGCGACAGCCATCTGCACCCCCGGTCTGTGGACCACCTCGAACTTAAAAGGCTGGAGAGCCAGATAACAACGGGTGATCCGGGCGTTAGTATCCTTCATGCGGTGGAGCCATTGCAGTGGGGCATGATCAGAGCAGAGAGTGAAGGCCCGCCCCAGCAGGTAGTAGCGGAGCGTGAGGACCGCCCATTTGATGGCCAGACATTCCTTCTCCACGGTGCTGTACTTAGTCTCCCTTAAGGAGAGCTTTCTACTAATGTACAGCACCGGGCGCTCCTCCCCCTCCACCACCTGCGAGAGTACGGCCCCCAGCCCTCTGTCTGAAGCGTCCGTCTGTAATAGGAAAGGGAGAGAGAAATTAGGAGAATATAAGAGCGGCCCTCCACAGAGTGCGGCTTTAACCCGTGTGAACGCCTGTTGGCACTGCTCCGACCACTGGACCGGATCTGGAGCCCCCTTTTTAGTGAGGTCAGTCAGCGGGCTGGTGACGTCCGAATAATTAGGTACAAATCTTCTGTAGTAGCCAGCCAGCCCCAGGAACTGCCTCACCCCCTTTTTGGTCTTGGGCCTAGGGCAAGTCGCAATCACCGCGGTCTTATCAATTTAGGGACGCACCTGGCCATGACCCAAGTGGAACCCCAGATACCGCACCTCCACACGCCCAATCGCGCACTTCTTAGGGTTTGCTGTGAGCCCCGCCCGCCGCAGCGACTTCAGGACCGCCCTCAGATGGTGTATATGCCGCTGCCAGTCATTACTATAGATAATAATATCATCCAAGTAGGCAGCGGCGTAAGCAGAGTGCGGCCGGAGGACACGGTCCATCAGACGCTGAAACGTGGCTGGGGCCCCGAACAAACAGAACGGAAGTGTCACGAATTGGTGTAATCCGAACGGCGTAGTGAAAGCTGTTTTTTCTCGGGAAATTGGTGTCAAGGGGATCTGCCAATAACCCTTCTTCAAGTCTAGGGTCGAATAAAAACGAGCAGTACCTAACCGATCGAGCAGTTCATCAACGCGGGGCATTGGGTACGCGTCAAATTTAGACACCGCGTTGACTTTTCTGTAATCCACACAGAACCGTACCGACCCGTCACTCTTGGGAACAAGAACGACCGGGCTGGACCAGTCACTGTGGGACTCTTCTATTACTCCCATATCAAGCATGGCATTCAATTCGTCCCGAACAATTTTCTTTTTATGCTCGGGGAGGCGATAAGGGCGACTACGAACGACCACCCCCGGCTCGGTCTCGATATGGTGCTCGATGAGGTTGGTACGACCCTGTAGGGGAGAAAACACGTCTGCAAACTCCTTTTGCAACCTGGCAACCTCTGATCGTTGGCACGGGGAGAGGTGGTCTCCACAAATGACCGGGGCATTGAGATCGGATTTTAGATTTACCTCCGGTCCGAGCTCCGCCCTCTCTGGAACTACCGTAGCCAACGACACAGGGACCGCCTCCCTCCATAATTTAAGGAGGTTGAGGTGGTAAATTTGATGTGCGTCCCCTCTATCGGTTCGTTTAACTTCATAATCGAGATCCCCCACTCGTCGTGTGACCTCGAAGGGCCCTTGCCACTTGGCGAGTAATTTGGAGCTCGATGTGGGAAGTAATACAAGGACTTTATCTCCCGGTGCAAATTCCCTTAGCTGTGCTCCCCTGTCGTACAGCCGGCGTTGACGTTCTTGGGCCCGGAGCAAATTTTCTTGTGTTAGTTTTCCCAAAGCGTGAAGTTTTGCTCTGAGGTCAAGAACGTATTGAATTTTGTTTTTGCTATTCGAAGGTCCTTCCTCCCAGCCCTCCCGTAAAACATCTAAGACGCTACGCGGGCGTCGCCCATATAACAGCTCAAATGGAGAGAAGCCGGTTGAGGTTTGCGGGACCTCTCGCACTGCAAACAACAGGGGGTCGAGCCATCTGTCCCAATTTTTAGCATCCTCGTGCATGAACTTACGAATCATGTTTTTGAGGGTTTTGTTAAAACGTTCCACTAGGCCATCTGTCTGCGGATGATACACGCTAGTGCGAATCGATTTAATGCCCAACAGATCGTAGAGTTCACGAAGTGTACGTGACATAAACGTTGTGCCTTGATCGGTGAGGATTTCTTTTGGAATCCCCACCCGGGAGATTATTTTGAAGAGTGCCGTAGCAAAACTACGTGCTGAGATGTTGCTTAACGGCACTGCTTCCGGATATCGCGTTGCGTAATCCACTAGGACTAACACAAAGCGATGTCTGCGTGCTGTCCGTTCTAATGGCCCGACGAGGTCCATTCCAATTCTTTCGAAGGGGACCTCGATCAAGGGAAGAGGGCGCAATGGTGCTTTTGGGGTGGCCGGTGGGTTTACCAGCTGGCATTCGCGGCACGCCGCACACCACCTGCGGACGTCACCGCTAATGCCCGGCCAATAAAAACAGGCTATTAGACAGAGAAGTGTTTTCCTTTCCCCTAGATGACCTGCCATGGGATTATAATGAGCCGCCTGGAATAACATTTCCCGGCGGTTCCTTGGAATCAAAAGCTGTGTTACATTTTCTTTGGTCTGAGTGTCCTGCGTCACTCTATACAGCCGGTCATTTATAATTGCAAAATAGGGATGTGTGAGAGCGATGTCTGGCCGAAGACGCTGACCGTCGATCGTTTTCACCTGATCGAAGGCATGTTTAAGGGTTTCGTCCCGCGACTGCTCCAAAGGGAAATCCTCGTCAGGGAATTCCCTGCGAAGGGGAGGGGCGAAAGCCTCGCCCCTCTCCTCGTCATCTCGATTTGGAGCAGCCGAGGACGGACCTGGCTCCGCCTCCCCTGCCAAAGCATCGCACATTGTACATCTCCCTATTTTAGTGCAGGACCCATCCTCACAAATATTCCCTAATAGATTCTTAAATGCAGGCCAATCAGTCCCCAAAATCAGAGGATGGGTGAGGCGGGAACTAACCGCTGCCTCCACTCTGTTTTTTTCCTTGAAATTTGATCAGCACGGTCACCAACGGATAGTTGTGAACATCCCCATGCACACACCTCACCCTTACCCGCTTAGCTGTGCTCAAAGCCCCGGGTTGAACCAAGCGTTGATGGATGGTGGTCTGATTACAACCCGTATACAGCAAAGCTTGGTGTGTACCCCCCTGGATTCTTACCGGAATCCGGTACGCTCCAGCCCGATCGGGGGCAGCATGCTGGGGATTGGAGACCCGAACCACCGTCCCCACCTCCATCATCGGACACTGATCGCGGAGGTGACTCAGGTCCCCGCACCTCCAACAGGCCGGCCCAGGCGCCACCCCCGTTCCTGCGTCGGCGGACGCTCCCACCTGAGGGGGAGAGCGGTTAAATGTTGTGGAAGGGGGGTGAGCTGACGTAGAAGGTCTCTGCCAGACTCCTCGCCTGCGTGGGGCAGGAACGGACCCTGGAGAGAAGACAGAGCGAGAGGGGGATGGGGGATGGGAGAGAGTAGAAAAAAACACAGGGGGAGGGGGAGGAGAGAGAGAGAGAGAGGGCTCATCCGTCCTTGGGATCGCCACCATGTGGTCCTCCGCGAGCTGAACAGCCGCCTCCAGCGATGCCGGGCGGTGGCACTGGACCCACTCCGCCGTTTTCTTGGGCAATCGTTGAATGAACTGTTCCAGTACCACCTGATCGATCAGTCCCTCGACATCGCGGTCCCCCACTAGCAGCCATTTCCGGCAGGCATCACGGAGCCGCTGGGCAAACGCGAACGGGCGGTCGGCTTTCTCCAGTTTCATGGCTCGGAAGAGTTGGCAATGTTCCTCAGGACTCCGACCAACCCGTTGCATGATGGCTTTCCTTAAGTCAGAGTAGGCCAGGAGGTTCGTTGCGGGCAGTTGTTGAGCCGCGAGTTGGGCTTCCCCGGACAAAAGAGGAACAAGGCGGGCTGCCCATTGATCGCGCGGCCAACCCCAAATTTCGGTGGTCCGTTCGAACAAGTCCAAGAATGCTTCCGGATCGTCCGTTGCCCCCATCTTCTGTAACGTGGGCGGGGGCAACGGGGAACGATTGTCCGGGGTCGCGGCTGTGGCGGGAGCGACCTCCTGGCTGAGCAGGCTCCGGATGATGTGCCGGTCCTCTGCTTGAGCCCGCATGATCTCAAAGAACCGCCGGTCTTGGTCCTCTCGGAGCTCAAGCAGAGACTGTTGGTGGTTCTAATGTAATGCCGCGAGGGACTGGAGGACTTCGGCCAGCTGGGAGGAATCTACGGGACGACCTTCCATGTTCGGTGATTTTCCCGGGTTTCAGCACCAGTGTGACAAGGGTTCAATGTAAGAAGGGAAAAGAAGGACACGGTGACAGCTCTCTCTGCACTCAGGTAGGGGCCTTTAATGTGCCAGCAAGGTATTTTATAATACAGAGAAGTAAACAAACAAATGACTCCGAATGTGGACAGCTTGCTGGGTTGCCAACGCTAGACTGGCGTGTGTGTTTTTCTCACTGGGGATGTTGTGGCCCTTTTATGCCGCTCTCCCCATACTCACTGAAATTAGAGACAGGTGTTAGACATAATTTAGCTCAGGTGCAAGCGCCCTTACCGCTTTCTCCCTTTGGACGGGCGCTTGACCACACCCCCGCTGCCACACACATATACGGAGCACATATAGCTTTCCATAGGAAGGCATGATATGTAATCTATTAGATAACATCTTGCATTACTGGCTTTACTGCATTACTAATAGAAACATGATGCAGAGCTGCGCACGCTTGGTACACAAAACATGATGATGGTCACAATGAACAGATTTTTTTTAAATACATTTTATCAAGTTACTAAACATTAGAAAAACAACAACAATAAAAACAGTGTAAATAAACTTGCAATCTGCTAACAGTGAAAGCAAGCAAGCTCATTAATTCCAGCTTCGAAGATTTAAGTCAAATATATTTATTTTATTTACCAGTGAAATGTAATCAAATAAGCAAATGAATATGAAGTTTTTTTGCTTGATTGTTAAATGACACATTGCAAAGATAACAAACAATCAAATTTCTTAAAAGCTACAGCATCCATTTTCACATGCTTGAATTATGTTCATGCTTCAACTAACTTTTTTAATGTAGACAGTACTTAATTGCTCTTCTGCTGCAGTTCATTATGCACCACTGTTTAATTGTCATTAGGTTGTTGCAGGAATAACATGATGGTTTAAAAAAGTTTAATTTTTACCGCACTCAGTAGCATAACACCGCTCAAAACGATGAAGGCGGGACTCAAGTTTAAGAAGCTAAGCGGGAACCTTGTGGATTATTCTAGCGCCACGCATCAGCAAGCAGTTCAGGTTAAGAGTGTTTGTGTCATGTGAGATGTCAGTATCTAACTAAACATGCAATATTTGACCAATGTTTTAAGATTGAATGTTGTATCTAACAATTATTATGACCAATTATTACATTCGTGCCCTCTACAATAACCCCTAAGTCTACCTCAGAAAACTCAATTGCAAAATGAATTGCTGTGGACTGTTGGCCAGTGGTAGGTTTATATTCAATGATATGGGGAAAAAACGAAAAACATATTGATTTCTAAAGCCTATTCAAAGCTTCCATCTGCAGTAATGTATACCTTTGAGTTATCCTAATTTGGGAGCATTTCTCAGCAAGTATTGATACAGTATATGTGGTAAATTGTGATTAATTTGATTCATTACTTGGCATATTATGTATTTTATTTAATGAATAAGTGGTTGATAGCCCAATTAATTATGCATTATCTCTCCACTCAAAAAGATGAGACTGAAATCGTATCCATATATTGTAGACTTATGCTGCAAAGCTTAAAAAAGTGACACCAGAGACAGTACAATCACTGGACTCTGAACATGCTGAAGCCATCTGTTGTATTTGGAAAGATCTGGGACTGCAGAAATGCTATGAACGCCGGAGAGAGTTCCAGATATCAGACTCTGCCAAATAGTGAGTGCCCAGAATATTTATTTTTAATTTTTCACATTTCATCGAAGAACTTTGTCATTCATCATGCTTTTTGTAATAGCATAGTAAATTCAGCAAAGGAAACAATTTAGCATCCAATTGACTCTTTTGGGTAGATAAAGAGAAATATAATTACATGTCATATGGCAGAATGTTGGGATATTCCTGCTTGCTATCTTCTATCTCCAAACAAATAGGCTTCAATACTTAGAAGATGATGTATTTATTAGGAGCCATGGAGAACTCAGGTGGTAGAGCGGGTTGTCCACTAATCGCAGGGCTGGTGGTTCGATTCCCGGCCCCCATGACTCCACATGCTGAAGTGTCCTTGGGGAAGACACTGAACCCCAAGTTGCTCCCAATGGCAGTCTAGCGCCTTGCATGGCAGCTCTGCTGTCATTGGTGTGTGAATGTGTGTGTGAACAAGACACAGTGTAAAGCTCTTTGGTAACCTCTAAGGTTAAAAAGGCGCTATATAAGTGCAGATCATTTAGCATTAGAATGACAGTATTCTACAAAAGATATATTATTGTAAATTTCTATCTCTAAAAGTCATGCGACTGCTCCCAATATAATTAATAAAGCTGTCTACACTGCAAGTGTGCGATGTCAGAAATGCATTCAAGTTTTTTTTGATGACCTGATCCTCGTCTGAGGTAACCCTATTCCCAATGGCAGTTTTGCACCCTTGAAGGGTACTGCTGAAAGGGGACGCCACTTGAAGAGTTGTTTCAAACTAAAGTGAGAAAATGAATCCTTCCTAGAAGGGCCCTTCCTCAAGACTGTTAGCAAAGGGCTTGTGCCCCTCCTGCCCCACTTCTGTGCATGCTACTGAATTGCAAAAACTGCATTTTCATTCTCGAAAAGCTCTCTGTCCAGTGTCCACACTGCCTCTTTCAAACATTTTTCAAATGTTGCTTGTCCACACTGAAACATCTGAAAATGCTTAAATCCTCTTACTGCTCTTGCTAAATAAATACATTTAAAAAAAAAGTGAGAAGCATGGCCCTGTGTCATTTCCATGTATGGTCTGTAGCACAATTGTCCTTGTGTTTCGCCACCTGACAGCAATACCGGGTAAACTTCCTGTCACCTTTGAAGGAATGCTATGCTACTGTAGCATTTATCTTTAACAACGCTATCAAATTGAATAGCAGGCAAAACAGCACCGCTATAACATGAACCGCCATCTTTGGGTTGAATGGATCACATGACTCCGTCACATGAAAACAAATACTTCATAATTTTCAAATATCTCTGTTTTCACTGTCCACACCATGGACAATGCTACATTTTCAAATGTATCCACTTGGGAGAGCGTTTTCAAAAAACTCAGTCTCAGTGTGGACGGAAGGCCAAAACGTAGTGGATTCAAAGCATGTTCAAACTAAAACATATTAGAATGGATGTAGCCTAATATAAATTATTAAACACATTTGTCTTTGCAAATGTTTGCTAAACAAGTTTTATTGTCACGTAATGTTGAACTTTCACTCATCGATGCTTTTTATTTGCTTAAAATGTTATATTTATCATCTCCCACATGTTTGTGTGACATCACTCACTTAGAGTTCAGCGAAATTGGAGTCGAGGATTACCGCACAAGTTTCCAAATTCGTTCCATAGTCAGTCTGGCTCTGGAGGTAAAATCCCCATGCATAGGACAACACTACCCATGATCCTATAGGGGGCAAATCCACCAGTCGAATCGCAGCAAACAAACTGCAACAAAAGAGCTCAGCAGCGACCACCCACTCATTTGTATATGCAGTATCTGAATATATTGCAATATACATAAAATATATTGTTTCTTCTTTTATAATCAACAACATTAAATAAATAGTTTGATATTTTACCATCATTTTTATTTTGATTATGTCTTTTGCAATGCTTCATGGGATTGTAGTTCTTGCCCTCATTGAAGACGTTAAGGACAAAGTCTTGTACCTTTATTTTTTTGTTTGATTTTCAAATACTTTTTTAAAGTTTTTAATGTTGGTATTCACCTCAGAGCTGGTTGTTTTTTTCATGGCTTAAAACTCTTTTTATGAAGAATTTAATGAAATCTGTATGGAACAAATGTATTTCCAGAACCAAGATGGACCAGTATAGAAACTAATGAAAGCTACTGGAAATTTGTGTAGACTCAGTTTTTCTGTCATTCTACAAGTAATAAATACAGATAGAAAACAGTAGAATTTTTGGTCACACTTTATATTAGGTTGCCTTAACTACTATGTCCTAACATTAAATACATACAAGACTATGTGTTTACTGTGTAACTACATGATGTTCTGCAAAATACCCACATTTGCTGCTACTGAGGTTGAGGTACGGGTAGGTAAAGGAGTAAGGGTAGGGTTAGGGTTAGGATTAGGGATTAGAGTTAGGTTTTGGGTTAAGAGTTGGGTTAGGGTTAGGAGTAAAGTTAACAGTGTAACTACAAATGTAATTAAATGCAAGTATTTTAAATGTAATTACAATGCAACAACATGTATGTACATAATAAGTACACTGTATCAAATGGTTATGTACATAGTAGTTAAGGCCACCTAATATAAAGTGGGACCAAATTTTCTTCTCATTGCATATCTACTCAGTACCCTGTGCAATCAGCTTTGTTTCCTGGTGTACTCCCTCATAGCCTGGCCAATCAGATTGACACTAGTGGTTTTAGACAGCTCTTGCTAATTTGTTTGCTTCACATGTCAGAGTCAGTTTTTGGACTGTAATCTGAGAATGAGACTTCTGGCTCAACCAGTGGAATGAGATTGGGGCGGGACTACATGTTTGTCCAAACCAAAAGCAGATTGGGGCGGAGCAGAATTTATTGGAAACATTAATTTTTTTTTGCAACTTAGAAACATTTATAAATCCTGTGGTTCTAAATGTCCAAGAATTAATGGTCTGTTTTGTTTCTTTTTGCCAGTTACTTTGATGACATTGACAGAATCTCTGCAGAGTTTTACTTGCCGAGTCTGCAGGATATTCTCCGAGTCAGAATTCCAACCACAGGCATAATTGAGTATATCTTTGACCTTCAGAGTGTCATATTCAGGTAACTTTTAATTGGTTGTTTGAAGAAGGACATATAACTTTGAGTCATTAAAGCAATGCAAAACCACTGCTTGTTGCTGCAGAATGGTTGATGTCGGAGGCCAAAAGTCAGAGAGACGAAAGTGGATCCATTGTTTTGAAAATGTTACTTCCATCATCTACCTGGTGGCTCTGAGCGAATATGATCAGGTCTTATATGAGTGTAAGAATGAGGTTAGTCCACAATCTTGAATTATGGGCTGTAAAGATTCAGCATTGTTGCATCATTTTATTTGCATCATTTTTTATCACCACAGAACCGCATGAAAGAGAGTAAAGCTTTATTTAGGACCATCATCTCATACCCCTGGTTCCAGGATTCCTCTATCATCCTCTTCCTCAATAAGACAGATCTTCTGAAGGAGAAGATCTCAAAGTCAGACCTCGCAGAATATTTTCCAGAATATACAGGTTAGAGAAATGAGAAGCTCCAACAATTATTGATAAACTTCAGTGCTGTGTTGGAGAAGCTACTTTGAAATTCTAGCTTGTCAAGGTCCAGGCTACTCTTTAGGGAAAAGTGTTAGCTTGCTACAAACTAGTGGGGAAGGGGCATATATTGCAATCACATCAGTATTTATCTGCCTTAAAAAAACAATAAGAATCTCAATTAGGTGACAGCATAAAGCTGCGGTAACACTACACTTTACACTCCATTCACTTCCATTCAATCACATTTGAACACGTAAATCCAGAAACAGAAGATCATGCGAAGAAATTAAACATTCCGCAGCATTTCAAAGGTGGTTATTTTTATTGAAACCAAAGATTGTCGAGCATGGCATAATTTCCTGTCTGTTGCATGTTCAAGTTGTTGTCAGAAAGATTAGGAAGCACGGATGACGCCAGGTTCATTCTTACAGATTTCTTGGGGAAGTCTTATTTTTACACTGGAATGCATGTTTGTCAGTTAGCTTGCTGAGGATAATGGAATTTTGGTCAAATACATGCTTTTTTCTCAGTGTAAAAATGTACAATATTTATCAAATGGTTACTGATATACGTAAATGTGTGTTTTTTCGTATGACCAAAATGGCATGCGACAACAAGGATGCTGTATATAGAAAAATTTATAAAACAACCAACACTGTAGTTTCCTCCTCCATGTTGAAGGTTTATGTGTTCTCCTAACTTTCAAAATGATCTCAGAGTTTCCCATTTGTAATTACAACTTGAGAGGGCTTTCATGGACAACTTCCAAGTATGAAACTCATATTTACAATAATTCCGATAGCACGTAAAGGCAGTGCCGGTCCTCCCTATAGGCAAACTAAGCAAGTTGCTTAGGGCCCCTGATCCGCCATGGGGCCCCCACACCGTCAAAGACATTATATGTGACATTATATATGTTACGAACATACTTTCAAGGGCCCCCACACAATATTTTGCTTAGGGCCCCCAAAAGGCTTTTACCAGCACAGCATAGAGGCAGCATAAGTTGGTGGCATCACACTCCCAAACAATAAATGCACTTCAGAAAATTATTTTCAGAATTCCACTGAAATTTAAATCTGCTTTTTCTGCAGGCCCTAAAAATGATGCAGATGCTGCAATGAAGTTTATCCTGAGTATGTACGAGCAACAGAACTCAGATACACAGAAACACATCTATGCACATTTCACCTGTGCCACCGACACAGAGAATATTCGCTTTGTTTTCGAAGCAGTGAAGCACACCATTCTGCGGAACAACCTTTTATTGTTTAATTTGGGCTAGGTTGATTAATCTTGTTGTCATCTGTGTTATGTCATTGGTTGTCTTGTTATCTTGTTAAATCTGTTTTTACATTTACAGTCCTAATGTTTTCCTTGTCCTTAGTAATTTTTTCTGTAATGTACAGTAATAGTGGCAGATGAGACTCGTAGATGTAATAAGAACCCAAGTGCAGTCAATAAAAAGACAAGACCAATTAACCAATCAAAAGAAGACAAGGAAGGGAAACATGAAGCAAGCAAGGACACAGGAACTTAACTTCAAAATAAAAGACATGACAAGATCATAACATGAAACAAGAACATACATATATGCAACACAATGATAGGAAATGTTGTTTTGTTGCACAGGAAATATTTAACCTGATTTTCATCAAAATTATACAAACTTAACTGCAGTCAGAGTTCACAATTGCAACTAGGGTTGCCACTTTTGAAGTTATAAAATACGGGACATGTAAGCGCAGTGTAGTTCTAGCGGGAAGACTAGCAGCTGTACATCATCGCACCATTAGCTGGGTAATTCCCAGCCAATCACGTTGTAACGCAGTTCAATGGGAAGGAGGAGGCGAGAACCGGCTTGGCAATATAAATAATATTTTAATGATAAACTTAATAAAAATAATGACAGACATGTCTGTAAACGATCTCTCTCTCACCCGCACCATCTTCTGCAGTCGGCCTTTATCCCTCTCGGAGGCTTGATTTGCCTAATAAGGGACCGGGTGTGTAGAATCACGACCCGGCCCCGCCCTCCGCCCTGCCATACACTTGTAAGCCATTGCTTTATAAGTCTGCTCACAATCTATCACATTGATGTTTCAGTGTGCTAAAGTGGCAACCTCCACCACCCAACCACCACCAGTTGAGTCCCATCCCGCACAGGGGTAGGCTCCTCGCCCCTGCCTCCTATCTCCGGCAGGATATGACGGTTCCGAGTACAACTTCGGACCGCCA
The DNA here is from genome assembly GCA_032164185.1 of Moxostoma hubbsi. Taxonomy (NCBI): domain Eukaryota; kingdom Metazoa; phylum Chordata; class Actinopteri; order Cypriniformes; family Catostomidae; genus Moxostoma; species Moxostoma hubbsi. Next base: position 14,854,085 of record JAVLUX010000044.1, read on the forward strand.
GACGGGGCCTACGCCAAAGAGAGACATTACTTTTCTGTTTTATATTCATCAAATAAATGTCATCTTCAATTTCACTCAAGTCTGCGAGTCTTCCTGATAGAAATACACTTCTCTGCATTCTCACATCACCTCAGGCTCAGACTGAGAATTTATTTCAGGTAAGCTGACTGAGTCTAGGGATGCACCGAATGATCATCTGAACATAAATGATTCTGGTGTCTTGACAAAGAGCTTGTGTTTACAGTTGATGGGACATGTATTGAGATAAAACATTACATCATAACCTCCCACATATACACTCAACAGGTTCATCATTAGCATGGGGATCCACAGGCACATGACAGATTTACAAATGCAGACATACATCAACAAATGCACGCAACGAATCCTCACACGCTCAATTGACAAATCCACAAACCAGAAGAATGTACAAACATACTTCACTCACGAGTCACAATACAGTACGCAAATAAACTGCAATATGTTTAACTTAGTGCACAAATAAATGCCGTTTGTACACACATGAATGCTTCATCATATGCTGGGGGCATGATTTAGCATGGCTGATACCAGTGGCCCAGCACTCATTTATTATGTGGGAAAAGGAGTTTTATTTATATCATTTTGGTGCATCACTACTGAGGCCATTTTAAAAGTCCTTACTCATTTTCCTATTATACCGTATCTTACAAAGCATTATATCCATATTTATGTTAGTTTAAATGTGTATTGAAAATGGAAACTATGTATGTCAATATAGAGATATGTAATTAAGCTTTTTAGCTGTCATTATTGCATATTATCAAGCCACTGTGGACTTTTATGGACCATTTATTTTTTTCTACTTTTAATTACTAAGTGCATTGGAACAACAGTTCAATTCACTTATCTAAAACAGTAAGATGTATGACATTCTGCAGGTCCATAGTTAGCATGTTTAATGGTCCTCAATTAAAATACGGGAAAAAACAAACAAAAACAAAACATTTTCCTTTAGGGTAATGCTAAGTAATGCAAAGACAGACACAGTGGGTGTGGCATCAGGCCTTGGAGAGGTGGTTAATTAAATAATAAAGAACATAAACCTTTAAAAAGGGGAAAATATAGTCTTTTCCAGGACATTTTCAATAATGGCGGGAATAAAAAAAGACAGGGATCAAGTACTAAAGTAAAAAAAATGTGTGTTATAGCATTAGATGGCCCCAGCCGCATCTAACACTATATGGAGAGATAACATAGACAGAGAAAAGGCTGGTGCGGCCTGCTCCCATTTTAGTTACTTTGCTTCCTCCCCTCAGGGATGTGGGGAACTACATGACATCTTTGGGGCGTTGGGGAAGGTTACGTGCAGTCTGATGCACCTGCTATTTTTGCACGCAGCAGCTTGCTTGCACCTGCATCAGCAGTCCACGTAACATGGTTCAGTGTTGTGGCGTTTTTAGATAGGGACCACTAGTGTCACTGCATCGACACACCATCAAGTGAGTGACAGAAGGGGAATGTCTTGGTTACTGTCATAACCTCTGTTCCCTCTTGGAAGGAATGAAACGTTGTGTCCCTCTTGCCACAACACTGTACTAGCCACTGAAATGGCCGGGACCTTACTCTCAGCTCCTCACCTCAAAACCTGTCTGAACAGACATACACTTCCCTGCTTTTATACCCAATCTTGTTGTCAATATTACATATAGCACCTTTAAACAAAATTGTAAAGAGCAAAAATTACACTATTTTCTTTGGAAATGTAATTAAGTAAAGTACAAACATTCCATTTAAATTGCACTCAAGTAAAGTAAAAATCCCCCAAAATAATACTTAAGTATTTTTATTCAATTACTTCACACTTCTGTTTGTTTCTGATCATACTGAGACCTATAACTCTTTCAGGGATTTATAACTTTACACTAGTTGGTCAGGTCAGGTGTGGCACAGTCACCATAGCAATGAACATTGGACTGGGAAAAGGGTCATAGAGCACCTCCCATCGCTTCCTTTAAAACTTACAAGACACTAGGAACACAAAGCTGGTAAGTAGCTGAATGCACAACACAGTTTTCTCAACACTGTGGGAATCCTAAATCACACGATATGATAAAATAGTAAACAGAGAGAGCCTTGAGTAGATATTACCTAATGATTTCAGTTGTCATCATCTCTTATACAGATTCATACCAGCAAATATATGTGTAGTGCACATACTGTAGTCTACTGCACATACTGTATAGTCTTCCTTGTCTGTGCTTATGCTCCTGGAGAAACCTTATAAAGAGAATGATCCTCTGTCTATGTGGGCTTTATTTAGCACAAGCATTAAAGCATAGTAACCACAAAACTCTATGTACACTGGTGGCCAAAAGTTTTGAATAATGTACAGATTTTGCTCTTATGGAAAGATATTGGTACTTTTATTCAAGTGGCATTCAACTGATCACAATGTATAGTCAGGACATTAATAACAGGAAATATTACATTACAATTTGAAAAAAAAGTCAGAACTTCTTAAACTACTTCAAAGCGTTCCTCCACGTGCAGCAATGACACCTTTGCAAATCCTTGGCATTCTAGCTGTCAGTTTGTCCAGGTAACATTTCATCCCATATTTTGTCTTGTCGGGCACTTCTCACGCACCTTACAGTCAAGCTGGTCCCAAAAAAAGCTCATTGGGGTTGAGATCCATAATACTCTTTTTCCAATTATCTGTTTTTTTGCCCACTCTAACCTTTTCTTTTTGTTTTTCTGTTTAAAAGTGGCTTTTTCTTTGCAATTCTTCCCATAAGGCATCCCTGAATCTTCTCTTTACTGTTATACATGAAACTGGTGTTGAGCGGGTAGAATTCAATGAAGCTGTCAGCGGAGGACATGTGAGGCGTCTATTTCTCAAACTAGAGTCTCTGATGTACTTATCCTCTTGTTTAGTTGTACATCTGGCATTCCACATCTCTTTCTGTCCTTGTTAGAGCCAGTTGTCCTTTGTCTTTGAAGACTGTAGTGTACACTTTTCTATGAAATCTACAGTTGTTTGGCAATTTCAAGCATTGAATAGACCTCATTCCTCAAAACAATGATTGACTGATGAGTTTCTAGAGAAAGCGGTTTCTTTTTTTGCCATTTTTGACCTAATATTGACCATAAGACATGCCAGTCTATTGCATACTGTGGCAATTCAAAAACAAACACAAATACAATGTTAAGCATCATTTAATGAACAAATAGCTTTCAGCTGTGTTTGATATAATGGCAAGTGAATTTCTAGTATCTAATTAGCAATTTAGCAAGATTACTCAAGGATACGGTTTATGAGGGATGGCTGCTGGAAATGGGGCCTGTCTAAATTTGAGTTTTTAGTGATGTCCTGTTTTTTACATCAGTAATGTCCTGACTATACTTTGTGATCAGTTGAATGCCACTTTGGTAAATCAATGTACCAATTTCTTTCCGAAACAGCAAAATCTGTAACATTATTCCACACTTTTGTTCACCAGTGTATAGACATTTACAGAAATGCATCTGGGCAGTTCAACTAAACTGCTTTAAACACCATTTTTGTAAGCCTATCTTTATAATACATGCACTTTAATGAACTCATATTAATTTAGAGACTACATGGACTATTTGAAATTTAAAAAATTATCGTGTCACACGATAATGTGAAAACTGTGTAACATTAGTGAACAATTTTAAATGGTGACCAGTCACACCATCTAAAAATATGTACTTTCCCTTAAATATATATATATATATGTATATACAGAGATTTTTTTAAATGTACTTTTATATTTTTATTTTTACTGTATTATTTTAATATTTATTTAATTTAATATTATTTTATAATATGACTTTTTATAAATTATGTAAATGTTTACTTTTCTGGTGAATTCTGGTGACTTTGAGAGAATAATTTTTATAATTTCTTGAGTATGTGTAACTTTGATGTAACTAAAGCATAGCTGAAAGACAGTAACCATTCGAAACAAAAGCAAGACACTGTAGAGACAATAAAAATATAGGGAAACATGATGCAGTGGTCTAGCAAACCACCCTGCTGAAACATCTCGTTTTGAAATGTGCATTTGTGACGTCACGAGACATTGCTCATTTGTATTTACACATCCCACAAAATGCGTCATCATTCTCTTGGCCCCGCCGCACTGACGCTCAGTTCGAGAGATAGAGAGAGAGAACAGGACAAACAGGCCTAGTGTGCCTAACTATTCCTGAACACCAAAGGGGACCCATCTGGACTATTTTCTTTATTTTTGTATACATTTTTGTTTAGTACCGCTGTCATGTATCTCGCCACTTTTAAAAGACTGTATGAGTAGAATATTTGGTCCCAACTTATATTAAGTTTCCTTTACTATGTACTTAAGCATTTGATATGATTTACTTATTATGTGCATACATGTTGTTGCATTGTACTTACACTTATCTGCATTTAATTACATCTGTAGTTACACTGTTTTACTTTATCCCTAATCTTAAATTTAACCCTAAACCAACCCTTATCCTGAACCCTAAAACTAATCCTAAACCTATCCGTTTCCAGTGCTGGGTGGATTAATTGTGAATTGTAATCAGGTACTGATTACAATTTACATGACAAAAATGCAATCAATAAAGTAATCTCATAGATTACATTTTTGGTGTAATCTAATTCGATTACTTTTGGATTAATTTCAAACTAGTTCTGTTCTATTTTATTTTGTCACACGCATTTGTGTAGGATAGTAATTTAAACATAACATGTACAAAGTGGAAGAAAATGTATTTCGTTCTTATACTAAAACGAAAATTATGATCACAAAATCAACAACAACGACATTGTCTATATCAAAGCTTTCATCTATAAACGGCAGTGCAAGATATTATCTCTTAAACAGCAAGAGTTCCACCGAGTCACTCAAGGAACAACTGTGTCAAGTTTTATGTCAGTTGTATGTGGACTCCACTGCATCAGCACTAACAGTAGAGTGATGGACTTTGTTCCATATTGCTGCACATTTTGCAGTTGAACTATTGAGAACCATGCGGGCAGGACCCTAAGTTGGCATCCACTAGATCCTTTGAAGCAATCAAGTTGAGAGTGTGCGCTGCACACCATTGGTGTGGTAGTAAAAAAAAAATGTATCTAGTGTGTTTTAAGTTCATAAATCAATAGAAACATTACATGAAAAAACAGTAATGAACCTGAAATCAACAACAATGACATTGCTAGGTCACAGCTAACAGCTCAAAATTCTTACACACTTACTTTCAACCTTTACTACTTATTAACAGTCCATCACCTATTCCTCAGCTGAGGTGCATATCTTACTGTTGTAATGTAAAATGAGCACATGCGCTAAATGTTCATCTGTGAGACTATTGCGCTTCAGGGTAAGAATATGATGATATTGATATGAAGATTATCAATAAATGATGAACAATATACAACCGTTGCCTTAGTCTATTATAGTCTTATAGTCTAGAATAAAGTCATTGTAGTCTGGTTAAGAGTATTTTAAAATGTAATAGAATCCAATTACAAGTTGTGGCAGGGCAGAGGACTAATCAAGCCTCAGAGAGGGATAAAGGCCAACACGGAGCAGCAGTGGGAGAGAGAGAGGAGAGAGAAAGAAAAAAAACACTTACTCACCTGTTCTGCAATACGCCATAGCTTGGTCCTCGGACAGTCCTCCACCCTCTAATGGATGACAGCCATGCCTCCCCGGACAGTTTGGAGGCAGACCTCCAGCCCCTGGTGGACGGAACACCCCACCAAGTTTTTGGTGGACGTTAGGGGTCTCCCCCGCCCCTGGCAGCTGTAACCGCTCCGGCGGATGGCCGCGGTTGCTCCGTTGGGGTGGATGGTAGTGGTGAGGACTCTACTATGGCGCATCCCTCCGCCTTCCTGGGTTTTGGCACCAGTGTAATGGGATTAATGGAAAGGAGGAGGCGAGAACAGTCTTGACAATATAAATAATAGTTTCATATAAAACTGAAACAAAAAGACAAACACACAAAGGTGTCAGACAGCTGTCCGTAAATCTTGCTCTCTGTCGCACTGCAGCTTCCAGTCGGCCTTTATCCCTCTCACAAACCGGCCCCGCCCCACAAGTACTTTATTTTTGTACTCTAATTATGTAATTCAGATGAAATGTAATCCATTACTACCCAGCACTGTCCATATCTCAACCTCAGTAGCAACGAATGTGAACCTTGTTAGAATTTTGCAGAACAACATTTAGTTAGCAATAAGTGCATTGCATTGTATGTATTTTTATGTTAGTGCATAGTATTTAAAGACACATAATATAAATTGGGAAAGATTATTTGGGAATTATTGGGAAAAAAGGTCATTTTCAATCAATCTGTAATTTTGCCAAATTATGCAAAAAGTGTGAAAATATTATTTAGGATACATAAATTGTTTTGAAATTTAGCAAAACAAAAGCCTTTTTATTTAAAAAATGATAAAAATGTCATTTCCAACAGCGTCATTTGCACCACAGAATTCTATTAAACGCAATATAGAATTTGAGATGTGCTGGAAATGAACTGTAGTGAGAATTTTCATGACTTCCCGATAAAATTACAAACATTACATAGACATCCTGTGATCAGGGCCGTAGCAAGGAATTCTGGGCCTCAGAATATATATTACTCTGTGCCCCATACCTATTAAATTAATACAGTTTAAATTTGTTGTGGGCCCCCCTGGACCTTTGGGACCCTAGAATCATTACCACCTTTCACCCCACTGGCTACGGCACTGCCTTTGATGCATATACATTCACTGCCAGACATTGTTAGCAGACAAATAAAAATAATGAAAGTTAAAAATACTTTATTGAGACATTACCTTCGTTCATTAGTCCACAGTGTAAAAGTTCCCAAATTTAAAGAAGCATCCATATAATGTAATCTTTATTATTAATAAAAAATAGTAACTATATAATAGCACCACATATGTCAGAACATCTGTACTTATTTAATAAATCTGAACCCAAACACTCATAGAGATTTGCAACTGTTCTAAAGGCTCTCACAATCTGCCATGAAGACTGCCACTGGCTTCATATGTAACTGCACACAGCAGTCTATTGAGCATCTCTCACTCATGTGTATCTCAAGCTCAGGGCCGAGAGAACAGCCTCACGCCCTTATTTGGTGCTTGAGAGGGTCACATGACCACAAAATGGTGGAGGCTCTCGGCAGTGGATGAGTTGATGTTTCCTGACGCTGAGAGATACAGGCACATATCCATGATCTGAAAGCCAGGGCAGGAGAGAGAGAACTGCATCTCAGCCGTGGTGGTGAGTGCATTGTGGGTGAATATATCAAGGGATGTGAGGGTAAAGAGAGGCATGCTGCTACTTTAAAACCTGAGATGGGAAACCACAGGGATGGAGGCAGGAAAGAGGGAGGCAGGAAAGAGGGATGGGTGGGTGTTTGTGATGCATCTGTGTTTGTTTGGTAATGGAAGAAGCTTAGCCTCAGCATCCTTTATGATGCAAGGTTGCAGCAGCTGCCTTTTTGTTTGTATGAATGACATAAATGATATTAATGAGCATTTATCACACTTAAATGCAGCCTCTTTTTTTAAATAATAAGAATTTATCCAGTCAGAACAGCTGACCTGCTTTAGCCAGCATTCAAATTTATGGCTTTGCATGTATTTGCCTATGTGTGTTTGTGTGTGTGTGTTTGGCTGTGTTTGTAAATGTCAATGTTTGTGCACACTGAGGTGGCCCTGCCCACTTTATTCTGTTTCCTCTTGTGGACTATGGATGGATGGATTAATCTAACGTCTTGGAAACAGAGGAATAGGTCACCCACCACTCTCCATTTGAGAACTGACAACCATCTGGCAGCTTATTGTAAACAGTGCGATGAGGCAGGCTTTCCTACTCACATGGCTGTATGTGTGTGTGTGTGTGTGTGTGTGTGTGTGTGAGTGAGACAGGTTTTACCTATATTGTAAAAGGATTGTGACAACATGAATAAAGAGGGCGACTTTCATGCAGTACATTCCCAATAGTGAGCATTTCAATGAAAATTTGTGCTCCATAAATACACTTGTTAATACATAAATTATTTGAAAACATAAAATGCCCTAATGCATGATTTATTACACAATGCAGCAAAAATAGATTATTTTAAGGGATTGCCATTTTGCTACCATCCACTTTGTATTTACAACATTAGCCACTGTGATGCCATGACTTACTTGTGTTGTCACTTTCCTTATCACGTTGATGTCAAAAGAATGGTGCTATTCCGAGTGCTGTCCCATCTTACATACAGTAGTTACCTAAAGTTTTCTTGTAAAATACTTTTTAGGTCTTTATGCTTATTTACAGCAAATATCATGTAAAGCCATTATTACACCATACAGAACATTATATACAGGTTTCTAATGTTGCCAACTCTTATTCAATTCTTTAAATTGTGTTCACTTTACAGTAAGTTACATTTTCATAGGTTACTAATGTTGAATAAGTGTTGTTAAGCATTTATAATGCAAGGTAAAATTGCTCAATTTGAACCACTTTATAAACCCTTCATGAAACATGTGAGATTATATTTTGAAGAACAGACGAAAGAAAAGCCGCCGATGCATGTCTGATTTGATATGTGTGCCTGTGAGCTCAGCAGTTCACAAGTACAATGAAAGTGCTTCTCCAAGACACGCACATGCATAGAGTTCTGGGCCTCGTTTCCCAATAACTATTGATCATAGCTGTTAAGAGCATTTTCTATGAGCAATTTTATGAGTGTGCCGCATTTATGTGCCACACTCCAAATGTGACGAGGCTCAATCCAGTTCAGTAGCTCCTCGTTCAAATGCAGGTATTTCATTTGCGGGTAATTTTGCTCATCTACCCACAACAGGCGGGTGACCTGTAAGACGTCTCGGAGTGACACATAAAATGCTGTTAGTCAAGTTAGTCACATGCTATTATATTATTATTATGTAAAAACAGACAAAATTCTGATTCTGATTCGCTGTTTGTTCTGAGTGCAGCAAGACCCCATCTCATGAAACGCAAAAGAGTTATAACTATTTCTTTCAACTGAAATCTTTTGGAAGAATAATGCCATCTGTGAGAATGCTGCATGTGATCTCTGATCATTTCAGTAGGTGCTGTGAGTTTCGCTTTATTTCCACAGATGCTCTCACATCAAAGAAACAAAGTAAAAAAAAAAAAAAAATCATAAAATAATATAAGACAACTTGAACCTAAAATTCAGTTCTATTTTCTTTTCTTTAGGCAGCATAAATTGTTACCAAAACGCAATACAAACACATTCGATAAGAGCACACATTTGGCTGTATTTTTTTGGGAACACAAGGGAATTTATTAGGCTTATTTTTAATGATTATCTTTATTATCTTTGCATTTATAAATATCTTTAGTTCTTAATTTGTAGGCTTTTAGTAATTTTTTACCTGTTGTCGCAGACTGATACTTTCATGGGGCCGTTGGAGATGGTGCATTTTTGGATTCAGGGAGGTTGTTGTATATCTAAAAATTTTTTATCACTTTGTTATTTGAATTGCTTTTTCAATTAACTTAAAGTGCAATTTGAATTTAGAAAAGTATTTTGTTTAAGTTTTTCATGCTTCAATATATTCCTTTAATTTTTAAGGCAAAATCAATAAAGCAAAAATTTTCACAGACTCTCGGCAGGGGGTTGACGATATAATGAGATATCACAATATTTTAAAGGCGATTATTGTAAAAATATTTTTTACATACCGCCAGCCCAAAAGGGAAGTGAACTTTTTCATGAACAAAATAAATTTTATGGAGACCTGCACAAACCTATGTTACCTATTAATTGTGGCATTTTTGTTTTGTGGGTGTGTGTGTGTGTGTGTGTTTGAATAGTCTTGGGCATAATAATTATTTTATTTTATTGAAAAACTTTGTATTTTGAAAATAGTAAATTATTAGTTGGTGCTATGGCTCTTTCAAAATAATGCATCAACCATAAATAATAATAAAAAAAAAAATTTCACTGAGGGACTCCGGAATAAAAGATAAAAAAATAAGACTCAGGATAAAAAAATATAATTAGCTCAGTGTAAAAGTCAATGGAAGGTCCCCACCATGATTAAAAAACAAAAAGTGTGTGTGTGTGTATGTGCCTTGGTAGTTTCCTATCTGTCACTCACTCATGTACTGACACTAGGGGTCACTCTTGGGAGTCCCAAACACCTCTGATCTTTGAGAAAATGCCAATGGGTATTGGATGAGTGGAATTTGCATGCCACTCCCCTGGACATACGGGTATAAAAGGAGATGGCTTGTAACCACTCATTCAGATTTTTTCTTCGGAACCGATTGGTGTTGAATCAGCGAGTTCCACTGCCATTCCATTCACCTTGCAATTGTATGTTTTGAGATAAACAGAGCTTCGACATCTGAGAGTTGAGGCTAGCCCTCTCCAGCCCATCACGCTGGTTGGCCAGAAAGATCCGACTCGGCTATTCCTATTCAGTTCGCCAGGCATCCGCCCGGGTTCAATGGCGTCCATTTCACTTTGGTGAGGGACGAGAACACTGTTGCCCTGCATGTGGAAATCGCGATCCTTCTGCAGAAGGATGCAATAGAGCCTGTCCCACCAGCCGAGATGAAGAAGGGGTTCTATATCCCCTACTTCCTCATGCTAAAGAAAGGAGTGGGTTGCAGGCAATCTTGGACCTGCGAGTGCTGAACCGGGCCCTGCACAGACTCCCATTCAAGATGCTGACTCAGAAGCGCATTCTGTCATGTGTCCAGCATCAAGATTGGTTTGCGCCGGTAGACCTGAATGACGTGTATTTCCATGTTTCGGTATTACCTCGGCACATGCCCTTTCTTCGGTTCGCTTTAGAGGGTCGGGTGTATCAGTACAAGGTCCTCCCCTTCGATCTACCCCTGTCGCCTCACATCTTTACGAAAGTCGCAGAGGCAGCATTTGCCCCGTTAAGGGAGGTGGGCATCCACAACCTCAATTATCTCGATGACTGGCTGATTCTAGCTCACTCTCGAGATCTGTTGTGTGTGCACATCAAGAGGATTGGGGACCTGTAGGCGACACCTGCCTGGAGTTCGGTCCGGCATACTCTCACGTGGTCTTGAGTCCACGACCGGTCTATGTGCCCAAGGTTCCCACGACCCCTTTTAGAGATCAGGTGGTGAGCCTGCAAGCACTACCCCGGGAGGAAGCAGACCCAACCTTGTCGTTGCTGTGTCTTTTGCACACTTTGCGTATCTACTTGGACCGCACGTAGAGCTTTAGATTCTCTGATAAGCTCTTTTTCTGTTTTGGGGACAGCGGAAATGGAATGCTGACTCCAATCAGAGGATTGCCCACTGGATCGTGAATGCCATCGCTTTGGCATAACACGCCCAGGGCGTGCCGTCCACTTTGGGACTACAAGCACAATCCACTAGGAGTGTGGTGTCCTCCTAGGTGCTAGCCAATGGTGCCTCTCTAGCAGTCATCTGTAGAGCAGTGGGCTGGGCAACACCCAATACCTTTGCAGGATTTTATAATCTCCAGGTTGAGCCAGGACCATGCAACATTCATGGGGCGTTGGGGAGGCTACATGCGGACTGGATGCACTTGCTACTAGGCACGCAGCGGCTTGCCTGCACCTGCACCGGCAGTCCACGTAACACAGTTCAGCTGATTGTGGTGTTTCATATAGGGACCCCTAGTGTTACTACATCGACACAACGTAGAGTGAGTGACAGATAGGGAACATCTTGGTTGATGTTGTAACCTCCATTCCCTGATGGAGGGAACGAGACGTTGTGTCCCTCTTGCCAAAATGCTGTACAAACGACTGAAATGACCGGGACCCTGTCTCGGGTCCTCAGCGCAAAATCTGAATGAGTGATTGCGAGCCAGCTCCTTTTATACCCGTTTGTGCAGGGGAGTGGCATGCAAATTCCCATTGGCCTTTTCTAAAAATTTCGAGCTCCCAAGAGTGACCCCTAGTGTCACTACATCGACACAACGTCTCATTCCCTCCATCAGGGAACCGAGGTTACAACAGTAACCAAGATGATTTACACATGTAGTCACAATGCTTCTAATTTGCATAGACAGTGTAGGAAAAGTAACAACAAGGATAGATTTGTAGTGCATACAGTATAAGACTGTCCAAACTACTTCCTTTTTTCTGATGACAACCAGCACATTTGTTGTGTAAACTGCGACTGCAGGAACTGCAAGAGTGCAATTACAACATATCAAAAGGGTACAAAATTTCTGGATTCTTTCTGGTGTCCCTATTTTATAGCTCACATTTAACAGGAGAGTGTTAAAAGTGGAGAACCTGTAAGTATGGCTGGATTAGCCATGGTTAATTATGGTGATTTAAAGTAAAATGTTAAATGTCTTTTTTTTTCTTCTTTTTAATAACATTAACTTTTTTAACTTTTCTCTTGTATGTGAATTGCTTTAAGCCATGAAAATGTTATTATTAGTACGATGGAGTGCTGAATTTCTTGTACCAATTTAATTCTATTTTATGGTTTTTAATAATAACAAGTAATAAAAAGTTTATTAAAAACAGAACAGAAAGATAAATGAGGCTGATAGAAACATTAAGTGCAGTGAAAATGATATTTTATATGAAATTTAACAGTTATTTTTACATTTCCCATAGTTCCTCTTCTGGCGATGTGTTGATGGCCCAGCCTCCTGAACGCAAGATGAGTTTTGAAGGGGCAGAGGGTAGACCAGGTTAGATCGCAAAATACTGACACTTTCAGAATCTGCTTGAAATTGTTTAAATTTACAAAGCTTACTGAAAATGAAGAATCAGAGGTGTAAACTAGCAGTCATATTCTAGTACTGTCCAGTCTTGTTACGCTTAACTTGATTTACTTAAATAGGACATGGTCCTAGATTAACATCCTGGTTGGTCCTGGAACAATATTGTTATTAACCAATCAGATTTTAGGATGAGGTTAAGGTATATGGTTTGACTTAGGTTTGGGGTTAGACTTTAAAAAACATTCTTATCAATAATTTTTTTCAATATTTTTTTTAGGGAACAGTAGGGCTAGGGGGTATGGATAGGGTCTGAGCTCTGATTACTTGATATGCATGTTGTTTCAAAACAAAAAAGGACGCTAATCCATTAACATGTCCTACTTTGGTTAATCACATTGTGTGTCTTGACAGTGTGTGAAGTATTATTTGGATGTCTAAAAATATTCATTTGAATTTGTATTCATATCCATGTGCAATGACAGAACTATAACATGATTGTGGAGTATTTTAGAAATATTATGGTCTGTTTAATAGCCTCTTTGTTGATTCCTACTAGTCCCACCCACCTCCCTGCCACTGCAGGGCCAAGAGGGCGGTGGCACTCAGAGGAAGAAGCTGTCCGCTCCTCATATTAGCCTATCATTGGACCAAAGTGAGGATGACTTGTTTGACACACCAGATGACCTCGACATTAATGTGGATGATCTGGACACACCTGATGAGGCAGATTACACTGACCATGAAATAGACTGGGAAGGTACACTAACAAAAAAATAAATAAATAAAAAATACATTTTGATGCTTGTTCAATTTACTTGATTAAAATAAACTAAAGCAACACAGTTCTAGAACTTGATTTCATTGTGTTCTTTCCATTTAAATGTGTACAACTGAAGAATACTTAATCAATTTGAGTTGGGACTACATGAATACTTTTTTTAATGTTAATTTAGCATTGATGAATCTGGGCAGGGCATTTCCATTTCCAGTCTGCTTTGTACTGGACTCAATAGAGTAAATATTACAATTAAGTGTTATTTATGTGTTTTTATGCAAGATGAAAATAAAGGGGGACACTTGTTAGTGTTTAATGTTTTGTTATGTTGAACTTTTGAAAAGTTTCTGTTATGTTGGAGTTTTGGGGGTTACCATTATGGTCAAGAGTGGAGCTTGAGGTGTTGCACATGAAATTGATTGCTAGCTTTGTTAAAGCAATTGCTAATCATATCATAGTTATTAAAATACACACTGTAGTGCTTTCAAGCAGCATGTGTTTAGCATGCTTAAATTAATTTTCACTAGTTAGTACATAAAGAAATAAAAGATAATTATTTTAGTTACAATGACATGTCTAATTTTGTTGGGTTTCCCAATTCAACTAGGTTCCCCTTCTGTCACTCACTCGACTTTGTGTCGATGTAGGGACACTAGGGGTCTCTCTTGAGAGCCTCAGTTACCTCTTATCTTTGAGAAATGGCCAATGAGAATTGGCGAACAGAATTTGCATGCCCCTCCCCCAGACATACGAGTATAAAAGGAGAGAAGCGTGCGTCTCTTCAGGCAGATTTTTTCTTCGGGGCCGAGCGGTTATGTTTCAGCGAGCTGAGTAAACCCACTGCTGTTCCACTCTCCTCTATAAGAGCATATGCAGTTGGAGATATGGCACATTTTCTGTGGCTTTTCTCTTCTTCTGCACGCCAGTGCAGACTACGTTCCTGGGCGCTTCGACAGCCCTCTAAAAGACTATATATTTCTCTAAAAGAGTACACATTGATGTTGAACGCCTTTTTAAAAGAGTATCTTTCTCAAGATACTCAACTACCTCGACAACTGGCTAATCCTAGCACACTCTCGACAGGTGCTCTGTGCACACAGGGACCTGGTGCTCAGGCACCTCAGCCATTTAAGGCTTCGGGTCAACTGGGAAAAGAGCAAGCTGTCCCCGGTTCAGAGCATCTATTTTCTCGGCATGGAGTTAGACTCGGTCTCAATGACAGCGCGCCTCACAAGCGAGTGTGCAGTCGGTGCTGAACTGCCTAAGTATGTTCAGACAGGGCACAGCGGTTCCACTGAAACAATTTCAGAGGGTTCTGGGGCATATGGCATCCTCAGCGGCAGTCGCGCATATGAGACCGCTTCAGCACTGGCTTCAGACTCGAGTCCCGAGATGGGCATGGCACCGCAGCACATACCGTGTGACCCTCACCCCTTTCCTCCTACTACCTACTACAGACGCCTCCCAGTCTGGCTCCTGGATAGGGCCGAGGCTGGGTTGGCGCATCAACTGTCTAGAGTTTCTAGCTGTATTACTTGCCCTGCGCAGATTTCTGTCGCTGATCCGCTGCAAGCACGTATTGATCCACTCAGACAACACAGTGACAGTAGCGTATATAAATCGCAAAGGCAGCATTCGCTCTCTTCGCATGTCGCAACTCGCCTGCCATCTCCTCCTTTGGAGTCAGCAGCGGCTGAGATCACTGCATGCCTCTCATGTCCCGGGCAACCTCAACGCCACAGCGGACACGCTGTCACGGCAGGTAATGCTCACAAGAGAGTAGACAATCCAACCTCAGGTGGTCCAGCTGATTTGGGGTTGATTTGGTAGAGCACAGTTAGCTCTGTTTGCCTTACAAGAATCCACTCACTGCCCTCTCTAGTACTCTCTGATAGAAGCTCCCTTGGCACAGAAGCGCTATCACACAGCTGGCCATGGGGGCCGCGCAGCAAGTATGCATTTACCCCAGTGAGCCTACATGCACAAGTCCTGTGCAAGGTCTGTGAGGACGAGGAACAAGTCACTCTCGTGGCCCCTTACTGGCCCACTCGGTCTTGGTTCTCGGATCTCAAGCTCCTCGTGACAGCACCTCCCTGGTGGATTCCCCTGAGGAAGGACCTTCTTTCTCAGGGACGGGGCACACTCTGGCATCCATGCCCAGATCTCTGGAACCTCCACGTCTGGCCCTTGGACAGGATGCAGAAGATCTAAACAGTCTACCACCAGCCGTCGTAGACACGATCACTCAAGCCAGAGCTCCCTCTTCCAGGCAGCTTTATGCCCTAAAGTGGCACTTATTCACAAATTGGCGTTCTTCCCAATTTGAAGACCCACAGAGGTGTGTGGTCAGGTTAGTGGACTCGTTCCTGCAGGAGAGGCTGGAGGGGCGACTGTCCCCCTCCACCTTGAAGGTTTATGTAGCCGCCATTGCGGCTCACCATGACGCAGTGGACGGTAAGTCATTCGAGAAGTACGACCTGATCATCAGGTGCCTTAGATGCGCTCGGAGGCTGAACCCTCCTTGGCCATGCCTGTTCCCCTCATGGGATCTCACCGTGGTCCTGTTCTTTTTGAGCCGCTAGAGTCATTCGGACTAAAGGCCTTCTCCTTGAAGATGGCCCTCCTGAATGTGTTCACTTCCATCAAGAGTGTCATCCACTTGTGTGCAAGGGTTCAGCGTTGTGGCATTTCTAGATTGGGACCACTAGTGTCACTACATCAACACAACGTCGAGTGAGTGACAGAAGGGGAACGTCTTGGTTAACCTCCTTTCCCCGATGGAGGGAACAAGATGTTGTGTCCCTCTTGCCACAACACTTTATTAGCTGCTGAAATGGCCGGAAGCTTACTCTCCGCTTCCCTCCTTTTCCCCATATGTCCGGGGAGGGGCATGACAATTCTGTTCTCCAATTCTCATTGGCCTTTTCTCAAAGATAAGCGGTAACCGAAGCTCTCAAGAGAGACCCCTAGTGCCACTACATCGACACAATGTCTTGTTCCCTCTATCACAGAACGGAGGTTACGACAGTAACCAAGAATTTCTTTCTACACAAAGTGTTTTTGTTGAAATTACAAAGTACATTTAAGTTAAGAGAACTCATTTCAAACATGTGGAACCACTGTGCACGATTGAATCAAGTTCAGCCAAAGAGCTATTTTTTGGTGTATAGGAAATAAACACCTTCAATAAGTTGAATAAAACAATTCTTCCACCAAGTATTCTAGTTAATTTTATAAACTCTAGGGGTTCATGGCTGCCAAGCAATGCAACAACTTGGCATCTTATGGTGCATTCACATCATGTCGAAATTACCGTAATTACGAAATAATTAATGAAAGCTCTGACTAGCATGTTAATGTAAATATAAAATATGGATAGGATATTGGTCTTATCAGACTAGATCTGTAATGTTGCTTCTACAAATAGAAAACTAACATCTTGGCACATAATTTTTTTCAGAGCCTAAAGCATCTGAAAGGGATACTGTCAAAGAAACATTCTCACATGCAGAGCCCATTCCCACATACACTGCTGAAGAAGAGCGGCAGGATGCCAAACTCTGGAGAACAGTCATCATTGGAGAGCAGGAACATCGCATCAACATGAAGTGCATTGAACCTTACCAAAAAGTCATCTCCCATGGAGGTACATAGACCCTCTACATGATATTGAGATCCCTTTCAAAGTAATCATTCTGGTTGAATACAAGTTAAGCTTTATTAACAGCAACTTGGGCAAATTGTTGATTACCACAGAAAACTATTTAGACTTTTTTCCTAAAACACAAAACAAACAAACAAACATACAAACATACAAACAAAAAAACGTGTGAACAGAGTAATGCACTTAAAATGGAAGTCAATGGGGAATGCTGACCAGAGTGTAAAAGCAGAAATGTGTATTTTTGTTTAAGCATTTTAATCAATTTTTCATTACATTTTAAATTAAAAATTTTATTTTTTAAAAAATTTTCAATTCGAGTTGTAAAGTTGTCCAAATCATTCTCTTGATGCAAGATTACTTTTCTAGGTTATCAAATGTAATTCCTGTGTGTAGAGTTATGGGGTTTACATTGTCATGACACGAGTTGAAAGATTGGATATTACTTTGAACAGAATAGGTTGGTAAGTGATTCTATCACAGCAATCTCACGCTAACATGTGTAACCCCATTATAGGTTTACATTATATGTATAAACTAATATGCATTTTTACATTGATCTCCCAAACTGATGGACAAATTAAAATAACTTTGTGTGTAAATGGAGAAATGATTATGATGAAATTTCTGTGGCAGGAAATCCTTCACAACAATAATTTTCTTCCACCCACAGGCTACTATGGCAATGGTACCAATGCCATCATTGTGTTTGCTGCATGTTTCCTGCCTGACAGTGACAGAGAGGACTATCATGACATTATGGAAAATCTTTTTCTGTAAGTTCAAACATTTGCAAAACAATTTTTAGATCCCCAATAGAATGTAATGCAAATGCTTGTTAAAGACTTGTTTACTCAGTCCTAAAATAGAAGTTTTGATTTGAGATGTATTAAAAACAAATCACTAAATGAATGTGAATTACTCTTCAGGTTTGTCATCAGTACACTGGAGCTCATGGTAGCAGAGGATTACATGATCGTCTACCTGAATGGAGCCACTCCACACCGCAGAATGCCTGGCCTCAACTGGCTCAAAAGATGTTACCAGATGATTGACAGAAGGTAAACAGAAAACAATATATTTGCATACTATAATATTTATATTTTTTATAATATTACTTACTTATATTTACCTTAGTGTTGTGTCCTAAGGCAAGCATCATGAAAAATGCCTTACTCTAAGAATTAAACTTAATTGCGTAACTCATCCCACACTATTTATGGTATGGACATGAATAGCAGCGTTCCACTATCAAGGCAAATGAGGGCGTGCTAGTGTGTGCTAGGGCCAGTTGAGTTCCCACTGTAATATCCGGGGCTTCATCATGCCACTTCTGGGATTTCTCTGGGCCAATGGCAAATATCCTTTGGCCCGCCAATTAGCCTTGGGCCAAACAAGGCCAACTGGGCATTAAGGCGAGGTTGTGTATCCAGTACACAATGGTACAGGTTCGGGGGGGAAAGAAATCGAGGGTACAGTACAAATCTGTACTTAAAATGCACAATGGACAAAGCGGTACCCATAGAAAGAACATTCCATGGTTCGAGATCATGGACGGTGTGCTGGGATATTGTCCCGCTGTTAGTAGTGAGACCACTCTGGACACCGTGGCAGTTACAGTCGGTGAGTTGTCAACGCTAACTTATCTTGCTAGCTAGCTAATGTATAAATTTGATACAAACTCGATATTCTAGATAACAAGATAACACGATTCCTCATATTTAGCTTCCCTATTGCTTTTGAAATGAGTGGGGTGTGTGAGACGTTGGCACCAGGGCGGTGTGTTAAGGGTGTATTTTAGGGCAACGCTGCGGGACTATAGGCCCGATGGTTGGAAAGCGATTTTGGTCTCGTGGCTCAAGTTCCAAGGCTATTAGCCCCGGCTGGCCAGTTGATAGCCCTGGCTTGCACTGGCCTGCTAGTGGAAAAGCAGCTAATGATACCTCAAATTATGGGGATTGTTAAGGAGAGATGTGCTGTTACTTTTCTAAGTGATCAAATTTATGATTTCTGACTGGCAGACAATAAAACTGGTGAAAATAGGCATACTGTATCGAGGGACCAAAATATAGAGACACGGAACACTCCAGCTTCTTTGCAATGTTCTAAAAAACATGCCTGGACTTACAACTTTCACCTGACCAGAGATAAAATGTCCAAAAGTACTCCTTATAATTGTTTTTAAGGAGGGAGCCTAGCCATATGTTGAAACAACATAGCAACACACTGAAAACCTCTCATAACTCTTAAGCGACCACATAGCAGTGCCTAGCAAACACCAACAACACCATAGCGTCATGGTAGTGAGATTTGCATGAGATCCAATGAGCACCCCTAAGATTTTATTCAGAAAATGTAAAAAAAAAATTATATTGCTATGTTATATATAGAATATGCAAAGTGTACAGTATATGAACACACATTACAAAAGAGATTTTGCTGTTTGCTCTTCTTTTTTAGACTAAAAAAGAACTTGAAATCTTTCATCATTGTTCATCCTTCATGGTTTATCAGGACAATTCTAACCATCACTAAACCGTTTATCAGGTACAGTGACAGAAAAAAACTATTTCAACACAAAAATGAAATAAAATGATCGGTTTTCTGTTGTTTTAATGGAAAATGTACTCTTTGTTCAGCTCAAAGTTCAGCAGTAAGATTAAGTACGTGAACAGCTTAGCAGAACTAGAGGAACTCATACCAATGGAGTACGTCCACATACCTGAATGCATCATCAGGTGAGCAATATAAATGCTGTAGAAATGAGTGATATGCACTGCACACTGCCAGTCAAAAGTTAGGACACACTTAACTGAAATGTAGTTTCATGTTCTTTTATCTGAAATATGGAGCTAGAACAATGACTTAAGTATTTTTAACCTGAAATTTGTTCATATGAATTCTAGATATGTGACATTTGACAAAACTATAGACTTTGTGGCATATTTTATTCATTTGTATTTTTAAACGGCATATTTTTTTTAATTTTGATTTTTTTAGAGGTGGAATTACCTGTAAAAATCTAGATTATAGAGTTAAAGGGTTAAATGCACATCTCTCACATTTAGATCTCAGAAATTCAGATCACAAACATACTAGGCCAAAGGTCAAACAAAAATGGTTTTTGACAATTTATAAAATACACCACAAAATCTCCAGTTTTGTTAAATGAATTTTAGATTCAAATAATTTGGTCTTTGTTCTAGCTCCATACTTAAATGGGTGAATTGGTTGAAATAAGTTTTGTAGAAAAATATGTATTGTGCCTAATTATGAATTTCTTTACATTTATTTGTTTATTTATTGTGTTTTTGTTTGTTTTTAAATGGATGAGATTGAACGGATAGTGAAGGAAATCAGCCAACAAGTGTCCAGTATGCATGGGAACTCCTTCAACTAAAGGCTTATGATTACTGTAAATGTTTGCATTTAGTTTTGTAGACAAAAATAAATTGTGCCCTCTGTAAGATTTTGTTTTTATTTTTTTAAATGGGTGAGAATACCGTTTAATAAGCATTTCAATTAATATAGATAGAATGCTCAGAATTTGCAGAGATGAAATCTAGACAAAGTGTTGAAGCTATAATCTAGTTTTCATTTGTTAAACATTTTTGGACACTTTATAATTCCCATACTTACATTTGAGACATTTCAAGGTTTTGATCACTTTTATCCTAAAATTTGGAAAATGCAGTAATAAGTAAAAAATCTTGACTGGTAGAGTATAACTGACATACATATGAATGTGTAGAATTGCATCTTTGCCATTAGAATATACAGTATGAGAGTAAACAGGGGAACTCTAAAGGCATTTACTGTATCATTTGTGCATACAAATATAGAGAGAGAAGGTAGCTGACAGCTTTAGCAGTTGAAGAGGTGTTGACTGTGTTTGTGAGAATCTGTGCAGAAGTTGTGACTGTATAATATAAAACCTGTGAATGCATGTTTCAATGGGAACAGGCATTTTAAAAGCTGGGCACCATTATATACTCTATGTGCAGATGTACACATGTACTTTACCAGGGATTTCCAACTATTTTTGTCTGTTTAACCCTGAACCATAAATGATATTTAATTTTTGACACCATTTCCCACTTCATACTTCCCTCCAGGCTTTTATCTATTGGTATATCTCACACTGTTATTTCCTGGTTTGAATCATATCAGTATGGCAAAAGTACCTTATATCTATAGGTCAACATAAATCCCAATGTGCCCCATTTCTCAAGGTGTCCCCCAAGGTTCTATCCTTGGTCCTCTTCTCTTCATCATCTGTCTGCTCCTTCTTGGTCATATTACTCGTTGTCATAGTCTTCACTATCACTATCAGATGAAACACTGATTTATCTAAGCATGTATTAGAAGCATGTATCACTGACATCAAGTGAATCATATAAACCCTACTAAGATAGAAATAATGCTTATTGGACCTCAAACTGTAAATTTCCAACTATTCCAGTTTCTCAATCACTGTTGACGGTGTTAAGACTGTCCGTAACCTATGCATTACATTCGACCCCTTCCTCAACTTCGACGCCCACATCAGCTCCATTACTTGAACTGCTTACTGCCATCTACGTAAAATAGGTCATCTTGCCATATCCTTAATCAGCAAGATGCTGAAACTCCGGTGCAGTCCTTCATCACCCCATGCCTTGATTATTGCAATGCCCTTCTCAATAGGCTTTCTTTTAAAACTATTTCCAGACTTCAATACATTCAAAACTCAGCAGCGAGAGTCCTTACCCATGCGTCAAGATTCTCCCATATCACACCCACACTATAATTTTTCACCGGCTTCCTGTCTCATCCCGTATTTATTACAAACTCCTCCTTCTGACTTTTGAATCCCTTCATGACATTTCGAGCTGCTTCTTCCTTACACTCCACTCTCAGGTCTTCTGATTCAAGCCTACTCATCTTGTTTCAAGCTTTCTACAATGGGAGGTAGATCTTTTGCTGTCATGACTCCCAAACTTTGAAATTTACTCCCAAAGACCCTCTGTGACAACACCTCTATCACTACCCACAAAACTCTGCTCAAACCCCACTTATTCTCACAGTACTACTCTTCTGAATGTTCATTTTGTTTTACTGTTGTCTCTGCATTGATACTAAACACTAATCATTTGTATTGCCGATTGTTTACCTTTTCTCAATGTGCTCATTTACTCCACTTTTGTTTTCTTTTTTTCATGTCACGGTTTCTGTTGTATACAGAATGTCTTTTTTAACCTTATGTTTTATTTCTGTCTTAATTTTGTATTGTAAAGTGTCCTTAACCCTCATATTGTCTTAAGAAACTGCACCATCATTCGCGTCATTTTCAACCTGTATTGAAAACCATTAAAAATGCATAAATTGTTGATTAGTGTACAACAGCACTAAAGACCCACCCTAAAGACACCATTAACAAAAATGTTTTTACTATGGGCCCATATTCTATAATAATAGAGAGAAAATATAATATATTGAATATGGATTATGGAGTAAAATAACTGTTAAATAAATTGTAAAAAATAAAAAGTTGTAGAACCAAATTGGCCCGGTTGCTAGGGAGGGTAGAGTCACATGGTGTAACCTCCTCGTGTTCACTATAATGTGTTCTCAGTGGGGCGCATGTTGAGTTGAGCGTGGATGCCGCGGTGGATGGCGTGAAGCCTCCACACGTGCTATTTGTCCATGGCAATGCGCTCAACAAGCAATGTGATAAGATGTGTGGGTTGACGGTCTCAGACGCAGAGGCAGCTGGGATTCGTCCTCCACCACCCGGATTGAGGTGAATCACTTTGCGACCACTAGGACGTAAAAGCACATTGGGAATTGGGCATACCAAATTGGGAGGAAAAAAAAAAAAAAAGTATGTTAGTAAACTTAATTACATGCCAATTACTTGCAACATAAACTGTAAAAAACAACAACAAAAAAAAACTGTGTTTGTGTGAGCATGTGCATGTGTGCACAAACCCCGTTTGAGAAGAAAGTATGCAATTTGTGGGAAAGATGCAGTACCCAGTGGAGCAGGTGGGGAAGCTAGAGAACAGTATGGGGCACAATTTGAAAAGGTTTTAAATATTTTTTAGATAAGATTTTATTAATAGATGTATAAAAAGCTATTTAAAGCGGTATAACATACAGAAAGTCAGAAGGTGAAAGGTCACAACTGGTTCTTCCCATATGTGTCAAAATTGACCCGTTATAAAAATGGAAGGAAAAATAGTTTGAAATTGTTATTTCACATAAACAATTATATACAAAATGTATTTTATTTTGTTTGCTTTTATAGTCTTGACAAATTCACAACATGCGGTATTTATAACGTCAAAAATGTCAAAATGTTTGGGTCAAAAATTACCCAAAGACAATAGGAGGGTTAAGATTGAGAAATGAGCAAAATAAATAATAATAATAATAATAATCATTTTTATTATTATTTTAAAAACCTTCTGAGAATTCAAGTAATGTTCTAACCTTTCAATAAATATATTTAATAATACATTTAATCACTCTTTTTTTGTATATATGATATTCAGTATTTGTATTTTTTTTATTTGATCTTTTTATTTGATCTTTCTTCTCTCAACACCCAATGAAATTGACTTTTGAGGCTTTCAATGTCTGTCAGTTCTAATGCCATCCAGGGCCGCTTCTGAGCATATGGGGGCTCTAAGTGAATTCCTAATTGGAGGTCCCCCCATACACCACCAAACACACACCCACACCCACATACCCGGATCCAGGCCCACCCAAGAATGAGACCACAATGCAGTCTTCAACAAATCTGAATATATGTAATCAAATTGAAATATATTATTCACACAACTGTATATTACCAATAAATAGCTATACAATTAACAATAATTAACTACAAATAACAATAAATAACTATATACAAAAATAAATAATTTACACAGCCCTGAGTACATTTTTAAATGTTGACAAAATAAATATGTATCACATATATTTACTTAAAATGTACAGTCTTTCTCTTAAAAATAATTAAATAAATCTGAAATTGAAACTATGAAATTAGTTTAGTCAACTAATTCATGGGTTCTTCCTTTTGCATTGGAATTTTATCTGTGCTGATCCATCATGAACCCCTGTTATATTAAACCATGTGTTCTTTGTGCATCTACATATAAATGAATGAATGTCTTTATCTCTAGATTGGATGAGGAGTTACGGGAAGCAGCGGAGAGCTCTAAGTGAGTATTAGACGAAGTGGCACGCTCTTGACCTTTGAGCTTGTTTAAATGCCATACTGTTAAACAGAACCCTGGCTACATTAATCTGAATCTGAATCTTCATTTTTTTTAACGTTCTCTATGAAGAATCAACACCTTCCTCCAAGGGCCTGATATTCAACCAAATGCATCTATGTAAGATTTTTTAATCTTGTTGGTGAAAACTCGAGCATGACTGTTGTGTGCATATTCCATTTCCCTCTTTGATTTGAGAAGCACCTAATAAATAAATAAAATAATTAATAATAATGCTAATTTTTTCTAGAGCAAATAGTTTTCCGAAAAATGTATGTCCACATATGTAGACAGTGGGACTAAGTTGTACAATTTTATATAATACCAGGCTATAGAAAGTTTTTTTAATCAAATTGTTTATTATGTTTCCAGGAGTGTCGGTTTGAGACGTTTCAGACATTACATTAAAATGTTTTAAAGCGGCTTATCAAATGAAACTAGAGATGCTACTCTTTACATCCAAACAGGTTTCGATAAAAACCGTAAAAAGAGTCTAGAGTCTTGTGAACAGTATTCAGTCAGTTTAAATGAATTTCAATTATGCGTTGCATATAGCGAAGCCAAAATACAACGTCCACGCATGTTGACGTGGGGTTGCATGAAGTTAAAGTCATTATGAAGTCAAAATAATTGGCCTCATTTACTTTCTTAATGCACATTCTTGGTTTTACTGTGCACAATTCATCTGTGTAAGTTTTTCCAAAGAAGAATGTGGCAGGTGGGAGGGCGGACGGAGGGGCCGGTTCGTGATCCTACACACCCGGTCCCGTATCAGGCAAATCAAGCCTCCAAGAGGGATAAAGGCCGACTGCAGAGGATGGTGCGGGAGAGAGAGATTATTTACGGACTTGTCCGTCGTGTGTGTGTGTGTGTGTGTGTATGTATGTGTGTTTGTGTCATTGGTTTAAGTTTCTAATTAAAATATGATTTATATCGTCAAGCCGGTTCTCGCCTTCTCCTTTCCCTTAACCCCCTTTACACTGGTGCCGAAATCCGGGAAGGAGGAGGGATACGCTGTAGTAGAGTTCTCGCCACTACTGTCCACCCCAACAGAGCAGCCACTGCCATCTGCCGGGGGACGAGGCACCCAGCCACCTGGAAGCGGAGGAATGACCGCTGACCGCGAGGGGAAAAGGGTCTCCAAGCCGACTGCCTGGAGGTGGTCAGGGCTGCTGCCAGGGGCGGAGGAGTCCCCTTCCAGCCGCTGAGACACGGCGGTGTCTGAGACCACCGACCGCAAGCGGGGAGGGGCTCGGAGACCGACTGTCTGGAGCGGGAGAACCACTGCCAGGGGCGGGGGAGATCCCTTTGGCTCCCCGAGAACGCGGCGGGGCGTTCCGTCCGCCAGGGGCTGGAGGACTGCCTCCGATCCGCCCGGAGAGGCGTGGCTGTCGTTCGTTAGAGGGTGGAGGAGTGGCCGAGGAACAAGCTATGGCGTATCGGAGAACTGGCGAGTAAGTTTCTTTTTTTTCATCTCTCTCTCTCACTGCCACTCTGCGTTGGCCTTTTCCCTCTCTTTTAAATTTTACAGTGTTTTTTTGGGGGGGTACTACACTGTTACAGGAAGTACCCCCCATTTTTTTATTATTTCTGTTTCTCTCCCCTTGTCCCCTCCCTCGTCCAGGTAGACGGGGATGTCCTGCTGGCAGACGGGGCTTAGGGCACCCCCTCCCCCAGGGAAAGGGGGGGGGGATGTACGTCATGCCGGGGGCTCCCCAGCCTGAGCGAACGAGGGAGGAATATCGCAGGGCGGAGGGCGGGGCCGGGTCGTGATCCTACACACCCGGTCCCGTATTAGGCTAATCAAGTCTCAGAGAGGGATAAAGGCCGACTGCAGAAGATGGTGCAGGAGAGAGATATCATTTACGGACATGTCCATCGTGTGTGTGTGTTTGTGTCCTTTGGTTTAAGTTTATAATTAAAATAGGATTTATATCGTCAAGCCCCTTCTCGCCTCCTCCTTTCCCTTAACCCCCTTTACAAATAAAAAATACAAAAATCTTCCTAATCCTTCATGAGAATTACCTGCTCCGCCACTGAAACAACATTTCTTCTGATGTCACCTTGGCCAAGCAGGCTTTTAACTTATGTTAACTAAAAGCCAAATACCTATTAAGCCATTGTTTTATGCAACTGTTGTAGGTAATGCAGATTTTCTTAAATCTTTCCAATAGTGAACACAGTAATTTAATGGCAGTAATGCCAATTTAATAATGGTTACAGCATTAATAGCTTATAACTATAAACTGGAAAAAGAAACATTACATTGGTATATTTTAAAATGCTCTTGTTCCTGTTTGTCTTAACCTTCAGCCTTCATGTTCCAGTCAAAAGCTTCTTAAAACATCTTCATTGTAGTAATGGCCCATTTTTGCAATCAAGTCCTGATGGATAAAATCAAGCCCCATCCAACTGTCTTGTTGAATATGCTGTTTTATTATCAAATATGTCACATTACGTTTGTTTTTTGGGAATATTATTTTTGAATATGAATTCAGTTCAGTTATATTACTTTTATATTTTGTTGCAGATCTCAACCCAACGCAAGCTGTTCATAAGAGCAGACAGCAGATGATGCAAGAACAATATTTCGGAAGATCTTTTGAGAATTTAATATCGTAATGATTGCACACTTACGTGGATGCAATAATTATGAAAAAAAAAGAACAAATGGGTACTTTTATGCTTTGATGTCTGTGCTGGGATGAATAGTGCAGCAGAAATCACCTCAAAAATAATTATTTTACTCTCACAGCTTAATTTGCACCACTGGACAGTAGCTTTAAAACCAGCTCAATGCCTGAAACATTCTTGTCGTCTCTTATCATCTTGTGAAAGCTTCTCTTGTTACTTGAATTATGCATGAGAGGCATCTTAGCAATAATATTATATTGTACTTTCCCCCAATAGGCTCATAATTGTCACAGTCAGGTATTTTACTAATTGGAGCATGCACAAATGATAGAGCAAGTTTGAACATTAAGGTTTCTTTTTTTTCATCTGCTGTCCAGTCGGGCACGTAGTATATGTTTACTTTCACTGCCAACATTTTCACTGGCCCCACCTCAAAACAATTAAAATAAAAAAATAAATAAATCTATATTCAGTTCAGTTCAATATATATACATAAACATACAAATATATATATATATATTATAATTATTGCATTTATTATTTTTATTTTATTATTATATTATATTTATGGAAAAATATCACTCCCATATTAACTAAATAGAATTAATTAAACTGTATATGTCGATATATATTTCAATAAATAAATACACCATGAAATGTGTCACTAAATAAATAAATAAATATATGTCAATAGATAAAATGCAGTTTGCAAGTTATTTATTTATTGATACATTTCATGATTTGTTTATTTATTGAAAGATATATTGACCTATACTGATATTTTTAATGAAATATTTATTTATTAATATGGCAAAACCTCATTTACATTAGCCATCTAGATAACGTTACCAAATTTAAATTAGCAGAATTCAAATTAACATTCAGAAAATCACATAAAACTACAAATGTTTAAAAGTTTAGAAGGTATAAAAACACATTCACTGCAAAAAAACGTTTTTTTTTTTTTTTTTTTTTTTTTTTTTCTAAAAATTATTAATGCGTATTTTGTCTTATTTTCCTTTCAAAATATGTAAACATCTTTAAAACAAGAAAAAGTCAGTTGCATAAGAAATTAAGACTTGTTTACAGAGAATACTGTATATCTAAAATTAGGTTTATTTTTCTTTTCCCATTTACAAATAGTTTTTCTTATTTGAAGCACTTATCTAACAAAACGAGTGAGATAAAAAAAAAAAAAAACTAACAAAAAAAAAAAACAAAACAGAAATTGCTAAATTGCAGTGTGTACATGACCAACCAATGTAAGATTGGGGGACTACACAGCGCTGGCCTGTTTCTGAAAGTAACTATTAACAGGCCCGAAACTCTCTCACATTCTTATTATTGAAGCTCTCATAAGAATCCAGTCTGTCCAGCCGCTCTGTATGAATGCATGCACACAAAAACAATGTGTAGCACCATGCTAGCTCCAATGCTAACACTGTACCTTCTCATGCTAAATTATGTGTTGTCATGAAAGCAGCTAGTTAATAATTGCCCTTGTCACAAACTATATGAGTCAGGTTTAAATTTAAACAATGCCTCTCTAACTTTTTTATGGAGGCCGTATTTCGCCAATAAAAAACATATGAGGTGCGTTTGACTTTACACCTGCACAATTGTGACATTATTTCTCACAATTTCTAGTTTATTTATCAACATTTTGAAAAATAATGTCGTAATTCCTAAATATAAAGTTATAAATTGCGAGTTTACATCATACAATTATAAGAAATAAAGTCAGAATTATGTAATATGACCTTTCAAATGAGTGAAAAACACGCAATTAAAATAGTCAATTACAAATCGCGATTGCGACTATTTCTCACAATTTTTACATTATATCTCACGATTGCAACTTTATCATAATTGCAACTTTTTCGCAAAAACGCGAGCTTATCTTTTCAGTTAAAATGTATCAGGGAGAAAACATTTATAGTCCTTAAAGGTGAAGTGTGTCATTTTTTTCAATATGAAAACAATTTCTTCTATTGGAGTTTAATGTGCAGAGACATTTATAAGTAAGACATTCTTAGGTTGACATGGCACAGTCCGACATGTAACATTTTGACACAAATTGCATGAGATTGAGGTAGTTTCGGGACCTGTTGAATGCTGGGCGTCAGGTAGCAGGACGAAAAAAGTATTTGGGAAACCTGTTTAAAAACAGTCATCTGTGGTGTTTGCTTGCTCATACTTTGGGCTAGAGATTTTCTGAGTATTAAATATCAGTGTGTAATTCATCCTGCACCGTTTGTACTATAAATATGAATGGTACCTCAAATTGTGCAACTTTTTGATGAATGTACTAAACGAGCAAACTTACAATTTGCAGCCAGTGGCACAGAAATGACACACTTCTCATTTATGAATCAATCCATAGTTATGCACTAGTTGATCTTGTGCTCTAAGCACTAAAAAACAGTCCTTGATCTTTAAGAAATGTAATGTGTTATTTTGAGTGTTTGCAATGTATAGAGATACAAATAGTTGACATCAAATGGTCTGTAAAATCTTAAGAGCATGCTGTTTCAGACGTATATCAAGTTCGTTGTAACTGCTCTGTCTACTTCCAAACACCTCATGTGAATGTGTGTGAGGGTGTGTGTGTAGGTTTGTATGTGGGTGTATGATTGTTGGTGTATGTGTGTTTATATCCCATTCTCTCCATACAAAGTAAATCAATAAATTTAAATCTTATCTGAAATGTTGTGTGTGGGTCTATTTAGTATGACATTATTCCGGCAGCTGTGAAATTGCTTAGACTGCTAAAATGATAAAAACTGGCCAGTTGTCTTTTTCGGGAATTTAGCCCATGAATCATATGGACTACAACAGTGTATTGCAGTTACAATGTGTTAAGAAAATATAGCTTTTTTATACTGGGGTCCCTGTAAAGGTTGAAACGACCTGATGTAGTACATTGGGTATTATTAAAGCAATTACTTAATTATTAGTTATGTGCAGTGATAAAACGTTATATGCATGTTGGATTTTTTGGTTATTAAATTGAGTCCCATTATGTTATACTTTTATTACAATTTATAGCTGACACTTTCACACCAAAAAATATGACCAGAAATAAGAAATAAGTTAAAGGATTAATCTGAACTTCAGTTACTATCATGTAATGAGTACTGCATAATGACATACTGCAGAAACTCCATAAAATCCACTCACATAGTTAAAACAGAACCAAAAAAAGCAATCAAAACATGTTTCAAATGAACAAAACTCTGCTGTTGTCTTAAAAGATGGAAGTGGCCAAAAGAGACAAGCTTTATGTTTTGGCCTGAACAGGACCAATTATTGCATTAAAGCTAAAGCTAAAGCTAAAGCTAAAGCTAAAGCTAAAATTTTAGTTTTAAAGACATTTTAAGTGAATGAATGTGAATACATATCCTCATATACAATAAATGAATATTCACATTTTAGTTAAAAACTTTCCAGATGTAATTATACAATAATGTAGTTGCGTTTTACTGGACAGTTGTAATAATTTCCCAACTACGGCAAAACTATCTGAGGGTGTTATCTGTAGTTATAACTCTCATCATCATACTCCAACTCATCCTCCTGCTCATCTCCCAGCTGCCCATATCTGAATTTACGATACACAGTGCCGTCTTGCCCCATGTACACAATATCTTCATCTTCGTCGTCATCATCGTCCCGGCTCCCCTTCCTTTCGCTGAGGTCCACAAGCTGTGTCTCGTGGAAACGTCCAGAACTAGAGCTTGCTTGTCCATCGTAGTTGGAAGATGTGCCTCTGTGGTAACTGTCTCTGCCACCGCCGTGACCCAGTTTCTCATACCCACGCGGGACAGGGGTGTCGGGCATTGGCCGTTTAGAGAGAGATCGCTTAATGAGGAAGGCCACAGCTATTAAGGCAAGGACGAGCAGGATAGAGGTGGTGATAAAGAGCGGCAGGTTTCCTGAGTACTCCTCTTCTTCGTGGTTACGGAAGGCAAAGTTTGTGCTGAGGACACACTCACCTTAAACAGACATAAAAGGTTATTTTCAATATCTGACACAACCAATAGACCCAGACAACATTTGTTATTTTATTACAGGAATATTAAAGGAACAGATCCGCCAAGCTTGAGTGTTCTGTCAGCATTTACTCATCCCTTGTGTTGTTTCAAACCCATTTTATTTTCTATAGAACACAAAAGTATACAGTATATTTAGATGAATGTCCAGGCTGCTCTACTCCATGTAGCAAAAATTGCATAGGTATTGAAGAACCATTAAAGTATTCCATATATCTTTTACAATATTTTATGCTTCTGGTTTGTCATTTTGGAGCTCAGCAGACCAAGTTCCCATCCACTTTCATTGCATGAAAAAGAGTAGTCTGGATATTTAAAGTAAAGTAAAATGTAAGTAAAGAACATTAAAGTAAGTAAGAAGGAAGGAATGAAGGCTAATGGGTTTTGAATAAGTAACGTACAGTGATGTAAAAAAGTATTTGTCCCCTTCCTAATTTCTTCGACTTTTTGTGTATTTTTTAATGATTTTTTTTTAGATCTTCAAATGAGATATACCATAAAAAAGGCAACCTGAGTAAACAAAAAACACAGTTTTCAAATATCAATATTTTTTATTGAAGCCACAGCATCTCAATCGGGTTCAAGTTAGGACTTTGACTAGGCCAAGCCAAAACTAGAATTTAGCTTCTTTTGAGCCATTGAGAGGTGAACTTACTCCTATGCTTCGAATCATTGTCTTGCTGCATAATCCAGGTGCGATTGATCTTCAACTGATGACCGGACGTTCTCCTTTAGGATTTTCTGGAAGAGAGCAGAATTCATGTTTCCTCAATTATTGCAAGTCGTCCTGGCCCTGAAGCAGCAAAGCATTCCCACACCATCACACTACCACCACTATGCTTGACCGGAGGTATGACGTTCTTTTTGTGGAATTCTGTGTTTGATTTACACCAGATGTAACGGGACCCCTGTCTTCCAAACAGTTCCACTTTCGACTCATCAGTCTACAGAACATTCTCCCAAAAGTTTTGAGGATTTCAGACGAGTCTTAATGTTCCTTTCTTGGTTAGTAGTGGTTTTCGCCTCACCACTCTTTCATGGATAGCATTTTTGGCCAGTGTCTTTCTGATAGTGGAGTCGTGAACAGCGACCTTTATTGATGCGAGAGAGGCCTGCAGTTCCTTGGCTTATTGTGTCTTCCTGGATGAGCCGTCGCTGTGATCTTGGAGGAATTTTGGAAGGTCGGCCACTTCTGGGAAGGTTCACTATTGTGCCAGATTTTCTTCATTTGCAGATAATGGGTCTCACTGTGGTTCTTTGGAGTCCCAGAGCCTTTGAAATAGACTTCCCGTATTTCAATCACCATTTTCCACATCATTTCTGGAATTTCTTTCGACCTTGGCGTGAAACTTTTTAGCCAAATTCATGCTGCTGAAAAGTTCTATTTAGGTGTTGATTTGATTGAACTGGGCTGGCTGTAATCAGGGCTGGGTGTGTCTAGTCCAGCTGAACCCCATTATGAATGCAGTTTCATAGATTTGGGGATTTAGTAACTAAGGGGGAAAATACTTTTTCCACACAGGCACAGTTGGTATTGGATAGGGCTGCATGATTTGGACAAAAAGTCATATTGTGATTATTTTTAAAAATATTGCGATTTAAATGGCGATTATAATAGACAAAATAAATAAATAAATACAAATTGTAATGCTTTTTATATGTTCAACTGTCAAAAGGATTGAAGCCTCTTAAAAAGAACCAAACTGAGACATTTATTTCAATTCACCCACAAACAAATAAATATATAAACCTGTTTTTGTCCATTTTGTGATAGGGTCTTAGCCAACTAATCATCATCATTAGTTTTTGAAACCCAGTCAACTTGAATATTAGGGATGCTCCAATATGGATTTTAACTCTTTATACTGTTCTCCAATGTAAGTAAATAAAGTAATTAAATAATAAGTGAGTAAAGGAAGGAAGTAAATCATATTAATTAAGTAAAGCCTAATGAAGTAAATTAAGGTAAAATAAAGGAAAGAAAGAAAGAAAAGAAAGGTAAAGGAAGGAAGGATCAAAGGAAGGAAGGAAGGCATATGGGTTTAGAATGAGTAAAGGAAGAAAGTCATATGGGGATTGAATGACACGAGGATGAGTAAATGTTGACAGAATTTTCTTTTGTGGGTTTACTATTTCCTAAACTTGAATTCACCTATAAAAACAGTATCTCAAGACTCTTTCTTTATGCCACTGATCAGTCAAATGGTACAGATAAATTTACCTCTGGTCTCAGTACAGTTACAGCATTCCTGCTGGACTGAACTCGTGTCTTCCTGTTCTATGTTCGTGCAACAGGGCAAACAGCGCCCCCCTGCTGTTAGGATGAACAGTGCTGAGCAGAAGGTGCAGTTATGAGGTCCAGGACCTTTACATTCCAAACACGACTTATCACATGACTCACAGTTATAGCCCTGACCCTGCTAAGAAATGACAAACACAGTCAGGTGACACAATTCATAAAAAAAAGTCAACGGTCTATTATTATAATTAGGTAGCAAGAATGGTAAAAGTACTGTATATGAAATAAAGCAAAGCTTTGCTGAATATAATTGACCTCAGACACAGCATATTCTCCCATGATGCAGGGTGACTCGCAGACACCTTGTGTGAGTGTATAACCTGGGCGACATGAGTCACATTCCTCAGCACTCCTGCCTGTCAATCAGAATGACACCCCAGCATTGTTTAATGAAGGTTAAAATGACAAATGTGAAGCATAGAATTTTATAAAAGCACTTACAATAATTCTTCTGTTAAAAACTGTGAAATATTTGAGCTGTAAAGTTAGTCATTTTTGCAGGATTACAGGGTTTAATGGCATTATTGTATCCCAGGTCATTTATTTTTGTGGTAATCAATATTATGCTATAAATGCTGTCCGTTGAGCTGAACTCGGAATATTCCTTTAATACCTGAAAATGGTTAAAGTATACCAAATATACACAAAATGTGTGCTAGTTTAGGTTTTCACAGCAGTGCAGAATGCAACAAAAGTTCAGCCAGTCAAAGTCCAGGCTTGAGTCATTGGTCTTTATATCTATCTATCTTTGTCTTGACTGATCTTTTCAGTTTAGTACAATGCTTGTAATTACAGCATGCACTCGAGTGGACATGGACTCTAATCTAATGATCCATGTTATCCAGCATAATTTGAGAAATTTCCAAAGAGCATCTTGTGTGCTTCAGTGGAAGCAAGGAAAGCTGCCTTTAGTTAACATGGTCAATGTCACTAATGTGCTTATTTGTATATTGAGTGCTTATTCAACAAGTGCCAAATTTTAATTTCTTCTTTGTTAATAATTTATCACGTTTTGAATGCTAGATTTTCAATGTGGACTTTTGGACCTCACTGTAGTTTGTCACATGAGTGAGCTGTTGTATACCTGTGCATGTTCTGCAGGTGGGGTGGCAGGATTCACAGGTTTTGTGGCGTGTGTCGTGGTAGTACGCCTCAGGACAGGAGGTCACACAGCGGCCCTGTTTCCTGACAAACATCATTGCCTCTCTGCAGCTCACACAGCCCTCTTCCCCTGCCTGCATACACTCTCCACAGCTCGCATCACATCGCTCACATGCCCCAGAGCCTGCGTCAGCATAGTGACTGGGAGAGATAAAGATGAAAAACTATATTCAAACAATATTATAGCAGTGATGCAGCAGTAAATGATGGTTATTTGGTGTTTTACTAGCCTTTTCCTAGACCCAGACTTCCAATATTAAACTTTAAAAATCCACTATAAAAAATACAAATGGTTACATTTAAAACTATGATTATTTAAAAAGAGTTAAATAAACGTAAACCATTTTAATTGTTGCCCCTAATAAAATGTAGTGTTTGATAACCAAGTAGGAAAAAATGTCAGTGAATGGCCTACTTGAGACGATTGAAGAAAATACAGATAATTCAAGGTAAATATCATGTGAGCAGAACATTTTATTGGGCGTTATTCCCAACCAAGCTGTGATTTTTTTAAAAAAGTGTAAAAATATTATTTGTGTGTATTTAGGATTCACAAAATTTTATAATTGAAATTAGCCTTAGCAAGACAAAGGAGTCAACCACTTAATTTCAACATTTAAAAAAAATGTAATTTCCACCACAGAATTCTATTAAATAGAATGTGAGATGGGCTGGAAATGACAATGAATTTTCATGAAAAATTTAAAAATTACCAAAATCTGAAACACTGTTGGACGTTGTTGACTAGTGAGTGGGGAACAATGTTTTAACAAAGACAGAGTCTATTTGAAGTGCAATGAGTGTTAGACGCTATTTAAACCCCTAATTAAATACTAAAATACAGTATTGGGGATCACTGCGGTATGTTTATTGTGTTTATTTAGAGTCCCACTGACACCCTACACAAACCCCTAAACCTAAACCTAACCTTCCCTTACAAAAATTATCCATGTTTTTACAACAGTAACCATAGTATAACCATGGTATTTTGTAGTAAAATCATAGTAACAACCAAATTAAACATGGTTACTATATTAACATCATATTACTGTGGTAACACAATGGTTATTATCATTCAAAATATTGCTTACACACACACACACACACACACACACACACAAAATGGTTACTACAATATTACTTTAGTAAAACCGTGGCTAATTTTACCGGATAAAACCTTTCTCTCAACTATCGACCTTCACCATAACCAAATCACTGAGGAAATCATCCTTTATATAATTATTTAGAATTTTATTGTAAGTATTAAAGGAAATATTAAAAGTGGAGACAGGAAACAGGATGGAGATAAGTGTGACAATAGGTGGATTAGAACCCGGGTCATCCACATGAACAAAAGCACATCCACACCATCTTAACACACAACACCATCTCATTGACATTTGAGGGAGCAGTTTGTCGCTAATTTCTGTGTTTCCACCAGACAATTCGAGTGCAAATAGCGGTGATGTACTAGTGGTTGACAGAAATTACTTTTTTTAATGGCTAATGCCGATATATAGAAATAATTGTGACCAATGGCAGATTTAATGCTGGAAAACTTCAGGTATTCAACTACATAGTCCCGGTAATAATCTTATAGGTTTATAATCTCAAAATGGTCATGATCCTGTCACCTCAGTCAGCTTGGCTGATAATTCTTTGTGTCAGTAGTGACATCCATTTCTTGTCTTTTGCTTTTGTGTTGAGCTTCTGTTTTGGTTCTCTTACCCTGTACTTTCTCGTACTTAAAATTGTTCCATTTGCACCTGTCTCCATCGTTACCCTCTTTGTTTCTCCCTCTATTTAATCTCCATGTGTGCTTTGTATTGTTCGAGTTAGTTGTGGTTCATTGCTCTCTCTAGGCCGTCTTCAGCCCACCCACCTCCTTGGTGCCAAAAGGTTCAGCCAACTAACAGTTTCCTCCACCCCTCCTCTGTCTCCAGCCCATCTGTTGTGTTCTCCACCTACTCTGGGACTGTGTTTTTTGGCCTTCCTGGATCCTTTCTGTTTTTTGCCTTACAAATAAACTTTTTTGGTTGATCTCTGCATTTAAGTCCTGAGAAAATGGCCAAATATTGGATGATATATTTGCCTTGATGATCTTTCAGCCTATCATTATCACAAATATGAGCCATCATATCTGGAAGTATTCATAAAATCAAACGGCCATTCAATTATATCCCATAATCTACTATTCAGTTTCATGTTCATTCAACTATAGGAGATCAACATTGTAATCCAATACTACAGATATTCCACATGGTGTTGTATTTACCCAGATCGACATGTGTCCACACATTCCTCGCTGTCTCTGAACAGGTGTTCTTTGCAGCTCAGACACTCATGACTGTGTCGTCCCATGCAGCTCAGGCAGTTTGGATGACAGGGTTCACAACGCTTTGTCTCCCCAATGAAAAATCCAATTGGACACTCACCAACACAGCTGCCATCTGTGAATGCAACGGTACCTTTTGTTTACACATAATCTCTACAACGCAATTTTATAAATATGAGTTTCAGTTAATAACATACAAAGCTTAAGACCTGGAATATTGTACATGAGTTGTGTGTACAACATTTATGAACTTTTATTGACTTTAGGAGCACTGTAATAACCATCCACTTGTGTTTTATGGAGCAGTCAGACCATGCTGCTAAATTTATCCTTTTATGGGCTAAAGAGGTAAATAAAAAAGCTACGCAAGGGTGAGGAGATGACATCATTTAAAATAGTTGGGTAAACTTTCTCTTTAAACCAGGTAATTTCCACTTAAATTACATTAAAAATGAATTTGACTTCAAGCAAACCAACTTGAGTCAATGCAACTTGCTAACTAATAAATGCAACATGCTAACTAATATACTAACATGTTTGCAGCCCTCTTTCTCTTCTACCAGTACCAGTGAACATTGCATGAACTCACTGAGTAGATATTGATTCTGGTTGCAGTTGAGGCATTGGTTCTGGTGTGGGCCTGAACACTCATGGCAGTATTGGTGACACAAGTGACACTCTTCGTCCTGGTTACTATAGTGATGTGATGGGCATTTGGTGGGTGTGGCACAGTGCCTGTAGGCATCCATTGCTAGTCCTTCAGAGCAGCTGGTGCAGGAGGTGTCATGAGGACCAGAACAGGTCAGACAGGAGCTGTCACAGGCTGCACAACAACAAAGAAAAGAGAAAGTCTTTCCTAACAATATCAGATATTCAGTTTCATCATACTGTAGTTCATAAAACATTGTCATTAAAATGTTAAGGGATGGATTTATTGTATAATCATTATAAAAAAATAATACCTTGTAAAGTTTAAAAATGTCAAAATGTGTTGATGTTAATATGTATTAAAAGCTAATAATTGGATTTAAATTAGACAATTATTTAGTTATTTATTGATTTCTGATTGTAATATTCAGTAGTATTATTCAAATATACTATAATTTAATTATAGTTATATATTACATAGACATTTGAGATGGGATGGGGATTTATAAGGTAGTGAGAGGGGTAATGGGATCAGGTCATATCGCAGGCTGGACTTGACCTTTTTTAAAGTGAAAAAATTACATAAGTGCAGCTTTAAAATGTTTATTAAATGGCAAAATTGCTAAGATACAATTGTGACATCTGTTTTTGCTAATACTAATGATATAACATGTGAAAGTAATATAACCTCACCCATACACTCTCCGGAGCGGCTCTCCCTGTACGTATGTGAAGGGCAGGGAGGTAGACATGCTCCATTATGCAGCATGCTGTCAGGATCAGAGCAGGCATCACAGTTGTTTGATTCAGGCCCATCACATAATTCACAGTCCGAGTGACAGCGCTTACAAACACCTTGCTCTCCATCTTCAAAAAAACCATCAGGACACGACATGGTACACTGACCCGCATGGAGAAAGAAGTCTTCCTTACACTCTGGTTAGATGACGGATGAAGAAAATAGAGAGAGAAAAGTGAGAGAATATATACAACAATCCAGCTTGATAAATTTTTCAGTACATGATGGAAAAAAGCGTTCTTAACGCTAAATGTATTTATAAGTTAAAGTCAGACGGGACTTCTTCATTCATTCATTTGTAGTCTTTGTATTGTATAGCATAACTGAATTATCATCAAAATTAAGAAATATCAGCACATTTTTTAATATTACAAAAAAATTATATTTTATTAATTGTGATTAATAATTTGAACCCATTTAAGTCAATATTGATAACTCATCTCTCTTTTTATGTTCCTGAACATATAGTATCACACATAAACAACGAATAATCAACATGATCAAGTTGGTGTTTTTCAGTCTCACCTGTGCACAGGCCTTCCCCAGAGCAGAGCACACAGCTGTCAGGACAGGGCACACACTCCCCATCCCTCACTGTGTGTGCAGATGGACAGCTCGACACACACTCATGTTTGTGAAGCAGCAGTGTGTCTTCACAGCTCAGACAGTATGTGGTGTTCCTCTCACATGATGTACAACCAGACGCACAGCTCTTACACACTTGCCCTACAGGATATCCTCTGAACACATATATACAGTATGACCATTAAGGATGTTAAATTTTTCAGAATTCAAAACCCACTGAGATGGGTCAAATATGTATTTTTCTCAGGGTCAGACAAAGGGTATAAAGGGTAATGTTAAACTTAATTATGGTGGTTCTTGGTGCAAGAAACTTTGTATGATTACAAAGGTATTAAGTATATAATACATTTTTAATTCACATGTGTATAAATGTTTGTAAATGGCTCTAACCTAGTACACTTGCGCACACACTGGCCGGCCTGCAGATAAAGAGGGTTTTTACGTCCTGACTGGCAGCGTGTGCAGAGCTGTTCATCCTGGCACTGGGCACAACCCTGAGGACATGTCTCGCAGTGACCAGTTTCCTTACTTCCAAAACTGCCCACCGGGCATCGAACCACACACATATGATCCACATTCAGGTACCGACCTGAAACATACACACATACGCACATACGTACATACGCACACACACACACACACACACACACACACACACATACACACACACACACACACACAGGTTAAAAACCCATGTAACATCTAAATATCTGCCCATGCATCCATCCATCCATCTCTACATCAAACCTTATATCATTCCAAAATGTATCCATCCATCCTTCCATCCATCCATCCATCCATCTATCCATTCATCCTTCTCTACATCAAACCCTCTATCATTTCCGGAATGTATCCATCCATCCATCCATCCATCCATCCATCCATGATACATCCATCCATCTCTACATCAAACCCTCTATCATTCAAAAATGTATCTATCCATCCATCCACACATCCTTCCCTACATCAAACCCTCTGTCATTCCCAAATTAATCTATACATCCATCCATCCATTCATCCATCTATCCATCCAACCAACTATCTAGCAAACATCCAACTATTACATTCCATCCATCCATTCATCCACTCATCCAACAATTCATCCATCTATCCATCCCTATATCAAACCCAATATCATTTCAAAATGTATCTATCCATCCATTCAAGCCTCAAACCAACCAACCATCCATCCATCAAACCATCCAACTATTCATCCACCCATTTACCCACCCATACATCCATCCACCCACACCTCCATCCATAAAACCAAATATAATTTTAAAATCTATCAGACCATCCAACTATCTCCAACCAACCAACCAACTATCCATCAAACCTCCAACTATTCATCCATCCATCCATTCATCCACCCTCCCAAAAATCCATCCATCATCCATCCATTCCTGCATCAAACCCAATATAATTTCAAAATATATCCATCCTTCCATCCATCCAATCAATCCACCAAACCCTCTATCATTCCAAAGTCCATCCATCCATCCATCCAATCAACTAATTATACATCCAATCAACCATTTACCCATCAATCAAACAATCCAACTATCTATCCATCCATCCATTGTTTTTATTTATTATACAACATTTTTATATGAATCAGACTCACATTTGAGGGCAGAGAGCGGCAGACTGAAGAAAAGGTGCACATAGAGAGAGAAAGATATATAAGGATGTGTTCACAGGATAGCAGTCAGACCTTTGACGCATGTGTTGCATTGATTCTTCATTCTGCCCCAGCAGGATTCACATGAAGAGTGACAAGCATCACATTCCCCATCATCTGAAAAACAATTGTTACACTCTTAAAAATAAAGTTTCCATTAAGAACCAATAAGAGTTTTACAGTCTGATGCCATAGGAGACCATATTAATGCTTTAAGTTTCACAAAGAACATTTTATACACAATTTTATAACATCAATGAAGTATTGCAATGAAAGAACACAGGAAGGCTTTGTTTTTCTTCTTTTAACAAATGCTACTACTACCTAACTTTTGCAAGAGGTCATTACTTGTATGGCATTCACTTGGCATATAACATTTTTCAACTTTCTCATTTCTCAAAAAGAAAAGAGGTCTATGCTGAACCTAAAGTACTGTAAAGTACCATTTAAGAAGCTTTATTTTTTTATAGTGTATAAATCTAATACTACATACAAATGAGATTAAATGGAGATCAAGAACCCTCATAATTTCTTGTGTCTTCTTTAGTGTTTCGAAAGAGATCTCAACAATGTCTCAAACTGTACTCAGAACAAGATACCAAAGTCTGCAATCAAAATTCAAAGATTTGAATATTAAGGCAAACATGTCTCATTAAATTCTTCCAAGATCAAATTATCTGAGCTATGCTATCTACATTAATGTCATACTGTGCCCTATACTCTTACAATATATGTATAGAATTGTCCCATTTGTGCCCATTTTATTTTCTCCTTTGCAGTTTAAGGAGAAACATATGAGAAAAAAAGACTTGAAATATATGATTGCTATGAAAGTGCAACCTTTGAGCAATAAAATCTGTCTCTCACCAGTAACGTATGTCTGTGTAGGGCAGGTGTCCTCCACAGACACGCATTGTCCATTGTCCAGTGTGAGTCCATCACTGCAGCTTTCACAGTCACTATCCTCTGATCCTCTACACGTCATGCAGTCTGAGTGACACTCCTCACACTCCTGAGAATCTTCATCAGCATAGAAACCATTGGGACACTCCTGCACACACTTCCCATCTGCAGGGAATATGAAGCCCATGAAAGCCCTTTCACTATTAATTGGTCAATTAGTTGTAAGCATATACTCTATATATATACAGTAAACTGACACTTAATAAATTAGCTTTGAATCTTTTAAATGCATTTATTTGATCTTTTTGCCCTCACCAGCCACAACAATTATAAATGACAAGCAATAAAACATTTTGTCATTCACTTGAGTCTAGGAGGCCAAACCCACAGTGAAATCACATTGGTCTACATTCCTGCTCCACACAGCCTTATTCCAAGCATTAGATATATTCTGACTGGCTTTGATTTAGTCACTTCACGCAGCATTTTCCTCAGTGAGGACAGAACAATTCTTTGACACTTGAAAGTTGTGATAAGATGGTTACTTATTTAGGTTGTTGTGGTTTCATTCCAAGACCAGTGAATGAGTGACTCTTTGTAACTTAATGGGACTGTAAGAATTTTTTCACAAGATAACCTTCTGGTCATACCTGACAAGAAGAGATCAGTTTCACACCAGTAGCATTCATCTTCATCACAGCTCACACAGTCACGTTCACACGACACACAGCTCATGCTCTCCTCCACCGTGTATGTCTTGGCAGGACAGTGCTTATAGCAGCCCTCCTCATACCTTACACACACAAATATTCAATCACATTATATAACCAACATATACAAATACATGTCAGCAAGCAATTCTATTAGCTCATTCAAACGCTTCATACTTGTAATATCCGTCAATGCAGGACAGACAGTGCTTGGGATTATCTGCAAAATATAGAAGGTAATGTTTATTATGTTTTGTCAACTCAATCCAGTTTTTGAAGAAATGTAACATCAAACTGAACTGTTACAGCCAACCACTATGAATAAAATAATAATAATAATAATAATAATAATAATAATAATAAAACAGATAGAACCTACAAAGAATACACTTATTGCATCCCTCTTCACATGACATGCAAACGTCATATTCTGGGTCTTCCACCTCCCCTAGATACACACAGACACAGAAGTCATTTTATTGATTGATGTTCTCCTTAAACTGCAAAATATGCAAAAAGGCTGGCATCACTGATGGTATTTCACTGAGAAAAGTAGGAAGATACCAGCAGTACCTTCTCCACACTCCAGTGGATTACAGACTCCGTCATTGATGTAGAAGGAGTCTTCACATCTGATGCAGTGTGATGCTGAGGAGCAGAGTGTGCAGTGTGCAGGACATGGCTCACATGCATTCAGTGTTGTGTGGAAATGAGCCTGAGGACACGCATCCACACACGCGCCACGATACAGATACCGGTCCACACCAAACTTATCTACAACACAAGCCAAACGCATAATACAAACATCCACACATAATTAGCAAATACACCCAGACACATAGACGGAGCTATGGTCCAAAATAACTTTTAATATTTAAATGTTTTATTTATTCATAACTGTAAATGACAGGTGAATTTAGAACATATGTAGATACAGTATATAACACTGATAAGCCAAAACATTATGATCACTCAAAGGTGTTCATCATAACGTTGATCATCTTCTAACAAGGCGACATGTAAAGGTCTGGGTAGATTGGATGGTAAGCGAACGATCGGTTCTCGTGGTCAATGTGTTGAATGCAGGAGAAATGGGCAGGAGTAAAGACCTGAGCGACTTTGACAAGGGCCAAATTGTAATGGCCAGACGACTGGGTCAGAGCATGACTTGTGGGGTGCTCCCGGTGAGCAGTGGTGAGTACCTACTGACAGTAGTCCGAGGAGGGTGTTGGGTGCCCAAGGCTCATCAATGCTTGAGGGCAATGAAAGCTATCCCATCTGGTTGCAACCGACAGAAGGTCTACTGTGGCACAAGTGACACAAAATGTTTATGATGTTACAGGAGGAATGTGTAACAACACAAAGTGCATCACACCCTGCTGCGTATGGTGCTGCATAGCCGCAGACTGGTCCAGACCAGGTACACCCCTTCATGGTAATGGTGTTACCAGATGGCAGTGGCCTGTTTCAGGTGTTTCCCAGGCCGATCAATGATGTCTCCATCTCGCAACTTACAGGACTTTAAGGATCTGCTGATAATGTCTTGGTGCCAGATAACATGGGACAATTTCAAGGGTCTTGTAGAGTCCACGTCTCAGCGGGTCAGCGCCGTTTTGGTGGCACATGGAGGACCAACAGCATATTATGCAGATAGCCATAATGTTTTTGTTCATCAGTGTATATATATATATATACTTTGGTATTGGGGCTTGGCAGATATCCATTTTGTCATAAAGAATAAGACTTAGTGAATTTATGAATTAGCAAATTCTAATAATAATAATAAGAGAACTGAAAATAAGTTATTGGGAGCCAAATGGACTAATATGGGTTAAGATTGTAAATGAGTCCTCACCTGTATCACAGCTTGTACAGTTAGCAGGTCCTACATCTACACACTGGGCACAGGTGTGGTCACAGAGATGACACTGGCCATTGGAGGGGTACTTTCCATTCGAGCAGGTGACATCACAATGTCCCTCATCCAGCCAGCTAAACCAGCAATGGAGAATAAATTACACTACAATCCGACTGGAAAATTCATCTTAAACCATCTTAAAGTGGTAGTTGGTTTTACATATTCTCTTCTTGGCCCATGCTGTTCATTTATGGTCATTCGCTGATCCA
The DNA here is from genome assembly GCA_032164185.1 of Moxostoma hubbsi. Taxonomy (NCBI): domain Eukaryota; kingdom Metazoa; phylum Chordata; class Actinopteri; order Cypriniformes; family Catostomidae; genus Moxostoma; species Moxostoma hubbsi. The sequence goes on from JAVLUX010000044.1 coordinate 14,898,479, forward strand.
GTCTCGTCTAGATGCTTGATCAGATGAAACTACAAGCTGGTGGGGTGATGTTCAACCAGGTAGACCATCTGATTGACTAACATGTTCTAAAAACATGATGGTTTCTTGTGTTCTCTTTGTTCTAAAATCAGGACCAGCTTGATTGTTCACTGGTTTGACAATGTCTTAGTTGGTCCAAGCTGTTCATTTATGGTCATTATCTGGTCTAGATTGTTGGTCTAACCTGAAAGTCCATCTTGGTAACTTTTGAACGCATCTGGTCTGAACGGCCCCTTAAGCTGGTATGATCTGTTTTTTTTTTTTTTTTTGCTTTTTTCTCCAGTAGGGAAGGGAACGGTTGGCAAAGCATAGTTGTGTGTGTATAATGTTTCTCTGCAAACTACAGTGAAAAATTAACTAAACTAAACTGAAACTAAAATGGAAAGCTGTTTCTTACTGTGTGTTGGGGCAGCTGAGACAGTCTTCACTCTTTGGACCTTTACATTTATGACAGGACACATCACACACCTGGCACTCTCCATTCTCATCCTTATACTCCCCTAAAACACACAAAGACAAATGTGTCTGTTGGCATTCATTACACTGTATATCAGAAGTTTTGATTGCATCAACATGTTGGTAGGTAGAATAAAACTTACCATCGCCACAGTTATGACTGAGAACACACACACCATTTTGAAGTGTGTGTCCATCTACACACTCTTTGCAGTTCCCTTTACCTGGACCAACACAGGCTAAACAGCTTGAATCACATCTGCACAGATTAGCGCACACACACATACTGTAAACACACACTCCTCGGAATCAAAACATCAGAAAGTTATGATGATAACTGCTGTAAATCTGAGATGTTACAGCACACACACCTCTTGCAGATGTTCTGTGTATCTGTGCTGTTTGAGTTTGGTTGGCCAGCGTAGAAACCTTGACTGCAGGAGGACACACATCTCCAGTTCTCCATCAAGTAGCCTTCAGCACAGTGATTACATGACTCCAGACCTGCAGCTGTACAAAGACATGTCTTTAAACCGTCACACACACACTCATACAACCTCACCTATCTGTAAGACCACAAAAGCACACAAAATTCCTAGTCAAAAAATCCTGAAATATTTTTTACTGGATTTCTGTTGGATATTTAAAATAGGAATTCTCTAGGAATTAAGTAAGACCCCACTGGATAAACAGGATTTTTGATTCACATTTGAGTCAATTTTAAAGGAATGTACTGGGTTCAATACGGGTTAAACTCAATCGACAGCATTTGTGGTATGTTTGATTACCACAAAAAATTATTTTGACTCGTTCTTCTTTTTTATTTAACCTCCTGAGACCCGAGTGTGACTGCTGTGTGGATTTTCCATTTATATATATATATATATATATATATATATATATATATATATATATATATATATATATTTTTTTTTTTTGTAACAAGTAGCAACTTATAAACAAACAAGCAAATATTTTTCTAAAAACACTGATGGCAACATATGTGGACAGTGGGACTATGTTGTGAAATGTTAAAAAATACCAAACTATAAAAAGTTTTAAGTCAAGTCAGTTTTATTTGTATAGCGCCTTTCACAACACACATCGTTTCAAAGCAGCTTTACAGACAATCAGGCATTAACAGACGATAAAACTGTAATGTCTATAATTTAGATGAATCATCATTGTGTAATTAGATAAAATACGATTGTTAATCATGTTTAAAAATAAGTAATTAAATAATAATTGTATTAATAACCCCAGTGAGCAAGCCGAAGGCGACTGTGGCAAGGAACATAAAACTCAATAAGCTGTTGGTTAATGGGAGAAAAATAACCTTGGGGGAAAACCAGGCTCACTGTGGGGGCCAGTTCCCCTCTGGATAACATCATGAATGTAATGTAAATATTACTTATGTATAGTTAAAGTCATGGTTTAAAATTATTAAACTAAGTAAGTGTTAAGGGTCAGTGTTAAAACATCAATTTTGTTTGAACTGTAAGATTAATGACTAATGTCTTTGAAGTCCATCCTGGATTAACGTTTTTTTTTTTAAAATAAAATAAAAAATACTTTTTTTACTGTTTCCAGTAGTGTTGTTTTTGAGACATTACAGACATTACATAAGAAATTAGCATAATTCATTTTGAATCAAAGACAAAATTATCCAATCACTGCCATCCATGTTAAAATAAAATGAAATGATACATTATTAATTCTGAATTTATGTACCGTTAACCATTGTCCCATGTCTGCCAAACATGTTGAGTGGTCCAAACATAATCTGCAGCCTGAAAATGAACTTTTGGTCAGATTTTAGGAGTGAATGCACTTAGCTACATAGAAATCTATAGGATGCTCCCTTGCTCCCTATTTAGTGAATGACCTCCAGTGAGCTGTCTTTCTGCACTTGTCTCAGAACAGTTTAAAATGCACCTTATTTTTATCCAAACTTAATGTATTTTGTGACCTTTTGGATGAAGCCTTTGATTCTCAATGTGATAAAGTGTAACGGGAGCCAGCTGGTAGATACTGTAGCTGTGCAGTGTGTAAAACTCACTCTCCTGACCTCAAGAGGTGAACTATCGACTGACGCTTGAGGCTGTAGCCTTTAGCCTCCTTGTTAGCATTCCCGCCTCCAACACCAGAGACGCCAGTTTGATTCCCGTTCAGAGCGGGGCGATCAGGGCCGGTCACAATGGTGCAGTGACCCGGATGGGAGTGAGGTTTAGGGGGGTGAGTATAATGGGAACCAGCTGGTCTATAACTGTGCAGTGTGTAAACCTCACTCTCCTGACCTCAAGAGGTGCAATAGCGACTGACGTTAGAGGCTGTAACCTTTAGCCTCCTTGTTAGCGCACCCGCCTCCCACGCCGGTTCGAGTCCCGTTCAGAGCGGGGCGACCAGGGCTGGTTAAAAATGCAGTGTGAATATAGGATTTCTAAGGGAAAAAAATGCCGCTAAAATGCACATTACAGTTAATTGTTTTTAGCAGGGTGGTGTTTCGCTGTAAATCGCTAAACTTTTATGGCATATCGGATGAAACTAGAGACTCTTATCTTTTCACTCAAACAGGTTTCAATCTTAAAACGTAATTAGGTTTCTTGCCTAATCTTTGTAGTTTTGTTACGTTTCTCCCAAAGACAAACTCAGCTGTGGTTGGCACTATGTTGTTTTGTCACATGACTGCGTACATCACAAGTTTAGCAGCACAGAGTCTCCCAAACTGACATAAGTCTGTTTAAATGAATTTAAATTATACGTTGCATATAGCAAAGCCAAAATGCAATATCAGTGCATATGTATGCGGGGTCGCACGAGGTTAAAGAAGCAGAAGTCACGGTTACAGTAAAGCACTTACAATGCAAGTGAATTGGGCCAGTCCATAAACAGTCAAATATGCCCTGTTGCAAAAGTACAGCCATAAGACGAAAACATTAAACATATTAATGTTATTTTAGTGTGATACAACCCCTAAGTAAACTAATCTGTGTAAAGTTGTTCTCAATATTACAACTTTGTTGTCATGATTATATAAGGCCAGGAAACCATGTAATCCGGTAAACACTGTTACTTTTTGGATGCTTTAGGATTGGTCAAATTATAATGGAAATTCCCATTGTACCCATTGTACATTCCTTCAGGATTGTTGGACTAGGGTGTGCAGACACTGTAAAACATTATAGAGAGGGATGTCATCGTTATTGATGATGTGTTGTGTTTCTATGGATTGTACCAGCACATGTAGCACAGGCTGGGTGGCAGGGCTCACATGAGTCCCCCAGCTCATTGTAGTACCAGCCTGCCTCACAACTCTTCTGACATCTATTGCCCACCAGACTGAAAGAGACAAAGAGAGAGACCGTCATCTCTGATCGCACTGAACACACACCGAGAGGCTACTTTGCCTCACTGACACAAATGCATTTCAGAATGTTCAGCGATTTAATAAAAATCTATTACCTTGTGCCCTCCAAGCACTCTGTGCAAACAGTGGCTGAAGTGCATTTCATGCAGTTTTCACTACACTTCCTGCACATGTTGTCCTCTGCATTATAAATCACACAAAGAGTGTCAAATGTTTAAGTGGCCTCAAAAAGTATTTGGACACTGAAGTCACACTTAATGTGTGAATGGAACAGATCCATTTTATGTTAGGTGTTTTTAACTACTATGTACTACTGAAACATTTGATACAATGTACTTATTATGCACTGTACATAGGTGTTGTTGCATTGTATTTACATTTAATGTACCTGCATTTAATTGAATCTGATTGGGAACACTTGACTGGGAAGAGAAATCGGCCTGTGATTTTACATGGCAACTGGCCCAACTGTTAAGTGGCTCATTGTTGCTTATTGCGGCACATTCGGCATGTTTCGTGGCCGAACCACCGGCCCGCACGGTTCTCCCAATGGCCATTCCGCCCCTGATCGGCCCAAAAGTGCGTGGGCCCACTGGGAAAACGCCCAGTATGCCAGATTACCAGTCCAGACCTGACCCTAAACCTGCCCCAACCCCAACCCAAAGCCTAAACCCTAATCTTAATCTAAACCCTAACCCTAACCTAACCCTAAACCTACCTGTACCTCAACCTCAGTAGCAGCAAATGTGACTCTTGTGAGAGTTTTGCAGAACAGCATGTAGTTACACAAAAAGTAAATTGTACTGTATTTATTTTAATGTTAGTACAAAGAAGTTGTAAATACACCTAATATAAAGTGGGACCGACAACAAAATATCAAACCAGGTGGCATTTAGTGTAAAGTAAGAAAAAAAAAACACTTTTCAAGCAAAAGATTTTGCAAATCTGTTGTTTGGTTTAAGTTATAAACCAAGAGATATACTAATCCAAATTAAGACTTGGAATTTAGACATGTTGTGGTTGTCAAGCATTAGTGTGACATGTCCATTATTAATGTGATGAACTAGGACACCTGTGTGAACATGAGGGGAACTGACTTGATTCATTCATCCACTAAAAATCACCATGAGACCAGTTTGTATAATATAATTGTAAAAAATAGTGCAGAAAAGTGAAGTTCTGAGAGAAGCATTATTTGTTTGTATATAACACATCAATATTTTGTTATCTAATACAATGAAACTTCAATGGGATAATTTACCATGGTAAAGGTAGTATCCATCCTCACAGCTGGTCACACAGCTGTTCATTTCCTCATTCAGATGGTATCCAGACTTACAGGCCATGCACTGATCACTGCGGCTCCCCAAACATGACTTACAGGAGAAGTAACACTTTTTACATCTATTCTTATCACCCCAGAAGCCAGATGGACATTCAGACACACAGCTCCTGTACACACGCAGATACAGTACAGGAAACACCTTTAACAAACACTGCTGGTTGTTTCTTGTTAGATTTATTTTTATGTTGTAATAAAGACAGTGCACTGTTTAGTATTATCAGCTATAAAACTTTTATACATAAATTCTAACAAAAGATATGTAAATGCCAGTGAGAGAAGTAAAGTTGGCTGACCGTGTATTGTTTTTAAACTTGAGTAAAAAGTGCCGACAAGAGAAACATTGGTGAGGTCCTGGTCCCTCACATCCATCTTCACTACATTCTGGGTCACAAGAGCCTTATGAAGAGGAGAGGGAACAGATGTATACCTACAAATCTGTAATTGAGGTTCATTTGAACAGTGTGCTTGAGAATATACTTAAAAAGATTCAGGTAAATCACCATTGTATTCTTCTGTAGTGTCATTTTCAGATGGCAGCTGGACAGAGCGGGGCTGTTCATGTCGCGTGTATGGGTGTGAGGATGTGCCATAAAGCACCAGAGACCATTCTTTCAGTTTCCCTAAAATGGAAAAAAGTGAAGAATGACCAATTAACAATAACCAGGGCCATAAAGTTTGTTCATCAATTTACAAGTTACAGACTGACAGTCTCAGTCACCATTCTCTTTTGAAATATGGAGGAAAACAAAAACATGCAGTGAAAGTAAATAGTGACTAAGTTTAACATTCTGTCTAACATCTCCTTGATTGTGGTGCATGGAAGAAAGTCATATGGTTTGGAACATCATGATGGTGAATGATGATAGAATTTCCCATATAATAATAATAATAATAATAAGAAGAAGAATAATAAGAATATAATAATCATAATTATTATTATTATTATGTAGTACATGTTAAATGTGTATTATATAATGGAATATTGGGAAGTAAATGTCTGTTACGTTATATGAGGAAGTAAGTAGTTGACTACTTTTACTTTTACTTGAGTAATGTTTTTGGCAACTCTACCCACCTCTGGTATTTACCATGGTACAAGAACATTATTACAGAATCTGTTGTAGATTCGTGTGACACCACACACACATGCGTGGACGTTGTATTTGGACTTCCTATACACAACGCATTGCAAAATTGTAATTTATTTAAACGACTGATCTCAGTTCAGGAGACTTTGTGCTCTCAGTAAAGGGTTAAACGTTCGACGTACAGAGTCATGTGACAAAACAACATGGTGCCAACCACAGCGGAATTTGTCTTTGGGAGAAAAGCCAACAAAACTACATCTGGTAAGAAACCTAATAAAGTTTTTACATTGAAACCTGTTTGAGTCAAAAGATTACAGTCTCTAGTTTGATTTGATAAGCCATTTTTAAAATGTTATCAATTTACTGCAAAACACCACGCTGTTAAACACAATGGATACTAATGTGTACTTTAGCACATTTGTTTCCTTAAAATCCTACATTCACTGTATGTTATTACATTGAGAATCAATGGGTGCATCCAAAAGCAAGAATTTTGCTTTCAGAGGCTTTATATGGAGATAAGATGAAAATAAAGTGCTTTTCAAACTGTTCTGAGACCAGTGTAGACAGACAGCACACCAGAGGTTAAGTCATTCACATACAGTATGTGGCCGTTGATTTTTAGGAAAACTATTTTCTTTAGAATGTTTTTTTTTTGCATGTTTATTAGGTGCTACTAGAAACAAATAAAAAATGGGAAATAGAAAATTCACACAGCAGTCACGCTCAGGTCTCAGGAGGCTAGACCCCATCCTTACATTTACAGATCCAATGCACGTTTTGAGTTATATTGCCAAAGTCCTTTTTTTATAAAGATGGGCACCTTGGAGTCGGCTGTTTCTCCGTGGAGACGGTGTATCTCTGATGTCCAGGATCCAGTCTCCTGCTGGACTTTCCCCCCAGCAGTGTGTCGTCATGAACTCCCACTTCCGGAAGCCCTCAGTGGAGTGATCATTTGGTCTGCACAGAACACATGCATAGAATCAATAAAATAATTGTCTAATAATCTTCCAGGGCTATTAATGGGGTAGGAGTTTAAAAAAGTTTCAAGTCTCAGTAAAATAAACCAGATCTTTTGGGCGTGTTTGCCTGTTACCTGATTTGAGGTTTACAAGAGTGATTTCATATTTACCGTGTTGTATCTAAGCAAGGTAACAGTTGCTGAGGTATTATTCAAGCAAACTCAGATTAACTCAGATCAAACAATAGCCATGACAATGTTATGTTTCTCGATATATCATGTATTTATTTGCTCTATCCGGTTGAGTTGGCTCAGTGTATTTGTACCTGTTTGCGAGCAGCTGAGATCTGGTTCCAGACGGTGATGTCAGCATGACTGACAGGTCTCCACGGTGAGGATGTGTAATTGTGACACGCACTATGACATGCTCCAGATAAACCACACGTTGCAGGCGCTGAGCAGAGCAGCCTGAGGACTTCAAAACTGACCTCAACACTCTCTCTGGGCTTATGATCCTGAGAGTGATAGAGAGAATTTGAGTCAGTGACTTCTTAAATGAATAACACTGACACTTACAAGAAAGTACCAAAAGGTACCATGGTGTTTTGGAGATGTACAATGGTAATACCATGGAATTATTGTACCTTGGAACACCAAATAAATGCCATGGTACATGAGTATGGTATTTATTCAGTATCATGGTATGTAAAAGAGTAGGGGCGGCCGGTGTTGGTTGGAACACTTTTCATACTTTGTTGAATATCTCTGGTGAAACAAACATTAAAACATGGAACAAAAGATAGCCCAAGTAGGTCCAAAAGAAAGTTCATAGGTAAAAAAGAAACAAATTCAATGTTCTTATAATATAATAATATTTCCAAGAGGGAACATATACAAATTAAAATGAATTGGCCCCAGCATTGATCCCAGTGGAACCCCACAGAGAACAGGAGCTACAGATGAAGAGAACCTATCCATGGTGACAGAAAATAACCCTATCTGTAAGATAAGATTTAAACCACTGTATAGTGCTGTGCTCTTTAAACCAACCCAATGTTCCAACCTTGCAAGGAGAATGCTATGATCCACTATATCAAAAGCAGCAGTAAGGTCTAACAGAATTAATACAGCACTTTGCACAGAGTCAACCGTAGACAGTAAATCATTAAATACTTTGAGCAAAGCTGATTTTAAGAATGGAAGTAATTGGGATAACACCACTTTCTCTAACAACTTTGACAAAAATGGCAGCTTGGAAACTGGCCGATAGTTATTTAAGCAATTTTGATCTAAGTCCGGTTTCTTAAGTAGAGGTTTCACAGCTGCATGTTTAAAACATCCTGGGGCAATACCATTTTCTAGGGAAGAAATTATAATTATTTGTATACTCTGACCAATAGTTGCAAAAGTTGCTTTTAAAAAATGATATGGAACAATATCATGTGGAGAGGTAGTGGGCCTCATATCACTAACCATGTCACTAAGATCAGAGAGAGAGTCATGCTGAAAACCAGAGAAAACAGCATAACCAGTAACCAAATTAAATACAATACCTGAAGGAGTATTGGTGAAAGATGACCGAATAGTATAAATTTTTTCTTGGAAAAAAGTCATGAATTTGTCACAGATCGCCCTGGAGGGAACGACATAATAATGACAGTTTGGATTCATTGCCAAATTCATAGTCGAAAATAAAATCTTTGGTCTATTAGAATATATTACGTGTATTAATTAAATTTGAAAGGTAATTTGTTCTTGCCAACTTGGACGCATTCTGAAAGATCTTTAAACAATCTTTATAAATCTCGTAAGAGACAGTTAGGCGACCTTTCTTCCATTTCCTCTCAGTTCTATGGCAGGTATGCCTCAAAGACCGGGTATGTTCAATTAGCCAATAGAGAGAATTGTTTGTTTTTGATTGTTTGTACTTCTGTAGGTCCATACAATGCAAGTGAATGGTGACCAACACTTTGAAGCTCCAAAAAGCACATATCAGGCAACATAAAATTAATCCACAATAGAAGAATTGTGTGAAAGTGGAGAGGTTGAGTACATGATGAGCGAAGTTGACAAATTATGTGCATGAAGGTTATTAATTATTATCTATTCTTTTTTGTATACCAAGTGTGATAACCCACCCAAAAACGAATGTGCCAGATAAAATGAAAAGTTGTCTTCATAATAACAGATTTTAACAGAATCAATCAGTGTATGTCAAGTGAACATTTAGATGTTATGCTTCTTTGAAAATAATTTCAAAATTACCAGAAATAAACTCTGTGCCAATCTACCCATGTAGCAAACCAACCCCAGTCTCCCTATCATGGTATTACCATCTGATAGCATCACTGTACTATGGTTCCACCAAATTACTTTGTTGTAAGCAAAGTATGTAGGAAAGTATGCAATACAACAGCTTGTATCATAAATGTTTCATAATTAATAATAATAATAAAAAAAAAGCAATATGATTAAACAGTAGGCATGGGTGGATCAATCCTAAAGTATCGATACTTCCGATACTTGTGTTGTATAAAAAATATTGATCCTCACACAAAAATATGTATTCTAATTTTATTTTATTTCAAAGTGAAATAAAAATGATTAGCCTATATTAGCAAATACTTTGGGATAGGACCTATTCTTCCTCTGCTCATCTTAACATATATGCTGAAAGACACAAGCAGACAAGCGCTTGCACCGTCACAAGACTCATTCAAACAAGAGGGATCAGTGCCTTGCAGAGGTAATGATAGATAATCAGAGAAACACTTCTGGAGTAAATTCACACTTTAAAATAACAACACATCTAAACGTGACGAGTTTGTGGGTAATAATTGTAATAAGTAATTAAATAAAATAGTTAACCATGGTTTTACTCAAGTAATATTAGTAAGGGTAAACAAAACAGAAGGCTTACAAATGTAAAAAAAATTATAAATAAAAAAATAAATAATGACATGAATTATGACTAAATAAATTTATTTTAAATTACCAATGAAATCCCAAGAATTCTAAAAAAAATCTATTTACTAAAAGTAACAGTATTGGTATTAACAATATTGGACTTGAAATTTTTGTATCGATTTAAAAGAAAATAACTAATATCGCCCATCCCTATTAAACAGATTAACAGTTATAATATTACCTGGCATTCTGGACTGTGTTCTCCTCACACACGTGTTGTGCAGGCACTTGCCTCCAGGTCTCTGCCTCTTTCACCATGGCCTCAGCATCCATCAGTCCAAACCCATAAAGGTGACTAACTGCACAAAAGCCAATGATGATACACTGTATAAGACATTGGCCATCAAGCAGCCAAATGAGAACACACTCTATTGCCTGAGAGCATTGCATTGAGTACATGTTGAGTAATGGCTGTGTCCCAGTTTAAATACTGGCTTTGTCTGAAAGTTTGGGCAGCTGACTTGATGTCTCACTGCACCATCAGTCAATGACTTCACAGGCAGCGGTTTCCATATGAAGGTACCTCGTAAGGACGCTGGTTTTGGACAGCCTTCCAAGGCACCATAACGTTAAGCATAATGATCTAAAACTATTTCAAGTGAGCTTTAGACATGATCAAGCAAATATTTAGAAACTACAATGTTTATTTTTCACTAGTAATTGAGTCATAAGTTAAAAATATTTGGTAACACTTTATTTTGATGGTCCCAAGTAGATATTTAACTGAATATAAGTGACTTTATCAACTGGCTTGCTATAGCTAGTAAACAGTGTTTCAACAAATATTGAGTAGACTTTCAGTAGCCTGTATATAGATCTCTATTAGTGACCTACTTACATTATTGTTGAGAAAATCAGTTCATTAAAAGAACATTAATAAAGATATATATACAGGCAACTGAAAGTCTACTGAATGTTTGTTGAAACACTGTTTACTAGCTATAGCAAGCCAGTAGATACGCTGTCATTTTGCTGCTGTTATACAGGCTATTGATAGTCTACTACTGGAAAAATCATCTAGGCAAATTTGGCTTATTATTTTCAACACACTATGATTTGGAATATACAGCAATTCTAATCTAATCGGGAGTGGTGGTGGCGTAGTGGGCTAAAGCACTGAACTGGTAAGCAGATGGTTGTGAGTTTGATCCCCACAGCCACCACCATTGTGTCGTTGAGCAATGCACTTAACTCCAGGTTGCTCCGAGGGGATTATCCCTGTAATAATGGCTCTGTAAGTTGCTTTGGATAAAAGTGTCTGCCAAATGCATAAATGTAAAATGTAAATGTAATTTTTCACACTATGTAGGGTATTCAAATTGGGATACAGTGAATATAAATATTCTGAATGGGTAAGTCAGTACAGTATGCAACTGATGATACACATATTAAACTGGATCAACTTGGAAGTGTATTTGTGGTTTAGGAATATTTCACACAGCTGTTACGCACAGTAAATATGTGTTAAATAATACACAACCAGTGATGTTTAGATTATATGATAAAATTTTTGTCTACCATCATATCCAGCTCCATTGCTCTGCCAGTCGGGGGCACTCAGGTGACCACGGCGTGATGTTTTCACTATGATGTGCTGAACATCCCTCCAGGTCAGAGATGGACTTGGGACAAATTACAAATGTCAAAGAAATAAGTTTATTTATCACATGCTCGACAGGGGTGGCAGTAAAAAGCTTTATCCAACAATCTATGTTGCTCACTATGTTGGAGTGAGCAGAACAGCAGTAGCTGCAGCAACACCATAATTCTAGAGAAAGTCCTTTTGGACAACCCAGGATAAAAAACCTAATGAAATCAAAGTTTTATGGCTTTTCATGTTTGTTTTGTCTGTCATGTCTTCTAGTTCTACAATTTGACACAATCCACTTTTAGCAGATATACACATTTAAAATTGACAGTCAGTTGACAGTTGACTTTTGGGAACAAATATATTGATGACTCACACTGCACTAACTCATTTTGTCCAATCAAATGATCTCTAGAATATAATGTCCCTCCCCCTGATACCACCTACTTTTAACAAGCTATAGCAAGTAGCAAATCATGTTCATGACCACATGTACTGTAAACTAAAGGCTGTTGACCCCAAACCCTCAAATGTGTAAACCATGCATTATGCATTTCTTTTTTTTTATTATTTTTTTTTTACCTGTTTTCCTTTACATTTTATAAATTACTCCATTAATTTGCATATTTAAAAAGCACTTTTTATGTTCTCTTCACTTCAACTGCGAAGCATCAATACGTCATGCATTGGGGGTATCTGCTGGTATCTGCAGGAATTAAAATACTATTACATGAAATTACTATTTTAAATATCTAGGTTACTGTTGTAACCTCCATTCCCTGATGGAGGGAATGAGACGTTGTGTCAAAGAAGCAACACTAGGGGTCTCTCTTGAGAGCCAAGATCGGTCGTAAGCCGCCGCCTTTTTTGGGTACGATGAAGTAAGGGCTGTAGAAACAATTCTTCATCTCGGCTGGAGGGACAGGCTCTATCGGGTCTTTGAGTAAGAGAGTCGTGAATTCCGCGCGCAGGGATTTGGTGTTTTCGCCGTGCACTGCGGTAAAGCGGATGCCCCTCAAAGGGGGGAGGAGGCTCTGGAGCAAACGTCCTCGTCTCTGGGTCGTCTGTCTCAGGAACGCTTGGGAGCCTTCCGGGTCCTAGAGGGGGTCTGTGTGACGGGGGGCATACGCTTCCTGCGGGGCACTCGACACGGGGGCTGAGATCTGGGCAAAGGCTGAGGTGAAGCTGCACGTATCTTGGAAGCCGCAGGGGGACACCCTTGACGGGCAGACGGGGCATGGCCTGTGCTTTCAGTGCAACAGGGCATGATGTGAGAGATGGCCTCCATCTGCTTCTTCACCGCTGAGAACTGCTGATTGGTGTCGTCCTCGACGGTGTCGCCGAAAAGGCCAAATTGGGAGACAGGTTGGTTCCTGAACCACGAGGGTGGCCATCACCTGCCCGAGTGACTGCACTGTGACCTTTGTGGCCCTGAGGGTGAGGTCAGTTACTGAGCGCAGTTCCTGCAGCACGTCGGGTTCAGGACTACCCAAGTGCAGATCTTTAAGTGCCTTGGCCTGGTGGACTTGCAAGAGGGCCATGGCATGCAAGGTGGAAGCGGCCTGTCTGGTGGCACTGTAGGCTTTGGAGGTCAGTGAGAATGTCACCCTACAGGACCTGGAGGGGAGCACCGGGTGATCCTGCCAGGTGGTGGTTTTTTCGGGACACAGATGGATCGCAACAGCTCTGTCCACCTGGGGTACCGCTGTGTACATATGGACCGCTCCGCCTTCGAGGGTAGTGAGAGCGGATGAGCGAGAGGATCGATTACAGGCAGTGAAAGGTGCCCTCCATAAGCTCATAAGGGGGGGGGGGGGGGGATGCTGCCCGAGGAACCAATCATCCAGCCGCGAAGGCTTTGGGGAGGACGGAGGATTCCAGTCCAACCCCAGGCAAGCCAGGGTACATCCCCACGAACCACCCACCCCCGACATGGTCATCTGGGCGTCAGCCTCTGACTGGGCATGCCGACTCGAAGGTGGCAGCCCAATTGAGTCTTTCGCGTCAGATCCTGGAACACTCTCCAATGCAGCAGCAAGCTCAGTTCAGGGGGCTCAAGAGGATATGCAGACTGGCCGTGAGGCATGCAGCTGTCACCCTGAGCCCGGGCGGAAGTCAATGAGCGTGTATGGGGCGGGTGGTTCGTGGCGATGTACCCGGCAAAACCGAGCCCGCTGCCATCCCCAAATTGCCTCCATTGCTAGCCGGGTCACCCTCAATCCCGTGGGAAGAAGGAGCGACGCGGGGGCGGCTGGAGTGGCGTTCCTTTTTAGGAAGGAAAGCCGCAACCGCAACATTGCAATGGTAAGGTTCTCGCAGTGAGAAAACGAACCATCCACAAACGCTGCCTCGGTGTGATCTCGGCCCAGACACACGAGGCAGCGCCTGTGACCATTAGGAGCGGAGAGAACTCGACCGCATCCAGGAACTACAAAGGGGCGGTAAGGCATCTTTATAAAGATGAGTCCAGAAAAGGACGTTCAACGCCGCTGTGTATTGCTCTTTTAGAGAAAAATACTCTTTTAGGGAAAATTTATCTTTTACTAGCGCTGTCGAAGCGCCCAGGGGAAAAGCTGCACTGCTGTGCAGAGAAGGAGAAATCCGCTGATATGTGCTGTAGATCCAACAGCATATGCCCAGAGATGAGAGGAAAACAGACTGTGACTCGCAGCTCGCTGCTCACACAACCGGTCAGCTCCGAAGAAAATTTCTGAATGAACAGACGCATTTTCCCCCCTTTATACCCATAGGTCCGGGGGCAAAATCTGTCTGCAAATTTCTCATTGGCCCTTTCTCAAAGTTCAGATCTGCATAAGGCTCTCAAGAGAGACCCCTAGTGTCGCTTCTTTGACACAACGTCGAAGTGAGCGACAGACGGAGAACAGGAGTTATGCATTGTATATATATTTAGACGTTATAAAATACAATAATTGTAAAACTGTAGAATTATTTAAACCAATTGTGTTGAAGTGTCATATTTTGCAATGATGCCACAATATGTTTAGGTCAAACCTGACCATTGTGTTACAAAGAAAAGACAGACGTAGTGTAAAAATTTATAATTAATTTTAAAACATCAAATTCTAGCATAATCTTTTTCACACTGGGGTCAGACTCTTTGGTCTGTGTGTGTGTACAGTGTTGTCTGTACTTGTGAGGGCCAAATGCCATCACTAATAAAGTAAAGATTGTGATAATATAGTAATATAGAGAAAAAAAAAAACATTTTAGATATCCTCACTAGAATAAAAGTCTCAAAATTGGTCAAATGATGCTGATCTTTTACATCTAGTAAAGATTCATATAGCCTGATATGACAACAATAGAAGTCTATGGGGTGTCCTCACCAATATAGTAAAAATTGATTTATTGATTTAATTTGAAAATGTATCTTTGTTTTTGTCTGGTGGGTAAAATTTGACCCAAACATAATGAGTGTCACTCTGTTTGATAAAAACATCAAGACAAATCAAATCTAGTCCACATTTTTCATGTGTGTTCAAATGGCAAGTGTAGGAAAAGTCACAAACCATGTACCAGAAATAGGTCTAAAACAACCCTAACAGAGATTAGGGGTTAAGTGTAATTTCCCTGCAGCTCCATAGTGATAAGTCAAATGGCTTTTACAGCCTCAAAAACATCTGTGCCCAGAGCTTGAGTGTCCTTGAGCAGATACCACTCTTCAAAACACAAAGATTTCTCCTAGTATTATAGACCTCCTTGGTCTGTACCTGCAACTTTTGAGTTCCAGGCCAGGTATTTACCAACAAGGCTACACTACCACAAAAATCCTAAAATGGGATTTGAACTACAGTATTTGAGCCATAAAATGTTATTTGATTTGGTATTCCTATTCCTGGCTGAAATCTGAAACAACAGAAGTGGCCAAGACGCATCTCAAAGTTTTGAAACTAGGATAGATAAAGAACTGAGAAGTAATGGAAAGAGTAACAGTTTTCAATCCGCTGTCAGTTGAGCCAGGATAAAAGTTTTACACTTGCCAGGTAATGCTGGCAGACCTCCAGACCAGAAGCGTTTGCCAGATCTAAGGGATAGATGATCACATCTAGCTTTTAACACACATTGAACAAATTAACCATAATTTACTGCTTACTTTGCCTCCAGTGTGAGGGCAATGATTCCTGCAGCCATGGGTGCTGAAGCTGAGGTGCCCGAGTGCTCATTAGTGCAACGCTGTCTCAAATCTGTCGTCACCTGAAAACATAAACATATGCTGATAATTCTTAAATTTGGGGAACTTTTCTGTCCCCTAGGTTGATTAAACAAATTATAGTTTTAAAGGATAGATTATAAAAACTTGAAACCCAGTCTTTTTATCTTCCCTATAATAAATAATGGAAGATCTACTTCGCACATTTTCCCAAGAACTAAAAAAAAATCACGTTCAATTAATTTGATATTTATGAGTACAATAAAAAAAATTGATAACAAAGAATTTCTGTCACCAATAATGCTGTCAGTGTCAGTATTTAATTGTAACAAAAGGTCAATTGATTGGGCTCTAATTTGTGTCAGCAACTCCAAGGCTTATCCATGTTTACCCCAAAAACTGAAAAATGTCATTACCATCACACATTCTACCAAAATCTATTTAAAGGTAGATCAAGACCATGACCAGATGTGCCTTCCAGGACATGTGATAAATGTTTTACTCCAGATACAACGTTTCAGATTTCAAGTAGTCAAAAGTGCCCATAATTGAACTCACAATGCCCAAGCTATGGCTGTCTCCACTGCTGTAGGTGGTAGTGAGTGTGGAGGCACACTCCTCCAGGTACCATGGCTTTCGACCACTCCTAGTGGTGCTCCCCACAGAGATGGTGTAAATGCTGTTGGTGTAACCGTCACATGAGCAGTGGTCTTGTCTCTGTCCCCCATTACCTGAAGCCCACACAAAGATGGAGCCATGGCCCTTTCTACCCTGAGGAGTAAAGAGGAGCAAAAAACACTTCCTGTAGGGATTATTCTTGCTTGTTTGGATTTATCTTTAAACATTTATGTGAAGATTGCAACAAACAGTTACTATATTAAATTTACCTGCATCATAGTAATAAAAAAGGAGGCAATTAGCATGATACAGGATGCAACGAAAATGGGCTTGGTTAGTGACTCTAATTTGGTTAGAAAAGATGTTTCTTTGCAACAGTGAATGTCCACTTTTCACTTGCCTTGGTTGTGGAAGTACATTCAATAAGCACTTTATTAGGAACACCTTTATGTCCGCAGTGCAATCCATAAAATCAGCAGATACAGGTCATGAGCTTCAGTTAATGTTCACATCAACCATCAGTATGGGGAAAAATGTGATCTCAGTGATTTTGACCATGGTATGATTGTTTGTGCCAAACGGGCTGGTTTGAGTATTTCTGTAACTGCTAATCTCCTGGGATTTTCACACACAGCAGTCTCTAGAGTTCACTCAGAAGGGTGCTAAAAACAACAACAAAAAACATCCAGTGAGTGGCAGTTCTGCGGATGGAAACGCCTTGTTGATGAAAGAGGTCAACGACTGGTTTGAGCTGACAGAAAGGCTACGGTAACTCCGATAACCCCTCTGTACTGAACAGAATAGTATTTCAGAATGCACAACACGTCGAACCTTCAGGTGGATCAATCATCAATCATCACTTGAATGCCACAGCCTATTTGAGTAGTTGCTGACCATGTGCATCCTTTGATGGCCATAATTTACCCATCTTCTAATGGCTACTTCCAGCATGATAATGCATAGTGTCACAAAGCAAAAATCATCTCAAACTGGTTTCATGAATATGACAATGAGTTCACTATTCTTCAGGGGCCTTCCCAGTCATCGGATCTGAATCTAATAGAACACCTTTAGGATGTGGTAGAACGTGAGATTCGCAGCATGAATGTGCAGTTGACAAATCCTTAGAAATTGCATGATGCAATCATGTCAACATGGACCAGAATCTCAAATAATTGTTTCCAACATCTTGTGGAATCAATGAAACAAAGAATTGAGGCTATTTTGAGAGCAAAAGTAGGCCCTAACCAGTATTAGTATAGTGTTCCTAATAAAGTGCCCAGTGAGTGTATTTTTCCTATTAATTTTATCAATAGGCATTTCAAAAGTTCTCAAAGTGCTCCAAGCCTCGAACCAAACCAACCAGGTTTGAGTCTAGTTGTCTGGTATTGGCCATTACCTGGGTCTTGGAGGGTCTAACCCAATGGTGCATACAGACACACACTTACTTTGTGGATGCCATTCTCCAAAGCGAGTCGGGCAAGGGGTCCAGGTCCATCTACTGTCCTGCCATCATCATCTGGCCCCCAGCTGGAGCTGTAGATGTCAATGTACTGCTGCCTCAGACTCAGCGATTGAGCTTCCAACATATCAGTCATATCACCATCCAACATACGCACACCTACACATCCAGGGAGATGGGATTTTGACATATTATACAGCTCCATATCCCATAATGCATTTTTTAGCATATCCTTCTTGACTCGTTATTTGATTGGACTTCCAAGTGTTAAGCATTTTTTAAGGAAATGGATGAAAATGACCAATTTTATTTTTGAGATCGCAACTGAACACCACTCTTTGAATTAAACATGCAACATGATGAAGTCATGTGACGCAACAATGTAGCACATTACTGTTTGAAATAATTATTGTTGTATACAGCATACTGTTTCATGTTCTATCTTTTAAAATAATAGGCAGTATACAGTATAGTCTGTGCAGTATGCAGTAAAGAGTTTTAGTATTCCATTGAACTCTTTTCTGTAATGATGCACATACAAAAACATAAACACTTCTGAGAACCTACCACCAATTTTTGCATTGTAGGCAATTCCGACTATGCAGAGGGAATTGTTTGCATAGGCAGCCACCACACCAGCACATCTTGTCCCGTGTCTTTAGTGAGAAAAGAAAGAAAGGAAAATCATTATCATATGGGTTTAAAAGTTTGCAGATATAGAAAAGTAAAGACTGTAGTGGGTCAGTGAAAATGGACTGACTTATTTTCATTGGTGGCATCATAACGTGGTGTGGGATCCGGGTCATTGCCGTTAACATCATAGCTGGCTCGTGCATCCTTATTGAGATAGAAGGAAACATTAATAACAAATCTGTTAGCATATCTTACAATATTGAATAACCAAATTTAGTAAAACACTCCAGGATGATTTATCAGACCATTATTAACCATTTTGAGATTATTTAATTGTTCAGTAACATGACGTGAGTTCTTCCTGATGTAATTTCCAAAATGTATAATCAGGAATGTGAATGGACATATTCATATATTACATATATATTTTATTTTATAATTTTTTTATATACATTTTAATAAATATTTTGTCAACAAACAAAAGAAATACCCTTGTTGGTGGTCATGGGCAAGTGTGTTGGACACACTTACAGTAGCGTCATACAAAATTAGAAAAAGTCCTGCACATATAGCTTGAGAAAAATTGCTGAAATTAACATTTACTGTACAAAAAATTTGCACAAACAAAATTAAAGTTCTGTACACTATCATAGTAACTTAAATAAAATTGTCTATGTGTTACGAGCGCACCGGTCTCTCCCTCACCGTCAATCACCCACTCTCACTCACCCGAGTTTTAACTACACGCACCTGCAGCTTATTATTATCCTGTAAAGACACTTTGTCAGCGTCTTGCCTTGTTGTGAGGTACCTTGGACTTCCCTCTCATTCAGCTGCAGTTAAATCGACTTAATGATAATTATGCATTAGTGATAATGATAATGCCCAGATTATCCATTCCAAACACCCTCCCTACTATCCCTCTCAGCTCACTACCCGCCCAGCAATTGCCCTCCAGAACCCAGCCCAGAGCCAATGCAACTCGATCACTCTCATCTCACTCAAGTGGAAAGAAACCAGAGATTCAACAAAAAGTTATGTCTGTACTGTGGCAATAATGGACACTTCGTAGCTACCTGCCCCTTGAAGCCTACATGCCCCGCAGGGAGTTCCATCACAGCAGTTTTTGCAAGCAATGCCCCTTTATGCACAAGAGTAAATATGTCCTCTGCTTATATGTCCATCACAGTCACCACAGTCCTTGACTCAAGAGCTGCTGGGAACTTCATCGCAGATAACCTCTGCTGCAAATGTCCCCTATGACACTGATCTCCCCATTCACTCCGTGACTGGAGACCCACTGGGAAAAGGATACATCTGTCACCATACCACCCCGTTGACCCTACAGGTGGGCTTCATGCATCTTGAGGAGATTGAGTTTATGGAGGGCTCGACTGTGGACATCGTTCTGTGTCATCCTTGGCTATGCGATCACTCCCCCGTCCTTTCTTTGAAAATCGGTGAAATCCTGTGATGGGGGAACAACTGCTTCAAGACCTGTCTTCGCCCAGTACTCCATCGTCTAGATCGAAGAGGAGAAGTCCCTGTCTACCTCCAAGCCCATAAATGTCTTCACTACCACCATCGAAAGCCCAGCCAATGACGGTCCCCTGAACATGCCAACCTGCAATCAACAGTATCTTGATGTCTTCTGCCCCAAGACAGGTTCCCAACTTCTTCTGCACCGCCCATGGGATTGTACCATCGAGCTTCTACCGGGTGCACCATTGCCCTGAGGAAGGATTTAGTTTTAGATTCGTCCTAGGATGTCCTGATTAGGCCACTGAGTGATAAATCGAGGAAGCTCTAGCTCAAGGTTATATCCACCCATCCACTTCCCCTGCCGCTTCCAGCTTCTCCTTCATGCAAAAGAAGGGTGGAGGTTTGAGGCCCTGTATTGATTATTAGTGTACTTACCCACCCAGATCCTATGCTACCCCTCATTGTTGAGGGCTACGCTTCCACCATAGGCATAGGAGCTGTGCTTTCCCAGTGGCAGGGTAACCATCTAAGCTACATACTTGTGCCTTCTACTCCCAGAAGCTATCTCAGGTGGAGCAGAACTACGACATAGGGAATAGACAACTACTCGCCATAAAGCTGGCCCTGGAAGAATAGCGTCATTGGCTCAAGGGTTCCCATCACCTCTTCCTGGTATCACTTATCACTGGAATCTAGCGTACCTCCAAAAGGCATGCAGGCTAAACCCATGTCAAGCTCGGTGGGCCCTGTTCTTCACCCATTTCCAGTTTACGATCTCCTACCTCCCCAGGCCCAATAACTCTAAAGCCGATGCCCTGTCTCGCAGACACTCTCCTGACAACAACCCTGCAGAGACAGAAACCATTCTGCCCTCGAAAATTTACATGTGCCCTATACAATGGGCTTTAGAAGACCAGATCACCCAAGTCATTGTCTTGGATCCTGCTCCACCTGAATGTCCAGAGGTTAGATGCTATCTTTCTGCCACACTTCGGGCCTGACTCCTCGAATCTGTTCACTACTCCCTGTGCACTGGTCCAGATACTGGTGGCCTCATGTGTCCCAAGACATACGGCGCTTCGTCCTAGGATGTCCTGATTGTGTCATCACTAAGTCTCCTCACCACTTACCAGCCGTAAAACTCCTCCCACTGTCCGTACCTCAAAGTCCATGGTCACACTTGAGAGTTGATTTCATCACCGACCTGCCCGATTCAGAAGGTAATACCTGTGTCTTAGTTGCTTAGTTGTGGATAGATTGTCCAAGGCTTGCTGGCTAATTCCTCTGAAACAACTACCTACCACTATGGAGACTGCTGAACTACTATTTCATCATGTATTTAGAAACTTTTAACTACCTGAGGATATAGTGTCTGATAGAGGCACGCAATTAAACTCACAGGTATGGCGC
The DNA here is from genome assembly GCA_032164185.1 of Moxostoma hubbsi. Taxonomy (NCBI): domain Eukaryota; kingdom Metazoa; phylum Chordata; class Actinopteri; order Cypriniformes; family Catostomidae; genus Moxostoma; species Moxostoma hubbsi. The sequence continues at coordinate 14,920,066 of JAVLUX010000044.1, forward strand.
AACATCTTCTCACTCCTAAGTGTGACTGTGAGTCTGTCTTCAGGTTACCATCCACAGACAAACAGGTAGGTCAGAGAGGAAGATCCAGGAAATTGTCCGCTTCCTGAGTACTTACTGCCACACCAACCAACACAGCTGGAACCGGTATTTGCCCTGGGCCGAGTATGCACAGAACTCCCTGGCCTTACCCCCTTCAAGTGCGTACTCCGCTTTCAACCACCCCAGTTTCCCTAGGCAGGAGATCCATCAGAGGTAGGGGCAGTACAGTGCCAGAAGAGCCAGGCCGATGTCAGGAGGTCAACACTCCCACCTTACCAACAAGTTAAGACAGAAGGTCTGGCTCTCAACCAGAGACATCCGGCTACAACTACCCTGAAAAAAGTTAAGTCCCTGTTTTATTGGCCCTTTTCCCATAGTTGAAAAAATCAACCCTGTAACCTACCTTCTAAAACTCCATAGCACTTACCGTATCCACCCCAGTTTTAATTTCTCCCTTTTAAAACCTTACTGACCCTCGTTGTCTGATTCATAGACAGAGTCCGGTGCTGCTGACGGCCCTCCACTGCTGCTTCTCCTAGATGATGGGCCGACATTTTTATCGTCTGTTAATGCTGAACTTCTGTAAAGCTGCTTTGAATCGGTGTGTGTTGTGAAAGGCGCTATACAAATAAAATTGACTTGACTTAAATTGACTTGACTTATTATCATCCTATAAAGTCTTGCACTTAAACCTCACTCGCACACTCTGTCAGCATCTACGGCATCTAGCCTTGTTGTGGGGTACCTCGGACTTCCCTCTCATTTAGCTGCAGTTAAATCGACTTCTCTGTGTTGCTGACTTTTCTACGATCTGTTCTGCAAATTAATAGAGGAATTATTCTACAAATTTGGCGATAATGCTTGATTGTGTTTCTGTTTTGATTTTATGAAAAAGCCTAAACAGGGATGAGGGATGCAAATTAGCTTTATGCCATATGCCCTATGTACACAGCATCAGTTGTCTGTGTGTAACAATGCCTAGTGTATTGTCTCTGTTAAATTTTATTTATTTATTTTTTTTAAATCTACTTACCCGGATTATCCTCACCAATTTGTCTATGATCCTCTTCGGACACACGAGATAAGGGACTTTGTGATGTTCAGGTTTACCGCATATCTACTCACCTGTTTGAAAATTACCTGTTCAGCTACGAGCAATTCTTTATGCTCAGGAAACATGACTGAAAATGCTTTAGATATACTTACCTGCTCCACTATTTATGCACATGACACACCTGTGATCCTGTTTGATGTTGAAGTTGCCAGTTTGAGTACATGATGTGACTTACCTGTGATCCTGTTTGATATTGAAGTTACCAGTTTGAGCACATGATGTGACGTACCTGTGATCCTGTTTGATGTTGAAGTTATCTGTTTGGGCACCTGTTAGTTTAGTGGTCTACTCATGTAGATTGGTGCCTTCTGCTTTGGTTCCCTGTCTGATCCTAGACTGTCTCCCAAGATAGTGTACTAAACCTGAACACTTACCTGGTCTGCTTACCTGACTTTTTCAGTGTCCTGTTCAATAAAATCCCACAATTGGGTTCATCTCCAGCTTCAGAGTCTGCTTATCATTACACTATGACAGTGTGCTTTTAATTTAGTATGTTGTAAATATCATGTACGAAATGTTTTTGTTTAATTTCAGCCATTTTGTATACATCTCATTTGCAACTGAATATCAACTGATATTGAGCTGAATGTCAACACAACACTTCATATTTATTTCCACTTATTACATGGGGGAATCAAATCATTTGATTTGAGATAATATTATGTGATATTTAGTATGTGAATTATATATAGTATATCAGATTTATATTGGCCACATGCAGTCTAAATATTGGCATCATCTTAAGAGACTAATAAAAACTCACTGGAGAAGTATTAAAGCAATAGTTCACCCAAAAATGAAAAATCATCTCACCATTTTCTCACCCTCGTACCACCACAGATGCATATGACCTTCTTCTGTTGAACACAAACAAAGATTTTTAGCTCTGTAAGTCCACACAATGCAAGCGAATGGTGACCCAAACATTAAAGCTCCTAAAAAGCACATAAATGCAGCATAAAAGTAATCCATAAGACTCCAGTGGTTAAATCCATATATTCTGAAAATATATGATATGTGTGGGTGAGAAACAGAACAACATTTAAGTCCTTTTTTTTTTTTTAAATCTCTACCTCTGACCAGCCCCAACCAGTAGGTGGCAAAATGCACATAGAATGCAAATTGCCAAAAAACAGAAGATTCAGAATGTAAAAGTGAAAGTACAGATTTATAATAAATAGTTCTTAAATATCTATATATCTAAATATCTATCTGTTTCCAAAATCAAAACAACCAAGTACAACAACCCCCATCATTTATACCATGATCAATGGAAACATGTAGATGCTTCCAAATCTACACCCTTGTCTGTTTCTCACCCACACATAACATCGATTCATCAGACAAGGATTTAACCACTGGAGTCTTTTGGAGCTTCAATGTTTTGGTCACCATTCACTTGCATTGTATGGACCTACAGAGCTGATTTTTTTTCAAAAAATCTTCATTTGATGCAAAAGAAAGAAAGTCATATGCATCTTGAATGGCATGAGGGTGAGTAAATAATGAGAGAATTTAAATTTTTGTGTGAACTACCCCTTTAAACAGATACTTCTTACACGGTTTCATAAAATGGTTTATTCTCAAATAATCTCAATAAGTCAAAGCACTCACATAGTTCTGCTTCAGGTCTGGATGCTGTCTTTCTATGCCATCATCCAGAATGGAGACCACAACCCCTTTGCCTGTGTAATCTCTTCTCCATGCTGCCTTTATGTTCATGTCTGTCAAGCAGTTGTGATCACAGTGCTAAAGAACAATGGATAAATACAACGCATCTGTTTTTCACAATATGTCACATACTGTATATATTAGAACTATTCAGCTGGTAGCTATGAAATTAGCCTAAGAAAGACAAAGGAGTCAACCATTTTATAAATAATAATAATATTAATAATAATAATAATAATTTCCAACACAGAGTGAATTTAAAGTATTGCATAAAAATGATATGTGTTCATGACATTTTAGGGGAAATGTAAAAATTACAGAATCTGACTTTGATACATGTGTATGCACTGTTGGACATTTGTTAGTAGACAAATCAAATAAACTAGTGTTGAAAAGGTGTTTTAAGGGAGTTTAATTTCTACAGGGATGAAGGTGCCCTAAGTTGACGAAACACAATTGCTTTTGTACTTCTGTTTTGGTCATTTTAACAATGAGTCTTAATTGAATGGAAAAACCCTTAAAATAGTTAATTGTAACGTGTCATACTAACAATATACCACATGCTGTCCCACTTGGGGTCATTGAAGCTGGTGGTATGGGTTTGGTCCATTGTGTCTGTCCTTTTTACTCTCTTCTGCACCATCTGTTGTTGGATCCACTCCACCTTTAACATTAGAACATATTGATAATGTTCTACTGTATACATAACATGCTTCACAAACCACAGTGAAGCAAATAAATAATCAAGCACAAGTAATTATTGCTGTATCTTTTATCTTTTTGGCCAATTTGAGGATACATCCATGTGGTTTGGGGTACAGCATGTTTTGGTTAGTGTGTGTGGTGTTTATAAGGTGGTGTAGTCTAACTTATTAACTATTTAGTGGTATCTCGGTGACGGGAGGTATATGATCCTTATACCTTGGATTCTGTGGCAATGAGACTGTGGTTTCCTCTACATTTAACAGTGGACCGCTTGATGGTTCTGCTGTGCAGGAACTGGTAATGGTCCTCCAGCCCACCTATCTGCGCACAGAGAAGAAGATCAGCTTGTATTTTATAGAGACGCCACGACACAGCCACTGCTCAACCATGACTGACAGAGATATAAATTATTTATCCATCCCTGACGTATGCCTTTGAAACAACAAAAGGGTTATACTACACCACCGATAGACTTACCATCAAAGGCAACCTGAGCTACCAGTGCACAACTCAGCTGAGTTTAAACTTTGGCTGTGGATTACACTTTGACACTCTGTGCCATGACATTATGATGTTGGCCAAAGTCGAACCAGATTTAACTGAAATTAAATAGTGGCCACAGCAGAGTCTTGATCTTATGATCTTGGTCTTGTGACTTCACTTGTTCTTTGGATTATGTCTTGCTCTGCATCTGGTCCTCAAGCATTGTAGTCTTAGTCTGGGTCTTAAAAGGTCTGGTCATGGTGTTGGTGTTGGACTAAGTCTTAGTGGTTCTGGTATTGGTCTGTGTCCAAGGGGTCTGTTATTGGTCTGGGTATAAAAGGTTCAGTAGTGGTCTGGGTCTTATGGGGGTGGGTGCAGGGGTGGGGAGGGTCTAACATTGGTCTGGGTATTAGTTGGTCTGATATTGATATGGGTCTTTGTGGGTTTGGTATTGGTCTGGGTCCAAGGGGTCTGGTATTGGTCTGAGGCTAAATGGTTTAAAATTGGTCTGGGTCTTATGGGGGCAGGAATGGGGAAGGTCTATTATTGGTTTGGGTCTTATGGGGTCTGGTATTGGCTTGGGTCTTGGGGGAGGTCTTAAATTGGTCTGGGTATTTGTTGGTTTGATATTGGTCTGGGTCGTAGTGGGTCTGGTATTGGTCTGGGTCTTGTGGGGACTACTTTTTCTGGGCCCTAGGGGGTCTAGCATTGTCTTAGTTGGTCTAGTATTGGTCTGGTTCCTAGGGTTCTGGGTCATAGTGGGTCTGGTATTGGTCTGGGTTCTAAGGGGTCTGGCATTGGTTCGAGGGTCAGTAAGGTTGTATAATATTTGTATTATACAAATATAGATTTTGGTATAGATTTTGGCCTTGTTGAATCTGGTATTGATCTGGGTCCTAGGGGGTCTGTTTTGGTCTGGGTCTTAGTGTGTCTGGTATTGGCCTGGGTTTTAGGAGGTCTGGTATTGTCTAAGTCTTAGTGGGTCTTTTATTGGTCTGGGTCCTAGGGGGGTTAGTAGTGGACTGGGCCTTAGAGGTTTTGGTATTGGTCTGGGTCCTAGGGGTCTGGTATTGGTCTGATTCTTAGTGGGTCTGGAATTGGTCTGGGTCTTAGTGGGTTGGGAATTGACTTGGAACACAGTGGGTCTGGTATAGGTATGGGTCTTAAGGGGTCTGGGATTGTTCTGGGTCTTAGGGGTCTAATAGTAGTCTGGGTCTTAAGTTGTCTAGTATTGTTCTGAATCATAGTGGTACTGGTCTGGGTCTTAGGAGATCTGGTTTTGGTCTGAGTCTTAGTGGGTCTTGTATTGATCTGGGTCTTAATTGGTCTGAGTCATAGTGGAACTGGTAATAGTCTTGGTCTTAAGGGGTCTGGTATTGGTTTGGGTCTTGTGGGGGTCTAATGTTTGTCTGGGACTTAGGGGTTTTGGTATTGTTCAGAATCTTAATGGTTCTGGCATTGGTATGGGTCTTGACTCCAACTTTGGTCCACAGTGGATGATAGTTATCATTACCTTTAAGTGGGTGTGAATACAATTCAGCATCTTAAATCATACAATAGAAAACTTGTGCTCATCGAGACAAAGAAAAATAAACTGTGATAATCATGCACTTACAGTGGAAGTCTAGCAGTCTTGCCCCATAGACTTCCATTGTTCATTGTAAGTGTGTGTGTGTGTATATATATATATATATATATATATATATATATATATATATATATATATATATATATATATATATATATATATATATATATATATATATATATATACACAGGCCTTTTTATTTATTTATTTCGTTTGTTGTATTTAACCTGGAATATTTATTTAATTAAAACAAATTATATTAAGAAATCTCAATGAATCTCCTATTTCATTGAATCTCTGTATAGGTAAATACCATACTCTCTATATAGGTAAATACCAACAGTTGCTATATGTATTTGCATAGTAAGTTTATTCACTTTTTTGTCTCGTGGGGGACACAGAAAGTGTGGCAGTTGGTTAACTAACTGAAGTAAGGTATAAGATCCCCATCAGGGTTAGGAGCTCAACTTGCATGGTTAAACACATTTATTATACAAGAGCCAGTGAACCAGAGACATGGACTTTGTAAGAATGAAGGACTAATTTGGAGAGAAAAAAAATCCAAGGACATGAAGTATTGAAGAATACAGTAACAAAAAAACAAATAAACAAGTTAAACAATTCTACAGCAAATCCACAAAAAATGTATCCAGAAGTCACTGTGTTAGTACCCTTCTGAAGTACTTTAAAGTATCATGTAAATACCATTGTATATGAATATGGTAATAATTAGTAATAAAATAATATACCAATTTATATAATAACAGTACTTTTGTGGTGAAAAGCTTTCAGTTACAATTCTGAGATTTTAAATTCAACATGCTTACAGTACATTCATGAGGCCATTTTGACCCTTAAAATTTCCTTTGTGTAACCCAGTGGTTAATTCCATCATATAAAATAGTTTCTTTGACTTGAATTAAACCAGTTATTTTAGAAGTTACGACTGTACATGAAGCAAATTTAACTGGAAAACAATGCTATACAGTGTACATACCTGGCCCATATTCACAAATCCATATTTTTCTGCAAAAAGATCTGCAACATCAGCACCTCCAGTTATTTTAACCGCCCAACGGTTTGTGTATAATGCCATCTGGACACATTGGAGTCCAATCCCAAGGAAAAGTAAATATGGAAAAAGAGCTGCTGGTCTCATCTTCAGAAGGTTATTATCTTCTCTTCATGCAGGACTATTTGACTCATCATTGAACCGTTTTTATTAAAAAGCGACTTGTCATTGTTAACACTAGACTAGACTTTCATAAATGATGGTAGAATAGTTCCTAAAGGGTGTAGTGTGACTGTGTGAGCTCCACTCCACTGTGATGGCTTCTCTGCAACTTTTGCTAGTGGCTCATCATCTCCAATTACAGTGCTATCAGTTTCTACAGGTGCACTGTGTGCTCTTAAAGCAAACAGAAAAAACTGGAAACACGGTATAATAGGCCTTACTGTCCTTCACAACAATATGAAGTTAGACAATGCATGACCAATCACAATGTACACTATAAAATGTTTTGTTTATGATATAGTATCACACTGAAATTTTTTTTTATTTCGATGTATACCTAATTTTATTTATACTGTACTTATTTATTTACTTTCTCATTAATTAATTTTAATTAAATTTCATATTATGATCTGAAATTATATCAAATTTCAATGTCTATTTATTATTTAATATACTGATGTTATACATGCTTGATTACCACTGTGTATGAATATGTTATAGACAAATATACTACCAGTCAAAAGTTTGGACACACTCGATTGAATCTACACTCTTTATGATCTTAAAAACCTAAATCTTGAGTTTAAATGTTTTAAGGAAAATATATTTTTAAAGCTATGTAAAAATGAGATTTGTATAGTTATGAAATATAGAAAATGATAGGCCAAACACCAAAGCTGCTGTGGCACCTATTGTATCCATTGGTTTTCTTATTATTATTATTCTGGCTGGGAGTCTATGGCATCGCTATGAACCGTACATATGAAAGTTATGAAATTTGGCACAATGATTGGGGTTGGTATGTATAGCAAATTTGGGACCACTAGGACAAACTCTATAGCGCCACCACCAGTTAAAAGAAAATCACGCTTCTTTTGCCTTTATCATTGTCCATCATCTGGGATTATAATAATTACAGTTTAACTTTTCACGTCTTTCAAACTTAGTCCGATTTGCACAGAGAATGGCTCAAATTAATCTCCAGACTGAGCCGCATCGCAAAGTTAACAAGGTTGATGTGAAAACGGATTTGAGGCCATATCTTGGCTACACTTTGTCCTATTGAAATTAAACTTCGTATGCCTCATTAGAACCATGATCTCCACACAATTCTTTCTTTTTTGTTTCCAAAATTGTTTTACCCCATACATTTTGAACTGAAAAACATTATCCTAAATGTCCTAAAATCATGAGGTTGGTGTCTATTGTTTCCTTGGGTTATGAGTGTTCCAACAATAAAAATGTTGCCATATTGAAAATTCTTCCTCTCCACTGTATTGACTTTTATGAAAAAGCTATATATCTTTTGAATGCATTTTCAGATTTAAAAAAAAATTGGTATGCGTCTTCAACATCATGTCCTGAGGTTACCTAAGCACTTTGTGCCACATAGTGGTCAAAATGCTTAGTCAACTAAAAAAGAACTTTTGATGTATCATTGCTTACATAAAGTTTTCATAAAATGTAAAAAGAAATTTCTAGATATAATTAATAAATTTTTTCATTTAAAACTTGCTGACTCTCAGCTCTGTATGTCTCTTTATTACCTGTAACTTGTGGCTTTATAGCGCAGTGGTCTGAATGATTGTGCTGTGGAGATCAAAACTGTGCCAGTTCAAGCCCAGCTCCAGGTAAGTAGTAAACAATTTAGAAGTTGTAATAAACATAGCATCCAAACCGTTTCTTGTTTCTGTTGTGATTGTGTAACAAGGTTATAATGGGAAGGGAGGAGACAGGAACTAGCTGAACCGTCAACATAATAGTTTAATGAAATCTTAAACAAAAAGTTACAGAAAACACACAAACTTCAGCTGCATGTGGCTCCTGAACTGCCGCATTCTGCTGCACTTATCCCTCTCCTCAGCTGATTAGCCCGATTGGGTGCTGAGAATGCGTAGGTAAGGCCCGGCCCCACCCTCCTCTTCGTCACAGTTTGATATCAGCGTTCTGACATTTTGCATATTAATATAAAATATTTGATCTTTTGAACACTGTCAGATTTGAATGAAAATTGGGATGCGTTTTCAACATCATGTCTTGAGGGTACCTGAGCTGTTTGTTGACAGCACCACTTATATTTCAAAAGATAACCAACACTTATGTGCTGACTCTAACCTTGGCAAGTCTCATTGCCATCAGCCATGTTAACTAAGTAGCACATTGTGTTAAACACTGGACAAACCTTCCAAAGTTTGTGTGTTTCAACCCCACTTAGACAGGTTATCTGGGTTTATTTCTCTTATACTGGAGCTCTTTGTATTGTGCTTACTGAATGGTTGCAGGAAAAATTTGATTTTGATGTTCATCTTTGTTTAAAGTTACATCAGTTACATGTCCTTTTGGGGCTGTCATCAATGTGGCAGCATGGTGCAGTGGATTGTGCACAAAGATGTAATACGGAATGAAACAGGTTCAAACCCTTCTTGTGGTGACTCATAAACCATTGTGCATTTGCAATATATATTATAGCCACTTTGTGAGTCCCATGGGTCCTGTAGGCCATTTAGGTGTTTGGCCCTGTAATTGCTGCTTGCAGCTATATATATTATTATTATTATTAAATTAATTATTTTGTTTTAAACGGATGAGTTAGACTGAAGAGTGAACGAAAAGCAGCCAACAAGAGTCCACCATACATGGGAACTGCTTCAATACTGTATAAAAATCCTCCAAAGATGGACCTCATGATGTTGGTTGAGAAACTGCCCAGAGTATGCTGAATTGTAAATGAGATAAAGGGTGGCTGCTTTGTAGAATCTAAAATATAAGATTTAAGTTTTTATCTGTTTAACATTATTTGACAATTACGTTTTCCATTGGTCTTATTAATGGAATTCACAAATATTTACTGTAATGACTATTATTCTAAAATATGGAAAATAGAAATAATAAAGAATGAGTAGATGTATTTAAACAGTGTTCCCAGTGTTTTGACTAGTAGTGAAAATAAACTTGCCTTTGCTTTTCTTTTTCAGATAACCTAAAAATAACTAGTTTCAACCTGACTTCATTGAGCTACACCAACACAGGTTCAAAGTCAGGTCAGGTAGAAAATGTTCCGTATGGAAACCACATAATGTTTTTATTTTTTTACAGTTAATATTCAAATAGTCACAAAAGTTATGCAACTATGATCACAAATCATATATTTTCATAAATATTCATATTTGACTGTATATCAGCTACTTAAGCATTGTATAATGGCTTAATTATGGCTAATTATTGATAATGTTTATTTTTGAATTATTCATGAAAGTTACTATAAAGTATTTCCAAAACAGATGCCTTCCAGTGTTCAACATAATTTATTGGTCAAGGAAAACAATACACAATGAGTTGCACAATGACTGATATTTTTTTCCTATTTCGATGCAGAACTTCTCATAATTCACACCATGGGCAGATTTAGCTGTGTTTACATGGTACAGAATACAATGCATGAATTGCCAAACGTTTTCAGGTTATCTAGTTGTGTAAGAAATGTTTATTGAGTGCCACAGAGAGCCAACAGAATCTTCTCATAGTCTCCACTAGTTTCCTTCTGTAAAACCAATCACATAACCCACTTTTTATTCAAATATGCTGGTTTTAAACATAAGATATTTGAGAATCCTTAAATTAACCCCAAAGCTTTTTAGACCACCCATTCTAAATTGTCAACTCACCAGAATGTCTTCCTGAAGGGTTTTGCCATACAAACTCTTGTACTCTTGAATGATTTTTAGCAGGTCGATTTCTGAACGGCTCACAATGATCCTAGTTAGCGTGTCAGTGTCGGTTCCTAATCCCTAAAAAGTCAAATTAAAAATGACAATAACAGTCAAAAAATTCAGAAATAATGAATTACTAATATAGCTACAAATGTTTAGACGTTATATGCCAATTACTCAATATGGGCCATGGCTGAAAAATGTATTGGTTCATACAGTATCTGTTCAGATATATTCCCTCAAAATTTTTGGCACCCTGCATTTACAAAGCAAATTTCATAATAATTGGCTATTCACAAACTAAATTATTTAATGCTGAATTTCGATTGGCTGTTGTTGGCAACCATTTTTGTTGAACTGTCCAACTGATAATTGCATGTTAGCACTTGTTCAAAAGAAAATGCATGTGAGATTTTTACTTCCTCAATGGATCCTTTTTTCTTGACTTTATTTAGCAGGGTTTAAAAAAGCAAACTTTTTTATTTTTAAATGTTAAATTATATAATGTATATTTACATCACTATAATTTGATTTATATTACTCTGGTACTAAAGTGATAGTTCACCCAAAAATTTCAATTCTCAAATCATTTCTTCATGCCATTCCAGATGTGTATGACTTCCTTTCTTCTGCAGAACACACACAAAGATTTGTAGAAAAATATTTCTGTTCTGTAGGTCCATATAATGCAAATGAATGCTCCAAAAATCACATAAATGCAGCATAAAAGTAATCCATAAAACTCGTTAAATCCATATCTTCAGAAGTGATATAACAGGTGTGGGTGAGAAACAGATAAATATATAAGGTCCTTTTTTTATTACTATAAATCTCCACTTTCACTTTCCACATTATGAAAGTGGAGATTTAAAGTAATAAATAAATATTGATATTTTTCTCACCAAAGTGATTGCATCACTTCATAAGACATATATTAAACCACTGGAGTCGAATGGATTACTGTTATGCTGCCTTTATGGGATATTGTGCAGCTTCAAATTTCTGGACAGCATTCACTTTGAAAGGACCTAGAGAGCTGAGATATTTTTCTAAAAATCTTCATTTGTTTTCTGTAGAAGAAAGAAAGCCATACACATCTGGGATGGCATAAAAGGGAGTAAATTATGAGAGGATTTAAATTTTTGGGTGAAATATCCATTTAATTTTAAAAATCAAAATGATGTGACGGTTTTCATATACAGCTGCAGAGGGAGAGACAGTAAATGTGACATCAAACGGTTCTGTAACTATGATGGTTAACTTAGTTGTTGTGCCTTCTATGGGCAGAATATGACAAAAATATAGAGACGTTAGCAAAAACATGAATTTGCTTTTTATAGCGCCACCTAGAGTCCGACAGATGACATTTTGCTTCCATGTAGGTAGGATTTGTAACCATATGGGCAACTTTGGAATCTCTGCGATAGTTTTAAGACAATCAGAAAATCTGAACAAATACCTTCAGTGCTTAGACCCCTAAATATATAAAAGATAAGCAGTTCTCACTTAGAAAGATACACATAGTAACAAAATGGATTAACCGGATTGTGGTCCATGAATTCCTTTGTAACTTTACCTTCATAGCCTTGGAAAGCCTTTCTGCAAAGTAAGAAGGCTTGTTCCAAGCAGACTTCACTACAACATGAAAGAAGCAGAAATTATGAGGTTGTTTGTGTGTGTGTATCTTTGTGTGCAAAAAAATGAAAATATGAATTTGAACAGCTTAATTTAGTTACTCTTGTATCTTTGTGTGAAACGTTTTTGTGTAATACTTCTGACAGCACCCACCCTCATCATGCAGAGCTGGAAAAACAGGCCTTTCTAAAACCTCCTTTCATTTTAAATAGTCTTTTGAACATGTTTTTGTTCAGCAGGACTGCCTTCATTCAGACAGCCATTGAAGAATTTAACATGTCTAGCCTGAGTGTCTCCCACACATACATACTGTACATATACAACAAACAGATTAAATTGAATGCTTGTATCCTTACCTATTGTCATCAGACAGTCTTCAAGGCTTCCATGCAGCTCACCCTCCAGAGCTTTAGCAAAATTCTGCTTACTGTATTGGCCGTAATACTTGAAAACTGCAGATGCATTTGAAAAAAACACTGTTAGTGCCTCAAAGAGCATAATGTGAATTGTATTGTCTATTAGAATGGCCAGATTATATCTAAACCAGTGTTTCTCAACTGGTGGGCCAGCAGGGAAAAAAACTATGCAATTAATACAATGTATCAAACCAATGTAATAATCTTGCATAGTTAATTTAGGCAAAAGCCAGAATGGGAAGGTTGCATGACTTCCCCTTATTCTTAAAATGTTTTACTTGCAATGTACGTTAGCATACCATGTTTATTAAATGCATGTAAAAATATATTAACTTGCATATAATAAACATTGTATGTAAACATACATGCATACATACATACATACATACATACATACATGTGTTTGGGTGCATTTTTTGCAAGGTTTTCGAGGATGAACCTCTGATAATCATCTCTACATACTTTTACACAACTGAGCGTCGCTCCTGGTGGTGAGGACGTCAATAAGGACAGAGCAAACAGTGCCAACACGATGCTCTCCTGCTTCAAACAAAGCCTGAGACAACAACATACCATAATCAATGCCAGTTTATATTTATTGTTTTGCCCTTCAATGTATACCTCACTGCCCCTATTTCACATTATGGGGCAAAATCACCAAACTGTGGTGAAACTCAGCACAAAAAACCTGCATCCTATTCACTAACAACCCCAAATTCAGTTTAACCAGGCGCTATCTGCGCTGGAACAACGTTGTACCACACATATTTATTTTAATTCATTATCCTACTTTTCAGCGCAAACACGCCTCCTTTCTATACAAATTAAGCTAATTATAGATTGAGCCTTATTCACATTAAATAAGCATTGCACTACTACTGCATTATTACATTTAAGTCTCCTACCCGCGATCATGCATGCGTGAGGAAGTGTAATCTATCTTAAAATCATGGTTGCGGATAGGAGACTTGCAGATGTCAAGATTTATAGTGAAAAAGGAGTTGCATTTTGATCTGTTCTAACCCCAAACCCATCATATTCGATTACCTTTATGCTGGCTTTGCCTTTATTCATTTTTAAGTTTAGACCCCATTGACTTGCATTATATGGATATATTCACATCATATCTCCATCAGAAATCTTTGCGTTCCGCAGAGGAACGGCATGGCAGGGTGCGTAAATTATCATTGTCATATACTCATTATCATTTTTGGATGAACTATTTTGTAACTCTTGGTAAAAGTACTATGATCACAGTAGGACATTATGAAATGCTTTGCAGAGTTGAATGTGAAGAAACTAGTTACTGAATGGAAGTTATGTGCTGTTTTGATCACCTGTCATATGTGAATGAATGAATCTTTACCTTTGCATCACTCTTAGCCAGTGCATCGTCAATGTTGCAATCTTGACTCCTGGAAGCCTGAAGTTAAGAGATAGAGATATAGTAATATTTCATTATCTAGATACATTTACACTAATACAGAAAAGGTTAGAAAACAGCCTAATTTACTTAGACACAAGACAAGTCTCTAATCTATGAATCACTTTTTTTTCATCGGTTAATTTGCTAGAATGGATGAATCAAACTTTCAAAAGCTGCATATGACAGTTTAGGATAGCACATTTTTAATACATGATTATTTGCTTCACTTCACTTGGTACAGTAAAGTGTGCCAGCACAGGGGCGTTGATTCCAGGTGGGTGGTGAAAGTGGACTGACTTGCTAGAAAGACTTTGGTACAACCCACTCATTATTCATAACATGATCAAAGGAAACATGGGTAAATGCTTCATGCTGCAACCCCCCAATGTTCAAGCCAAATCTACGTCCTTGTGTGAGCAATACAACATGAATAGTAACAGTGAAGTAGCCTTTTGTTGGAAAAAGTGGCTCGTGTCTGGAAAAGCTACAGTACACTATTTTAAAAAAACAACTGAAAAACGGTCACACTTCTGAAAAATTTTGTTATTAGCATTGCAACTTCTAGCTATTTAATCTTCAACACAAAGTAATTGTTGAACCTTGCAAAGGGAAACCAGAGCAGTCTCAAGATGCCCTGTAGTTTCTTTTTTAATTTCTTCCTCCAGCAGCTCTCCATACACTGTGAAAGAGAAAGAGATCAAAAACAAACACAAACAGCATATTTAGGAAAATGATGCTTGAATTTTGATCTTTCGTGTTACCTTCTTTGAACATATTCTTCAGCGCTGTGATCTCCTTGTTTGATCTGGTTCCCAGAATTTCACTTAAGACAGCCTCATTTGTCCCAAGATTCTGATTATCAAATTAATACAATTAAGTTTTGTATTCAAATCTTGGAATAAAGCAACATGCATTGAATGGTTGTGGATATACAAGGTCATTCTCAGGCCATGTGTGTTTTCACTGATTTAAAGGAATATTCCCAATTCAATACAAGTAAAGCTCAATCGGCAGCATTTTTGACAATATTGATTACCACAAAAATTGATTTTGACTTACCCCTCCTTTTCTTAAAAAAAACATCTATCTGGGTTGATACATCTAAATGTATCGGGGTTGCAATGAGGCACTTACAATTAATTTACTACAATGACATGAAAAGGGCCAATGTGTTGATGTTAAAATACTCACTGTTTTAAAAGTATTGCAACAATACATAAACAATATGCATGTTAACATGATTTAAGCAAGATAAACATCACTTAAATGTAAGCGCAGTGTAGTTCTAGCAGGAAGACTAGCAGCTGTACATCATCGCACCATTAGCTGGGTAACTCCTAGCCAATCACAGGTAAGCCATTGCTTTCTAATTCTGTCAATCTATCACATTGCTGATTCAGTGTGCTAACACGGCAACCTCCACCACCCCACCACCACCAGTTGAGCCCTGTCCCGCACGGGGGTAGGCTCCTCGCCCCTGCCTCCTATCTCCGGCAGGATATGACGGTTCCGAGTACGACTCCCTCGGACCGCCAGACGGGGCCTACGCCAAAGAGAGACATTACTTTTCTGTTTTATATTCATCAAATAAATGGCATCTTAAACCTCACTCAAGCCTGCGTGTCTTCCCGATAGAAGAACCTTAACTGTGTAAAGTTTACAACTTCTTTGCCATGACAATGTAATGTCAACAAACCCCAAAACCCTAAAATGACTGTAAAAACAATGAATAAACAACTTGACAGTTAAAATAATACATAACTTTTAGAGAATTATAAGCTTCACATTTCTGTTTAAACTCTCCAAAAAATGGCCCCATTCACTTCCATTTTATGTGCCTCGCTATAAACTCGAATTTTTAAAGAAAAGATGAGTCAAAATAATTTTTTGTGATTATCAGCATTATGTCACAAATGCTGTCGAATTAGTTTAACTTATATTGAACCCAAAAATATTCCTTTAACCTATGGCATAAGCTGAATTGTTGGTTTAGTGTTAATGATTAATCGCTGCAATAATCACCCGTTGAATGATCAAATAATCTTTCTAATAATCGTTAGATTAGTCAATCGTCAAATTAATCGTTAGTTGCAGCCCTAATATAAAATATATTTATATATATATATATATATATATATATATATATATATATATATATATAGCTTTTTTTCTAAAATGTTTTATGCATTTCTGAGAAATTCAATATTTGTCTTTGTCACTGCACTTCTGCTTAAAATCATACTTTGAATAAATACTATTTCCAGAAAGTTCAGAAACCTTCTCAAATGAAAGTGTTAACCTAATAACATATTAATAGTATAATGAATTAAACATTGTCATATATAAAGACAAAGACAGTATGCCGTACCTTCATGGCTTTTTTCATTTCAAGAGCATCATACTCAGGTGGTGTCATCAACAAAGCCAGGACCAACTCCTCAAAATTGGACTTCAGAGCCTTTTTCAAATCATCTACCAGAGACTGAAGCATAAGAATATAAAAACTATTAACAAAATATAAAATCAAAAAAGAGTTCATTTCCCAAAAGCATTGTAAGCTTAAGTAGATTGTAGAAACCATTGGTGCCAGTGATCTCTATGATCAACTTAAGCTTGTGATGCTTTTGGGAAATGCAGCCCTGGTTACTTTATTATTATTCTAAAATGTGAAAAACAATATAATATAAGATAAAAAAAATAATAAAGATTGATTGTCCAAACATTTTAGTAGTAGTGGCAATAGGCAAAAAGCTGAACTGTGGTTTGATCTCACTTTTCCTGCACTCTGCTGATAAGCTGCTTTGATTTGTTGTCTCTGTGCATTGCTCCTCTTTGCTAGCACCTCCACAATAGTGGCTTCATCCACACCTTAATGACAGCAAAACACAAAGCAAAGTCACTGCAGTTTTGTTTGCAGTTTTTTTATGAACAAACCACAAAGGTCATTTTACTTGAAGTGTGCCTGCTTTTGTGCATGGTGCATAAGAACCGATAATTAAGACCAATACAACTAAAAGCCTAAAAGTCCAAAAAAGTTTGCATATTAGATATCAGCTCATTTCCAGTATTTCTGCTATGACATACTGTAATTGTAGGTGCGGTGTATTCCGCTCCCATTTTCTCTGTTGCACAACAGCAGTTTAACAAAGATGCAACTACACACAAATGCGGCAGTGCCTCTTTCATACATATAATTTTTTACTATCAATATCACAAACGTGAGAACAACATTGTATGTGTTTAAACATACATTTACTATGATGTCATTAACTTACCTTTGGTCTCAATGGCTTTCTTCAATTTTGCAGCATCATTTTGGGCATTAAAGTTTGGATCAGCCTTGACTGTTCCAAAGTATGCCGTCTCAGCAGGACCACCTTTAAAGCCCTAAAAATACATATAGCAGAAGAAATATGAATGTAAAAGCAATTTATTTTCATAACAAGAACTAAAGAAATGAATCTCACAAATCCTATCAAGAACCTGTCCAGGCCATAATTCACCCAACAACAATAATGTTAAATAATAAATGAAATACTACTACTACTAATAATAATATAGATAATTTTAAGGTCTTTATAGACATTTTTTGGATTGTGTCATATTTTGCATTGTGACAATTTCATGAAGTAACTAACTGTACTAAAGGAACAGTTTTTATGGATTATTTAAATTTAAAGTGTTTTTACGCATCATTGCAGTTTTGTTGTACCGCCTTTAAAAAAACATTATATAACAGTATTTTTTTTTCAGTAACAAAGTAACTTTACTGTGCTACACTAATGAGAATAACTTTTGAGAATAATGGTAAGTCCAGTATATATATATATATATATATATATATATATATATATATATATATAAATTTGTAAAATGCCTTTTTTTTTTTTATAGTAATGACAAGTTGGAAAGGAATAGTATGGATATATGATGCAAGAAATTATTCCATGTATAGTACAGCCATTTGGTTCTGTGTATATCTGTAAGTCTTTGCTTACCTTGGTACTGTCATCTTGACTAACTTGCTCGAGAAACTTCTGGAAGAATGCCATCGTGTGATCTTTACAGCTATAAAGAGCAAAGTAAATGCATAAAATTGATCTTAAGAGCTTATGAACATGTATTTAAAACATTATATATATCCTGTATGTTGATCTAGATATGTAGCACCAATTCCATCAATGTTGCCAATCACTGCATTTGAAATACTGCATTATTCAGAAATCGTAGACTTAATTAGTTAAGACAAGTTACCCAAGAGGATGTGCATTAAAATGAAGATTCACTCACCAGTTCCCCTGTGATGTCTGTTCAAGTTCAAAAGTGTGCAATTTTGGGAACAGAACATGTTCTTTTATTCCTTACACACACCCACAGGAAAGATTTTTTACTGGGTAGAGAGTTTAGTCCAGGTAGGTCTGGTTGAACCTGTCTCCAGGACTTAATAATCTATCATTTAAAATGTTTCCCAGACACACCTTCAACTGTAGGATGAGTGTTCTTGTGTGGGATGTGTGGTCATACAAAATCCTTAAACAAAACTAAATTTAACTATGAAATGAAATTGGTAATGACATGTTTTACAAGATGGTGTAGATGCTTCAAACGAGTCATGCACAATTATATCACCAACCGAGTCATGGGCTGCTCTCACTGCTTCCATCAGGCAGGCGGTATCGCAGCATCAGGACCCGCACCAGCCGACTACATGACAGCTTCTTCCCCCAAGCAATCAGACTTCTGAACACTTGATCTCTCATGATCAAAATACATCAGCACTGCACTTTATTAATCTTACACTGGACTGTCATAATTATATTCTCCACAAAACTACAGCATATTATATATATTTTTTTTATATACTTTTTATTTTTATTGTATGTGCATTATATATTGTGTGTATTATTTACTGTACATTGTACATTATTATTGTGTTGTGTAATTATGTGTACATTTGATATTTAAATTGTGTTTATTGTAAATTGGCATATGTCTCATCACTGTCATTATTGCTATGTTGCTCGGAACTCCACACAAGACTTTCACCCTCTGTTGAAGTACTGACAGGTGTTTTTATGTGATCAAGTTTACTAATTCCCACAGAGAGTCAGCAGAATCTTCTCATAGTCTCCACTAGTTTCCTTCTGTAAAACCAAACACAGAGCCTACTTTAGTGGACAAATTAACTAATATTTTTTAATGTAAGAATTTAAAAGACTTAAAGTCAACATGCAATGGCATTTGCAACCCTTTATGCATTTCAGAATGAAACAGGATATTCAACGAGAAACAAAGAAATCTAGAGTGGGACTTGATTAAATCTATTGGAAATGTATCACAGGAGCTGTTCATCACTGGCTTTAGTCCAATCACATGGGATGATCCTTCAAGGTTTTCTTAAAGGTAGGGGTGTCTATATCAAATCAACTAAACACGGGGGTGCCTCAAGGTTCAGTGCTTGGGCCTCGCCTCTTCTCGAAATACAGAACCATACTGGGCCCAATCATAAAGGCACAAAGCTTCACTTATCACTATGACATGGAAGATACACAGTTCTACCAGACGACCCAATGATCTGTGCTCATATCCCAGTGTCTCTCCTTGGTAGAAGGGCTCTGTGGCATGTGCGTTAATGTACTGACACCGGGTGGACACAGTACAAAGGTTCCACCTTTTACACCAGTGTTTATGCTGTTTAAATGGTAAATGCGTTAATCGCGAAAAATTTACGTGGTAAGCTTTTTAAATTAATCGCATGCGTTAATGCTTTAATTCTGACAGCTCTAATTTTTATACATTATTACAGAGACAAAAATTTCTTTGCTGTAACATGCAACGATGGATCATGCATGTGTTAAGATGCTCAATTGGGTCCATTTGATTTCATGTTGACTATAAGAAAGTAGGTTAAAGATTTTCAGATCACACATTCTGAATTTTGGAGACCCACCAGAATGTCTTCCTGAAGGGTTTTGCCATACATCCTCTTATACTCTTGAATGATTTTCAACAGGTCAATTTCTGAACGGCTTACAATGATTCTGGTCAGTGTGTGAGTGTTGGTTCCTAATCCCTAAAAAGTAAATTAACATTACAGTCAAATTCATGTGAAAATTCCTAAAAATATCAAAACCCTATGCTGGAATATGTTCAGTAAATTCCATGGGAACTTTACCTTCATAGCCAGATGGAGCTTTTCTGCAAAGAAGGCAGGTTTATTCCAGGCAGATTTCACTAAAACAAGAAAGAGACAGTAAGAATGTTGTAAAGTTTGTATATTGTTGGTTGGTTTTATGTGGTTGCTGTCTGCTTGTGTGCACAAATTTGAATTATTTAATCCTGTTTCCTTGTATCTTTGTGCAATAAGGGTTTGTGTAATAATGCTAACTACACCCGCCCTCGTCATGCAAAGCTAGACAAACAGGCCTTTCTGAAAGCTCCTTTCATTTGAATAGACATATCTAACTTGTGACTCTTGTGATCACGTGCATTTTTATGCTTGTTACTGTCACCGTGTTTTCTAACAGTCTCTTTTTTGAAATTGTTAGTTCCTGCAATGAACTCCGTTTTCCCCGCTATTTCTTTGATATAAACTTTTGTTATGTATCTCGGGAAATGTAATGCAAATTTTAAAATCAAAAGGGAGTAAACTTTTACTGTCACCAATGGCGACCTTCACAGAAATTACACTCACAAATAAATTTATTTGGTCACAAATGCGACCATTTTTAGTCGCAGTTTGGAGCCCTGCACAAGGATGATGATTTATCGACTTTATAGACATTACATTTTTATCGTCTGTTAATGCTGAACTTCTGTAAAGCTGCTTTGAAACGATGTGTGTTGTGAAAGGCGCTATACAAATAAAATTGACTTGACTTGACTTGACTCTCAAACCTACATAAATACACACAGATTAAATTGAATGCTTGTATCCTTACCTATTGTCATCAGACAGTCTTCAAGGCTTCCATGCAGCTCACCCTCCAGGGCTTTAGCAAAATTTTGCTTGCTGTATTGGCCGTAATACTTGAAAACTACAGATGCATTTTAAACAACACTGTTAGTGCCTCAAAGAAGTCAACTATATCTGAAAAAAAAAAAAAATGTTTTACACTACATGGCCAAAAGTATGTAGGCAAACCCTTTTAATTGGAGGATGTGGCTATTTCAGCTACCCACTTTACTTCCAGGTGCATATAAATCAAGACATTTCCAGTAGAATGAGGCATACCAAAGAGCTCAGTGACTTTCAGCGTGGAACTCAAAATGATAAAGATATGATATACTGAGGTGGAAGAACTTGACTGGCCTGCACAAAGTCCAGAACTAACCCTCAGTGATGCTCTTGTATCTGAATGGGAGTAAATCCATGCAACCATATTCAAACATCAATTGAAAAGCCTTACCAAAATAGTGGAAGTTGTTATAGCAGCAAATGGAGGACCAATTCCCTTAATTCCCATTTTTAAACAGAAAATTCAACAAGCATACTTGTGGTGTTTGGGTGTTGACACATTTGGCCATGTATTGTGTAATATCTTTAGTTGTATTCCATCATATGGCATCCTTCATTTACTTTTGCACAATTGAGCTTCGCTCCTGGATGTCAGGATGTTAATCAGGACAGAGCACACAGTGCCAACACGTTGTTCTCCTGCTTCAAAGAGAGCCTGAGAAAACAACGTAACAAAGTCAAAGCCAGTATTTACATTTAATTTATTATTTTGACCTACAATGCATACATATACACTACCGTTCAAAAGTTTGGGGTCACCCAAACAATTTTGTGTTTTCCTGAAAAGTCACACTTATTCACCACCATACGTTGTGAAATGAATAGAAAATAGAGTCAAGACATTGACAAGGTTAGAAATAATGATTTGTATTTGAAATAAGATTTTTTTTACATCAAACTTTGCTTTCGTCAAAGAATCCTCCATTTGCAGCAATTACAGCATTGCAGACCTTTGGCATTCTAGCTGTTAATTTGTTGAGGTAATCTGGAGAAATTGCACCCCACGCTTCCAGAAGCAGCTCCCACAAGTTGGATTGGTTGGATGGGCACTTCTTGCGTACCATACGGTCAAGCTGCTCCCACAACAGCTCAATGGGGTTCAGATCTGGTGACTGCGCTGGCCACTCCATTACCGATAGAATACCAGCTGCCTGCTTCTGCTCTAAATAGTTCTTGCACAATTTGGAGGTGTGTTTAGGGTCATTGTCCTGTTGTAGGATGAAATTGGCTCCAATCAAGCGCTGTCCACTGGGTATGGCATGGCGTTGCAAAATGGAGTGACAGCCTTCCTTATTCAGAATCCCTTTTACCCTGTACAAATCTCCCACCTTACCAGCACCAAAGCAACCCCAGACCATTATATTACCTCCACCATGCTTAACAGATGGCGTCAGGCATTCTTCCAGCATCTTTTCATTTGTTCTGCGTCTCACAAACGTTCTTCTTTGTGATCCAAACACCTCAAACTTGGATTCATCTGTCCACAACACTTTTTTCCAGTCTTCCTCTGTCCAATGTCTGTGTTCTTTTGCCCATCTTAATCTTTTTCTTTTATTGGCCAGTCTCAGATATGGCTTTTTCTTTGCCACTCTGCCCTGAAGCCCAGAATCCCGCAGCCGCCTCTTCACTGTACATGTTGACACTGGTGTTTTGCGGGTACTATTTAATGAAGATGCCAGTTGGGGACCTGTGCGGCGTCTGTTTCTCAAACTAGAGACTCTAATGTACTTATCTTCTTGCTCAGTTGTGCAACGCGGCCTCCCACTTCTTTTTCTACTCTGGTTAGAGCCTGTTTGTGCTGTCCTCTGAAGGGAGTAGTACACACCGTTGTAGGAAATCTTCAATTTCTTAGCAATGTCTCGCATGGAATAGCCTTCATTTCTAAGGACAAGAATAGACTGTCGAGTTTCAGATGAAAGTTCTCTTTTTCTGGCCATTTTGAGCGTTTAATTGACCCCACAAATGTGATGCTCCAGAAACTCAATCTGCTCAAAGGAAGGTCAGTTTTGTAGCTTCTGTAACGACCTAAACTGTTTTCAGATGTGTGAACATGATTGCACAAGGGTTTTCTAATCATCAATTAGCCTTCTGAGCCAATGAGCAAACACATTGTACCATTAGAACACTGGAGTGATAGTTGCTGGAAATGGGCCTCTATACACCTATGTACATATTGCACCAAAAACCAGACATTTGCAGCTAGAATAGTCATTTACCACATTAGCAATGTATAGAGTGTATTTCTTCAAAGTTAAGACTAGTTTAAAGTTGTCTTCATTGAAAAGTACAGTGCTTTTCCTTCAAAAATAAGGACATTTCAATGTGACCCCAAACTTTTGAACGGTAGTGTATGTCCCATTTTACAGTAGGTTATGTGTAAAACTTTTCCTGTGGCCAACAAATGGTCAACAAAATGTTAAGTTGCAAACAGAGAATGTAACATTAATGTAACTTTGTCAATTTAACATGGCAATTTAGTGATAATATGAAAAACAACATGTTAAAAACATTTACTCATTTAATCATGCCCCCAACCCATACAAAAATTCTATAATAAGGAATGTTCCTACTATCAAAGCAAATTACGTTGATGTTGCAACATGATTACATGGGAAGTTGGAATGTTGTTTCCAAGGATCGGCCACATTATGCTATACTGTATACAGTAAAAAATGCTATCTTCTTCATTTGTATAACAGCCTGTACAGCTGATATACAACTCGCTTTACAACTCACTTTTGGCACCCTTCTGCCAAATTTTGGTAAGCACAGACCAGCTAAAGAAAAGTCAACCTATTTCTGGTTTTACTGTGAGATCAGTCTGGATGTTTTTGCAAATTTTTTTGCAGTAGGGGGCAGTTGACGCAACTCCTGCTGTAAAAGCAACAGGCCTTGACCAACAAACAAGAGCAACACGCAAGATGTGTTTTTCAACGTTTCAAACTACATTGAACTTGACACGTCATCCTAAAAACAGGAGCTTATTGCTAGAGACACTAAATTCTAGTAAGGACAACACAACCAAAGTGAGATGTTTCAAAAGCATCCAGATATAGCTGCCGGAGAACCCAATCACAAAACAAAAGCCCAGACTACTGCCGACAGGGCTGGAAAAATGATGGGGCAAAAACAAGCAATATAAACAAGTCTGAATAATCAAACAAAATGGAAAAATCTGAACTGGGAGCATTGGGCCCAAATCTAGCAGAACGGCAGAAAACAGTACAAACACATTCCAACAACGACCATGAAAAACAAGAAATGACAACAATGTGACATGGACAAGAAAACACAAGGGTAATGTAAAGGGAAGTAAACGAGGAGAGTAATGAGGAGAGCAGGTGAGGACAATCAACTAATAATCAGAAAACTAGAGCCCTGTACCATGAAGCCGGTTTCGGTGGCTAGCTAGGGAAGTTTAAGATTAGCTTGCCTCAACCCCAGGTTTTAGGTACAATGAAAGCTGGTCGGTTAGTGGTGTTTACTCCATAGCAATTTATGCTGCACGGCTAACCTGCTCCATAGCAGGTTTGTTCTGGATTACAGCTTGCTAACAGATGCTGAAACAATCAACTGTGAGTAAAATTACATCTCTGACAAGTCACTCCCCCGTGTCTCTTAAAGCACACTTTACAAATAAAATCTGAGAAATCAACAAAATCGACTCTTCATGATAAATTATTTATTTGAGAATCTAAATGTAGATGTTCAACAGATAGAGTGTTATATTTTATTAAAAATGTAATTGCTTTTCTTTTATCTTCTTTAGCCAAAGCAAACAATTTCTTGGAAAATAGAAACATAATATATTAGGCTATCTATAAAACAGCCAGTGAGATGGATTAATATGATGCCTGCAAAAAAACATATTTTTAAATAAATAAAATTTTTAATTAAAAGCTCAAGATTGATATGGAAATGGGTGAATGCCACCCAAACCCCTTCTTTCTTTCAGGGAATTGAGATGAACGTACAGTATTTTATTTGAAGTTATAATAATATAAAGCAATATAAGCAACAATACGTATTTTATAAAAAGAACAAATACGTCTTATTATTGCAAACCAAATTTTTGCATACAGTATTCAAAGTGCTCACTTTTTATTAATCAATAGTAGCCTTTTTTATGCTATTTATTATATCAAGAAAGTGAAGTAAAAAAAAACACAATGTTATTTTGAATAACCATATCAAACAATGTCTAGGTTACTAGTGTCTCCCCCGTTCCCTGATTGGAGGGACTGCCCAAGGGAGACGCTGGTCCGCCTCCACGGAAAATACATCACAGGGGATTACCGTGATAATCGGCACCTATGAAGCAACTACTCCAGTACAGAGTAATTAGTACCCGTAGTGGGTCTGGTCGGGAATCCCTCTGCTGAATTCACGAGCCAGAGTGCTGGGGAGGAAGAACATCCAGGGAGCGCAAGTTTGAGGACTTACCTGGGAGTCGAAGTGCACATGTTCACCTCAGTGGAGGGGAAAGGCGCTAGCGCAAGCGGTATACCTGGTCAGACATCCGACTCAAACCGACTCAACCCGGAGATTGTAGAATCTCGCAAAGGTATTGGGTGTTGCCCAATTGCACTTGTTCATGAATTGGTGTTCTTCCTGGGCTGAATACCCACAGAGGTGCACAGATAGGTCAGTGCTCTCATTTCTGCAGGAGAGGTTGGAGGGGAGGCTGTCCCCTTCCGCCTTGAAGGTGTATGTAGCTGCTATCCACGACGGCCCACCACGACGCAGTAGACAGCAAGTCTTTGGGTAAGCATGACTTAATTATCAGGTTCCTAAGAGGCGCCCGCAGGTTAAATCCCTGCCAAGCCTGTTCCCCTCCTGGGATCTCTCAGTGGTCCTCTCGGACCTTCAGAGACCTCCCTTTGAGCCGCTAGAATCAGTTGGTCTCAGGGCCCTCTCCCTGAAGACAGCCCTGCTGATCGTGCTCGCCTCCATCGAGAGGGTCGGGGACCTGCAAGCGTTCTCTGTTAGCGACACTTGCCTGGAGTTCGGTCCGGCAGACACTCATGTGATCCTAAGACCGTGGCCGGGCTACGTGCCCAAGGTTCCTACGACTCCCTTCAAAGACCAAATAGTGAACCTGCAAGCGCTGCCCCGGGAGGAGGCAGACCCAGCCCCTTCGTTGCTGTGTCCGGTACATGCTTTGCATACCTACTTGGACAGCACGCAGAGCTTTAGACTTTCTGAGCAGCTCTTTGTCTGCTTGTCTGCTCTCCAAACAGAGGCTTTCCCACTGGGTCGTGGACTCCATTTCATTGGCCTATCACACCCAGGCCATACCCCCCCCCCCCCCCCCCCCCCCCCCCGAGAATACAAGGAGTGTTGCGTCCTCGTGGGCACTGGCCAGAGGCACCTCCCTGGCAGACATATGCAGATCAGCGGGTTGGGCAACCTCGGCCGAGGTAAAACTGTGCGCTTTCTCTCCCAGGAGATCCCACTCATTCGGATCCCTTGATGACTCCTCCCTAGCCCTTTGGGTCTGCAGTTCAGCGGAAGAACTCGCCGACCCAATCCACTGGGGATACTTAATCTACCCTGTACTGGAATAGGTGCTCCTCAGGACTCCTACATGGACTTCCACAGTGTGTATTTTCCACGGTACGATCCCCTTACGAGCGGACCCGCATCTCCCTTGGGCAGTTCCCACTGCCCCCTGGTCGCCATGTTTGTAGTAACCCCCCCCTCCAGAGAGGTGGAATCTACCACCACGCCACTTTCCACATGTCTCCTAAAAACCCATGTGATGTATTTGCCACTCTTACCTCCCCCTCTCTGGGCAGGTGTGGTCTCTGCAGGGTCTTTTCCCTCTGAAAAACAGGAAACCGGGTAAAACCACCTTCCCACGATGCGTGTAAAGGACCCAGCCATTTGGCTCTATGCGAGAAACATAGAGAGAAAAGAGGCTTGGCTAAGCTTGGCATGTTCCCAGGTTGGCAAGCATCACCTTGTTCCCCTGTCTAGGGTAACCAGAAGGATTCCGACGACTTTTTGGGGCATTGGGGAAGGGTACGTGTAGTCTGATACAGCTGGTCGCTTTTGCACGTCAAGTACCTGCCCGCTCCTGTGTCAGCAGTACACATACATGGCTCAGCGCATGGCGTGATTTAAATTGGACCCCTAGTGACGCTTCTTCGACACAACGTTGAAGTGAGCGACAGACGGGGAATGTCTTGGTTATGTATGTAACCTCCATTCTCTGATGGAGGGAACGAGACGTTGTGTCCTCCCGGCCACATCGCTGAGCCGAGCCACTGTTGTGGCCGGACCATTTCCGGCTCCTCAGAAAAATCCTGAACGTATGTCCGGGGGCGGGGTATGCAAATACTGTCTGCCAACTTCTCATTGGCCTTTTTTAAGAGATCAGAGGCATATTCGGCGCTCAAGAGAGGCCCCTAGTGTCGCTTCTTCGACACAACGTCTCGTTTGCTCCATCAGGGAACGGAGGTTACATACGTAATCTAGACGCTATCCCTTGTACTGTGTACATCATGCTTTAAGTCTTCATGATTTCTCTTGAGCAGTGTAAATGCATTTTATTTCTTTTATATGTTTAATATTTTTTTAAAACAATCACTTTTGCACAGTTTAAATTAATTTAAATTCTTATTTTTATTATCATCCACTTTCAGCAGAGTGTTCTCTCACACGATTGGCTCTGCACTGCAAACATCACTCATTTGTGTGCATGAGCGTGTAATCTAATCTTAAAGTCAGAATCTAAACCTGAGTTGACATAGAAAGTTGATGAGCTGCATCATGGTACCAATTAAGCCTGATTGGATTGGTTTGAATTTGTCAGCCTGAAGCCAATCCTGAAACCCTGAGTTTGTTCAGGGAAATTTCATGGTACGGGCCTCAGGCAAAGTGGGCAAGGTAATCACAAAAGACAACAAGACCAGTGCACATGCCTATGATAAAACACAAAGCCAAGTGAACTCACACAACACTAGGGCCACAAAACTACAAACAAAACCAACCGAAGTGGCAGGATCTTGTCACAAGATGGGTACAAACACAGAAGCAGGTGATAGGATCCAGATACAACAACTCAGCTAGAGAGTCGAGATCCTGACAGATGCATGAGTACATAGACCAATAATAAAAAATTGCACAGATAAGATTCAGTTAAAAAAAAAATTGACTTTTAAGCAAATATTTTTGTAGTTTTAAAGCTTTATTTGTCTGCTGATACAATATGTGTATATGATGTAAAGTATTTGAATTATCAGATTTTTTTTTATTTAAATTTAAATTGAATCAAATATTTAAGCAATATCACATGAATAAAAGTGCGTTATGGCCCTACATCAGCACTGCTGTGATTCGGCCGCAGGCACGAGTGCCATAGGTAATCACAGCAGTGCTGATTTAGGGCCATATCCACGATTTTGAATGTGAAATTGCTTATACACAACAGTTCAATGAACAAGTACATTTCTAAAAATTACGAAAAACTGACTACGGTCATAAAAATGCATTTGTGCATGGAACTGCTTTCTAACGCGCGGGGCCATAAACTGCCATTGCTGGTTCAAACCAAATGATGCGTGCAAGCCTCAATTAGTAATTCAAAAATATCACTTCAGAAATAGTATTACGGCTTGTGCTGTTCCTAACACGTCCAAAGCAGAGATGCTGTCAGCTTTCTGAAGATCAGCTTTCTCAGTAGTAAAATAGCCATCCAAGAGGTTATTCCTCTCTATTTCACGGTAGCCGGTGTGCAAGATTCATTCCCCATAGAAACCGCATTGTTGTTCCAAATAGTTCATTTAAATTCGTTTAAAGCTATTTCCTAGCTTTAGTAATATAGTAGTAATACCAGTGATCATAGAGTGCTGTTTACATAAACAATGACTGACAGATTCACTTTACGTCACCAACTGAAAAAATATCAGCATTTTTTTTATTTTATTTCATTATCTTTTGCCACCACTTACTGGCTATATAATGTAAAAAAAAAAAAAAAGATGTAAAACGAGACACATAGCCTACATTAGCTCTTAACACATATGCACTGCTCTTACACTTTAGTTTAAGATGATGAACACAAGCAGAGTGATACACAAACAGTGAAGTGTGAAGTGTCCGATTGCTTATGAAATGTCTCTCGGCCAATCAGATTTGAGGACTGGAACTAACTGTTGTATATTAGGTATTAATATAATTATTGTAAATATTGATATATGCCTTCAATTCAATTAATCGGCACATTGTGTAATTAATTTGATTAAAAATGTTAATCGATTGACTGCACTAGTAACTATTGAACGAGCATCAATGGAAGCATTGTCCCTTGGGAGGAGCCCTCCTCGTGTGAACAATTAACTAGTGTTAAAGGTGCTGTATGCAATTTTAGCCATTCTAACTTCCACCAGATTGAGCCGTTGATTTAGCCACACCCCCTCTTTCCAAAACACTGCACCGATACCATTGAAAGCACGTTTTGATGCTTGTCAATCCCAAAAATAGCATAATAGGGCCCTCAACTAACAAATTATAAATCATAATATAGCATTAAACCTCAATAATTCGCTGCAACGACAACACTATCAGAACACCCAAAATGATTGACAGGCAGGAAGTGCCAGATGCCGTTTTATTTTACTTTTTACAGAGATTATAACTGTCACAGTGATCGGTGTGATCTCAGAGCAGTTATTTCAGTGATATCTTTCAGGGAGTAGGATTATATTTGGATACATTTACATGAAAATTAATGATAATTAAAAAAAAAAAAAAAATAGCTTACAGCACCTTTAAGACCTGTAACCTGTGACTCTACCTGCGTGAATCTATCGAGCAATGAAACCGACAAGTCACCACATAAAACGTCAGCTGAATTCAGCTGAGCAACTTCAAAGTGCTACCGTCTTACTAGACCATTTGAAATCCTTTTAAAACTGGATTTCACAGGAACTGTTCTTTACTCACTTCAGTTCTTCCTGATGGGCATATTTCTCAAGGTTTTCTGGAGGGAATGGATGTCTAAGTAACATCTGCGTATCTGGGGTGCCTCAGAGTTCAGTGCTTGACCCTCTCTTCTTCTTAATGAACACAACCTCATTGGGCCCAATCATTAAAGCACAAAACTTCTATCACTGCTGCCTGGATAAAACCTAGCTCTATCTGTTGTTCCAGGCTGACAACCACATAATTTAATATTTCAGCTTGCCTTTCAGACATCTTTGCATCTCAACTTTGTGAGACAGTACTACTTGCAATCACAGCCATCCAAACTATCAACCACAACATCACTGCATAGCTGGGTGCATCCAGTTGATTGCTGGATCTTTCTTCAGGATTGTGGGTAGTGTATTTAAAAATGAAGCTGAAATATTACTGACTTTTGGCTTTTACAAGAGCATATGCCATCACTTAACAACCTCAGAGCTAATGGCTTCAAAAAATCTAGTTCCAATCTAGTTCTAATTCTTTAGTTCCAGAAACCAACTTAACTATCTAATATCTCTCAAAGCAGGTCATTAAATGCTTTAGACCTAGACAATTCTAACCAACTCAGCTGGATGTAAAGAAATCAGCTCATGTGAATGGAGATAGTGTTATTTTTTTAATAACGTGTGTGGTGTGCCACAGTGGAATTACCTTTGCATCGCTCTTTGCAAGTCCATCATCAATGTTTTGGTCCTCGCTCCTGGTAGCCTAAAGGTAATGAGATATTTCACAATTTAGTCAATACACAACCAAATTTGCTTTCTTGTTGTGTAACAAATATATACTGCACAATCAAATTTTGTACCTTGCAAAGGGTAAGCAGAACAGTCTCGAGATGTCCACTAGTTTCACTTTTAACATCTTCCTCCAGCATCTTTCCATACACTGCAAATTAAAAAGAGGTAAACAAACACATCTGCTTACACGTCCTCTGTTTAGGAAAAATTATTTTGCATAAATTTTGATCTTTCTCGTTACCTTCTTTATAAGAATTCTTCATTGCTGTGATCTCCTTGTTTGACCTTGTTCCCAGAATTTCACTTAAGAGTGCCTCATTTGTCCCAAGATTCTGTTTGCCAATTACATTTTAGTATTAAAGTCTTTGAGTAAAACAACATGCAATATCAGATAATTGTGTACACAGTCACTACCCACTAGTCCTCATTCCAAATTTAACTCCTAAAGACATGAACTGTAATTTTGCAATATTTGTAGGAAATCATGAGCACTCACATTAAAATGAAGACTCCTGTCATATCAGTAACCTTATAAAAGCTGTTTTATTCTACATGGTGAGGGTCCACACATGGGGGCAGCCATGTTTGATTCACATGACCAGCCGAATACTACTCGCTTAATCTCAGTAACCGTCCTGTTATTGGACACTTTCACTCATTGATTAAAGTCATCATGGCTGACTGTGAATACTACATTTCTACAATGGCATTTGAAACTGAAAACTATTGATTTAAATGAGGCTGCATCCGAGTCAGTATCCAAAATGACACAAAGACAAAATTCACTGAGTACATCTTTAAAATATTTATAACTGTAAAAGAATTATAAAAAGCAAAAAACAAAAAAACAAACAAACAAAGGATGTACTTCGTACCTTCATGGCTCTTTTCATTTCAAAAGCATCATACTCAGGTAGTGTCATCAACAAGGCCAGGACCAACTCCTCAAAATTGGACTTCAGAGCCTTTTTCAAATCATCTGCCAGCGACTAAATATAATAATGGAAAACAAAACAAAGGTATTCACACGCTTCTTTAAATCTGTATTTCAGTCTGTATCTGCATTTCATTATGTTAACACTTACTAAACTCATCAGGTTCAACAGTTCAAGGCAAAATATTGTTTTGGGAACAAAGTACAAGAATACTGACAGTAAAAAATGCGGTGTGGTGTTTTGATATTTGGTCCAAAGGTCACATATTTGGTTTAATTTTAATTCATCAATGCATTGGTTGTATACAGCATTTAACAAAAGATTCAAAATAGTTGACAGGCAAAATGGTTGACCTTGGAACCTTGTGCTCTGTACGACCCTAATGACCTCAAGATCATATTATTGAAAAGTTAAGGGTCATTCTCAGGAAACTTTGCCATTTATGCTAATGCTAACCTAAAAACTCATAATACATCACACAATATCATTACTGGGAAAAAAAGATAATCCACGACATATCTCTGTCAAACATGTTTTGTTACAACTTATTTCATTAAAAATGTTTTGGGGTTGATGTAGTAGGGTGAAGATCAGACCTTAGCGAATATCTTGAGTATATCTTGAGACCCAAAGTTTGGTCTGGTCTCTTTAGATAACTTGGGTCATACAGAGCACAATGTTCCAAGGTCAACCATTTACAACCAATGCATTGATGAATTAAAATTAAACCAAATGTGTGACCTTTGGACCATATCCTGAGTATAACATAAAAGTTTGGTGAGAGAGCACCCTACTGGTTAAAAGATGTAAATTAAAGTTACATTTGCTCATAATCTTTGTAACAATTGACATAGTATTATGTTGTCTTTTAAAGACAAATGAAGTTGCTTCACGACCAGTTTTCTGTCCTGTATTAACGTTTCCCATTGAAACAGGAAATTTAGGTGTGACATATCGAAGGGCCTGTTTTATGCTGTCACAGCCAAGGGCGATTTGGGGCGTGTTTCCATTCATCATAGTACTGAATATATACTGAGGGGGTTGTACTTGCTTGTTTTGAGATTTTGCGATTTCAGGTACGGCCTTAAAATCTAACTATATAGGGGAGAATGGTTTGACCTTAAAATCTGATGGTCTCGGTTATGGGCTTCATTTTAAGGCCTGTGCAGACCACTACTGTGGTTTGTGTTCTCACCTTTCCTGCACTCTGCTGATAAGCTGCTTTTATCTGTTGTCTCTGTGCATTGCTCCTCTTCGCCAGCACCTCCACAATAGTGGCTTCATCCACACCTTTATAAGGAAAAAAGATCAAAATCATTGTGCAGTTCATACCAATTCTAGTAATGCTAAAAAGCACTGTTATGTATCATGCTGTGTACCTATTTTATAAATGTACAGAGAATGCACATGTTTAATGATGCATAATCAGAGATGGATTATGGCAATACAGCTAAAAGCCTACATGTTCCATCACAGCTGTATATTGTGTGATCAGTATTTTATAAGGCACTGATTCTTGAGACAAGGGACAAAACATGTCCCACAATTTTACCTGACTTTAAAAATAGCAACATTTACACTTTAAAATGAACAAGAGAATTAAGTAAAATCTTCTTATAGTAAATGCAAATGCTCCATTTTATTTGATTTTCCCTTTATTTAATCTAAATTATGACATTTCATTTTTGCTCACTATCCAGGACATCCTGTTAAGCAGTACCATTTGAACTTAAATGTTTTTAAGTGAATATGCGTGTGTTGTTATTTAAGGAAGTAAAAGGGCTTGCCAGAGTTTGGTTAAGCTTAAGCCCTTAACCTCTATTAATTATAACTTGATTATTTACTAAAAGATAATTAAAAAGATGCCTAATAAGATGGAAATAAAGAGCTGAGGATAGTCATTCAACAGGGAGGGACTGAGAGTACACTGTAAACTTGAAGTGAATTACAATATTTTGCAACAATCTTTTGAAATTTTGATTTTATGTTACCCATTTTTGTAATTGTATCATTTATAGAGTATTTCATCAGTTTAGTATTTAGTATCAGTTTTTCAGAGTGAGAAAAATATCTTATACAAAAAAAATAAATAAAATAAAATAAAATCACAATAAATTAAATGTGTTGCTAAAAATTAAAGGTATACACAGTCATTTATTCCTCTGTAAAATAAATAAAAAAATTACAGAATTGATTAAGTGTATAGCTAAATCTTAAAGGTATACACAGTCATTTATTCTGCAGTAAAAAAAAAAAAAAAAAAAAAAATCACAGAATTAATTAAATGTGTTGCTAAAATTTAAAGGTATACACAGTAATTTATTCCGAGGTAAAATAAATAAAAAATTACAGAATGATTTAAACGTGTTGTTAAAATTTAAAGGTATACACAGTAATTTACTCCTCTGTAATATGAATAAAAAATTACAGAATTAATTAAACGTATTGCTAAAATGTAAAGGTATACACTAATTTATTCTGCAGTAAAAAAATAAAAATAAACAAATAAATAATAAATTACAGAATTGATTAAGTGTATAGCTAAATATTAAAGGTATACACAGTCCTTTAATCCGCAGTAAAAAATAAATAAAAATAATACAAAAAATAAAATAAAATAAAAAAAATTAAAAATCACAGAATTAATTAAATGTATTGCTAAAACTTAAAAGTATACACAGTAAATTATTCCACTGTAAAATAAATAAAAAAAATTAAAGAATGAATTAAACGTGTTGCTAAAATTTAAAGGTATACACAGTAATTTATTCCGCTGTAAAATAAATCAAAAATTACAGAATTAATTAAACGTATTGCTAAAATTTAAAGGTATACACAGTAATTTATTCCGCTGTAAAATAAATCAAAAATTACAGAATTAATTAAACGTATTGCTAAAATTTAAAGGTATACACAGTAATTTATTCCGCTGTAAAAAAAAAAAAAAAAAAAAATTAATAAATAAATTACAGAACTGATTAAGTGTATAGCTAAATCTTAAAGGTATACACAGTCCTTTAATCCACAGTAAAAAAAATAAAAAAATAAAAAAATAATAATAATAATAATAAATACAAAATAAATCACAGAATTAATTACATTTATTGCTAAAACTTTTTTTTTAGCAATAAATTACTTTTTTTTTTTATTAAAGCTAATAAAAGTAATTTATTAGAAAATGTATTAGTAAAATAAATAAATATATAACGCTCCTAAAGAAATGAATTGTAATTTTGAAACAGATGTAGGAAATCATGAGCACTCACATTAATGACATAAGTATCTGAAAACTATTGCATTTGAATGATTTTGCATCCATGCATAACAAAAATAATGTCATTTCCTGGAGGATGATGCTTAAGGGACTGTTTTTTGTCATTAAAAAGGTATTTGTTAGTTTAAATATATATATATATATATATATATATATATATATATATATATATATATATATATATATATATATATATATATATATATATTTATATATATATATATATATATATATATATATATATATATATATATATATATATATATATATATTAATATTACACAAAATATTGAGATAAAAGATAACTAATGAATATGATTTCGAACTTTTAAAATTTGTAATATTTTATACAGTATGTTAAGACATATATGATGGAGATATGAAAATATACTGCATTGTAGGATTGGCCTAACCCTAAAACCACCTGTTCCAAGACCAATTCAATTCTTTCTAAAGATTAAAATATATATTAATCTTAAAGGCATCGTTCACCCAAAAATTTAAATCTCACCCTCATGTCATATCAGATGTGTATGACTTACTTTCTTCTGCTGAACACAAACAAAGATTTTTAGAAGAATCTATGTAGGTTCATTCAATGCAAGCGAATGGTGACCAGACTTTTAAAGCTTAAAAAATCACATAAAGGCTGCATAAAAGTAATCCATAAGTAAAATTTTAAGTTCCTTAAATCTCCACTTTCACTTTCAGATTTACATTCTTTCACATTTGCGAAAGTGGAGATTTATAGTAAAAATGATAAATATTGATCGGTTTCTTACTCACACCTCTAATTTTGCTTCTAAAGATATGGATTAAACCACATATATGGATTACTTTTTATTTGGCCTTTATGTGATTTTTGGTGCTTCAAAAGATCTGGTTACCATTCACTTGCACTGTAAAAATCTTCATTTGTGTTCAGCAGAAGAAAGTCATACACATCTGGGAGGGCATGAGGGCGAATAAATGTTGAGAGAATTTTCATTTTGGGGTTAACTATCCCATAAAAAAAAGAATCAAGAGGTTGTACCAAAATGTAGGCTTATACAGTACCTCCTTTAGCCTGTTTTTTCTTAGTACACAAGAATCAGTGCCCTATAGCCTATGGCTCTCTGCCTTTCAACTATGACTTCATTCTAGGAACGTTTTCTAAGAATCTGCAGGGGCATGTCTTCCACACCATTCCTATATTATATTATAATAGCAGTTAAAAAAAAATACAACAACATATTGTATTATATCTAGCTGACAATGCACGGTTTTACACATACAACACATACAAGAAGTGTCTGTTTAATTTTGCATTTACTATGAAATCTCTACTTTGCCTTTGGTCTCAATGGCTTTCTTTAATTTTGCAGCATCGTCTTGGGCATTAAAGTTAGGATCAGCCTTGACTGTTCCAAAGTATGCCGTCTCAGCAGAACCACCTTTATTACCCTAACAGAACATAGGTTTTATTCAGGAGAATTCAAATGCAATAAACACTGAATGTCAGATAGGCATATGTATATTTGTTAGTTCTTACTTACCTTGGTGCTGTCATCTTTAATTATTTTATCAAGGAATTTCTGGAAGAATGCCATCTTGCTCCTTTGAAAATGCTCAAACAAGCTATAAAATGCATAAAGTTGGGCTTATAAGCTTTTTAAGCAAATATTGCCTAAATATTTAATAGATTTTATCTGATCATCAGTAACTTAAGCCGTTTTTGACAAACATCTCTATGCATTAAAGAGACTGTGCAGTAAAATGTGCTTACAAAAATATCTCACCTCTATCACTGTGAAGTATGAGATCTGGTCTAAAATTGGTCATTTTAGCAACAGAACCAGGTCTTTTATTTCTTAAACACACCCATTGGCAAGGCTGGGTGGAGGGGTTAGACCTGGTAGTTCTGGTTGTACCTGTCTGTATGACTTGTATGATCCATCCTTTGTGGAACTCACCTTCAATGGTAGCATACAGTAAATTGTTTTGTGCTTGCTAAACTAAACCTAATTTAAAATTAAACTTAAATATGAAATAATATAACGCTGTCACGTATTTGTGGACTTTTGTTCAAGTTTGTCTTTTATTTAGAAATGTAGCTTTAGGGTCTTGTCTCTGTTCCCTTGATTGCTCCCAGGTGTGTCTTGATTCATAGTCTTGTTATTTTGTTTATTAGTTCTGTTCTGTCATTGGTTGTCATGTCATCTTGTTACCCTTGTCTGTGTACTTCAGCCCTGTTTGCCTTTGTGCTTGCTCTTGCAAAGCAAAGGCAGCTACTGATTATATCATATTGATATATTGGCCAGACTAATTAAACAGCTGATATTTGGCAATTTTTTTTAAATAAATGAATGCATTAGAGCTGCTACCGATCCTATCATTCGATATATCGGCCAGACTGATTAAACAGCCGATATTTGGCCATTTATTTTTTAAATGAACACTTCAGGGCTGCTCCTGATTCTATCACATTGATATATCGGCAAGACTGATTAAACAGCAGATATTTGGCACTTTTGAGATTATTGCATCTGGGCTGCTACCAATTGTATCATACCGATATATCGTCCAGAGTAACTAAACAGCTGGTGTTTAGCCATTTTTAGATTATCTCATCTAGGCTGCTACAAATTAGAACATTTTAAATAAACGAATGCATTAGAGCTGCTACCGATTCTATCATATCGATATATCAGCCAGACTAATTAAACAGCCGATATTTGGCCATTTTTAGATTATCGTCTCTGGGCTGCTACCAATTATAACGTCTCGGTTACTGATGTAACCTCTGTTCCCTGATGGAAGGAACGAGTTATTGTGTCGATAAGTTGACACTAGGGGTCGCTTCTTGGGAGCCCAGACATCTCTGATCTTGAGAAAAGGCCAATGAAAATTGCCGTGTGGAATTTGCATGCCACTCCCCCGGACATACGGGTATAAAAGAAGTGACACTGCAAGCGCACATAAGGTATCGCACTGAGGATCCGAGTCAAAGACCCGGCCATTTCAGCGGTTGGTTCAGTGTTGTGGCAGGAGGGACACAATGTCTCGTTCCTTCCATCAGGGAACGGAGGTTACATCAGTAAACGAGACGTTCCCTATCTGTCACTCACTTGACGTTGTGTCGATGAGCTGACACAAGGGGTCCCAATGGAAAACACCATAAGAGCTGAACCGAGTTACGCAGACTGGCGGTGCGAGACAGGCAGACATCTGTGTGCCTCATAGCCAGCACAGCAAGCCGTCAGAAACTACCCCAACACACTGGCATGCAAAAAGCGGTCCCCTGCACCTTGGGGAATGACTAACTGCTCAGAAGTATAAGGACTGGCTGGCCCATGTCGATGTTTTTCGCATAGAGCCAAACGGCTGGGGGCCTTACACGCATCATGGGAAGGGGGTCTTACCCAGTTTCCTATTCTTTCAGGGGGAAAAGACCCTGCGGAGACCACACCTGCCCAGGAAGGGGGAGGTAAATGTGGCGAAATGCATCTCATGGGCCTCTTAGGTCACATGTGGGAAAATGGAGCGGTGGTAGATCCAGCCTCAAGGAGGGGGGAGTTGCTACAACACGGCAACCGGATGGCAGCTGGAACTGCCTAAGGGAGACGCGGGTCCACTCGTAAGGGGACCGTACCGTGGAAAATACACACAGGAGGATGTCCAGCAGGAGTCCTGACCTGTGGAGCTTCTAATCCAGTACAGGGTAGATTTGAGTACCCGCAGTGGATTGGGTCGACGAATTCCTCCGCTGAATTGCGGACCCACAGGGCTAGGGAGGAGTCATCCAGGGAGCCGAGTTATTGGGATCTCCTGGGAGAAAAAAGTGCAAGTGATCCACCTGGTCAGTCCGTGTTACCGAGTTCTACCGGCTCAGACCTGAGAAAACATGGGATGATACTGACTCAACCCGGAGATTGTAGAATCTTGCAAAGGTATTAGGTGTTGCCCAACCCACTGCTCTACATATGTCTGCCAGGGAGGTGCACCTGGCCAGTGCCCACGAGGACGAAACACTCCTTGTTGAGTGTGCTCGGACCTGCAAGGGGGGGTCACGGCCTGGCTGTGATAGGCCAATGAAATGGCATCCACGACCTAGTGGGAAAGCCTCTGTTTGGAGAAAGCGTTCCCTTTCTGCTGTCCGCTAAAGCAGACAAAGTGCTCAGAACATCTAAAGCTCTGCGTGCGGTCCAAGTAGGTACGCAAAGGCGTGGTAGGAACCTTGGGCACATAGCCCGGTCGTGGTCTTAGGATCACATATGTGTCTGCCGGACCGAATTCCAGGCAAGTGTCATTAACAGAGAACGCTCACAGGTCCCCGACCCTCTTGATGGAGGCAATCGCGATCAGCAGGGCAGTCTTAAGAGAGAGGGCCCTGAGTCCAACTGATTCTAGCGGATTGAAGGGAGGTCTCTGGAGGCCTGCGAGGACCTCTCCATGAAGATGTCAGCTCATCATGCACTTCCGGGAAAAACGGGACCGAGGGTTAGTAGTGTGTTAGTATTAGGTGACAGAACAGACAGAAAAACAAGAGGTTTGGGGGAAAAACTGAATAACTCTATGCCAGATTCTGTCATCTTATTTTCACACAATATAAATGGAAAAATGCAGCAACATTCAAAACCTGTTGATACCATATGGGTCTGATAAGTAGCAATGTCTCCATATAATGCTCAACTATTGCTTAGTTAGGGAATGACGCACACTTTTCAGATTTTTTATTTATTATAATAGACAACACAGTAAATATCATCAGCCGTTAAATAGACAACAATATCTTTGAAAATATTAGTTCAATTGTACAACAAATGTAATATTACAAAAAAGAGATATATTGTTCAAAATGAACACTTTTTGATAAGATATTAATGGAATGTGTTCAGAGTTAATGTGATGAACTACACTTGTGGTTAGTTACTCTACTAGGGCACCAGTGTGTACTTGACCTGAACATGTATTAAATATTAACTTTTGGACCATTTGGTTAAAAGTCATTTCAAAATGGCTTAGAAAAGTGAATTTAGTTCTGCCGGTCTAGCATCATTTGTTTGCACACTTGTTTGCTACTTGGATTGATATTTTGTTATCTAATACATTGAAATTATTTTTGGTGCCACAGTACAAATGGGCTGTACGATGCTTTTATCCAAAATACACTAATCTAACATCTTTCCCAACCTTAAAAAACTTTAGCAATTACATTTGAAATTTGCAATGCAAAAATGTATGATACATTTACATTTACATAAAGTATTTCCAGTTACAAAAAAAAAAATCATTTTAAATATTCTTTTGTCTAGAAAAACAACCACTGCCACTTTAATGCAGGATTACATACATTTATTTTAGAGATTGTAGATAGTCAGTGCACACATTATAGAATAGATCCATCATTACTGCCGTCTTGGGGGAGGCCCTTGGCCCCTGCCAGCCCCTGGTTGGCCAGGTAGAGGACCAGCTCCCCTTGGGCCTGGTGCACGAGTCACAGGCCCCCGGCCATTAGGATTGGGTGATGCGAGTGACACATCTTTCTGCAGACGCACACCATCTCCAGCTGTGCCTGGTTTCACTTTTGGAGATCTCCCACCCTGGTCAGGTTTTTTGTCTAAGGTGAAAATAGACAGATAGAAAATATGTACCAATAGCTTTTAGGTAAATTGTGCAAATGCATAAACTAAAGAGAAAAATTTACATAACTGACCCTTCTTAAACCTCCGGAACCTTGGTATTAGTATTCAGTAAGTAGTAAGCAAGTAATACATTTCAAACATAACCCTTGTCTGATAATATGAAGGGCAACAGTTGCTAACCTAGGATTGGACAGAAGAAAATGGCACCCAGAAATTACAATTATTTAATAATTTATTCACCCTCATTTCGTTGCAAACCTGTGGGACGATCTTTCTTACGCAGAACACAAAAAGGGACATTTTAATTAATATCCCTGTCCATCTTTTCAATACAATGGCGGTGGATAGTGACTCGCATTAAAGCTCACAAAAGTATCCCAAAAGTGTCATAAAAGTAGTCAATGGGACTCTTGCATCATATTCCAAGTCTTCTGAAGGTATACGCTAAGTTTTTCCTCAATTATTTTTTTTTAATTTTTATTTTTTTACAAATTTTGACATCAGTTGTGTGTTCATATGAGAGAGGAACTTGTAACACTAAAAATGCGACTGTGAATGGAGCCAGCCCTGGGGTGAGTAAATTATTATGCATTTTCATTTTTGGGTGAACTGCTCCTTTAAGACAGGCACCTGCGCTATTCTCCTGAGAGGAGAATTGAGAGCGATTGGGAAGTAGATCCTCCAGGTCCTTCATCACCTGGTTAGTGCTGTCTTTGTTATTTCGTCTGTTCTTCTCCTCATCTCTTGCCTAAAAATGTGTTTGCATTAGAAAATAACAATGACTAAGTAATTAAAGGAATATTCTGAGTTCAACACAAGTTAAGCTCAATCAACAGCATTTATGACATAATATTGATTACCACAAAAAAATATGTTTGACTCGTCCCTCCTTTAAAAAAAAAGTTACTGTCAGAGCCGTAGCCTAGCGAGCTGCACTGATGCAACTGATGCATTGTGGGTGACCTGATTTTGAATCTTGGCTTGTGAGGTCCTTTCCTATTCCTCTCCCCTGTCATTTCCTTTCTCCTCTCCACTAACTCGGTCATTAAAAAGCCTACAAAAGGCCAAAAAAAAAAAAAAAAAAAAATACAAAAATAAATAATCAATATTACAGTGAGGCACTTACAATGGAAGTGAATGGGACACATTTTTGGAGGGTTTAAACAAAGAAATGTGAAGCTTATAATTTTTTAAAAGCGCGTAAATGTATTCTTCTGTTTAAACTCATGTATTATTTGAGCTGTAAAGTTATTTAAATCATACATTTTACAATCATTTTAGGGTTTTTTTTGACATCGTCATGGCAACGAAGTTGTAATATTGGCCATAATTTTACACAGAAAAGGTTAGTAAGTAAAATCATGATAACAATGTTTTGTGGCTATACTTTTGAAAGTGTGAGAATTTTAATGTTTGCGAATTGGCCCCATTCACTTCCATATTAACTGCCTCACTGTAACCCAGATTTTTGCTTTTTTTAAGAAAAGGAGGGGCGAGCCAAAATACATTTTTGTGGTAATCAACATTATGCCACAAATGTTGTCAATTGAGCTTAACTTGTATTGAACCCGGATTATTACTTTAAATAAATATCTCCCATAATAAATCTTGGCAAGCATTGCTGTGCATCTTGTGCAACATAGAGACCACTGACCATCTGCATCTTCTTTTTTAGCTCATTGTTGGAGTTCTTGTAGGCCTCTGACACTGCATTCAGGTAGTATATGGCCAGGCTGTAAGAAACCCATGCTAAAAATTCATTATCAAATGTATTTAACTGGTTACAAATCAGCTGACGTCCTTTTTAAGTGGTAATGAATTTACAATAATTCACTCACACCATGAGCAGCACTGCAGCTATAATAAGCCCAGGGTTTGCTACGTAGCCTAAGAGCGTCCCCATGAATGCTGGTAAATCCAAATCAATGGTTTCCATGACGACGTCAATCATTTTTTCCTTGCCACTGTGGTAACAAGGAACAAATAAATTAGTTTGTTCACATTTAACTGTGTGTGTGCAGGATTGTTGACCGGTGGAACAACTGGGAATTTTTCTTTCTTTTGATTTTGGGGTGAAATATGACCGTTATTTGGCTATGTGTCACCTCAAAATTCTGTACATAAAAGCTGAATATGCCAGCTCTGACACACCTCATCCAATAGTAGCAGAGACGGCCAAACTATAAAGCATCTCATTATTCACTCACCCTCATGCTATCTAAGATGTGTTTGACTTTCTTACTTCTGCGGAACACAAACCAAGATTTTTAGAAGAATATTTCAGTGAAAGGTGGCCAAAAGCTCAGAAAATCACAAAAAAGCAGCATAAAAGTAATGTATATGACTCCAGTGGTAAAATACATGTCTACAGAAGCGATGTGATAGGTATGTGAGAGAAACAGTCTTCTTTTTAGTCTAAATATAGAAACAGAATAATATTCAAGTCATTTTGTACGCTAAATCTCCACTTTCACTTCTGAAAGTGAAAGTGAACGTGGAGATTTAGAGTAAAAATTACTTAAATAATGTTCTGTTTCTCACCCACACTTATCATATTGCATCTGAATACATGCATTAAAAACTGGAGTCATATTACTTTTATCTCTCCTTTATGTGATTTTTGTAGCTAAATTCTGGTTATCATTCAATTGCACTGTACCTACTGAGCTGAAATATTCTTCTGAAACAATTGTTATGTTCTGCTGTAGAAAGTAAGTCATGCACATCTCGCATGGCACGAGGGTGATTAAATTATAAGAGAATTTTCCTTTTTGGGCGAACTATTCCTTTAAATGTGTTTGCTTGAGCTCATCACCTGAAGGGTCCACAGTCAAAGGAAGGAGGTAAAGACATGATGGTGTAAACCACAGGCAGGAGACTCAGGAAGAGGATGAGTAGTAACAGGCCCATGTAGAAATTATTGGATTTGGAAGCTTTAAAGACTCTCTCATGAGGGACATTACAGGCCATTACAGCCCAGCACTGGTAGTACATGGAGGACAGGAGACGCAGAACATTGATGCCCACCAGACCAGGAGCGTAGAATGCCCCCATCCTGACAAACAAAGATAAATAGCAGGATATCTAGAGGTACAGTACATTATGGTGGCTAATTCTACATTTTGGTATACAGGAATCCAATGTCAAGTTAATGTTAATTAAGATGCTTTTTGTAAGGAGTTACATTTCAACTAAAAAAAGGGAAGTCACCTCAAAATAAAAAGCTATAAAATTCTTTACTACTGTCCTGTTTTAAAACTAAGTGTGCAGCCTCACTTTCTACTGTCTACCTAGGTAGCTAGCTACCTTCTAAGGCGGTATCCTAACTGAAATCGAACCTCATTATGTGACAGATTTGAAACTATTCATAGGCAGTAACTCTTGTTAGTGGCCAAAAAAAGGTTACCTCACATGAAGTGAGACCCGATTAGTGCTCAAAGTTGACTAATAGAGTCTGACATTAGCATGTTGCTAAGCTAATAATGTGTTATTAGTGTAATTTCCTGTTGACTACAGAAAATGTGTATGATTTTAACTGTGCGTCAACACAGAATAATTG
This sequence comes from Moxostoma hubbsi, assembly GCA_032164185.1. NCBI lineage: Eukaryota > Metazoa > Chordata > Actinopteri > Cypriniformes > Catostomidae > Moxostoma > Moxostoma hubbsi. The sequence continues at coordinate 14,964,204 of JAVLUX010000044.1, forward strand.
ACTTCCCTTTCTCAGTGAGACCATTGCTAATCATTTTGATGTAGTTATTTTGTTGTTTGTGTTTTTAATCCTACCAGATCATTCCTTGGTTGAAAACCAAACCGAGCACATTGCCGCTTATGTCAAATTCACCATAGGAAGGCTGGGAATGAAAGAGGTTGTTAGTTATGAAAGCCTGAAATGGCTCTGATTGGCTACATACCAGTTGAAGTCAGAATTTTACATACACTTATGTTGAAGTCATTAAAAATGTTTAACTACTCCACAGATTTAATAATACCAAACTATATATAGTTTTGGCTAGTCGTTTAGGACATCTACTTTGTGCATGACACAAGTTATTTTTCCAACAATTGTTTACAGACAGATTGTTTCACTTTTAATTGACTAAATCACAATTCCAGTGATTTAGTCAATTAATTTAGTATAAGTTTACATACACTAAGTTAACTGTGCCTTTAAGCAGCTTGGAAAATTCCAGAAAATGATGTCAAGCCTTTAGACAATTACCCAATTAGCTTCTGATAGGAGTTGTACTGAATTGGAGGTGTACCTGTTGATGTATTTTAAGGCCTAACTTCAAACTCGTTGCCTCTTTGCTTGACATCATGGGAAAATCTAAATAAATGATTTGAAATGAAAAATTGTGGGCCTCCACAAGTCTGGCTCATACTTCAAATGCCTGAAGGTACCACGTTCATCTGTACGAACAATAGTATGCAAGTATAATTGGGACCACACAGCCATCATTCCACTCAGGAAGGAGGCACATTCTGTCTCCTAGAGATGAACGTAGTTTGGTTGGAAATGTGCAACTCAATCCCAGAACAACAACAAAGAACCTTGTGAAGATGCTGGAGGAAACAGCTAGACAAGTATCTATATCCACAGCAAATTTAGTCCTAAATCAACATAACCTGAAAGGCTTCTCAGCAAGGAAAATGCCAATGCTCCAAAACCGCCATAAAAAAGTTTGCAAGTGCACATGGGGACAAATATCTTACTTTTTGGAGAAATGTCCTCTGGTCTAAAGAAACAAAATGTAACTGTTTGGATATAATGAGTTATGTTTGGAGGAAAAAGGGTGAGGCTTGCAAGCTGAGAACTCCCAACTGTGATGCATGGGGTTGGCAGCATCATGTTGTGGAGGTGATTTGCTGCAGGAGGGACTGGTCCACTTCACAAAATAGATGGCATCATGAGGAAGGAAAATTATGTGGATATATTGAAGCAAGATCTCAAGACGTCAGCCAGGAAAAGCTAGATCACAAATGGGTCTTCCAAATGGACAATGACCCCAAGCATACCTCCAAAGTTCTGGCCAGGGACGTCGTTAGGCCTATTTTAGGGGGGCTGAAGCTACCCCAAAATGTTCCTAAGCCCCCCTAAATGATAATAAGAACAACAATAACAATTCGATTTATCAATAACCATATCCTCGTTCATATTTAGAATTAGACGCAACAAATGATATATATAATCCAGCTACAAAAAATAGCCGAAAAGTCGGAAGTTGGACAGAAGTACAAAGAGTCGTTGTGCTGTCAAGATGATGCACCGCAGCGTCTCGTTGCATTGGTGTGAACTGTGGCAGCTTTCAGAGCGCTGCAGGATTCATTTTGTCTCGTCTTTTCTCTAGTTTGGTCTTAAATTGAACTCGCTATGCACCCTCCCGCCCACACACACCGATACACACGCTAATGGTGAAAGTGTCGTGATACAGAGTGAAATTGTAAGTTGTTTTTAATTACCTGCTTACCTTTAGCTACGTTTTCTTGAGGTAAAGGAAAGGGGATATTTTGGTTTGCTATGTAAAACTGTAGTCTAGCTAGAGTGAACAAGCAAAATACAAGAAATGGTGAACTTAAGCTAATCACAACTCTTTATTCTTTGCCAATAATATAACCTATCTCTATAATAGGCATATAAAACAATATCAATCCCCATAGAATGTTGTTGTCACTGAAAACTAAATGTCATAGGGTCCCTGTTAATGCTATTACCGTTGTATCCTTCAATTCATTGAGCAGATAAGATGGATATTCGAAGATATTTTAGCAGAGACAGAAAGAGAAGCAGCCGCAGGAGATTGGCAGGCCAGTTGATTCTGAGGGAGCCGGTATGATTGAGGTCAGTAATGGTCTATAGGTCTAAGGATTGTTTTGTTTTCTTCTAACAATAAGCATTTGTTGGCAGGTCTAGGCACTATGCATAACCTAAACTAAATTATTATATTTATTATATATGCTAGCTATACCAATTTAACTTTCTGCATTCATTGGCTGTGATAAATTAAATAAATACATAGATGTTACCTAAATGTAGGCTAAAGATGAGCAAATGCCCACAGATACACATGTGAAACTAAAATGAAAGCAACCCTTTTTGATGCTTCCAGCAATGAAGTAGACAATAAACATAAAGTAACGGTTGACTGGTTTTGAAAATAATTTCATTCTTAATTTTCCTTTATTTGAATGCTGCCTTTTTGTTGATTTATATCATACATTGTATACATCATTTGGCAGAATAAATCATCTTTAATTGAGAAACGCTCAAACCTGTGTTGTCAAATTACACTATGACCTTAAAATTCTGGTTCTTGGGTTAAACTGTATGCAAGGCAAACTACACAGCGAAATTACACACTGATTGAACCAATCCACAGCGCAGTTACAGTAATTAGAGTAATTAAATAGCATTCTGTGGACAACTTATCTTATATAGAGAGGAATTAGATGTAGTATGCTATTACTTTATCATACATACATGAGCAGACAGATAGCATTTAAGTCATTGCTTATAGAATAACTCATCAGGAGCAAAGTCTGGCCTAAGTAAATTCCCCCATGCAGCTTTGATGTGTCTAAAAGCAACATTACAGTAACTTGTCTTTGAGTAGAAATGGAAGAAGAGGATATGTCACGTTTTACTTGTTAACGTCTTGGTTTCTTGACTGGTTGTTGACATAAGTGTAGCTCTAGATGTGAGTGCAAAGATTTTGCAAAAGCAAGTTACAAATACCCTGGGGGCTAAGCCCCCCCTGTCTTCCAATCCTAGTGACGTCCCTGGTTCTGGCAAAATGGCTTCAGGACATCAAAGTCAAGGTATTGGAGTGGCCATCACAAAGCCCTGACCTCAATCCGATAGAAAATTTGTGGGCAGAACAGAAAAAGTGTGTGCGAGCAAGGAGGTCTACAAACCTGACTCAGTTACACCAGTTCTGTCTGGAGGAATGGGCCGAAAATCCAGCAACTTATTGTGAGAAGCTAGTGGAAGGCTACCCAAAACATTTGACCCAAGTTAAACAATTGAAAGGCAATGTTACCACATACTAACTAATTGTATGTGATCTTCTGACCCACTGGGAATGTGATGAAATAAATAAAAGCTGAAATAAATAATTCTCTTTACTATTATTCTGACATTTCACATTCTTAAAAACAAAGTAGTGATCCCAACTGACCTAAGACAGGGAAAGTTTTCTACGATTGAATGGTTTAAAGTTTTAATGAGTTTAATTGTATTTGGCTAAGGTGTATGTAATTTTCTGACTTCAGCTGTATACTGTATGGATTGTGATGAGACTTACCCAGCCAGCCTCCAGGTCCCAGCACCAGCAGTAATTCAGGAAACGCACAATCAGCGCTCTAAAGAAGTCACCAATCAGGATGGTCAGATACGTCACCTGTATATCTGATATGGTCAGCTTCACAAACTCCTGTTAGAGAAATGGTAATTAGAGGTAAATGGTTTGCTTACATCAACTAATATGAATCAAATGTGAGCTGCAGCAAAGGTGAAGATTATCAGTGAATAACAACTTTTCTGTCTATTCATCGGTTTATCGAATGGCTTCGGAACACTTTTAATATAATGCACAAGTCATATGGATTAAATTTGTGGCGCTTTTATAATGCTTTCCATGACATTTTTGACCAGAGCCCTTGTTAATTTCTGACCCTGCATCAAAGAGTAAGAACTGAATTTCTTTGGCTTCTGTTGGCTTTACAGATTAGAATAGTATGTGAAGAGTATGTGACACTTTACTAGTCCCACTGTGGTCTCCCAGCACGGGCCTCTGATGACATCAGAAGGGTCCATAGGAGGTGGAGTGCCTGTGTAATTTGGATTATTGGCAGTGAAGTTGGCATAATATTCCTTTATGAACCACAGGCTGGCATTCTTTATGGAATCCTCTTCTTCAAGCTTTATTAGAAACAAAGGTTTTTATTCATTATATTGCATATTTTATCTTAAAAAGCGATGATTTACTGTCATCATAAGGGTTCTTACTTTAGCATTGACCTCATCGAACAGAGCCAGCAGGAATGTGTAGAGGTTTCCAAGGAAGAGAGCAAATATACGTCCCAGCTGCCACTTGAGAGCGATACGAGGATGGTATTCCTCCAACTCAGCGATGGTCTCAAAGAGCATCGGACCCACAAGACCCAACAGAGACATGATGATCTCAAGCTGAGGTACAGGGTTTTTACATAATTAGCTGGGCTTTTACACATATTGTAATATTTCTATTTCTGTAAATGCAAAGGTTATTATGCATACTGTTTAAAAATGCAATTTACACAAACATATCTTTCAGAGTCAGTCATTTAGTTTTTTTTTTTGTTTCTGGGGATTAAAGTACAATATAAACAATGTTTAGGTGGTGTAACTGTCCAGTGATTGTAAAACAAGGGGGGGAAAGTCTCATTAAAAGGCAAACATTGTTGGAAAAAGTAAAATACTTTGGAATAATCTTGACTTATTGTTTCTAACAACTATAGACAAATCTCAAATCTCCCTGTCATAGGAAAGATCATTGAAAAGGTTGTTTTCAATCAGCTGAACAAATTCTTAAACTCGAATGGCATGGACAATTTTCAGTCTTGTCTCTGACCTCATCCCAGCACAGAGACAACGTTCATAAAGAAACTAAATGATATTCGTCTAAATACTGAATTAGGCAAAATAAAAGTGCTGGTATTACTAGATCTCACTGCTGCTTTTGACACTGTTGACCACAACATACTCCTAGACAGACTGGAAAAATGGGTAGGGCTCTCTGGGACGGTCCTCAGCTGGTTCAGGTTGTATCTAGGTTACTATGTGAACATAGGCAACTATCAATTTAAGTGGACTTCCAAGACGTGTGGCGTCCCACAAGGCTCTCTTTTTTAACCTGTATATGCTTTCAGTAGGCCAAATTCTGAAAGAACGAAATTGAGTAACATAACTATACAGACGACACCCAGATCTATATAGTCCCCTCGCCAAATGACTACAGTACAACCCCAGTTATTTCGCCAGTGCATTCATGAAATTAACAGTTGGATGTGCCAAAACTTCCTACAGTTAGATAATGACAAGACAGAGGTCATTGTATTTGGCAACAAAGGTGAAATTCCCTTTGACTCCAGGGGTCTAAAAAATCAAGTCAGGAATCTTGGTGTCATTTTGGAGACAGAACCGTCATATCAAAGCAATAACTAAATCAGCCTAACATCTCAAAAATATAGCAAAAATGTGTCATATCCAGTCAGTAGAAACTTGTTCATGCATTCATCACTATAGTGTTAACTACTGCAATGGACTCCTCACCGGCCTTCCTAAAAAGACCATTAGACAGCTGCAGCTCATTCAAAATGCTTCTCACCAGAATCAAAAAATCTGAGCATATAACTCCAGTAGGGGTGTAAAAAACATATTATATTGTATGCAACAACAATAACTATACAATACCATATATATCGTATGATACATAAACCAATCAATGCAATACTGAGAGCAGTGGAACAGTCTCCTCCGGCAAGAGGAGGCACTGAGGTCTCACAGGAAAACAGAGAAACACACTTCTAGTACATAGTGTCGGTGAGAAGATCGATGGCAAACGGCAAGTAGATTGAACAGTAGCGATACAGCTTGTCGAATTTGCCAAACAACAGTGTCATGTCCCGGTGCTAAAGTACATCAAACAATGTTGTTTTATTTACACCGACATCACCATGCAAATAGGTGGGTTTGTGAGGCAGAAACAGCAGCAGTAAGTTTAACAGCCGCCTCTTCCAGCGAACACTGAGCGTGTCATGTACAGCAAGACACTCGTAAGTTATGAGTCATAACTATCAAAAAACAGCTTTTTCAAAAAACCAACAATGTAAGAAACCTGCGATTACATGAGACTTGTAATTATCAGTTTTGAGAACACTTGTGCACATGTTATAAGCCGTTAATAATGGTGGTAAAGTTTACATCTAAGTGAAACAGGGGGAAGAGGGCAGAAATAATTATGTGTGCCGATCGATTTTTGCTTAAGCAGCTAAATAAAATTGGATTGGATTAATATATCGTAAAACCAGAGGTCAGGTTCCGCTCGAGTTGTTTTTTTTTTCGCCACTAAATTACAATGAAAGGTTATCCTAGCTACTGTCACTTTAGCTTGTTCACAGGGGGCTTTCAAACAACAAGGCCTGATTTTCTATAAAGCTGCTTTGAAACTATGTGAAAAGTGGAACAATTGTGGGTGCTCGTATGGTGAGGCTATACATCGTGTCGTATCATGAAATTTGTGTGTCATTACATGCCTATACTTCAGTCATGATGTCTTTACACTGGTGTCCAGTTACATTTAGCATTTATTTTAAAGTACTATTACTAGTTTATAAATCACTTAATGGCCTAGGACCTAAATAAATTGCAGATATGCTTGTTGAAAATAAACCTACAGACCTCTCAGATCGTTAGGATTATGTCAGTTAGAAATACTGACATCTGGTGTTCAAAAAATTAAGCACAACAAGTAAGTCGCTGTGGCCAAGTAGGCATAGTTGCAGGCCAGAGATGTCCAAAAGTGGGTTGTGCCTACTCCAAAAGGAGGCACCACTTCCACACACGGTTAGGGTTAGGGAAAGGGTTAGGTTAGGGGCTCCCTATGTCTTTGCTGGCGGTTTGGAGCTCCTGCCCCTTTTTGGCGCTCTGCCTGCAGCTTTATCTTTCTCACTGTGGCTAATGTATTATTAACACTATTATGTTGTTTTCGTTTTTTGTTATCTAAAGTAAGTGTATATAAATAAATATGAAATAACCTAGTGAATACTTAATGGCTTCAGATATGACTTAAGGAGTCACTATGTTCTGTTAAGAAATAAAAACAATGTCTGGGATTAAATCAATAACTGATTATTAACACTTAATTGTGATCTTGAGTGATAAACTATGTACAAAATGTGCTTGCGTACTGAACTTACTAATTCCGTTTTTTATTTATTTAATCTTTTGTTATTAACAATTTGTATTGATTCCTTTCATAATATAAATACACATAACAAAAAATACAGAATCAAAATATATGCATTAAGCCCCTCCCCCCGAACATTCCCATTTTCCCAGCCTTCTATAAATTACCTCCACGAATGCCGCCACCCCGCCCATATCTCCTGAAATGAGGGTGCTTCAGCCGACTTCCATCTCCTGAGAATGATCCTTCTGCCGATCATAACTAGATCAATGTCTATCCCCTATATTAATGACCACCCCACCCCAAGATATGGAGTCTGGGGCAAAATGAAAATTGAGTGTCCAAAATGTCACACATAAAGCTCTGAACCCTCAACCAAAATTCTTGGATCTTAACACACCACCAAAAAACATGGGTCAAGAGGGGGATCTCTCCAGAGATGTTCAATCGGGTCCAAGTCTGGGCTCTGGCTGGGCCACTCAAGGACATTCACAGAGTTGTCCCATAGCCACTCCTTTGTTATCTTGGCTGTGTGCTTAGTGTCGTTGTCCTGTTGGAAGATGAACCTTTGCCCCTGTCTGTGGTTCAGAGTGCTCTGGAGCAGGTTTTCATCAAGGATGTCTCTGTACATTGCTGCAGTCATCTTTCCCTCGATCCTGACTAGTCTCCCAGTTCCTGATGCTGAAAAACATCCCCACAGCATGATGCTGCCACCACCTTGCTTCACTGTAGGGATGAGCGGTGCCTGGTTTTCAGACATGACGCTTGCCATTCAGGCCAAAGAGTTCAATCTTTGTTTCATCAGACCAGAGAATTTTGTTACTCATGGTCTGAGAGTCCTACAGGTGCCTTTTGGCAAACTTCAGGTTGGCTGTCATGTGCCTTTTATTGAGGAGTGGCTTCCGTCTGGCCACTCTACCATACAGGCCTGATAGGTGGAGTGCTGCAGAGATGGTTGTTCTTCTGGAAGGTTCTCCTCTCTCCCCTGAGAAACGCTGGAGCTCTGTCAGAGTGACCATCGGGTTCTTGGTCACCTCCCTGACTAAGGCTCTTCTCCCCCGATTGCTCAGTTGGCCGGGCGGCCAGCTCAAGGGAGAGTTCTGGTGGTGCCAACTTCTTCCATTTATGGATGATGGAGACCATTGTGCTCATTGGGACCTTAAATGCTGCAGAATTTTTTCTGTACCCTTCCCCAGATCTGTGCCTCGATACAATCCTGCCTCGGAGGTCTACAGACAATTCCTTGGACTTCATGGCTCTGTTTGTGCTCTGACATGCACTGTTAACTGTGGGACCTTATATAGACAGGTGTGTGTGCCTTTCCAAATCATGTCCAATCAACTGAATTTACCACAGGTGGACTCCAATCAAGTTGTAGAAACATCTCAAGGATTATCAGTGGAAACAGGATGCACCTAAGCTCAATTTTGAGTGTCATGGCAAAGGCTGTGAATACTTATGTACATGTGATTCTTTTGTTTTTGATTTTTAATAAATTTGCAAAGATTTCAAACAAACTTCTTTCACGTTGTCATTATGCAGTATTGTTTGTAGAATTTTTAGGAAAATAATGAATTTAATCCATTTTGGAATAAGGCTGTAACATAACAAAATGTGGAAAAAGTGAATCGCTGTGAATACTTTCTGGATGCACTGTAACTTATTGAAATGTAATCTGGGATGTTTACCATCCCAAATTAAGTACTTTGCTATGCTATTAAATTGCTTAAATTAAGAGAGAGGGACATCTACAGGGAGAGATTGTAGCAGGTAGTTGAATTTTGGAATACAATTCCTTTTAATAACGTTAACCTTCCCAATCATAAATAAATGTAATGAAACCAACCTGCCCACGTCGCTCGAAAAACTTTTTATTAAAGGGTCAAATTTAATTCTAAATTAATCACACAAATTTGTTTGAATAAAATGTCAAAATACTTAATGCCCTATTTGGGCAACTGGAAGGCACCCAGCTGAAAAGTTGTTACTGGGCAGTATGCTGTCAAAGCCTAACTTTTGGATTTAGACCAATTGAATCTGTATCCTGAGAATTTAGAAAAGGAATGAATAATTCTGTGGAGGCAAAGCATAGATTTAGTGGGGTCGGAGACATATTATAAAATATCATCTGCGTAAAGCAAAAGTTTATTCACCAGACCTCCCACCACCACTGAAGAAAAATCATCCTCCTTTCTTATCATGACTGCTAATGGTTCCAGGGCAAGACAGAACAATAATGGGGAAAGAGTGCAACCCTGCCGGGTGCCCCTATCCAGAGTAAAATAATCTGAAATTAATAAAATTTGTTTATACCACTGCTACCAGGTGTCTATAAAGTAACTTAATTCATCCATTAACAGTATTCCCGCACTGTATATTTCCAAAATCTTAATAGATAATCCCATTCTACCATATCAAACACCTTTTTGGCATCAAGTGAGATGGCAGCGACCGGAGTCTGATCATTCACCACTGACCACATGATATTGATGAAATGCCTAATGTTATCAGAAGAGCTGTGACCCTGAATAAACTCCACCTGATCTATATGTATAAGAGATGTCATAACTTTACTTAATCGGTTAGCCAAAATGAGCATTATTAATATCAATGGCTGAGGCGTTGTCCCCCAACTCAAAGTATGACTGTCTTGCCTTAAATATCCAAAACTCCACATTCCAAAACAAATTAGTATTATATCTGTATTTCAATTGGGTCAATTCTCTGAGGCCATCAGACGACATTCTGCGCTTCAGCCCTGCCTCTGCACTTTTAATATTCCCTTCCAACTCCAGTTCTCGTGCTTTGGATTTTTCAGTGAATGAGGCATACTGTATGATCCGACCCCTAAGAACCACCTTAAGTGCCTCCCAAGCCACACCCACAGAGGATACTGAAGACCAGTTAGTCTCCATATAAACATTAATTTCAGCCTTTAACATTTGTTGGAATTCAAGATTTTGCAACATGGATACATTAAAGCGCCAACTATATGATTTATTTTTCTCTTTATGTTGCAACACCTCTAAACTCACCAGGGTGTGACCTGGGACTAAGATGTTTCCAATTGAACAATCAACAGATGAAATGAGGGACTTAGATATTTAAAAAAATCTATTCTAGAATAAATCTTATGGACTGATGTAAAAAATGCGTAGTTCCTACTTGATGGGTTCAAAAGTCTACAAATATCTTTAAGACCAAGATTTTTACACATCCTGTGAAGCATCAATGTTGCTCATTGGGGCTTACATGCATTTGCTTCACTTTGATCAAGGACTGAGTCCATCAATAGATTAAAGTCTCCTCCCAATATTATATCATGAGGGGTGCCAGCAGCTTGCAACATCCCTTCAAGATGTATAAAAAAGCCCTGATCATCAATGTTAGGTGTGTTAATATTATCCAAAAGAAACTTTGCCCATGAATTTCTGCTAAAAAAAATAATGACTCTTCCTATATTATCTTTAATCTGTTTGAGATGTTTGAATTCTAGATGCTTTTTTTCAAGTTTTTTCTTGAAATTTCTTGAAGAATACAAATAATATTTCTTATGTTTAAGAAGAGATCTACTCATATTAACATTTGACATTTAAAAAATAGATTGTGTGTCAAAAATTTCATTATAAAGACCAACATTCCAACATTAGTGCAACAATCAAACCCCAAACATCCCCCCGAACCAAACAAACAGAAAATGAACCCCTTGCATGAAAGTGCAAACTGGCATCCATCCCTCTAAACTCAAACAGTCTATGTACGACAAATTTACCATTGGATTGCTCAAGTCAGGTATTTCTATAAAAATTTTAGGAGACAGAATTACACAACAAAATATAATTTATAAAGTAAACTCCAGCCAATAGGCGTAATAAACATAAAGAATGTGTAGATTCATCCACATAACTGTCCCGAAGTTGTGCTCCTCCACAAAAAAAAACTCCAGCTGCTAGACGGAACAGCCCAAAAAGAAACAAGAAAGCCTTTCCTTGGACAGTCAAGTGAATGTTCAGTGAGTCAGTCCACTTGGGTGTAACGTGAGTGCTACAAAATAACTTACTCACTCCATTGACTTTATGAAGGACATCACTTGCTGTGGACATGTAAATATTTTACGGCCTTCCTTTGATGTTTCTTGCATTGCTTGGATCAATCATGTTTCTCTCTTGTCGAATTCACAAAATCTGGGAACAAGAAGATGCTGTGGTTCTTCCAGGAAAGCCTTTACTCCTCACCTGGTGTAACAAAAGATCTTTATCGGATGATCTCAGAAATTTGGCCAAAATTGATCTGGGCCTCTCCCCCTCAGCGGATTGCCAAGCCGGAACCCTGTGAGCTTGCTCGATTTCCAGTTTATGGCCTGTTATGTCAAGAAGACTCAGAAAGAGTCCATCCAGTAATTTCACCATATCCCGACCTTCTTCATCCTCAGGAATTCCAACACTTCCGACATTATTCCGCAAGTTACGGTTCTCCAAGTCCTCCAACTTCTCCCAGACTCGTTCCAAATCCACCTTGGTCACTAGCGGATTAGCAGCTAATCCCCTCTCCAATGACTTCAGATAATCTATCTGTTTCTCTACATCCCCCACTCTTGTAACCACCTCAGTGAATTTTGTCTCCATGGCAGTGATCGATTGACGTATTACAGCAAGATCCTCCAAGTCAGCAATGACCTTCATCAGCATTGCTGACCATTTCCTTCCAAAATGGCAGAATTTCCCTCATTTCCCTGGCCAAATCGCCTCCTGGGGGCATCATCTTGAGCACATACTGTAAGTGTCTTTTAATGTCTCCTGAGCCTGAATTTTTTTTAGAGATTCGAGTCTCACTGGTTTATGACATAAAAAGTATTAAAACTAGCAAAGTGTGCAGAGCTCACCGTTTACATGTCCGAACCTCACATGGCGTCACGTGACCTCTCCTTATTTATTTAATCTTTAATTTTCTGGATTAAACAGCTGTGTATGAAATGTTTCTGCCATTTCTAGTCTTGATCTAAAAAAAATTCCAGTGCAATGAAACATTCTCGTTGCTCACTATGTTCCCTTACTGGAAACATTGTCCCATTCAGAAGTGATCATGCCTATGCCCTATGCTCTATTCCCTTTAAAGTCAATTGCCCTCCAATGTGAGAGCTTCAGCTGGCTGAAAGGTAATAATGGTCAGAACTCACTTTTGAAGTGATTCTTATTCGAAATTATGTTTGGAATGCATTGATTGTGCTCCCTTTGAAGTGCCTTTCGAAGGCATGATCAGCACCAGTTAGAACACAGCCAGATGTGGTGAACAGTTTTAGGGTGAGTTCTCGTTCTAGAAAGCATTTGATTTGACAAGGTTTCTCAACATCTATGTGACCTCATTGATGTTCCTGAGACATTTTATCCTGTAGACAGAGACAGCAGCGTATGTTGCTAAATGCTTAAATCTACTGAAAACTGTTTTGTCAATGTTTAGAACTACACTAGCATATTGATATATTAAATATTAAAGCTAATTGATATGGACTAAAAGCAGAAAAAGTGTTATTTTGATTTCCAGGGGTCTTTAAGGGGCGGCACAGTGGCTCAGTGGGTAGCACTGTTGCCTCAGCAAGAAGGTTCAAGTCCCCGCTCACCCAGGGCCTTTCTGCGTGGAGTTTGCATGTTCTCTCCGTGTTTGAGTGGGTTTCCTCCGGGTGCTCCAGTTTCCCCCACAGTCCAAAAACATACAGGTCAAGTGATTTAGAAACTCTAAATTGCCCATAGGTGAGAGTGAGAGTGTGAATGTATTTGTCTGTGTGTGTTAGCCCTGTGATGGTCTGGCCGCCTGTCCAGGGTGTTTCCCTGTCTTCACCCCGAGACAGCTGGGATAGACTCCAGCACTACCCACGACCCTACATACAACAATTGGCTATAGAAGATGGATGGATGGAAGGGGTATTTAAAAGTAATGTTACTTTACTATGCTACAGTGATCGTATAACACATAGCACCTTTTTTATAGTGACACAACTATCAGTGCTGTAAGGCATGATGTTGAATGTGGTACTGTGTTAATATTTACCTCATTCTTCTCATACCATGAGAGGTTATCCATGTTGGCAAACTCTTGGGAGCGTTTGACAACAAAGTAGATGAGATAACCACTTCCTCCCAGAGTGCAGGTGATAAGGAAGTTGGCAAGGACCCGTAAGAACCTCCTGAGATGAATGTTCTCATCCTTTTGGTTCTCCTGCTCATCCACTATGGATTCCTGCAGAAAGCATTAGAGCTTCTAGATTGAAAACTCATGCATGACCATTCTGAATATAGAAGAATATATATATAGGGAGCCACAAAGCATATTTATGTAAACTGTAACAATTCATCTGGCAGAAATGTGGTCTTATAAAGAGTTGACCTCCTCATTTCTCTGAAAGGACATCCAGACCATAAAATATAAATTGTACTGGTTACAACACACATATACACAAACCTTCCACCAGCACACATCCACACATATCCATCCACTTGCACACATCCACACAAGCACATACTTTGAAGCTGGTGGTGATGGAGGCGTATTTATTGTCGGCTGTCTCAGCATTCCCAATAAGGTAATCCCAACTGGTGAACATCTTCCAGGCAAAGGTGAACTCATTGTCCTCTCCATCCCCTCCCCCCACATCTGCGTTTTTAGCCATCCTAACAGCGAGAGTGGACTTTATTCAATTTTGTAGAGAATCCATTCTCGCCGGCAGGATAACAGAAGCGCAATTTCCAGTTGCAGTCAACATACAAACAATCGTGTTGATATTCCTACTGGGTTACTGGGTGCTTTGGATGCACTTTCATATTGTTAGGATAACTGGAGAGATGGTTTAGTCTTTAAAGGTGAAGTGTGTAATTTTTTTTAAATTCTAAAACACATCCTATTTGAAAATATTTGTAAAACTTATCCAAAAGTTCTAAAAAATTGTATCCCATTTTTTTCCCCGCTGCAGTGCATTAATAATGTGTCACGCTTTGTGCCAGAACAAAAAAATTTGCCATCATCATTTCGTTTTGCATGACCATTTTCAACCCACTCTCTGGCAAGTTTTTGATGCTTCTGTGCCTTTAAGGCAATGCAAATGCTCTCTTCACATGTGAAATCTATCAATGTCTGTTAATATGAATTAGCAAAACTTTATGACTAGTATGATTTTCATAAAAGTGTACAGGTAATGCTACTCTTTCCATCGTGTAACTGTGGCACAACAAAATGCTACGTTGTATTTTTTTTTTTTGTTTAAGTTATTTAATATTATATTAAACAGTTATTTGTTTAAGGCTCTGATATGTTCAATAAGGTCTGGATGTCTATTTTCTCTTAATTCCTTAGGAATCACTAAAGTGTTGCATCCTCCAGCGACTCATTCTTCACCACTGTATGGTACATATTTGTGAAAACATTTTGAATGTATTAAAGTGAGATGTATTTGTGTGGGCAATCGGGGAATATCTGCATGTGCTCTCACTTATGTATTTATGAGTTGTATTTTGAATTGATGAATCGGATTTTGAGAATGTGAATTGTGCTGTGCATTTATGAATTGTATTTTGTACAGTATATATATTATTTTTGAGATCATTCTGGCTCTATAAATCGTTTATTCTGGTTTACAGTTTAAGGATAATGGCACAGTTAAGGTGACTCTGATGTGCCATGACACTTATGTCATACAAGCGCTTGTATTTTATTCTGGAAATGTAAATGTTCTGTTTGGTGCCACTGCATATATTACACACTTCGCCTTTACATTTGAGGGTTTAATCTATTCCTATAAAATATTTTTAATAGTTTTTTTTCAATCAATTAATAAGTAGTACCAGACATTGCACTACATTCCAACTTTTTGTCATCCCATTCGGACTTCACTAATATACTCTTCACAGACACTTATTAACTTGTATAGGTACATTCAAGAAGTACTTCTGAAGAACATTTCATGCCATTGCTACAACATCTAGCAATGGATGAAAGAGTCACTCACGTTCTGATCACAACAATGAGGCTATACCCGAAGGTCCCAATGCCAACCATTAGGTAGGACAGAGGGAGCCGAAACTTCAGGAAACCAATAGTTCTCTGGTTATTATAGTAGCCATAGAAAAGTACTGAGTACTTGCAGTAACCCTGTCAAAGAGAAAGCATCAAAAAGTGTTATTGACAAGCATACATATACTGCTTAACATGATAATATGTCATGTGATTGTCAAGGTGTAACTCTCAAATTATAAAACACATTTTAAAGGGATAGTTCACCAAAAATTGTAGGTGCATATCACAACACCCTTAGGCATATAATAGACATTTTGTGGCCCATTTGGACCCATTTTGTGGATGGCCCACTGGGAAAAGTCCTGGTTCTCCCTGTGTCCAGTACATGATGAGAGAATTTAAATGTTGGGGTTGAACTATCCCTTTAAAAGTACAAAGTAAAATGAATGTATGTATCTTACGTTGAAGTCTGTGAGAACAGAGTAGTCCATTGCAGTGTCTTGCTCTGCTCTCGGCACAGTTTTCCGTGGAATGGATCCATATGGAAGTCCCATGAGAACCTTTCCATATGTATAGAACATGTTTATTGTTATGTGTGCATACAGTGTGCTTAGAGAACGTTTATAGGTAGGTATAAATATTTTTCCCTGGAAAGGAGCCCTGAAAGCACTCGTACATCACCCAGATGTCTATTTGATGTGTGTGTTTACATCTGGAAGACTTATTTTTTTTAGTTTTGTGGCTCATCTGCTGTACGTCTATAAGACGTTTACTTTATGATGTTAATAAGACATTCAGCAAATGTCTCTGAGACATTTATAATTTACGATGTTGGTAAATGTAATATTTTTAAGATGTTTAGCAGATGTTAATTAGAATGTGATGCTTGTTTGGAGATGTACGTGTGCCAACTGGGCTTTGCAGTGCAATGCAGTGTCAGAATTTATCCCGAAAAACTCCCAGCTACTTCAAACAGTGCAATCAAATTGCATCTGACTGATTTATTATAAAAAAAAAAAATGTTATTCAATTTAAGTAAACAGTAATTGACAGAATAATCTATTCTTTATTGCCCCTTATTTAAAAAAGTTGATTTCAAACATTTTGTATGGTTATGTGGGTTCACTACAAGATAATAGATTAACCCTGACCTCTGGTATCACAACCAGGCCAAAGGTCAAGCTGAAGAGGACCAAGTTCATGCCGTACATCCAACGCAGGAAGATAAAGTATGATGCAACTGAAGAGCCAAAGTGACCTGCAAATTGAGCACAGAAAAGAACGCCTGGGTTCAAAAGAAAGAATAATCCTGATCTCTCCACTAGTGGGCAATATTTAGTTTTTCTTGAGAACTGCTTGGTGGTTTAGAATAAACATTTGGAGTAAAAAAATATAGTTGGTTTTCAACTCATTACACGAGTATGAAATTATTTATATATCATCAATAAGTTATCTCAAGTAATACGCACCATTCCTGTTCTTTCAATAGTACTTACTCTCAACTTCCTTTATTTTTCGTTCCCAAGGAATGCAAGAGGTCCTAAAATTTTCAAAATCTCTTTGAAACTTGATCCATTTCTATATGATGAGGCACAGAGAGTACAGGGAAGATTAGAAGGCTGCAGTTTTACATTTTCTGAAGTAAATGTGAGTGGTGCTTGTCCTTGAAAAACTGCCATGTTGCTAGGGAGGGTTTTAGCATGTTTGCTAGCTAGAAAGTTGCTAGGTAGTTTTGGGTGGTTGCTAAATCTGAAGAGCAAAACCTCCAAGTCTCTGTGATATTTTGATCTCTAGATATGACTCGGTCTGTCCTTCAATGTTGACTGCAATGTAAGATGTTTTCATCCTATCCATACCACAAGTATGATTATTTCTTAAAAATGTCTCTTCGACAAGCCTCGTGATTTGAGGTATTATTCATGTCCATTGCACAAATGGTGTGGGGCGAGTTATGTGCTAAAGTTCAATACTTAGGTTTAGGAGTTTGTTTAAGTCACGATCAGTATGAGCAGTAGTAATAGTGATGTTTCCCTTAGCAAACACCACCAATAAAAGGTTAGAGTGAAGATTCTCATGAACCTACCTTCATCATCATCACTTTATAGGCATATAACTTCCTGCCTTTCCCTTTGCCCAAAGCACCCTCAAATTTATCCACAAACTGCTGAGCCTCTCTGCAGACACAAAGGGCACAAGACAATCCAGAATAAATGGGTTTCAAAATAACTTATTTCTGAAAATGGCAGAATTAAGACTTCAGTAAAACGTATAAAATTTTGTGGGCGCATTTGCACTGTTGGCTGTTCTGCATAATTCCTTATGTGAATTGGCCGCTAAACCAAGGGTTTAGCCATGAAATTACTTTTGGGAGGGCCAAGTTTTCACCCAACTTTGTTTTTCAAAATTTTCCTCAAAAGAGAAGCAGCACATTCAAACAGTTTCAAAAAACTTTCACACTTTCAGAAATAAGAATTTACGCATTTTATAAGTATATAGTATTCTCTCTAATATTCTAGGTGGGTCTAATGTGGGTGGGCCCGGCCTACACCTTGGCTACACCACTGTGCTAAACCAGCACAGAAAGCGTGCACTATAAATAGCACATTTACAAAGAGCAATTTATTTTTAATATGTTCCCCCCAATTGTTGAATTATTATAACCTTTATAACCTATAATCTTAACGATCTGCTGGCACATATTCAGATGCGCAGTATAGTCAAGCGCACTTTGGGCATGTTTAAATACTGTAGATGAAGCACAGAATTCAGTGATGCTGTTCAGTCCTGCCAAAATGTGTCAAATAACGGTGGTCTTCTCCTGCACCTTCCAAGCGCTCAGAACCAGCCTACAAGATCAGAATTGTGTATGCAAATTGCGTTCAGCAGCGAATTTGTTGGCGCGTTTGCGCCATTGCCTGATCTGCAGCACAGAGTGATCATGGTACACTTGAAAATCGGCAGGATTCTTACGACTTTTCTAAATTTGGCTAATTCGTATGATATGCGATACGTGCTTAATTCCGCATTAGACATCTGGGAATTTGCTTGTGATGATGTCATATGAGTTTATGTGGACAATATTGTGTGAGACCATACAAAATAGCCAACTTGTAAATTATGTAAGACTTTTCATGAGATCGGTTTGGAGTGAACGTTACCTTGACCCTGAAAGCACGTCCATGGCCAGGCGCTAAAGTTTAAAGTTTGAGCACTCGAGATCTTGCAACTGCAATGTAAATAAGACTCACTGTACTCACTGTATTCGTTGTTGCAATGTTCTTAATTTGCATCTTTTGTGGATTTTCCAAGCACCAGAGAATAAACATAATTATCAAAACTGTCGCACTGCACAGCTTTCGTTTTGTCTGGTGGGCAGATGAACCCTCTGGCAATGCCCACCCTAGCCTACCTGTAGACACGCCCCCGCTGCACAGCATACATAGAGGCCATTAATTCACCTTAGCACTACATAGTTTTGCATCTCAGGGTCTATATCTTCAAGCGAAAGGATGGAACTTCCACTGAATTTATAGAATAAAAAGTATGAAGTAATTTCTAAAAGTATACAACCCTTTCAGTGATTAATTCTGACTTGCTAATCTGCATTTCAAGAGTGCTGTTATATAGTGAAACAGAATTGGAGAGCTTTCCAAAGAAAAAAATACACTATTTAACTGGCTAATTTTTGTCTGAAATCTTACTTTATTGTATGAATACTGATGTATAAATCAATATCTCTAAATGAAATAACTCTGACACTGTGTCAGGCCTGAACAACTCATCACCTTTTATTCACAATATTCTGATTCTGACAGAATACAGCTTCTCATGCCTTATTGCCCAATTCAAACATTTCATTGAATCACATTTAAGATGATGCAGTACTTGAGGACTTTGAGTCGTCTCCTCATCCTCCAAGGCTTGTTTCTGATGTTTGCTATCAGTTTCTTCTTCTCCTCCACCTCCTCCATCAGTCTGGCCATTTCACCTTCAGACATGGACTCCTCCTCTTCGTCCGATTTGGAATCATCACCACTAAGAAATAGAAGATGAGGGAATAAAAAGATTTAATGCGGTTAGATTATGATCACACTGTGAAATCAACCCCATTGTGGTGAATTACTGACAAGACATCACCCATCAGACATTTTTGCATCAATTTAAACGTGATCACCCTAGTGATCATCATAGTGCGTTGTGTGAGCAACCTCTGAGACATGTGGTCCCATGAAACCCAGAAAATAATAGCATTCACATAACATCGCTACTGCACTGATGGTTTGGTTTTGGGTTGGGGTTTGGGTTAATAAAAGATGCATTCCTGTTGACAGTTTTACATTATTTAAAGGTGAAGTATGTAACTTTTTGATTTTAAAATTCATTCAACTATCCCAGTTTATTGTTCACTGATAACTATAAGTAAGCCTTTCGTGGGTTTACCTCCCCCAAAATGTATAAACACTGAGTCTCCCAGGCACCATCAAAACATCGATGTTTTAGCTAAAGACCTTTTGATCTACTTTTGCTGAATTCACAGTGTGATTTTAAAGTCCCTATCATACCTGCAGTGATATAAATTGAGTGACAGCAACCATTGGCGACTAGTTGTGGGCATGTCCAGCCACTTCAGAAAGTTGAGAAAAGCTTCACTTTATGCAAATGAGAAGGGACTTTGGGCCAGTGTGCAGACAGTTATCCCATCAAAGTGCACTAGCCGGACCACTTTCACAGTTGCACACTGTCTCTGTGTTTATATCAGCATCTCCTGCTGGACACGTTTAAATGCGCTCTACAAAATGGAATAGCCTTTCTGTGGACAAGCTCGGGCTTGGGACAAAAGGTCCAGTTGCCCCCCACTTATCATTGGCAATAACCACTGCTGCTGTTTATATCAAAACACTCTCTCCTGCAGAATGTTCATTTTACTCCTCGTCAAATTACAATGATATCTTAATTTTATTGGCAATATGTCTCATCTGTGATCAGATTTCCAAAAGATTTGGCCAGAGATGCAGTCCACCAATAACATTAGAGTGACACCAATAGGAACGCCCACTAGCGACATGCAGTACACGGACTAGCTTGTCAAGCTACAATGTAGCTGCATGTGTAAATCAGCAGGCAGGGATGTAACCACCATAGACATTGCAATGGACATGCAAATCCCCGCAGAATTTAGAAAAGTTGGCAAAGGAAAAATATGGGCTTTTCACTGGTTCATTTAAAGGGTTAGTTCACCCAAAAATGTAAATATGGTTAAAATTATCATTATCATATTATTGAAAATTATCCAATAATTTACTCAACCTCAAGCCATCCTAGGTTTATATGACCTGCCAAACACAATCGGGTTTATATTAAAACATTTCCTGGTTCTTCCAAGCTTTATAATGGGAGTGAATGGTACCTTAGATTTTGAAGCCCAAAAAAGTTAATCCATTCATCAAAAAAGTAATCCATACGGCTCCAGGGGGTTAATAAAGGCCTTCTGAAGCGAAGCGATGTGTTTTTGTAAGAAAAATATCCATATTTATAACTTTATAAACTATAATCACTGGCTTCCGGTAATGGCCGTCCACGCGTTCACAAAAACGCATCGCTTCACTTCAGAAGACCTTTAATAACCACCTGGAGCTGTATGGATTACTTTTTTGATTAATTTGATAATTTGGACTGCAGTACCCATTTCAAACACTTGTTATCAATCTTACATACAGCACCTTTAAAGATGAAAACTCTTTCCCGAAAACTCTGTCTGCCACTGATCAAGAGAACAGATTTGTTAGAAAAATATGTAACACTTTACAATAAAGTTGTATGCGTTAACATAAGTTAAAGCATTGGGTATCATGAACTAACAATGGGCAATAAAAACAAATAGGGACTGAATCTAACGTTCTGCCTGACATTTCCTTTTGTGTGCCATGGAAGAAAGAATGTCGGATTTGAAACAACATGAGGAAGAGTAAATGATGAAAGAATCTTCATTTTTTTGGGTGAACTATTCTTTAGTCTTTGTTAATGTTAATTTATAAATGTACTTTTTTTCATTAGATCATGTTAGTTCATTATGTATAAACTTAAGTTTATCTAAACTATTTTTTTATGTTAAAACTGATTTGCATATGTTGAAATGAACATTTACCAAGATTAATATGCTGTAAAAGTACTATGCATAGCATTAGTATTTGTTATTTCATGGCTGCTAACTGTTACGTTAATTCATGTTTATTTATTGTAAACTGGTACTTTTTTTACATTTATCTCACGATGAACGAGTTGTTTTTTATTTTATTTTTTTATTAAAGATGGTTCTGGACTAATTAAATAACATTTTCCAGGGGTTTAAAATTAGGGTAATAGATAAATGACATCCAACTCCATCTAGCAAAGGTATGCGTCAAGAGTGTATGGGGAGACGACTAGTATTAAAAATGCAATGGCTTTGAATAGTTAAAATGAGACTGTTGTTGTTATATAAGGAGAGGCTGGGATATTTGACAATATACTGTATTTTCTGAGTCAGACAAACCAAAACTTTTATAAATCAAATAAGGCCTATAAATATAGCTTCTAAAGATATGTTCTCAAGATATTTGCTTTTCATTAAAAAAAAAAATATTAAACATTCATCATGAGTTTTATGGGATGGACTGTCTTAGGTGGAAATTTTAACCCTTTCAGGCACAAAATAATTTATGTCAGATATTCATAAAATTCCCATGATGAATCAGTAGCAAGTCATCAAACTAAGGTCAAACTGGGGTCAAAGGTAATTTTTGATGTGGATTCTCCTAGTGACCACGACTACAGCATGCATATTAAATTTGGTGTTAAATGCCATGCTTTAATTTATTTCTCCATCAGATTTACTCATCCATTTAAATAAGTCACAAAATGGTCAAACATGGATTGTTTTCCACCATTCTTGCCTTGTGATTAGGTGTTTCTTTAAACGTAGATGCATTGTGGCTACTGATCAAAACCACCATACTTACCTTATAAAATGTATACATTATAATAAGTATATCATTGTTGTTATAAATTCTTATTCTGTAACATGTTACCTTCAAATGAAACAAGTTGACCAGTTTAGCTGGTAAGCAGCATTTCAGATGTCCCAACAGCAACTAAGCCCAATATTTGAAGAGAAACTACTTAATCCTGTCACCTCCCGTATGCTACTTTTCCCTGTCCTAAAGATAGGTTCCCACACTGTTTGACCAAAGAATTTCCATTACTTTTCCAGTTGTGCAGGATAGGTGGATAAGGGTGTAAAAAAGGATGCACTTCTGATTAAATATTTTAGATCCAAGCTTACTAGAAAAATCTATATTCACCATAGGAATTCCCGTTACTTATCCAGGGCTGGAAATCACAATTTAAAAATCCCCTGATATTTTAAGGTTTTCCACAACTGTGGGAACCCTGTGCAAAATATTAGAAATATTCATAAAACAGGAAAATTCCTACTTTAGGAATTAGGAAACTTTTGGTTTCTCCCTTTAACCATTGTGCCTTATAGGGTTAAGTATCTGAAATGGGAGTTTCATGAGAGTTTTGTCTTACATTCACTGATCTCTCGGTGTAGGTGTCATGACCAGTTAACAAAGTTCTTTCCATTAATGATCTTATTCAGTCTCATGATCATTTGAGTCAACATACCTACTGTTCTTTTTCTTCTTCTTCTCCTCATCTTTGTCGCTGTCTTTATCTTTGTCATTGTCTTTGTCTTTTCCTTTTTCTTTACCATCCTTCTTTTTTTTACCACCTCTCCTGTTTCGTTTGCCCGGCTTCTCGTCTTCTCCGTCTCCTCCGTTCTCTCGCACTTTTCCTCTTCTCCTGTTCCCGGCCCGTCTCCTCTGAGGAATGTCATCATCACTGTTTTCGTCGTCTTCTGCTGCCTTGGCCATTCTTTTTTTATTGGCCGCTCTGCGACCTCTGGGGTTTTCATCATTCTCATCCTCGTCTTCACCATCCTCGCTGGCGGCCACTTTGCCTCGTTTCCCAGCCGCTGTTTTTTTAGCACTCTTGCCTTTTGCTTTGTTGTCCTCTGGATGAAAGAGGACACACTTGTATGTTCATCCATCAAAAATGTATGCATAGTTTACTCTTACATTATAGGCTAAATATACTTTGTTTCATAGTATATATATATATATACAGTATATACCTATATACCTATATGTATACCTCTCTCTCTCTCTCTCTCTCTCTCTCTCTATATATATATATATATACCTATATACCTATATGTATACCTCCCTCCCTCTCTCTCTCTCTCTCTCTCTCTCTCTCGCTCTCTCTCTCTCTATATATATATATATATATATATATATATATATATATATATATTAGTAATCTGGCACTGATTACAAATTACATGAAATTTAATTCAGTAATGTAATCTTTCAGATTACATTTTAAAGTAATCTAATCTGATTGTTCTTGGATTACTTTTGGATTACTTCTGACTTCATTCTTGTTTATGTGATGTCACATGTATTTGAGTAGGATAAGATTCTTTTAACATAATGAGATCTACTCAACAGGACAAATGCAGGATAAATTACATGGTTAGTCTTTGTTCAAATCCTTAAATTATGATAAATATACTGTGATGTTTGCCTTAGCAAACACTACTTATAAAGAAAGACAAATATTTAGTGTCAACTCTGTTTTTACCTTCAGCACTCTCCACTTCTCCATCAATTTCTATTCCCACTAATCAGCAAAAAACCCAAAACAACAACATTTAAACATATGACCACCACTTACATTAGTACAGAATGGCAACAGAAAACAACTTATCACTGAAATGTTTGTCATTATCAGAGGTTATTGAAGGATAGATATCTAATCTGAATAAAAAACAAATAAATAAATGTGTAACTGAATAAAAAATGATAACTTACCATCTTCCAATTTTCTTGCCGTATCACTTTTCTTTGGCATTGTTCTGCGCTATTGATCTCTATTAGTGCCTGAATTTCTTCTCTTGCATCTGTGGTCTAACAAATTACTGCAACGGTGTGCAGCTGCTCTCGAATAACTGACTCCCTATTGCCATAGCAACACCATGTGACCTCACGTGCATAATGTCAGTTTTTATTAGTATGCAAAATAAGCAAATGTCTAAAAGGTTTCCCAAATCTGTTTAAAGCTTTTGGGAAGACAAAAAAAACAAAAAAGCACAAAAGCACAAAATCCGCTTGACATTAAATGACTTTAAAAGTAAATTGGGTAAAAGAAATTAGGACTCTTAAAAGGAGTTACTCAAATTCCCTCTATGTTTAAAGGAACAATCCAAAAGCAATACATTTGGATGACCTGCAGGACAGTACACCATGTCCATTAAAACTGTTCAATGCACTCTCACTCATTGGGACACATGACACCTAATGCTGCTGTCACAAGAAGAGCCTCCTTAAAGATTTAATGAAGGTTTAGGTTTTCCTTCAAAGACAATTAAGCACATTTCACACTATATTAAGCTTTGGACTTTCTTTTTAACATGCATTTTCTTTTCAAGCGCTTTGGCTAGGGAGTTTTAATTTACAAGAATTTGGGTAAATTCAGTATCAGACAATTGTTAACAACCTTGACTTTGATAGCAGAAGACCACTTAATAGTATCTTAACCTATGTGAGATTTATTATGTACCTCTTTCTATCAAAGACCTTTGGGCAGAAATACACTCCAACAGGTACATGCAGACAGCCAGCAGACAGACCGTTATATGTGATCTCCTGTCTCGTCTCATGACACCTGGTAGATGACACAGCATCTCGGTTTTCACGAGCGAGTCATTACATCTTCATTAGTCTCACGAGGCACAACAGAAAAACGTGTGAACATATGCATAGCATGCATTCCTAAACATAAATATATGCAGAAAAAAGACACCGCCATGATAGTGTGACAGCTAACTAAACAATTACATTGTAATGATACTGTGTAGATTGTGCCATACATTGTGCGTTATATGTTATCCTCTGATAGCGATAGATGTACATAGACAGAATACATAAATGGAAATGTGCTATTAATGACCCATCGTAAATTCATTTGATTTTACTATGGAATTATAAATTCATCTTCACAGCTGATATATGCCATCTACAGTTGCAAGAAAATGTATGTGAACCCTCTGGAATTAGCTAGTTTTCATTAATTGGTCATAAAATGTGATCCCATCTTCATCAAAGTCACATGTATAGACAAACACAATGGTGCTTAAGCTAACAACACACAAACAATTATAATTGTTCATGTCTCTATTTAAAGCTACACTATGTAACTTTTTTTTGTTAAAAAATAACAAAATTATATTAATGAGTGCAACAAAAATCCATCTTCCAAACCAAGTATTTACTTTACCTAAATACACTTTGATAAACCTATAATAATTATGTTATATTATAAATATTTTAGAGCTGTTGTGACTAATTGCATACATAATGTCATTCGCCCATGCGTGTTGAAGTCATATCCATACACAGAGAAAATAAGCTCCGGATACTGTAGCATGTGTGTGGGATTAGCTGAAGCTGAAAGTTTGTTGCCACATCTATCGAGAAAAATGTCAAGTCAAGTCAAGTGGTTTTTATTGTACCATTTTTAATGATCCATGTACCATGGATCATTAAAAATGGCAAACTTATGGGGAATAACCGGTTATAAAAACAAAGATACCCAAACAGAGCAGAGTCTACATGCAAAAGGTGAAAGCAACAGAGTTCGTAATAAAACAAGAATCAACATCGGCTTGACTTTTCAGAGGTGGCGACAACTCCTGTGAAGCGAAAAAGCCATCTAAGACATCTAAAAGTGACGCAGAGATTACTTTTTTCTTACTCAACAGTTAAGATATTTGATTGGTATGGCTTATGTGTAGTTGTGTAATCACGTCTGTGTGTGTAGTGGAATACAATAATTATACTGTAATCAGTGCAGAACTTTTCACATGCTAGCACACGTGTTTATTTTTCTTTATAACGGCAATCAATCCTTTAATCCCAGTCTTGCCAAGGACATGCAAGTCTTGAAACGATGTTGACCACTGGTTGGTAACTTTGGCAATCAATAGATTAGTTACTATCATGGTCTATTTGGCCAGAATATCCTGCAGTTATAAACATTTACAACGTTTGACCTTATCAGACTACAATCATTGTGTCTAATGATAACGAATGTTGCCTAACTTTTGTAACGTCATTTATTTCAAAACATCAATGTTTCCAATAAGTTATAACAGCACCATAAGATGTGGCACTTAACTACTCAGATGACATGTTTTCGGATATCCGTCTTTTCCTTTCATTCGTTATTTATTTTTCCGTTCGCTCTGATAAGATTTCCAGTATTGATGTTTACACCGGTGCCTCAAACCACATTCATCCACACAGAGGGGAGAGCCGAAGCACAAGCAAAACAATGTCCATCCTCAACACATGCAGTTTTATTGTCTAACCGCTAGAGGGCCAAAAGTTACATAGTGTAGCTTTAACACATCCCATTCAACATTCACAGTGATGTGGAAAAAGTAAGTGAACCCTTGGATTTAATATCTGGTCAATCCCCTGTTGGCAGCAATAACCTCAACCAAGGATTTCCGGTAGATGCGGATTAGACCTGCATAACATTCAGAAGGAATATTGTACTATTCTTCTTTAGGACTAATATTCTTAGGAATGTCTAGTGTACACGGCTCTGTTGAGGTCATTTCACAGTGTCTCTATTGGATTAAGTTCTGGGCTCTGACTCTCTAAAAGGTGGATTTTCTTTTTCTGAAGCCATTCTGTAGTGGATTTACTTCAATGTTTAGGGTCATTGTCCTGCTGCATCACCCAATATCTACTGAGCATCAGCTGGCACACAGCCACCATGACATTATCCTGTAGGAGAGCTTGATAAACTTGGGAATTAATTTATCCCTCGATAAGGGCAAGCAGTCCAGGCTCCGAATCAGCAAAGCAGCCCCAAATCATGATGCTCCTTCCAGCGTACTTCACAGTTGTGATGATGTTTTCATGTTGGTTTGCGGTGCCCTTTTTACGCCATACGTAGTGCTGTGAGTTCTTCCCAAACAATTTAACCTTAGATTCATCAATCAACAAAACATTTTCCAAATAGCGTTGTGGAGTGTCAATGTGGTCTTTTGCAAACTTCAGCCATGCAGCAATATTTTTGTTAGGATGCAGCAGCTTTTTAATGTTTTCCGAATAGTAGACTCACGAATAGAGATGTTCACTAGTTCCAATGATTCATTCAAGTCTTTAGCTGTCACTCTAGGGTACTTATTTACCTCATCGACCATTCTGCGGTGTTCCCTTTGAGTCATCTTGGCTGGATTGCCACTTCTAGGGAGAGTAGCCACAATACTAAATCATCTCCAACTGTGGACAGATGAATAACTATGCTCTTTGAAACCCTTGTAGTCTTTGTAACCCTACAAACAAATAGAGAAAAACGAAAAGTTTATCTAGTCAAAATGTATTCCTTGATGTTTACAAGAAGTGTGAAAACTGTTTCACAAATGGCTTGCCTGAATCCGAAGCAGCACGTGAGTCTGAGCTCCAATCCCGTCAGTCGGTCATAATTTCTTCAGATTCCCTCAACAGTGCAAATTAATCAGCAACTAAAGTCAGATTGTCAGATTCATCAGCTAATTCTTGATGGGTGTGATCTTTAGGATATGTCCCGGTCGAGGCCTTCTAGCTGACCTTGAGTGACGCCGTGATGCTTTAAGTGATGTACGTAATTCAAGAGCGAAAAGCGTAAGATCAAGCTGTCTGACAAGTCAGATGTCATCACTGCTGGTATTGCCATTGAGAAAGAGATCCTTATGGATTTAAAAACACGAGATGTTCTGAATGACCGTGTGATTGCTTCATTTATTAATCAGGAAAGGAGGACTGATTTTCACTTCAAGAAAATTGGTACGTGCTTTTTGCATTATTATAACATCAGGAGTTTTCTAAGTTTAAATTAGGCTGCTTGAGCATTCAGCGTCAGATCAAGTTTTGAAAAGTAGTGCTGCATTCCATTCAACTCGGAAAGTCGGATTTTAAACTTCCTACTAGGAAAAGTGCAATGGAATGCATCTTGAAGTCAGAATTACAACTTGTAGGCTCGTGCAGAAATTCTCAACTCCGCTTTCACCGAGATGCAGGGGTATGATGTCACACAAACATGTCAACACTGACATGAAATACAAAGTAAGGGATAAATATTCACTTTATTAAGTAATAGTAAACATATTAAGTATTAAGTAAACAGGTGTATAAAACATTATAATATTTTTGATAATCGTACACCGGAAGCACAAATGCTAAATGGTTACCAGGAGACATCTCGTAAAATAATGAGAGTCTCCTAAGACTCCTAAAACTTTAAATTCATGGACCGCCATTGAGATATATATACATAAATAAAAAACATGAGTGGACATGTATCCAGATGTATTTTTCGGTCATCCACACAAGAACTACCCGACCAACAGCGTTGAGCAACAGAAAATGTAAATTGTACGTGGCTTGATTCATGTGTCCTTCACAAAGATGAATCTGCCCGATTCCAGCCTTGCTGAAGCTCCCCCAAATTTGCATATTAGAGGACTACAGTGCTTCAAAATTGATTCTAATGAACACATTTTGTGATTTTAACCCAAATAATAAAAAACACATGACATTTTGTTACCATCTTTGAAGTCAAATTCTTCTACAAAGTCTCAACTCAAGCCACTTTCAGCCCTCAACTGAAGCCCCTGCTGGCTCAGCTGACAGTTATTAGTAACACTTGCTTTGATATATTGAAATGTTGACATAAATTAAGAAATTACTCAGGCAGTAACATTTCTATTGTGAAATATTGGCTAAATATCAAAGCTGAAGTATTAGACCTTTCTTATGACGTATAGGTTGTCACAATTAAAAAAGAATTGAATGTTAATAACATACAGTTAATGCAAACAATACCGAGTTAATGCATATTCAGAGCCAATGGTTCTGTATGGCATTACCCCTGACCATACATGCCAACCCGGTTGCTATGGCTATGCTAGCCCCACTGGCACCATTAATGCACAAGGAGTGTCCTGGTTCCGTATGGCACAACCTCCCATCTGACCAAACGTGCCAACCCCATGGCTAAATCTATGCTAGCCCCACGTGCATCGTTTATGCATACTCAGTACCCAGGTTCTGTATGGCATAATCTCCCATCCGACCATGTGCACCAATCCTCTGTTTAAGGCTGTGATATCCCCACTTTCACTTATGCACACTCAATTTTTTGTCTTTCCTTCTTAACCATAGCCAGAAGCTCCCTTTCTCAGCAACGGCAATCCACCGAAACCATTGTCTTTCAACAGGCTCTGCACTGATGTTTCCATAAATCCTCGACACCCGACTTCCATAGGGAAAGTGGCTGTCCTCCATCCATTTTTCCTGCACTCAGCAGACAGATCAGCATATTTTAGCTTTTTCCTCTCATAGCCTGCCATCTTCCCATGGAACAATTAGCTCAATAATTATGACTTTTCTAACTGATGCCGATCACAACACTACGTCCACTACGTCAATGGTGAAATCAGAAGAAAGTTTTAGCTGCTGGCCAAGGTTGACCATTGTACAATCATTTCCAGATATCTGGATTGATCTGGCATCCCTCTGTGCAAGGCACCTCCTTTTTTAACTAAATAAATGAACTGCCTCTGAGGAACATTGTGGCATTTGTTTGCCTTTACTCTACACATCTCTAAGCTCTCTGCCAGCTTGTGCAGGACATGATCATGCCGCCACCTGTACCGTCCTTGTGCAAAAGCTCAACATATGCTGCAGATTTGCTCTTGGGTCCTCAAAGAGGGGACAACTCTCCTCTTTGCCATTTAACAGAGACAAAGTTTCAGTGCTTGGAAGGTTGTCACAGGGGGATTGTGGCAGCGGGGGCGTGGTCAAGCGCCCGTCCGAAGGGGAGAAAGCGGTAAGGGCGCTTGCACCTGAGCTAAATTATGTTTAACACCTGTCTCTAATTTCAGTGAGTATGGGGAGAGCGGTATAAAAGAGCACCAGTGCCTCCAGTCGAGAGAGAGAGTAACGCCAGTCCAGTGTTGGCATCTTGGAATACATTTTTGATCTCTGTGTTAAAAAGTTTATGTTCACCCCCACGTTATTATTTGGAATTAAAAGTCTTACCTTGAGTTCATCCCCGTATTCGTGTCCTCCTTCCTCCGGAGAAGTGAACCCCTTCTACACTGGTGCCGAAACCCGGGACATTGAAAAATAAAAATAAAAATTCCCGTCCATGGAGAAGGATCACCCCGTAGAGTCCTCCCAGCTGGCCGAAGTCCTCCAGTCCCTCGCTGCGTTACATCAGAGCCACCAACAGTCCCTGCTTGAGCTCAGGCAAGAGCAAGAACAACGCTTCGCCGAGATCGTACGGGCCCAAGCAGAGGATCGACAGGCCATCCGGAGCCTCCTCAGCCAGGAGGCCGCCACAGCCGCGACCCCGGACACCCGTGCCATGCTGCCCCCGCCCACGTTACAGAAGATGGGGGCGGCTGACGATGTTGAAGCGTTCATTGATTTGTATGAACGAACTGCTGAAATCTGGGGCTGGCCGCAGAGTCAGTGGGCAGCCCGCCTTGTTCCTCTTCTGTCCGGGGAAGCCCAACTCGCGGCTCAACAACTGCCGGCAACAAACCTCCTGGCATACGCTGACTTGAAGAAAGCCATCTTGCAACGGGTTGGTCAGAGCCCCGAAGAAAACCGTCAACTCTTCCGGGACATGAAGCTGGGGAAGTCCGACCGCCCGTTCGCCTTTGCCCAGCGGCTCCGTGATGCCTGCCGTAGGTGGCTGCTAGTGGGGGACCGCGATGTCGAGGGAGTCATCGATCAGGTGGTGCTGGAGCAGTTCGTCCAACGTTTGCCCAGGAATACGGCGGAGTGGGCCCAGTGCCACCGCCCGGCGTCGCTGGAGGCGGCCGTCCAGCTCGCGGAGGACCACATGGCGGCGAACCTAAGGGCGGACGAGTCCTCTCTCTCTCTTTCTCTCTCTCTCTCTCCCCCTCTTCCCCCTCCTGTGTTTACTTCCGCTCTTCCCCACTCCCCCCAACCCTCTCGCTCTGTCCTCTCTCCAGGTCCCGTTGCTGCCCCACGCAGGCGAGGAGCCTGGACGAGACCATTACATTCACCATCAGCCCATCCCTCCATAACCTATAGCCGTTCTCCCCCTCAGGTGGGGGCGTCCGTCGAAGCAGGTACGGGTGTGATGTCTGGGCCGGCCTGTCGGAGGTCTGGGGACCCGAGCCACTTCCGCGAGCGGTGTCCATTGATGAAGGTGGGGGCGGTGGTCCGGGTCGCCGATCTCCCACACGCTGCCCCCGATCGGGCTGGAGCGTACCGGGTTCCGGTAAGAATCCAGGGGGGTACACACCAAGCTTTGCTGGATACCGGTTGTAATCAGACCACCATCCATCAACGCTTGGTTCAACCCGAGGCTTTGGGCACAGCTAAGCGGGTAAGGGTGAGGTGTGTGCATGGGGATATTCACAGCTATCCGATGGTGACTTTGCTGCTTAAATTTCGGGGAAAAAAACATAAAGTGGAGGCAGCGGTTAGTTCCCGCCTCACCCATCCTCTGATTTTGGGGACCGATTGGCCTGCATTTAAGCATGTATTGGGGGGAACTGGGGAGGATGGGTCCTGCATTAAACTGGGGAAATGTGCGATGTGCGATGCGTTGGCAGGGGAGGAGGAGCCGGGGCCATCCTCGGCTGCTCCAAATCGGAATGACGAGGGAAGGGGAGGGCCTTCCGCCCCTCCCCTCCGCAGGGAATTCCCTGACGTAGATTTCCCTTTGGAGCAGTCGCGGGATGAGACCCTTAAGCACGCGTTTGATCAAGTGAAGACAATTGATGGTCAGCGTCTCCAGCCAGACATCGCTCTCACATACCCCTATTTCGCAATTATAAATGAGCGGTTGTATAGAGTGATGCAGGACACTCAGACAAAGGAAAATGTAACCCAGTTATTAATTCCACGGAGCCGTCGGGAAATGCTTTTCCAGGCGGCTCATTATAATCCCATGGCGGGTCATCTAGGGGAAAGGAAAACACTGCTCCGTCTAATAGCCCGTTTTTATTGGCCGGGCATTAACGGCGACGTTCGCAGATGGTGTGCGGCGTGCCGCGAATGTCAGCTGGTAAATCCGCCGGCCACCCCAAAAGCGCCGTTGCGCCCCCTTCCATTAATCGAGGTTCCCTTCGAAAGAATTGGAATGGACCTCGTCGGGCCATTAGATCGGACAGCACGCGGACATCGTTTTGTATTAGTCCTGGTGGATTACGCAACACGATATCCAGAAGCAGTGCCTCTAAGCAATATCTCTGCACGTAGTGTTGCTGGGGCGCTCTTCAAAATAATCTCCCGGGTGGGGATTCCAAAAGAAATCCTCACCGACCAAGGCACTACATTTATGTCACGCACACTTCGCGAACTTTACGATCTATTGGGCATTAAATCAATTCGCACTAGCGTGTACCATCCGCAGACAGATGGCCTAGTGGAACGATTTAATAAAACGCTCAAAAATATGATTCGTAAGTTCGTACACGAGGATGCTAAAAATTGGGACAGATGGCTTGATCCCCTGTTATTTGCAGTGCGAGAGGTCCCGCAAGCCTCAACCGGCTTCTCTCCATTTGAGCTACTGTATGGGCGACGCCCACGCGGTGTCTTAGATGTTATACGAGAAAGCTGGGAGGAGGGATCTTCTAATAGCAAAAACGAAATTCAGTACGTCCTTGACCTCAGAGCAAAACTCCACACTTTGGGGAAATTAACACAGGAGAATTTGCTCCGGGCTCAAGAACGCCAACGCCGACTGTATGACAGGGGAACACAGCTAAGGGAATTTGCACCGGGAGATAAAGTTCTTGTATTGCTCCCCACATCGAGCTCCAAATTACTCGCCAAGTGGCAAGGGCCCTTTGAGGTCACACGGCGAGTGGGGGATCTCGATTATGAGGTTAAACGAACCGATAGGGGGGACGCGCGTCAAATATACCACCTCAATCTCCTTAAGTTATGGAGGGAGGCGGTCCCTGTGTCATTGGCTACGGTGGTTCCAGAGAGGGCGGAGCTCGGACCGGAGGTAAATTCAAAAACCGATCTCAATGCCCCGGTCATTTGCGGAGACCACCTCTCCCCGTGCCAACGTTCAGAGGTTGCCAGGTTGCCAGGTTGCAGACGTGTTTTCTCCCCTACCGGGTCGCACAAACCTCATCCAGCACCATATCGAGACCGAGCCGGGGGTGGTCGTTCGTAGCCGCCCTTATCGCCTCCCCGAGCATAAAAAGAAAATTGTTCGGGACGAATTGGATGCCATGCTTGATATGGGGGTAATAGAAGAGTCCCACAGCGATTGGTCCAGCCCGGTCGTTCTCGTTCCCAAGAGTGACGGGTCTGTGCGGTTCTGTGTGGACTACAGAAAAGTCAATGCGGTGTCTAAATTTGATGCGTACCCAATGCCCCGGGTTGATGAACTGCTCGATCGGTTAGGTACTGCTCGCTTTTATTCGACATTGGATTTGACAAAGGGTTATTGGCAGATCCCCTTGACACCAATTTCCCGTGAGAAAACAGCCTTCACCACGCCGTTCGGATTACACCAATTTGTGACACTTCCGTTCGGTTTGTTCGGGGCCCCAGCCACGTTCCAGCGTCTGATGGACCGTATCCTCCGCCCGCACTCCGCTTACGCCGCTGCCTATTTAGATGACATCATTATCTATAGCAATGATTGGCAGCGGCACATACAACATCTGAGGGCGGTCTTGAAGTCGCTGCGGCGGGCGGGGCTCACAGCAAACCCCAAGAAGTGTGCGATTGGGCGTGTGGAGGTACGGTATCTGGGGTTCCACTTGGGTCATGGCCAGGTGCGTCCCCAAATTGATAAGACCGCGGCGATTGCGACTTGCCCTAGACCTAAGACCAAAAAGGGGGTGAGGCAGTTCCTGGGGCTGGCTGGCTATTATAGAAGATTTGTGCCTAATTATTCGGATGTCACCAGCCCGCTGACTGACCTCACTAAAAAGGGGGCTCCAGATCCGGTCCAATGGTCGGAACAGTGCCAACAGGCGTTTACACGAGTTAAAGCCGCACTCTGTGGAGGGCCGCTCTTATATTCACCTAACTTCTCTCTCCCTTTCCTATTACAGACGGACGCTTCAGACAGAGGGCTGGGGGCCGTACTCTCGCAGGTGGTGGAGGGGGAGGAGCGCCCAGTGCTGTACATCAGTCGGAAGCTCTCCTTAAGGGAAACAAAGTACAGCACTGTAGAGAAGGAGTGTCTGGCCATCAAGTGGGCGGTCCTCACACTCCGATACTACCTGCTGGGGCGGGCCTTCACTCTCTGCTCGGATCATGCCCCACTGCAGTGGCTCCACCGCATGAAGGATACTAACGCCCGGATCACCCGTTGGTATCTGGCTCTCCAGCCTTTTAAGTTCGAGGTGGTCCACAGACCGGGGATGCAGATGGCTGTCGCCGACTTCCTCTCCAGAAATGGGGGGGGGAGTGGTAGGCAGGCCGGATGACGCCCCGGCCTGAGTCGGGCGGTGGGGGTATGTGGCAGCGGGGGCGTGGTCAAGCGCCCGTCCGAAGGGGAGAAAGCGGTAAGGGCGCTTGCACCTGAGCTAAATTATGTTTAACACCTGTCTCTAATTTCAGTGAGTATGGGGAGAGCGGTATAAAAGAGCACCAGTGCCTCCAGTCGAGAGAGAGAGTAACGCCAGTCCAGTGTTGGCATCTTGGAATACATTTTTGATCTCTGTGTTAAAAAGTTTATGTTCACCCCCACGTTATTATTTGGAATTAAAAGTCTTACCTTGAGTTCATCCCCGTATTCGTGTCCTCCTTCCTCCGGAGAAGTGAACCCCTTCTACACGGATCTTATTAGAAAACTTTGCCTGACCTGGGGTACCTTCCACAGGTCAGCCCACACAAAAGCTATGTTAGATGTACTCTCCCATACTGTACAACGCCCTTGTTGCTGCTGGCCTCAGGGATTTTTCCCTATCCACCTCAAATGATATTCGGTTGTTCCTAACTCCCTTACAAATAGACAGGCTATGCAATTTTGTTGGCTTAATCTTTGTCTTGGCCCATGACCATTGCTCCTCGAGCCTTTTCAGGAGTCTGTTTATACATGCAGCAGTCTGGAGGATGCTTTTGATGTTGTCTATATATTTGTGCAAAGCTGGCAACCTCACCCCAGACTGTGAACAGATTCCGCTGGCCATCTGTCTTGTACCAATTAGGATCACCTCAAATGCAGCTGTGGGCAGAATTGGAAAGATTGAACATCCCATGGCTATTCCTCTTTACAGTTGCTGCCAACCAGTTGTGTTATTATATGGCATATTTTCAGGTCCCCAAAGTAACTGTCTACCAAGCTCTTAATACACCCTGGTACATGGAAAAGCTCCAGTGCATAGCCAACGAGCTGGTGTAGAACAGATCCATAGGAATTTTCCAGGTCCAGCAGACTGGATCTGCTCCCATATTATTGACGCATGCTCCACACACCAAGGGAAACCTGGTACGCCTGCCTTCTGGCAGTTTGTGTCTATGTATCCATTCTTCAGGAGGTAGTCAGTCATCCTCCTTGTTACCACCAAAAAGAAAATCTTCCTCTCCACATTCAGTAGACCAATACTCCTAAACTAACTAATGTTGGTGGATTCCTGTTCATTGGCTATAAAGAAGGCCACTGCTCTTTGCCCCTCCAAGAGTATGCACTGCTTCTACCAGGCAATTATCAGAAGTCTCCATAACAGTTGGATAACTGGCTCTTTCTACCACCTGCTTGATCTCACTCAACTTGGATAGATCTACATCAAATTCCACAATTGGCTCAGCTCACCATGGGACATATCTGGGAAAGCCGAGCTGGCTATTTTTATGGGGATCATCAAGTTGTTGTTTCATGTGGTGTTCTAGTTCTTCCTTTGCATCACCAGCTTTCCACTCTCTCTCTCTCTCACTCTCTCTCTCTCTCTTTCTCTCACTCTCTCTCTCTCTCTCTCTCTCTCTCTCTCTCTCTCTCTCTCTATATATATATATATATATATAGAAATATGATATTTAAATTTTAAAGTATTTGAATGCTTTGGTTGTAATGTCTTTAATTTATGTTGATGTTAGTAATGGAAAAAGTTTAAAGCAGGTTTAAAGTTTGCAGGCTGATTCAGCTGTCTTCATAGCTGAAGAATCTGCTGGTGTTACTGCTCTACATTGTGTAAGAAATAGAGAGAGTACGCCTGCTGCTGCTGCTGAACAGGATATGTGTTACTCTGCATAAAATTAAAAGAGTACTGTTGATCCTTACTTTCAGTCTCTTTCTCATGCTTACATCACCTCTCTTCAGCGAGCTCAAAGCAGAACAGAGCTGAACCAAATGATGTCATCACATACAATTCAATGGAAAAATATACCAAACATTTAAAAAGACTGTTAATAATGGAAATACAAGAGATACATATACATAAAATACTAATTAATTTACCAGAACTGAAAGGAAGGATCTTACTGAAATACAATACATACACACCAAAGTTTTCATTTAACGATTCCACTGAAAAAAATGTGTTGTTTGCAGTTACATGAAAGTGCCCATAGACCCTTTTCTCACAGCAGCGCCATCTATGATTTTTGACGAGAATGACAAAAATGCTATGAGGGATAGATGTACAGTGTCTTCAATGAGTTGTACAGTTGTTTAAAGTGTTTTTGGACCACTTTGCTGACAAAATATTGAAAAAAATATCTTACCAAGAAATGTCAGTAGAAAAAAAACTCCAAACACCATGAGTGTGCTGCAGCTCCCAGTGAGGCGGCAGAGTGTGCTGCAGCTCGACACATAAGTGGAGGAGAAGGAGGGCTCCTGCCTCAATCAAACCTGCAGCCTACCACCAGGAGATGAAGGAGCCAGCTGTGGACTGCCAGGAGACGGAGGAGCCCGCTGCGGAACACAGGAAGGCAGAGGGGACCGCAAGGAGGCTGTTGACCGCCAAGAGGTGCCCGTCCTCGCCGCTGTTCACCAGAAGGTGCCAATCCTAAACGCTGTTCACCAGGAGATGCCAATCCTCGACACTGTTTACCAGGAGGTGCCCATCGCTGACACTGTCCTCTCCCCAGTGGCCATTGCTGAGTCTGACCCAGTCCTGTCACCAGTGTCTGCCACCAAACCTGCATCTGATCCAGTCCTGTCCCCAGCAGCCACCACCATGGCAGACCTCTGTCCAGCGGCCACCATCCTGTCTGACCTCTGCCCAGTGGTCACTGCCTTGCCTGATCTCTTTCCAGCAGCCATCACTGACCTCTACATCTGTCCTGCAGCCACTGTCCTGCCTAACCTCATCCCTGTTCCCAAACATCCAGACCCTGCCCCCTTTTGGGAGCCTTTCCCTCCATCTCTGTGTAGTGGAGAGTAAAACCCCGCCCCCTCGTTTGTCTTGTTTATCAGTTACACATGCCTTCCCTCATTGCTCTCTTCATTTCCTTCCCTATTTAACCTCCTCCAGACCTCGAGGCTCCTCTTCTCCAGCCCTGCCACCAAGTTACTGTCTGTCTGTGGAATGACATTTTTCTCCTAGGGTTTTTTTTATTTAATAAAGCCCATAGTTTATTCTTCACTTGAGTCCTTGCCTCTCACCCCCACTACTGACAGTAATGGCCACTTTTAAAAGGGTCATGACATGAGGAATCATATTTTCCTTTCCTGTCTTGTGGCATTTAAGAGGTCATTGTACTATAAAAACAAAGTTTAAAAACATAAGAGTTAGTTTCAAAACTCAACTTCCTCCTCACTGCAAAAAAAATAAATAAAAAAAGTAAAAAAGAGCATTTGTTGAACCTAAGCTGCCAAAACGACTCATTCTCTACTTCCTCTACATTGTGATGTCACACTGTGGTAGACATTTGCATGTGACCATCTCCACAACACATACTTTACCTTTAATCACTTCTGTAGTCCACCCAGTAGCGGTGGGCAGTGAGATAGCAAGTACAGAGAGCAGTTCAGTCAAGAGCAGAGAGACAATAATAAAAGTGAGCATTTATTGTCAAGTTAAGAAGCACCTCTGACTTCTGACAGTTCAGAATGAATTTGGGAAGTGATCATGTTTTACAAATATATGACTTTTTTTGTGCAAAAAACTTTCCTAATTATTATAAGTAAACTTAAAATAACATATTAAATAATATAAAAAGGCATGTCATGACTATGGTACACAACACACCAACATTTTCAAAGCAAACAGAATTTCACAACACTAAGAAATCAAGCCACAACACAAAGATATTAAGCCACATAAACTTACAAAGCAAACAAGAGTTCAGTGGTTTTGTGTTATGGCTTACTTTATTTGTGTTGTGGCTGAATTTTATCATGTTGTGGATTAATTTATTTATGTTTTGTCTTAATTTGTGTTTTGACTTAATTTCTTTGTGTTGTGACTTCATAACAGTAATTTATTTGTGTTGTGGCTTAATTTCCTTGCCACAACAGGAATAGTTCACCCAAAAGGCCATCCAAGATGTATCGGAGTTTCTTTCTTCATCAAAACAGAATTTGAGATTTTTTAGGATTTCATTTCAGGCCACCTCCTTTAAACAATGCGAGTGGATATAAATTTTTTGACAGTCCACAATGCATATTTAGGGAGCATCTAAATCCTCATGACTGCAGTTGACAAATAAAATTCTTCTGAACCCAAACGATTGATTACTTTAGAAACAAAACATTACTTATATACTTTTTAACAACAAATGTTCACTTCCGTACATCTCTGTGACGTGCGCTCATGAGAGGGATGACATAAGCTTGTTGATAAGGTCACATGTAGGAGTCAGGAAGCGCGTCATTGTTTACAAGAGGAGCTCTTTCTTTATGACTGTCGGGAATTCAAGTCAGACAAGTTGTAGTTAGTGAAACCAAGTGCAAGAGCGTTTACTGAGATCCACAGTATTTATACAGTGAGATCAATAGTACAGGTGATATCACACAGACGAGAATCTTTACAAATTGAAGAGGGTTTCACAGGGTTTAAAGTCCACATTTTTTGTCTGGTAAGGACATTCCTTACAACAGACCTACAGGCCCTCAGTCCAGCCTCTCTGAGCCCATTGCGGACGGTCTGAGAACTGATGGAGGGATTGTGCATTCCTGGTGTAACTCGGGCAGTTGTTGTTGCACATGGTCTGCCACTGCAAGGTTGATCAGAGGTCCTTCCTGTCTCCCTGTAGCACTGTCTTAGGCATCTCACAGTACGGACATTGGAATTTATTGCCCTGGCCACATCTGCAGTTCTCATGCACGTTCATGCAGGTGACCAAGGACCCGTGGCATCTTTCTTTTGAGTCAGTAAAAAGGTCTCTTTAGTGTCTTAAGTTTTTAGAACTGCGACACTAACTGCCTACCATCTGTAAGCTGTTAGTGTCTTAATGTCCGTTCCACAGGTGCACGTTTATGGTCCTCTAATCAAGCATGGAAAACATTGTTTAAACCCTTCACAATAAAACTTCAGTAAATTTGGGTTTTTACAAAATGCTCCAAGTGTCCTGAAAAAGGGCCGTTTCATAACTACTACCCCCCCCCCCCCCCCCCCCAGGCTGTGTTCATAACAAAAAGTGACAGCTTTGGTATTCATGGTCAAAATAAACACCATTGAAAATTAATGGGGAAACCACACACACACACACACACACACACACACACACACACACACACACACCAAACTCCAGGGAGCAAGGAGCAAAACCTAAGAGAATTTATATCTTGATATTGGTGTCCTTTTGTGAGATACTTTTATACATCCTCCACTGGTACTCTTGATGCATGCCCTCTGTCTCTTTGACTATCCAAGTACCCTACATGTTAATTTAACTGTTGTATCATGACCCAGTAACGCCTTTTTAGAACACAAGTTTGAAAATTGCAAAACAGTTACAATTATTCTGTTCAAAACTCATTTTCAGAATTTCAGTTCATTTTTTTCTTGACGTTAGTTTGACATTAATGTTTGAAATAAATTATTGGCAGAAATATGCTTGTCTTGTAACACCATGGTCAGTTTTGATTGGAAGCATAGTGGCAATAGCTGCAAACAGACAAATACATTTTTAAATGCTGAACATTGACAGTTTGATTTGGTCTATAGAACTGTATATTTAAAAAAAAAAAAAAAAAAAAAAAACCACAAACCCCACACACCCCCCCCCCCTTGTGATAAACCGTTACAAGCCATCAGACTACACCGGTGGCTACAGCCATCTAAAAGTAGCAGTTGCTGGCATGACATGGTTCAAGTAACATTATTTTTATTTTGTTCACCAGATGGCATCCATCTGCCTCCAATTTAGGTCACGTTCTCATATTTTTCTTAAGGTTTCAACCAAAGTGTAGGTTCTGAATTCTCTTAACCCCCCCCCCCCCCCGTCAAAAATGACAATGCCAAAGGGAAGTGCCATTTCAATACCATAGGAGGGTCATGTCATTTGGTACTACGATTTAGTCAAGGCATCAGAAAACACCAGAGCTATTTGCTTGGTGTATTAAAGGCAGACCATTTAGAAGCAAATTTAGGAAATTAAGACCAATTTTATTCACAACATTTCCCCAATTACATTTGGCCAAAGCCACGCTCCTTAACATTGACGGGCCCAACGGTTGCTTTCTGCCACTGTAGATCAGTGGAACAGACTAGTAGTGAGAACAATGCATAGTGCACTGTACAGGAGTGCAAATCACAACCATTTGTAGAGTCCATACCGTT
The DNA here is from genome assembly GCA_032164185.1 of Moxostoma hubbsi. NCBI lineage: Eukaryota > Metazoa > Chordata > Actinopteri > Cypriniformes > Catostomidae > Moxostoma > Moxostoma hubbsi. The sequence continues at coordinate 15,005,285 of JAVLUX010000044.1, forward strand.
AACAGGCAGATCACCTCCAATCCTGAGGCTACAGTTTGCATCACAACAACCACACACCTGGTCAGATTCATCTGCAGATACCCACCTGCCAACCAAACCTCAATTACAAAAACACCCACATTTACCACTGCATTTTAATCCAGGGACAACATACCCATTAGCAGAAAATGAACAAGCCTTCTGCTCAGGATTTGTTGGGTTGAATGCTGCAGCCACCTTCAAAATGCACGTGATGTAGACCTGCAAAGATAGTCGTTTGCACAAAGTGTAGGGTGAATGCTAGGTTGTAACTTAGACCATTCGCATACCCTGAAGCCATGCCTGATGTGGATGGTCTTCAGCAGAACACAAAAGTCTTAGAAGATTGAGATATCAGGTCCTTATAAATGATCACGTGTACTCAAAGCTTGCGTCATCTGCTGGCAGGAAGCACTTAATCTTAATTTTATTACAAAAACATCTATTTGCTTCAAAAAGACAGACCGTCTGGAGTCGTGTGTATTACTCTTATGCTGCCATACTTCCATTAGAAGGACCTGACAGAGCTCAATCTTCTAATGTCTTAATTTGTGTTCTGCTGAAGATCTCATCAGGGTATGTGAAGAGAACATTCATTTTCGGGTGAACCGAACCATTCCATTAACCATGCAACGGCCTACATACCAAACCACTGTTCAGCTACTGGAACCTGAATGTCTCCAATTGAAATTGCAGCTTGTCACCGCTCATCCGGGGCATGAAGTGAGGGCTGGAGCCTGTAATCTTAGCATCAACCAGGCATCTAGGTAACGAACACAGTTACAATTTAAATCCCTGTAACAAATCTAGACAGGTGGAAGGAGTGCACAAAGACGATTCACCCCTTATGCTCACCCATTATTCTCAATAAAGGCATATCTGTGGGTTGAATTCATGTCAGGGGCTAAAGTAGCAAGACAGCTGTCCACAAACACACGGACAGGAATATGGTTGTAGGACATCACAGAGGCTTCAATATTTATTAAATCACCCATGAAGTACTGGTTAGAAGGCCTTTCAAATCTCCAGTTATCTGTGGGGACAGGATGTTAGCAAAAGATTAAAAGAAAGATGCCAGTGAAATACTTGCATTATACCAACCAGTCATAAGCCTGAGAGAGAGGACCAGAATATCCTCTGCAACCCCAGTAGCAGCATGTGGCATCCAACTGGGCATTGCTGCTCACGTTTTGCATTCTGTAGAGGTAGAAGTCACCAAAAACCGATAATGAACACTTTATGGTGCATGCGATTTCCGTACATACATCTTTTGCAAGGTCTACACTCACCTTGGATAATGGCACTCAATACCAACCAGTGCAGCACTACTTCTAACAACAGGGGAACCAAGTAAAGCCTCTTGTGGCGTGTAGATTAGGGAGAACAAATAGACAAGCTCTTTTTCAGTCACCTAAATGAGAAGGATACTTTTTACAGGAACGGTCCAGAAAACCCACAAACAAAAATGACCATTAGTTAATTTAAAAGAGCCTCACTGTTGGTATGCTGCCACATCCATGTAGTTCAGACTCAAAGATAAGCACTTGGGCAGTATTGTCCTCCCCTACTGCAGTACATCCTCCCAGAGTAAAAGCAGTGGCCATTAGTAGCTGCCCTGTCCCAAAGAAGTCATCCTTCACTTCCACATATATTGAATTCTCTCCACACTGAGCTGCTACACTGTTGGCAGGGACAGGTTGCCGCAATTGAAAAGGAATATCTGGCTGTTCCGGTTCTTGTGGTAGCATTGGAAAGGTCCAGGCCAGTTTTGCAACTGGACCTTGTAACAGCTGTTTGGACTGAACACCCATAGGATCTTGAACAGGCTTCTGCATTGGAATCCTCTGTGGCATAAACACAGGGTTGTTGGGCTCATAACTTTGGGGAACCTGCGGCATCCTGGATTCACTCTGCTTAGGAGCTTGCACTGGTGTTTGAAGCTTAAACATGACTGGTTCCCGATTAGGAGTTGATCCATGCCGTTGTGCTACAGACAAGCCAAACGCAAGTATAAACACTAGTTCAAATCCAACTTGCCACAGCCCCATACTCAAAAAGAAAAAACTGTTTAGTCCATATTGGTGAACCTTAACGTTTCCTTTTTGTATAGAAGTTAGATCACAAAAGCTCCGCCTCTTCCCTGGACTTGTTAGCTCACTAACCATCATGCCACAGCTGAAAATCATCGACTCTATCAATTTGAGGAAAATGTGGGAGTTTTTTGTGCTCTAAATATGATTTATAAATGACTTGGATTAATACAATGAAATCAAACTTACAAAAGACTTTACCTGACTAAAGTGGCCTAATCAATTTTATTGATTTATTTATTTTTGTGATCTCTGCAGTACTTCATTTACTTTATGAAAGCTGCTATGGAATTAATTGCCATCTTTCTACATGTACTCATCATTAAAAACAACAACAATGAAGTATATAAATAACAGGGAGAGTAGGCCTACACATTAAAAGCAGCCAAAGCATTCTTCTTGACAATTTTATAATTTTGAGCCCCACAAGGGGTGACTGTTATTGGTTTGCCAGAAGAAATCCTATTTTTATACTTCTGGGGGAAAAAAAAGGATTATATTGTGTACTATGAGCTTGAACTAGCAGCGTTCTCCTTTTATTTACTGACGGGTTATTCATATGACATTGTGAAATTAAATATACATATTCACAGAATTAAAATGCATGACAAAATATTTTTTATCTTGCATTGTGACTAAAAATCAACAGTTGGCTTTTACTCCCCTAGAAGGCAGAAATATTCTAACAAAACAATGACATTTGTGGCACAAATACAATTAGGATCACTAAAGAGGAAGAATTAATTCCCTGTTTAAAAAAAACCCTCTAATTGTTGATGATGATAATGATACAATTGTTTCTTCCCTGAAGAACAATAAAATTATATAGATTTATTTTGCCATTTTATGCCATATTGATCTTTTTTACATGTACATTTTTCAATTGAACCATTAATTTACATTCAAAAATAAAACTATTTTTAAAATAAATAAATAAATATAATTCAGAACATGAACACAATACAATGAATACAATATAAGAATGTGACATAAATTGGAGGCAGATTGATGCCATCCGGTGAACAAAATATAAACAACATGAAAACTTGAAAACCACATCATGCCGGTAACAGCCAGTAGATGGCTGTAACCACATACTGTGTTGTCTGATGGCTTGTTGTAACCAAATTTTTATTTTATTTTATCACAATATATGCATTTGGATATATATTTAGACATTATCAAACTATCATTTGTTAAACTTTACCATTGTCATCAAACCTGACCATGGTGTTACAAAGAGTAGATAGACACAGAATAAGCATTTTTCTACCAATAATTTATTTAAAACATAAAAATGTAATAACTCAGAGTAATGCATAATAATGTCAAGAAAATTTTCATCAAGAAACAGAAATTAACTGCAAAATTCAGAAAATTCAATTAGAGTATAAATTAGAATAATCAGAGTAAACATTTAGCAATTTCAACCTTTCTATAGTAAATAATTATTTTCCCAACTTGTGTGTGTGTGTGTGTGTATGTGTGTGTGTGTGTGTGTGTGTGTGAGTGTGTCAGATTGCTGTCATCAGCTGGAAAACCTCAGATGACTTATAATGCCAACAATGACCAAACGATGGCTGTAAAGCTCCACTTATTGCCTGGCCTGGTTCTCTGTGTGTGTGTGTGTGTGTGTGTGTGTGTGAGAGAGAGAGAGAGAGAGAGAGAGAGAGAGAGAGAGAGAGAGAGAGAGAGAGAGAGAGGAGGGTGTGTATGTTTTGCACTGAGGATATTTTAGAGTCTCACCCTGTCTGTTTTTTTTTTTTTTTTTTCCTCCTTTATTGAAAGAGAAGTTAGAGTTTCCAAGTTATAATTACGAGTTCTATGAGGACATAAACGCTTTTTACAAGTCGGAATCTCGTAATTACGGTAATGTGTGAACACAGCAAGTAACCACCCTGTTATTGGACACTTTATCCCAGGGTTTAAATTAATCCTGGCTGACTGTAAATAGTGAATTTCTATAATGGCATTGGTAACTAAAAACTATTGCGTTTGAATAACGCTGCATCCACGCCCCTAGGTGTCAGTGTAAATCCAAGATGACACGTTCAAAATATTACTGAGTGCACTGTCAAAATATGTTGAAATGTTTGAAAAAATGATTTCTTGATGATCTGTTGTGATACGAGTACTAAGAGTTTTAAAAATGTACCACTTGTGAAAATAGTACCAGTGAGACATTGTACTTTTGTCAAGGCTAACTGCTGAACAAAATATTAGTTCCGCTGAACAGCTTGTTTTTCTCTTTCTTCCTTGTTTCTCTTTCGTGGAAGAAACTATTCTGCTATTGTGTAGCCCACTATGTTAAAGTAGGTCAACCCATGTAAGGTGAAGAAACTATTCTGCTAAATTCTATTGGCTTATACTGCTTTACTGAATGATACATAAAGATGCGCTTGAACAATAAAAGACAAGAGAAGGTACTGATACACTCTGTGTAGTTGTCATTTGTTTCTCTTCCCTCATGAGGTTTGGAGGCGCAAACTCAACGAATGCAGACTGAGAAAAACTATTGATAGAGGGACCAAAGAAAACCAATCTTTACTAAGTATATTCCAGGGTTTTCTTACAGTACCAAAAAACAAAACAAAACAAAACTGTAATTCACCCACCCCCATTGGTTGGTATGTTTCGTCTGGGCCCTGCACTCAACCTCCAGGCAGCGGGCGGCGCTGTTGTCTAAGCGGAGCTCATCCTCCGACTGCTGCTGCTCACAGCGTTCATACCAACAACTTTTCCATCAGGTCAGAGCTAGCAGAGGGCTAATCGCTCGGGGATATCACTGTATTGAATATTATTGGACCTCAGTGTTGTGTGAAATGAGCGAGATGCCTGGGACAAACGTGATTCAAATCACTAATCTATCATCGTCGGTGAGCAGTGATCAGATGAGAACTCTCTTCGGCTTCTTGGGAGACGTCGAAGAGCTGCGGCTGTATCCGCCGGAGTGAGTCACAACAACAACACTCACACCATACATAAACACATCAGTACACACGTCAAACGGAAGCTATAGATTCTTATCAACCACAATGCATACATGCACACATGCACATTTAAGCTCTTTACAGTGATAACAACACACACTCAGGACACTACTCATAACAAAACAGACCATATACAGTATGATTCAACACACACATCAAATACACCCTGCCATGGTACTAGTAACAGTGCCAAATGGCAATACCATGCTACTTTAATATGTAGCATGCATGCTACTGATGCATTACTGTATTTATTATACCATGGAATTAACATGGAACACCAAAGCAAATGCAGTAAGAGCCATTAAAGGTATTAAAATGGTCTTGGGGTTTCTCATACCATAAACAGTTGCAAATCTAGTTCATATGCAACAATAAGAGATTAAATCACGTGTGTTGTTTTCTTCTCTTTCAGCAATGCACCTCTTTCCTTTTCCTCCAAAGTTTGTTACATAAAGTATCAAGAGGCTTCCAGTGTTGGTGTGGCACAACATTTAACCAACACTGTTTTTATTGACAGAGCATTGATTGTTGTGCCGTGCGCAGAAGGTTAGTATGCCTGCGTGCGTGTTACTTTTGTGTGCTTGATCATAGAAAGACACTGAGTATCTGACTTCAAATCAAACCTTTGAGAAGAAGCAAAGCATTATTGCTTTCCTGACATTATTCTGTGCTCCAGATGTGCATGATATACGTGTGATAGTGTGTGCTGAGGTATGACTGCTGTCAGCTGTGCTATATATTATGATGTGCTCAGTAGAGGTGGGTGGAATGACATCAGCTCTATTGTTTATCAGGTGAGATGGAGGATGTGGAAATGATGGAGGTGATTAAGATCATACTCTGTGTTATGTAACAGCATCAGAACCTTGTGAACCCTTTTAGTGTTGATCGAAGCGGCACAGTTTAATTAGTTAATAAAGGGGTCTTAACTTTTGAAGGGGTTTAACACTGATGCAGTTTAGTGTATTGGTCCCAGTAGTGTGATTTTAAAATTCTAATATTAATAAAAATGTAAATCAGTAAGAAATTATGCCAACATTGCATAAAATCACAAATAGCCTCATGTTTACTGAGTGTTCTCCTTAATTTAAAGAGAGAGCTGTGTGCCCATTAATTTATTCAGTTAATTAATTAATTTGATTGAAGCTAAAATTGTCAAGCCATTTCATGTATTGCATGATTTTGAATGAACAGTGGTCAAATGGAAGATTTCAGACTTTGTTGAGAGTGACTTGTTGCACCCTAACCTTTTAGTGGCCTTTACAGTGTCTGTGTTTGAACAGACAGAATGAATGATAGTTCAAGGTACCTAGTATTTTGATGCTATAGTTACTTGTTCAGATTAGCTTGTTTGATGAATTTAGCTGAGTTGCTTGCTATATGTGAACTGTAAGTGCAATGTAAGTACCCATTTTGAAGTGCTATAGCTCACAGGAACAACAAAAACAGCCCACACTAACTTAATTGAAGGTGAGTTTGTTACAGAGATTTAATGAGGGACAAATTACAAACCAATCTTTGTTTTTAATGCAATAAAGGTTTACCCCATGTAGTCCCATGAGTATGTTAAATATTATCTCTAAAAATAACCATTGCATGAAAAGTAGCTGGTTTGAATCACGTCAAATGTCTGTACCACGCCCCTTTTTATCCTGTCCCACCTCAGGGGTCTTGACCGTCTAGATCAGGGGTGTCCAAACTTTTTTTTACTGGGGGCCAGATGCAAAAAAAGAAAATATATCCAAATGGACCTCTTTCTCAGTGGTAAATACGACAGTGAGTGATGACAGCCGTCTCTGTCTTGATTTATTTATAAAATAAATAAGGTTTTGCAGGACGCATCGTTATAATAATATTCATTTTTAAAAAAGGCTATATATGATGGGATTCAAGGAAATACTCATTACAGATGCACCAGTGTTTATAGAGCTCTCTTATGTCCTTACTTACAAATGGTGCTGAGAAGTCCTTGAATAATTTTTCTTGTTTCAATGAAACATCAAAATGAACCATTTCACAACAATTAATGTACTTCCCAGTGCCGCAGAAGACATTCTAGAGAGTGTGCTCATTTGTGTGTCTGTGCACGCTCGAACTCTGTGTGGCCACTCGCGCTGCACAACAGCAGCTCTACCCAGTTGTATGATGCATAGTATCGGGACATTTTATTGAGAGTGAATGCATGAGCAAAGTATCTACCGATACCAGTCCTGTAACAAACGCATTATACTTTTGGGTGTTTAGAATATGACTTTTATATTATTTCGCAATAGTGGACCAAATTATGTTCTGTTTCCAAAATCTCTCGCGGGCCGCATCAGAGCAGTCGGCGGGTCGCAGATGGCCCGTGGGTCGTAGTTTGGACACCCTTGTTCTAGACTGTCTCCCACAATAAAAATCATAATTTTGATACATGTTGAATTGATATCCAGTTCTTTGCATAAAACATATTTGTAATAATTTACTTATTTTATTGGCTAGAACATCATATTTAGCTGTGTCCCACATTGCGCAGGCAACACTGTTACTGCATGATGTTTCCCCATATTAAAAAAAATTGAGCATTTAAATTGAAACACTAAAGAATTGGCATCATTTGACAACCCTCTCTTCAGCATGGTAGACAAGTAAATCTCCACCAAGAAAAATGATAAAACAAATATTTTTTCATTTTAAGTTATGGGAAATTTAAGTTGAATAACAACAATCTGACATTTGACCCCAAACTATCTAGCCCCTACTGAATGAAAGCTTAATTTAGGCAAAATATTAGGGCTGTCAATCGGTTAAAATTTGTTATTGGAAAAAATTACGTGAAATGCCAATCAAATGATTTTAATGAGCACTTTGTTTGGCCATTGTTTCATAGAGTGTATCAGTAGACTAATTTCATGATCCTTCAGGGCTGTAAAATTAATCAAATAAGAATTTTATTAAGCTTCTATATACGGTATGATTGTATGGTGAATATACACCGATCAGCCACAACATTAAAATCACCTGCCTAGTACTGTGTAGGTCCCCCTCGTGCCGCCAAAATAGCGCCAACCCACAACTGTTCTTCTCACCACAATTGTACAGAGCGGTTATCTGAGTTACTGTAGACTTTGTCAGTTCGAACCTGTCTGGCCATTCTCTGTTGACCTCTCTCATCAACAAGACATTTCCATCTGCAGGACTGCTCCTTACTAGATTTTGTTTTGTTTTTGGCACCATTCTGAGTACACTCTAGAGACTTGTGTGTGAAAATCCCAGGAGATCAGAAGGTACAGAAATACTCAAACCAGCCCGTCTGGCACCAACAATCATGCCACGGTCGAAATCACTGAGATCTATTCTGATGGTTGATGTGAACATTTAAAAGATAAAAATAATCCTAATTTCTCCCAATTTGGAATTCCTAATTCCCACTACTTAGTAGGACATCATGGTGGCACAGTTTTTCACCTCAATCTGGATGGTGGAGGACAAGACTCAGCTGCCTCCGCTTCTGAGACCATCAATCCGAGCATTTTATCACGTGGCTCGCTGTGCATGACGCCACAGAGACTCACAGCACGTGGAGGCTCATGCTACACTCCGTCTTCAACGCACAATTTGGATTCCTCGGCACACCCTGGATTCAAACTCGTGTGACTCCAGGGGTTGTAGTCAGCGTCAATACTCGCTGAGCTACACAGGCCCCCGGTTGATGTGAAAATTAACTGAAGCTCCTGACCCGTATCTGAATGATTTTATGAACTGCACTGCTGCCACGCGATTGGCTGATTAGATAATCGCATGGATGATTGTTGGTGCCAGACAGGCTGGTTTGAGTATTTCTGTAACTGCTGATCTCCACACACAACAGTCTCTAGAGTTTACTCAGAATTGTGCTGAGAACAAAAACATCCAGCGAGCAGCAGTTCTGCAGATGGAAATGTCTTGTTGATGAGAGAGGTCAACAGAGAATGGCCAGACTGGTTTGAACTGACAAAGTCTACAGTAACTCAGATAACCGCTCTGTACAATTGTGGTGAGAAGAATAGCAGCTCAGAATGGCACGAGGGTGACTTACACAAAATTATGCAGGTGGTTTTAATGTTGTGGGTGATCGTTGTATACTGTTATTCTCAATGTACATTATTCCAAGTGTATTTATATCTCTTTACCATGTGTTATATTATCCTGGTATTAATCCAGAAGAAGAATATAGAGACGTTGAGTTCAGGAGTCTGGAATATAGACCTACTTGTAGCAAAATACATATGCAAATAAATAACAGCATTCTTTACTCATTTCACTCGCATAAAAAACACAGATTATATACTCCTCAAAATGCATCAACACCATGGGAAGAACATAATGAAACAGTTATGCCAAATTAGGAAAATATATAATCAGATATTAATCTCTAACATAATATAAATAGTTGTATATTTTTTTTTACATACTTTGTGTGAATAGACCTTCCGTCAGAGGTTCGTCTTGCAAAACCATCTCTGATTTGGTGTAAGCAGGCCTTTATTCCTAAGCATATTTTTAACAACGCTGTGTCAAGTTAAATGTAATTTGAAACTTTGAAAAACCCATTTTACTCTCATTATACTTCCTCAAATGTGGATGACTTTCTTCTGCTGAACACAAACAACATTTTTTAGAAGAATATTTCAGCTCCAGTGGATTAATCCATGTCTTTTGAAGTGATCCATTCGAATTTGAGTGAGAACTGATGCATGCGCAGAGCACTAGATGGCAAGAGTTATTGGGCTTGAATTATCAACAAGGAGCTGATGTCAAGATTTATAGTGAAAAAGGAGTTCTCACCCAAATAAGATTGGATTACTACAGAAGAAAAAGATTAAACAACTGGAGACTTATGGAATACCTTTATGCTGCCTTTGTGTCCTTTTTGGAGCTTGAAAGTTTTGGGCACCATTCACTTGTATGGACCAACAGAGCAGAGATATTCCCCTCAAAATTTTCAATTTGTGTTCTGCAAAGAAAGTAAGTCATACACACCTGGCATGGCATGAGGGTGAGTAAATGATGAGAGAATTTTCATTTTTGGGTTAACTTTATTTTTCATATAAGCACAATAAATTAACTATAAATTGACAGCCCTAATAAATATGCAATGTATAAAAATACACAAAATAGTGTTTTAAATTATGACATTTCACAAATTTTGGTTACAGGGTTTAAAAAAATGTACAAACCCCATATAAAATAAGATTTGGTTTGTTCACCTGAGGTTGTCAATCAGCATTTGCTCAACACTAAAGGTATTGTACTTGCTTTACTGGTTGTTTGGTGAAACTACAAATTGACATTTTGAAGTTGCAAGCTCTTTTGCAGTCTCCTCTTTGCGGAAAGTGCTGATTTTAATATGAGCATTGTAAGAGTATGATGGCTACAGGGTATGAGGTTATAGGGTGAGGTCTTCTCAAAGTCTACAGTGCAACAACTGGCTAACCACTTGTTTCTCTCTCTTTTTTTTTTGTCTCTTACTGTAAACATCCATATTCATGACAAACAGAGCTTCCCTCTTGCTTGAAATGCTTGTCCTCGTGACTTGGTTCTGGATGGCTTACTACGTTGATTAATTTGGTTTTTGTATGTTTTTTCTGTGTTGATTATGTGTGCATATCAGATGACTAGAGTGGCCCAGGCGTTACACTACTACACTAGCCTGACTCAAGGCTTTGTTTTCCAAGCCACTATACCCGCGGGGGCCCACGCTGCCTTCAAGGGGGGAATGTGACCAGGAGCGTAGCCGCTGAACCTACCAAGATGGAGACCTTGTCTCTTTTTAATTTATTTTCATTTAATTTCCTTTTTGTTTTGTTTTTGTTTTATTTCTCTCACATGTTTTTTGCCTTTTAGAAGATTTGCATATTCATTGTGTTGTTTTTCTTTTCTTTTTTTTTTCTTTTTTTTCCTGCCCCCCTGTCCCTTGCCCCAATCCTACAGTTTCTCTCATTTGCCTGTCTTTGAAAGCTGTCCAGGTTGACTTGACATCCAGTATTGGAGGGAAGTTTGAACGGTACAAGGGCAGCTGTTACTAATGTTATATTATGTTCAGATATACTCCTCCTCTCTCTCTTTCTCTCGCTCCTCTCCACTGATCTGGTTAGGTTTTTTTTTTTTTTTTTAATTCAGAAGAATAATAGTTCATATCCATTTAACTGAAGCATTATGTAATAAGCAAAGTGCCTCATGAATGTGTTCAGACCCCTTGAGGGATAGTACACCCAAAAATGACAATAATTTTTTATGTAAACTTACAGTGCATTCATAAAGTATTCAGACCCCTTTTTAAATTTGGTGATGTTGCAGTCTTATGCTAAAATTCTTGAAATGTAATTTTTTTCACATCAATCTACACTCCATACCCCATAATGACAAATCAAAAACCAGGTTATTGATAACTTCAAATTTATTATTATGAAAAAACTGAAATATCACATTTACAAATTATTCAGACCCTTACCTCAGTACTTAGTTGAAGCACCTTTGGCAGCGATTACAGCCTCAAGTCTTTTTGGGTATGATGCGAGAAGCTTTGCACACCTGGATTTGGCAAATTTCTGCCATTCTTCTCTGCAGATCCTCTCCAGCTCTGTCAGGTTGGATGGGGACTGTCAGTGGACATCCATTTTCAGGTCTCACCGGAGATTGGGTTCAAGTCTGGGCTCTGGCTGGGTCACTCAAGGACATTCACAGAGTTGTCCCTAAGCCACACTTGCATTGTCTTAACTGTGTACTTGGGGTCATTGTCCTGTTGGAAGGTGAACCTTCAGCACAGTCTGTGGCCTCTGAGCGCTCTGGACCAGGATTTCTTTAAGGATATCTCTGTATTTTGCTGCGTTCAGCTTTCCTTTAACCCTGACCAATCCCAAACACAGTCCCTGCAGCTGAAAAACACTCCCACAGCATGATGCTGCCACCACCATGCTTCACTTTTGGGATGGTACTGCACAGGTGATGAGTGGTGCCTGGTTTCCTCTAGACATGAAGTTCAATCTTCATTTCATCAGACCAGAGAATCTTGTTTCTCACAGTCTAAGTGTCCTTTAATTGCTTTTTTATGTGTCTTGCACTGAGGAAAGGCTTCTATCTGGCCACTCTGCCTTAAAGCCCAGATCGGCGGAGTGTTGTAGTGATTGTTGTCCTTCTGCAAGTTTCTCCCATCTCTACACATGATCTCTGGAGCTCAACCAGAGTGACCATCGGGTTCATGGTAAGATCTCTTACCAAGGCCCTTCTCCCCCGATTGCTCAGTTTGGCCTGGGAAGAGTCCTGGTTGTTCCAAACTTCTTCAATTTAAGAATTATTGAGGCCATTGTTCTCTTGGGAACATTCAGTGCAGCCAAATTTGTTTTCAGCCTTCACCAGATCTGTTCCTTGACACAATCCTGTCTCTGAGCTCTGCAGGCAGGTCTTTTGAACTCATGGCTTGGTTTTTGCTCTGATATGCATTATCAGCTGTGATCTTATATAGGCAGGTGTGTGCCTTTCCAGATCAGGTCCAATAAATGTAATTTGCTACAGGTGGACTCCGATCGAAGTGTAAAAACATCTCGAAGTTGATCCAGAGAAATGGGAAGCTAAATTTCAAGTGTCATAGCAAAGTGTCTAAATACTTGTAAAAATATATATATACATTTGCAAAGTTATCAAAAATTTTTTTTTTGCCTTGTCATTATAGAGTGTTGATTGATATTAAAAAATAATTTAAATCATTTTAGCATAAGGATGCAAAAACAAAAAGTACAAAATTAAGCGGTCTGAATACACTGTATGTCTTCCCCAAACTGCATGACTTTCTTCTATGTTTGAAAAGTATCCTGGTAGTTTTTTTTTTATATATATATGTTTATGTATGTGTGTGTGTGTGTGTGTGTGCGTGCGTGTGTGTGTGTGTGTGTGTGTGTGTGTAAAGGGGGTTATGGGAATGGAGGAGGTGAGAACCGGCTTGACAATGTAAATAATATTTTAATTATGAACTTAAACAAAAGACACACACACACGCACATGACGGACATGTCCGTTAATGATCTCTCTCTCCCGCACCATCTTGCACAGTTGGCCTTTATCCCTCTCGGACCCGCCCTCCGCCCTTCCACAATATGAAACTGAATGTGTACGGCGGCTCTCCAGCTCCAAAAACAAAAGCACAATAAAAGTAGTCCATATGATTCGCACACTGTATTCCAAGTCATCTCAAGCCATATGTTGGATTTGTGTGAGAAACAGACCAATTTTAAGTGGATATTCACTAAAAATCTTGCCTTCTGCCACAGCTCTTGAAACTCAATCTCACTTCTGCCTCACCTGAGGTCAGGTGTGAACATTAGCAAGCATGGAAAGTCATACAGGTTTGGAATGGCATAAATCTTGACAGAATTTTTGGGTGAAATACCCCTGTATCAAATTATCTAATTTTACTGAATTACAAGTTCTTAATTAACTTTTTCTGTTCAAATCACCAAAATTCAGAAATGTTGCATTTTATGTTCGAAAGCATTCTTAACAATGCTCAAAGACTAAAATGTCTGCATTAGTATTTTATCCTCATGTTTTGATATTTTGTAGAGCCACCTTTTGTAGCAGTGGCCATCTCAGACAGATTTTAAAGATTGAAAAAGATTTTGTAGTAATTCAAAATTACCAGTCATGCATTGGAGGTTGACATGCTTATGAATATTCAATTGCATTTGCAGTGACACATTGCCTTTGACAGTGTTTTGACAGGCTACTCCTGCAAAGACCACCCAATGAAGCACCAATAGGAACAGCAGTTGATGATATAATCGTTGCAAATACAAGTATTTTCTAACATCGCGTGTAGGAACTGTAAATCAGTAAAATTATAACTGTCTGATCCAAGGCACATTTATTGCAATGACAGGACATAGCAAAATTCATTTAAAAATATACTCACCTGTAGCACATGTTATTGCATGGTTTTGGGGAGAACATTTTCTAAAATGTACATACTTGTAGTACTAAAGTGGCTGAACATCACATCCATAGAGGTTTTAATGTAGTTCTCCATTCAATAGCACAGCCATACGAACAATCAGTTTACCCATGATAACTATAGTTACTGTAAGCACCGAGCATGCATAGATATCTGTACCAACATTGGCAGAAACACATATTTAGAGAAATTTGTTGTTAACATTTTTTTCAAATTAATTGTCAAGGCAAAACTTTTCAGGGGTGTCAATTTGAAGGGGGTGAGGATTTCTCAGACACTTAAATGTTCTTCTTTTCTGTATCTGATGTTCTGTGTGCTATTAGTGATGCAGCCAACATGAACGGTTGTCTTGTGTTGCACACCCTTTCCAACACTGCGAAACGATCGCCCCAGGGAGAAAAGCGTCCATGCTTGATATCGTATGGTTCATGACCAATATGTTTCCAGTACAGGTGACCCATCCCACAAGTGTTAACTCATTCTCTACATGTTCTGTTCTGATCTTTTGTTTTAAAAGAGAGGAAAGGACAAATCACAATTTCTCTGTTTTCTTTGTGCAAAAGTCATCCTGTTTTACAGTATGTCTTGTGTTGATAGTAAAAAGGAGAGTTGCTATGCTAGTTCAGATTGTTTGAGAAGACTGTTAATGGTGAGGGATGGAGATGCTCAGGGTGGGTGTTAGAGCGCTAGGCGCTAGTTGGAGGACTCCGCTTCTTTGGTGAAGTCGTAGGTGAAGCAGTGGGCGACATCTCCATTGGCCTCTCTAATGCTAGTGCTTTTGTTCTTAAGGAAAAATCCCTGAAGAGGCAAAGGCACTCTCGCTTTTGGCCCCCGCCCCACCTGTCGCTAACCTGATGAGCGGTGGAGGACTTCTGCCTATTCCCAGCCCTGCTACGCTACAGAACGTAAAAACACACACACACACACAGACATACAGTTTACTCTGAACTCTATAAACTAGGGGTTCCCAAAATGTCTTTGTGTAGCTGAACCCCTTTGACCTAAATGATTTATTTGAAGAACCACCAGATAAGTGTTAACCTTTCAAAATATAATTCAGTTTTTTGCCCTTCATTTTAGGGATGCAACGATATATCGGCTGCCAATATTTATTGGCCAATTATTGACCAAGTTAAAACCATCGGCATATCAGTTATAATCATAAAAATACAGATATGAAAAAAAAACTATGATTTATTTATAATTCATTAGTAACACACTTTGGAAAAACTCTATGAATTCCAATGTACAATCCAGAAATAATAATTGCCAAAATATGTAGAACGGTTGGCACTCCTAAGAACATGTAATATTGAATTATTTTTTATTCATTCTTATATTAATATGGAAAAACTGCCGTATGGGCATGACAGTTGTGAAAATGGCACTTACATTTAGGCTACATGAGGGAAGCCATTGAAAATGCTTTGAAATCAGCAGACTTTGACTTCTAAGACATCGGTATCCATTAATGCGGCACGATTGATTGTATAGCCTTGCGTGATTACTAAACCATAAAAGGCTGCATTTGAAAATGTAGTCTTCTTTCAGTGCTCCAGTCAGCACTATGTGAGCAAGCGGCACCCTCTAGCGGTCTGGATTACATAATCCATTATACCACTATAGAGCTGATCAGCCGTGATGTCAATTTGTAGGCGAACCTGGAAGTCTAATTTGCCATGGGTTTCCTTTGGATTTTCCTATGGGTTTTTATAATGTTTTTACTTTTTAGTTAAATAAGGTCTGTGGTAAACATTACTTGACTGATATGTGGATGTTTTGTCGTACAACATAAATTAATGTCAAAACTAGGGCTGTAGCAACCATTATAACCTGGGGTGTAGGGCCACGTCCCCCTTGTAGGAAATTATACATTAAGAGTTTTGCCAGCCGTTCAAGGAAATAGTAGCTGACCAGACACCTAAAAAACATATTTAAGACCCAGCAAATTCCTCAGTCAACTGTTCACCTCGGCAGTAAACTGAACCAATGCACAAGTGGTTAATCAGTGCAGCCATCACATTTCAGGACTACAGGGCAAAAGATTTGTGGTTAATGACTCTAAGGGTGTGTTCACACTTGGCAGGTTTGATTTCTGGTGCAATTGCTCTGTTAGTGCGGTTCATTTGAACAAGTGTGAACGCAGTCACCCGATCCATGGTACACACCAAACAAGCGGACCGAGTCCGCCTGAATAGTGGGGCTCGATCCGCTTGCAAACGAACTCTGGTGCGGTTCGATTGATATACGAGCACAAAAATGACCAAAGACGTCTAAACAGACCAAAAACAGGAAGTAATTTGCCTAATACTGACCTCAAGCATGCCTGGTTCTTCTCATCAGAAGCTATGTTGCCCATTACAGTTTGGTACAGGTGTCAGAATCGTCGTCAGCTGTCATTGCAGCATATCTTCGTTTGTGTGTGCAACGGAGGAATTCCTGACACTGTTTTGACTCCTTTACACAATTTTTTAGCTCTTCGTTTGTTCTCAGCTGATTAAAATACCACAATATATACATATATGAATCTAACAAGCACATTTCGCCCAGCAGCCAGCATTGTTTTGGATGTTCGGCAAGTTCCGTCATAAAAGCTGTCCAGTCAGGTTGTGACTTTTTCCTGATGCTTTTTCTTTTGTATTGTTAGGTTTGGTGTTAAAATACCAGTGTGAACGCTAAGCGAACCAGGAATAAATATATAATTTAATTTTTTTGGTCCAGACCAAGAGAACCGAACTACAAGTGTGAACACACCCTAGATCGGTATCGGCTCCGATACTGACGTTTTTAAACGGATCAGGTATCGGTCCGTCGAGCCCGATCCAAAGACGTTACTGTGTGTTAGTCAAGCTCAAAAAATGACATAAAAAAATATTAAAACACAATTAAAGTAGTTCATATGACTCGTGCATTTTATTCAAAGCCACTTGAAGACGTGCGATTGATCTGTGAATCACAAAAAGCTGTGTTTAATAAATAAATATATAAAATGCACGTGCAGCTCCAGCGCGTCAGTGAATGGTGCTGCTCTCGCGCCTATTTTTAGCCTTCACGCAGTGCGCAGTATTTGAGCGCTGCTCACGAACAGCATCTCAGATGTTGATGCTCAATAGTTCGGTTCACTTATAATATGCATTTAGAACGGCACCGGAGAATTTGAATAAGAAGCGAATTAAACTGCTGTGAACTTGCCTACAAACAGACACATACAGGACATCCTGGAGAGTTCAGAATGTCAAAATAAAAGCCTGAGGGTTTAAAAAGTGCACAAAGTTGTATTTAAAATTACAATTAAAATTCAACAATAATAATATTAATAACAATGTATTATTATGATTATTATTATTATTATTGTCATAATTAATATTTGTTTATAATAATATTTAAGTTGAATGGGTTCCAAAAAATAACTATGAGAATGAAAAGTGGACAATGTCTCACAAATAAATTTTTGAAAAAAAAAGGCAAAGAAACACTGGTTGCTTTTCTACTGAAGACTGGAATTACTGTTAATTTTGCAGCTTCATTATCCAGTACACTATTTAATAATAAAGTGTTTCTTAATAATCTATACATTTATACTGAAATAATGTGAAGTTTGAGGTTTGTGTTTCTTTACATATTAAAGAGTACACCCAATTATTTCCACACAATAATGTAAAGATATTTTACATACTGAGATACTGAGATTTCTGATATCGGAATCAGATCGGAAGAGAAAAAGTGGTATCGGTGAATCCCTAATGACAATGAAAGTAATCATGTTCCATCATAACTGTGTTACTCTTGCATTTAAAGTGCCATTTTCTCTGCATTTGAGTGCACGCTCTCTCTCTCACACACTCACACACACATCATGTGCATGGACAGAAAGTTAAGCCACAGACACAAGGATGGTTAAAGGGAAACTGATGTGTTTGATTTAAGTTGTGTTCTTTCTTTCATGTTTTGTTTTTTTGTGTCAAATCACGGACAGCATTTGGAATGATGCTACAATGTTTTCAAAATTCTGTAAATGACACGCAACCTCTTCACCCTCTTAACTACTTGATTAAATATAAACCTTCCTGTTTAACCTTAAAGGAATATTATGGTTGAAGTACACCTATTATCAACGTTTTATTTATTAATTTTATATATATAAAAACGACATTTGTGGCCTGCTCTCAGTTACAGTTTTGTTTTGTAGGCCTACATTTTTTATAGCTGCTTATAGCATTTTAATTGTTGTTATTTGAATAGATCTAATGCCTTTTTTCACACCATGCTGAAGCAGTGCGTCACAACAACTTTTGTGTTAAACAACGCGTCTGCTGTTACACCAGCAGTGTTTCAGCTGCAGAAACTGCTGTGCTCTATACAGAAAATAAATGTATAAATTGGTTATCATGCATGAGCTATTGGTAAGTATTACAAACTGAAATGAAATCGTATTTACATGATGCTGGAGTTATTTAATGGAAAGGGAGGATGATAAGCCTCAATGTTGTTTTTGTGTGAATTTATTTAATTATTATTATTATTTGGTTTTCCTACAAGCTGTAATTAATACAAAAACAGAATAGCTAACAAATATAAACTTATTATGTGCAATATCTACTTTCTCGTATCAACTCCTCTTCATCAGTGGAGTGTCACTTAATTCAGCTTGAGCAGTGCAACAAAAATAGACTCAGTTGAAACTCCCGATGCAGTTCAGTTCATATGCTGCTTCTGCCTCGTGCTGACACACTGCTTCTGCTTGCGAAGTGAATGCACTTACTTGTTAACATGGATGCCGGAAAAATATGCACTGCTGTAAACAGGACTAATGCTGTTGAATTAACATAGTGTTTTATATATATATACGTTCAAATGTATGCAATAATCATGCCTCCTGAATGTCCATTAATTCGGTAACGTGGAATTATTTTACCAACAGTGTTAGACGCAGAAAACCACAGTAACCACACTTCAAAAAGCGCTTCTTTGATGTATGTGTACATGGACCAACTAAAATAGCATCAAGAACAGACAGATTGACGCTAAATTGATGGCTGTTCATTTTAGGCCAGTGATGTTCAAAAGGGAAATGAGATATGCAATAGATTTGCTTGCAAAGGCACATTTCGTATTTTCTAAGCAGTGCTTTAATGTCTATCACAATAATTGAATATTTTTTGATTCATCTAAATTATATACAAATACTGAATATAATATTTATAATTATTGATATTATTATTTATTAAATGATCTTTATTCGGGGCCTTTTTCAGCAAATTGATATGTAATTAATATAAAAAGGCATGCAAAACTGCTAAAAATATATAGATTTGCCCCTTGAAGTTCTCTGCATTGTTCTTGTCTTTTCTGGGAACTGAAGTAAAGCAATTATTGTTAATAATTTGCACTTTACAAATTCATCCCATTATTAATTTTATCGGACTCCAATTTTAAGTTGACCTCTAATTTAGATTAAAGCTCCAATTACTTACTGATCATTCTTTTATTTTAATCATTTAAGTTATTGATTACTCTGAATCCTCTTCTGCTCATTTACCTTTTGATCAGTTTCTAATGAGATTCAAACTGATAGTCTTTAAGTGGCTTCCTCCTACATTAAAGCTTCAGTTATGATATAAATGATTCTTAAAATGGTATTCTCCTGCTCGGTTCCTCCAGAGCGCTTTCTCCTATTTTAAAGACCCAGTATTGATATAAATGATTTCAGAGGAATATAGAATAAATCAAAAAGTAACTACTTATTTTCCAGGTAGGATTTAAAACACAAGTTAAAGAAACAAGTCAAAGAACATACCTGGCAGTTGAGAAAACTACATATAATTTCAAAGCATGAATGAATCTGAATGCAGATTCCTGTTATTAGAGTTACACACACATTGAGGTGTGGGATCATCTGACTACAGAGAACCCGGAGCTCTGGGCCAACATTCCTTAAATATCGAGACAGAATACACATTGTGTACCAAATGGTATTATCCTTTGAACAATGAGAATTTAGGGGTGAATGGGTTCTTGACTTCCTGGTGTTAAACCTTCAAGGAAGGGGATAGACCTCCAGAATTATTCAGTATTGTGTGAATTTGCAATCTTCACTCAGTGGGGTGTGGTGCCTCAGGAAGAGTTGCTAATTGTGAGAAAGTTCATATGTTGATTTTCTCAGAGATCATACATTTGCTCTTTGCCTTTGAATGCAAACACATTGGCACCCCGCCTTACATTAATTATGATTAATTTTATTAATCTGCATTTCATATTATTTGATCAGATATTTTAGACTATTGACAGCCCTTAATATAACTTATTTTAAACGGACGTGGTCATGTGTCGGTCTGCGGGGAGAGAGAGAGCGGTAAGGCTTGTCACCTGGTTCATAATTAACCCTATATAGGCATGAGCTGGGTCCGTGGGCTGCACACGCTCTCCTCCACTGAGCGAGACCCATATGCACCATGAAGAGTTCCCTAACTGAACTTGATTGGTCATTAAACCAAGGAGTGGTGGTGGCGTAGTGGACTTAAGCACATAACTGTTAATCAGAAGGTCGCTGGTTCGATCCCCACAGCCACCACCATTGTGTCCTTTAGCAAGACACTTAACTCCAGGCTGCTCCAGGGGGATTGTCCCTGTAATAACTGTAAGTCACTACGGATAAAAAGCATTTGGTCTGCCACCTTTTGATCACATCAGTTTCAGCCTCTTAGTTATACTTTTGAAACCATATTATTTGAAATTGCATGTTATGCTTCTATTGTAATTGTATTACTGTACACATATTTTTTCAGTTGTTCTATACAAACTGAGGGATGAGCTGACATAGTTTTTTCTGTGGTAATTCCACTCTAACTTGTATTATATTCTGGATCTGGTTGCAGCGAGGTCTTCCTCTAGCTAATCTGGGGGTTCTGAAGACGAGTTTGGATACATCTGTGGCAGCTCTGAGTGGAATTACCTCACAGC
Source organism: Moxostoma hubbsi (assembly GCA_032164185.1). NCBI lineage: Eukaryota > Metazoa > Chordata > Actinopteri > Cypriniformes > Catostomidae > Moxostoma > Moxostoma hubbsi. The sequence continues at coordinate 15,026,311 of JAVLUX010000044.1, forward strand.
CTCCGATCATGGGTAATGTTGATCCCTCAAAAATCAACGAGATCAGGAGGACGGTCTACGTCGGCAACTTGAATTCACAGGTATTTTACAGTGAATTTGAATGAATTTCAATGATAATCATGCCAAATTTGAGGTGTCGCGGAGCTGTTCTTTTGTCTTTGAGCATAAACTTTTCTCTCTCTCATTGTATTCAAAATATTACAATTGAGAATTGGTTTTCCTGCTAAAACAGACCACCACAGCAGAGCAGCTGTTGGAGTTCTTCAAACAGGTTGGAGATGTAAAGTTTGTGCGGATGGCGGGAGATGAAACTCAACCTACTCGTTTTGCCTTTGTGGAATTTGCGGATCAGGATTCAGTGTCAAGAGCGCTAACCTTCAATGGAGTCATGTTTGGAGACAGACCACTGAAGTTAGTGCTTCCTTTTTGAACCCTTTAAATATGCACACCACTTACCAGCCTGTCCTGATTTATCCACATGCAAACTTTAGTGATGTAATTTATATTTAAATGACAGTTAATCAGTATAACATTACCACTTTCAGGATTAACCACTCCAATAATGCCATAGTGAAGCCTCCAGAGCTCACACCACAGGCTGCTGCTAAAGAGTTGGAAGACGTTATGAAGAGAGTCCGTGAGGCTCAATCCACCATTGCTGCTGCCATTGAGCCAGGTCTGACCTCTCTTACCCACACACTGATTTAACAACGTTTTTACTGTATGACGCAGTTAACAGTTTTTCTGTTTAGAAGGGATCGTTCAACAAAAAAGGAAAATGTTCTCAATTATTTAGTCACCCTAGTATTGTTTTAAACCTTTATGACTTTCTTTCTTCCATGGAACGCAGAATGATAGCCTTAGTCACCCCTCATTTTCCTTGCAAGTTTAGGAATCCTTAACTTGATTTCTTTCCCTGCAGAGTTTATACTCCTTTGCCAGTTGAGGAAGTTCAACCATTGTGCAATATCGAATTTATTCATATTTCTCTATATATTTTTATTTAATCTATTATATTTAATTTTTATTATCTATGTCTCGTTTTTGTATCCTCTACACTGGAAGCTTCCTTGTCTGTTAGCAAACTTGGCATTAATGCTCATTCTAATTCTGAACATTTTGGGTTGTGTCTAGTTGATGTTAAACAACGCTCGTCCAGCAGATCTAGGCATTCAAGAAGATCCCGATCTCGCTCTCACTCTCGCTCTCGCTCCCGGTCTCACTCAAGAAGAAAGCGTCCCAGATCCAAACACAGGTAGATCTTTTTATGTTTGTATGTTTAGAAATGATCTCCAGTTTGATAATTTATATAAAATATTACCAATTTCGTCCAATATTATTGAAGGAGCCAGGCATCCCAAAGATCACGGCAGAGGATGGGCGACTCTCTTGGGTCCCACGGCAGACGCTCGCGCTCCAGAGACAGGAAACACAGCCGCAGTCGATCTCACTCCAGGTGAACCTGCGCTGCCACACTGGCCTCTTTACACTCAGTATGTTGTGTGCTGATACAGGACATTTCAGCTCTCTTCTCTACACAGGGACAAGAGGAATGAGAAGGAGGGCAAGGTAAGGAAGGACAATGACTGGGAGGAAAAGAGGCAGAGGGACAAAAAAGGAAGGACGCCTCTAAAAGGCTACAGCAACTCCAGACACTCCCGCAGTATAAGCAGGTCAGAAGAGAGTGTTCTCATTAAACCTTCAGTACAATTTTAAATGTACCTTTTCTAAATATAACCTAGACTGAAAAAAGGGATTGTCTCTTTCTTAAATAATCAATAACCTTTAAATTAACCAGCAAACCCTGATTTTATGCTATTGCTAATTAGTGGCTTGTAGTATTAGGGGGAGGGGCATTCTCATTCTAGTGAGCATTTGATTGGATGAAAAATAGTATGCACCCCTGAGCTGAAGATGTGCAAAAACATTGACCAATGGAACAACACAAAATGTACACGTTACAAAATATATTCAAGATGTTTTATCTGAAAACATGTCTTAATACTCTTAGGGAAATGTATCTTATTTTAAATATATTATTACTGGAAAACAAGAGAAAGATACATATAATATTTTTTACACTGTAGTCTTGTAACACTAATACAGTGTTAACAAAAACCTTTTGTATGTGAGTGCATTTAGATTAAAACATGTGACTTTGAAAAAATATAACTTTTTATTAACTTTACTGAAATGTAGAAATATAAAAGTAGTGGAAATATAAATTATTACTAGGGCGAGGAGATTTAACGTGTTAATTTCTGCGATTAATAGTCTACTGTTTAAAGAAAAAAACTTAAATAACAATGCAACTTCCTGAAACTAAATTTTAGACCCCACTTCCTGTGGTGAAAATTGGCATATATAAACTGATGAGCCAAAACATTATTAAAACATTAGAGGTTAAGCGTATAACGATGATCATCTCCTAACAAGGCCACATGTCATGATCTGGGTAGATTATATAGTAAGCAAACAATCAGTTCTCGTAGTCAACGTGTTGAATGCAGGAGAAATGGGCAGAAGTAAAGACCTGAGAGACATTATTATGGCCAGTCGACTGGGTCAGAGCATCTCTGAAACCGCTAGGCTTGTGGAGTGCTCCCCGGTCAGCAGTGGTGAGTAGCTACTGACAGTGGTCCGAGGAGGGACAAACCACAAAACGGCAACAGGGTGTTAGGCGCCCAAGGCTCGTTGATGCGTAAGAGCAATGCAGGCTATCCCATCTGGTCCAAACCAACAGAACTGTGGCACGAGTCACAGAAAATTGTAATGATTGTTACAAGAGGAATGTGTCGCAACACAGTGCATCGCACCCTGCTGAGTATGGGGGTGCATAGCCGCAGGCCAGTCAGAGTGCACATGATGACCACTGTCCACCGTCGAAAGCACCTACAATGTGCATGCAAGTATTGGACCTGGACCTTGAAGCAGTGGAAGAAATTCACCTGGTCTGATGAGTCCCATTTTCTTTTGCATCACGTGGATGGCCGTGTATGTGTGTGCCATTTACCTGGGGAAATAATGGTACCAGGATGCAATATGTAAAGTCAACATGCCGGAGGGCAATGTTCTGCTGGGAAACCCTGGGTCCAGCCATTTATGTGGACATCAATTTGACACATGCCACCTACCTAAACATCTTTGCAGACCAGGTACACCCCTTCATGGCAGTGTTATTCCCTGATGGCAGTGCCTCTTTCAGTAGGATAATGGGCTCTGCCACACTGCACACATTGAAATGGTTTGAGGAACACAATGAAGAGTTCAAGGGTGTTGCCCTGACCTCCTATTTCCCCAGGTCTCAATCAGATCAGCCATGTCGACTCCACCTTGCAACTTGAAAAGAAACCGATTGTGTAGAGCAGTGCACACTTATATATTATGCGTGACACATGTCCCTGGTATAATAAAACAGGAGTGGATTTATTGTACAGAGAATGGAGACTTAACCTGCAAGTGTTGAGCCAGGTGTGGGAGAGATACGGGTAAGCTGCCGTATCCCTTTGCATTAGCCGAAAACACTCACTCACTGTCATCTGAACCAGTGTCAAAAGCGAAACCACACGAGACTTACAGTGCGTTCAAGGTATACTTTTTATCAGTTTGTGTATTCTGGGAATCAAACCCATGATCTTGGCATGCTCTATCAGATGAGATACAGGAAAGTTACTAACTATAACTTTTTTGAATCTAGAAAAAATTAATTATACATTTTCTTTCTCTCTTAGAGGACATAAAAGAAGAAGCAAATCTCGATCCAGGTCGCCAAGGCGGCGAGCCAGTTCACCATCACCAAAAAGGTTCACTTATTGTGACTATGTTTGTGTCTCTGTCGTGATTGCATTTACAGGCTTATTCGAACCTCCTAACTTTGTATATTTTACAGAGGGAAGAAGGAAAGAAAGAGGGATAAAGAGAGGAACAGTAGCAGGGAAAGGAGGGAGAGTCCAGCATCCAGGAGAAAAAGCAGGGATTCTGATCACAAAGCAAAATACTTACAGGTAAATGCAACATCCAAAAACAAACCATTTACTTGCAAACATTGTCTTGGGGGTTCATTACCCAGCGCAAAGTAAAATCCTAAAAACTGATTCAAGATTGGGTGATAAAGCCAAGAATAAATAAATAAATGAATAAATTATCTCTATAGTTTACTGCCTTTTAAATTATATTCGGTAACTTTATTTATTTTTTGCTGTGAAATGGTTTAAAAGAACAGTGATGTCAAACAAATGGTAATTGTTGCCAAGCTCATAAATGAAGTGAAGAACTAAAAAAAGTTAAAATCATTGTACAAATAATGAAGGCATGTTTTCTACAATGTTTTTCACTAAATGAACACAAGGAAGAATGATTTAAGTTATATACCATAGTTATAAACCTCAATATTTGCCTACATATACACCGATGAGCCAAAACATGACAACTCACAGGTGAAGCAAATAAAGTAGATTATCTCCTAACAAGTCCGCATGTCAAGGTCTGGGTAGATTGGATGGTAAGCGAACGATCGGTTCTCGTGGTCAATGTGTTGAATGCAGGAGAAATGTGCAGGAGTGAAGACCTGAGCGACTTTGACAAGAGCCAAATTGTTATGACCAGACGACTGAGTCCGAGCATCTCTGAAACGTCAAGGCTTGCGGGGTGCTCGCAGTCAGCAATTTTGAGTACCTACTGACAGTGATTCGAGGAGGGACAAACCAGCGACAGGGTCCGAACCGACAGAAGGTCTACTGCGGCACAAGTCACAGAAAATTTGAAGGATAGTTACAGGAGTAATGTGTCACACACAACACACAGTGCATCGCACCCTGCTGCTTATAGGGCTTATATGACCTCATTCAATCCTAGAAACCACCTACAAATTGCATTCGAGTGTCAGAATGGGACCTTGGAGCAGTGGAAGAAGGTCACCTGGTCTGATGAGTCCCATTTTCTTTAACATCATGTGGATGGCCGTGTGTGCCGTTTTCTTGGGGAATTGATGGCACCAGGATGCACTGTAGGAAGACAACAAGCCGGTGGAGGGAGTGTGATGCTCTGGGCAATGTTCTGGGTTTACCCATTCACGTGGATGTCAATTTGACATGTGCCACCTACCTAAACATCGTTGCAGGCCAGGTACACCCCTTCATAGCAATGGTATTCCTTGATGGTCCTGACCTCTTTCAGCAGGATAATGTGCCCTGCCACACTGCACATATTGTTTGGGAATAGTTTGAGCAACTTGATGAAGAGTTCAAGGTGTTGCCCTAAAGTAAATTCCTCAGATCTCAATCCAATTGAGCACTTGTGGAATGAGCTGGACCAACAAGTCCGATTCAGGATGAAGGATCTGCTGCTAATTTCTTGGTGCCAGATAACACCGGACACCTTCAGGGGTCTTGTAGAGTCCATGCCTCAGTGCGTCGACTCTGTTTTGGCGGCACATGGGCGACCAACAGCGTATTATGCAGGTGGTAATAATGTTTTTGTGTATTTTTACGAAAACATTTTAAGAAATGTAAAACGCCACACAGGACATGTTTGAGTGATTTCAGCGATTCGCTGAATTTGACTGTTTGAACTTATTTATCGGACCTCCCAACTCTCATTTTTGTTTTTGCTACCAAATGTTTTGAAGTACTGAAGAAATCAGAGATGCTGTTGCAAAATCTTTGTCTCAAAACACTAATACTTGTGAGCTGTGTGACAAGTAATGATCACAAAACTAGTCTTTGGGAAACTTAATGACCAAATAAAAAGCACTACACAATGTTTAGAATGTCTCTTAAATTGTTAATGCAGAAAAATCATCACAAATATATGATGAATTTTTGCTATATCGCTTTGTTCTATTTCTCTTGAAAGACAGGTAAAAGAGTTGCAGTAGTAAAGCTGATTTGAAGTGTCCCCAATACAAGTTTAATTGCATTTGTATAACAGCAACTACAAGTGTATATGTTGCTTTCACATTGAAATTGCAATTCATCAAAATTGTCAGGGTTACAAGAAACACCCAAGTGAAAGTCATTTTAGTACGTATTGTGGTTTTCATGAAACTACGCAATTACTAGGTACAGCTAATCTCTGGAGGCGTAAAGTCTTGACGGTTAAAGCAGCAGATTGGTTAACAGATAGTTGTAGGTTTGTTTACAGGACAAATATCAGCATAAACAAGTCTTCAAGCTACTAATGTTAATTCCTTATGGATTCACAGGTTTGCATTGATGCTTCTGTAGAGCATCAACGATTTTATTAAAACGGTATATGAAAATACATGCTTAATGTTGTTTGAAGATCGTATTGTTCTCTATGCACCTCAAAGTGCACACCGTAAATGGTCACATAAGTTGAAATCATTTGCACCTGCGCCATATATTTGTACTGCTCTAGATTTTCTAGATGAGAAACTGATGATGACCGCTGATCCTTGTAAAGATTAACATTTATGATCTTTCTCATGTCTGATTACCATCTACTTGTTTCAACTGGAAGGCTGATGTATTTCTAAGCGAAGTGTGAAAACATTTTGCAGGGTTTTTCTAGGAAGTACTTTTCACCATCTGCAGATAAAACACAGCTGAGATGGTTACTAAGCAGGGATGGAAATACGCATAGATCATTTCTTATCCAGTATACAGTTCTTGACTTCTTGAAACCTTCAAAAACTACCAAAACCAGAGCTCTAATCTACTTCTGATGTGGATGTGTTGGATGAAGCAGAGAGAGAGAGCAGATACAAAAAGTGCATTGGGATGTTTAAAGGATTATTCTTGGTTCAGTACAAGTTGAGCTCAATCAACAGCATTTGTGGCATAATGTTGATTACATCTAACATTCATTTAGACAGTGAGGCACTTACAATGGAAGTGGGAAATGGGGTCAATCCATAAACATTATAATACTCACTGTTTCAAAGGATAGCCACAAGATGCAAACAATATGTGTGTTAACATGATTTTAGTGTGATAAAATCACTTATTAACCTTTTCTGTGAAAACGCATACTTTTTTATAGCATTGTTGCCATGGTGACTTAACGCCATAAAACTCAATATTTAAACAACTTTACAGTTAAAATAATACACAAGTTTTGACAGAAGATAGTATTTATAATATAATAAATATGATGCTTATAATTCGAAGCTTTACCCCATTCACTTCCATTGTAAGTGCCTCACTGTAACCTCCATTTTTGCTATTTTTAAAGAAAAAGTGGGACACGTCTAAATAATTTGTTTCTGGTAATCATTATGCCACAAATGCTGTCGATTGAGCTTAACTTATATTGAACCAGGAATAGTTGTTGCGTTCAGTGTGGACCGACGGATTGCTTGTCACTGGAATCTTTTTACATGATATTTAGTCGGGACGCTAGATACAATTTTGATAAAAGACACAGTAACTGAGGCAAACTCATGAGCTGCAGAGTTGGACCTTTCATTGCAAAGACAGACATTACGCACGTCATGTGAAAGGTCCGGTCAACTGCCAACAGGGGCTTCGTCCCATCCTTATGCCCTATTCTAGAGGTCTGCAACCCCACCCGGACCCGAAAACACGTCTGGTTTAGAGTCTGGTTCGGGTCAGTTTTTCAAGTAGTCGGGTTTGGGTTTGTAATTAATGAAAAAATAAACAGGCCTAGCGCTCTTCTGCTTTCACTCGCAGACGAGCAAACGGATGAGTTAAGTCTTTAACTGTTGCATTTTTAGACACCGTGTCAAGTTAAAAACAACTTCAAGTTTCAGAAACGCATGTTGAGACACCTGCATTCCGTTTCATTTTTTGCACTGCGTCTAGATTGTTTTTAAGCGCAAAGATTCAATGTACAAGTTCAGGGTGCAAAGAGGTGACGGTTACATTGTTTAACATTATTCCAGATTGTTCTGCACCAAGAAAAGTTTCAGCACTGATAAACAGTAAGGCCATGTTTTTTTCCCATCTGCTCTAGTGTACTGAGAGACTGCTGTGCCTTGTTAAAACTGTATGTTTACTGTTTCAATACTGTTACGAATGTTGCCTACATGCTTACATAAAATACAGCCTATTGCAACAGTACTTGCTAGAAGAAAAAATGATAAAGACAGTGTGCGATTTCGGGTTTGGATTGGGTCTTAAAATCTAAAGATATCCGCTTGGGTAGGGTCGGGCCACATGGTCTCAGGCAGGGTCAGGTTCTGGTTCATTTTAAGACCTGTGCAGACCTCTACTTTGTTCCCAGTGGCTCAAAGGGGCTCAAAAATATAATTTATTTGTCATTTTTATTGGAAATTCAGCTTGAAGCGATCTTACAGCATGGGTATCATGATAGTTCTCCCTTCTAAGTGCACTTCGTAGGCTGATTTTATCCCATTTGGAATGTAGGATGGGTCAACCTGAAATTGGTTCAACTTCGTACGCTGCGTTACAGCTTCCAGATGGGGGTAATGCTGTAATTGATGCTTCACTCTATACAGTTCACTGCATTGAGGAACGTTGATGTGGGTCACATGAAATGGTATTTACTTAGCTGTGTTTTGAACTTGCAGATGGACCATGAGCTGGACAGTTATATGGAGGGGTCTGGTTCTGCGGCTAGTGATGACAAATCTCCCCAACTACATCACAACGGCAGTTACTGGAGTGCGTACGGGGAAGAGGATGAACTCTCGGCTGCTGAGTGATCAACGTGCATATGCCAAGCCATGAAGAGTGATTTGTAACGGTCGTGTCTGGAGAGCACATGCTGTGTCATACTGTAACATCTGACACTCTTTTAAAGTGCTTACGCTTGCGTCCATCGGTGTGTGATTTGTGAGAACTCTTAGAAAACATTTTCTACCGCTGTGAATATTCTGCCTGTCATATGATATTCATATGGATGAAAATGTAAAGTTTGGGATCGATTCTTTATTGTGGTGAAAGCTGCGGTATATTGAATGGTTGAGATGCTTGTATTGAGGCCGCTTTTTTAAATTGTTTTCTTTTGCATGTAACTGTGTTAACACTTGTGTGTGTGTGGAAAGATGTGCTTTTGTGTGCTCTTGTCTTTTTTTTTTTTACCCGTCTTACAGCCATTAATACTTGGACAAATCTCTTAAAGAAATGTCTGGTTCATATTTTATCTTTGAAGTAAAAGAAAAAATAATTGTTAAGCCCATTTAAAATTAATCCTCAGGAAATAAATGTGTTATTGTTATTCTATGGTAATTCAAAATGTATCCTCCAATTTCTCATGACTGAAATGTGAAGAAATCTCATCACTATAACACCGTAATGAAAATCATCCTGTGCTGATTTTATGATGTAAAAATCAGCAACTTCCATACCAAAAATTCTACTGTTTTTACTTTTACTTTACAAATTTGCTTTTCAATTTAAATAGAATTATTAATATTATTATTTTTTAATCATTTATCAATATTGGTCCAAAAATGTTTTCATTTCTTCATTCAATTTTATTGGGTGGGGGGCATATTTCTTGATAGTTTTCTTGAGGTCCACCCATTCTATCTGGTTAGGTAATTTCTCTGCAATTTCTATTAACTAAAGAATAAAAGGTGATTGTTAGACGGGTGTGTGTAGAACACTCCTGGTGAGCTGAACAGTGCATGTATAAAGTGCCTCGACATATTGTGTGGCAACTGAATATTCAAAAACGGTTTAAATCAAGTCAAAAATGGATATTTATCTAGTGCACAATCTAAACAACATTATAGCAAAGTTGTGTAAAATGCACTGTTTTATCTTTATTTTTTAAACAGTATTTTGCTAGAACCAGTGAAAGCAGAGACCTGCAGTAAAAAGTATCGTTGTGTGTCATATATTCAAATGTGTTAACGGATATTCTAAGAAGCCTTGGTGAGCACAGCAAAGTAATTAATGGTTACTGCGGTCTCATTTACAATAATGACAATTTAAAGCTTTATGCTTCTGAATATTATTTATTTTTTATATCAAGTCCTTTTATGTTATTCTCTTGTGAGTGGGTTTATATAAGTATATATACTTGTTAGCGTCAGGAACTAATATGAATAAGATGGAAGTAACTATTGATTTGTAAGCCATGTGGTTGTGCATCTGTTTAGATAAATATGTGTATGAAACAGATTTTCCCTAACATAAATTTACATTAAAGAGGATATACTTCTGAATTGTTTAGTACTGTGGCATACGTTTTTTTCTAAATGTTAAAAAGAAATGTGCATCAACAAGACTGTGATTGTCCCTCTTTTAAAAGGTCTCCTCAAGTCAATATTAGGGTGAATGGAAAAAGTATTTAAGCACCTTAGGCAAACTTAAATGTACTAAAGTGATTGCATTACTGTAGATAAATGATCAAACCAAGAGGCTCCTGCAAACAAATGATGCTTGGCGTTTTCCATTTTCATAGCTGTTTTTGCAGCTAACTTAACTGTTTCCAAGATAACTTGTGGTTTTACGCAGGTATCCTAAGAGAGTAACCATAGGTGTAGTTCATCACATTAACTATTGACATGTTCCAATATCGGTTGACACCCAGAAAGTGTCCTCAGTTTGAACAGTATATCTTGTGTAATCATTTATGACCTAAAAAAATAGAAGTATATAAATGTTGTAGAATGGTTGAGGAACAGCAGGGTCTTTGAAATTAATGTTGGGGTTTGGGTCTCAGTCATGAGCATTAGTGGTTCCGTGTTTGTGGGTGGTTTGGTGTCGTGGCTACAGCTCACGGCAAGTAAGCATAAGCCATCAACATTGTGCCCTTGAGTAAGGAACCTATGATAGCTCTAGTCCAAGAGGATTGTCCCTGTAATAGGTGTTCTACAACAACCTCAGGGGTCGGCAACCTTTTTGACATGGATTGCCATTTTTATTTTCCTGGTCAATGGCTGTGCCAACTTTTCAGCCCTTTTGGTGAATCACATCTGCAAAATCCTAAAACTTTATTTCTATGGTGTACCTGTTACACCAACTCTGTTCCCACGTCTATCTGTCAGTGGATCACCAGGTTTCTGACGGACCGGCAGCAGCTAATGAGATGGGGGAAATTCACTTCCAGCACCTGTATGATCAGCACTGGTGCCCCCCAGGATGTGTGCTCTCCTCACTACTCTTCTCCCTGTATACAAATGACTGCACCACCAAGGACCCCTCTGTCAAGCTCCTGAATTTTGCGAACGACACCACTGTCATTGGCCACATCCAAGATGACAAAATTCCTCAGTTTGTTAAAACAGGCAAAAATCACATTTACACAAAAGTTTGAGCCTGTACACAAGCATCTCCCATCAAGTTTTGGATCTTTACTCACCCAGACACTTTTAGGACAGAAAAAGAATACTAAGACAATCGGTATAAATACAGTTTGGTTCTAACCTATTCTGGACTAAACCTAATGTTGCATTCCAGAGCTATTGAATACTTCCAAATGTATCTGTAGTGAACAGACACATGTGGAAGAACTCCATAGTGGTGTAATCGTTCACAAAAACCATAGCAGGCTTTCCAAAAGTTGCAGGGACAAAGTTTGTTCCACTAATGTTGGAGATGATATCTCCAGTGTCTTTCTTTGCTCTCTGGACTTGTGATTTCATTGTCAATAAAAGTTCTCAAAGTGGAGTCATTCTCATTGAGGTCCATTGGAAAGGTCTCATTGGAAACAGATGTTTTGTTTGGGGTGAGTGTTGGGGTGTTAGGGGGAATGATCTCTTCCAGAATGGGTGTGCTGGCCTCATCTTCACTGAGGATGAGTAGGGTAGGCTTTACATTAGACAGGGATGTTGGTGGGCAAAATCCCATTCTAGGAGCCAGTTTTTGGCAGGTCCCCTCTCTAACTGTCAAGGCAAAGAAAGTGGCTTCATTTTGATTGGATCGTGGTGTACCGACACAAAAAAATCCCAAGCAGCCAAGCGATAAAGCTGCTCAGATAATGACCAGACACCTCTTGCAAGGCAGGAAGAAAGTCCCCAGATTGGTCCATGAAGGGTTTCTTATTGCCAAAATCATTTGAGATCAGAGAGAATCTAACAGAATATGCAACATCAAAGACAATAACAGTAACACCACAGTTCTTACTTTCTGGCCACAAGCCAGGAGACAATAACAGATACAACAAAGTTCTGTGTCTCCAGCCTGAAAGAGAGAGAGAGAGAGACATGAAAAGAAACACCCAAGGATCTGAGTCTTCAGTGTAGAGAGACAACAACAGATCAAATAAGTATCAAGTCTCACTCTAAGAGACAACATCAATGGCAACACATACCAGGGAGATAACTTCACAGTGATGGAATACAAATAGCGAAGCTATTAGTTCAACTACATTTCTGAATAGCGAGGTGGTAGCTTATCTAATTTTTAATCAAGTAGCTTTTCATTACGAAGCTATATTCTTGACTAAATAGCGGCGTAGCGTCCATGCCTTGTACCCAATGTTTACTATCCCTAGTTTTGAATCGGCTTGTTTGTGTCAGTGACTCAGAAAGCTTGTGCGCTGCTGAATCATTTGTCTGGCTCTCACTTGCCAACATGCTCACTGAATATTTTAATACATGGAAAATATAGATAACGCTGGTTGCAGTGGATCTACAATGGAAATGGAAACCAAATCTGCAAATGTGCCCTACCGTTTGCCAGCGATGAAGAAGGCAGAGGTGTAAAAAGCACTTCGAAATTATACTTAAGTGAAAGTATGGATACTGAGTTAAAATTGTACTCAATTAAAAGACCAAGTATCTAGCGAGAAACATACTTTCATACTTTTTCATACAAAAAGTATTCACATTAAATTGTACTGTGTGAAAACGCTTTTTGCTCTGTTCGTCACATGATGCTAAACAATGACGCGCTTCCTGATTCCTCCTCCACGTAATGCGTGACTTTACCAACAAGCTTACGTCATACCTCTCATGAGCGCACGTCACGGATATGTACGGAAGTGAACATTTGCAGTTAATAAGTATTTAAGTATTGTTTTGTTGCTCAAAATAATCAATCATTTGCATTCAGAAGAACTTTATTTGTTTTACATGTGGATTATTTTGATGCACCCTAAATATGCATTTTGGACTGTCAAAAAATGGAGTACATTCACTTGCATTGTTTAAAGGAGAATGAAACCCTAAAAATCTTAAATTCTGTTTTGATGAAGAAAGAAACTCATCTTGGATGGCCTGGGGGTGAGTAAATTATCAGCAAATGTTAATTTTTGGTTGAACTATTCCTTTTATGTATAGTAATGGAGTATAATTACTCAAGTACTTTACACCCCTGACCATGGCTTTGATACGCGTCATGTGAATACGTCTTTTAGATGCTTTGTCTATGCAGGATGCTCTAGCTTAGCCTAACTCATTTTTCTGTTAGGTATTTGGTAGCTTAGCTAACAACATTTTTATGGTAGCTTGCCCAACACTATAACTACGGTAATACCAGCAATAAGTTTAAGTTCTGGTGATAAACAACTCTCCTGCAAGTTTCCTGGATGTTTCAGAAAAAGGAAGTTCTTCGCTGACACAAGGACTTCCTCTGCGTGATCCAGAACGCAAAGACCCTCTAGGACCTAGAGTCTAGGTGCTCCAGGAGATCAGCATTCCTCAGTGATTTGTGATAAGCGCTGTTGAAATGGAATCCAGCTCCTTCCCCACTGTAACGTGGCCCAGAAGCAGCAGAGAAGACGTCACTATCTCTGAACTTCTCACTTTATCAAGTGGAACGTAAATATTACTATCCAAACCTCTTTCCAGAGACCTTGGCATTACTGTAAACTACCAGCTTCTTATCTAATGTTTTTTAGATTGCATTAACTGTGTATCAAGACTTTAAATTATTTGCTTAGTTAAAGATAAGGTCTTAAGTCTAAGACCTTATTAGTTTACAGAGAAACAGCAGTGTTATCTTTCCATAAGATAATAGCCATCCTCTGCCATTGCTACCTCCAGTTCAACCACTTGCATCTCCCTATCCTTTGCACTATCCCGTGCATAATAATACAATTTAGTAGTTGTTAAGTTTATGCTTAAAAGTAAGTCAGGCATAAGTGGTATCAACTGAAAGCTTAGAATCTCAACTTTCAGAAATAACCATCACATCTGCATTTATGCTAATTAAAATAAATACATTTTAAAAAGCCTCAAAACATTTGCATTGAAAACTAGCTGTTTATTTTTATTTGGGTGGTTCTCTGAGAAAAAGACCAATTTTTTGCAATTTGTCCACTGAATGGTGAGGTTTTAAATTTGAGTGTGAAAAATTGCATGCAGCAGCCCAAAAATGCACAAGTTTATAATAGTAATTTTTTTCTGAATAAATAAATGGTACATCAGACCTTTGTTTTTGTTTGACAAGAACAACTAGCTTCATACTTTGTGACCCACATTTGGTTTTCTACCATTGAAACAATTTATGCATGGAGCCACACTGAGAGCCCCATATCGCTGGGATTTAACCATATAGGGCCTTAAATAGAAAGATACCAAAAGGAAAGTTTGTTTTTAACCAGAATTTCAAAGGACATTAATTTATGAGCACTACAACTTTGGAAAAACAAACAAAAAAAAGTTGTCGCCCCCCTTGCACCATTGGCATATAATGAAACAAGGAGCGCCGAAAACTGATTTAAGTAATACTCCTACCTATCTCTGTGTAAAATTCCAACTTTTTTTATTTTAACACCTTGTATTAGGTTATAATTCTGCCTGTAGTTTTGTTTCAAAATCATTGGCAGAAATTGTCATAATTGACTCCCCTCTAAAAAATTATGGAATACTCAGTAAATATTGATCCATTGAATTTAATATTTTGGCTTTCATCATCATTTGCGTTTATCTTTCTTTAGAAAAAGTAAACAATTGCAAACACAACACAAGTTTAATAAAAAACGAATATTTTTGTCAAATATATTTGTGGCACAATTATTGGCACCCTTTTATTCAATACTTTGTGCAACCTCCCTTTGCCACGATAACAGCTTTGAGTCTTCTCCTGTAACGCCTAATGAGTTTGGAGAATACATGGCAAGGGATCTAAGACCATTCCTCCATACAGAATCTCTACTGATCCTTCCAATTCTGAGGTCCATGCTGCTGGTTTTCTATGGGGTTCAGGTCAGGGGACTGGGATGGCCATGGCAGAATCTTGATTTTGTGGTCAGTGAACCATTTTTTTGTGATGATTTTGATGTTTGTTTTAGATCATTGTCCTGCTGGAATATCTAACCAAGAACCATTATAAGCTTTCTGGCAGAGGCAGTCAGGTTTAGATTTTTTTATCTGTTGGTATTCGATAGAGTCCATGATGCCATGTATACAAACAAGACTTGGTCAGGGGTATCAAGGACCTTTGGCATAAAAACAGCACCACAACATAAAAGATCACCATATTTAACCGTGGGCATTGGGTACTTGTGTGTGCCAAACCCATCTTTGGTGTTTGCTGCCAAAAAGCTCTTTTTTTGTTTTATCTGACCATAGAACCTGATCCCAATTGAAGTTCCAGTAGTGTCTGGCAAATTGAAGACGCTTGAAGCTTTTTTTTTTTCTTGAAAACCTCCCAAACAACTTGTGGTGATGGATGTGACATCTGATTGTAGTTTTGGAGACTTTCTGACCCCAAGACCCAATTAATTTCTGCAATTCTCAAGCTGTGATCCTTAGAGAATTTACACCTCAATGTGTGTGGAGACAATATAGACACAGATACTTTTCCAGGGTTATTTTTAACATCTTAATTATTGCCCTGATGGTAGAAATTGGCATTTTCAATGCATTAACTATTTTCTTGTTGCCACTTTCCATTTTGTGAAGCTCAACAACACTTTGCCGGACATCAGAACTAAATTCTTTGGTCTTATACATTGTGATGGATGATTAAGGGAATTTGGCCTGTGTGTTACCTCATATTTATATGTGAAAAAGGAAGTCATAGCTGAACAATTTCAAATTCCTAGTCACCCATATGTACTAAAAAATTATATTGCACTCATAAGAATTTCTAGGGGTGCCAATAATTGTGGCAAATGTGTTTTGGAGAAAAATATTTATTTAATTATGAGACCCCCCCCCCCCCCCCATTTCAATTAGTTTACTTTAATTAAAGGTAAGATTTTTGTGATAATTTTTAATTAAAAATCAAAAGAATAAACAGTAAAGACATATTTTTCACATTCTTCTTTGCCCATATTTACCAAGGGTGCCAATAATTTTGGCCACAACTGTATGTGTTAACCGAAGACTAGTTTGCTAAAACTATCCAATTATTGTCTGTGATAATCAACAGCATGCCATAGATAATGTCCATAGAGCTCAACTGATTTTGAACATGGAACAATCTTTGAAATCTGGAGTATGTGACACTGTCAGGTAGATGTAAAAGTCAGCAGTCATTAGTGCACGCTTAGTGCTCTTAAGTATGATAAGAGCACAGCAATATCTGTGTGTAAGATGTCTGTATGAGATGTCCGATCTTGATTACTATTTCCTGCAAAACAGGACTGACGTATGTAGTCCTGCCCTAGATGTGCAGGAACAAATTCTTAGTTCCCTGTTTGGACAAATGAACCCTTAATTCCAGCTAATTCTTCCATTTTCAAGCTGGAAGAACTCCATAGTGGTGTAATCGTTCACAAAAACCGTAGCAGGCTTTCCAAAAGTTGCAGGGACAAAGTTTGTTCCACTAATGTTGGAGATGATATCTCCAGTGTCTTTGCTCTCTGGACTTGTGATTTCATTGTCAATAAAAGTTCTCAAAGTGGAGTCATTCTCATTGAGGTCCATTGGAAAGGTCTCATTGGAAACAGATGTTTTGTTTGGGGTGAGTGTTGGGGTGTTAGGGGGAATGATCTCTTCCAGAATGGGTGTGCTGGCCTCATCTTCACTGAGGATGAGTAGGGTAGGCTTTACATTAGACGGGAATGTTGGTGGGCAGCTGAGAGGAGACACTTCCATCTTGCTCTCAATGAAACACACTGTACTGGAGTCACATCCCTCACTCTCAATTAACCTCAGTCTTTTCAGAGGCTCCAGGATATCCTGCAAAGGAAAGAAAGTTAGGTCAGTTCATTCATTTGGGCATCTTTTCAGTACTCATTCTCACCGTGCAGCAAAAATATAAGTTGTTACAACATTTTATTGATTTTTTCCCCCCAAGGTTTATTGGAGTTCAATTCTTAAAAAACATGTAGTACCATGGCACCAAGTCCCCCAAAAAACATGCTAGTACCATGGGTACCAAGTCCAAAATACATGGTAGTACCATGGCACCAAGTCCCCCAAAAAACATGGTAATACCATGGTATCAAGTCCAAAAAAAATATGATAATACCATGGAATAATTATTTGTTACTTTATGCTTTAGTATAGGGGGAATATCCTCAACCACCACCAGTGTGCAGCATCCACCTGGATGATACGATGGCAGCCATAGTGCACCAGAACGGCCCCACCACACACCAGTTGCTGGTGGAGAGGAGAGTACAGTGATTCAATTCATATGTATCCACCTTTCTCCTGACTTCTCCATAGGTGGCGCCGTTACGGCAAGCTACATACACTCGGATGCTCCGCACTTCCGCTTATTCATTGTTATTGTATGCTAGAGCTAGACAAACGTTACTGGTGATGGTGATCATCTGAGGCTCTTGAGGAAAATGTGCTGTTAGAGGATGTTATAACAACTACAGGAGGCTTAAAATATTACTGGAAAATGAATGTCAAAACAATAAACCCACCCAAAAGCTGTTAATGCCTGAAACTTTGAGTCACACCAAAGGTTGCATTAACATAATTGTAAAACACTGGCGGATAATTCCAAATGGTACGTCCCTCAAATCTGCTGATTTTTAAATGAAGCCTAGGGAGACCATATGTCCTCTTTCATGTACATGTCCTCTTTTTTGGACCTTAAAAACGTCCAGTCAGATTCAGATTCCCAGATTTGTCCATGCTTTCTATCATCATCATCATACATTGTGTGTGTGCAACAAGAAACCTTGTGAAATCTAGCACATCATAAATGTGAATTCTCTCTCTTTAACACACACACACACACACACACACACACACACACACACACACACACACGACTGGATTGGTAATCTGGTATACTGGGCATTTTCCCGGTGGGCCAACACTCTTTGCGGCCGATCAGGGGCGTACTGGCCATCGGGAGAATTGGGCCGGCCGCGAAACAGGCCAAATGGGTAATCTGAAATGAGCCACCATGTTATGCAAAACGACGCCGCGCTATGCCGAAGGGGGAACTGATATGCAGAAAAGGGCAGCGACAACCACACAATAAGCATAAAGGGTAATTTTGCCGCCCGTGAAAATCGCGGTAAGGGGATTATTAGGAAGCCATGATGAATGGAGGCCAATGGGCAGATTTGGCCAGGACACTGGGGTTACACCCCTACTCTTTTACAAGAAGTGCCCTGGGATTTTTAATGACCACAGATAGTAAGGACCTTGGTTTAACGTCTCATCTGAAAGATGGTACTTTTTCTGAACCATACTGGTGCATTAGGACCCACACAGACCACAGGGTGAGCCCCCCCTACTGGCCTCACCAACACCTCTTCCAGCAGCAACTGTAGTTTTCCCCAGGAGGTCTTCCGTCCAGGTGCTAGCCAGGCTCAACCCTGTTTAGTGGGTAACCAGGCAAGAGCTGAAGGGTGATATGCAGCTGGCTACATGGTAGTACCATGCTACCAATAAAAAACAAAAACAAGGTAGTACTATGGTACCAAGTCCACACATGGTTGTACCATGGTGCTAAGTGCAGAAAACCTGGTAGTATATGGTACAAAGCCCCCCCCCCCCCCCCCCCCCAAAATTTTTTTTTATAGTACTTTGTTACCAAGTCCAAAATAATATAAAAAAACAGTAGTACCATGGTAATTTTTGGTAATTGTTTTCTATGTGTAGTATTCCTTAAGTATCATTATATATTTCAAAGTACCCTGGTTTTACCATCTAAAACCACCACTGTACCAGGATACTGCCACAGTATTTTTGTAAGGGTCTTTTGGGAAATGGAAAACTCCTTTTATATTACTATGATAAACCAATAAGTATTTTTTCAGCATTTTATTCCTGTCTGATGCTTACCAGTTCATGGCCAATGCTGATTTTCTTAACTGCATTACTTTTCCCAGGGTTTGGTATACTCGGCCAGAGCAGCTTTGTGGTTCTGAACAAAAATAATGTATAATATGAATAAAGTGTCAAAACATGCAGGTATATTTCTTAACTTCAGCCATTCTTTCAGACAGAGAAATGCACAGATCTGTACCTGTGCAGAAATCGACAACTGAGGTGTACAGCCAGCAAAAGGATGACTATTGCCACGATGACTGCAACTATAATGCTGTTTAAAACTGTGAATGCTGTAGGAATGAGGCATATGCTGTCGATAAATATAAGACTATTTGAATTCAAGTAATGAGAAAAACACATAGACACGCCTTGTCACACTTATGTCATTTAATGCTTACCATCAACAGTTTTAAGGCATATAACCAGCTGACTTTAAATAGTACAACGATGCGAGATACTATCAGCTAGCAAAAAAAATGTGAGCTTACCTGGCGGGTTAGTATCAAAGGTTTTGGGATCGCTGCGTTCACCTTCCCCAGCCGCTGTAAAAGCCGACAGCTGAATTTGGTATGCACTGTTGCTTTTTAGCTTCAGCAACTCGTAGCTGTTCAGACTGTGATCCACTATGATGACTTTCAAAATAGAATGTTGTACAATAATACAGTAAGAGTTAGAAAGGGTTTTGCTCAGATTCCCATGAATGCAGTTAACGTACATTATAAAAACCTTGTTATAATAATAATTTTTAAAAGTTTTTCAATTTCATAAATCAAAAAAAACAATAAAAAAAAACATAAGCATACATTTACGCATAAAAAAACATACATTTACGCATAAGTAAAGGCATGCACAGACTATTAGCGGACTACAAACTTTATTGTTAGCTATCTGACTATGTTGACAAAAACAAAAATTCAAGGGACAAGAAATTAGAACAAACTATCAACTTATGACTTAAAATATTCCACTGTTTTTTGTATTCCACGCATTTATTGTATACTATGTAATAGTATATATTATATGTAATAGTATATAGTATATATTGTATACTATGTAATTTCACTAAGCTTTAATCAGTTGAACATTCCTTTTTCATGGTTCAGTTAAGAAAGTTAATCATATAAAATAAAAAATATGAACAGTAAAATATGTCTCATTTTAATGCTAAACATCTATTTGTGACAGAACATATTTTTACAAAGTTTTCGAGACTACATTTCTCAGCATAAACTGTATTGCCCTAGTTCTTAAGAAATACTGATTTGCATTTGAGTAACCAAAGTATTAAATAAGGATGAATTTACAAGTTTCAATGTTGTATACTGTGTATGAGATGTTGTAGCCTAGTAAGAATCCACGCAGGTCCTCCTCTGACACTGGGCTCCACGTGATCACCGAGGAATGCTGTGTAATATTACAAATGCTCACGTTACCAGGAGCACTGATCGGACCTGAAAGAAAAAATAGGTAGTCTGTAATCTATGTTCTTCTCTGTCAACTACTGCTACAACAAAGAAACTAATAAAGATTTTAGCTTGTATACTAGTGGAGTTATCAAATTTCTGGGAGTTTGAAAATGAGCAGTTTTAACCTTATCACTGCAGTGCCCCCTGGAGTGAGTTAATTTTGCACGGTACACTGCACAACCGGTAGAGGGGGGCAGAGTGTAAATAAGTATTTTTTATTTGATTTTATTTAAATTTTTTGATTTCATGTCATAAACAAATACAAATAAAATACTGTATATAATACAGGTGCTGGTTATATAATTAGAATATCATCAAAAAGTTGATTTATTTCAGTAATTCCATTCAAAAAGTGAAACTTGTATAATGTATACATTCATTCCACACAGACTGATATATTTCAAGTGTTCATTCCTTTTAATTTTGATGATTATAACTGACAACTAATGAAAACCCCAAAATCAGTATCTCAGAAAATTAGAATATTGTGAAAAGGTTCAATATTGAAGGCACACTGGTGCCACACTCTAATCAGCTAATTAACTCAAAACACCTGCAAAGGCATTTAAATGGTCTTTGTCTAGTTCTGTAGGCTCCACAATCATGGGGAAGACTGCTGACTTGACAGCTGTCCAAAAGATGACCATTGACATCTTGCACAAGGAGGGCAAGACACAAAAGGTCATTGCTAAAGAGGCTGACTGTTCACAGAGCTCTGTGTCCAAGCACATTAATAGAGAGGCGAAGGGAAGAAAAAGATGTGGTAGAAAAAAGTGTACAAGCAATAGGGATAACCGCACCCTGGAGAGGATTGTGAAACAAAGCCCATTTAAAAATGTGGGGGAGATTCACAAAGAGTGGGCTGCAGCTGGAGTCAGTGCTTCAAGAACCACCACGCACAGACGTATGCAAGACATGGGTTTCAGCTGTCGCATTCCTTGTGTCAAGCCACTCTTGAACAAGACACAGCGTCAGAAGTGTCTCGCCTGGGCTAAAGACAAAAAGGACTGGACTGCTGCTGAGTGGTCCAAAGTTATGTTCTCTGATGAAAGTAAATTTTGCATTTCCTTTGGAAATCAAGATCCCAGAGTCTGGAGGAAGAGAGGAGAGGCACAGAATCCACGTTGCTTGAAGTCCAGTGTAAAGTTTCCACAGTCAGTGATGGTTTGGGGTGCCATGTCATGTGCTGGTGTTGGTCCACTGTGTTTTCTGAGGTCCAAGGTCAACGCAGCCGTCTACCAGGAAGTTTTAGAGCACTTCATGCTTCCTGCTGCTGACCAATTTTATGGAGATTTCCAACACACAGTGCCAAAGCTACCAGTACCTGGTTTAAGGACCATGGTATCCCTGTTCTTAATTGGCCAGCAAACTCGCCTGACCTTAACCCTATAGAAAATCTATGGGGTATTGTGAAGCGGAAGATGCGATACGCCAGACCCAACAATGCAGAAGAGCTGAAGGCCACTATCAGAGCAACCTGGGCTCTCATAACACCTGAGCAGTGCCACTGACTGATCGACTCCATGCCAAGCCGCATTGCTGCAGTAATTCAGGCAAAAGGAGCCCCAACTAAGTATTGAGTGCTGTACATGCTCATACTTTTCATGTTCATAGTTTTCAGTTGGCAAACATTTCTAAATATCCTTTTTTTGTATTGGTCTTAAGTAATATTCTAATTTTCGGAGATACTGAATTTGGGATTTTCATTAGTTGTCAGTTTTAATCATCACAATTAAATGAAATAAACATTTGAAATATATCAGTCTGTGTGTAATGAATGAATATAACATCCAAGTTTCACTTTTTGAATGGAATTACTGAAATAAATCAACTTTTTGATGATATTCTAATTATATGACCAGCACCTGTATAGTAAACATGTGAAAAAATGGGTTATGTCTGCTGAGGTCTGCCTATATGCACTGTTTGACTTCTCAGACATTGTGTGTGTGTGTGTGTGTGACAGACTTGGCTGCATGCATCGGATAATCACACTCGATCAGCTTGTTTTCACTGTGAGTATATGAGTTTTATACTTTTGTGATATTTTGGATGTCTGTTTCAGAAAACAAATATATTATATGCCTGAAGAAATAGTTTGAGTTGCTGTTTGTGTGAATGAAAACCACATCTGCACCTAATAAGTACCCATAGCTGTGTGCATGGGAAGATTGCGTGTTAAGATGTGATGGCTGTGCATATACAGTATAAGCTGTGAACTGTTATAGTGATACTTTGGTGAGAATTAATAAAATACACATATTATGTGCTTGAAAATACTCTTTGAATAACTGTTTGTTTGACGAATGACAACCGCTACTAATGTAAACAAATGGCAGCAAGCATCAGAGGAAGATTGAGTTTGATGTATTGACTGTGCGTTTAAGAGCTGTAAACTCATTATCGTGGTGTTTTGGTGACGAGTTGGATGTATGTATATAAAATTATCTTATTCTGTGGTTTAAAAGACTGTATAAGTAACTATTTGATTGAATATAATTTACAGACGCTTGACCAGTGCTGCCTGTGTCAGCGCAAAAGTCGATTTGAATCTGGCAGCTTGTAACGTAACTGGCTGTTGCGGAAACACATATGTGTGACGCTGCTCTGCAGGGCCCCGTTATTAAGGGTTAAGCTTACTTCTGCAGCTTCATCCGAAACTCAGCCCAGTCATTCTATCACCCTCGTCCTCTGTCAACCATCGACTTCTGCCGGAATTGACACTATCTCTATCACTGGAACTCCAGACCAGCTCAATCAAATACTTTATATGAACCAAGCCAAAGGACGTGCAAGCAACGTGCAAGTACAAAGACTCCAGACTTTCTCTAAAAGCAGGCATTTTCTTATATAATTTAGTTAACCCGATCTCAGATCGAGGTATATTAAATGAAGTTTTGATGGTTCATTCAAGTCATGTTCTATAGGGTGACCTGGGTTGCTCAGCAAGTAAAGACGCTGACTACCATACCTGGAGTCGCAAGTTCGTATCCAGGGCATGCTTAGTGACTCCAGTCAGGCTTCCTAAGCAACCAATTTGTCCGGTTGCTTGGGTGGGTAGAGTTACGTTGGGTTAACCTCCTCGTGGTCGCTAAAACGTGGTTCTCGCTCTCGGTGGAGCACGTGGTGAGTTGTGCATGAATGCAGCGGAGAATAGTGTGAGCCTCCACACGCGCTACGTCTCCTCGGTAATGCGCTCAACAAGCCATGTGATAAGATGCGAGGACTGACTGTCTCAGAAGCGGAGGCAACTGAGATTCGTCATTCGCCGCCGGATTGAGGCAAGTCACTACGCCACCACGAGGACCTAGAGCACACTGAGAGAGAAGAGAAATCCCTCCCCCCCACCACTACAGATAATTTCTGTTCATTTTCTGTTGAAGGACATTCTCTAACCTGTGTTTATGTTTGCCGATGTGTGTTAGTTTAAAGTTAGTAATAAAGTTTATTGCAAAACTTCGAAAGTCTAAGGCTTTGTTCACACTGCAGGGAAAATAAGATTTGATCTCAAATCCGATTTTTATGACTGACTGTTTAAACTGCAAGTTATATGTGCCCAGATCTAGTTCTTTTCTCTTTAGACTGCTGTCACTTTTTCTAGTATACCCACATTTGTATGCACACAAACTTGCATAGGTTGCATAGATACTGTTTTTCATGAGGCCAGTATTTAAATATGAACGCATTTGTCACAGACAATGGCAAAAAAAAATTTGAAAGATGGCATGTTTGTAGATGCTAGAGCTGACAACTGTGCCATCTTAGTTGGGACCCCATCCCGTATTGAAATGCTCTAACTGCTCAAACGTCCCATATACGCCCATAGACATTCAGATCCTTATTGCATTGTGGTGGCTTGCAACCGGTATGAGGAAGCGCACCTTAAAGGCTCCAATATTCTCACAGCAAAGTTCGCTCAGAGGCAAAAAGAAGTTCGAAACAGCTGAGCAACGTCATACTGTTTGCAGTTGCCGTTTGCATCTAACATTTGGTAGATGTGTGAATTGCTTTTTGCAGATGACAATTTAATGAAGCAGCATACCAAACAATAGAGTAAATGGACACTTAGTGTTTAAATAGTTCCCTATGTCACTCACTCAACGTTGTTTCGAAGTAGTTACCCTAGGGGTCGCTCTTGGGAGCCCCAAACACCTCTGATCTTTGAGAAAAGGCCAATGGGAATTGGCGATGTGGAATTTGCATGCAACTCCCCTGGACATACGGGTATAAAAGGAGCTGGCTCGCAACCACTCATTCAGATTTTTTTGTTTGGAGCCGAGTGGTGTCGAGCAGCGAGTTCCACTACCATTCCTTTCACCTCATTGAAAAGTGTATACTGTTGGATATACGGCACATTTCAGTGGCTTTCTCCCCCTCTGCGCTATTGATGCAGAGTACACCCCTGGGCTCTTCAACAGCTAGAAGAGTATATATTCTTATAATGTTCTTATTAAAACACACCCCTGCAGAATGTTCATTTTTAGAGACAAAAATGATTTCCTTGTCAAATTAGAATTATCTCTTAGTTTTACAGGCAATATGTCTCATTTGTGATCTGATTTTTTAAAGATTCGACCAGACATGCTCTCCACCAATAAGGTTAGATCGACAGCAGTGGGAACATCCACTAGCGACATCAAGCAATTATGTCACTCTATGCAATTATGTCACTGAATGTGTGAACGGGGCTTAGGGTGCTTACACACTAGGAAAAGCACCAACATAGCCTTTGATGCCTGGGAATGCCAAAGGTCACATGACCATGGCCGTAACTACCATTGAGGACACCGAGGTCGTGTTGTTTCATTGTGAAGTGAAAATAGCAGACGAGACAATTATTCTTGCATCAACGGACCGTCACGTGACACGTACTTGCAGATACCGCTGTCACGTCAAAACGAAAATAGTCGGCTGTAGCGGAGTGTTTCCTAAACCAATTAAAGAAGAACACAACGCAGTGTCTCGCAGCCACAACTACCTATAGGTTATAGTTCAACAGTACACACCCAGATACAGGAAAACACACACACACACACACACACACACACACACACACACACACACGGTGCACAGTTTACACATGTTGTTATTGAAAATAAATATGTTGTCAGCCAAACTTATTTCTCGTGTTTTTTTTTGTTTTGTTTTTTTTTTTGGGGGGGGGGGGGGGTATTTTTGACCTTGGTATTTGAAAAAGCCTGATTACGGCCTTGCACATGACGGTTGTATCATGGAGCTTCGCTATCGGAAACCCTTGGGATTTCCCTCTCCGTCCTTCCAATGCACCATCTCCATTGAGATCAATCGATTTGCAGCATTCTCTGATGCAGCTTAAACTCTTGTGTTTAGGCGCCCTTATAGTTGTCACTCAGACAAGTAGCCAGCATGAACCAGCATGGAACTCCCTAAGATGGTAATTTCAGCATGTAGTCAGTTCAATGAATATGTACACTCACTTCCTTCAAGAAGATAAGCTTGAGCTGTGCTGTAGGTCTTCTCACTGTTGTTCACATTCTTCATGTTACAGGTATCTTGGTCTGGTCTGATATGCAGGAAGAAGTAGTATCTCACAAAGGGCTGATAAACTGTATACAATGAAAGAAAAGTTATATGTTTGTGCCACACATTTTAGCAAGTCATTGCTGAATTCTTAAAGGAACAGTTCACCCCAAAATAATGCTGTGAATAAATAAAACTGCATATCAGCCTTATCTACATTACAGCTAAAATATGTATGGACATTATACACTCACCTAAAGGATTATTAGGAACACCTGTTCAATTTCTCATTAATGCAATTATCTAATTAACCAATCACATGACAGTTGCTTCAATGCATTTAGGGGTGTGGTCCTGGTCAAGACAATCTCCTGAACTCCAAACTGAATGTCAGAATGGGAAAGAAAGGTGATTTAAGCAATTTTGAGCGTGGCATGGTTGTTGGTGCCAGACGGGCCGGTCTGAGTA
The DNA here is from genome assembly GCA_032164185.1 of Moxostoma hubbsi. Lineage (NCBI taxonomy): Eukaryota > Metazoa > Chordata > Actinopteri > Cypriniformes > Catostomidae > Moxostoma > Moxostoma hubbsi. Next base: position 15,052,777 of record JAVLUX010000044.1, read on the forward strand.
TTTCACAATCTGCTCAGTTACTGGGATTTTCACGCACAACCATTTCTAGGATTTACAAAGAACATCCAGTATGCGGCAGACCTGTGGGCAAAAATGCCATGTTGATGCTAGAGGTCAGAGGAGAATGGGCCGACTGATTCAAGCTGATAGAAGAGCAACTTTGACTGAAATAACCACTCGTTACAACCGAGGTATGCAGCAAAGCATTTGTGAAGCCACAACACGCACAACCTTGAGGCGGATGGGCTACAACAGCAGAAGACCCCACCGGGTACCACTCATCTCCACTACAAATAGGAAAAAGAGGCTACAATTTGCAAGAGCTCACTAAAATTGGACAGTTGGACAGACTGAAAAAATGTTGCCTGGTCTGATGAGTCTCAATTTCTGTTGAGACATTCAGATGGTAGAGTCAGAATTTGGCGTAAACAGAATGAGAACATGGATCCATCATGCCTTGTTACCACTGTGCAGGCTGATGGTGGTGGTGTAATGGTGTGGGGGATGTTTTCTTGGCACACTTTAGGCCCCTTAGTGCCAATTGGGCATCGTTTAAATGCCACGGCCTACCTGAGCATTGTTTCTGACCATGTCCATCCCTTTATGGCCACCATGTGCCCATCCTCTGATGGCTACTTCCAGCAGGATAATGCACCATGTCACAAAGCTCGAATCATTTCAAATTGGTTTCTTGAACATGACAATGAGTTCACTGTACTAAAATGGCCCCCACAGTCACCAGATCTCAACCCAATAGAGCATCTTTGGGATGTGGTGGAACGGGAGCTTCGTGCCCTGGATGTGCATCCCACAAATCTCCATCAACTGCAAGATGCTATCCTATCAATATGGGCCAACATTTCTAAAGAATGCTTTCAGCACCTTGTTGAATCAATGCCACGTAGAATTAAGGCAGTTCTGAAGGCGAAAGGGGGTCAAACACAGTATTAGTATGGTGTTCCTAATAATCCTTTAGGTGAGTGTATATTATGCTAAAAGTTAGCAAAATATAGTATTATAGCAAACAATTATTTTGGGAAGAATATAAAGGAACATTACCGCTCTCAGATATCTCAGTTATTTCTCTGTTTGTCTCCTTCATGTAGAATGATCGGAAAGCTGGTCTCTCTCCTTTGGCCCACCACTCCACAGAGTAACACACACTGAAGATGGAGCTGCTCCATGACAAATTGAAACTGCTATTGCTGGTTATGCTGACACTGAATGGCCCAAACCAATCTAAAAAACAAATAATATACAGTAGTTTCAATAGCAACTTAGCAAATTCCGTTACCTGTGAAATAATTAGAACCTTGTTGAATTCCAAAATGCTACAGATCCAAAGTTGATGTACACCTTACAGCCAGAAGTATGTGGACTAATTAACAAATTTGGCGAAGCCCCAAGACAAATCTTCATGCTACACCCTACAGTGACATTCTAGAGAATTGTGTGCTTCTAACTTTGTGGCAAAAGTTTGGTGAGGGCCCTTTACTGAGTCTGGTGTGGAAGAATTTGACTGGCCTACAAAAATCCCAGACCTGAACCACATTTAACACATTGGTATGTTGACTGTGAGCCAGACCCAATCGTCCAACATCAGTGCCTGACCTCATTGATGCTATTGTGTCTGAGTGGGATCAAATCCCCAAAGCCATGCTCCAACATCTAGTGGAAATCATTTTCAGAATAGTGGAAGCTGCTAGGGAGGACCAACTCCTTATTAATGCCAATGGTTTTAAAATATAAAAGTTCAACAAGCACACATGGGGGTTAGGTGTCCATATACTGTACTTTTGTCAATAAAGTGTATAAAGTATACAAGCTAACCCAAAGTACTTCTGGGTCTGCAAGTAGTATGCAACTAGGTATGAAAGAAACATACCCCTCCAAACATCCATGTGCTCTATGGCTATATGTGCAGCAGGGGACGATCCAGCACTATTGAGGGCCCTGACACTGATGTTGTATGCGGAGTAAGACAGGACCAGTGCGAGCGATTGATCTTTGGTGGTGTAACTGTCCTGATTGCTGTGTTCCCCGGACACTTTCCGTACAGTCACAATATAGTCATTCTCAGCATCACTGTTTGCAAACTGGAGGAAAAAGTATCACTCTAGTTAAAAAAACTGTAGAACACACAAGTATGGGCTGATGATGTGCGGTGTGACAAAACTCATCTATAACTCTTTCATACATTTTATTATTCTAATACATTAAATGTATTATATATGCAGCTTTTATAACCTCATATTAATTATAAGACAACATGTAAATTTTGTGCTTCTAAAAAAATATTTGTCACATCACATGACCAATTAAAATTAACAAGTGAAAATAAAAAGGTGATTACAGGACATATGATATACACCATTACTTTGAACCCATAATCTTTAAACAAGCTCATACCCATGAAAGAATTTGTGAAATTATATTGTCAGTACCTCCCATTTCACGATGACTCTTCTCTGCCCTACTAATAGGAAATGATCTTGGACGTGGTCTTGAATCCCATAACGAATGGATGGTGCATCTGTGAGTTCTGAGGAGATCATTTTGAAAATACATTGTTCAATTAAACATAACATGTGCTGTGTGTAACTCCAAGCAGCCACTAGTGACACAAAAAGTGTAATAATTTTTTTGAGGCTGGTAAGCTAGCCCCTGCTGTTAGATGCCGTAACTACACCATCTAGATCAGAAAGAATTTTGTTTTGTGATGACCATTCAAAAGTAGTCAAGTATTCTAACCAGGGATGTTGATTTAATACATTTGTTGAGTGCGATTAGTTATTTGAATGAATTACAAACTGTATATTCCTGCCATCGGAGCAATTCAAGCTTTAAGTACCACCTGTTTTCAGCAGGGGGCAGTAAGCAATATTCCAGCTTTATTGGCAACACGCAGCTGTACAGACAATAAACCACACTCAGGCTTGCTTGACACTAGCAACAGCACATGTCAGATGAGAGCGTATTCTTGCGTTCAAACACAGCAGGATGAAGCACAACCTAAAAATGCATGTTTATGACGCAACACAACCAAAGTGCGATGCTCCAAAAGCCTCTGTCTGAAGCACATGTAATGCATTATATTAATAATTATTTATTAATTATATAGTGAATTATTGTTATTTGGGGCCTTTTTTATCAAATATTTATATATGTGATTAATTGTATTAATTAATCAGCATATCAATTAATCAATTTAATGATCTATTGACAGCCCTAATTCTAACTAAATTAATTATTTACTGCAAGTGTAATGGGAGCCAGCTGGTACGTGATAGCTTTGCGGTATTTGTAAACCGGTTCGAATACCACTTGGAGCTGGTCAAGCAGGAACGGTTACAGTGGTGCCATGACCCAGATGGGAGTGAGGTTTGTGGGGGTGAGAGTAACGGGGGCAAGCTGGTGGGTGATAGCTGTGCAGTATGTGTAAACTTCACTCCCCTCGCCTCAAGAGCAGCAATAGAACATGAGCTAGAGGCTGTAGCCTTTAGCCCTCTCCCATGCCGGCTGACGGCAGTTTGAATCCCGCTCAGAGTGTGCCAAGCACGACCGTTTACACAAGCAACATATACTGTAAATCCCTAATATTTCATTATATTATAGTAGATGTTTTAACAGTGACTTTTTTAGCACTCTTAAAAGTGTATAATTTACTTATATTTGGTAGTTTCTATTGAATGGTTTTGGACTATTGTGATGCCTTCAGTCAACAAGTGTTGTCATGACATTATTTTATGTGACTCCAGATTGATTGTCATTGTCGGCTTAGGTGATTGGCAAAACTAAAAAAACATGCCCATCAGCAAATATGGATTTCAAAATTGTAAACTCCTGGGGGGTGCATGTGCCAGTTGAGCAACTGCCATTAAGATGAATGGGAATTACTCTTTCCATGTATTATAGAGCTGCTTGGTCATAACAACGGCATACGTGATTGAAACATCATTATTATAAAGTCATTATTTTTGCAATTCTGTTTGGTGCCGCTAATGGCACAGAATTTACACACTACACCTTTATAGCAAAAGAGCACATATGTACATTAACTACTACAGTAACTTTTATTTAGCAACTTTGGAACCCCTATCCTCAACTTACCCTGTGGGACAGTGATGACCTCACTGAGAGGACACTGCGAGCACGCTGAGGTGGTAACGCAACATATTTGCATCTCATACGACAGAGAAGACGTCAGATTCCTTACAACACATTCCCTGTTATTTTTAGACATTTCCTACAAAGGAAAGGGGAACATAATTAAATGGCAAATAGGTGTAAGCAAGAGTACATTTACATCGGTGTTGTCAGCTGGGCTCCTGTAGCATTTTGAACACATTTTGATGGTCATAGACTTGACCAGCTAATGTCAGTATGTTCTCAACCAAACTACAATCTTGTTGTTTCACACTGTGGGAGCCCACTACACGACCACTTCGTTCTGTATGAAAAAATACACTGTCCACTAAATTGCACAGCACTCATCTAGTGTGCTACAAAAGTGATACCGCTAAATTGTACACTGTATAGTTTTTCCTACAGAAATTCTACTTTTACATTTTAAACAAAACTCAAACTCAAGGTTAACTTAGTAACCTCTCGAATTCAGTGAGTTCATCCATTGAAGGATTCATCAGACTGATTCCATTTAATATCTTGTGAGTTGCTAAGTCGTTTGGAGCAATACATATTCAAAGAACTGGCTTGTGACCCCTTCTGGGTAGTCAATATTCAACCTTTGGCTTACAACATTACATTACATTTACATTTATGCATTTGGCAGACGCTTTTATCCAAAGCGATTTACAGAGCCCTTATTACAGGGACAATCCCCCCGGAGCAACCTGGAGTTAAGTGCCTTGCTCAAGGACACAATGGTGGTGGCTGTGGGGTTTGAACCAGCAACCTTCTGATTAGCAGCTCTGTGCTCTAGCCACTACACCACCACCACCACTCACTTACAAGCTCCAGGACCTCATGTATAAATGCTGCATATGCGCAAAATGATCGAAAAGCAAATACTGCATTTCCCACGCCCTCTCAGGACTTATAACCAGTAATTTTGAAGTAAAACTGTTGCTCCGTCACACACTCTCTGGACCATGCAAACACATTTTTACTGATTTGTGTGACTCCAGTGGCCAGGTACAATTAACTGAATTAGGGATGCACAATATATCGGTCACCTATATATTATTGGCCGATGTGACAAGGAGGGCGATCAGCCTTGGCTAATCAGCCAAGGAGAGTGATAAGATCAGCGAGATGCAGCAGTTTGAGAGAGAGAGAGCCATTCGCAGCTACCATGTGTGTTTATGCTTGTGTCTTTTTGTTTCATTAAATATTATTTTGACTGTTCAGACGGTTACCGCTTTCTCCTTTCCATTGAACCTTGTTGCAGCCGATAATCGTACAAATCTAAAAATGAACGCACAGATAATGGAATGATTTGAAATATATGTATGACACACAGTGTGTTTTGTATGGTTAGGATAAACAATACACCCTAATGAAGGTAAAACTTTTTTTTTTTTTTTTTTTTACATTTCTGACACTGCCCTACAATTTTTAATAAGAATTATACAGTTTAACATTACACTACGTCACAATGGTTTGCAATGGCCAAATGATCATACTGTATCCTTACTGTAAATCAAGTGTATTTTGAGATACTCCAGAGAAACTGCAGGGTGTTGTTAATTACATTTACCTTATTCCACCAGGTTGTGTTGAACTCTCTGTACACTACAGAGAATTGTTTGATATATTTGCTCTCATCTCCCCAGTCCACCTCAACAAAAAGATGGCCTGATCTTCTTTTGAAAGCTACTTTTGAAGGAGGGCCACACAATGCTGAGTTAAAAGAAAAAACAGAACCATTCAGAGGATGTAAAATGACAATGTATGGTGACTGAGGTAACTAACATTTTGCCCAAAATCTACCTTTGTGTTCCACAGAGGAAAGAAAGTCAAACAGGTTGGAAACAACATAAAGGAGTGAATGATGTCAGAATTGTAATTTTTGGGAGAACTATCCTTTTAAGATAATAGTATTTACAGTTTCTTGGCAGTTTATAAGTGTAATGTTGATGAACATACCCATCTGTGATGGAGTACCACTGAACTCTTTGTAGGTGCAGCTCTTATGATCCTTACTTGTCGCAATAACGTGAGCTGTGATATTGTATCTATTTATCACATGGAATACATCTGAGGTCACAATTGAGTTCTTGATTCTCGGCGTCTGATCTACCACCATACATTTTATGCTCCTCCTACAAAAAACAGAGTGGATTGTTTGAAATAATTCTAAAGTATTGTCATTCTCTTGATATCATGTAGTATTAACAGTAAAAATACAGAACGACAGACTGTGAACTGAATTAATTTGGAAATCATCAGTGGTCACTCACTGATGTGTGTAGAGTGTGTATGACATTGAAATGTCTCTTCCATGTTTCCACTCACAGATGTACACAGGAGTATTTCTCCTATATTTTATAAAGCATGTAAAATCACGGACTCCTGAGAAATGAAATAATCACAGAAATGCTAAAAATAAGTACTGAAAAAAAAACTGTAAACCTTAAATTGTAAGGCAATGAGACTCTTCCAAAGAATAATGGAATACGGTTGATTGAGGGTACAACATGGCTAATGGCACCCCTTAAGTAATGAATAATGTATTTTCATTAAATATTGATGTAGCAACATAATTTGTGTGAATAGAAAATACCAGAGAGTTGTTTCATAAAATAAAAAATAAAAAAGTGTTGATGAGGGCTTTTACCCCACACTCCGGGATTATAGATATGTAGTGTAAATAGGGCAATTGTTATCGTGCAAAATTTGCCAACTTATAAAAAATACTTTTGCAATAGCAAGATGCATTTTATAAGTGTAACGAGGCAGACGAGAAATGAGGATCTAAATGCAGCTTTTTAATGAAAAAACAAAAGATAAATCAGGTAACTCAGAATATAAAGAAAAAAAAAAACACAGGAAACTAGGCACAGGGCTTGGAACAAGACAAGAATACATTCGATAACTGACAAATAAACAGGGGAAAACACAAGGGAAAACAAGGAACACCTGTGGAAACAAATAGGGAATGGGAACCAAGAACTTCAACATAAAAGCACAAAACAAAAGTTAACAAGGAACACGTGACAATAAGTAACAAATTAAGATTAAGCTTTTCGATATAACTACTTCAGACAAGGGTTAACTATTTCCTGTTAATTTCAATCGTATTTGGCCTTTGTATAACAATACAAGTATTCTAGAGAGAAATCCACTTTAGCTTCATACATTTTCTACATTATAAAAGTTATTAAATGTTACATAAAATTATCTCAAAATCAACCTTTAGACAATGCATTGTGACAAAGAAGTGTTTAGGAAAGTGCTGTGGTAGTTTTTGTTGCTATTTTGTGTTGGGAGAAAAAAAATCCCTGAGGGGCCTTTAGCCCCAGTACACTATGAATTTGGTCTATTTGGAAACTAAAAGGAATATTATGGGTTCAATACAAGTTAAGCACTATCAACAGCGTTTGTAGCATAACATTGATTAATACCATTCATTTTGACTAAACCATAATTTTCTTTAAAAATAAAAAGCGCAAATCAGGGTTACACTATTTCAAAAGTATAGTGTGACGAGGAGGAGGGCGTGGCTGGGCTGTGAATCAGCTGATCAGCGGGAGAGAGAGATAAAGGGGAGCCAGAGGCGCCGATTCGAGAGTGAGAGACTGACACGTGCAGTTTTATGTTATTTTAAGTTCATTTATATCATTAAAGCTTACTGTTCAGCCGGTTCCTGCCTCCTCCTTGCCCACCTTTAACTAACAGTTATATCTTAAATATGTATTCTTAATATTACATCATAACTTTCATTTGTTAACATTTTTAAAAATCCTAAAAATGACTGTTTACTTCCAGGTTTAAATGAAACATTCAAGATTTTCAGTGTGGTCTCAGAATTTTAGGCACTTATTTAAAATATAAATGGTGAAACCTTTATGAATACATCAATCTACGGAGTAAACAAACACACATCTTTTGTTAAAATGGTAATTTCTTACCTTCTGTGTTGTTACATTTTGTTTTTAATAAGCCGAAGTTCTTCAAGTCACAATTCCCTGTAAAATAACAATGAAAAGTTGCTTGGAGGGGTTTTCTTTATGATTGCAGAGAATGACAGAGGCTCAGGACACAAGCCCAAAGTTTAAAAATAAAATAATTTATTAATACAAAAAAACAAAGACAAAAACCAACACAAACTCCCACAAGGTGGAAACAAACTACCCCGTAGGGCAAGACAGCTCGTGACTCTGGCGCGCAGCGCAAAGCAAACGCGACGCGCAGCTGCGGTCACGAGATACAGACACTAAGATGACAAGCGCAATGCACTCACGCCAATACAGGACAATACACGGAACATAAGTGTCCGGATACCGACACCAAACCCGAACCAGACAGAAGGGTCAGGATCCAGACATCATGCTCCAGACATGAAACAAGACCGACCGAAAACACAAGACAAACATGGGATGATAATGTCACGGTCCCGTCAGACAAAAACCCAGACTGACAGAGTAACAAGACTGTGACAGCTTTCTTTTATCTCCTGAACGTTGACTTTCTGAAGCAAATGTTTGTAGGCTGACTGACGACTCTCAAGAGTCATCACACACTAATCAGCCACTTTTCTAAATAACGGTTACAGTTAAAGCCCAAAAAGACCCAGAAGTCGGCTAATGCATAATCTTAAATATGTATTCTTAATATTAAGCTACACAATAACATGAATTTCTTAAAATCCTAAAAATGACTGTTTACTTCCAGGTTTAATGGTTGGAACGCCACATATAAAAAACATTCAAGATTTTCAGAGTGATCTCAGACTTTTAGACAGTCAACGATCCTTAAATGATACTGACCTGTTACCGCTTTGGGAGTAGTTGTGAAGAGACACACAAAGCCTGAAATAAGAATAAACCGATTGAAATAACCAACGGAAGGTATAACGTGTTATATGTCTATGTAAATACTGAGGCATTAAAAGACAGCTAAAGCACATACCAAGCGTGAAATAAAAGACAGCCGAACACTTGGGCATTGTCGCCTCTTCTGAGCTCGTGCAGCCCACAAACTGACGGAATATACTGAGGGGTATTCCCTTTTCTCATGTAACTCTATTGTTTCGACATAAGTATTACCTCTAATAAGCTCCCTTGCTACTCAGCATATTTGTACACCTACTGTGTACTGTATTGTCGCGTGCAGCATTTTGGGGCATTATAACGCCCCTATGATGTCCAAAAATGCTTCTAAGGCACAAGGCAATCAATCAACACATCAATTCCACATTCAGCCGCGTTTGTTTTTGCTTCACAGGTTGAATACAATTTGTCACACTTTCATCACATTAAGATTAAAAACGATTTATATTTTATACACTGGTAGATTATTATTTGTTTAAAAAAAATCTTGCTATCTTTGTCCTTTGTGAGTTGTTCAATATGTTTTATAGATTTTAAACTGGCTAAAAATTACATTGATTTTTAAAGGAAATGAAAACAAGGCTGTGACCCTCAGACTAAAGGGGACCTATTATGCAAAATTCACTTTTACATGGTGTCTGTACTTAAATATGAGTCGGCAGTGTGTCCACAACCACCCTACAATGTTAAAAGTCCACCCACTCCTCTTTTTAATATTTTTATTAATTAAAAAAAACAGTGTGTCAAAATTAATGGTTTTCATTTCTGCTCTAAAGTGATGTCACAATAGAGCAGGCCTCGCCCACGACTGGTGATGGACTCCACCCTATTATCATAGATCCTCCCCTGAGTGATCCACACACAGTCTGCCATTTTTTTCCGCGCTGGAGCAGATACAGTGAGAAGAATAATGTCTCAGCTTCGTAATCGTCATAAGTGTTCTGTTGTTGTCTGTAAACGTGAACATAAAAGTCTTCATGTACAAGGAAATGTGCCACAAAACATACAAAAATGTGTGTATGTTTGTGCAAATAATTTTACACCGGACTGCTTTGTCTATGAGTGTCAAATTAAAGCAGGATTTTCCAAAAATTTGATTCTCAAACATGGATCAGTACCAACTGTTCCTGTTCCAGCTTTATATCCTGAATATGTAAGTATCGCACTTTATATTTTTGGAATGTTTGCAAATCACCTTTCCGAATGTGCTTGTCAGCTGATTCCACGGCTAACGCAGCTAAAGTTACCATTGTCTCTGATTGTATTCACAGAGACCAGATATACATACACACACACACACATATATATATATATATATATATATATATATATATATATATATATATATATAAAAGTAAAAAACTCCACAATACACAAGTTGTGAACATTAAGATGCTTTCACATTGGCAGTTTGGTTCGAAACAGTGCACGGTTTGCAAGAAAAATTGGTAATGTTAAAGATGTCATGCAGACCAGGTGCGCACCACGGTACCGAACCCGAGACAACCTGTAGGAGGTGGTCTGAGTTCGGTTGCAATGGATCTGTAGCGTGATTCGCATGAATGTGAAAGCAACTTGGACTCGGATTTGCGCTCGTTCAAGAAGTAAAGTAACCTGCGCATGTGTTTTAGCCTATGATGACATCATTTGTTTCGACAACACATGAGGATCCACACATTCCTGAAAGTCACAAAAAAGTAATGACGCCACAATGACAGTAAAGTAAAATCAACACTATCTATCTATCTATCTATCTATCTATCTATCTATCTATCTATCTATCTATCTATCTATCTATCTATCTATCTCTACACCTTATGAATACTATATATAAATATTATTATAGGTTATAAATATAGGGTATAATAGATGACAGTTGCGATAACTTCACCTTGGACGTGAGTGTAAGCGTGCTATGTAAACAAAGATGCAATTGAATTTCTTTGAATGAGTTACGCCATGAAGCGCACATATACACAGTTGTCGTTCACTCTACTGTGCATAATGGAACCAAAATAACAAAAAGTATGATGAGTCTCGTTGTGTTCACCATGCGTGTTTGTGATGACATAAGATGAACGCAAATGGACCAGGGTTTGATAGAATCAAGTGAGTGTGAATCCAGACCAGCGCTGCGAGGGGCACCGGGAACAATCACACTCGGAATCGGACCGCAGCAAACGTGCCCATTGTGAAAGCCCAGTGTACCCTAGGGCCTTTGAACAGCGTTATAAAGTGTATGGCATTGAAGGTACTATATACATTCAATATCACTTTCCGATCTGCCACTCTCAATGCTTTCAATGGACTGATCTTCTAAATTTCAATAACAATCCACATACTGTATGAGGGCGAGTCTTAAACAATTAACATCAAATTAATTAAAAACAAACAAACTTGATTGCAAAAACCACGATTCTCACAAGCAAAATTAAATTGAACTTTAGCGTTGGTGTATGGGAATTCCTAAAGAAACATACACTCATATTATGTCATAGAATATATGGACATTTTATAACCCATACACAGAAACTCTGCATATATAAGTTGAACTGTGACTAATTACCGTCTCTATGTTCACAGTGAGAGTGAGAGTTTGGGGAGTTAAAAAGATGGCCAATTCACAGAGAGAGGAGAGAGACAGACAGACCAGAGTCTTTGTGTCTGACCCCTGAGAGAGAGTCTTGTGTTCTGTGAAGCTGAAAAGTTGACTGTTTATTTGAGTGATGCTGAAAAGCCATCTTATGTTTTGAGTGAAGCTGTACAGCGATTGCTGGTTATTTGTGAATAAAACGGGCTCACATGAACTGTGGAAACCGGTTCCCGCTTCTGCCTTTATCTGCCCAACCTGAACCTTTGTTACAGAAGGATTAATGAAATAATCTCACTTAGTGTTATATCTCACTTATTGACCCAAATTTACCCTGGGTTATACTCTCCCCCTTCTAGACTCCTCATGTCCCCATGAGATTAAGGAATTATATTTAATCAGTGGTTTGGGGTGTAGAGCTAAGGCCAGAACAAGCACAACTGAAACACCGGTCCATAGGGTTACACCAGAGTGTGTTACATGGTTTTATCCTCCACTCAGCAGAATCTTTAATGTAAATGACCATCCCTCTATGAACAATGGTTAATGGACAGTCAGTGGGACGGCCAAGGTCATCGTAACTTAACTTGACTACAGGCTTTACTCTTCTCTTTGTGCAATGTTGTATAGGTTCTGCCTCATCTTCTGCAGCATTGCTGGACTGACTTTCTTCCCCTTAATTTTTCGTTTCTGCAGTGGGTTAAGGACGGGTTTGAGAAGCTTCTCCTATGCCATCCAGTGTCATGGGATTCTCTGCTATCACCTCCACTTGAGAAATCAACTTCCTGCTCTGTGGTTCTTTCAGGTTCCGATGCATCTGTCTGGTTGGCTTACAAACTCTGTCTGGATAGTAGTAATATAGGCCACTCTCATCAATGTCTGAAGAGGTATCAGCAACATCACATTCTTGCTGTGAAACATCCTCTTCGCTAACTGTCTCCTCTTGTGCTCGGGTTGCTGGTGGTTTTTGGATCACCTTTGTCTCATCGGGCATAAACAGTCTTGCATAACCTCCAATGTGCAACAAGTGATCATGGTGTATGGTCCTCCCATGTTCCTGAAGGCTTCGGTACAAGACTGGTCCCAGTGCTCCCCAAAGGGTTCATTCTCTTTGAAGTAATTTTTCCTGTCTTGAGGAAATTTTCTCCTCACTGTGGTGGGGTGGGGGGGGGGGGGGGGGGGGGGTAACCTTTTGTGAGTATGGTCAGCGGTCTCACTATGGCTGAATAGTCATTTATGAAATGCCAGTTGATGCCACAAAATCCCAAATCCCAAGAAAGAACAAAAATACTTCAGGTCTTGTAGCATCTACTGGTGAGTGATGGCCTCTACTTATTTCGGGCCAGGTGCTAAAATGTTATCAGAAACTATATGTCTCACATATTTTAATTTGTGGTTGGCAGAACTGGCACTTGTTAATGGAAACTTTCAATCACACTCTTCCAGATGATCCAAAACTCTAAAGAGTCTTTCGTGGTGTTCTTCCAGAGTACGTCCAAACACAATGATGTCATCTCAGTATACAATCACTTAGAAGAGATGCATGTCACCAACAGCTCTCTCCATAAGCCTTTGTAATGTGGCTGGATCTCCTGCAGCCTTGTGGTTTGAATTCTAAATGATAGAATCCCAGTGGGCATATGAATGCAATTTTTTCTTTATCCTCCTCTGCCATTGAAAAGTATCTGGTAGTATCCACTTCTAAGGTCCAAGGCATCGTCAATACGTGGGGTCATATACTGATCTGGGATGGTCTGATTATTCAGGGTGCAGTGGTCTATGCACATATGTATGGCTCCACTTTTCTTCCTTGCTATAACTAAGGGCAAAGCATATGGGCTTCTTGACTCCTTAATGATACCGATAGCCACCAGATCTCTTAGGTGCCATCTCACATCATCAATATCTGCCGGTGCAATGTGCTGAGATCATTCCCTGAATGGTTTGGGGTAACTTAGCATGATGTGGTGTTCTATATCCTATGTCAATCACACATCCCACTCATCAACTGAGAACACATTGCTTCTTTCCGATATCTTCTGACACAGTTCTCTTTTACGGTCTAATTAATCACCAAGAACAAACATCTTCTGATCTAACTTTGATGTGGTCTGAGCTTCTTGGATCACTCTGACCATGTCAGTTGGGAACACATGAGCGATCTCTGTACCAGGTGAAACAATGTCTTTGAATGTTTGTGCACTAACACTTTGAAGCTATTCACCTCCAAAGCTGAAGATGGCAGTACCACTGAGGGAATTAACAGTCCAGCTGGATGTTGATCATCAATTAATTATCATTAATTTTCCTTTGTCAGAGGTTTGTCACTCTACACTTTACAGACCACATACAGCTCACTTCTAGAAGGAACAGTGAGATATCCTGGGCACATCAACTTAAATTTCACCTTTAGCCTTTCTTAGGGAGCGGACTAGCTTTTGGATCACTTGGGCAGAGTTTTCTGGTGCTTGACACCATGTGGCGATATGGCAATCTTCTCTACATCGGTAGCAAAAGTAATTGGATATGTTCATGACTGTTGTATTTCTCACAGGAAAAGGAGTAGGCTTGGTTCGTGGTTTTGCATGGTAAACCTGGCTCATGCTCATGACAGCCAGCTGTTGCTGCAAGTCTTGTACTTTTTTCTTTAGTGCTTGTACATCTGAATGCGTGTGTGTCTCAACACTTTTCTTATTTGTCTTTGAACCCAGCATTACTGATGAAGCAGATCCAGTGGTTGGTCCTTTGTTCAAATGGGCAAACAGTTCCAGGATGTCAGCTTTCAGCTCTTTCAAATAATTCCAAATAATTATTCACAAACCTTCTATAGTAGCCAGCCATCCACATGAACTGTCTCACCTACTTTTTGGTCTTGGGTCTTGGGCAGGTCACAATTGCTGCGGTCTTATCAATTTGTGGATGTACCTGCCTTTGACCCAAGTAGAACCCAGATACCGTACCTCCACCTGCCCAATTGCTCACTTCTTGGGGTTTGCCGTCAGTCCCGCAAACCGCAGCAACATTAGAACCGCCCTCAGATGCTGCCTGTGCCGCTGCCAATAATTACTGTATATAATGATGTCATCCAGATGGGCAGTGGCATGTGCAGAGTGCGGTGAAATGTAGCCGGGGCCCCAAACAAACCGAACAGGTCATGAATTGGTATAAGCCAAAATGTGTGGAGAACGCCGTTTTCTCATGGGACATTGGTGTTAAGGGGGTCAGCCAATATCCCTTTGTCAAATCCAGTGTCGAATAAAAATGAGCTACACCCAACTGATCGAGCTGTTCGTCAATACGAGGCATTGAATATGTGTCAAATTTAGACACCGCATTGAACTTTCTTTAGTCTACACAGAACCGGACCGATCCATCTCTCTTCGGAACCAGCACCACCAGGCTTGCCAGTCACTGTGGGATTCTTATATTACCCCTATTTCGAGCATGGCCTTTAATTCTTAAGTCTTCCCAAACCACCTTTTTTGTATTCGGGTAATTTGTAGGGACGACTGTGATCCACTACCACTGGGTTTGTTTTGATATGGTGTTCTATGATGTTTGTATGACTGGGAAGGGGCAAGAACACGTCAGAGAATTCTTCATGCAACCAGGCCATGTCCGTGACATGCAAAGGTGAGAGGTAGTCTCTGCAAGTGACTGGGGCACCTTGATTGGTTTTTACATTCACCACCGGCCTGAGCTCCTCCCTCTCTGGAACCACTATTGCCAAAGACATGGGTACTGCCTCCCTCCATGGTTTTAAGAGGTTGAGGTTGTAAATTTGCCATGCTCTGCCCCTATCCATTCGTTTAACCTCATAATTGATTTCCCTGACTCACGGTGTGACCTCAAAGGGCCCTTGCCACTTTGCGAGAAATTTGGAGTGAAGTGAATAACTACACAGACTCTTCTGGACCAAATCCATTTGAAGAACTGTGCAAAGCTGCACTTGCTGCCCTTTTCTTGCCACACTTAAATGCAGAGTTTGAATGGCTGTTCAGCCAAATGAGTGTGTCAAGTCAAAGTTAAGAAATAGAATGTCATTGGACACTCTCAACTCAACTCAATACTCCTGGTGCAGTATGGACTGAAGCTTACTAATGATACCTGTTTCCAGGACAGGGTGAACCGGCAGGTTGCACATATTGTGCAGACGGGGAGTGGTCCATGATCTCCATTTGGCTTCTGTTTATGTTCAACAGTAACAATCTGACCGATTCCCAAATTCCAACAACACTTGTTGATTCCAAGTTATTCTTGTTGATTTTTCTTTGCATTTGACACAGTTGAAACGGTGTTCATCTCAAACTCCTCACTCATCTCTAATTCTCTTCTTTTTTCCTTTACAGGTTTTCTCCGATGCTGCTCTAATCAAATCTGTGAAAATTCTGGCTCAATCTGTTAATCAGGGTTGAGTTACCAGTACTGCAGGTTTAACCTTGGTCAGTTCACCTCTGTAGTGAAGTTCCGGTTTCCTATTGGACAAGATTTGCCGCCATATGTTGCCAAATAAATTTTAGATGAAAAAAATTCCATTTATTAAAAATTTTCAGCGGTTTGACTCTTTATTTCACTCACAGTTGTTATATATTTATGCTAAAATATAAAGGTACTAATTTAGACCTTGGTTACATGTATATGTAGGTATATAAATATGAAATAATATAAGGCAACCCTTTCACACAGCTTCAAGTATGAATGGACATATAACTAAACTCTTAGTTAAATGTGGGCCCACACTCAAACACACACTCACACCCCCTGATGCAGGTCTGTGTCGTTGCTCGTGTGCGTTGTGGCCTTTGGAACAGAAAACTGGCCTCTTCACTCAAATGAGCAAACTAAAACATAGTTAGAGGTACGTGACTGCTTCATGTGAAAGAAGCTGCTCTTCTTTTGAAATGGTTCGCGGCACTCACAAACCAGTCTGGTTCCGGCATGCGATCGCTTGGCAAATTTCTCTCTCCTTCGTTGCCAGTGGAGGAACCGCGAGTCACGCGGGGGCTATCTGGTTCTCTCTACCTGAGCCGCCACACTTCTTATGGAGCGAAATAAGTACAGCAATACACAAAACACTGATTTTGCACAGGGATCCATTTTCACAGCTCACAAACTGTCCACTGATGAGCAGTTAATGTTCGCAATGAAGCTATTAAACTGCGATGTCACACGGACGCCGGAGAAGAGATATAAACTTGTTTGTATATATCTGACAAATACACAAACATTTAATCTTAACACATAAACAATATAAACACTTCTATAGCTAAATTCCAATAACAATCCACATGATTGGGAATGAGGGCGAGTCTTAAACAATTAACATTCAGTTAAATAAAAACAAACAAACTTGATTGCAAAAACAAAATCAAACTTTATATAACTCATATTACACTCATATAATATCATAGAATACATGGACATTTTATTACCCATACACAGTAACTCAGCATACATATTAAAAAAATAAACAACTTAAACCCTTTTAGTTCATCTCTATATTCTATATACATTTTAAGGATTAAAGAAATATTCTCACTTAGTGTTATACCTTACTTACAAACCCAAATTTACCCTGGGTTACACACGCAACATAAAATTGGTCCCTGGATTGCTCTGAACAATCTTGGATATGCCAAAGATATGTGAAACTTCTGCTGTATGGGCAACACGCAGTTTATACAGTGAACAAAACAACTATCCAGCAGTAGCACAACACAAACATGCGTTACGTTATTGCATTCAAAACACTTGAATCTCTCATAATAAATCTCCAACTCCAAATTCACTGTGAAATGGATTGCTGTGAATTGTATGCCAATGATCGGCTTATGTTCAATAATATGGTAGTAAACAATACATTGTATTCTAAAACTGCTTTTTTTATTGTCAACTTGTATTGTCAAATGTAATGCATTTTAATTATCTGAATATATATATATATATATATAATATTTAAAGATAACTATGTATAATATTTCATCATTATATATTGAATTATTGTTATATTGGGCTTTCTCAGCAAATATTTGTATATGCGATTAATCACGATTAATTAATCGGGACACCATGTAATTAATTTGATTAAAAAATGTAATCGATCTACAGCCCTAATATATATATATATATATATATATATATATATATATTGTATACACTTTACGACCAGACAAAAAACATTTTCCTAATTTTTCTAAACCTAAATCTACCTTATTCTATTATTATTTGAAAGAGGCTCATTGCCTTATAATTTAAGGTTTACTATTTTTTTTTAGTAATATGCGACTATGCTATACAGTAGGTTGCAGTGAAACTGGCCTATGAAAAACTTGCACAGGAAAACACTTTTTTTCACTTCTGCAAACTCAGAATAGATGCATGATATATTGTTGAATTTTTATTGAGGCTTTTCTTGATAACATGAAATCATTAGCTTTAATAAAGGTTTTTTACAGACGTACAGTATTAGTTAATATTGCTATGAGGAATAAGACTTAAGGAGGAATCTTTAATTAATAAGTACATTATTTTCCCTATTATATCTCATACAAAATGATTAAATAAATAAATAGAGTGTAAATACAGAATAAAGAGGTCTAAGTGCTTAAATTTATAAGCCCAGTTTACAAAGAAATTCCTGTACCTAGATATATATATATATATATATATATATATATATATATATATATATATATATATATATATATATATGCACTGTATAAAGTATTATAGGTAGTGATATAAACAACCTGTAAATTACTATGTGATACTTATCTCATGGTGAAATACATTTGTTGTTTACTACTGAATGTTCACAGTTGAAGTGCAGCAATTTTCTTAGATTACACTAAAGCCTCTGAGGCTGTCAACAAATGAGTGCATGGTTTCGCATGACACATCTCAGAAAGCTTAAACGAAGTCATTTCACTTCTTTTCTTCTGACTTTCAAGAAAATGCATTTGGATTTGAATTCAAATTTCACAGAGAATTCTTGAGGTTAGTACTGGAAATCCTATTGCTGAATATGAGAGATTTCAAGTCTATAAATAATAGTAGACCATGTTTATTCACACACAAGTTCATAAGACTGGCTCAGAACCAAGATGAGCAAACATTTCCACTTAAATCATGTTTTTTGCAGTTGTACAGTTTTAGTTAGTGTATATGAGAACATGTTGTATGGGAGCTGCAAGATGTTGATATATCTCTCATCCTCCTGCTTCCACACACACACACACACACACACACACACAAAGACACACACACACACACACAAGCACACACACGCACGCACACACACACACGCACAGGAAGAGACATCTTCACACTTTAGAGACTAACATTAGGAGGGCCAACTTAGGAAACACATTACAGCTTGTGACTCCATCATAATATCTACAAACATAACATTATTTTTAATATAAATCAACACGAGTAATGTAAAATAGATTTGGAATGACATTAGTAAATATTGACAACATTTTCCTTTTTTGGTATACCCTTTCCTGCGTTTTCACAATTTCAGTAGTCTGTACAGTTTGAGACATTAGCATCTATCGTCTGAATGTAGTATTAGTTTACTGTACCGTAGGAAGACTCGAATTCCAAAACTTTTTCTTCATTCAACTATATCAAGGTCAAACTTATAGTGTTTCTACTTAGTTAGCTTCTGGTTGCAGATGAAACATATTGTTCTGACTGTATGAATGACATCAACCACACAGTGATCAGTGCGCTTGATAAAATTGTGGAAACCAAGAACATCCTTTCATATTGTTGACATTGCACATCTCATTCTAAATAATAGAGAGGGAATGAACAAGGTTTAATATTATAATTACTATGTTAATATATAGTACAACTTTGGGCTAATGGCTTTGGTTAAACTTCAAGTGTGAGTAAGTTTGTCTCATTGACAAACTATATATAGAACTATATAAAGGGCACTTACAGGAAACTGGTCATATATTGAGATTTGGTGTGCAGCAGTTTTCATCACTCATCTGTTTTATTACCTGACGAATGGAAGATGGAAATCTAGATTCTTGATTAAGATAAGAGTGTGTGGGCTATTTTGCTCTGTGTGATGTTTGATTGAACTCATAAGATCCTATTTTTGTTAAAGGCAGGGCTGAATCATCCTGGAATCATCATGATTTTGAGTGATACTCAAAAAATATAAAGTATAATGATATTAGTGAGATGAGATTGCTAGTGGAACAATTTTTCATGTTAGTACATAGACTTGCCGTAGAGTCAGAATGCTTATGGTGCTTATATATATATCTGCTTATATATTTATGGATAAATGTTTGTGGATACTTTTTATTTTCCCTCTCAAACATTTTTTTTCTCCCAATTCTTTTTTTCTTCTCCCAGCATTTTGTTTTTTCTCCTCAGAGGCAACAGGTTTTGTTAGGCTTGCTAGCTAACAAGTAGCATGCGGTACCAGCTTCGGCCACAAGGTGCCACTATCAGCAAGCATGAAATCTTGTGCTTAAGCTGACAGATGACAGCTGTGGTACTTGATCTATTTATTTTTATTGTTGTAAAATACAAAATGAATGTTTTGCGAATCTTAATCAAGGAAAGAAACTGTATATAATGTTTGAGTGTCTACTAATACCTGAGATCCCACAATTTAATGAATACACCTCAGGTTACTGTTTCATATGACATTCGTTGTGAAGAGTGACAACAGGAATTCTTTCTGTTTTTTGAGAATAACCGCTGGGAATTTTGATGCTGCTATTGATATTGTGCTTTTTTAATTTGTTGGCCCATGTAAACATGCGCTACATAGACGTCTTTGACCGTTACGGCACCTCTCGCTCTGTTTTCATTGCTTTGTTTATAGGGATGACTCGTGTTAGAGTTGCATAATTCAATGAACTCTATGGAGCAACCCGTCAGCTTTAACCACGCACCATGTCGAGTCAAAGGAAGACACAGGGCTGCTTCAGGAAATGGTGCAAACTTGTTCATGTTCATGTTCAATCATCGTCTGGCTTTCTGTTTGTCTCTTGATCTGTTAAATGAGGGGGAAGCACTGAGAACATTGCGTCTCTTAAATATTGCAACGTAGGCAATGCCTGTCCTTTTGTTGTGATGTGTGTACAACTGGTAATGTTAATCTTATTGTAAGAAATTTTATAATTTATTTTACGTTTAACAAAAGCAAAGTCGTGCAGACTTATTTCCATTGGAACTGTAGCTTGATAATGTGAGATCATGAAATACAATGGAAACTCCAAAGCCTGCATTGAGTTTGAAAAGCAAATTGTTAGATATTACAATTGTGTAATAATGTGCTTTTGGATGCTACCAGGATGGTGTGCCCATTAAAACACTTCCAGCTCACATTCTCATTTTCCATATTGTGTTCCAGCAGCACGTGGTCAAACATCCCATAAAAGAAGCTGTTAATTTAAAACACAAGATTACAAGAAAAAGTCGTCGGAGGATAATCCCCATAATCAAAGATGAAGCAATCACAGATTGAATCACTGATAATCAACAGGTGGTGAGACAAGTGGATGGCGGATCATTACGTCATCGCCCAGGTGAAAATTTTCAACACAAATAATCGAATGCAAACTCGAAATGTCCAGAAGAGCAGGTTTATTGGCACTTTTGAAAAATATCTCAGAGATCTGCATGGCAAAGTCATAAGAACAAAGGAACGCACACACATAATGCTCCCAGAACTGTGTGACGTCACCTCCGGACACGAGAAGTTATTAGAACAGTGTCTCTTGTGGTTCAACTGGTTTTGCTTTGGGTTCCAGATTTCACACTGGATGTTAAGTGCAAAAGTACAAAACGTGAATTTAATGGATCCTGCATGCATGGGTCACATTTTCTTTTAACTAGAATAGTTTTGTTCATGATTTTCAAGTATAAATGTGATGTCAAAAACACAAGTTCTCTCCCCCTTATAAAAGTTGATGAGTGTATTTATTTATATGAACCCATTATATTTTCTATCCAGTTTATTTCCTAATATTAAACATCATTCTGACAGAACATAGGCTATTACACGGAAAACTTTATTCATAAAGACCTTACTTGACCTTAGATATACAAAGAAAACAGCAACTTTATTTTGTCGCATCACACAGTGTTGCTCTGTCCATTCTCACTGCTGTTTATAATGTCTGGGCTGCCTGTTTGAGAGGTTTGACTTCCTCCATAGCAATTTAAATTCTCACTAGAATCAATTCCAGAGAGACAGTACATTAGAGCAGATCATTGGGGTGATCATTGTTCGTATGCTCGCAAAAGAACAAGCTTTAATAGCAGAGCGAAATATAATGTTGCAGGTTTTCCTTACGATTTTGCCATGAGAGTGTGTAACAACAACTAACCCGAAAATGGACCAAAATGGGTCAGTTGTTTCTACGCACTCTCACAGCAAAAACATAAGAATTCATACAACTTTTCTAAATTTGGCAAATTTAAAATTGAATTTTTTTTTTAGAGAGAGAGAGAGAGAGAGAGAGAGAGAGAGAGAGAGAGAGAGAGAGAGAGAGAGTTTTGATAGAGAGAGAAAAAAAATGTAGAACATAGGCTCAAGAAGGCACAGACACCTAAAATTTGAGGTTACATTTTTTTTCACAAACAGGGCTTCAGGGCTTCCATAGTACAGATCATTTCAAACAATCTAAATGTTATTGATGAGTGCCATCTAGTGGAATCATTGTACTAACTGCATGTAGCTTCAATAGAAAATGGAGCAAAGATTACAGTCATGGAAAGCAATTCAATAAATAAATAAATGTATGTTCATTGTTTTTGGACGTTTGCCATGTTCAGTGTCAAAGTACATCATAACAGCCTTTGAGAGGGGCTGCATATTAGGATAGATTTGAATTATATGTAACTATTTTATATTTGCATACAATACATACAATACTTTTTTTCAGTTACATAATTAACACATATGGTTTCACAAGTAAACATTTTTTAATTTTTGTATATTTACTATACATGCAGTTTTTATCTAATTTGAACTGAAACTGCAAAGAAACGTGTGTAATTTAATTTGGGTTAAAAAAAAAACTTAGATAAGATTTAAAACGGTAAAAACTTTAAAGAAATGGTGACCAGTTTCAGGGACTAAAATAAACTACACTTTCCCTTATACATTTATATTCATTTTAAACACAAATCTTGATATAAAAAATATAGCCAGTTTATCATTGCTGGTTACATACTGTGGCTAAAGTATAAGGATTTGTCGAAGTATGGTTTACACTGACATCTAGTGGCCCGGATGAAGCATCATTTAAACAGTAGTTTTCGATTACCAATGCCATTGTAGAAATTCACTAAGCACAGTAAATCAGGACTAATTTAATCAATGAATGAATGAAAGTGTCCAATAACAGGGCAGTCACTGAGATTAATCCAGTAGTATTCAGCTGGTCATGTGACGTAACATGGCTGCCCCTTTGAGGCGCTCCTGCTCCACGTAGAGTAAAAAAAGCTTTTGTAACTTCACTGACAGGGCTGGATGTGCCCAAACAAACATGAGTCTTACCCAACCAATTGAACATTTGGCAAACACAGTATTAAATAAAATATTGTATTTATTTACGATCTGTACATTGGTTAAAAACTGTTTGGGGATGGGCTGTGTGTTGCAAACACTGAGGGTGGGCTGTAGTCTGCCCCAATCAATCACAAAATAGCACCAGAAATTTGTAGTATCTTTTTATTTTTGTCATTGGCCAAAAGCAACAACATTTTTACATTTAAGACTGTCTTGGCTTCACTCTATTACAGATCAAAGACAGTCAGGCGAGCGACAATGGTAATAAGAGATATTTTTGTGCAATAGGTTTTAGTGCCTATAAAGAAGCCTGGTGGTGTCTCTAGCAGGGCTATATGGCCCTATATGGACATAAAATATCTCCCACTCCCTCCACATCAGCTCCCCAAAATCACGCTGCGGTTGTACGTGAAATACTGGACCTAATTTGTAAAGCACCATCCCAGCCAATATTAGCTGATGGTACCATTTGCAGACATGTCTTGAATACAGTAGTGCTTTGCAGGATGCATGCTTCTGTTTGTTTGGTGTCGCAGAGAGATGCTGTCTTCACTTCACGTCTTATGAATTTTTTTATTTACATCTTTTTACAGTGCTGTGGTAGTTTATTGTTTATTGTTTGTCATTGCATGTTAAACTACTCTGTATTTGCCTTGAAAATAACCCTTGGTGCTGACATCCTTGGTAGCATTACTTTCCATTTATCCATCCATCCATCCATCCATCTATGCATCCATCCATCCATCCATCCATCCATCCATCCATGCATCCATCCATCCATCCATCCATCCATCCATCCATCCATCCATCCATCCATCCATCCATGCATCCATCCATCCATGCATCCATCCATGCATCTATCCATCCATCATCCATCCATCCATCATGCATCCATCCATCCATCCATCCATCCACCCATGCATCCATCCATCTATCCATCCATCATCCATCCATCCATCATGCATCCATCCATCCATCCATCCATCCATCCATCCATGCATCCATCCATCCATGCATCCATCCATCTATCCATCCATCATCCATCCATCCATCATGCATCCATCCATCCATCCACCCATCCATCCACCCATCCATCCATCCATGCATCCATCCATGCATCCATCATCCATCCATCCACCCATCCATCCACCCATCCATCCATCCATGCATCCATCCATGCATCCATCATCCATCCATCCATCCATGCATCTATCCATGCATCCATCCATGCATCTATCCATGCATCCATCCATCCATCCATCTAAATCCCTGCATATTTACATAAATTACTTTACGCATGTTTAGTTTCACTGGTAAAATACTGTATCAATACCCTTTACTATGCTACAAAGGCCAAACTCAGTAAATAACACCCCAACTGATAAAAAAAATGTCTTTAACTATTTTGATTTTGATTTTGTAGTAGATGCATTTCCACATCAAGTATTATCTGAATTTTAGCATATGTGCCAAACTCAAGACCTTATTTCAGACATATCTCAATTTTGCGTGTTGCCTTTGTCAGGGAGTATAATAGCTCATTACATTTCTATTTAACCAATTAACCAGAAAAGTCAAAGAGCCCATCTCTGTTCAAATTTTTGATTCTTAATCTATCATGATAGTGACTACCACATCTAATATATTTCTTTCTACTCCATCCTTGCATTCATGGGAGAGATTAAGGCTGTATTAAATTACTCGGAAAGTGTATTGCTGTATTTTATTTCTTAGTAATGTAGGTAGAATACCAGAATTAGTTTGTCAGGGCCCACTACAGGTTTATCTGTTTATTTATTTCAACATATTTTTAAATGGGAAATAAGTGTAAACTATAGGTACAGTGGGCCTTATGATTAGAACAATTGCGCCATACTATGCCAATTAAAAGGCCAAACAGATCATAACATGGTATGTGAGGGATTACGTAAACAGCGCTCTTCATTTAAAAGGACGTGAACAGCGCGCTCTTCGCTCATTGGCTGACGGGCGAGTCTACTGAGCCAATGAGCGCAGACTCCAGTTAAAGACACTGCAGTGAGGTATTGAACAAACTTCAGTCTGAATGGATGTTTGCCATGTAACTTAACAGTCATGTTAGTCAAAATAACAACAGGGCAGTTAGAACAGTTGTCTTGAGTGCTAAGTCGGAGCACAGACGAGCTGTCCTTGGACATGTCACTGCAGTTGAACAGAATTTAACGAGATGTTTTAGGGCAATGGAGAGTGAACACTGTGAATCATTTGGCGGCGGCGGCGGAGATTCATCCGGCTCGGACACGCTGTCAGAAGGCGAGACGCGAGCCGATTCAAATGAGCCCGAGCTACACTTTGACGAATTGAAATGTCACTCCTTAATTGTGGGTCTCGAAGGAACAGTGAAGGAGAATGATGTAAAGGAAAGAAACACGATGACGAAAGAGAGAAAGGGGGATCACCATGAAGGAGAAAATGAAGGGGACGAGGATGAAATGGTAAAAAACCACACACACACACACACACACACACACACACACACACACACTCTGACATCACTTGTAGTTGCTGATAAATGTTTTTGTCAGGCTTTTGGTATAGACATAGATACGGACAGTTATAATTATGGGGACATACTACGTACCCCTTTGATCTTTTAAAATATACAAATGTGTCATCATAACGTCCGTCAAAAACATATCTGCAAAATCGAGGTTACAGTGAGGCACTTACAATTGAAGTGAATGGGGCCAAATTATTGAGGGTTAAGTTTATAACTTTATTAAAGCACTTGCATTAATTCTTCTGTTGAAACTGGTGTATTGTTTTACAGTTTTTACAGTAATTTTACAGTTTTAGGGGAAACAAAGTTATGTCGTCATGGCAACGAAGTTGCCAAATTTGATAGAACTCTACACAGAAAAGTTAATAAGTAATTTTATCAAATAAAAAAAAAAGTATCTTAACATGCATACTGTTTATGTCTTGTGTCTATAAGTTTGATACGGTGAGTATTTTACTGTTTACAGATTGGCCCCATTCACTTCCATTGTGAGTACACTGTTATCTAAATTTTTGCTTTTTTAAAGAAAATGAGGGAGGAGTTTAAATACATTTTTTTTGGAAATCAACATTATGCCACAAATGCTGTCGATTGAGCTAAACATGTTTCAAGGCCTAACTTTTCTTAATAATTTAACAGTCATGATTACCTTCTATAATGCAGATCATTAAGATGTACGTTGTTAAATGTCTAAAATATTTTTAAAATATTTTTAAAGAAAGTCCTAAATGCTATGCTTGGAACGATATGCAAAGGTGAAAAATTAAACATTTAAAAAAATGTCATAAAATGTTTTTAAACTCTGTTGTCCATTATGTTGGATGTTATTTATTTATTTATTTATTTTTAAAAAGTTTGGTCGTTGAATTAGCAAAGTATTGTGGTCCAAAAGGCTTTGTGATATTATGCACACCTCTTTGATTGCCAACTCTTTGTGAGGGTACATTCAGCCTTAATGAATTCATCCTGCTCATGTCATATGTAGGTTTTATTTACAGGTATTTTGCATTTGAATGTAGAACTTTTGACACACATTTTCATTTGATATAATTTTTCAAGGTGTAAAAACAAAAACCGCTTGTTTCATAGAGTAGGGTTGTGTATTCAAAGATGGATTCTTTGGTCTTTATTTACCTAGCCTAACTTGAAAAGTAGGTTAGCCATTGTCATATTCTTCCTGACTGGTTTGTCTAGCTCAACCACGTAATTGTTAATTTAAAACTGAATGGTAGCCACTATACTCTAGGAGTGATGTCTAATTAGTTTGCTTGAGGATTAGATGGCTTGTCACACCAATCAGATACCTGAGATGTTTGCCACTATGAGAGCCATGTCAATGTCTGTTTACTCACAGCCAGGTCAAGTGAGTGGAAGGACAGGGGGACAGATTTATCCTCTTGCCGCAGTGTTATATTAAAGCGCAGAAGAAAAACAGTGGCCTATGTCTTAACCAACGTTTGTTTACATAAAGGGAGTCCAGCTGCAGCATGTTTATATACACTTCATGTGAACTGTCATTAAACAGCCTGATCTGGATGCACTTATCATGCTGTAGTGAGCACCATAAAGGATATTAAAGTGTATGGGTTAGTGATTCTCTTTTTAGTTGTTTAAAAGAAGTAAAAAAATCAAGAGTTTGTCATTAAACAAAAAAGTAACGTTGTATTATTTTCTAATATCATCACTGAACCATGGTACCACCACAGTACCTTTTGGAATGTCATCAGAGTTGATTATCCATTTGAAATATTTTAGGCCAGAACTTACAGAAAACTAATGTTAATGCTGTTTTTTTTGGACATGTACCACGGTAATACCTAGCGGTGTCACAGTATCAAAATTTCAGTAGTCTGTACCAATACCAGTGAAATTTCACGGTTCTTTATACCAATTTCGCTACCACAGCAATAATATGCCAATGTGCTATTGAACACCCCTTTATACATGTGCTATGTGGATCACAGTAGATTACTGCTCTGCTCTGTCATCTGATATAACGTGTCATGAATGATTCTCAATGTCTGTGGAGTTTCCAGTTTATGAGCAGTCAGATTTATGCATTCATTCAAAGGATGCATCTCTTCCGCACTATGATTACAGCCTTTAGCCAGTTAATAAATCACACTAGGACATGTCACGATTTTGATTAATTGTCCATTTCAGTGTAAGGAGTAACAGAGCACACGCTCAAAATGACTGCAAGCTTTGTACCAGATTGAGTCAGTGCTTGTACTATAGAAACACTGTTGTTGTTAAATATTATCGACTTGGTACTGAAGTACCGGTACTTTTGACAACACAAATTTTGCAATACTATGGTAAATTCTGTGGAAATTTAATCATTATTAAAAAAATCAATAGACTACATCTGGCCATGCCATGCATATGCATACATTTTGGATTCTCTTCTTTTGACATGATTTGTCAGCATGCATCTGAGTAGTCTGAAGAAATATCTTAAATCTATTGCTTTATAATAATGAAAATACGGTATGGGAGAAATTCAATCTTTACTTTTACTAAGGGATATCATTCATGCACAAAATTGCTATTCTGAACCGTACGTCTTGTACAGGACATCTTAACTTCACCCCAAATTCAGGAACTTCTGCAACACTGCTGCATAGTACCACAAACAGTGGCAAGAAAAAGGATGTGAACCCATTGGAATTACCTGCATTTATGTATAACATTGTCTTAAAATCCGGTTTAATCTTCATCTAAGTTACAATAATGAACACAATCTGTTTTAACTAATAACTCACAAATTAATGTATTGTTCTTGCATATATATTTATTACATCCAAACATTCACAGTGTAGGTTGGAACCCTTAGGCTAATGATGTCAACAAAATCTAATTAGTGACAGGAGTTGGCAAACCTGGCATCCAATTAATGAAACGATATTCAAGGTGTGGGTTAGAGCTACTTTAACTCATAAAAAGCACTCCAACATTTTGAGTTTACTATTCACAAGAAACATCTGCTGATGTGGGTCATGTCTCGAAAAAAGAAATCTCGGATGACCGACAATCAATAATCGTTGCTTTGCATAAAGCTGGAAAGGGTTACAAAGTTATCTTGAAGAGCTTGAATATTCATCTGTCCACAGTTAGACAAACTGTCTATGAATGGAGACGATTTAGTGCTGTGGCTACTCTCCCTAGAAGTAGCCGACCAGCCAAAATAACTCAAAGGGAACACAGCAGAATGCTCAATGTGGAAAAAATTACCCTAGAGTGACAGCCAAAGAATTTAAGGAATCATTGGAACTGGTTAACATCTCTATTCGTGAGTCTATTATATGGAAAACATCAAACAAGTATGGTGTCCATGGCAGGACACCACGAAGGAAGCCGCTGCTTTCCAACAAAAACATTGCTGCATGCCTGATGTTTGCCAAAGACCACCTTGACCCTCCACAATACTGCTGAAGAAATGTTTTGTGGACTGATGAAACTAAGGTTGAGTTGTTGGGAAGAACACACAGCAATACGTATGGCGTGAAAAAGTGCACCGCAAACCAACATGAAAACATCATCCCAATGGTGAAGTACAGTGGAGGGAGCATCATGATTTGGGGCTGTTTGGTGCCTGGACCGCTTGTCATCATCGAGGGAAAAAGGAATTCCCAAGTTTTTCAAAATATCCCACAGGATAATGTCAGGGTGGCTGTGCGGCAGCTGAAGCTCAGTAGAAATTGAGTGATGCAGCAGGACAATGACCCTAAACATCAAAATAAATCCACTACAGAATGGCTTTAAAAAAAGAAAATCCACCTTTTGAAGTGTCCCAGTCAGAGTCCAGACCTTAACCCAATAGAGATACTGTGGAATGACCTCAAGAGAGATGTTCACACCAGACATCCTAAGAATATGGCTGAGCTGAAGCAGTTCTGTAAGGAATAATGGTCCAAAATTCCTTCTGAACATTGTGCAGGTCTAATCCGCAGCTAACAGAAAATTTTGGTTGAGGTTACTGCTGCCCAAGGAGGATCAACCAGTTATAAAATCCAAGGGTTCACTTACTTTTTCCACAGCACTGTAAACACATTGTGTTTTTGTAATTGTGACTTTGATGAAGATCACAATTTATGACTAATTAATGCAGAAAACCAGCTACAAAGGGTTCACATACATTTCTTGCTACTGTAAATTGTATTCAGGCTTGGAAAAGCTGTCATTCACAGCTACAGTATGCAGCTAGTTTGACCTAAACCTGAATGATTTAATCTGAACTCAACAACCCCATTTCAGGTCTCTTAAATAGCTTCCTTCTCTTTCCACCCTTCCCTCATGAATACTGCCCCAGAAAATACAAGGACGTGAATGCAACGACAGCTGCACTGTCCTGAAAGTTTATTTGATGCTTAAGGTGTGGCTTCAGAGACCATCCAAGGACAGATTTTTAAGGTTATTAGTGGAAAACTTATAGTGAAAGAGTAGCAAATAAAGTGCAGCAGTACAGTTCCAGAAGTGAACATCACATTATTTTCTTCATAGATACCTTTTTGATTTTTAACAATACTTTGTTGTTTCAGGAAAATACCTTCTTTCAAGAAATACCTTCCATAAGCTTTGTGATTGTTAAGTAATCAATGCTTCAGTAGAAGCCATATATCTGTGTAATTTTGATGTTCATTTTAAAATAAACAGTTAATAGCTGAGTTTCTAGTGAAGAACTACCCTACCCATAATCCACAATAGAGATCAACCAATAAGATGTCGTTGTTACCTTGTAAATGTAAAAGAACTCAGCAGCAACCACCCACTCCCATGAAGCATTGCAAATTATAAATGAACCCAAGTCCATCTCTCCACCCTCACAATCTACTTAAAGGTGCAATATGTAACAATTTAATATGAATGTAATATTCACCTTTTTTTGCCAGTGTGTGAACGGCTTGTAACGCAACTTAGAAAAATGAGCCCTTCCTGGACTTCCTAGGTCTCATTTGCTGGGAAAATCCAAAGGATATGTTGTTTATGTGTGCTCCCGAGAGCCTTGCCTCAGTGCTTCCGCTATTTAACAGCGACAACAAAGTGCAACACTAGGTAACGTTATCTTAGAGATGGAATCCAGCAAACGTCCAGCTCCCAGCACAACACCAACTCCTACACAAACTCATTAAGCCCCCCCAAAAAATTTTTTTATCTACCGAATCCCATCTGGCTAAGCAGAAACATGACCATGGTCGAGCGAAAACTAGAGTGAACATCGGCAGGGCATTTGATTCCTGGAGGGACCCTGAATGGGCGTTCTTCTTATTGGACAGGTAAGCTTACATAACTGCAAAGCATGTGAAATGTAGTGCCATAAGTATTAATCTGTGTAACTTTAGCTAACTTGATCTTGCCTGCACAGTAACTGTCATAATCAATGATAATCTGTAATTATTCAGCAAGATAAACTACAATAACAAATTAAATGAATGCTAGACAATGTTCACCTTAATGCAAAAATCTCCACTCATTAGTGTAACGTAACTTGGTTATACAGAAAATATACAATCTATTATTATAAAACAATAGCGCATCGATATATCAAAATGACCAAATTTAGCCAACAGCTATTGATAAATCTGGCTAGCTAGCTAACGCCGACATAGACTATCACATAAATTCAATCAATGTATCATGCAAAGAAAAGCGATTACTGCACTCTCGCATGGTCAGACCTATCCCACACTTTGTTTTAGCCCTGTTCCAGCACTGGAGAGTCAAATATAATATACAGTCTCAAAGTTTGTAGTAAAACAATCATAACTGTGTAATTTTAATTATGCTACCTCATCTGTCAGCATGATGCCTATGAATCACGTTGTCTCTTTGTACATTATGTCATTGTTTTGGATGCTGGTTGCTTTGCGTCCCTATGGAGTGTGTGCAAGAGCACGAGCAACAGGTAGCTGGCTACAGTTCACTTAATGGCCACATGTGGATATCAAAATCTGAAAATTTCTCAAAAAATGTTAAAAGAGAAATTTTTCTGCGCCAATGCTGTTTATATAAACTTAAATAACTTTTCTCTTAACACCATAGTGTTACATTTAGGTAAACTCAAACTACAAATGGCATAAGTTGTCTTTGCATATTAAACTGGGACACGCAAAAATTTCGGCCTTGTTTATACTTAAAAGTAGGGATGTAATTGTTACAAGGTTTCACAATATACCTCAGTTTTAAAACGGACAGTTATCATACAGTTGAAATCTTTTCATTGACGATATTGCATGAAGATAAAGATTAAAGTTGAAGAAATCCAAAATAATGTTCAAGAATTGGCTATAACTGAAATACTTATCTGTGTTTATCAGAAATAGCCTATTTCATAACCAAATATTGAACTGCTTTTAATATTATCAATGCACCTAATTACCATAAAACCGTAATATCGTGGTCATTTTTGTGACGGTTATCATACCGTGAAAATGTCATACCGTTACACCCCTACTTAAAAGTCCTGTGTAATGCACCAAATCTTGTTTTTTTTTTTTTTTTTCTTTCTGGTTACTATTGAGGTTTTGGTTGAACAAACTGCATATGGAATTTTATTCATTTTGGATTCTTTCTCTTTGCCAGGCATAGTAAAGAGAGAATTATTATTTTTTTGACATTTTAAAAATCGATTTTAAAATCTACCTGCCAATTAATCTGTTATCGGCCTTTCCCAACACCTTACTTATTGGAATCGGCAAAATCCACTATTAGTCGACCTCTATTTAACACTTAAACATTTGTAATGATATCTGTTAATGCAATACCTTTGGGCAGCCCCAAGATGCTAAAATAAAAACGAAATATGCTGGAAATAAATCATTAATAACCTCAGCAGGATGCATTGTTCTCAGAAAGAGATATGTGCATTTTTATTAATCTGAATAACACTATCTATTAGTCGAGGAGCTCTCAACTGTACTCAACGTGTAAAATACCATTTCCGAAGTTATAAATAAACATCCATTTATTTTACCAGGGTTTCTCGGACCTGGAAAGAGGATGTACAGAGTTGGTGAATGGCTTACATGCTAAGAGGATTTACCTTTAATCTGTTTAGGGTTTCTCCTGCTTCCACTGTGGGTGATGTAATTCTAAACATTCATTTGATTCACTTGTGATGAGAGCAAGATAGCATTGGCTTTGTAAGGGATCTTTTAATGGAACACCAGTGGGATTGAGAAGGAATTTGATGGTACCAGAATGGGTGTCATTTGATGGGTAAGAAATACTCAATTGGACTTTTAGAAGAAAAGCTTCGGATGTTTTTTCACAGTAATATAACTTCTACTGTTGATGACGTCTGAAGTATCAATGATTTCCATTGATTCAACTCTTTTTCTTTGGGTAATAAGGACTCTTGTGCTTAGTGTCGTGCCAGCACAGGTTTTTTTTAATGACCTGTTAACATTTGTTTGGAAAGTATACTGAGGTAACATAAGTGCATCAAACCATTTTGTAATGCAATCTAGTTTAAACGTCAGGGCCTGTAAATGCAAATCTGTGTTGGTATTTGACCCTGTGAAGTGATAGCGCTATCGGGGGCAGATTATTGGATAATGTTAATAATGCAGGCCTATCAAAGACAGGCACTAATCTTAGAAAAGTGAAAGTCTTGGCAGACACATAGTTTTTGTTTAGGGAAGTGTGTCATGGTTGCTCAACACTAATTTTTCTGGTTTCTTTTTTCTCAACACTCAATTTTCTGAGCATTTTTTGTTTAGTTTTTTTTTGTTAAAACCAAAGCAGTGCATTCTTATGGACCAATTCATACTGAAATTTACTGAAAATCAAACTGATATTAGTTTGATGTGAAATACATTTTGTTTCACTCTTGTAGCATGTGAATGACTAGAGTGCTCTTTTACTTTGCTCTTGGTGTGAACAGAACTTTTTTTTCTGCCATTTATTTTGTTCTTCTTGAGAATAGGCTGTTACATCATGTGTGAGCGTGAGCTATGTAGTTTATCACATGGCCAGACTTGTGCAGAATATTTTTCTACTTTGCACTGCAACTTGGACAGGAAGAGATTGTTTGAATGACATGTAAAAGACCAACCAAAATTAATTTTATTTCATTGGTCGTTAAGGGGTGGGTTTGGTCTCTGCAAACAGTTAATTCATGTAGACTTTGATTAGAAAGAAGTTCAAGACATACACAAAACATTTTTTGGACTATTTTTAAGATTTTAGAACAGAATTGTCATGTTTAACCAAATTAAATGAATACGGCTTAAAATGTGTATTTTATTTTATTACAGATTACGCAATTCAATTTAATGGAATTATGTTATGAAATTAAAATGTGTAAATCTGAATTATTTTTTATTAAAAAAATGTTTTTGTGTAACTAAATGCAAACAGAAAATAAAGTTTGTAAATAGTCAAGCCTGATTCTGTGAAAATGATGTCACTCTGACCAGTAGCGGTTCTAGCTTGTTTGACGCCCTGAGCAAAACCCGCTTCAACACGCCCCCAAAGTTGTTGACCTGGGGGGAGGTGGGCGGCTGCCTTGTACCGCCGCCACATCCCCACGCCCCCCCCACCCCCTTCGCCCATGCCTAAATCTGCCACTGACTCTGGCAACATTTTTACAAAATGATATTGCGGAGTGGAGTGGGGGGCGGGGCCGGGCTGGAATGTCGCACGCCCGGTCCCCAATCGGCCTGATGGGGTGCACGAGGGATAAAGGCGTCCTGACGACAGTTCGAGAGAGAGAGATCAATCACGGACATGTCCGTTGTGTGTGTGTTTGTGCTTTTGGTTTAAGAGTCCTCGACACTGCCGTCCACCCAGGGGAGCGCCGCTGCCATCTGCCGGGTGACGGAGTGGCCCGACCGCCTGGACACGGTCAACGGCCCCTGTCCGCGAGGCGAGTGGGGACTGGATTCCCCGACCGCCTGGAGCGAGGGAGCCGCTGCCGTGGGCGGAGGAGTGCCCTGCAGTCCCCAGAGACGTGGAGGGGTCGAGGAAAGACCGCCGTCCGCGAGGGGAGGAGGGAAGTATCTCCCCGACCGCCCGGAGCGGTAGGGCCGCTGCCAGGGGTGGAGGAATGTCCCCACATGTCGCCAGGAAAGCGGAGGGGCGTTCTGTCCGCTGGGGGTCGGAGGTTGACTCCGGTTCGCCTGGAGAGGAGTGGCTGTCGTCCGCCGGAGAGTGTGGAGGCGTGTTCGAGGACCACGCGATGGTACATCAGAGAAACGGTGAGTGAGCTTTTTCTCTCTCTCTCTCTCTCTCTCTCTCTCTCTCTCTCTCTCTCTCTCTCTCTCTCTCTCTCGAACCGTCGTCACCGGCCGCCTTTATCCCTTGCGCGCCAAATCAGGCCGATTGGGGACCAGGCGTGCAACATTCCAGCCCGGCCCCGCCCCCCTCCACTCCACAAATATTATTAGTGACGTAGTTCATCACAAATATCTCAGCAGTTATGATATAAAATGTCCACTGTGTGGTACTAAAAGAGAGTTAAATGTTCTCCCAAACAGATTTCAGGTTTTAAAGCTTAATGCGGTATCAAGTTTTAATCCCTATCCTAAACCTAACCGATAGTGTCAGAAAAGCAAATGTGAGATGAAGAACGCAGTTGCGAAGCAACCATGTCTGTAATGCGTATGTTAATATGTATCGCCTTGCAAGTCATGCATCATAGTGAAAGTGTTTTGATGTCATAAGAGAGTATTGTGTGTAGAACAGGGTGAAAAATAAGTGTTTATGAGCTGATAATCTGCCGTATTACTCCTGATTTGTGCAAAAGAAAATAAAAATAATTGTTGCTTTAAAGACTGTAGTGTTCATTTCACACGAGCCATGTAAAAACCATTTGGAAAAATTTAACTATAGTAATGTTTTTCTTTTAAACCAGGTAGATGAAGTCTGTATTGTGTTTTCGTTTTGGTAGGGGACATCTGACATACCGGCTACTGACAAAACACAAGGCGAGTTCCTTCATAATTGAACTTGTCCAAATAAAGATGAAGTGCAATTTCCTTCTCTCCACATAGAAAAATTTCAACTGTGTACTCAGTCAGGCTTTGTATGTTTAAGTCCAGTGGGAGAGTCTTTCAACACAGGAAACATGGCTTTGCTACTGAGACTTTGTAGGGTTAGTGACACCAGTAAATCTTGAGGGGGAAGGAATGGTACAGTGTGAGGGAGAACACGCCTCTGTGGGATCTTCTGTAACACAGGGACGTTCTGGCGAGATTGACCCTTGCAGCACAGTGCTGTAATGTGAGCCATTTAACCTCCAGGGGAAAATGATTTAGCTGGAAATGGAGCAGGGGTAAAGGTTAAGGTCAGGCAGATGTACAGCGATGACGTTAGTTTTTGCACTGAAAAGCTGCGTGTTGTGTTTTTTTTTTTTTTTTTTTTTATTCATTGGGACTGTCATAATTTTTCTAATATCTGTTTTCTTAAAAGGAAACTATAATTCACCAAAAAAATAAAAATCTGTCAGAATAACAGCCTCAGACACCATTCACTTTCATTGCATTTTTTTCTACAAAGAATACAAGTGAATAGAATAAAGATTAATAGGGCTAACTGAGGCTAACATTCTACCTAAAATCTTTTTTTGTGTTCCACAGAAGAAAGAAATGTTGATTTCAAACCTTGACGACAAAAAAAATAAAAATAAAATAAATATAAATCAGTTACACATTGCAATAAGTTTCAATGTTAAATGTTAAATGACACCTGATGGCGTGGATGCAGCATAATGCAAAAGGACAACTTTTCGTTTACTGATACCATTGGGATATAATGTAATATTTGTACTTTTAAAGATCTATTTGTAACACTGCAGGACTATTAAAATTAGTGAAAAAAAGCAATTATATGCTTTTCCTTATACTGTCATAAAAACATTAACCTAAAAAAAAAGTGCATGGATTAGATATGCATCAACCAAACCAAATATGACCTCTGGAGTTTGTCTCAATTTACTCATGTTTCAGTGGTTGCTAATGACATTAAAAGTGGTGGTTGGGGGAAATGAATGTGCTTTTGCCCTGTTGTTTAACAAGCTTGAAGTTCAGTAGTTCTGTTTTCTTGATCTGCTTGGTCTTTTGCAGAAATTACATAATACATGGAGGTGACCAGAATGTCCTTAGATGAGGTAATCAGTGTAAACAAACACTGCTGTTTGTAAGTTGGAAGCAAGGGTAAATGAACTAAATCTGTGCAATGTATGTAGACAAATGGCAATCTCTTTGAAAGCTCAACAGCAAAATAAACTGAGTGCTGTGTTGGCAACCAAATTGACCCGGATGCTAGGGAGGGTAGAATCACATTGGTTCCTACAATGTGGTTCGCTCTCAGTGAGTTGTGCATGGATGCCATGGAGAATAGCGCAAAGCCTCCACAAGTGCAATGTCTCCGTGGTAGTGTGCTCAACAAGCCACGTGATAAGATGCGTGGATTGACGGTCTCAGACGCGGAAGCAACTGAGATTCGTCCTCCACCACCCGGATTGAGGCGAGTCAGTCACCACTGACTGATGATAAACACTAGAAAATTATAATTCAACTTCTTATTTGTCACGTTTTGTCTTCACCTGTTTCATGGACTCTTATTTTGAAGTTCTCTCCCTTACTACATTTCCCATAAGTCACTGTTTCAATCACTCCTTCATTGTCTCCACCTGCATGTCATTCCCTCGTTTGGTTCCTTGTGTATAAATATCCTTTAGTTCTGTCTGTCTGGGTCAGTCCTTGTTGAATGTTGAATTGTTATGTTGAATGTGGTTTGTTAGGTTGGGATTGTTAAATTTGATGTTTACTCCAGCGTGTGTTCTACTCCAGCGTGTGTTCTACTCCAGTGTTTAATATTAAAGGATTTAAAGTTCCTACTCCTGCGTCTCCTATCCTCCTTGAATCCCAGCACACCCAAACGTTAAATTATTGATATATAATGATTCGGTAATGGACTACTGGGCAACCGCGTGCAGCCTCAATTAATTACTTCACACTGTGTTCCAATTGTGCCAGATGTCAATATTTGACTGAAAATTCTGTTTTCTCACCCAATGTGATTATATCACTTCAAAAGACATGGAATTAACCAGGCGAATCACAAGGGATTACATTTATGCTGCCTAGGTTACCTTCCTTTTGGTCGCTATAATATCTCACTCTTGATGGGGCGCGTGGTGAGTTGTGTGTTGATGCCGCGGTGAGTAGCGTGAGCCTCCACACATGTTAAATCGTAAGATTCGTCTTCCGTCTCCTGAATTGAGGTGAGTCTTTGCGCCACCACGAGGAATAAAAGCATATTGGGAATTGGGCATGCCGAATTGGGGAGAAAAGTATTGGGGATACGTTTTTTTTTTTTTAAAACATCGACAAAATTACACACATTAAAGCAAGAATTAAATGGCTTAAGTCATACTGTAACTTGTCTGGCAAAATAGAAGGGACCATCAGTATGTTTTTACTTTGACCTATTCCCTGGAGCAAGATTTTGCACAAGCTTGGGAATGTTTTTTCCTCTTCCTAATTGCTAGAATTGTGAACAGAAGTCATGGCCCAATGCATTTCTGCTCTACTTAAAGCACCATTCAGGATTTAGGGGAGAGTTACTTCCTTACTTAACCCAGTGGAGTAATCTGCAGAATTAGTTGTTGTTCATTGATGGACCACATTGGGTAAGGGCTGGGTTACACTACCTGATTTTAGCACTGATTTAACCCCTAATTTGTAATTGGTTACAAATGCAGATTTTGGGCCAGACGGAGTTGACAGATTTGATAGAATGTCACATATTATACAGTTAATTCTGGTCATCGAAACTGGTTGGACGAGAGGTGTTTCAAGAGTACTGAAATGCTTTACAGTTTGTATCACCCTGCTTGTGTTCTTGGCATTCAACATGGGTGAATTTTCATTCTTCCTTGTGACATTAAAGATTTGAGGCGACAAAAGACGGTCTTGTGTGTTCTATGAGCGAGTTGAGCTGACGTTGAAATAATGTGTGTTGTCAGTCAGTGTGTGAATTTCTTTGAAGTCAACTGAAATTGTCTCTCTCTTCTTGTTTGCTCGGATTACTACATCACTATAGCTGAGAAGCAGAGTTAAACTAACAGCTTCAGCATTACTGCTGATCACAGCTGAGAGTCGCGATAGAAGTAGTAATCAAACAAGATCAGAGCGCCTAGCTGATGCAAGTTTCCGAGTTGGGAGAACACGTAAACTTTCAACATGGTGGAGGAGAGAAAACTTTCCATGTGGTTTTTAAAATAAGAGTTCCCCAAGAAATATAAAAGAATTAAACTGGCATCCTCCATGTTTTCTCTCTGACAACAAAACACTTGATCAGGAGTAGAAAATATTCTTCTAGCATGTATGGCTGCATAACTCCTTGATATGAGCGGATTACTATCATACTACAGCTAAGGAATAGAGTTAAATTTACAGCTGCAGCATGTTCATCACTGCAACAGATTCAGGTTATCATATGCCGTCAACCTCTCTCTGTTGGCATAAGAAAGTAGTTCCACAGACAAGCATTTTTATTTTTTTGGCAGTCCTTGTTCACTGAAATTTTGTATGAAAGCAATATCACCCGGGCAGTCATGCTGCATTGTCCAGCTATCAGAACAGCTATGATTACCTACTTGAGAGCTGGACATACAGCACACCCGCTTGAGTGATATTGCTTTAGTATATGATGATACAGACTCTGATTTCTTATTCTCAGACTATGATTCCATCTAGTCGAAGTATGTCAAATGTTTTTCATACTTAAGAGATGACTATAGAGGAAATGTAGTAGTGTATGCTACTCCACGACTTAAATCTGAAGTCATACACTGAGCCAGCTGCTCGCTGGTGCCCTAACGACCATGCACGAACAATTCTACGCACACAACAAATGCCCATTAACTATAAACATTTTTATCTTAAATAATAGGAAGGAATATATGATTGTGCATGCTCGGACTGCTCAATTAAAAAAAAACAATTATCCGTGCAATGGTGTACTTGATGAATTCATTATTAAAGAGTTCAATCTGCTGTTGTGTCTCGTAAAAGACCTCTGGATCCAGATCTCTCACCGGAACCGCAATCCCTAAGTGAGATCGACCAATCAGAGAAGTTTCCAGTTACCAATCGATTTTTTTTTTTAATTTAGAAAATTATTTGATTCACATCAAATGTTTTAATGTTGTTCATTAATAATAGAGCTTTCTGGTTTGGGTCAAGGCTGAGGAATATTTATTAAACAAATTTGTTAAATTCCTATGGAGAAAATTAATGGGGAATATCTCGTGTTTTTCTGTGGGTGCCTGTGACATCACTCATGTCCATCTCACATTGCTGTCTCTAGATAATATACTGGCTGCATCTTCCCACCAAAGCCATGGCACCCAATTGTGCTTGGCCTGTTTCTTTTGTGACCCAGAACACAGAGTAACCGCAACAGCAAAGGCATCCCTGTACATGTTTGTTTACATCTGTCAACTTGGTGCCTGAATTCGATTTTTTTCCAGAAAGACTTGGCCTGCTCACATGTGAATGTTTGTATTTTTCTGGCTAAAATCATCTTCCCCTAAAATTTCATGAGCAATACAGCAATGGCGAGTTTAATATATGTCCAGTTTAGCTATATAAATTCTCTGTTACTCTTTGTGCATTTCAGTATTTTAGATAATACAAGTGAAAAAATATCATATCACTTTTGTGCTGTTCTTTCGGGAACGGTCTTTCATTTTATTAATGAGGGATGAGTCAGTTATATTTTGTGGTAAGAAACATTGTCACAAATATTGTTCATTGAGCTTAAGTTGTTTTGAACCCAGAACATTCCTTTTAATATAGAAATCATTTTTAGTTGAATTAGCTGTAAATATAGCTACATCTGAATATATATATATAAATAAGAATAAAATGATGTAAGAGTGTGTACATAAAACACATCCCTATTTTATAGTGTTTTTCAACAGCTAAACTAACTATGTATTATAATGAAAAAATGTTTCATGAGGAAACTGCTCTTAAAATCTAATTATGTAATACTGTAAAATTTCCCTTTGACCCTGCCTGAGGGAAAGAGTGATTGAAAGAGAAACACAAACAGACATCCATGGAGACGCCGATAGCTTTTATTTGAAGATGAGTGCTTTGTTTATGGCTATAAACAAATTTATATAACCGTTTCTAAGTAACCAGTATGGCAGATAAAAGCAGCTTGATAAAGTATCTTCTCTGTAATGATACTCATTTGTATTTCCAGCATAATCCCAG
This sequence comes from Moxostoma hubbsi, assembly GCA_032164185.1. NCBI lineage: Eukaryota > Metazoa > Chordata > Actinopteri > Cypriniformes > Catostomidae > Moxostoma > Moxostoma hubbsi. The sequence goes on from JAVLUX010000044.1 coordinate 15,093,710, forward strand.
TCCAACCCAACTGAATGAATTAATGACAGACAGTGGAAGATGTGTCATACAGTGTTACTCATCTAACCACGGAGTGTGGCGTATGTACAGGTCCTTCAGTTGTGAATCTATTTCCATGTGGAAACAGTTTGTGGTCTTGGATGGGACAACAAGTGCTGCTGATATAAGAGAAATGGACGTCATCCTCAAAAGCTCTACAGATCCTTGAGAATACCATGATTTTTTTGACATACTGTATACCATGTTAAAATCAATACATTGGTATTCCTTGAATTAACCTGAATGAATATGGCAATCACACAGTACTGTGGTATATGATACCCCACTGTATGGGGGGGGGGGGGGGGGGGTGTATGGCCACTATACAATGATAATAATACCATGGTTTATAAATATGGTCCCAGTACCATGATATATAGCAAAGTAATATTGTATTAGCATCTGATACCATCATGGTACTATCGCAGTACTTTCTTTTTTGCATGCATTGTTTCCAATTCACATGACCTGTTGCGTATGCAATCTCTGTAGACACTCGAATGTTTAGGTTGGTGGTCGGAGAAAATGGTTACTTGTTTGAGTCAATTCTTCCTCTGCTGTGCGCACAAGTATCTACAAATCTCGTCTTTTCTATAGTCCAGACTCCATAGTTTATTTGATGTGGTGCAGTTATTTTCCACACTGATGGATTTAGACAAGAGAATTATCTTCTTCCACTGTCTCTTTCTTCTGTATGTGGTTTCCTGACTGTATGCATGGCTACCTCAAAATGACAAACACCTGCAAAACAACTGCGCTTCTGCGTTATTGCGATTCAGAGCCCTTCTGAACACATAATGAATGAATGAATGAATAATTTTTTTTTTCCTTTCAATGTTGCTCTTTGTGCCCCGAGTTGTTACAAATATTTGAAGTATTCTTGCAGCCCAGGCATTCCAGTGTCTTCTAAAGCAATAGACTAAGCCACAAGAGGCCATGTGTCACAGTCATTTAACCGACATTATTACACAGACATAGCTTCCGAAAGTGCATGTACCTTGAAATCAACCCTATTTAGCTAAATTTCTAAGTCTGACCAGCACCATCCCCCATCAGATATTTTTATATCAATTTAACTGTAATCACCTTTCCCTCTAGTCTAGTCCTATCCAGGTCTCTAGAGCAATCCTCGAGACCTGGGATCTGGTCTTGTGGGAACCTAGAAATAATTTTATAAATAATAACTTTATTATTCAAATTTTTGGAAAGCACAGACCGATTTCAGGTGAAGAATATTCAACCTAGTGTTGCTGAATTCACAGTGTGATTAGTCCAATTTAACTATGGTAATATTAATCACAATGAACTGGTTATGATTGTCAAGCAACATTGGAATAAGAAATAGATAATTCATATTTTATTAATTGATATGTTGAATTGGTGGTGATAAATTAGATTCACATCCAATCAGATTTGAGAGTTGGTTCTGTGTTATAATGTCGTTCTTGCGGATGTATACCTTGACTTTGTTGTCCTGAAGCCATTTTGCCAGAACTTTGCAGGTATGCTTGGGGTCATTGTCCATTTGGAAGACCAATTTGTGATCAAGCTTTATCTTCCTGTCTGTTGTTTTGAGATGTTGCTTCAATATATCCACATCATTTTCCTTCCTCATGATGCCATCTATTTGTGAATTGCACCAGTCCCTCCTGCTGCAAAGCACCCCTACAACATGATGCTGCCACCCCCATACTTCATGGTTGGGATGGTGTTCAACGGTTTAAAACCCTCACCCTTTTTCCTCCAAACGTATTGATGGTCATTATAGCCAAACAGTTCAATTTTTAATTCATCAGACCAGAGACATTTCTACAAAAATATATTTGTCTTCATATGCACTAGGGTTGCAGCTGTATACCAGTTTCATGGTATACCACAATATGAAAATTGATGGTTATCATACCATTTGCATTTGCTTATCTACGGTGTTGAGAAAAAAAAAAAAAAAAAAGCATTCTGACAGAGAATCTCAACTGCACGTGCACCTCTCCTTTCCTCCTCGACTGCTTGTCAGACTTGTCAACTTGCCCCACACACACATGCAGTAGAGACAATGTCAAAGAGAAGTGAGGCGAGGGGGTCTGCCATAAGTGTGTGTGTGTGTGTGTGTGTGTGTGTGTGTGAAAGCTGTGTTTCTCAACTGGTGGGTCGCAGGTCTATTCGGACTGGGTTGCGGACTGCAGGGAAAGAACAATGCCATGGTTCTCCCATTGAAGATATTTCGGCGTCTGCATAAGTGATCACCTATTTAAGACTGCCGAGTCAAATTTGATGATAAATTCACAATCAGCTAAAGGCTTCTCGTCTGCACTTTTGCACGAGCGTAACGGAACCAGCTCGCGATCATGAGCTGCTCTTCTATCTGGTGAGTACGTGCAACACGCGGGCTTCCCTCGATATTGTGGAGCGCAAATTTCAAAACTGATGTGATCAATTTCAGTTCTAGTGAGACTTTTCTAGTTTAAAGCGTTACGGAGAAAGTCAAGTCAAACCTCTCAAACAGTAGCAGCCCTGACATGCCAAACAGCACTGAGGAGGAAAAGAGCAAAATAAAATAAATTACACACCATCACCTTTACTTAATTGTTTCACGATTTTACATGAATAAAAGTAACTGCTATATTTTGACAAAAGGTTATAGTTTCATATTTAATAACCTGAAGGTAGAATCTTTTAGACCTCATTTTATATCAACAGTGGCAGTTGTGGTTAAAGTTTCAAGATGTGCTTCAGCTAGTATATATTTTTCATAAATACATTAATTTATTATTATTATTATTATTATTAATATTATTAATATTATTAATATTATTTAAGACTAGCACACTGACCTAACCATGGTAACGAGGAGCATTTCTTTCTGTTTGAATTATGTTTGAAATTAGAAAACAAATAGGTTAATAATGGGCTCATATAAGTATGCTCTTCAATTTTTAAAAGGGGGGAGAGAAAGCTTCCTGTAGATTTTATGTCAACAACAAAAATAATGTCACTTGATGCATGTCCTTGTATTTGAAAACCATGAACAAATATATGCAACAGAAAAGGAAATGCGACCCAGGATACATTAAATACAGGTTAAGTTTTTACTATGGTGGGTTGCCACTTGATTTCCAGTGTAAAATCTGTCCTGAAGCAAAACCTGTTGAGAACCACTGAGTTAAATGTACAGACATGAGCGATCTGTCCTCGCTGTCGCGCACCTACAATACAGTGTGGCATGCAAAAGTTTGGGCACCACTGGCCAAAATTTCTGTTGCTGTGAATAGTTAAGTGAGTAGAAGATGAATTGATCTCCAAAAGGCATAACGTTAAAGATTAAACGTTCTTTTCAACATTTTAAGCAAGATAAGTGTATTATTTATGTTTTGCACAATTTTAGAGTGGAAAAAATGAAAGGAGCATCATGCAAAAGTTTGGGCACCCCAAGAGTTTTTAGCTCTCAGATAACTTTTACCAAGGCTCAGACCTTAATTAGCTATCAGCATTTGGAAAGTCAAGGTGATGCAAATTTCAAAGCTTCATGAATACTCTGACTTCTAAAACCTTGTCCCAACAATCAGCAGACACGGGCTCCTCTAAGCAGCTGCCTAGCACTCTGAAAATTGAAATCATTTATGCCCACAAAGCAGGAGGCTATAAGAAGATAGCAAAGCGTTTTCAGTTAGTCGTTTCCTCGGTTCGTAATGTAATTAAGAAATTACAGTTAACAGGAATGGTGGAGGTCAAGTTGAGGTCTGGAAGACCAAGAAAACTTTCAGAGAGAAATGCTCGTAGGATTGCTAGAAAGGCAAATTAAACCCCCCGTTTGACTGCAATAGACCTTAAGGAAGATTTAGCAGACTCTTGAGTAGTTGTGCACTGTTCTACTGTGCAGCGACATCTGCACAAATATGTCCTTCATGGAAGAGTCATGAAAAGAGAACCTTTTTTGCGTCTTCGTCACAAAATTCAGCATCAGCTGTTTGCAAATGAACATCTAAACAAGGCTGATGCATTTTAGAAACAAGTCCTGTGGACTGATGAAGTTAAAATATAACTTTTTGGCCGCAATGAGCAAAGGTATGTTTGGAGAAAAAAAGGTGCAGAATTTCATGAAAAGAACACTTCTCCAACTGTTAAGCACAGGGGTGGATCGATCATGCTTTGGGCTTGTGTTGATGCCAGTGGCACAGGGGAACATTTCTCTGGTAGAGGAAAGAATGGATTAAATTAAATACAAGCAAATTCTGGAAGCAAACATCACACCGTCTGTAAAAAAGCTGAAGATGAAAAGAGGATGGCTTCTACTACAGGATAACGAACCTAAACACGCCTCAAAATCCACAATGGACGACCTCAAGAGACGCAAGCTGAAGGTTTTGCCATGGCCCTCACAGTCCCCCGACCTAAACATTGAAAATCTGTGGACAGACCTCAAAAGAGCAGTGCATGCAAGACGGCCCAAGAATCACAGAACTAGAAGCCTTTTGCAAGGAAGAATGGGCGAAAATCCACCAAACAAGAATTGAAAGACACACAGCTGGCCACGAAAAGCAATAACAAGCTGTGATACTTGCCAAAGGGGGTGTTAATAAATACTGACCATGCAGGGTGCCCAAACATTTGCTTCGGGCTCCTTTCCTTTTTTAGTTATTTTGAAACTGTAAAAGATGGATTTAAAAAGTAAAATTGCTTAAAATATTAAAGAAATGTGTCATCTTTAACTTTATGCCTTTTGGAAATCAGGCCATCTTTTGCTTGCTTGGCTTTTCCCAGCAACAGAAATTTTGATCAGGGGTGCCAAAACCTTTGCATGCCACTGTATATGTTAATTATTAATAATCAAAGAACATTACTTCAAAAGCTCACACAGCTGATGTTATTTTTCATTTAGTAGTTAATTTATCGTGTAAACTAACATGCTTTAGTTATATAACATGTTACAGTTACATGCTATTTTTTTATCATGTTTATAATTCAGTTTATTATTATAATTCTTTTAGCTTTCTTATTTATTCTATTTATTTTCAAAATGGAGACTTTTTTTAACACATACTTCAATAATAAAAAAAAATGTTTTCAAGTTTCAGTTATAAAGTGTTTGCTCAAAAAAAATAAAAACTTTCTGTTTTCACTCCTTTTAAGGGTCTGTAACTGATAATAGTAATTGTGTAATACCATGATACCGTGAAACAGTGATGTTTTCTGAGACGGTTATCTAACCATGAAAATGTAATACCGTTGTAACCCTTTAACGTCATAAAATATCACATACCATTACTTAGTGGAGGTGTAAACAGATGTAAAATTTATATTAGGGCTGATTGGAACCTGGAACTCCTTGTATTAGGCGAAAACTTTTCCATGACACCAATTAGTCATTCTGGCTCATGTCCTACTGATCCGTGCATTTATCCAATTGACTAACAAAATCCTAGTACTGACTATGTTAGATGTCAAATAAATCATTAGAAATATTTATTACAGTGCTTCAATTGCTCATCAAGAATGGCTATTTATATATAAAAAATAAATAAATGTGGCATTAAAATTAATAAACATAACCTAATTATTACTATTACTGTGTTTTGCCAATTCGTGACATGATATGTGTTTATGTGCCTTTCATGTGATATGTGCCCTTCATAAGTGCCAAGATTGTAGGGAAAGATGGTTTATGTTCTGTGTTTTACTAATACTCACCTTTAATCCTCTTAGAGAGACCAGGACCACATTAGTGTATCCTTGAGTTATGCTTTATTTATATAACTGCTGAAATCACTGTCATGATTGCTATGTTGCTCGGAACTGTACCCAAGACTTTCACCCACTGTTGCACTTGTATATATGGTTGTGTATATGTATATGACAATAAAGGGATTTGCTTTGATATCTAATTATCTTAATCCTGATAAACAGTTCTGTTTATTCTGTCAAGATATTGTTACCGACAAATGCCCTTGTTTACATTCAGGGAATGGGGAAATAATAAACTTTTACTCTAACATCTCTGTCCCACAGTAATGAATTATGCTGTAAATATGATGCATTGTTTAAACGGCAAGCATGGCCAAAATGCATGATGGGCATTTTACAGCATAATTTGCTTTTATAATATATGGAAGGACACAATATGCAATGAAACTTTGGCGAACAGCTAGTTATGAGGTCATAGACATGTGTTCAGTCTATAATATTGAAATATTATCTTTGTGTCCAGCAGGCCTGGGCTAAAGATTACCACCTCATGAATACAGACAATGAGTAATACAATATGAAGTTCTGTTCTACAACGAAAGAGTTTTGTTTGCAGTGGGTGTTGCACTTCAGGTTATTAAGTCCTTCAGTAGGCTTAGTTTTTACTACATGCTATTTCTTGTTTCATGTCTTTTCAAATAGATCCCTTTCAAAGTGATATGCATAAAATTTGGTTAGTTCTCTATATTTGGATGTACAAAAAACTGCTCCATTTTTGTAATTAATAGGTGTAATATGAGGATATGCTGTTAAATATTTATCTATTTTATTGTGGTCCGTGACCTTTGGGCTTGGCTCAATTTAAAGACATTGAAATAACAGGAACAATAAAATATTTAATCAATCTGTGATCAATCAATAAACCCATTATGTAGTTTATATTTTAAAATAATCCAGTTTGGTTGACTATAGGATCTGAGTGGTTGATTCAAATACCACTGTGATTTGTATGTTTTGTATTTATATTTTAATAATTAACGTCATAGTAATTATGCGCAGTAAGTATTTTGTTTAAAATATAGGTGTTAACATAGTCTGTTTTACAATCAATGTTTTACATTGACAGATTCTCTGTTCTTTTGGGAAAACATAAGATTGTTTTGAAACTTTTTTTGCTTTCTACACATTTTTTACTGATTATTGAACAGGTGAGCAATCCATATAATCTGGTCACATTCTTGATCAATTTCTTTGTAGAAAGAATTGAAAAATCAAATAGGAGAGGCAAAACAAGAAACATCACTGTGTGAAATTTTCATTGAAATTATTCATGGAAGTAAAGGCTCAGAAAAATAAAATGAGTGTTTTTGATTTGTCTGTGGTTGTTACTAGTAAAAAAATAAACAAACTGAGGTCAGAGGTTCTCTCACACTCATGTCCAGTTTACTTTTAATAAATCCAAAAGTTTGAAAAACAAAATGAATATACACTTTCATAAACCTGTTGTGATTGTACACGACTAATGCATTGGGTAACTGGGCTGGTATTTTGAAGGTCTATATAAAGCATTATTCATGATCCATCCTGGGCTCACCATCACCATTGCACCACAATTGTGTGAATGGCATGCTCCTGATTTAAGAAGGAAATATCACACGAGCAAGAGTGATGTTATGGCTGTATATCAGCATGGATGTGATTCAGCTGCCACAGGTAATAACAGCTGTGCTGATAAACAGCACGATTCTGATATTGCTTTTATACAACGGTTCAACAAACAAGTTAATAAAAAACTAAGGAAAAACTAAGGCCAGTCCCAAAAAACGCACTTGTGTGTGGAACTACTTTCTCACCCCACGGATCAGGATCTGCCTTTGCAGACTGAGCATGTTTGATGAACGGTAATGCTGAAGCTGTTTGTTTAACTCTATTCCTCAGCTGTAGTGTGATAGTAATCTGCTTCGAGTGATCATGAAGTGATGCTGCCTATCGGACGTGCCTATCATGTTCAAGTGTAGATCCCAGAATCTTTGCGTAGTGACTGAACAAACCAGCTCTTGCCTGTTGTGGTAGATTTATAGGTCAAGTTCAACTATGGGCTATTGTCTTAAAGTTGTCAAAGATTTGGGTCTCTCGGCAAGTAGCAGACTCATGTTTATTACCATGTTAAAATCTTGTGTACTATAGAAGAAAATGAGATGTCATGAGAATTTACCAATTGTGTCCTCCATGTTTATTCCATATGTTCTTGTTAAAGTGTTCTCCAAAAGACCTTCTCACATGGGATTGTTTTGGATGTGAGTATATCACTGCACCTCTTCTGTGCTTCTCCAAACAAGAGTGTTCTGTGTAGTATCATGAATTATTTCCCTCCAAGGAGAGGGAGTTGCCTTCTAGTCCGAGGGCACTCACTGGCCTTCATTTGTTTTTATTCACGGGGAGGAACCTCTTCCTCTGCTCTGCCATTGTTCAACTGCGAGGTGTTACTCAATCCAACATAGGTCTTTTCAACTCTGTTGGACAATAAGATGAAGGATGTTTATGTCATACGATGTGGTGTAGTGTTTAGAATTGGAACAGAGGAACAACTATCTTGTCTTTTTCCCCCACTTTTTTATGTAGAGGGTTGACTGTTGTAACTTCCATTTTAGTCAGGTTGGAAACATTGAAAGGTAGTGGTCGACCTATACATCACAGAGGCCAAAATATCAGCTGATATTCAGTATTTTTTAATTATACAGTATTTCATTTTAAATAAATTAATTTTCCCCTTTGGCAGATTTGTTTCTCAAGCGGTGAGAGCACCAAAAATTGCATGCTTGCATGTAAAGAAACTGTATTAGACGTGTAATCGACCAAATCACAGTACATTTTTTTTGTTGTGTGTGCAATCGTGTTAACACATTTAATAGACCGGCACGCAAAAACGTCTAGCTAATTTAAACTGTCCTACACAACAGAGATGCGACAGATGCAATTCATGAACCTTACAAAACTAGCAAATACAGCATTTTTCTTCCTGTGGAGCACTCGTATATCTTCCTCAGAAACATGTATTCTATCAGCAAAACTCTGTTCCTCTGACTCACGAATGTTGTATGATGGTCAGTCCATGATACTCCAAACAGGCGATCCGGGTCCTGTAAACTGAAAGCTGTCAGTAGATTTCTCCTCGATGGATCCGCACTAGCACGTGAGCGCAACTTCAAAGTAAAAGCGTTTGCTAATGCGCATATACCATCTGTGACTGCTGTACTGCTCTGTGCACTGTTGTTATTTCCCTCTTAAATGTTTCTCTATCTACCATTTTAAAACACAAAGTCATATTTCTTAAAAGATTTATTTGGTTTATTTTTACAAAGTTATCATTTTGTGTGAAATGTGTAAATATACGTAGTACTACATTTTTTTTGCAATTTCATGTACAAGTTTTTTACTATATTAAATTGAGTAATAAATCTGCATTATATCGGCCATTAAAAAAAATCCTGTTGCACTATTACAGCCATTATGTGTTTTTACATCATTTGTTTATGTTATCCATCTAAAAATGTATTGCCTATAATTTTCAGACACCACATTTGTTTGTGATTCTCAGTGGATTTTGCCCAGTGATAACCCTGTTTTGTAAAAAAGACATGCATTGTTGTGTAAGGCTTGGGATTCGGCAGCGATCACTAATTTGTTTATCACTGAGGGAAATAAAAGCCCAAATGTCTTTGTGTGTCAGGAGAGATTTTATCTGCGTGGTTAAAAGGCTTGTTTTGTTCGCTGAGTGCTTGGGGGTGAAAGGCTAGAAAGGATGGAGCCTTGAATGAACTAAATGTGGAAGAAATGGTTTGCTATCTAACACAGCCATTTAGCAAATTAAAACAACAATCATGATAATACTGGGGGGAATTCCAGAGTATCAGAGGTAACAGATCATTAATAATTGATTCATGCTGTGATTGGAGACTTGGTCCATATGAAACGTCATTCACTTATTTTACTTTTGTAATCGAGAATTAGGAATGATTAACATTTCAAGTATTGTCATTTGACACCATATTGTTACATCTGAGTGACATCCAGTTATGATCTTGAAAATAGTTATTTCGCATTTCAATTTTGTTTCCTTTTAGTAGTCTGATGAGTAAAAATGGAGATGTTAAAAATGCATCTTTTAATTCTGGTTCATTCACCACACTGGAAATGGAAGGTCAAGTTCAGCACATTGCTATGTGGTTGTGAAAAACAAAATTCTTCACAATATACTTTGCATACTGCACATTTTGGCAAATGTCAAGGTCATCCAGATGTACTATGTATAAAAATCATAGTATTATGTTAGTATATAATCACTTAGATATTTATTAATTAGTAGCAAGTTCCTAAGTATCACAATACAAAATAAACTGATAAAATCCTTTAACAAAATGTAAATTTTGTATCGCAGCACTTCTCATATTATTCCCTCTTTAGGATTATTCGCTTTTGCTGTGTTCCTCATTTGTAAATCGCTTTGGAATTAAAGCATCATAAGTAATGTAAATAAATTGCCAGTAGTGAATATTCTGCTCTGTGTTAAATATATTTGCATTGCTTTGAACTCTGCAATGCTATTTGTGATGCAATCAGTGATCTAATCTATAATGGTTCCCAGATTAAGCTGGGTGATGATTTCATCTCTTTCTCTCCTGCAGCCGAAAAACATCCTCTACCCCCCCTCCATGCCCTTCCGCAAGTCCAGTAACCCTGAGGTGTCTCACGGCTCCAGCTTAGCTCTGAAATTCAAGCGACAGCTCAGCGAAGATGGTAGACAGCTCCGGAGAGGAAGCCTAGGGGGCGCCCTAACAGGTAACACATTGCCATTTGTGTACTGTGAGAAATACAGGGGTCACAGCATGAGAAAGCAAAGTTTCCTTGTTCCTTTTTTTGGTAGACAGAAAGCTCAGAACCTTATCTAATAATTTACTGACTCTCATTGCATCTCAAACTTGTATGAGTGGCTTTCTTCTGCTGAACACAACAAAGTTTTTTTGAAGGTGTTACTGTCCATACAATGTCAGTAGGGTCTAAAACTTTCAAGCTCCAAAGAGGACTCCAAGGCAGCATAAGAGTAATCCATTCGACTCCAGTGTTTGAATCCATATCTTCAAAAGGGATATGACAGGTTTGGATGAGAAACAGATCAATATTTAAGTCCTTTTTTACTTTAAATTCACCTCCCTGCCCAGTATGTAGCAATATGCAGGAATACTGCAAATAGCCAAAAACAAGAGAAGAAGAATCTTGTCACCCGCACCAATCATGTAGCTACTGAAGACATGGATTCAACCACTGGAATCGTATGGATTACTTTTGTGCTGCCTTTATGTGCTTTTTGAGGCTTCAAAGTTCTGGCCACCGTTCCCTTCATTCCTCAGAAATGAGATATTCTATTAAAAATCTTTATTTGTGTTCAGAAGAAGAAAAAGTCATACACATCTGGGATGGCATGAGGGGGATTAAATTGTGAATTTTCAAAACAAAATTGTAATTAAACTAAATACATTCAAGCATTGTAAGAACCTCACTTTCATTCAGAACTATTCAAGCCATTCTGAGAATAAGACGAATCTGCTTTATTTTTCAGTAAAAGTAATGCAGAAATTTGCCAGCTGTGAAGTCTGATACAAGCTGATATGTTCATTCAATGTAATCTTGGTAGCCAATCAAACTGCTTTTACAATGATGTCAAATATTTCAAATAAGCCTTACTCTGTGTGTTACCAGCAAGCTGGTCTCACTGCACAAGCTATGATAGCTTTCTTGGTGATTACCCACTTCCTCTCCAGCATCACTTGTCTAGATCTGCTTCTTGGGTATTTCAAGCATGTTTTGTTTCAGCCACAGCAGCATGTATTGCTACTGCTAAGACAGGCACAGACATGCTACAACAGCATGCAAGACTTTGTACTTGCTCTGCACAGCATAAGCAACTATAGTCCACCAAGACCTATTAATTTGTCATACCCACTGATAAACATGTTTTAAAATCATTCCAAAAGTTGTTGTGACTGAAAGATCTTCATTATGCAGTTGTTATTAAATGGAACATTGTGACGCAGTATTTGACAACATTCTGTTCTGTTGATGGGTCTCTTTCTGTGTTACACAAGGTACATAGGGCACACAGCTAAAATGTGCTGAGGCTGTGAATTTGGCATTTCCTCATTGCTGTGGACGATGACTGTGTGGAAGCCGGAATCACAATTTTCCTCCTACGTTTCCTGTTTTTTTTTTTTCTTATAAATAAGGCTATATAGAGCTCTAATTGCAAAGAACTAGGGGTTAGCTTTAGCTCATCTGGGATGTGGAAGCTTACTTTAGATTCTCCTGTGCTGAACTAAATCAGTTTCTGAGAATGAGTATTTAAAAGGTTTTATCATTAAAAATGTATCTTTATAATTGTTTCTAATTTCTCCTGGAATGAAAATGGTAATGAAGTGTGTTTACATTAGCTATTCTATTTGTTTCTATTCGTTACTGTACTGTACTATACAGTACCTTTTTTTCTATTCGTTTTTGTTTCTTTCATTTTCCTTTAGTTCTATTGTTGTTAGTGTTCAGTTATTGGTCGACCGATAGTGGATTTTGCCCATATGATAACTAAGGTGGTGGAAAAGGCCGATAACTGATTAATCAGCTGATATTTTTTTCAAATCAATTTATGGAATGATAAAAAATGATTAGACTTTCCTTACTATGTAGGGTACAGACATTGAGGCTACAAGAGTCCAAAATGAATAAAATCCCAAAAGCAGTTTATTGTGCAACCAAAATCTCAATAATAACACGAAAAATTAAGATTTAGTGCATTACTGGGGACTTTCAAATTTAAACAAGTCCAAAATACACCGGGGACTCTTATTTTGAATGACAGAGACTTGGCTAACTTACAATACTCTACATGCAAGTATTCACCACATTATGCTCTTTACAGTCTATATACTGTATATTCACCAGATGAAGAGTTTATTTGTATATATTTCACCACATGAGGTTTATTGATGAGGAATTAAAAAAAATAAGGAAATAAAATAAACTATCAGCATAGATGTTTGCAGATGACCCATAGTTACAAAAAGCTACTATCGGCACCGATTAATCTGTAAAACCGATATATCGGTCTACCTCTAGTGTTCAGTTTCTGTTCGTTAGGTTAATTCTTCTGGGTTTCTATTTAGGCTTTATTTGCTTCTGTTGTTTCTATTCTATTTCTGTTCGATCCAATTACATAAGTGATTTTATTTCACTTTATTCCATTCTTTTATTTGATTTGATTCACCACTCTGTGTCGAATGTAGAAGTGTAATAATTAAACATTACTCGTGTCAGCATGAGTCTGGTTTGATCAAATCTTGTCTGTGAAAGTTACATACAATCTTCGTGAGGGTTACTTTTGCTTAGCATCTGTGCAAGGGCATGGAATGGATGTGACTAATCGTACAACACTGTTTACATTCAGCTGAGATCTGCAAACTCCACCCACAACAATTGCGTATGTACTGTATCACATTACCTAAAGCTATCCACCTAGAAAAGTAGTCCCATCTCAAAAAGAGGATTTAGACAAATTTATAGATCAAATAACATATTTTCTTCCTAAATAATGAATGCAACTGCATAACCAATTAAAAAGCTTCCAATTTCTGCCAGTTGAGCAATGTAGGCTTGGCATGCTGGCAAAGGGGAAGGTTCTGTATTTAGCTTCATATTTAAAGGACATCATGCCAGACATCAAGACAACACTTGCCCTCGACGAACACACCACACGTAATAAAAAGGAAAGAGCAAGACAGATATGCATGGACAAACACAGAATAGAAATGATGGAATAAATCAATTTGAATCACTTGAAGTTCCATTCAGTACATTTATATTGCATTTTATGTGTGTGGCAATCGTTTTTTTTTCTATTATCCCGATGAAGGTAAAGTAATTGAAATTATGTGACATTATGATGAGGCTTCATGATGGCCTCACAACCCCTGCTGTTTTGTTTATCCAGACATTGTTCAGATTAATCATGCTTAACTCTATAGCAATGTCTGTGATAAGCAAGGTGTTGGAACACACATTCATAGTTGGCAGCAAGCATCATTATTACTATTGCTGATATTTAGGTTTAGAAGTTTTGAAAAATCCCTAACCCCAATGATTTAACTTTGTTGCACAAATGGAGTTATGTGGAAGACATGAATGGTTCCTCCTATTGTGTGGCTTGTTAAGAAGAGGTGTCTTTTTTTACTTTTCCAAAAAGGGGGGGGGGGGTGTCAATTTGGAAAATGTTGTCCCCCTGTCCATAATTCCTGATGGCGGCCCTGCAATGTGCTAGAAAACACACTGAACACCTTTGCAAATGTATAGCAATGCACTAAAAACACCCTGAAGGCTGTGTTCTATTCGTGGTTAAACTATTCTATGGAGAAATTACACATTTTATGGAGCTATAAAGCACAAAAAACACATCTAACTGGAGAGGAAACCAATGGCAATTAGCTTCGGTCAAATGAATGCAAACAGTTATGGAAAATGACACCGAAATCTGAACTCTGCAGCATCCAAAACCCATCCGTCTGTCCGTCCGTCCATCAGTCTGTCCACATGAACTTAATTTTGAGGGCACTTTTGTCCCTTCTATCTCATGTGCTCCCCATCTGTTGCGAGAAAGCTCGTGTAATCGAAGAACTTTCAGTTTCTGTATCACATTGGGTATTAATATAGTAATGATAATCAATTCTTAAATTCTGTAATCAATACATCAAATAAAGTGCCTTAAAAACACCTAGAACACCTTAGCCTGCCTATAGCAATGCGCTAAATATATCCTAAACACCTTGGCAAACATATAGCAATATGCTAATTTACCTGATCCTGCTCAACCCGCTCCGAGCAGGATTTGAACCGGCATCACTGGCATGGGAGGCGGGCACACTAATGAAGATGCTAAAGGCTACAGTCTTTAGCGTCAGTCGTTAGTGCACCTCTTGAGACCAGTGGAGTGAGGTTTACACATACTGCACAGCTATCTTGTACCAGCTGGTATCCGTTACACTAAAAAACACCCCAAACACATAAGCTACCATACACAGTAGCTAAATGTCCTAAAAAACGCCCAGAACATATTAGCAACCAAATAGCAATGCTTTAACAAAAACACAGAACACTATAGCAACAGTATAGCAATGCGCTAAAACCACCCAAAACACCTTTGTAACATCATACAAACACCGCAGCGTAATAGCATTGAGTTTTGCTTGGGCAAATACCCCTTAAATTTTCTTCAGAAAATGTACTGTACATATGTAGTTGCAAATTGTAGTTTACCAAGAAGCCCATGAGCTCCATGCAAGTACCTTATTTGGCCTATAAGCAGTTATTCGAAAATAACACCCCAAAAGTTTGCCTTTTTAAATCTACAAAGCGGTTTCAAAATAATGAGTCGCAGTTGTACACAGCACCCAATTTACCATTTCAACACAGTTCCCAAATTAGAAATCGCAACAGCGTAAATTATATCATTTTTTTTATGTGTTTAACTGTCTATAATTTGAGTCTAATAGATTTAATTTCAACTGACAACTTCTCAACCAACAAATTACATTTTGCATGGCAGCTCAGTGTTGCGAAGATATATTAGATTATCAGTCTGCTCACACTTAAAGCAGTGGGGGGCTGGAAAAGGATCAGTCAAGGTTAGAGACATTCAACAGTACATTTTAATGTGCTGTGAAACAGTGTGAAGGACTTGAATATGAGCTGAATATTGCTATTAAGACCCATGTTAAGTGCTGAGAATCATGACCTTCCAGAGGATATATCAGTTGCATTGGAAACTTTAGATTCAGTCTTATAGAAGTCTGCAAGTTGTAAGTCTAAACGTACAGCCAAAAAAAGGTAGCTGGTATTAGCAACATACTGTGGCCCCAAAATGATTTGGAACCTTAAGCCGCACTTGATGAATGTAATTTCATATCTTCTGTTGTTGACGCCCAGGGCTGTGTGTACAAAGAATCTCTTGTATTTTGAAGCAGATTCATCTGTCACTTGGTAATATGACTAAAGCTAATACTGATATAGCTAATATTAGCCCAGTGGTTGTTAGGCTGGTAAATAATATCTTTGTATTTGTTTAAACATTTACAAAAGTGTTAATATTCTTCCTATGTCATGTCAATAATTTTGCATATTGTTGGGCATATGCTATTTTATACATACATTTCAAAGCCGGATTGGAGGGACATTTATGTTTACTTTTATATGACAAACCATTTTGATTCAGTTTTTAAATTTGACTCCTGACACAAAACCCATTGATATCCACTGCATTAGTTAACAAAATATCAAACGAAGTGGTATCTGCAAACAAATGATTCTTTTCCCAGAACTTAACTTTTCTGAACCATTTCGCAATTACTGTATGTTTTTGTATCCTAGCAGACTAATCATAGGTGTAGTTAAACACACTAACATTCCACTAACATTTGACAACATGTCTAAATACTTTTTCTTAGTTTTGACCAGTATACAGTTGAAGTCAGAAGTTTACATACACTTAAGTTGAAGTCATTAAAACAAATTTTTTAACCACACCACAGATTTTATATTTGCAAACTGTAGTTTTGGCAAGTAATTTATGACATCTACTTTGTGCATGACACGAGTACTTTTTCCAACAATTGTTTACAGACAGATTGTTTCACTTTTAATTGACAATCACAATTCCAGTGGACCAGAAATTTACATACACTAAGTTAACTGTGCCTTTAAGCAGCTTGGAAAATTTCAGAAAATGATGTCAAGCCTTTAGACAAATAACCAATTAGCTTCTGATAGGAGGTGTAGCTGTGAATTGGAGGTGTACCTGTTGATGTATTTTAAAGCCTAACTTCAAACTCATTGCCTCTTTGCTTGACATCATGGGAAGAAATTGGATAAAATAATTGTTGCCCTCCACAAGTCTGTTTCATTCAAGGTACCAAGTTCATCTTTACAAACAATAGTACACAAGTATAAACACCATAGGACCACGCAGCCATCAAACTGCTCAGAGAGAGACACTTTCTGTTTCATAGAGATGAACGTAGTTTGGTGCAAAAAATGTAAATCAATACCAGATCAAGAGCAATGGACCTTGTGAAGATGCTGGAGGAAACAGATTGACAAGTATCTACAGTATATCCACAGTAAAACCAGTCCTATATCAACATAATCTGAAAGGCTCCTCCGCAAGGAAGAAGCCACTGCTCCAAAACCGCCATAAAAAGCCAGACTACAGTTTGCAAGTGCACATGGGGACAAAGATCGTTCTCTTTTGGAAGAAATGTCCTCTGGTCTAATGAAACAAAAATTTAACTGTTTGGCCATATTGGTGGCAGCATCATGTTGTGGAGGTGATTTGCTGCAGGAGGTACTGGTGCACTTCACAAAATAGATGGCATCATGAAGGAAAATTATTTGGATATATTGAAGCAAAATCTCAGGACATCAGCCAGGAAGTTAAAGCTTGGTTGCATATGGGTCTTTCAAATTGACAATGACCCCAAGAATGCCTCAAGTTGTGGCAAAATGGCTTAAGGACAACAAAGTCAAGGTACTGGAGTGGCCATCACAAAGCCCTGACCTCAATCCGAAAAACGTGTGCGAGCAAGGAGGCCTACAAACCTGACTCAGTTACACCAGTTCTGTCTGGAGGAATGGGCCAATATTCCAGCAACTTATTGTGAGAAGCTTGTGGAAGGACACCCAAAATGGTTGACACAAGTTAAACAATTTAAAGGCAATGCTACCAAATACTAACAGAGTGTATGTAAACTTCTGACCCACTGGGAATGTGATGAAAGAAATAAAAGCTGAAATAAATCATTCTCTCTACTATTATTCTGATATTTCACATTCTTATAATAAAGTAGTGATCCTAACTGACCAAAGACAGGGAATTGTAAAAAACTGAGTTTATATGCATTTGGCTAAGGTGTATGAAAACTTCTGAGTTTAACTGTATCTGCATACAGTTTTATTGTTTGAAACCTTACAAGCTGTTATCTTTCTTTAACTTAAATGATACTTGGTTTGTTTTCTAACGAAGTGCATTTGTGGCATAATGTTGATTACCACAAAAATGTAATTTGTCTTGTTCATCATTTTCTCTTTTTTTGGAAAATCAGAACTGTTAAAATACTCACTGTTTCAAAAGTATAGACACAAGTCATAAACAGTGTGCATTTTACCATGATTTTAATCAACATTATGCCACAAATGCTGTCGACTGAGCTGAACTTGTATTGAACCTGGAATATTAAGTGTTGCTTAAGTGTCCATATATTTTTTGGGCCACTGTACAGGAACAATGTGTATTTACCACTAATTATATCTTTAGATTGCTGGTGGGCAGTATGACCTTTGCCCCCCATTATTCACTTACTGTGTCTGTCATGTTGGACCGTATTTGTTCGTCTATTATTATAGTGCATTTTATATTGTAGAGTGGTACTCACATAATCCTCTCCGTACTTTACTATACAGATTAAGTTATCGGTTTCAGTAATTACATTTATAACAGCATGAGTAGTTTATTATAAAAAAAGAACACAAAATTACCAACCTCAAATGTCTGGAGGGATCCCCTGAAACTCCTATTGTAGCTTGTACTTATGTGATGTATGTTATAGTTTATGTAATTTACATATACTAACATTTACATTTAAACAATAACAAGGTGATTATGACCTTGGTTTGATGTGGATGGGTCTTATTTCTGCAAAAATCACCAGATTACTCTAAATTGTCCATCTTAATGTGTTGCTACTTGCCAAATAAATAGATAAATAAAGGCTAATGAAATATGAATGTGATTTGAAATCATTTTATTATGTGAGAAGAGAGCAGGAAGTGACATGGTTGAAGATTTTTAAAGGCAACATTATAATATGTGTGTGGCAGGGCGGAGGGCGGGGCCGGTCCCGTCCTCCGCCCTGCCACAATGTGGTTTAGCAATTGTTAAATAAAAATATTTGACTAGAATACACACATTCCAGTGTGTAAAAAGTATGATTTTACTGTATAATCAACATTATAATTTTGTGTTATGTTTAACAAGAAAGTATATGTACTTTTTACTGTAAAAAAACAATAATCTGGTGGTCCCAGAATTCCATTCGTGACCCATCAAATTTTATTATATTTTATGGGAATAGTTATGTTTCTTATAATTTTTTATATTATCTACATTAGGGTGTTCTGTGTTATATTTGATGTAGTTAATGTTTATTACATAATTTTAATTTCACATGTTACCCTGAAGGTGTTTTTGTGTTTGTGTGTGGCACTGTCTCTACATGTTTATTGATCATTGCTCTTGGAAAGGCCACTATTGATGAACTTAATGTTATCAGGTTTTTTTTATAGTGTACTTTAAAGACATCTTTCTTTTATCCAGGAAAGTACCTGCTGCCGTACGCATCAGCCCAGCAGGCATGGCCGTCCACTGGCTCTGAGACCACAAACCTGGTGCGCATGCGTTCGCAGACCCTCGGCAAGTCTGCGCCCTCCCTCACGGCCAGTCTGGTCAGTATATAACACGTTTCATCTTATTCCTAATGGAATGGCTCTGAGACACATATGTAGCTTGTCTTTGCCATACTGGTTTGCCAAGATTAAGATTCTCTTTGCTGGACTGTGGCTGATAATATGAATAATTTTAATACTTCTACACTCAGTCATTTTGAGGTCAGTAGCCTTTTGTTTATGTGCCATTCATGAACATGATTTGCCACTTGCTACTGCTAGTTAGAAGTAGGCGGTAGGCTAGAAGGTGGTTTTATACTAGAAAGCATTTTAGTGGGCAAAATGAATGAGGGCAAGATGATGTCATCAATATTTTTGGTTCAGTTTAGCGAAAGACTCAATTTTATGTGTATACCTACTAAAATAAAACTGTCTACTTTTAGGAGTACACTAGCATATAGAGTTGCCGAAAGTTAAGAGACTAAAAGCCACAAAACCCCCCATTTTATGGAATGAATATAGTATCAAAATTATTAACACATGCCACAGTTTATACCAGAATAGACACATTTGTGAATTAAAGTGTTCTCTTTTGTATTCATTTATTACAATTTGTGCATGCAACCATAGGAAGGTGTTTCAAATCAAACCCAAAATGAACTTGTGAAGTGTTGAATGCGAATTTGTGGATCAACTGACACACATGCATTCATTAATGTCTATTTGAGTCAACTGTCTTTCAATCATTTGAATTTTGAGACTTCCTTTCTGCTGGTTTTGCTTTTGATCCACTGTGCCAACACTAGATGGCAGTCTCCTTATAGGCTACAGAGTAAGGAGCTCTGGTGCTACTGAAGTAGCTTATATCGCTTCTTTTGCTTCCCTGGAGATGGCATAATATAAATTATGATAAAATCTCATTCATATTTTATCAGAGTAAACTTTATCAGTGAATGACAAAAAAAAAAAAAAAAAAAAACCAGCTGATCAGACAAACCCTAAAGGAAAATCATTAACTTAGATCATGGATCCATTCTAATACAAGATGATGATGATTATTATTATTATTATTATTATTATTATTATTATTATTATTATTATTATTCATGAACTGCATTATTACAATTAACCAATCAAGTGTTCATTTTAATTTAACAAGCGGTAATACTTTTGATACTATATTCTTTCCATACATTTTTGTTGTCATGGGATCTGTAACTGGGATCATTTGGTAGATTTGCTACTCAAACACTAGGAGGCAGTGCTGTATTATAGGCAGAGAATAAAAATTGTGCTCTTGCCATAAAGCAAACACAGAAGACACAAGCAGGTATTTTGTGGTGAATTTACAGTACTGTGCAAAAGTTTTAGGCGCATAAGATGTTTCATAAAAGCATTTGTATTAAGATGGTTATTCCAGCTTTAGTGTGTCAGTAAGAAAAATACATTTTAGACTCCCAATCATTACTTATGCAAATAGAAAAGACTAGAATAGATGAACAGGGCTCTTTGCAACGGATGTCATGATCCCCACAGAGCCCCCCACTGAACATTGAGTCAGTCTGAGATTACATAAAGAGACAAACGCAATTGAGACAGCCGAAATAGATTGAAGAACTGCGGTGAATTCTCCAAGAAGTTTGGAACGTCCTATCTGCCAACAACCAAGAAAACCTAGTGTCCAGGTGAATTTAGGAGAATTAGGGCTGTTTTAAAGGCAAAGGTGGTCACAGCAAATATTGATTTAAGCTTTTTTATGTTTACTGGTCTTTTGTATGTTAATTGATAAATGAAAACTATTATGGCATTATTTTTGAAGTCATCATCACTGCATCATTTTTCAAGTGTCTAAATCTTTTGCACAGTACTGTATGTCAAATTATACAGATTGTGTGTTTAAATTACCTGATATTAGGGTAATTCAATATAGATTAATAAAACAGTATAGAGACCTGGGACAAAGACTGATGGACAGACGAAACAGACATTAACTTGTCTAGAATGAAGGAAAGAGGAATAAGGAAAGTGAATAGGGAAAATAATAACATTTTATGATCTGAAGCATACCACCTGATGTGAGGAACATAATGATGGTCATAATTTGGATGACTGCCACTGATGCTGGATTACTCAAAAAAACAAAAAAATATTTTTTTAACAAAAGCATCTTGTCTCTTTGAAGTCCAACCAAATGCTTTAAAACACATTAGATGATACTTTGTGACCCCCAATATATTATTGAAGACACTTTGTGACCCCCTTTCAGAAAATTCCCATTCTTACCTGCTCATCTGATATGCCTGTCCTCTTTGCTCAACCTGAAAAAAAATAACAGATCATATATATGGATGCCTTTAGCATCTTCACTGACTCCATTTATGACTTTTGTGATATATTTAATGTTTTCTAAATTTATACGAAAGTTTTGTGTGGGTAACAGAAATTGTGCACATTGTCAGCCACTGACTGTGTCTTGTTAGACACAGTGTTTTATTCCTGCAGGGGGCGCTTGACGCTCTGGAAACCCAATCCTCCATGCATCCACATTTAAATCTCTGAACATTTTAAATCCTTTTGGAGACATTTTACACTGGATAATTGTTTAATAAAAACTGATAATTGCAAGGATTTATTCCTGTGAATGGAAAACCGCCTCAGCACTGTCTATAAAAGCATTTTTAAAAATCCTCATCCATTAATAATAACATTTTACATTTTACGTCCAAAGCGACTTACAAAAGTGATATTAATAAACTAATGTGATTGGCCCATCCTGGTCATCGCTGAAAAAAGTAACAGGTACCGCGTGACACCACCATCAATGCTAATGGAGGATAGCATGGCACCAGTAGGGCTATACAAACTTGTGCAATGGAGGAGGGACTTTCCTCCAATCATTTTCAGAGTTGACAAAGATACTTAAACAAGGACAGATGCATGACATCCCTCCACCCCCAATTCTACAACAATGATTTAATTAATCAGGTTTTTTTTGGGACTCACCATCTTAATCATCCAGAATGAAACCACAATCTTGTGTAAAGATCAATGGATTCTGTCTATAAGCTGCAGAAAACATGCACTCATTGGATGTGTGGCAAGTACTAAATGAGATCACTAAATTAAAGACTGTTCACCCAAAAATGAAAATATATTCATTTTCTAACCCCCATGGTGAGTGGAAGTATAAAAGGTCCATCATATGTTAACACATCATTAATGTAAATACTACCAAATTACAGCTTTAAAAAAAGTTAAAATCCTAAATTAGTGTAGCCTATAATATCTTGTGAATATATAATGAGAGAAATAATGAGTGAATATGTATAATATTCAGTTATACATTCATTAATATCTTAACCTAAAATCATGATGTTTATAAAAAAAACAAACAAACAAAAAAACATCCATAGACAGATAATGCTTCAACTACTATGGTGTATTTCTTTGTGTTTCTCTGTGTACTTCTCTAAAAACAGATATATGGTGTATTTCTGTGTTTCTTTTAATTAGGCTAGTTGTATATCTCTCGACCAGTCATGGTGTCTGCTCTAGCAAACTGAAAGTATAATGAATATCTTTAGAGCTTGTACTCCTTTTCATTTGATCTAATAACATTGTGCGTGTGAGCAAAAGAAGCCCCCTCAGTAAGAGGGTACATAGATGTTTAAATCAAGGGCTAGAGATGTGTGCTGAGGACACGGCTGTTTTTCTCTCACACACATATTTCTAAGTTAAAAGCAGTCTTTCCTTGAACAGTGACTTTGTCAAAAATTGAGGAGTTACCAGCTGAATGTGAAAGATATACGTTTTTAAAAATAGATGAGTGAGGGATTTTCCACCAATATTTAATTAGCAAGGAACATAAAACATATTGGTGTCAGGAGAAAGAATTGAGGGAAATAATCCCATTGGCTAGAGATAAGGAGCAGAATGACAACAAAAAGGTATATAACTGGGAACTTAGGATAATGAAGTCAGAACGGGCAGCTGACCGGTCTCATGTAGTTTGTTGGTGTTCAATAAACTATAACTTTGGCATCTGGAACTTGGGACTCCGAGAGTTTTCTTACAACTTAGAGAGAAACATCGTGAATATTCCACGACACTACCCAGATATCTAATAATAATGCACACTTCATTATTGGTTATTGGAAATCCATATTGGTTAACTATAATGTGCTTTAGTTTTATGTCTGTAGTTTTTCTAGCTTTGTTAAGCATCCATGTTGGGAGCCTGATTTAAATGATTGATCACAGAGAAGCAGGTAAATACAGAGCGCAAACAGAATGTCATTTACGTAGTGGCTGTATTCGATTTGCTTTCAGTGGGGCTTCCTGGGTCTCTCGTGCCTCCTGAAGAAACCCCTGCCTAGGCCAGCTAAGCTGGTTCAAAAGACAGGTTAAAACACCATTTTTCTGGTTGCCAATATGACATGCTGGCTTTATCTGGTCATCATGGCTACACTGGTCAAACTGGACTACCTGCAACAATAATCGGCTTAACCAACTTGTGCCCATAATAGCTTTAGACTTTATATTGGTTTTAGGGCAACACAATTTCATTTGATATATGATGAATCTATTTAAGTGCTATTTAAAATACTTTTATATTCAAATTCCAGGTAATCCACATTACCTCTAGGTGCTGCTTATATGTGACGTGGGTGTTCTCAGGCCTTATTTTGTTATTTTATGTACCATAAATGCAGAAGTGATGTTATCTATGAAAAGTTCAGATTCTAAGCTTTCAAACTATACCACATATGCCCGACTTGTGTATCTGGGGACACAAGCGTAATTTTTTTGGGACCTGCCGGCAAGATCCGCTCAAAAACAAAGTAGTGACGTTATTTACAAATTCACCCCTTTCGTCAGTTGGTTGTGATATTGTGATAAAATAAATCAAATTTATATGATTTCTATCTTTAAAAATCGTGAGTTTGATATTTTATCCAATGTATTAAAACATGATGGGGACATGAACATGTACTGGGATAGGATTATCAGTTAGGAGCGTTTTGGAATTATGGCTTGTCCAAGTTTAAGCTTCAGCAGGGTCTCTCTTTCTTTCTCTCTACTCTCTCTCTGTTTGCTATCCGTCTTAGCCGCTGAGTCGATGTTTGGCTTTATCAGGCCGATTACATGACTCTGCTTCTAAATAAGCCTTCCTGAAAATCAATGATGGCTGGGCCTTCCCGCTTTGCTGAGACTTCCATTGAATTGCTAATGTCCTTTTCCCCCCTCATCATTCTCGCAGTATCTTTTTGGATGTTCCCCCTCCCGTAAAATACAAAGAGAAACAGGATGTCTCGAGAATGTTAATGCTGTTTTGTGAAAATGCGTGCCTGTGGAGGAGACTTGATCGTTCACCTTTGACCTTGAAAAGATATTCCTCACACAGAGAGGGAACTTATCTGTTTTCCCTTTGTATACCTCATGTGGCGGGAATATATTTTTATTTTGAATTTTTTTGCTTTGGTGTGTTTGGATATTCAGAAATCACTGTGATCACTGTGGATATCTCGCTGTTATTTCGTTAACTATGCTTCCTGTGTTTATTAAATCTTGTTTATAGAAACTGTGTTTTCTCAGACATTATAAGACAACTGGAATGTACTTTGAGCTATTTTGTTGCTACTTGAAAATATGACTCACTGTTTCCTCTTCTACACAAAGTACTGTACAACCTGATAATTATCTTCTACAGAAGGACTTTTAATTAAGTTGTTTTGATTGTCACGTTTATTGTTTGTGATAATTAACAAAAGTCTTCTGAAGCCATGTGATAGCTTTGAGCTTTGAGTTTTTTTCTTTCTTTTTTTCTGTTTTGTCTGTTTGGTTTTAGTTTTTTGTTCTGTATTTTATGACAGTAGCCTTGAAATTTGCAAACATAAAAATATTACATACATTTGCGGATACAATTGAAGAAATACACGGGCGTAATTATTAATCCCAATACCAATTATGTCTAATAATAGGTGCGTTACCGAGATAAATCAATCATGAGATCTTAACATGTCGGCCAACATGAGGGTTTTGTAGAATAAAACGTGTTTTTCTAGGCCACTGGTATGACTGCAAAACTTTATTTTTTGAGTGTGCATCAATTGAAACATTAATCAAAAGTACTAATCATTTCTTTGAGTCAAACATCTTTACAGAGCAAAAGGTTGCTTGCTTTAGTGTTAACCTCAAACACCTTTAATTTGTAATTCACCGAAAAGCTCTTGCCCTAGCTCTCAAATCTCATTAATGATATAAATAAAGAGGTTTTCCCAATAGATAAGAGGGTTAAATGATGACACAATTTATATTTTTGGGTAGGGCTTGTTAAAAATGTAGATTTTCTGATGCATCACCATCTTCATTTGAACGATCTCGATTCTTAAATCCCAAGATCAATCTTTTACTCTATGCACAACCCTCTTCTACAATGAGAGAATCAGTCTCATTTGCAACCAAATGTTGCACTATACACGACTAAAAATGTCTATGATTAGCCACTGGCTGTTATATTTCTTGATTTCACTCACCAATGCTAGTGATTGTGTAGCATAATGGGTAAGAAGATCAGAAGAAATATCACTGCATGTTGAGAATAAAAGTTTGGTTTGACTCGTTACAATGTGTCCCCAAAGACAAGGTCCACGCAACCCAGTTGTCATTGAATAATGTCTCTAATAATACCCTTTCTGTACTTTACAGGCAGTTGTTGATCAAAAACAAACAAAAAAAAGAACTTTTTAATTCTAATCATGAATAGCATAGATTAAGTAAATTCACAGTTATTAATATGTACTTATTTACAGATGCTATTTACAGATTTGCCACTTAAAGATACAGTACCCTTTTTTAGCATGTTCAACAAATCAATGTAAATACTTGTAAATATTACAAATTATGCATGTAGACAGTAAATATGTGACAATATTATTTATGCAATACCAAAATGATAAAAAAACAATACAAATTTAGTTATTAAAATGTATATTTTCGTGTTCTCCCTAGTTAGAATATCTCGTATAACTAAAAGCATTAGCTGGAAGATAATTTCTTTCAACTGAAATCAGCATTGACATAACTGAAAGCTTGGAAATCGGAAACAAATCGAATCAGAAAATCTGTATCAATACCCAGCCCTGTTTTTGGATGAATTATTCCTTGAAAAAAAAAAAAGAATTAAACAAATAGATTCCTTTAGTGTCCGCAATCTGTGTCTAAACTTGTTGTATTGTACTGTAACAAACTTGTTTATTAATTTGAATTTGCACTGACTGCTAGCAGCACTTTACTAACTGCAGGCACTGTGCACTTTCTGGGCCGTGGGGTTTTTAACTTTTGAACGTCTGCAGGGTTCTGGTCTAATGTCTTATTGTTGTTGGGGACTGCTGGTGTACATTGTTGGTGTATTTTTGATGTTTGTCTTTTAGGTCATTTATGTCTGAGAGTTGTACTAAGACAAATTCCTATCAACTTGTTGACATGGCAATAAATTATTATTATTATTATTATTATTATTATTATTATTGTAACTACTGTACCAGATAAGACCACAACCTTCTTTCGTCTCATCAGATTCTTCACTAGGTGATTTGTGCTCCATAAATCAAATCTTCACAGCAGACCTTACGCTGTCATATTTGAGGCTGAAAGATTTTGAATCGTCACTTTGTTCTCTTGACAGATCCATTGGGGACAATTGCTGTTTCGGTTAGTATCCAGCAGTTATCTCACAGGGTCTAACACAAATGATGTCTACATTTTTATTCATTATGACAATGCGGGACTCAAAGCGAGTTATCAGAATGTAAGTTCTTCCCAGAGGAGATGATCAGCGGTTCCCAAAATTCATGGATGTTTCTGTTATATATGATTTTTTTGTTTTTCATTTATTTATGAACCATCAACAGATGTATGGATATTTATTATTCTACTAAATTTTGCAGTGAAAGTAATGCGAGTAGTATGTTTACACTGAAAATGCAACAAACAGAAGTGTACTACGAGAATCCGGATGATGTACTTCTTCAACCAAATAAAGGAGTTTGGAATGTTGGACACGTCATGCACTCAACGGTTGCGGCTTTCCTTATGTAGTGGAAGATGTGGCTGCAAAACTGGCCTGACAAACCAATTTAAATTAATGGTAAATTTGGCAACTAGCTAGTCTACTGTGAAGACAGCATCTTACAAATGCTTGTTAAATGCTTTACTATCACCATGCTAACATGCTAAAGCTAGCAGCGACGTCACTTCCCCTAGCTGAAAAACAGCGATTGCTTCCATGTAGAAAAAAAAACAGAAGTGTTTCATTTGGGACGATATCTCACTTTGAAAATTAATACTCTACATGGCTGAGTGCATAGTGTATAGTGCGTCATTTAGCACACAGTTTATGAGATCCTTTCTAACTCGAGCTGTTTTTTGTTGCCCTGGCTGAAATCCAGTAGGAGCTGGGCTTGAGATTTCATACTGGACTCTTGCCAAGACACAACCAGCACTTAAACATCTGTGCCACTTTAACTGTTTATCTGTTTGCAGTAGTATGAGTGCTAATTCTTCAAAAACGTATCAGACCCTGACTTTGGGGGTTTCTGTGGGTTTTGTCCTTTCCATGAAGTGAAGCGTTTGTGTTTTCATGCTGATTGTATTCCATTATAAGAAAGAGCACAAAAATCTGATGTTTCATCAGTGTGGAAATGCCACGAGCTTCTGTCATGGCCTGTCATGTGTTTTGAGCTTGATTAACTTTGACAGGAAATCCATACAGCTCCTCCTGGCCAGATATGGAGATAAGACACCATAATCCTGATGTTGAGACTTTGTGGCCACGAGTCCCTCTTAATTGTTTTGGCCAGAGATGTGCTTTACTGATAGCGCTGTCTTTTGTCTTAGGCTGTACTGTAGAGATTAGAAACCAGAACCGCAAGAAGGGAAGAATGGGGTTGTTTAGTACTTTATGCTGCTTGGAATAAACATTTTTTGGGTTGCTTTTTTTCTTTAAATAATATTTTGGCTATTGAACACTACAGATCGGTCTCTTCATGTGTCTTGAGTAATTGTGCACACCAAATTGGATAGCAATCCATTCCATTTGGCCACAAATGTACTCCCCGTCTACAAAAACGGAACTCCTTATCTGATTGGCATTATATTGGCTATTAAACCACACTTCTCTTTAGATATCAACAATGGCCTTTGAAAGCATGTATTGGGTTGACCATTAGCTGTCATGCTAAATGTTACAACCAGTTTAAAGTAGGATGTAAAATTACTTTTGACACAACCTTTTTAGTTTCTCAGTCCTTTCTTGTCACAATTTGCATTGGTACATA
The DNA here is from genome assembly GCA_032164185.1 of Moxostoma hubbsi. Lineage (NCBI taxonomy): Eukaryota > Metazoa > Chordata > Actinopteri > Cypriniformes > Catostomidae > Moxostoma > Moxostoma hubbsi. The sequence goes on from JAVLUX010000044.1 coordinate 15,122,299, forward strand.
TATCTGTTTCACTTGACCTTCAAAATCATCTCAGGAGGGTTAGAAGAGGTGAAAGCCTCATTTAGTAAACCCCAATTGAATTACAGACATGCTGCATGTCAGTGTGTACAGAGGCAGACAGGAGTTAAATGGAAACTGTCTCTCTGATATAGTGGGAGCAGTTGGAATGTTGAACCTTTGACTCACTGGCCCGTTCTGTTCTGAAATGATTTTCTGCTGAAATATCACTGCATTAACCATCAGCTGAAATATGACATTGTGTGTCATATTTTACAACCTTCCAATTGTTACAAGATGCTGAGAAATAATTGGAAACAAAAAAATAAAAACTACAGCTTGGCAATAAAACTAAAAAATATCTCTGCAAATATACTCTATATTTTGATATTTGTGTATTGGCTCTGACATTGCTTAAAATTCCCCAATCAGAATAATTTAATCAGAGTTTTGAATCGATTTATCAAAATGCACAATTTGCACAGTTTGAACTGATTCGTGGAAATTAATGGATCTCACCAAAATGCTATTTTGCTGTTGACATTTGTCTTAACACACATATAAATATCAACGTTGTAGCATGTTGTTTTGACATAATCGTATGTAATATGAAATTTATGATTGTGGTACCATTGCATGACATCACTGTGTGCTCGGATGTGATGGTAATACTGGAGGTACACTGTGGTTCCTGTTAGGTTTGCCCCTGGTGTTTCATGTGGCAGTAAGTGTGCTGATATCAGGCCTGGTGAGATGGACAGTGACTGTAATGGTGTTCGGTGTGGGTGGGTTTGGGTGGTTTACATAGACTTTTTTTAGGTTACAAATGGGTAATTACAATGGTATTATGCTATAAATGTGGTTTATGAGGACATTTCTAGTGTCCCTTAAAAAAAACATACTAAAAAGGCAGAAAGTTTTTTTGTGAGGGTTAGGTTTAGGGGTAGCTTTAGGGGATAGAATCTATAGGTCGTACATTATAAAAATGTCTATGGAGAGTCCTCCTCATAAGGATAGCTGCACCAACATGTGTTTGTGAGATTGTTCTCTGCAGGCCCTTAGATAAAATCTGTATGCCTCTGACAGACTCAGTTGGGCTAGAACGTAGCCCGACCTCACAGGTCACTGAATCAGCCTTCACCACTGGCCCCTCTGCTTTCACCTCTGAAGCATCTCTGTTGACTCTGCCTCACTTTCTCTATCTGTCCCCTTCATTTGGACTAACACGTCACACACTTCAATACTCCATATGGAGGCCTCTCAAGTGGGTCACCCACCTACTGAGAACAAAGAAGATCCCAGAGTCTGTCATATTTCCATGACCAATGGCTAAAGCCCTATCTATACCTTACCTGCAGTAACATTAGCGTGACCCTACACAGCCTATCATCCTCATTCCCCATCCTCATCATGCTAACCTGAGCTCAACCACCAACTAACATGCTCATAGTTGTTTAGCATGTATCGTACAGGATGCAGGCAAATTATGTGATTTAACCAAGTTGGCCATGTTCATTGATCAATATCCTTTTTTTGGTCCTGGATTCACAATAATTTATACAATTAATAACCCTAGTCTTGTGAATACAGTTGACATCTATTCAGAAAAGACTTACTACTGCCGTGATCATCACGTGAATGGGTCATTATAGTGAAGGGGAATTATAACCATAGAATTTCAACATGCCATAGCTGTTTCTCCCGGTAATGACCATTAAGTTGGAAGCGGTTAAATTAAGAGGTTATGAGGATTCTTATTAATTATCTGTCTTCATATTTTATTAGTAGTTAATATTTGCTAAACAATGTTGCCCCAAAACTGGATAAAATTAGTTATTTATTGGAGGGATTATTTTTCAGAATGACTATTTGCTTTTTGACTATTGGCAACATAGAAATACACAACAAAGTGCCATTGAGTGTCACACCTGTGATGTGGAGCATAACGTTGATGCCAGTGTCTGTACAACCAGGGTTCGATTCTGCATTTGCTGTATTAATGTTCCCATTCTGTTTCTTGACTCCACTCTTAATATTTTCTTTGACTATTTATAATAAATACAAAAAAAATACATATAGTTAGTTTTACTATAGTAATATTGCAGTAACCATGATTTTTGGCGGACGATATTAACAATAATGTTACTACAGTAATATGGTGTTAATATAGTAACCATGTTCATTTTGTGGTTACAGTTAGTTTACTACAAAATACCATGGTTATACTATGGTTATTTTATCTGGATAAAATGTCAGGACAAATCCGTGTTCCAATCAGTCCAATTAGGACTTTAAAACCCTTTTAACACTTTTTATCAAGAAACTTTTTTTAACAGGAACCAGAACAGCTCTGAACCTGGGAGTGGTGGTAGATGACCAGCTTAATTTTACCGCCCATATCTCATCAACTGCCCGGTCTAGGATTTGCTCCCTACAACATCAGGAAAATCAGACCTTTTCAGTCTTTTCAAGACTGGACTACTGTAAAGCTTTGTTGGCTGGACCCCCAGTTAACACAATTAAGCCACTGCAGACTGTCCAGAATGCAGCAGCTCATCTGGTCTTCAATCAGCCAAAAAGGGTTCATGTCATGTCACGTCTTGATTTCACTCCACTGGCTACCTGTTGATGCCTGCATCAAATTCAAGGCTTTGACTCTGGCCTTCAGGACAGCCAATGGAACCGCACCCTCTTACTTCAGTTCAATTTTCCATGTCTATGCTCCAACTCACTCTATGCAATCCATGAACGAGTAGCACCTGGCGGTCCTCCTCAAAGTCTATTTCATGATCTTTCACTTTCTCTGTTACACTGTGGTGGAAGGAGCTTTCAACATCCACACAATCTGCTGATACCATCTCAACATTCAAGAACCAGCTGAAAACACATCTGTTCCGTGAGCCCTTAACCAATCCACACTTATTGTAATTACTATTGCACTTACTGTACACATACACACAAAAAATTACTTCTGTCACTTTCTTCTACGCTAGCACCTATACTACTCCAGCCACCTTGAGTGCTTGGCAGTACTACACTGTAGATGTTGTTCAACTTTGCTATGTTCCTCATTTTTAATTCACTTTGGATAAAGGTGTCTGCTAAATAACTAAATGTAAAATGTAACGGACATACGTTTTAAACACCCAGAGATTCAGCGATTCACACCTAAACTCAACAGGGGGAGGAGGTGTTTAAATATTTAGTTTGAGCTGAAAAAGGTGCAGTGGGGACTTACATGTTGCCAGGAAAGAACATGATTACATTACCAACATACAATGAAAAAATATATTTACACTTATAACAAACAAGCTCAGTAGGACTTTATTAATTCTGGCAGTTTGTTGTTTATTAAATTACTGATTGATTTTATAATGTCGCATAATATTTGGGAGCAGTGTTTCGTCGAGAAAAGATTTCATACAATGTCATAATCTGACAAGATCATCATATTGTGAACATGATGCATGATTAGCAATGTTAGCAATGTTAATATGGCATTAACATTGCTTGATAATGTGCACTATTTCACATCATGTAAAGAAATGTTATCTTTTATCACCACATAATAGCTCAAACTGATAACACTAAATTGCGCTGATCATATTGTTTTTGAACCAAATATAATCTCCTGCCTCAAAGTATTTTTTTTTTTTCATTTGCAGTTCATTCTGCCATTCAAGCTAATTATACCACTTATATTCATCTGTACAAGGATGCCAACATTATGTAGTACGTTTATTAAGAACTCGGGCACAGATAAACCGTAACACTGGAGAATAGCGTAGAGGAAACCCTCGCTATTACAGCGCAGCGTCAGACAAACACACTATCACCTGTAGAACATTTATGGAGAACAAACCTCATTGTCTCCAATCGCTCGGCTGCAGTGGTACAAACATGTCCTAATCAGGTAAATCCAATGGATTCCTCATTAAATGTGCTTCTATTTAGCAGGAAATAAGGTCTATGGCGTGAGCTTTCGCTTTTGTCAATGATGATGTTTCGGCCAATTACGTTTTCAGTTCCTGCATGAGTTGCAATCTTTGTTGACGAAAGCAATTTCCTTAAACACATGGGTACAAGGAAGTTTTTGCATTTGCCTGCCAATGAGAATGTTCCCAACATTGAATGAGAATTGATGGATAGTTAACCAGCACTGACTGTCTTATTCCGCTTTAACTCTTAAAGAAATGTTGTAATTGTTCCTGTACTTGCTGAATTAAGACTAATTCTCTTAGGGAAATCTTCCCCAATTTTTCCTCTACAGAAAAGAGACATTCGTAATCCAACCTCTGTGCCTCAAATTAAAATATAAACTTCGGATTATGTTCTTATCACCCTTACACCAAATGAAAACGGGTCTCTCTGCAGGTAATGTGTGGGAGACGAGTGGATGGAACCATGAAGATGAATTTATTACATTTTTACACATTTGACCTTCTAGAATATTGTTGTACGACTGCTGCAGGTACCTGTCAATCTGTATTGTTCTGCCCCTGTATCTAGGATCGTTCAAGCTTCGCTGGAGAAACAAGGAGAACTAGGGGGAACCCACTTAATATTCACAGTGCAGTCATGGTGAATTTAAATGAATGGGTGAGAATGGCAGAGGGTTTTTGAGTGTGTTGGAGTGAGTGAGAGCATGCTGGAAGGTGAGAAAACGTGTGAGGAGAGGGCAAGCGAAAAAATACACTGCAGACTGTGAAATTGACGATTGGGATTGGCACGAGTGCCGTCACTTAAAGTTACAAATCTACATGTTAATAATACTGCACTGCTGAATAACACTCCAGGAGAAAGAATGGGTATATTGACGTTTTAGATATACCACTGCAGCTGCCCATGAAATCACACTATATTGACTTGGGATATGTTGCTGTCTCTGGGAATTAGTAGTTTTTGGAGGGCACCCTGCTAGAAAAAAAGGCCATACCAGCTTAAAGTTGGTTTTCTGGTTTGTTGATGGTCCAATGAGGTCTACAAGCTCAAACCAGCTTGACTTAGATGATCTATCAAAGTTGACCTTGGCCTCACAAAAGGATCAATAGTGGGACTACCATCTTGCATAGACATTTGATCTGCATGTTGTTTAGGCATGCTGGTGAGTATTATGAATACATTCCTGGACATACTTCATTCGGGTATGTAGGCATTCTCCCATGAGTGCTCAAAGTGAGCCGGTATGCACCAGTAGGCTGTACAGGCAATGAGGAGTAAATAACATTCCAGCAGGAAAATGTAAGAAACCTGTCCACAGTTTCTCCAGGAATTGTACATACCCATACAGTTTAAAGGCATGATCTTGGTTGATTAAGGATATCTCACTCTAAACCTGTGCAAACAATACATTTGCATATTGTCACACAATGGCTGATCATTGATGGATCTTGATATGTAGATAAATTGGAAGGTAAAAGAAAACGATGCTGTTGTGCTATATAGATTTTACCATATCAAATAGATTAATGTCTTATATTTTACTACATGTGTCCCACCAAACTTGTTTCTGTTGGAGGGAAGAAACCCCTTTCCTCATTCCCTTCATCTGTGGCTCATCACAATAACAAGGAAGTGCTTTCAAACTAGCTGTTACAGGATGACTCCTATGCCCCTGTGCTCTCATTCTCTCATTGTGCAGTTCCTTCACCCTATTTCTGCCCAAATACTGACCAAATTCACCCTGTGGCCGTGACCACTGTTAACCTAGCCTTCTGACATTCAATCCAGACTCCTTATCTATGCTCCAGTTGAAAGACAAATAGGGACTCAATACTTTTTAACATCAGATCGCCAATGCTATTGACCGAATGTGGCAGCACCGACAGGATGACAGATGCATTGTTTAGTAGTGGCAAAACAATGCATGACATGATTTCCTGCCTATTCTCTCACCACATGCAGTCATTTCAGGTGCCTAAGAATGTGCTTGCTAGGGATAAGGATTGGTCAATAGGGTTGACTTATCGAACAACTGGGCTGTCAAAGGGCTGTCAATCAATACATTTTCTTAAAACCCAATTAACAACATGAGATGGCAATTAAATAATCAAATGAATTGCAATTAATCACATATCACTGTTTGTCAAAATAGGCCCCCAAATAAAGGTAATTTATGATATAACAATCAAAATAATTAGAAATATAACCATTCAGATAATTTGAAGACAATACATTATTGTGGCAGATGTGTTCAGCATTGATTAGACCATACAAAAAGTGGCTTTAGAAGTCAATATATTGTTTACACCAATGAGCCAAAAAATTTTGACCACCTGCCTATTATGCTGTTGGTCCTCTTCATGCCACCCAAACAGCACCGACCCACCAAGGCATGGACTCTACAAGACCCCTAAAGGTGTCCTGTACTTTCTAGCACCAAGGCATTAGCAGCATCTTATCAAGTCCTATAAGTTGCGAGGTGGAGCCGCCGTGGATCGGACTTCAGCTCATCCCACAGATGCTCAATCGGATTGAAATCTGGGGAATTTGGCAGCCAGGGCAACACTGTGAACTCATCATCATTTTCTTCAACCCATTCCAGAACAATGTGTGCAGTGTGGCAGGGCACATTATCCTGCTGAAAAAGGCCACTGCCATCAGGGAATACCATTGCCATGAAGGGGTGTACCTGGGCTGCAACAATGTTTAGGTAGGTGGCTTGTGTCCAGAAGATATCCACATGAATGGTCGGACCCAGGGTTTCCCAGCAGAACATTGCCCAGATCATCAAACTTCCTCCATCCGGCTTTGTCGTCTTTCCACAGTGCACCCTGGTACCATCAATTCCACAGGTAAACATGATTTATTGGACCAGGTGACCTTTTTCCACTACTCAAGGTCCAGTTCAGATGCTCGTGAGCCCATTGTAGGTGCTTTTGACAGTGTAAACAAACCTATTTCTATGTCCATAGTAATCCATTTTGTAATTGAGTTTGTCAATATGTCCAATGTAGACTTTTTGGGGTGTTCTCACAGGACACATTTCTTGCATTCCATCTGTACACACAGACGGTCTCTTGGAGTGTCTTACTGTGGTTGCATCACGTTTCACTGGTTTTCAACGTCTCTAGCCATAAATGCCTTTTTTTTTTCTTTTTCTTTTTTTAAATAAAAAATTGTAATTGTAGTTTGAAACTTAAACACCGTTTAAGACCACAGCATTGTATTGTGCTGACTGTGACCTGCAAAACCATGAAGGTGGTACTTCGAGCTTGAATTGCTTCATTGGCAGAAACAAATCCTAATATAAGGAAACAATGTATGGTCAGGGGGCTTGATCATTGCTTGATTGAATTAATGCAATAAATCTACAGCTTTAGTATTACATTTTTTTTTAAGCTGAAGTGCTTAAATTAGTGTTGCACGATAAAACAATCTCAGAAAAGTGGTGTTTAATACATTTAGCAATGCACATTCAGATGGACATCTATGGCCATTGTATTGTATTTCACACAGTTTCTGGAATATGATGGCATGAGTGTTGCATTTTTTAAATGCCTCGTAAATTTAAAAATAGTGTTTTTTCAACCTAAAAACATCTTGAGACCCCAACATTCTGTTCCATGCCTGGCATTAGCATTATAACGTTCATAATGTATGTATGAACATTACATATGCGTATAGCACAAGAGATGTAGATTGTATTTCAATCCCATTTGTTGGAGGCACATTTATTTGTCCAAGTGTAAACATAATGTTTTAGCTGTCTAATAGATCAAGAAGCATTTAGAGACTAAGTGTAAATAGGCCTTTTCAAAATATATAGTTTTTCACATCCTTAGCTTGGGAGGGGGAATGAATGGCTCCAACCTCTCCACTCCTCTGTCTCACTTGCCCCTCTTGCATGGTCTTACTCTCACTCGCTCTGTTACCAAACACACATTCATGATCTCTCTCTCTCTCTTTCACACACTTGCATCGTCTCTCCTCTTCAAACACGCACATGCACACACATTGTCCTGAAGTTAAAAGAGAGAGAAACGACGACATGTCAGCTGACCGATCCCTTCCAATCAGATAAATTCTGATGTAAGTCTGCCCTGATCAGATGGAGCTTGCCTGTAGGACCGCGGGAGCACTGGAGGAGGCAGTGCGTTGCAGTATGGATAAGTAGCATCAAGACACACACACAGCGAGAGAGTGTGAATGAGGGTGTGTGCACTCTGCCGCTCTGGCATGGATGAGTCCAGCATTCTGAGGAGACGCGGGCTACAGGTAGGGCATCTAAAGTACGTGGGGGGTGTTAGTGTTTGCCACTTCATTGGGAGTTTTATAGCTTTTGTGGGAACACTTAAATGCGTGGGATGAATAACAATAATATAGAGTCTGTGTTTCTGCAAGAGTACGGACTTTTAGTCTAAGAGTGCACTGTTGGGATATTTAATTTTTTTACAGAAAAGGCTGCAAAGTGCAAAATTATAAAAATGTCTGCAAATAGTTTGTAACGTCAGAACATTATAGTTTCATTTTAAATGAGAAATTTAAACTTCTTTTAGAAAAAAAAACAACAACTTTTGTGTCCATTCAGTTTTGGAATGTCTTTGTGCTAGACTGTTGAATCAAGGATCAGCCAATGAAGTTGTATTTTATATTTATGTCAACTTTATACTTCCATGAAGTTGGCACCCCATATAATTAAATAATCACCAAAACTATTCCATTGGTTTGTGCTGTGTTGGTGCTGATTTGTGGCGCAAAAATGAACGTTTGTGCTGGTTTGGTGTTTGAGATATTAAGCATTCCTTTTTGGGCTCTGTGACGTCACTCTCCACCCAATCTCGCTCAGACAAATCCATTTGAAAACATATAGAATGTAAATTCCATAAACTGAGCCTTGGGTCATGAAAGGGATATTTTTAAGAACATTTCATATTTTTTGTGATGTCATAATACCAAATGGTTAAATTGTTTAATTGATTTATAGAGCTAATAACATTGATATATAAAACAAAATACAAATTTAATTCAGCTTTGTGCTAGGTAAACAAAACCTATTCATGCATGTTGGTTTGGCTTGAAAATGTGATTTGCATGGAGAGTTTAATGGGTATTGTCGCGAATGTCAAATATAAAATTGACTTTACCGCACTCACAAATAAAGGACATATTTGATTTGTATTTGAAGCTTGAAGTTACTGCCAATGATCAAACTGTCAATGTAAAAAAAACAAAAAAAACAATGACAGCAACGGTAAGAAACCTGCACCGAGCGAGCACAAAGAAAGAGTCAGAAAATGAGTGCATTGGACAAGATGAGGTAAATGCATGACTGACGTCACAGATCCAGCAGACAATTTTGTTATTTCTATGTAAGGGAATTAGTTAGATTTGTTTCTTACAACAGCACAAAATGGCACAAATCTAGCACAAACGAATGACACTGGTTTGGAGCGATTCGGACGACATGGGGTGGAAAGTGATGTCACAGCCCCGAATCATATTTGTTATGTCAATAATAAATGGAAGTGTTAATTTTAACGGCACAAATTGAGCACAAACGAATGACACCCGTTTGGAGCGATTTAGGCAGCACGGGGTGGAGAATGACATCACCGCTCCCGAAAACCTTCTTGATTTATCTAAGGAAGGGAATTAGTTAAAATGTTTGTTTTAACAGCACAAACCGGCACAAACGGAACACAAACGACCAGCACCGGTTTGGATTGATTTGAGCGAGATGGGGTGGAGAGTGACATCACACAGCCCAAAAAAGAATGCTTAATAGCTCAAACACCAAACCAGCACAAACTTTCATTTTTGTGGCACAAATCAGCACAAACGAATGGAATAGTTTTGGTGATTATTTAAATATATGGGGTGCCAACTTCACGGAGGTCAACTTTATACTGTTTTGCAACTTATTAAACTTTATACTGAGGCCTTTGACTTCAAAAAATAAATAAAGGCTTCATTCTCATTTCAAGACCTGGATAAACAGAATCTGCATTGATTGAGTGTAATACTAATATAATTGTAATATTCTTATATTTATGACAAAATTTAGTATTAAAAGTTTCAAAGCAGTTTAACAGTTACTGAAAAATAATTTCTAATTTAGCCTCTCTTTTAGTTGCATGTAGGAACACTTGTTGGTGCACAATTGTTAGCACACACTGTGTTCTTTGTTGGCATTGAGGTTCTGCTGTATGATTCCATATTGGACACACGGTTTTCATTTTTCAGTCAAATAAATGACTGTGCTGTTCTACACTTTATTATAACAGCCTTAAGCAATGAGCTCAAAGCTAAAAATTTTTTGACTGTGTTTGATGACTAGAGTCTTTTAAATTTTTTGAACTCATTGAGTTAGTCTTAATTGTCAGGACAGCACAAACATTGAGTATGTTACAGTGCATCCGGAAAGTATTCACAGCTCTTCACTTTTTCCACATTTTAATTTTTTCAGCCTTATTCCAAAATTGATTAAATTCATTATTTTCCTCAAAATTCTACAAACAATTCCCCATAATGACAATGTGAAAGGAGTTTGTTTGAAATCTTTGCAAATTTATTAAAAATAAAAAACAAAAATCACATACATATATATATATATATATATATATATAAGTATTCACAGCCTTTGCTCAATACTTTTTTGAAGCACCTTTGGCACCAGTTACAGCCTCAAGTCTTTTCGTGTATGATGCTACAAGCTTGGCGCACCTTTTTTTGGGCAGATTCTCCCATTCTTCTTTGCAGGACCTCTCAAGCTCCATCAGGTTGGATGGGGAGCGTCGGTTCACAGTCATTTTCAGATCTCTCCAGAGATGTTCAATCAGGTTCAAGTCTGGGCTCTGGCTGGGCGACTCAAGGACATTCACAGAGTTGTCCCGTAGCACTCCTTTGTTAAATTGGCTGTGTGCTTAGGGTCGTTGTCCTGTTGGAAGATGAACCTTCACCCCAGTCTGAGGTCCAGAGCGCTCTGAAGCAGGTTTTCATCAAGGATGGCTCTGTACATTGCTGCATTCATCTTTCCCTCGATCCTGACTAGTTTCCCAGTTCCTTCCGCTGAAAAACATCCCCACAAACATCTTGGTCACCTCCCTGACTAAGGCCCTTCTCCCCCGATCGCTCAGTTTGGCCAGGCGGCCAGCTCTAAGAAGAGTCCTGGTGGTTCCAAACTTCCATTTACGGATGATGGAGGCCACTGTGCTCATTGGGACCTTCAATGCTGCAGAAATTTTTCTGTACCCTTCCCCAGATCTGTGCATCAATACAATCCTGTCTTGGAGGTCTACAGACAATTCCTTGGATTTCATGGCTTGGTTTGTGCACTGTTAACTGTGGGGCCTTATATAGACAGGTGTGTGCCTTTCCAAATCATGTCCAATCAACTGAATTTACCACAGGTGGACTCCAATCAAGTTGTAGAAACATCTCAAGGATGATCAGTGAAAACAGGATGCACCTGAGCTCAATTTTGAGTGTCATGGCAAAGGCTGTGAATACTTATGTACATGTGATTCTTTCGTTTTTCAAGATTTCAAACAAACTTCTTTCACGTTGTCATTATGAGGTATTGTTTGTAGAATTTTGAGGAAAATATTGAATTGAATCCATTTTGCAATAAGGCTGTAACAAAACATAATGTGGAAAAATTGAAGCGCTGAAATGCTTTCCAAATGCACTGTACATGGCTAAATTTATACAGGTTAATGCCTGTGATGAGGTTGAGTCAATTAGCTGTCAATTACATTAAGGTAGCTGCAGCATGCATTGCAATTGTTCTGAGACCCACTGAACACACAACGTCACTTCTAATTGTGTATATGGAGCTTTCAGTTCAATATAATTATGTAATAGTTTAAATCTAAAAGCCTATTCACAACAAGAGCAAATATTAAAGAAATAGTTCACCCAAAAATGATAATTCTCTCATGATTTAATCACCTTTAAGCCATCCCAGATGTGTGTCTTTCCTTCTTCAGCAGAACCGAAATGAAGATTTTTATAAGCAAATTTCAGCTCTGTTTGTCCATACCTTGAAAGCAAATGGGTTTCCTGAGGCTGCTGGCAAGTTGATGGACTAAAAGGCATATTTAGGAAGCACTAAAGAATCCACAAGACTCCAGTCGATCAATTAATGTCTTCTGAAGCAAATCGATAAGGCCTACGTTATGCCTACCCTTGCTGCACTTCTGTCCCCGCTTGCCGGCTCCGTCTCTGCTACCAAATACTAACAAAGTGTATGTAAACTTCTGACCAACTGGTAATGTGATTGAAAAAAATTAACGCTGCAATAAATCATTCTTTTTTTTCTACGATTAAATGACAGGAATTGTGAAAAACTCAGTTTAAATGATTTGGCTAAGGTGAATGTAAACTTCAACTATGCGTGTGTGTGTGTGTGTATACACATACACACACACACAGTAATTTCAGAAAGTATTCAGACCCCTTCTTTTTTCACATTTTGTTATGTTGCATCCTTATGCTAAAATGCTTTAAATAATTCTTTTTTTTTCACATCAATCTACACTCCATTTCTCTAGATCATCTTTGAGATGTTTATACACTTTGATTATACACTACCTGCAGAGCTCATAGACAGGATTGTGTCAAGGAACAGATCTGGTGAAGGCTGAAAACAAATTTGGCTGCATTGAATGTTCCCAAGAGAACAATGGCCTCAATAATTCTTAAATTGAAGAAGTTTGGAACAACCAGGACTCTTCCCTGGCCAAACTGAGCAATCGGGGGAGAAGGGCCTTGGCAAGAGAGGTGAACAAGATCCCTATGGTCACTCTGGTTGATCATGTGTAGAGATGGGAGAAACTTGCAGAAGGATAACAATCACTACAACACTCCACCGATCAGGGCTTTATGGCAGAGTGGCCAGATGGAAGCCTCTCCTCAGTGTAAGACACATAAAAAAAGCACCTAAAGGACACTTAGACTGTGAGAAACAAGATTCTCTGACCTGATGAAATGAAGATTGATCTGTTTTCCTCAATTCTATGCATCAAGTCTGGAGGTAACCAGGCACAGCTCATCTCCTGTGCAGTAATAATAATAATAATAATAATACATTTTATTTAAAAGGCGCCTTTCTGACACTCAAGGTCACCGTACATGCATACATAAAAGTTTATACAATAAACAAATAATAAAGTTATACCAAAAATAGATTAAAATCGATTTAAAATCAAGTAAAATTACAAATGAATGGGTGCTACAACGAGTATGCTTGCTTAAACAAAAAAGTTTTCAGTCCAGTTTTGAAATGAGAGAAGGAATCCAAGTTTTTGAGATGAAGTGGAAGGGAGTTCCAAAGGCGGGGTGCAGAGCGGCTGAATGCTCTGCTCCCCATGGTGGCGAGACGGGCAGGTGGGACAGACAGATGTAGTGCGGAGGAGGATCTGAGAAAACGAGATGGAGTGGAAACATGTAAGAGATCGGACAAATAGGGGGGAGAGAGGTTATGGATAGCTTTGAATGTCAGCAAGAGGACCTTAAACTGAATACGGAACTGGATAGGAAGCCAGTGAAGCTGCTGGAGAACTGGAGTAATGTGATGGATGGAGGGGGTACGGGTAATGATTCGAGCAGCAGAATTTTGGACTAGTTGAAGTTTACGGAGTGATTTGTGAGGGAGACCCAAGAGAAGTGTATTGCAATAGTCTAGGCGGGAGGTGACAAGGCTGTGTACCAGAATGGCAGCAGTGTGGGGGGTGAGGGAAGGGCGAAGACGATTAATGTTACGTAGGTGGAAGTAAGCTGACCGGATGATGTTATTAATGTGTGGTTGAAATGATAGTGTGCTGTCAAGGATGACACCCAGACTCTTAACCTGAGGGGAAGGTGAAATAGATGAATTATCAATTTTGATGGAGAAACTGTTAGTTTTGGCTAAGGTGGATTTTGTACCAATGAGGAGAACCTCGGTTTTACCACTGTTAAGTTTAAGAAAGTTGAGGGTAAGCCAGGATTTTATTTCTGCAATGCAATCAATAACGGTAGTGAGTGGAAGAGTGGATGTGGGTTTAGTGGTGAGGTAGAGCTGGATGTCATCCCCATAACAGTGAAAATTAACATTGAATTTACGGAGAATATTTCCAAGGGGAAGAAGGTAGATAATAAAAAGAAGGGGCCCCAGGACAGATCCCTGGGGCACACCTGTAGTGACGGTAGATGAAGTGGATTTGAATGACTTAAGTTGGATGAACTGAGTGCGGCCAGAGAGGTAGGATGTAAACCAGTTTAGTGAAGTGTGGGTAATACCAATGGATGACAATCTTTTACAGAGGGTGGTATGACAGATGGTGTCGAAGGCCGCACTCATGTCAAGGAGAATGAGGATAGTGAGTAGTCCAGAGTCAGCTGCCATGAGGAGGTCATTGGTGATTTTTATTAGTGCTGTTTCTGTGCTGTGAAGTGGACGGAAACCAGACTGGAACTGTTCATATAGATTATTGTGAGAAAGGTGTAAGTGTATTTGAGTGGCAACTACTTTTTCAAGAATTTTGGAAATATAGGGTAGGTTGGAAATAGGACGGAAATTATTGAAAATGGAAGGGTCAGCACCAGGCTTTTTCAAAATAGGTGTAATGACAGCAGTTTTTAAGGATGTGGGGACAGTTCCAGTGGTGAGAGAAGAGTGAATGATGGCCGAAATGATAGGGAGCAGAGAAGGGAGGCAGGATTTGAGAAGATGTGTAGGTAGAGGGTCTAGTTGACATGTGGACGATTTCGATTTCTGGATAAGTTCTGTAAGTTCTGAAAAAGAGGGCAGTTGAAAAGAAGAGAGTGTGTGTATGGGTGGATGGGGGTCAGAAAAGGTGTGAAGATGGTGTGGAGTGTAATCTTGGTCTATGTAAATATTTTTGATTTTGGCAGAAAAGAATGACATGAGGGAATTACAGAAATGAGTAGTATACAAATGGGGAGGCAAAGAATCATATGGTTGGGTATTTTTGTTTAAAATATTGAAGAGTGACTTTGAATTTCCATAATTAGCAGTGATTAAACTCGCGTAGTACTGGGTTTTAGTGATGGCTATGGAATCCTTATAATGCAAAATGTGGTTATTGTATAGTTCTTTATGTATGGTAAGACCAGATTTCCTATACAGTCTTTCCAGTTGTCGTCCTTTTGCTTTCAAAAGGCGAAGATCAGCAGTGAACCAGGGGGCAGAAACAGTGAATGAAACAGATCGAGTCTTTAACGGAGCAATGGAGTTGAAAATGTGTAAAAGTCCAGTATTGTAATGAGAAACCAGGTCATCCGGGGTGAAGAGATTGTGGATGTTGGGGATGGCAGACGAGTCAATAGTTGAAGTTAGATTGACTGGATTAATGTTTTTTATATTGCGAAAAGTGATATGACGTGCTGTCTTGGTGGTTGAGAGGGTAAGTTCAGCTGTAAATGTGATAAGAAAATGATCCGTTATGGGGAGATCATCAACTGTAATGTTGGTGGAAGTGACTCCAGAACAACAAATCAGGTCTAAAGTGTGGCCTTTGGCGTGTGTGGGACAAGTTATATACTGAAGGAACCCAAAACTGTCCAAGCAGGAGTTAAAATCTTTGGTAAGAGGCAAATTGGGTTTGTCCATATGGATATTGAAATCGCCCATCAATATTATATTTGATGATAAAGTGGATAAATAAGTGAGAAAAACAGCAAAGTCATCTACAAAGTTACAGTTAGTTTTAGGTGGACGATAAACAGTGGCAATAATGGTTGGAATTTTGCCAGAAAGTACGCAGACCATATGCTCAAACGAGCTAGAGACAGGTGTGGATACTGGCAAGACTTTCCACTTCTCGCGGTAAAACATCGCGAGACCACCTCCCCGACCGGTACCACGGGGTTGCGATTTGTAAACAAATCCAGATGGTGCAGTTTCATTAAGCGGCGAAAAGTCATTAGGTTGTTGCCAGGTCTCAGTTAAAGAAATAAAATCTAACTCACGGTCAGTGATGAGGTCCCGGATGATATGTCCCTTGTTTAACAGAGAGCGAACATTAAGAAGAGCGCACTTAAGTGGAGTATTGTCAAAGCTGAAGATGTTAGCCGACCGACCTAGGCGGGCTAATACATTGTGGTTGACAGCACGGCTGCCAGAGCGTGGACGTCTAGAGCTGGACCAGATGGTCTTTATGGCTGTAAGGCTGTGAGAGTTAAGATTCCGACGGGAACCTCGATGGTTGTATCTCCGCCGGGGATAGTAGATGATATCCGGGTGGAAGTGGAGTACAGCTGGCGGGGTGCCAAGCGAGTGTCGTCGGAGCCGGATCAGGTCAATAACTGTGTACTGGTATAGCCCCATCACTGGCAGGTGAACGGATAACAAGAGCAGCCAGACACAAACGAACCATAAAAACAATTGTAGCAGCATCTTAAGTTCAAAATCCGCACAAAAATCCGTACAAAATTGGATAATAGTTCAAAGTTTTCCGAGACGAGCAGCGGCAGTAGTCTTGCCAGCGTTCACTCGAGCGGAAGTGCATGACGTGTCGTACCATCCCAAAGGTGAAGCATGGCATTGGTAGCATCATAATTTGAGTGTGTTTATCAATGGCAGGGACTGGTCAGGCTTTGAGGAAAGCTGAAC
Organism: Moxostoma hubbsi; assembly: GCA_032164185.1. NCBI lineage: Eukaryota > Metazoa > Chordata > Actinopteri > Cypriniformes > Catostomidae > Moxostoma > Moxostoma hubbsi. The sequence continues at coordinate 15,138,854 of JAVLUX010000044.1, forward strand.
GCAAAAAAATACCGAGATATCCTTAGTGAAAACCTCGCTCAAGACCTCAGACTGGGCTGAAAGTTCACCTTCCAACAGGACAATGACCCCAAGCACACAGCCAAGACAATGCAAGTGTGGCTTAGGGACAACTCTGTGAGTGACCTTGAGTGGCCCAGCCAGAGCTAAGACTTGAACCCAATCGAACATCTCTGGAGAGAGCTGAAAATGGCTGTCCACCGACAGTCCCCATCCAACCTGACAGAGCTGGAGAGGATCTGCAGAGTAGAATGGCAGAATCCCCAAATCTATGTCTGCAAAGCTTGTCGCATCATACCCAAAAAGACTTCAGGCTCTAATTGCTGCCTAATATGCTTCAACTAAGTACTGAATTAAGGGTCTGAATACTTGTCAATGTGATAAATCCTTTATTTATTTTTTTATACTTTTTTATTTTTTATTCATTTGAAAAGTTATCAAAAATCTGGTTTTTGCTTTGTCATTATGGAGTATGGATTGTAGATTGATGTGCAAATAATAATTTAAAGCATTTTATCATAAGGCTGCAACAAAATGTGAAAAAAATGGAAGGGGTCTGAATACTTTCTGAATGTGCGTGTGTGTGTGTGTGTGTGTATATATATATATATATATATATATATATATATATATATATATATATATATATATATATATTACATTATTGTGTGAGTGGAGTAAAGCATTGATAAGGCAATACAAAAAGTGGCTTTAGAAACCTATGTATTATTTATTTGCATATTATTGACTAAGACAATCATTGGTCTACAGTTCACATCAATCCGTTTTGCAATTGAATTTGTCAATCAGTCGAAGATTTATTGTGAGGGCTTGACTAATGATGCGTCAATGTCCACCTGCATCAGACGGATGCTTTTGGAGCTTCTCGCTTTGGTTGTTACCTCATAAACATACAGATTTTAGGTCACTGTATCAAGTTAAACGTAGTTTAATACTTAGAAATACACATCTTGAGATCCCTAAATTAATTTAGCAGTCCATCAAACTGTGTTTTGAACTCAAGAATGGGTCCTCATTTTGTGTGTCTGCTGAAGGATTGGTTTGTTATCTGTATAAATGCATGTTGCCTATACAGCTGAAGTTTCGCTTACTGCCCCCTGGAGTAAACATGTGGTACTTTTTTTGGCTGACCCTCACCAATGTCTCTTATTATTTTTTTTAACCCCTCATCTCCAACCACCATGCCACTTTTAATGATCAAATTAATTCAAGATGGATAAAATCAAGTTCTGTCAGACATTTTTCCTCATTGAATATCCAGTTTCACTCAAATGGGGCACAATATGAAAGTTGGTTACAAGTGCATGAAATATTATTTTTTTAAGAATCAAGGACTGGAAAAATGCTTTCATTAGTCACATTCTTTTATAAATGAAAATGTCTTTATAAAAGGTCAAGCTTTCACTTGCTGAAACAGTGTTTGTTCACTTCCTCCCAAATTTCCTCTCTATTATGGCGTTAGATTCAGTAATGCCTTCTAAAGAAACTAAAACATATTGTTCAGCAAATAAACATGGGTCTTCCAAGCCATATCCTGTAGACGTGGCTGATTCCTTAAGGGATAATGTTGTCATCAGAACATACTGAAGTGGACACTATATACTGCAGTGTTTTCCAACCATAAGATTGTCAGGTGTGCTGTGGAAAATTATCAAATTCCACAAAAGAAATAAATGCATGAAAAAAAAATTATAACTTCAGGGATGCGAAACTGAGTGATATTTATAAGGGTCTTTCACATGATCACATAAGCGCTGCAGAATAGGTTGAAGTCTATGAAGGGACTTTACACCAAAGTGTTTTTCACACATGTTTTTGCTTCACCAATAATGTCTTTGAGAGTACTAAGCAACAAGAAATATTTAAAAACGGTCCAAATTTCGACCTAAACATAAACAAGTCTCTTCCAAATACACGTTTGCAATGTTTATTTTGCACACCTCCTTCTTTTTTACGTGGCAACTTGTAAAATCGCCCCTCTGTGATGCTTTCTGCAAATCTTGTCATGTGGAGGGCAATGTGGCGCTTGACACTGGGTTCAGCCTCTAGAACCAAACATTAATCTGCTTCGTGTGGTGTCTCTGTTGTTCATCTGTTCTCTTCATAAATAAATAAATGCATAATCTGCTATAGGCTCGTCCTGTTAGTTCATAAAAATGAAAATTAAAGCTATTAAATGTTATATCATTAAAATATGAAAATAAAAAGAACGGGTAATAATAGATTATGATGGAATTTTTCCAAAATTCCCCAAAATTCCATCATAATCTATTGAGATAATGATGAGAAAGTCTAACGGAAGTACTGTATGTGACTTATTGTTGTTGTTTTTTTTAAATTTTATTTCAAATTTTTTTTTGCATTACCGAATTTCAAACATTACAAGTAAACACACTACTAAGACTGACAGAAAACATGGACAAGTTCTTGAAAAGGAAAAATATTGACGTTGGTTAGCCTATGTTGGATAGTAGTGTGCCGTAGAATTTTTTAGTCGTAAAAAGTGTACCAATGCAGATAAAAGTTTGGGAAACACTAATATGCTGACAAGCAATTGGAATGAATAGACCGTTGTAGTGCTGTTTTAGCTTTGTATTTACAGATGCAGTGAATGTGTGCACTCATAATTCTTATGGGGTCACCTCTCCCTGCTTTTGTTTAGTTCCATTTAGGCCTGTTCTAAAAACAAAAACTATGGGTTTGGTTTTAATGAGATGTATTGAATGTGTGTGCATGGGTTTTTGTACACTTTTCTGAATAATAATCTGTATTGTGCTTCAAGTGCTGGTTATTTATGGAAAACCAGTCAATATTCTGTTGTGATAAACAATGAATACATTTCATGTTTATTTTATTTGTAATTTTTTTTGTCAATTGCTGACTTTCATATTTGATTTCTGCATATAGTGAGCAGTCTTAGCCACATTCACAGATGCTAACAATGCCGAGAGTGGTTTGTTGTGCATTATATATGACGATAAATCAGGATTCAATAAACATGATTGATCATTTCTAATGAATGGTGCTTGTGCCCTAATGGAAACATCAGTCAGTTTTCATTTTCCACACTAAGAGCAATCATGCATATCATGCACAGCCTAACTGTGGCTGTTCATTTAGTTAACAATGGACAGTAAGCTGTGCATTCATCATGAGCTCTGGAGAACATTTAAAGTGGAAGTGTGTAATTTCTGTGCCACCGAACGGAATTGCAAACTTAAACATTTGTTTTCAAACAGCTTTCTGAGTACACCACCCGTCTGTTGTTGATCAAACAAACAGATAGTCCCGCCCCAACCCACACACTTGCGGTTGAGTCAGTGTTATTGTGATGGTATATGAGTGATACATCACTCTATACAAACAAAGGTATTTTTATAGAGCCACAGAGACACAGTGTTTACAGTGAATGAGTAAATTAACCTACAAATGGCTTACTTACAGTTGTCTCTCTATGCATATTAAGCTGGGGTAAGAGAAATAATTTGAAAACCGAAAAGGTTACACACTTCAGCTTTAACAAAGCATTAACTTTAAGATCAGATATGTTTAATTCCTTTTAAGTATATACATTAATTTGATGATAGGTGTCCAACAAACTCCTGACAAAAGTCCTGGTAGGACATTTAACAAAAAGTATTTTTCCCGTTTATATATGATGTAATTAAATTACATTAAGTCTCCTGAAGTCCACTATCATCTCCATTGTTTTGAGCATGTTCAGCCTCCCATCTGTATGCAGACTCGTCACTGTCGTGGATGAGGACGATGACAGTGATGTCATCTGCATTCTTCATGAGCTTGACAGTGGGGTCTTTTGCAGTGCAGTCATTTGTGTACAGTAAGAAGAGAAGTGGAGCGAGAGCGCATCCCTGAGGAGCACCAGTACTAATAATGAGGGTCCCGAATGTGAGTTTCCCCAGTCTCACTAGCTGCTGCATATCTGTCAGAAAGCTGATGAGCCATCGACAGATTGGGGTGGGCACAGAGAGCTGGGTCAGTTTGGTTGAGAGAAGATCAGGCATGATGGATTGAAGGCTGAACTGAAGTTCACAAATAGGATCCTTGCATAAGTCCCAGGTCTGTTGAGGTGTTGTAGGATATAATGGCAAAAATCAGATCTGTTTTAAACGTTTTCTTTGTCATAACACTTGTCGCACTTCTTATTTTCGAGAATTGAAAATTAACCCTGTAACAACTTTGTCATGTAATAGCGACTATAGATGTTTAAATGGAAAAAAGGGCCAATCACTATACACCATGCTAATATTAGAATGATGTCATCGCAGTCGGTTACATATTGAAAGATAAACACTCTAATTTACATAGCGCACACTTGTGTTAAAAAAAGCTACATGCAGTGCAACCAATGAACAGAACACAGATTTCTCAACGTGCTTTTTCAAAGTTGAAGTTCTTTTAACTTGACACCGCGTCTTACTCTCATACAAGCCCGCGCACACATGCGTGGACATTGGATTTTGGCTTCACTATGAAACAGGAGACTGAGCTGTCAATAAATGGTTACATTTTTGATGCACAGAGTCATGTGACAAAACATGGCGCAGACCACAGCGGAGTTTGTCTTTGGTAGAAACGCCAAAAAAACTACATCTGTTAAGAAACCTAATTAAGTTTTATCATTGAAACCTGTTTGCGTCAAAAGATTCAAGTCTCTAGATTCATCCAATGCGCCATTTTAAAAATTTGAGCAATTTATTGCGAAAGGCCACGTCTCAAAAACATGAATAACCAAGACTCCTGGAAACATAATAAACATCTGACTTTCAGTAGCTTGACATTATTTAAAATTTCGCAACTGTGTCCCATTTTGTTGCCATATATTTTTAGGAAAACGATTTGCTCCGGAAATTATAATATTATTATTATTATTTTGCATGTTTATTAGGTGCTACTAGTTACAAATGAAAAAGGGAAATGGAAAATGCACACAGCAGTCACACTCGGGTCTCTGGAGGTTAAAATGCTTCGTCATAACACAAGATGCTAAAAAAGCAGCGAAACATGTCACAACGGTCAAAGACGTCCGTCTAGAGGAGGCCTATTCAACTGGCGGCCCGCAGGCCAAATCTGGCCCGTTTTCTATTTTCAGTGGCCCGCTTCAGGTTGTCAGTTTTTCTTGGGTGTTGTTCACACCGAATACGTTTTTTCTGTGTGCGCTGTTTTTCAATTATTTTACTATGTAAACTTGCACTAGACAGATGTCGCACCATGTCTCGATATTTTTACAGTGCAGGAGCGCCACATTTTTTAGACACTTTCAGAGGATGATCTACATCCTCATACCCCCCCACCGAAATGTAAGAATAAAGTTTATAAAAACAAAACTAGCATTTATAAGACTGAAATGCTCTTGTTGGAAAGGAGTCTGTACATTAAGCACTTCAGACTGGATTAATTGCAGAAAATGTGTAGAAATTTAAAAAAGTAGCAAGTGTAATTTCAGTACATTGTAGTTACTGTGTACACTGCAATTGTGATCAACAGGCAGCCATACATGTTACCTAAAATATTTAAACTGATCATTACAACACTACTAATCCTGATGAGGAGACCATTCAGCTGATGAGGATCATTCACCTAAAATGCTACTGCTGCTGCCTGTTTGTTCTGATGTGTGATGTAGTTAAAGCACCAACTTTATTCATGCCCACATCAAAAGCCCACCAGTCCAGCAGCACAGTGTGTTTCCATCTCCTTTGGAAGTTATCAGCATATATTTGTATGCTGGCTGTCTGCTTGGTTGACACTGTGTTAATCCAGCAGTGGGAGCTCGACTCTTGGCCAGTAAATACACACTTCTTCACATATGCTTCTTAGACTGCCGGAGAATCATAAATAAAGACAGACTTAAGAAATGCCGATACTGCTATGACACTGAGGTTCTTTTCACCTGCAGATGTGCTAATAAAAGAAACTTCAAATGAGCTTGAAAAGTCTTCACAAAGTGTATGTCAAACTTGAATGACCCACATCAAATAAGAATATGTTTTCTCTAGACTTGACAAAGAAGAAATGAAAGCATTTTCCTTTTGAGTTTTGCTCTGAAACCAGCCAGTGCAGCTGATGTTTTGGTCCGGTACAATCGAATGTGAGTTTGAAATGGAAAATCTGATGAAGTGTTTAATTTTCATAACACAAGAGATACTAAATGGAGTTGCAAAAATTAAATTTGATGTTTCTCAAATACCTGCCCTGTCTAGCATTGTTCAGTCAAACAGATAGTCCCCCCTCACATTCACACAACTGGTTGATCCAATGTTGCTGTTTCAGGCTGGTCGGGAATTTAAAATATCAGACCAATTTTTGAAAGCCAACATAATTTAGTTGGATTAGGTCAAATGTATGTACTGTAGTTTTAACTCAACTTCAGTAGGTTCACCAAACTCAATTCAAGGTTTTACTCAAATTAATTTATTTTAGTAATCATTAGTATATGTCAGGTAAGAAGTGTAAGGACATTGAAACTAAAATCGCAACATTTGTTCTCCTATCCAGTCCCATGCAAAGCATACTGGGAAATGGAAATTCCTTGCCCAGTTTCATCAATGCTACATCAACACCACAAAAAATATTCATGTAGCCCCAACTCAAATGTATTAAGTAAACATAACTTTTACAAATTTAAATGGATAGAACACATTAAAATCAAGTTGTGACAAAGTGTTCTAAAATTGTGTTGCTTTAGTTAAGTTAATTAAGTTAATTAAGTAAACTGAACAAGCAGCAAAATTGTTTTTATTTTTTATTAATGTATGGATGGCTTGCTTGGTTGTCTTTAAATATTAAGCTGGCACTGGAGAAAGTATTTAACACCGAAACTCCTGTTAGGCGTAGCGTAAACTCCGGTGAGAAGTGACGAACGTGGAAGCGCAGGGGATAGAGCTAAACAAGACGCCGGTCACGAATTAGAAGACAACAACAAGGGTTTTTAAAGAAAAATGTCAGAGGATTTCGATATAAGAGAAGAGGAGATTTTAGTTTTTTTTACCAGCCCTATTTGTTTGAACCAGAGTACACCAACCAGAAACTCCTGGAGATGGAGGAGGCGATGGAGGAGACTGCAGCAGCGGCACAAACAAAAGAATCTGGAAGACGGAGAGTACGGGAGACGTGGTGGCGCTCATGCAGGAAATGTGAGATAATGCCAACAGAGGCTGAGAGTGTTTGCTGCCACTAATGGACTGGATAGACGCATGAACGCACCATTTTAAAACTAATACAAATCTGCAGTATAGCTAAAACTACTCACTACTTTTCATCGTTTTCATCTGCTGTAAACAACATGTGCTTCCGCGTTCGTCACTTCTCACCGGAGCTTACACTATGCCTACATCATACGCCAGAACTCGACTCTCTTGTGAACGCGTGGACGGCCGTTACCGGAAGCCAGTGATTATAGATTATAAAGTTATAAATATGGATATTTTTCTAACAAAAACACATCGCTTTGCTTCAGAAGGCCTTTATTAACCCCCTGGAGCCGTATGGATTACTTTTTTGATTAATGGATGTGCTTTTTTGATCTTCAAAATTTAAGGTACCATTCACTCCCATTCTAAAGCTTGGAAGAGACATGATATTTTTTAATATAACTCCAATTGTGTTTGGCTGAAAGAAGAAAGTCACATACACCTAGGATGACTTGAGGGTGGTTCTAGCAAACGTACATTCTCTTATGTTTGCATGGACACACTGCTAGTTTAGTCAGTAGTTATTGCTCTCAGGTTGTTTGTGTGTACTGTATGATGGCATGTGCTTTGAGGTATAAAACCATTCTCTACAGTCTTTGAAGTATAAAGTGTGCTTACAGCCCATTGTCCCAAACACCAAAAACATACCAGATGGGACAGTGTAAAGAGAAGGTAGTCATGTTCTTGCTGCCTTTTCTATAAGCTGACCTTTAAAGATGATAAAGGAATTGTTCTTTGACCCGGTATGATCTTGAAGTGTCATGACCACATTATTAGCTGGACTGACCTCCATAGCACTGCCCTCCCCCTTCCCTGCACCTGTACCCTGAAAACTGACCCCAGACCTGCTGTCTTTTCCAATACAAACTCCAGCTGAATGCTAAAGACGTTTTCATTTGTACAGGATGAACAGTGTACACATTTTCTTACCAGTGTATCTTGGTCTGGTTATGGTTGTGGTTTCAAATGTCTAGAAATGCTGTTTATTATTTCACTATGTTTATTTAGTAGAGTGAGAACACTATACATCAGTAAACTCTCTTTATAGCGATATGTATCTTAATAACTGTGAAAATCCAGGCTTTCTGAAGTAAAACCATCAATCAGACTTCAGACACTAATATATGATATGTGCAGTCAGAGACTTTGAAAGATTATTTATTTTATTCACCCTGGATGTTGGAAATAAATTAATCCCAGCTCACTTTGCCTCATATGATTATGCCATAAATAAAGAGAAGAGAAAAATAAAGGAGAAAATTAAAGTTCTATCATTTATTTATTATATTATCTGTCACTAAATTTACTGACCCTTGTGTTGTTATTGACCTCATTGTCTTTCTTCAGTGGACCATAAGTCCACTTATGCAGTATATCTTAGCCGCTCTTTTCCATATAATGAAAGTGAATTGTGATTTATTCGACCAAGTTTGAAAAGGATAAAAAAAATTACCATCAAAATACTCAATAGCCTTACAATAGCTTTATGTGAGGAACAGCGATATCAGAGACCATTTCACAGAGATGGACCACTCATAGAATAAATGGGAGGAATTGGAACGGCCATTATGGCGGTTGTAGAATAGGAAGTCCCACCTTACAGATAAAAGAGCCAATCACCTTTTTGATAGAGAGATCGGCTGTCAGATTACTCCACAACGTGCATGCATATTAGCTGGACTACCCTGAAAAATTGCATTTTAGGTGTGATCTGAGCTAAAGAAGCACAATTTATGATACCACTGTTGTCCGCTTTTCCTGCTGGTTTCATAATTGTTCTTTGATCATAATATTTCCCCATTCAAGGAAAGGAGATTTTACTTGTATGCTGCTTCTATCCATAGAAAATAGTAGCCAGAGAGTTTTCCTAAGATTGCAGACGAGTGGACTGACTTACCTTGAAAGGGATTTTGACGATATTCAAGTTGTTTTTTGAAGAAAATGTTTCCGCTCTCAAATCTACTTTACGCTTGGTTTCCATTCAAAACGTTCAAACGCGTTGCGTTGTGATTGCATGAGATGCTAGAACCAATAATGACATATTTGACAAACCTAACACAACTTGTCTTGAAACACATGAATGAGATTTAAAGGTTTTTACATTTTGGTCTGTACATCACCCAAATGAACAATTCTCTTAAGATGCTTTTTTGTCCTTTTTGACCTTGTTGTATTGAAAAGAGAAGCTTTGACAATCCGCTTAATATTTCCTTTGGTGTTCTACAGAAGACCTTAAGTTATACAGGTTTAGAATGACATAGGGTGAATGAAAAGATAACAATTTTTGGGTGAGCTATCCATTTAATATCTGCAGATATTGTACAGAGTGAGTTACTCTACTTGCTTTGTTTTTGCAGTTAAAGTGTTCCTCTTATCAGAAATCTTAATGTAAACATTGCTCCTCTTGGCCAGGGGCTCAGTACTGCTGTCCTTGGACAAAATAACAGATGGCTGTTCCAATCGTCCTTCCGCTTTCGCTCTGTTTTCCATCAGAAACTCCAGCCTTGGAAAAAAAAAGCCTTAATGATTGTTGAATGAGGGGGGAAGCCCTTACTCTCATACAAGTCAGCATTTCACGCTGGATGAGCTGTTGCACTTTTGATCTTGAAATGGTGTAGAAATGCAGCAAATTCAAAGGGAATTATTAATATACTATCATGGCAAGGTCTTTAAAATAGTATTGTATAGCTTTGATGTGGTAGCGAGAACGTAGGAAGCCTCATGTCATAAAACTTGTGGTCAAGACAGGGGCAGAAATAATCAAGACTTTTACTGAACAAAACATCTCTATTAGTTTAATTTTGTCTTTTAACCATTGTAAAAGTTGGTGCTTGCTGGTTTAAGACAGTCTGACCAGCTGAAAGTGCCCCAAACCCCTCTAAAACCAGCCAACAGACCAACCTGACCATGCTGGGAGACCAGCTAAGACCAGCAAACCAACTTAGACTGGTTTAAGAAGTTTTTTTTTTTTTCAGCAAAAACAGTGGACAAGGGATGGGTTACGGGCAATTAGTTGACTGGTCGTTTAGTGAGGGTGACAAGTTTTAGATTTGTTCTTATATTAGTTTTGGTATTTTTAGTGCCGATGCTCTAATTGGCTCACTGACAGTATGCTGTGCTTTTGTCACATCGTCATCTTTGGTCATCACGTGGCAACTCATGCTTTTTTTGTTTTGTTTTTTGAACCGAATACAAGCCTTATTATCAACCTAGTATGATAAAATCACATTACTGTACCTATATTTTGAATAAGTTTTGCAATGTTTGTTGTACGTATCGCGGATGTGTCCAGGTGAACTTACCACTAGAGGTGCTACAACAACAATAAATTTTATTCACTTTCACACCAATCACGAGTATAATATAAATATAAATACTATATAAAGTATTCTTAAATGCTTACTTTTACGCTTCTGTTCATGATAAAATTCTATTTTATGACTTCAAAACACTTTTACAATAGCACATGACTTGTAAGGCGATACATTTTACCTGTGTTCAGTTGATTAAAATATGGAATTGTAATTAATCGTGTGATTTTTCTGGATTACCATTTTTCCCGGTGGGCCCACACACTTTGGGGCAGATAGGGGCTGAATGGCAATCGGGTGAACCGAGCGGTCTTGTGGGTCAGCCGCGAAACGTGCTGAATGGGCCGCGATAAGCTAAAATGAGCCGTCGCGTTATGAAGAATGGACCACAAAACGGCGCCGCGATATGCAGAAAATACAGCGAACACCGACTTTGTTGCAGGTGATGTCTGGAAAAGACCTGCGTTCCTGTTGTAACTCAGGCAGTTGTTGTTGCCATCTTGTATATGTCCCGCAGGTGTGATATTCGGATGTACCGATCCTGTGCAAGTGTTGTTACATGAGGTCTGCCACTGTGAGGACAATCAGCTGTCTTTCCTGTCTCCCTGTAGCGCTGTCTTAGGCGTCTCACCGTACGGACATTGCAATTTATTGCCCTGGTCACATCTGCAGTCCTCATGCCTCCATGCAGCATGCCTAAGGAACGTTCCTATGTGAGCAAGGGACCCTTGGCATCTTTCTTTTCGTGTTTTTCAGAGTCAGTAGAAAGGTCTCTTTGGAACAGGTCAATCGGAACAGGGCTTTTCCCCTGCACGGTACAACTCGACTCTGCTCGCTTTTTGGGGGTTTTCCACTGTGGATAGTAGCTGGTAACTGGAACTTTTTTTAGTACCACCTCGGTCGAGGTTCTAAGTGAGCCGAGCCGATCCGATACTAAATGTGATGGCAAAACCCTGCAGATCATTGACAGAGAGAATCGTCACTACCAGCATCACTGGATTTACGTCACGGGACATCAACCCGCTAGTTTTGAAGTTGGCTACATCGATAGCGGTATAATTTGTTGATATATAGTATAAGTATATATATATGTAGTATAACGTTACTACAGAACCATCAAGTAAATGTGGAAGTGGTTCAACCAAATGGACGCTATCTAGACTGGCGAGCAACGGGAGGGAGCCACGATGGAGGATGGTACGTTAACTCAATGCTCTGCTTGAAAGCTTCACTTTATTTAGTTGACCAGCTACTGGAAAGTTTGCTTCTAAAACAACCAGGCCAATTTAACTGTTACACTTTTGTAAAATCAACATTCACATTAATGTTATAGCCTCTGCCCCTGCTGACCCTGGCATGAGGAGACCAGAAGTCTCAGAAGAGGAGTCTATCGGTATCGATATATAAATTTTTTGAACGATACTCAGCCATTGCTAGCGGTCGTGTTATTGTTTTGTGTCACATTAAAGATGATTTCATGGCAGAAAAGTAAAGCGAGTAGAGTCAAGTCAAACCATGACATGCAGTGGAAAAGTGCCTTAATTGCCTACCATCTGTAAGCTGTTAGTTTCTTAATGATTGTTCCACAGGTGAATGTTCATTAATTGTTTATGGTTCTTTGAACAAGCATGGAAAACATTGTTTAAATCCTTTACAATAAAGATCTGTAAAGTTATTTGGATTTTTACACAATTATCTTTAAAATACAGTGTCCTGAAAAATTGACATTTCTTTTTTGCTAAGTTTATTTATTTTTCTGCGAATGCATGTATTTCTTCTTAAAAAGAAAACAAAACAATATGTTACAATAATGTATATTGCAGTTTTCCAAACAAAGCCTTCAATAGTGAAATGATAGAAATGCTCTAAAATAGCACCAATTCAAGTAACACTAAATGTTTCCCAAAGTATAAGTGAGAGGTTGACTAATGAAAGAACTAGTCCCCATAGGTTGAGTATTTGTTGCAGTGTGCATTAAATCTCTTAAACCCTCATCCTCCACAATATTAATCAGCTGGCAGGATGTGAATATCCACTTGAATTCCAGTGTTAAGCACCACTTTGAACTCCACATGAAAAGCTCTGCAGAAAACAGGCATGTTCATATTTTGGTTTACTCTCTTTGCCTAAATCTAGACTAAAGAAATGTGGCGATCGAGCATTTGTAGTCGCTGGACCGAAACTAAGGAATGGTCTACCTCTACGTATTAGATTAGCTCCCTCAATTTCAACCTTCAAGTCTGCTCTAAATACATTTTTTTTCCCTTTGGCTTTCAATAATCTTAAATTATTGTGGCCTGTTTTATCATCATTTAATTTTTTTATCTACTTTGTATAATTTGTTTTCTTGTAATAACCATTTTACCTTGTACAGCACTTTGGGCAACCATGGTTGTTTTTAAATGTACTTTATAAATAAATATTGATTGATTGATTGATTATAAAGAAATATTGATTGTTTTAGAGAAAGTTTAACTCACTTTTAACACCACACAGTGGGCATTTCACCTCTGATATGTCCTGATCCCTGTAATGAACCACATAATGACATTGTGCAAAAATATTGCCATGATCATTATTTTCATAAGATTAAGCAGCTAATTTTACAAGGCTTCTTTAAGATGGGTTAGCTGACTAATCGTACAGGCAACCCACTGACTTGTCAATTTTGAAAATATTTTGCACATTCAATGTTTAATTGTGGTTTTTCTTTTGTCAAACAAATGTGCCTTTTGTAGTGTCTTACTGATAGGGATGGGAACACATAGTATATCATATTTTGAAATATCGTGAACCAAAATATATGATGAACCACATCGAGGCAAAACTCGATATTTTAAAAAAAATTTGTCCATGTGATCATAAATGAAACGACCCATCAAACATCAAAATCTCTTGTGCATTTTTCTACACTGTTTACCGGATTAGCACAAGGTCCTTGAAGTGCAGGTGCTTAAATGAATCTTTCAGAAATGTAAGTACTGGCATATATCTGGAAAATTGCCTTGTTTTGTTGAAAAGTGCTTGAGATTAAACTGAAAATTTTTTCTGTCTAAAGTGTGTTAATCAAAGGTGAGGTCCATTCCCTCCTCTTTCATTGAATAATGTATCTTTTAATGTTATTTACAGTCAGTAGTTAATTAAAAAGTTGAAAGAAACATTAATTTTAATCACATAGCACGGCTGCATTAAAGAAACCAAGAGACTTCTCTCTCGTTAACCTTCGGTGAACTGCAAAAGTGTGAGGTGCGCGTTGAACTCTTAAAGAGACGGTACCATTTTAGCACTTTTTATACAAATTAGTGCAAATTTAATGTAAATACTTGTAAATTGGACACATTATTTTAAAAATTGACACGATGTATACAGTTTCTTGATATACTTCATTGAAATTTATTCTGATGAGAATTTATAATGTGTATTTTGTAAAAAATATATAAATAAACAATTGTCAGTCATACTTTGTCATTTTAGTGTTGGTAAATGCAATATAGATTATATCGAATCATGGACCTCATATCATACATCAGACTGAATCGTGAGATAACTATATCGTCCCATCCCTAGTTACTGAGCTGCTCAGTGTTTATTGTGGAATTTTTGATAATGGTTAAGATTTCACATTGGAGTTCAAAAGTATCAATTGAATTTACTGAAGGAAGATCCCTTCAAAGCCCACAGTTTTGAAGTTGATTCTCCATGAATACCTGGACCATTATGTTTGAAGTCACCATGACCTTGTATTGCTTATTTCAGTTTGAATTTATTCAGAGTTACAAGACTGACTGTGATCCAAATCTGCATGCCAAAGCAGTAAAATTATGATCACAGCTTCAGAGGATCTAACAAAAGCAGCTTACAAAACCATGCAGTATTTCACCAGTGCCTTTAAATCAACTTTTGGCTGGGAAATATAGCTTACATTTTACATTATCAATCAAAAGTTTGGGTGTACTGAACTGAATTAGATAACTCATGATCATGTTGACTTTATTTTTGACATTATTCTTTAATTAGACTGCCAAGAGTTGAGTGGAGATGTTTTAATTCAATCAAATAACTATAATAACTACAATAATAAAAAAGTGTGCAGTGTTGAGTGTGTACTCTGCAGTATGTACTTGTAGTGAGCAGTATGCTAGTATTCCATTTCATACATAACCAACAAATACCAGATACCAAAAAGATTCAGACTCAGAATCTGTCTCTTGAATTCATAGATTACCGTTGTTGGATAGATTCTGAATCTGGTATTTATTTTATACAATTTAACGTTGAAATGTGAAGTAAGATTGTAACAAACATTTTCAAAACTTTTCCTTTTAATACACTGCCTTGTGTGTTTATGACCCTCTTTAATTTCCTCCCCATGGGATTATAAGTTTTCCATTCAAACTTAATGGAAATAAGTCAAACTTTCTCAACTTTCCATTGGCAAATCTCTCGGTAGCTTTGAGAGTGAATAGTAATGCTATATTCATGTTGAGCCATGGGTGAGTCTGATCATGCAGCGCTGAATTCCCGGTAAACTCTGGTAGAGCTGCAGCATTTCACTGCTGTTCCCCGCTGAGCTCCACAGTATGTTACATTCATTATTTTTGACGAGTGTGAGGCTGCAGTATCTCATGGTGCCGCAGTTCCATGCAGAGAATCTTGAAGTCACAGTCGACATCAGAACTTCAGAGTTAACTGCTACTGCTGGAAATATGTCTGTAACATGTTTGAAATGGGAAAAGGAGGCGGGAACCGGCTGAACAAACAAAGCAATATTTTAATTGGAACTTAAACAAAAATACACAAAAACATAAACACATGCACGGCAGCTGCATGTCTCTCTCTCTCTCTCTCTTGATCGGCCACATTCCACTACACTTATCCCTCTCCTCAGCTGATTAGCCCGGTTAGTGGCTGGGTGCGCATAGTCACACCCTGGCCCCGCCCTCCTCCTCGTCACATTCCTCCCTCCTTTGCCTCTGGCCCGGGAATCCCCAGCATAACCCTTCCTTCACGGGCTTCGGCACCAATGTAACGCGGTTGAAATTGGAAAGGAGTTTAATAGGAACTTAAACAAAAAGACAATTTAGAGCGGAGGAGGGCGGGGCCGGGCTGGAACAGCGCACGCCCGGACCCCAATCAGCCTGATGGGGGCACACGAGGGATAAAGGCGGCCGAGCACGACAATTTGAGAGAGAGAGAGTTACAGGCAGCTGCCCTGTATGTGCTTGTGTCTGTCTTTTTATTGAATTAAATATTATTTATATTGTTAAGGCGGTTCTCGCCGCCTCCTTGCCCAAGGAGGAGGGATGCCCGTTGTAGAGTCTTCAACACTGCCGTCCACCGGGGGACGGAGTAGCCCGACCGCCAGGATGCAGGGAATGGCCGCCGTCCACGAGGCGAGGAGTGTTGGGACTCCCCGACCACCTAGAGAGGTGGAGTCGCTGCCAGGGGCAGAGGAGTGTACCAACGTGCCACCAGAAAAGCAGAGGGGCGTTCTGT
Source organism: Moxostoma hubbsi (assembly GCA_032164185.1). Lineage (NCBI taxonomy): Eukaryota > Metazoa > Chordata > Actinopteri > Cypriniformes > Catostomidae > Moxostoma > Moxostoma hubbsi. The sequence goes on from JAVLUX010000044.1 coordinate 15,154,914, forward strand.
CCGCTAAAGGTGTAATTAATAGTTTTCAGTAAAAGATGCTATTCTAGAAGTTCACTATTCACAGTCAGCCATGATTAATTGAATCCAAGAGTGAAAGTGTAAAATAACAGGATGGTTACTGAGATTAAGTCAGTAGTATTTGAATGGTCATGTGATTTCAACATGGCAGCCCCCATGTAGAATAAAACAGCTTTTATAAGGTTATTGATATGACTGGATTCTCCATTCACCTGAGTGCTCGTGATTTTATATATATATTTTTTTTTATGTATGACTGCATGCACTTTTAAAAAGTATTTTTATGTGTCAAAAAGAAATTCTTCTTTCTAAAGACTAATAAGTTTATGTGCAGAGAATGTCAAATAATATTTTACTCTTTGAGGACACAGATTCCAAAACAAACAAGAACCCACCCCCACTCCCATTATTTATACCATGATCAATGGAAACATGGGGAAATGTTTCACGCTGCAACACTCCAATGTTCAAGCCAAGTCTATGCCCTTGAGTGAGTGGATAAATGAATTGATCAGTAAGACTCTAGCCAGCGTGCGTCTGGATGCACAAGCGATTATCGCGACCTGCTGTCACTCAGTGACACTAATAACAGCCACAATGAGCATTCATTATAACATTAAACATAAACTCCAGTGCTGGATTTCTTCTAGACACTTAATTGACTAATGCAGTGGTGAGGATGAAAAAGTGGTGGGGATGAAATTGGCAAAGGCAAAAAGTGGTAGGGACATGTCCCACCCGTGTCTCCTGTAAATAATGCCTTTGAGAGAAAAGCTGTATTAACTACAGTAGATGACTTTTACTAAGACCCCAAGAAACTGAAACGTTTTTTTTTCCTGTTGATGTACTGTATCTCTTGTTAAAACAGGAAGTTGGGATTGGACATGTTCATGGGAATAACTGTGTTTTAAAAAGTGGTGGGGACAGTTTTCATTAGGGGAGAGGAGGGTTGTGACGGCACGAAGTGGCAAAATTTATCTTAATTGAATATTAATTAGGTTAGGTGCAGATAATGTAAAATAATTTTTTGCTGTTTTGATATAGTCATTCTTGGTGACCAGTTTAATTATTGCAATACATATTTTGCATAATTAACTTGATAAGTTGATTTAACATTGTTAGTTCTGGGATTTTGCATGGATCAGTACAACTTTCTCATTGTAAAATGTTCTTCTCGTGTACCAGGTGTTCCGGGTTCTAATCCGCCCTAAATATAGCTTTTTATTTTAATAAAATAAGATTGAATCTGTACGTGAGGGGATGTATATCATGAGCTGTTTGCATTTTGCTTTGCAATTTAACTGGAAAAGAGCGTGAGCTGTGGAACAGCGGAGCGAGTAGAGCGTAGATTGTGCGTCAAGGTGCACGTGAGAACATCCGGCGCCCACTGTCACTCAACGCCACTGATAACCGCTGCTCATCAAAAAATAAATAAATGATCAACTCCAGCGATTTACCGAAGCTATTTCAAAAAGCGCTGTGGACAAAATAGCAAAGGCAAAGCATGGAAGGGACATGTCCCACCCGTAAATTACACCTATGGAGATATAGAAGGGCTTGTGCACCATAAACCATGATTTGCTACTTGCTAGTCAGAAGTAGGTGTTATTAGGGAGATGGATATTCTCATTCTAGAGAGCATTGTACTGGACAGAAATTTGGATACAAGATGAATGCAGCATTTAGTTTTTTTTGTCCATTTTCCTGGAAGGGAGAAACTATATATTTAAAATGTCTAAGTACTGTGTGCTAAAGGTTTATTTTGTTAACTTTATGGAGAACACTAGCATATAGGCGGTCTCAAAGTTAGCAGACATAAAATAGACCAAAAGTCACAAAACTGCAACTTTGATTTCATGAGGTCTTTGAATGTCTGCCAACAAATGTATGGCAACTAAACAATGTTAGAAGTAAAATGGCACTGGTTTTATCTTGGAAAGTAAAAATGAAAAGCATTGTTGTCAGTAGTGGCCAGGGGCACATTAACACACAAGCTTATATGGGCTGAAGCCCAGGGGCCTACAACTCCCATGGGGCCCAGCAGGAGGAGCGGGTTTAAATGCTTAAATGCAAATGCATTTTTCGGGATACCACATGAAGGGGTGTTCCAAATGAAAGTGTGCAACTCAAGCCCTCCACGAAGGGCCATTCCTTAAGGCTGGTAGCGAAGGGTACATGCGATGGTCACTTCGAGGAGCATTTGACCATTTATGATCACTTGACCCTGTGTGGCGGTCCTCGAGATATTTTAAAGCCAAGTTACTGATCAGAACATATTACATGTTCAAACGCTTGGGCAAGCACTATAGCCCTGTTATAACAGATACTCCTCCATAGTTTACATTCATCCTCATACATAAGATAATAGACAGCCATAAGCAAAGAGATACTCCAAAAACAGGGTCAATTATTTACTCTAGGCTAGTCTAAACCATGTGGTTTATTATTTATTTATTATTGAGATCTCTCGTGCACCAAATAACTTTCAGCGGGAAACGTTCATTCGTGTATTTTATAAACATTTATGTACAGATATATTAATATTATTAAAATATCAACAGTAAGAAATTTTAGAAAAGACAAAAAAGGCAATGTTTGAAAAAACAAACCTATTATAAAAAGTATATTTATTTGCAATAACAAATTAACAGCAATAAATAAGAGATTCCTGTTGTTAGAACAGAAGATTGTGGAAGTGACATATGTAAATGGTAAATGGTCTGCACTTATATAGCGCATTTTTTCTAACCTCAGAGGTTACCAAAGCGCTTTACACTGGGAGCAATCTGGGGTTCAGTGTCTTGCCCAAGGACACTTCGGCACGTGGAGTCGTATGGGCCGGGATTCGAACCACCAACCCTGCGATTAGTGGCCGACCCGCTCTACCACCTGAGCCATAGCTGCCCCATATGTCTTTCATTACTACCTTCATCAAGGGGTCCCAAACGCCCATACATGAGACGCGAGTGCCCTACTCCTTCCAGAGTTCCCAATTTAAGGGCTCAGCTCTTCGGAAGGGAGTAGGGCATAAGGATGATCACTTTCGTTTTGGAATTGGCCCGCGGTTGTTGATATGGTGACAGTGCACAAACATTAAAGGTGTCCGTGTAATGCTTGTTCAATGCACAGCAGTTCCACCCCACCTGCTTATTTTTTGTCTTTTTATCTTTCTTTCTTTCTTTTTTTTTCTTTTTGTCTTATCTTTCAATTTTTTGTCTTTATTTTTTATTTTTTTGTCTTTTTATCTTTCTTTCTTTTTTTCTTTTTGTCTTATCTTTCAATTTTTTGTCTTTATTTTTTATTTTTTTGTCTTTTTATATTTGTCTCCCTTCATTCTTTCTTTCTTTTTGTCTTATTTTCTTTCTTTTTATCTGTCTTTCATTCTTTCTGTCGTTCCTTCCTTTTATTTTTTTGTCTTTTTATCTATATTTCCTTTTTTCTTTTGATCTCTCTTTTAGTCTTATTTTATTTTATCTGTCTTTATTTCTTTCATTTGTTCTTACATTCTTTCTTTCTTTTTGTCTTATTTTCTTTTTCATTTTTCTTTTTCTTTCTTTTTGTTCTCTCTTTCCTTTATTTCTGTCGTTCCTTCCTCCTTTTATTTTTTTGTCTTTTTTATCTTTCTTTCGTTTATTTTCTTTATTTGTATCTTTCATCCTTTCTTAATTTTATTTATTTTCTTTGTTTTCTTTATTTTTCCTTTTTCTTTCTTTCTTTCTTTCTTTCTTTCTTTCTTTCTTTCTTTCTTTCTTTCTTTCTTTCAGACTGACATTTTACTGTTATTATTTCTTTGTCATGGGAATCATATTTTTAATTTAGGTATATTAAAACCTGGGGAATACCATAATTTGCTCAAGTGCATATTTTAGATGCAGTTTTAGATACAGCATATCTACAGTAGCCTCATTATTACATTCTGATGAGATTACTAACTAACCAGTTAAAACAAAGCTGTCTCTAAGTAGGTTTTTGAATGGGATCCATTGAAATGATCAACTCAAATGCCCTCTGGTGGTGTCATGTGACTATTGCATGTGTTCTTGAATAGAGAGGAATGCTTGGAGAGTCACAGATGCTGAATTGGAGTCTTTATAATATGAATATTATTATTATTTTCTTTTCTTTTTTTTTTTTCTTGGATTCTCCATTTTGTGTGAGTGCTCATGATTTGATATACATGTTAAAAATTGAAATTAATTTCTTTAGGTGTTCTTCCTAAAGTACCCCCTCCGAATAATGATTCTTTTTTGGAAGATTTAACATGTAATATACATGGAATCTAAAATCATTTGAAATGATTAATGTTAATGAGTCTGCAGTGTCGACATTAACCTAAACCTAATTTAATAACATTTGATCTGATACTGTATATCAGGAGATCTAATCAGTGTTCCCCCATACAGTCAGAGATGAGGGTTAAATGAATGACAGAGGTTAAATATACATGCTGACTTTGGGACTGAATGCCTTCATCTGGAGACCTGGTAAAATGGGTCACCTGGTGTTACCATGGAAATCTGGGTCACCTGTTGCCATGCAATGACTAAATTACTAGACAAATTGATGCAGATGTGCCCATGTGTTATGTTGTCTAATCGTGGCTGATATCCATGCTTCCTCCTGTTGTTTTTCAATGCAACATCATGATGACTGACTGGGTACCTCGTGTCAGTTTTTGTAAGCTGAAATGTTTACAGGTGAAGTTTTTAGTTTCTGAGCAACTAACAGCAGTGAATTTGGTGAAAGAAAAATATTGAAAACAAAATAACATTTTAAGAATATAAAAAAAAAAATACACACTTCACTTTTGAGTCAAGTGTACTCGTTGCATGAACCACTATTTAATCTATAGTTTGTTTTTTATGCTTTCTTGCAGAAGGAGCTCAGTCTTCCCAGACGAGGAAGTTTGTAAGTAAACCTGCTTTAATTGTCTAATCAGTCACCTATAGCACACCATGCAGCCTAGACAATTGTCATTTTAATTGTCATGAATAAAATATTAAGCTGTGGGACATGAGTACAGTCATTCAATTGGTTGTATTGTTGTGTATAAAACATGAAAAAAGATGGACAAAACTGGGAAATGTTTATTGTGAAAATTTAAATTTTTTGTTCATTTGGTTTCAAATAATAATAATAATAATAATGCTTTACATTTATATAGCACTTTTCTAGGCACTCAAATTGCTTAACATAGTATAGGGGGAATCTCCTCACCTGGATGATGCGACAGCAGCCATAGTGCGCCAGAACACCCACCAGCTATTGGTGGAGAGGAGAGAGTAGAGTGATGTAGCCAATTCAGGAATGGAGATTAATACGAGTCCATGATAGATCGGGGCCAATGGGGGGAATTTGGCCAGGACACCGGGGTTATACCCCTGCTCTTTACGAGAATTTTCCTAGGATTTTTAATGACCACAGAGAGTCAGGACCTCGGATTAACGTCTCATCCGAATATACTTTTTTTACAGTATAGTGGCCCCATCACTATACTGGGGCATTACGACCCACACAAACCGTAGGGTGAGCACCCCCTGCTGGCCTCCCTAATACCACTTCCAGCAGCGACCTTGGTTGTCCCCAGGAGGTCTCCCATCCAGGTACTGGCCAGGCTCAACGCTGCTTAGCTTTAGTGGACAACCAGTCAAGAGCTGCAGGGTGATAGGGCTGCCGAAATTAATTAATTAATGCATCAACCCTGCCTAAAGTCCACTAGACTATTAGTCTAACTCGGATAAAGTGATTTTTTTCTGAAAAGAATAAAACCAATTCATCCTCATTTGGAAATGTCAGCTAAGCTGCTGCGGGATCTAGATTTTGCTGTTTGTATTCTTGTTTTAAAGATTTTAGAGACAAAAAAGCGCCTAGTTAGCTCGTTTTTGAAAAAGAACAACATTTTTATGTAAATAAATTTCCCAATACTCTCCGATTTGAGGTTCTATTTAGGATTCGATGAGTAATCAAATCTAACGCTTCCCTCACGTCCACATAAAAAGATTTTAAAAGCACAGGGGCCTTTATCTTCTTCTATATTTTTCCCAGTGGTTTGGACCTGCTCATTTGCATGCAAATAATATGAAATAAAACATTTTTGTTTAGACCTCAAAGAAGCCACCAATGTTGCTTTGATATGGCATACCAGCAGACATAATGTAGTTTTGCATTGCTCACCCTGTCGTGCTCAAGGACTTGCATCTGGACCTGTCACAATTATTTCAGAATCACAAGATCACAATTATTTTAACTTACCAGAATCACATTGCCATGCAAATAATGGAATTTTAAATGAATGCTAAAAATGCTCATTGCTGAAACCTGGTAAAGCAAATAGGCTTTTAAAAATATTTGAATATTTACAATTGAATTTAATACTTAATATATCATTCTACTCTTTGCAAACCTTTTTAACTAAGAAATTATTAATTTTATTAAAGAATCGTCTGGCGGGAAGAGTGTTCCAAGACTGCTTTTGGTCCTTAAATGATGTATAACAAGTGCAGAAGGGCAGCTGGTAGACTTTTTGTTACCCACCTATGGGCTGGTGCCCTATGCAGACTGTGTACTCTGAGTATAGGGAGCGGTGACCCTAATGGGCACCTTAATGTTAGTCCAGCATTTACTGCCTCTGCTTTTACCTAAGCACTTTCATATAGTTCTTAAAGTTCATATAGCTACTGCACTGATTACTCAAGTCTGTTTATAGAAAGCATATTCATATATTGATGAAACCTTCACTTCCTGTATTAATGTTGGCCTAGATTTCTTTGGGAATTGATTAATAAATCAGTGCTGGTGTAAACAGTTATGAAGGGAAGCTTGGCTAAATGAAATAGACCGTGCTACTGACGGTTCACACAGCAGTGCATGGAAACATCTGTCCATTACACCTCAGACATTTGACGGTTTACTCAGCTTGTTTCCATAAGCGCAAAGTCAATGTGCATTGCCAGGAAGTTTTAGTATCTTCCTGCAAGCATGCACTAATTTGAGCCGCAAATGGGTTTGGCAAAATTGCACGCTCAAGGCGTTAATGGGTTTGGTCAAGTGCGGTTTATTTCAGAGGTTCTTCTCCAAGTATTGCAGCATCTGCGTCTTATTATATATTCCACTCCCTTAAGCACCAGTGATAAAACAAAGATAGAACATTCATAAGAACTTGGAAGTGTAAATAGACTGTATGCAATGAATTAGAAGAAAAGAAATATGGACTTTTGTTCTTTTGTGCATTAACTGCGTCCTTGTTGAATGTCAGGTATACTATTTCTATTGGAGTGATACGCTAATTTAAACGCATGGAAAATGTGGTTCAGTATATGGATGCTCCATTAAATTCTAGAGAATGTATGTATTATTAATCATTTTCATCTACTGAAACACAAATAATGGCTAGTATTAACAGTGGCTGTGTCAGCACGCACTTCACTTTTACCAGCCAGCTTTGATTTTGAAAAATGTAATTCATTTATTGAAACATGTTTCATATTATGAAACATTACACTTCTAACGAAATTTAAATATAATCAAAATGATGAAATGGTCGAAAAAACATACCAAATCCATACATTTTACTCTGTCCAACATCTTCCACCGACCCCTTTTGCAGTGACTTAGTAATCACTCCATGACAATAGGTGGACAAATACCAATACACAAGAGATTATAAATATAATTATAAATATTTAGATAATAATTATTGAAAATTTAAACCCAAATCACTTAAACTTTTCTTTCTTAAAATGGCTACATCAGTGATTGTCATACAGGGACACACAGTGGTAAGAAATAGTATTTGAACCCTTTGGATTTAGCTGGTTTTCTGCATTAATTGGTCATAAAATGTGATCTCACCTCACAAGTACAAACAAACACAATGTGCTTAAATTAACAACACACAAACAGCTATAATCTTTCATGTCTTTATTGAAAACATCCCATTAAACATTCAAAATGACGTTGAAAAAGTATGTGAACCCTTGTATTTAAAAAATGGTTGATCATCCTTTGGCAGCAATAACCTCAACCAAGCTTTTCTGGTTGCTGCTGATTAGACCAACATTCAGAAGGAATTTTGGACCATTTTTCCTTACAGAACTGCTTCAGCTCAGACATTTTCTTAGGATGTCTGGTGTGAATGGCTCTCTTGAGGTCATTTCACAGCATCTCAATTGGGTTAAGGTCTGGGCTCTGACTGGTCCACTTCAAAAGGTGGATTGTATTTTTTTTTAAAGTGGATTTATTTCAATGTTAGGGTCATTGGGTTCTTTTTAAGGTTCTTTTTTACCTCATTGCGCATTCTGTGGTGTGCCTTTTGAGTCGTCTTGGCTGGATGGCCGCTTCTAGGGAGAGTAGCCACAGTACTAAATCATCTCCATTTATAGACAGTCTGTCTAACTGTGGACAGATAACTTTGTAATCCTTTCCAACTTTATGCAAAGTAACAATTTTTGATCGTAGGTCTTCCGAGATCTCTTTTTATGAGGCAAGGTCCATGTCAGCAGATGCTTTTTGTGAATAGTAAACTCAAAATGTTTGAGTGCTTTTTATAAGACAAAGTAGCTCTAACCCACACCTCCAATCTCATTTAATTAATTGGACGCCAGGTTGGCCAACTCTTGACTCTAATTAGCGTTTGTTGATATCATTAGCCTAGGGGTTCACATACTTATTCCAACCAACACTGAATGATTGACTGATGTATTCAATATGTACAAAATAACAATACAGTATTTTTTGTGTTATAGTTAAAACAGATTGTGTTTGTTCATTAGTGTAATTAATAGATTTTAAATGTATACATTTATATATACAAATTTATACATTAATGCAGGTAATTTTTCTCGCCACTGTAATTTGATGTTCTGTGCTTTCAGAGGTTGGAAATTAACTTTATTACCACCTGCTGGTGGAATCTCCAAACATCAAAAACAGGAACTGAATTTGGACTTTGTTGAAAGCAAACGTGCTTTTGAAACGTCTTAGCTCAATGGACTATTTGCCAGGAAAATAGCAAATTGCGCTTTGTGCCACTTCATTACCATACGTTACACCCATTTGCGCGCATACGAAAATAGAGCCCATACTCTGCCATTGCAACATCCAATTCAATCACTTGCATCTTTCCATCCTGTGCACATTTCTTGTGCATTCATAGTATCTTTTAGAATATTAGTACTATTTTAGTAGTTCTTGTTTATCTTTTTGTAAATAAAATTTATTTTATATTAACTGTGTCTTCCTTGTGTGGATAATACAGTAAGAGGCTCTCAAGGTTAGGCAGAATCTCATAAATATTTCTTATTATTTAGATGACCAACACCCTCCAATTTACATATTTCTAATTAATTGAATGGAACTGTTTGGATCAGTGTTATACTGCTAATGTGAAATTCCTTACCTGGTGCCCAAAGGTAAACAGAAGGAGGGGCCATATGACATTCATACACAACTTTTAAGGTGCTGTAAGTGATTTTAGCCATTCTTGAACTTCCACGAGACTGAGCCGTTAAATTATTCAGTGGCGCATGGTCACAGTTCTGTATGATGTTTACACTGTCTAGTGCAGTCACAGAGACTGGTGAGATATCTCAGGACTCTTATTTCAGTGATATCTTTCAGGAAGTAGGAACATTTATGATTCGATTCCATAAAAAAGAAGCTTGCAGCACCTTTAAGTGACATGTGATCAAAAATCACCATATACTTTGGTGTTTTGTGTGAGGTTAACTTATCACTACACCACCATCCCATGCATTCCCTCTCCAGCTCATGTCTCTCATGTGTGTCTGTAAACACACAGATAGCTTTGCGCAATGTTGAAGAGCTCACAGGCTTTCATTGCACACCATGTGACTGCTGTGTCACACCTGTTCACTGTAAACAGGTCATAACGGGAATGATTGAGTTATTAGGGCCAATAGACTATGGAAATGCAAGTCATAGGGCTGTATTTCCCTTCCCTTTAAATATGGTCTAACTTTAAATGTTTTCGTATAAATCAGGTGACTAAAATTGAGCCCATAGATTTATCAGTCTCATGGTCATTATGTACTGCTGACAGTTTGATGTCCTTGAGTGTTGAAAAAAATGTCCCATGTGTCAAATACTGACTTGTCACTACCGTTTGTAGGAGTTAGTTGATGACATGGTGTCTGCAATTTGTTTAGTTACTACATGGTTTCATAACTGCAAATACTACACCATTATCAGCTGAGCTTACGTGTTTATTTTGACTGTGTATCAGTTCAGGGATTTGATTTTCTATATTTAGAAAGCATGACAGTTGGCTGTTTGTATGATGAAGCTGTGACTGGTGTCAGTTGTGACCTTACAGACGTGTTTGGGTGGTGCAAATCTGCACATTGCCATGTTCATGAAAATGCACTGGTTGTGAAATAATGGGTTTTTAGTTTGCTAAACGATTGTAACATTGATTCATCCATTTAAAACGAGGCTTTTTTGTTGTTGAGCCAATTAAATGCTGTCATTAAACAGCATTCACCTGAATTATTTTCCTTTTCTGTGCAAAAAGCGAAAATAGTTGTTTAGCAGAATGTCCAAGCTGCTATTTTCCAGCTATTGAAAATGAATGGGGACTGGGGCTGTTAAGGTACAAAAAGGACTAGGAAGGCATTGTGTGAGGAAAAATAGAAGCTGTTATTCACAAAATCATTCCTTTGTTCTCAAATATATTTCTTACAACACACAAGTTCACTTTTGGAATGGTCAGAAATCAAGATTTTCAGTAAATAAAGACTTACATTTCTGTCAAACGTTTGCCGAAAATTTTCCCATCTATTTTCCCATCTAAATCAGCTTTGTGGCAAATTTGCGTCTAGCAGTTGTAAACATTTGGCGACTAGTAGATTCAAATTCAGTTGTTTGTCATGAATTTACAGCAGATATTTCAAGCAAACATCTGGCAAAAACACCGTTGTTTACTTTACATGTCCTGATTCAGCCTGTTTTATGCTTGGCACGTTCGCTCATTCTGTCCCATTTCTGCAGAGCTCTTATCCTGTGTTCACTTGTCCTTTTAAACATTTATTTATATGAGAGAAGAACTGAATGCAAGCCTTTTGCCTTTGCGCTTTTATCTGAAAAAACACGCTCCTCGTAAACTTCACTCTCGAGTCAGTTCCACTCTGATGGTTTGTTGGATGTATATGATGGATCTTCAAGGTATCAGAACCTGTCAGGACCAAATTTGAAGAAAAATAAAATGTCATGGAATTTTATTGGCCTTTTGCGTTTGTGATTTATGGCCTGTCCGTTGTGATGGCGGCACGGGGGTTGTGTGATTAATGTGCTGTTACGGTTGTCTGTTTGTTTGTGTGAGCAAGTGAGTCAATGCAGTGGTCACATGATCAGCGGTGGGGTGGATGGGTTATGGATGTTTAGGTATGTTCTGTATGGGCCTGCTGATGTGTTTACTGAATGTTAACTGTGTTAACATTGAGTGTTTACTGAGATGTGAGTCACCTGCTTATACAGGTCAATGACTACGAGATGCTGCTTATACAGGTCAATAGAGCGAGATTATTTATTTATTTATTTTTTTATATGTGCCTTACTTATATGTGCAAAATGACTGAGCTCATTCAGACAGCTCTTTTTTATTTAGTTTTAAATGCTCTGCCTTCGCTAATGCTTTGTACTATACTGCATCTTTACATTTCAACTGAATTCATCATTGAGGTGGCAAACAAGGAATTATTGTTTGATTTTTAAGTTTTGTCTGTGGTTTTTGTTCAGCATGTTTTGTTTTTATGTTGTTGTTGTTTTTGTTGTATTCTGTTTTTTTGTTTTTCATGCTTTTAAACATGGGGTCTGTTTCAAAACGTATTGCGCTGCCTTGCTGTCTTCTGCCTACATAGGCAGCTGTCTTCTGTTGCATCCCTACTGAAATGATTCCTCATAAAAGAGCGATTTGGTGTGGAACACTAAAACATATCTGTTTTCAGCTCCACGCACCATTCAAATGGCGCTCCTCATGCAAGACTTGACTTGCTGTTTCAGCTAGTAAGAATAGCATTCTGAGATTCTATTCTTCTCACCACAATTGTATAGAGGAACATTCAGTATCTGGTGTGGCCACCAGCTGCATTAAGTACTGCAGTGCATCTCCTCCTCATGGACTGCACCAGATTTGCCAGTTCTTGCTATGAGATGTTACTCCACTCTTCCACCAAGGCACTTGCATGTTCCCGGACAATCTGGGGGGACTGGCCCTAGCCCTCACCCTCTGATCCAAAAGGTTCCAGACGTGCTCAATGGGATTGAGATCCGGGCTCTTCACTGGCCATGGCAGAACACTGACATTCTTGTCTTGCAGGAAATCACACACAGAACATGCAGTATGGCTGATGTTATCGCCGGTGATATCTGGTAAGGACCTGCCTTAAAAGCCAACAAGCCCTCAGTCCAGCCTCTCTCAGCATATTCAGTTTCGCTTAATTGAAAAAAAACAGGTGGTACTCCATGCTTGAATTGCTAATATGGAAGGAATATTCCGGGGACATGATTAATTGCGCAAAATTTAACACATTATTTTTTATATACTAGATCACACTGAATCAATGCGTTAAACCGGCAGCCCTAGATTTAAGCTGTTTAAAATATGAGTATGTTTTACCCATTTTATTTTCTGAACATGTATTGATCAGTTTAGCCTAATTCTGCCAAACTGCAGTAGGTATTTAACCCTTATGCATCAATTTAAAAAAGTTACACTCTGGTCCTTAGAGGACAAAAATGTCTGCATCAAAAAACTGCCATAATAATATTATATATTAATAGTATTTTCCACTTTCATTAGTTCATTTTCAGGTTTTTAACCTTTTAAATGGCAGTTTGTTTACATAATGCCACCGTTGTTTTTCACACACACACACACACACACACACACACACACACACACACACACACACGCATGCATTTCTCAATACACACATACAGAACACGCTCTGACATCCATACCAACACACCCACACAATTTTAGCTGCATCATATATTCAGTTGGCCTGCAATGCTCTATAATACAGAAAATAGGAAAAAAGCATGTATTTGCTCCATAGGCTAAACCTGAGAAAAACTGTGCCATCTGGTGGAAAATATTAAAAATAAACATTTTGAAGCCAGGGCCCCTGAATGAAAGCATACTATCATAGAATTCATGATTTTATGCTTTAATGACACTGGGATCAAATATTGCCATTTGAATTGGTTTCAATGGGAACATTTTTGTCCTTAAGTGTCCCGAGTGTCACTATTTTGTGTACACAGTGTGTTATAGATGTATTATAGAATCTGAGATTGAAATATGAAAATTCCCCCAAAAATACACACCTTTGGCAAAATGTATGCCGTTGGCATTAACACAGCCACAATGATCGAAAAAAATATAATTAATAAGACAAAAATGTCCCGAAGTTTGCACAAGGTTCTATACTTGCGACCTAGTTTTGTGCCACCAGCTGCTCCTGTTAGGACTTTGATGCGATGTGCACTGTCATCTGCAATTGTGTGTTCCCTCAAGCCTGCCAATTGTGATCAACACTTGATACTTTTGCTGAAATATAGCACAGTGGTCTCTGTAACTAGTTTTATTTTTATCCAGACGTTTGGTAATGTTTTGTTTTGTTTAACTCACATGAGTGCTCTAATTAAAAAAACTGACAAATGGTTATGAATGCTGGATGTGGCATCCAGGGTTACGGTAATCTCTGTATTGCACTCAAGCACAGGTTGCAGAATGTACGAAGCACACTTTGCAACTCAACCCCATTTGTTTGCAGTCATGAAAGTGTTTAATGAATAGGTTTTTGTCCCCATAAAACAAAGAACTTGTGGTGTTCTGTAGACTTGAAATTAGATTTAGTTAATTATCCTCTTTAGTTTAGCTTGAACGCTAATTTCAAAGCACTTCAAAGCTCAATTTATTTGTATAATGTATTTACATTAGCAAATGCAGCTTTACAAAGAATAGTGCCTTACAAATCTTGACAAAGGCAACAGTGGCAAAGAAAAACTCCCTAAGATGTAGAGGAGGAAACCTTGGGAGGAACTACGACTGGGGAAACACTCATTCTCGGTCAGGCACATATTTCAACAAATTTATACAAGGCATACATACATGTATACATGCAAAAATGTTACTGTAATTTGCATTTGGCAACATATTTTCAACAATTTCCTGCATATTTTCCTGGACATTGTGTAATATATTATACGTTACACATTATTACATTATGTTGATGTACATAAAAGCGGCCAACTGGCTTTTTTTTTATGTACTCCCCTAACACTTTGTAAGTTTTCATTTTGGACCATGGCTACACATTTTCAACCATTTACAACATATTTGCCAGTTCTTTGTGTAAAATGTCACTCTGTATGCTTGGCATATTGATGTTGCTAGGCAAAAAGAGACATGAGTGCTTTGATGTATTTCCTTGCTTTGAGATTCATTAGCAGGTCTTTAGCTGAACTGGAGTTAAAAAGCTTGAAGCTTGAGCTCATTATCGCAGCAGTCTCTATGCAACTTCGTTCCCTGTGAGATCTGATAAAAAAAACAAAAAAAAAAAACAGTGAAACATTCTAGATTCATCATAATCACAAGGTTCAGCCTAGTTATTGAAAAATGATGTCTCTTTGAAACGTTTTGAGTTGCTGTATCCCTCAAAGCTTTCAAATTTAAACTAGAGAACTGCATTTTTGAACAATGACAAAGTCCAAAATAATCCTAGCAATAGCAACCAGGGGTAGGTAGAGCGGTGTAGTGTTGGGGATGTTTTTTTAAACATGGATCTATATGCCTTATAATGCCTCACGTGGAGTTGTTTTGGAGATGATATGCAATATAGCGTTTTTTTTTTTTTTTAAACATATCTGTTGTGTGATGCTGAACCATCAGTGTGTATTACTTGTGCCAGTGTCACAATGACATTTTGTCAGTGATAAATCATCTGTTCATATCATTATCTCTACACTTTATTATAGATCAGGGTTTCATAACCATTCTCTCTCTCTCTCTCTCTCTCTCGCCCTGCTAGATAATTTCTCAATGTTATTCTATCGCTGTAGGCTGACTTTTCTTTTCTAAACGGAGAACATGCATGTGAATTGAGGTTGAGATTGTCACAACAAATACCAACAACACGTAAGCTCATCAGTCATTCAATTTATAGGACTTCTGTAAATCTAACTCCTAATGGACATGCAGGTCAGTCGTATTACTTGAAACACAGGGGGACGCTAAAATGAGACATCATTCACGATAGAGCTGATGTTTTTTGTGTCGACAGATGTGGAAGAATGTCTCTAAAGCAGACTACAAAAGTCCCTAAAATTGTCGAAAGTCGCTAGCTGGCTCTTTTACTCACCGATGGGGTCAAAAAGTCAATAAATTTATCAGCAAAGTCGCTAAGTTGGCAACATTGTAAGCAATTGTTATGATGCTTTTAGAAATTTTTAGCTTGTTGCTCTTCGGCTGCTGGCGTGTTCTGGGTGGTTGTCAGGGCATTTCTGTGCTGTTGCTGTCAAAGTATTCTGTCCCAAACCACACATGTCTGCACTGTTCTACGCATTTTGTAGTGTTAATAGTGCGAGTAGTGTATTAACACTGAAAACGCAGCTAAAAGAAGTGTACTTTAAATACCCAAATGATGCACTTTTTCATCCATCAAAAAGTGAGAGTGGAATGTTTGACACTTCATGCACTCAGCGCTCGCGGCTTGCTGTACATAGCAGAAGGGGCGGAGTTACCTGGCTGCACTGCTGGTTTGACAAAACAGTTTTGTCATTTACCATCACCCCAAGCTGTGTGAATTGAACGTTGTTTAAGATACAAGTGTTGGGAGGCCTGAGTAGCTCCGCAAGTAAAGACGCTGACTATCACACCTGGAGCCACAAGTTCGAATCCAGGGAGTGAGTGACTCCAGTCAGGCTTCCTAAGCCACCAATTGGCCCGGTTGCTAGAAAGGTTGAGTCACATTGGGTTAACCTCCTCGTGGTCACTATAATGTGGTTCTCGCTGTCAGTGGGGCGCATGGTGAGTTGTGTGTGGATGCCGCGTTGAATAGTGTGAGCCTCCACGGCTCAACAAGCCACATGATAAGATGCGCGGATTGACGGTATCAGACGCAGAGGCAACTGAGATTCGTCCTCCATCACCCAGATTGAGGCGAGTCACTACGCCACCACGGGAATTGGGCATTCCAAATTGGGGAGAAAGTCCCCCCCCCCAAAAAAAACGAATATACAAGTGTTAAACTGATGTTGGCTAATGCACTAATGCTAGCGGCAACACATCGCATGCGCTTGAAACGTCACTTCCATCAGCTGTTAAACAGCGAATGCTTCCATGTAGTTTAAAAAAAACGTTTAGTGTTCCTATTGGGATGGTGCTACACTATGAAAATTCATGCACTTCATGGCTGAGTGCGTAGTATATTTTGTAAATGCATAATGTGTCATTTGGCTCACAGCTTAAGTGTCGTTTGCGTATGTCTGTGTGGTCGCTAGGATGTTTTTAATGGCTGCCAGAATATTTAAAGTGTTGCTATATCGTTGTGATTGCAAAGATGATTTTATTAGGGCTGTCAATCGACTAAAATTTATCCTGATATTTAATTTAATTTATCGCATATATAAATATTTACTGAGAAAGCCCCTCAAATGACAATAATTCAAAATAGAATGATTAATTGTAAATAGTTATATTTAAATAATTATAAATAATAATTATATATATAAAAATAATAATACAGATAATTCAAATGGAGCGTCTCAGTCGCGTTGTGTCATGAAC
This sequence comes from Moxostoma hubbsi, assembly GCA_032164185.1. Lineage (NCBI taxonomy): Eukaryota > Metazoa > Chordata > Actinopteri > Cypriniformes > Catostomidae > Moxostoma > Moxostoma hubbsi. The sequence continues at coordinate 15,171,742 of JAVLUX010000044.1, forward strand.
ATACTGTTTGTAGGATGCTGTGCAAAGTTAAACAAAGTTTGAAACTTATAAAAACACATCTTGAGATCCCTGACTTTGGATTTGCTCTTCTTCAAGCTGTGTTTGTACGCAAGAACATGTTCTCATCTTGTGTCATCTGCTCTCGGTTATGCCTCCTACACACTACACGACTTTCAAAGACGTCAAATCGTGGTACTGTTCATATTACACAACTGTCTGTCTTGTCATGGATGTCGTAGCGTTTTCAAATTACACAACGGATCAACAACAGGGGTGAACACATTACAAAACCTTTCACTATTGACGAATCCCCGACAACTCTGCCTGGACTCCAAATTACGTTTCACAACAGAGTACACGCAAGAAGTGATGCGAGATAAGAAAACAAATGCATGATCATATGTTATACATTTCAGAATATGATGTGTATATTTTTAATTGCCTAAAGGCATCATATATTTTCTTGGTTACAATATGAAAAAGTACCTCATACTGAAAAATCGACCTATTTGCTTACTTGACTGTCCAAAAGAATTAGCAATGTCTCTTCAACTCTTCTCTATCTCTTCCCTGTTGTGGATGAAACAAAAAATAGGTACTGGCTGTAGGTCAACGCTGCAGTTGTATTCAGTCAAAATATATTTCGCATTGCACGATTTGGAATTGCAGACAGGTCCAGATATTTAACATTCTAGATATCTCGCTGACATCGACGATGCATCGGCGCTTCTCTCAAATCGCGTCATTGATCATTCATACTTTGCGATCGTCGCTAATGGGAGCGAGCTCTGATTTACCTACGATTTCAGGCTTTTGTCGGCGATCTCCACAAAACTGTCGGCGAGTGAAAATCAGGCTTAAAATCGTGTAGTGTAAACTCGCCAGAAGTATGATTTGTTCTCTGCCTATATAACCTGCGCATTGCCTTTAAAGCAAGTTTTGCTTACTGCCCCCTTGGAGAAAGCATGTGGTACTCCATGCTTGAATTGCACATATGGAAAGAAATATTCCTTCCAGGGACATGATTAATTGCGTAATGTTTTTATTCATTATTTCATGTATTTAGTTACACTGAATTAACGCTTTAAACTGACAGCCCTAGTTTTTAGTAATTGTTAATGCCAGGGCATTTCTGTGTGGTTGCTAAAGTGTTCCAAATGGTTTTAGCACATTGCTATGTGGAGCCATGGGAGTTGCTAAGCAGTTGGTAAGGTGTTCTGACTGTTTAGCACATTGCTATGTGGATGTAAATGTGTTTTGGGTGTTGCTATGTGCTTGCTTAAATGTTTTTGGCATAATACTGTGCAGTATTATGTTCTGAGTAGTTGCTATGTGGTTGCTAAAGAGTTTTGAGTGTTTCAGCAAGTAAGCTGATGATGCATTTGCTAAGATATTTTTAGCCTGTTGCTATACGGTTGCTAAGGTGTTCGTCAGGGCATTTCTGTGTGTTTGCTAAAGTGTTCCGTTGCGGTTTTTTAGCACAATGCTATGCAGTTGCTTGAGTGTTCTGAGTGGTTGCTATTTGGTTAGTAGTTCTGAGTGTTTTTAGAAAGTAGCTATAATGATGCATTTGCTAATTTGTAGCTATTTTTAGCTTGTTGCCAGGTTGTTTTGAATGGTTGCTAGGGAGTTGCTATGTTGTTCATGAGGTGTTCTGAGTGATTTTTGTTTTAGCATGTCTCTAAGTGATTGCGAGGTTGATTTGAATGGTTATGATAGTCGCAATAGGGGCTGGGTGATATATAGAATATTCACAATATAAGATTTGGCTGACGATATAAAATTAAGTAATACTGTTAATATCGTGATGATTTTAATGTGCTTTTTATTTGGCCATTTAAATTTCAAAATTAGCGCATCATTAGACATATTTCACCATCTTTCTGGGCAGCACAATTAATCAAAATAACACCAAAATGGCAATATGGTCATATGTGATTTATAAAATTGCTATGGGCTGTGATAAAAGACAGATAAACGTGGTATGTGCACGCTTCAGAATAGGTTATGGGCTGTTTTGTGCATGCGCGGGACTTTTTAGTGCTTTTAGAGCAGATCACATTCATTTTAAAAGAGATAAAGTACTGAATGTTCAAGCATTCACCCAATTCCAAACTTTATTAACCGCTACTAATTATTATACTAAACTACAAAGGCGGCACAGTATAACAAAAAAGCGAGTGGACAACAGCGCCTTGCCAGATGCGATGCGTTGTGAACTACACACTGCACTTTTGGTGTCAAAATGAAAGCTCCATGTGAAGTAAATAAAACAGATCTAATCATCAAAATAATATTGATAATTCATTATAATAATAATCTTGACTGGGTCTCACAGTAATAATTTAGCATCATGCAATATTCAACCGAATTTTCAAAAAATTAGTAGTTTTGCTCCCCTTGTTCATTTACAATACAATTTTGGTAAAAATATATAAAGGTAAATAATGATTTTTTCTTAAGCTACTATGTATTATTGTATATCAAATATAAAAGTGCATATCAATGACAAAGATTAGATCTCATTCTGTTCATTTAGTGCAAAACTGTGGGAAAACATGCCTTTTTTTATTTTTAAATCGATTTTTATTTAATTGCTTTTAAAATATTGAATCTACTTGGCTACAATGGCTGTTTGCATGAAATTATGGTTCCTCTAACTAATATATATACTTTTGAGCCAATTTAGAGCAAATACATAATTATATCGAGATATACTGTATATCGAATATCGTCAATAGGCTAAAATATAGAGATAAGCCATATCACCCAGCCCTAGTTGCAATGCAGTTGGTAAGGTGTTCTAAATGTTTTATAATGTGTTGCTATGCGATTGTTACTCGCTATGCGAGTGTTTTGGAGGTGTTTGTAGCGCATTGCTACACAGTTGCCATTGTGGCAATTAAAGGATCTTCATTTGTTGTCCATTGTGTCTCTTTAAACATTTGTTCCAATAGGAATTTTGCATGAATGGTAATGACATTCACTGTTATGCTGCATTTCAATGAAAAAACAAAACAAACAACTTGAATGATGGTCTACAGCCCTGCTGCAGAGGGCAAGTGCTGCATGTAGACTCTTTTCAGCTGTGCTTTGCTGACGTAAGGCTCCTTCAGCGGTGGAGGAGGGGCGTGGAGGTTTGTGTTTAGTATTAGAGCATGTGCGACAGGGGAGGGGAAAGAGGCTTGTCGCCCTGCCTCCCTGCCCTCCACAGGCAGTTGATGAGCACATCTGACATTGGAAGTTGAACAACTAGGAGCACAGGGTCCCCCTACCTTCTCCCTTGCGAGCAGCTCTCAACCGGTTCTTCTGCACCAGAGCCTGGCTTTTGGCTCTTTGTCAGTGCATGGGGGTGTGGGCAGACACGCAGCATGAATATATCATGTACACAATAGAGTGAGCGTCTGCACTGCAACCATGAAAGCCCAGCGGGAAAGGCTGAGGATTCCTGGTCTGACTTTGGAGTGAGTATTTTTTGTTCTCTCTCTATTTCCTGCTGTCATGATGGCAGAGTGTTTATCTGCAATGTGTCTGATGCTGTAACGTTGACATCACATCTGAGCTGAGCAGCATTACCACAGAATCAGCGTCTGCAGCATGTGCTGAAGGGTAAATATGGGGTTGCAAGCTCGTGCTGGATCCAGCTAATGTGGCATATTAAGTTCCCCTTCTAGAGTAGCTTTGCATGTGATCATCTAATAGCTTTAGAAGCACATTCATGTTTATGTAGAGGACATTGATGCTACAGAAGATCAGCACAAGATCATCCTCTAGTCACGGTTTGTCAGACTGGAGCCAGAGGGACTGTCGCAGCTTGGTGACCTGCCTTTCTGTTTGGCTATGCTGGCATACATGTAGAATTGACTGTCAGTGTATGTATAGCTTTCTATCACTGTCACTTATTGAAACAAATGGATGAATTACCCCATAGAAGGACCCTTTGTTGTCGACCTGGAAGACGTCAACATGCTGTAGTGTCTTTGATGTAGAAATATATACAGTTAATCTCTCTGCATATTTGATTGGCTGTTGATTTTTTTTGCTGAGATGAGACACCTTTGTTTTTGTTTATAGAGGTCACCGGAGATGCATATTTGCGAGTGTGATCAGGTGTTGCATCACAGCTGCTGTTGCCAAGGATACATATACATGCGTATCTCCTAGACATGTCTGCTCAGCAGTTTCGGCTAGCATGAATCGATTAGTTTGCTCAGTGAGAATACATTCATAGCACTTGATAAAAGCATCCCTGCTGGAAAAAAAAACCTGCACAAAGCAACAAAGGCTAGTTTGCAGTTCTTAGCTGGTTTAAGCTGGTCTAGCTGATATCCCAGCCTGGCCAAGCTGGTTTTCAGCTGGTTTGGATGGTGTGCCAGCTTGTCACCAAGCCTGACCTGCTGAAAAAGATCCCCAAACCGCTCTTAAACGCTTGATATATGCATCGCTGCTGGGGATTTTGTTCTTCTCAACCTGGTTTGCTGGTCTTTACTGGCTTAAGATGGTCTAACTGACCTCTCAGCCTGGCCAAGATGGTTTTCAGCCGGATTTAGCTGGTCTAAGTTGGTCGCCTGGCCAAGCTGGTCTAGCTGGTCTCTCAACCTGACCAGCTAAAAAAGATTTCCAAAACCACTCTAAAATGCTTGATAAATGTGTCCCTGCTGGGAAAAACTATTTACATTTGGCCAAGCTGGTTTGCTGTTCTTAGCTGGTTGAAGCAGGTATCGCAACAAGGGCTGGGTGTTAAAACAAAATCAATATTTATCAGAAAAAAAGTAAATTTTTGATATTGAGGATAATCTTTTGAACAATTTTCAATATTTAGCCAGTGGTTCTAAATCTAGAAGATCGGATCAGGTATGTATTGCTAAAAATGCAAGCAGCTCTGCAAAGTTATACCCACAACTAGCTAACTGAATCACAGTCATGAAATCAGCTTGTTAGGAAGTATTAGCAGGCTAGGATCTACATTGGATGATTGGCCAGTTTTACTCCCAGATTAACCAGTTAAAAAATGCGCCCAGAATGCCTTGAAAATGATTTAAAAACACATCCCTACTGGGAAAAACTGCTTAAATTTGCCCAAACAGGTTTGCTGGTCATAGCTTGTTTTATTCTGGACTTGCTGATCTCGCAGCCTGGCCAAGGTGGATTTAAGATGATTTAAGCTGGAATTGCTGGTCTCTCAGCCTAGCCAAACTGTTTTTCATCTGGTTTAAGGTAGTCTAAGTTGGTATCCTAGTATGACCAAGCTGGTGTTCTACTTGTTTAGATGGTCGTCAAACTGGTCTACCAGACTGAATAGCTAAAAAAGGTGCCAGAAACCCCTCTTAAACTAGCCATCAGACCAGCTAAGACCAGACCGGGACACATGCTAAGAGCAGCAAAACATCTAAGGGTGGTTTAAGCTCTTTCTTTCTTTCTTTCTTTCTTTCTTTCTTTTTCCAGCAGGGATGACCTGGGTTGGAACTTGTTCTTATAGATTGCTGTTTTTTTTTTTACATGTTTAAATTTGCGATCTTTGTTAGATGTCATAGAATAATTATTTTAGTACACCTTTATGTCTAACAATAACATCTGAGGATGTTTAGCAGCTAGTGTGCAAATCATCAAGTGCATTGTCTCTCTTTGTTCCTCCAAACCGTTTCATGCATTGGTGATGTTTCTGTTGGAACAAACACCCCATGAAATTGACCATTTTGTGGCAACCCCTAAACAAAGCAGGGTTTGCAAGGCTCTCACCAGAATAGCCTTCAACGGCCATGCATGATGCTGCTCTGTGGATAATGCATGCCAGCTTGCATATTGTATTTGTGCGTTTCTGCACACATACAAGCTCTTAACTTTAAGGGCTACATCCTGAGACTGTTCTTGTCCATTTGGGTTCATTCACATTCACAAAACTCAATTTGACTTTCAGCCTTACCCCACGAAGCTTGAGCCCAACTCCCACAAGCCCTTGCAGCCCATGCAGCCCGCTGCACGCATTTCATTTTTGGAGGTAAGAGTGTGCTTCTTTTACATAGCCATTTTGTTTTGTGGCTTAACATGTGACTCAAGGCTCTGTGATCCGCCACTGAAAATGAGCGCATTGATTTCAGTGATCAAAACGGCATGGGGTCTTTCGTATTTTTCTTTTGAGTTTTATTTTAACATCCAAAGCCTTTTAATATGAATTAATTTTTTAAAAAGGTGGGGGATAGGGTTTTTTGTGTGCTTATATAACGTTCTTGGAGTCACCCCCTTCCCCCAGCCCTTTTTGGTGAGTCTCATTCGCCCTCTTTTATGTGATAAATAGGATTTGCTGTTCTGGCCATTGAACATTTCTGTGGAAAGAGCTCTGCACCATTTCTAGGAGAAATCAGGTCATTTCAAAAACTTAAAATGAGGCGCTGTGACTGTGATTACTTTTACTGCAGAGAGAAAGGGCACATCCTGTCCATTTCTTACAAAGCACGACTTTCTGAATGGTATTTATAATTGAATTTTGCAGACTTGACTGTACATTCAAGCAACCAATTGAAAAAGATTGTAGTTATTTTGCTTTAACAGTGGTTTTTATCTAGTTTTGCTTCAGAACACAGATTTCACATTGTACATAAATCCAACACGGCTCAAATTGTACCATGGGTTGATGTCAACAACAAAAGGCATTGGGAGCATTTTTCTTCCCTTTTATAAGTTGATTAGCCTATTTTGCCATCCTAACAATACACAATTGCTGTGCTATGTGGTTAGTTGTATTTTATTATTTGCATTTAGCATTGTTTCACCTGCTATCAGAACAGACCTGCAACCCACTGTTTGGTCACAACATCAGTTAAAGGAATAGTTCACCCAAAAAAAAATAATAATTCGATGAACTAGACCTTTAAGATCCACTGTTTAAATACATTTTATTATAAGTTTCAGGAAACAACATATAGATGATATAGGTTTAATTAGAAAGCCTGACAATGTCTGACTATGATCTTCAACCAACTTATTGAAGCTTTTGCTTTCATAGCTTTTCTGCCTGTTTCATACATTGCTATACTGTGTGGCCTGTTCTAGTATCCTCCATTCAGTGCCTTAATGATGAGAGACAAAACTGTGAATGCCACAGTCAATCCCCCTTTGTTTATCAAGTATGTTTTCTGGACTGCTGAAATGGGTCATTGAGCTGTTTGAACTAGTTTGATTAGTTAGTGTTTACACACAATAGTCTTAATTATCCAATGTAGAGTGCATTCAGGAAGTATTAAGAACACTTTTTTTTTTCTCCAAATTTTATGTGCAGACTTATGCTAAAATGCTTTAAAAAATATCAATCTACACTCCATACCCCATCATGTCAAAGCAAAAAAATGATTTTTGATACATTTGCAAATTTATGAAAAAGAAAAAATGAAAATATCACATTGACATAGGTATTCAGACCCTTTGCCATGACACATGAAATTTAGCTCAGATGCATCCCATTTCTCTTGATCATATTTGAGATGTTTCTACGCTTTGATTGGAGTCCACTGGTGGCAAATTCAATTGATTGGACATGATTTGGAAAGGCACACACCTGTCTATACAAGGTCTCACAGCTGATAATGCACATCAGAGCAAAAACCAAACCATGATGTCAAAGGAACTGCCTGCAGAGCTCAGAGAGAGGATTGTGTTGAGGCACAGATCTGAGGAAGGCTACACTTTTTTTTTTGGCTATGTTGAACATTCTCATGAGCACAGTGGCCTCAATAATACTTAAACAGAATAAGTTTGGAACAACCAAGACCCTTCCTAGTGCTGGTAGCCTGGTCAAACTGAGCAATCGGGGTAGAAGCGCCTCTGTAAGAGAGGTGACCAAGAACCCGGTGGTCACTGTGGTTGAGCTTCAGAGATCATGTGTAGAGATGGGAGAAACTTGCAGAAGGACAACCATCCATTGCTAACACTCCACCGATCTGGGCTTTATGGCAGAGTGGCCAGATGGAAGCATCTCTTTTTGCAAGAAACATGAAAGCCCACTTAGAATTAGCAAAAATGCACCTAAAGGACTCACAGATTGTGGTGAAATAAAGATTGAACCGTTTTGCCTCAGTTCCAAGCGTCATGTCTGGAGGAAACTAGGCACTGCACATCACCTGCGCAATACCATCCTAACGGTCAAGCACGGTGGTGGTAAGATCATGCTGTGGGGTGTTTTTCAGCAGCGGGATTGGTCAGAGTTAAAGGAAAGCTGAACGCAGCAATATACAGAGATATCCTTAATGAAAACCTGGTCCAGAGCGCTCAGGACCTCAGATTGGGCCGAAGGTTCACCTTCCAATAGGATAATGACCCTAAGCACACAGCTAAGTCAATGCAAGTGTGGCTTAGGGACAACTATGTGGCCCAGCCAGAGCTCGGACTTAAACCAAATCAAACATCTCATTGAAATGATCTAAATTCTGGTTTTTGCTTGTCATTATGGGGTATGAAGTGTAGATTGATGTGAAAATATAGTCATTTAAAGCATTTTAGCATATGGCTGCAACATAATAAAATGTGAAAATTATGGAGTCGTCTGAATACTTTCTGAATGCAATGTACACTTGAAGTTTATCATGTTGAGATGAGTGCCATGCTTGGTTAAATTTAGGTTTAGGTAATCGTGCTGTAATGTTGGGTCACTATTTGTGTGCTATTACCTTAACTTTCCTGTAGCTCAAATGGCAGAGCATGGTGCTAGCATTTGTTGTGAATGTTTCCTGAAATAGTGTGCCTTATTCTATGCAAAAAATGTTCTCTTATCAGTGGTTTGGTCATTTAAGTTTAACAGGCAGAGCAGAAAAGAAAATGCATTATGCCCCACCTAGCTTAATCAGACCTCTGCTAGCATTTTTGGTTTGTCCTCTCCAAATGAGAGCACCAAAAATGGTGCACCCATATTTATAGCTTAGGCTGACACTGGCTGTGTCTCGTTTGGAAGGCTGCGTCCTCTGGAGGTTGCATTTGGTGGCCGCATATGTCAACAAGGATGCCTCATTTCAGAAAAGTGAGTTTTTGAATGCAGCCTACGAATGCGACCTTCTTTCACGGGAATTCGGAGGATGCATGAGGTTTATCCATCATGGGCACTTGCAACCCACAATTCTTTGCTTCAACAGAAATTTCGAAAAAACAAATGACGCCAATTTGCCTGTAAATATTAAATAATGTTAATTCCCAAGTTGAAGTACCTCAGTAGATGGCTGCAGAGTATATAATATGTAGAATTATATTAATATCTAATTAAATAAAGTATTAGACTAAAAGTACACCTGTAAAATCTATTTTCTTTTCTCATTATAACTCTCCTAAAATTTACCTCATACATTCCCTTCTAAAAGGACTTTGCTCCCTTCTCATTCAAAGAGCTCCCGCTTGTTAAAGAGTGGCATGCTGTCATAGCAACCATGTTACTTTCCATTTCCATTTGTCCTACGAAGGCCGTCTCATTGAAATGAAGCTTGTTTAGAGGACACTTGGTATACTGCAGCCTTCAAAGGACATGTCCTATCTAGCACGCAGCCTTCGTAATGAGACACAGCTACAGAAGAGGTATGGCATTTTTGTAAAGTTAAGTTAAAGGAATAGTTCACCAAAATATTTTATAATTTACTCAACCTCATGTCATTCCAAACCCATATGACTTTCTTTCTCATGTGGAACACAAAGGTATTTAGCAAAATAGTCACATGGTGACCACATGCTACCTCAGGAGACATTGAGTGTGTTTACATGCACGTTCTTACTGCGAATATTGCTAAATAAGCCGACGATGTTTGTGGCTTTGTAAATGCCTTAAACTGGGTTCCTTTATCAGGGTAAGGTCATAAATGGCTTTGAAATAAACTGATCAGCACAGGTAGATTTTTACCCATAACCGTGATTTTACATTTACCGGCATTCTTACCGGCTTATCCAATAGGCCTCATTCATGAAACTGTTGTAAATATGTGAGTAAATTGGGAGTAATTTACACGTAAAATGGAGCTTCACAAAAACTTTCCTCGGGAATGATGAATGCTTCATATCCACCAGATTTGTTAATAAAACTTGTGTATGTTAGTGAATTCCAAACATACGTAAAAAGAGCGCGTGTGCACATTCATTCACAATTATCATAATCCACGGCCATGAAAAGTCATACAAGGAAGGCTTCAGACTCACTAGTAAGTGAGAATAGGAAGCTTTTAACATCTATGCGAACAGTAAAATGTTTTTTTTTTTTTTTTTTTTTTCAGAGTGCATTCATATCGTAAAATATTGATTTAGCCAACACTTGCGTGTTCGTTCTAAAAAGAAAGTGATTAACTTAATCATTGCATGCTTTTGCTGTCATCAGAGGTTCTTTTGTGAATTAAACAGTCCAAGAGCTAAATAAAAAATGGTTTGACATGAAGATTAAGCGTAAAAATATTCAGTTCATACTGATAGGAGGATTTTCATCACCATTAACCTTCTCTGGTTCAGTTGAGCACATCGCCAGCATTAGCCTATTGGAGAAACTTCTCGAGTAAATCAAGACTGTAACTGTGATACTTCTATTGCAAATGGAATAATCTTCAAAGAAATTAATAGAAGCCTGAAGATGGTCTATGACAGTGTTGGGCCTTTTCTACTTTTTTTTTTTATTGTGTATGCACCTTACCGCAATGTTTTTTTATAGCTTTAACAGCACCAACATTGACCATACTTCATTAGCTGAATGTGATTTATCGATTCCTATACAAAATGATTGAAACCTAAATTATAGAGTTCATATCAAATGATGAAATTCTCCAAACAGTCATTTTAGAGGGCATTATTTTTTTTTGCTCAAGAAAATAAAAGTGCGAAAACTTCGTTTTCAATTAAATTTTCAATTTATGAAGCAGAATTGGGAATAAACTCTTTGAAGACAACAGTTTAAATTTTCATTATTTATTCAATGTCTCTTCTATCAAAATGTAGTCATGGCAGTTTGTCTTAAAGAACACAAATCATTCATACGTAATGCATATGATTTACACGTGGTCGGGAACAGGTGATAATCTAGGTTGTACCAACTAACGTTTTGAACATACAAAAACATTCATAATTCCGTGAATTTACATCAGAATGGCTTTACGATTGATTTACACATTTGTTCTGCTCGTGTTTCTCGAACGAGGCCCAATGTGCACAAGTGCTGTGCACATGCCTGTTCACGTTTTGACTTCAAAAGCAGAAAATAACCAGATTTTTTTTCGTTTTCGTTGTCTGTTAATAAACTGTTTTGGTAGCTATCAGTATATTGGTATGCATTTACACATGCTCAGTGTGCCTGTTTTTACATCAAAGATATCAAACATTTGTTCTTGCCTGTGTCGCTTGACTGTTTGCAACACTTATGAATGTTTTCAACTGAAGAGAAGTGCAAATGGGATTTGAGAACTATGGTGGAGTGGATGTGAATAACAGCTTGAATTTCGGTCTGTTCCTCACACAAATCTATTGTATTGCATAAAAAGACTTGGGAAGTTATATGGCACAAGTCATATGGGCTACATTTATCTTACTTTTATGATGGGTTATTGTAATTTTTGGAGCTCAAATCCCCCAGTCCCTATTTACTTGCATTATATGGAAAAGGGCAACCTGGACATTCTCTATCATAAGGGTTTGAAATCATATGATTAAGTGATGACATCATTTTTGTATTTTTGATTAGCTATCCCTTTAAGCTTCTGTAGGTCATTGGCCTAGAAGGAAGATATAAGTAGTCATAAGACTCAAGTTAGACTTTGCTCACAACATGCGTGACCAGGGTCATCATGATTGGGTTCATATCTGACTCAATTGTAGATCTGATTAGCGTTTACTGTCGATAGACTCAGTCATGTAGACCCACCTGCTCACAGGTTCTTTGTAGTGGCTTCCTTCAAATCACACCTTAATGGCTAGCAGCCCCTCTGCTTTCTACAGCTAATTGTTGAGACCCAGCGGCCCCGTTCCACCCCTCCAACTTCATCTGTCAAGTGTCAGAAAAGCTGGGCCTCTCCTGCCAAAAGAGCAGATTGGTGAAAAGAACCGGATGAGATCAAAGGTGTTGAAGTGGAAGAGAGATTTTCTTCAAATGACAAGTCCAAAGGGATAGTGGCTTGGCTGCAGGACGCAGGACTTGCACATGGTTTTGGTCGAAAAACAGTGCATTTCCATTTCAAACGACCCAATGGGTTTTGGAGCAGGGCCAGATGGGGAGAGCAGTGATTGCATTCACTGCACTGTCTGCTGATGATGCAGTACTGCTCTGACTCACACCCCCCCCCCCTCCCTTCCTCTCCCCTCCCCGCCCCAGGATGTGATATGGTAGGTGCCTGTTACATGATATGGAGTCTACAGAATAGAGGCAAAGCTGAGCGATTTTCACACCAAAACCAGAAGTCATCCTGCTGGAAGCAGTCCTTCCCTCTGTCCCAGAGGCTCCCTTCGTTCAAGTAGGAGCAGATTGACCTGAATAAGAAACAGCTCAGAAGATTTTTCTCACTATTCAATTTAGGACACTTCAGAGGACGCACAGCCCCCTGAATCTAGCCTGTGCATGCTGCAGCAAGTGACAGATGTTCATGGACAACCCTTTGTAATTGCAGAGAGTTGTGCTTTGGTGGACTTGCTTGGGCTTGTGCTGGGTGCCTACTTCTCTTAGAAGCTAGTCACTTACCTTTCCCTTTACCGAGGCAGCGAAGAACACTTTGAGGGCATGACTTTTGGACCATGTCCGACTCCAGCTTATGGACCGTTCTCTCCAACTTTTCCATGCCGCACTTTCTCAGTGGAGTAAGATTGCGGCGCTCCAAAAGGTAAACAAGTTGGGGTTGATTGCTTGTCGCTACTGAACAGTTTTGTAGATTTGAGAAAACAAAGTCATTTAAGGTTATAGACAAGAACAATATGGAAAATCAGGTGCCATGTTGTCTATTGTGTTTGAATTCCTTTTGAATGCTGAACTTGAGTACATGTTAATTGTAATCAGAACGGTATTGTTTAGTCCATATTGTGGGCACAAATGATGTTTACATACCGTTGCAATTACTGTACATTTCCCTAAATATGCATGCTCAATGCGAGGAAATGGATTGTTATGGAACTCCTCTAGGGAAGAGCTGGTTGAGTCTCTGTTATTTGACGTCAAGTGTTCGGATAAACGGCTCTTACAGGAAATAATGAAGCTGTGCTGAATCCTTTTCACCTGGCATGTAACAAGACACAAATTTGTTAAATGCCAAAAACCAAAAAGGCAAATCAGAAATAGAAATATCTGGCATCAAACAGGTATGCGCTTTCCCGCTTTTCCTTTCATTTTAATCCTTGGAATGACCCATTTTACCATTTAGATGATTAGATTAGTATCCTCGGGTTGAGTAAAGCATGTACAACATGCTAAATAGATTGGTCTTTTGTTTTTGTTTTTTTGTTTTTTTTGGTATACTGTATATTGAATTTGACAGTATTTAAATTTGAAACAAAACATTTGTGGACAACATGCATGGCAAACAGGACCTTGCAATGTATTTTCATTTCAGTGTTACGTTTATTGGTTTGTACAGGGTGGAGGATTCAGTAATGAGTAATGTCTTTATCTCCAGAATAAAAACTGTGATAGTGGCACTCCGGTATTACACCAATAACACTGAGGGAGTTTCCTCCTGTATACCTTACTTTAAGTTGTAGAAAAAATAAATGCTAAACTGTATGATGTAGGTGTGATTCTGTTATTTAGCTGATTTTAAATGTAAGATATTACTTTGTGTGTGTCCATCCATTAAAGATATCTTCATTATTCAGTTGTACTGACCTTGATTTAAGCTCTGAGTTCTAGAGTTAATAAGTAGGCAGCTGCATCTACTGAATTTTTTTCTTTTTTTTTTCTCCTACTAAGGTGTTTATAAAGGAAAAAATCAGCATGTGTTTTGTTAACATGATATAAAGATAAGAAACTATAGGCTTGTAAAGTAATTTAGTAAACCAGGCCAGACAAAGCTTCAAGAATAAACGTTCTTTTTTGTATCGCTGCATTAAATGTGTGGGACGGATGCAGATTTGGGATTGTATTTGTATGTTTGATTTTATGGTATTATTTAAATGATAGATTTCATGCATTTTATTTACAGTTTTTGTTTTCTAATATTTAACTTTATACCTATCAAAAGGAAAAGTTGAGAGACAGGAAAATAATGGTAGGGAAAGGGGACTGGGAGGTGGCTGGATTGAAACCTGCATCCCTGGGAGCACCACAGCTCCTACGTCACTTGTGCACATGCTCTACCACTGTGCCACAGTTCAGAATAAACCATGACAAGCCAGTTCAGCATGGACCTTCTCCAGTAAAAACGTAGTAAAAACACGGTGCTCAACCAAGTAAATGCAAAATGCCATACAATATATACATTTGGGATGCAACGATGTGATACCTGGATCGATATAGGTTCCAATACTGATGTTTTAAACAGATTGGGTATCGGTCCGACAAGCCCAATCCAAATCCGATACTGTGTGTTAGTCATGTTCGTTACTGTCAAGCTCCAAAAATTACTTAAAAGAACCATAAAAACACCATTAAAGTTGTTCATATGACTCGTGCATTTTATTCAAAGCCGCTTGAAGACGTGCGATAGCTCTGAATCGCAATAGGCTGTGTTTAATAAGTAAATAGTATTTTATAGTTATATAGTATGCACGTGAAGTGCTAGCACGTTAGTGAGTGGTGCTGCTCTGTTGACACACACATAAGCACGCGCAGCCCTGGGTGATTCAGTCAAGGCTATTTTTTTAGCCTTCACGCAGTGCGCAGTATTTGAGCGCTACTCACAAACAACATCTCAGAGGTTGATGCTCAATAGTTCGGTTCACTTATAATATGCATTTAGAACGGCACCAGAGGTGCATTTTACCAGAATTTGAATAAGAAGCGAATTAAACTCCTGTGAACTTGCCTACAAACAGACACATACAGGACATCCTGGAGAGTTCAGAATGTCAAAATAAAAGCCTGAGGGTTTAAAAAGTGCACAAAGTTGTATTTAAAATTACAATTAAAATTCAACAATAATAATATTAATAACAATGTATTATTATTATTATTATTATTGTCATAATTAATATTTGTTTATAATAATATTTAAATAACTATGAAAATGAAAGTGGACGATGTCTCACAACTACATTTTTGAAAAAAGGCAAAGAAACACTGGTTGCTTTTCTACTGAAGACTGGAATTACTGTTAATGTTGCAGCTTCATTATCCAGTACACTATTTAAGTGTTTCTTAATAATCTATACATTTATACTGAAATAATGTGAAGTTTGAGGTTTGTGTTTCTTTACATATTAAAGAGTACACCCAATTAGTTCCACACAATTATGTAAAGATATTCTAAACTAATTATGCAAAAAAACAACAACTCTGGTATTGGATACAAATTTAATGAAAGTTTTCCGATATCAGAGTGAAAAAGTGGTATCGGTGCATCTTTAATATAAATGTAGACATCAGCATAATTAACGGTTGCTTTCTCACATTCCTTTATAATTGTTTATAGGATAATCAGGGAGTTCTTATATAAGGGTGTGTTCACACTTGGCAGGTTCGATTTAAAACAAACTGGTGCAATTGCTCTGTTAGTGCGTTTCATTTGAACAAGTGTGAACGCAGTCACCCGATCCTTGGTGCGCACCAAACAAGCGAACCGAGACTGCCTGAAAGTGGGTCTCGGTCTGCTTCCAAATGAACTGTGGTACGGTTCGATTGATATATGAATGCAACATGGACCAAAGACGTCTAAACAGACCAAAAGTTTCCCATTACAGTTCGGTACTGGCGTCGGAACTGCCCATCAGCTGTCCTTGCAGCATATCTTCGTTTGTGTGTTCAACGGAGGAATTCCTGGTGCTGTTTTGACTCCTTTACACATTTTATTAACTCTACATTTGTTCTCAGTTGGTAAAAATACCACCATATATACATATATAAATCCAACGAGCGCATTTCGCCAGCATTGTTTTGGATGTTCGGTAAGTTCCGTCAAAAAATCTACATCATAAAAGCTGTCCAATCAGGTCGTGACTTTTCCCTGATGCCTTTGGTTTTGTATTGTTAGGTTTGATGTTAAAAATGCCAGTGTGAACGCTAAACGAACTATGACTAAATGTATATTTTCATTTTTGGTCCGGACCAAGAGAACCGAACTACAAATGTGAGCACACCCTAAGGAAACTGTTCTTATCTGCATTTGGAAGGTAAATGTTGCCTTGCATTTCTATTTTTCTATGCCTTTATTGTGTTTTAGAGCTTTATGTAGGACTTCAAGCATGCATTTGAAAGGACTTACACAATTAGCATTTCCAAAGTATGTCTAAATGGCTGTATGACCAAAGTCAGTGACAGGAGGGTATTGTCTGTTATACAGAGTGACTGATACTTTTTCATGATTCAGTCATTGATTGTGCCGTTGACGTTGCTTGATTACTGTCATTTGAGCGTGGGTTTCCTCCAGAAGTAGCCCAGAGTTGTGTATTTTCATCATCGCTACAGAAAGAAGCATAGGGCTAGATGCTCATACCGTTCGTTCTTAAGCTGCTTGTGTGTATAAATGGCTGTATAAATAGCCAAGTAAGTCTGATCCTCTTTTACTGAGCACTCACGAAGCAGATATGCTGCATTTTGCATCATGGTACATATTTAAAGGGGCCATATCATGAAACCCTACTCTCACTTTCAAAACATCAAATGTCCTCCTCGGTCCTCGAAGTAGAAGAATAGATTTTCTCGTTCTGAAATCTCCATGGTTGCTGACCATGTTTACATATCTAACGTCTTAAAATGACTAATGATGGGAATTTCGAGTATTTTTATTATCGAGTACTCTAGGGCTGTAGCTAGCGATTATTTAGCGATTAATCAGATAAATAACTAAATGTTATTTCCTGTATTTAATTAAAATTATATTTTTTTTAAACAGAAAGTATAAAGGGTGTAAGGATTTGGTTTGATTTACTGTATACTCTCTACAAAACCTGTATCATAATAAGTTAAGTTGGAGTTTCTCATTTGTATTATTACTTTCAGGATGTTTTCTAAATAGTTCCTTTCCTTTACTTGTAAAACTTAAAAAATCAGCTCAGTAGACAGCAGTGGTGACACCAGAATAGAAATATTCATTCTGCCCAGCTGTTAGATACATATGCTTGTACACTATCAATGATTACATACATTTTAAGTGTTTTAAAATAGTATTTTCACTGATTAAATATTTCTAAAGTATTATTTTCAAAAAATACATTTTCAGTGGTAATGTATGCTTATCCAATGAAATAATATTTGACATGGTGCCAAAAACAAAAAACATCCAGTGAGGGGCAGTTTTGTGGACGGAAATGCCTTGTTGATGAGAGAGGTCAACAGAGAGTGGCCAGAATGTGTCGAGCTGACAGAAAGACTGCGGTAACTCAGATAATCGCTCTGTATAATTGTGGTGAGAAGAATATCATCTCAGAAAGCTATACTGATATGTGGGTTGTCGCTGTTTTGGCGGCACAAGATTAGTGGTTTTAATGTTGTGGCTGATCAGCGTATGTAGTTTTAAATCGTAAACATACACTAAATGATATCTGTAGATTTGACCTAAGCCTGAACCCTTGTGTTCAATTCTCCTTTTCTTTTTTGGTCTTTAATTTACTTGTTTACAAACGTATATTTTTTTATCCCCTTTTCACCCAATTTGAAATGCACAATTCCCACTACTTAGTAGGTCCTCGTGGTGGTGGTGCGGTTACTCACCTCAATCAGGGTGGCGGAGGACAAGTCTCAGTTGCTTCCACTTCTGATACAGTCAATCCATGCAACATATCACATGGCACATGCTACTCTCTGCGATCCACGCACAACTTACCACGTGCCCCATTGAGAGCGAGAACCACTAATCGCCATCACGAGGAGGTTACCCCATGTGACTCTACCCTCCCTAGTAACCGGGACAATTTGGTTGCTTAGGAGACCTGGCTGGAGTCACTCAGCACACCCTGGATTTGAATTTGAGACTCCAGGGGTGGTAGTCGGCGTCAATACTCGCTGAGCTACCCAGGCCCCTTGTTTACTAATTTAAAGGAATCTGCATGTCTAGCAAGGTTATACTGGAGATATGAGATTTCAAGCAATTGTGGGAGTGGGTAATGTATAATGAATAATGACTTGACTAAACATGTTTAAAAGACTACATAAATGTTACCTTTGTTGTTTTTTTTTTGTTTTTTTTTTACCTTACCAATGTGAATCTCTTTCATTGTAATGTATGTAAAAAAGCAACCTGGACATTCTGCTAAATATCTGCTTTTGTGTTCCAAGAAAATATATTCATTGACATAATTTTCATTTTTGGTTGAATTATCCCTTTAAAGGCTCCATGAATGTGATGGATTCACTTACTGGCAGCTGCTGCTCACAGAATCACAAGGGCTTTGCAATGTCGACTGTGATGTCTGCCAAGCTCCCATTCACATATCAGATATGCCTGCTCTGGGATCAATGACTAGAGAAGAGACCACAGTTACATGGTTCTCTTCCCCTCTAATATTTCACCCTGTCCACTAGTATTCTGCTAAATACAACCATATTTAGAGGTGTTTACTTGGGCAAGCATCACTATTATTATTGCTCTTATTTAGGATTAGGGATTTCAAAAAAACCCTGAGTATTAAACATCGATGCATAACTCGTACTGCACTGTTTGTGCTAAAGACATGATGCATCACATGTTTGTTTTTAGCTTGGTTTGATTTTTTTGTGTATTGTATTTATTTGATTTTTGTTTTTTGTTTTGTTTGTTGGGTTTGTGTTTTGTTTTGCTTGGTTTTATTTGGTTTTGTTTTGTTGTTATGATTGCTTTGGTTTTGCTTGTTTTTGTTTGGTTTTGTTTATTGTTATGATAGGTTTGGATTTGCTTTGTTTTGTTTTATTTTTATAATAGGTTTGGATTTGCTTTTTGTTTTATTTTTATAATAGGGTTTGGGTTTGCTTGGTTTTGTTTTATTGTTATGATAGGTTTGGTTTTGTTTTATTGTTATGATAGGTTTGGATTTGCTTGGTTTTGTTTTATTGTTATGATAGGTTTGGTTTTGTTTTATTGTTATGATAGGTTTGGATTTGCTTGGTTTTATTTTATTGTTATGATAGGTTTGGTTTTGTTTTATTGTTATGATAGGTTTGGTTTTGCTTGGTTTTGTTTGGTTTTGTTTTATTGTTATGATGGGTTTGGTTTTGTTTTGATTTATTGTTATGATAGGTTTGGTTTTGTTTTATTGTTATGATAGGTTTGGATTTGCTTGGTTTTGTTTTATTGTTATGATAGGTTTGGATTTGCTTGGTTTTGTTTTGTTTTATTGTTATGATAGGTTTGGATTTGCTTGGTTTTGTTTTGTTTTATTGTTATGATAGGTTTGGATTTGCTTGGTTTTGTTTTATTGTTATGATAGGTTTGGTTTTGTTTTATTGTTATGATAGGTTTGGTTTTGTTTGGTTTTGTTTTATTTTATTTTATGATAGGTTTGGATTTGCTTTTTTTTGTTTTGTTTTATTGTTATGATAGGTTTGGTTCCCCGTCTGTCGCTCACTTCGACGTCGTGTCCCCTTCCTACGGGATTGACGCAGGCGCCGCGGGTGATGAACACGATTTGGGGACAATGACGGGCTCTGTTCGCCGGGTAAATCCCCTCGAACTTCCCGCCTCCCCGGCACGCTTGTTTGCTTCCGTCTGAGCTCGGGATGAGTATTCTCTCCAATGGTTCATCTTCTCAGTGTGAGAACATGGCCGTTATAGCATTGCGGTCGCACAGCTTTCTTTTGTAATGAGAGAAAGCCACTTCAGCCGCCCCCCGCGCTCCGCCTTCTTCCTACGGGATCGGCGCAGGCGCCGCGGGCGATGAAGGCGATTTGGGGAATATGACGGGCTCTGTTCGCCGGGTAAACCCCCTCGAACCGCCCGCCTCCCCGGCACGCTTGCTTGCCTCAGAATTGGATGACATCACCGCTGCATCGGAGAGCGTTACAGCGGCATCGGATGCTGATCGTTCGCCTGGGCCGCCACCTTCGGGTCTGCCGCCCAGCCTGAGCCTGACGCACGGAGATCCGCTATGCTTTCCCAGGCTACTTGATCGGTTCCGCGGGCAGGTGCGCTGCTCACAGCCACGCCCCCCCCCCTGTTCCTTTCTTCCCGGACGTGCACGACGAGTTGAGCTAAGCCAAGGCTTCTTCGCTCCTCCGCTCTCACTACCCTCGCGGTGGAACGGTCCCAGACCGCTTCCACTCTGCACGCCACGGCCCTTCCTGCAACCAATGCCAGGCCAAGGCACTTCAAAACTTGCACCTTGGGTAGTCCTGTTCTTGATGTGCTGCAGGAACTGCGCTGGATGACCAACCGCGCCCCCGGGCCACGGAGGTCAGAAGCGCTGGCACTCGAACAGGCGATGGCCACCCCTTGTGGTCCAGAAACGCACCTGTGGACTGGACCTGGTCGAAATGCGGGAGGTGGACAAGGCACACCTTCTCCCACACCCCCGTCTCCCAGCTCCGTCCATTCGGCGCCACCGTTGACGACTCTGCCCAGCAGTCCTCAGCGGTGAGGCAGACGGAGGCCACTACACATCCTGCCCCGCCGCAAGCCTGCCGCCATGGGCCATGCCCCGTCTGCTCGCCGACGGGCGTCCTCCTGCGGCTGTGAAACACCCTGCTCCGCCTCAACCCGGGCCCAGCTCTCAGCCCCAGCGTTGAGCACGCTGCAGGAAATGGACGCCCCCGTCTCACGGACCCCCTCGAGGACCCGGAAGGCTCCCAGGCTGTCCGTAGACGTTCAACCCAGGGACCAAGATGTTAGCTCCGGAGGCTGGTATGACCGCTCCGTCCCCGGTGGAGGGCCGGGAGGAGAATCTTTTCTTGTTGAATTAATTTTCACATTCTCATATTCTCTGTAATGAGCTATTTCCTTTTGTCTCTGGGTCACCTGGCCCGCAAATGCCGTTCTCACGGCACTTTGCCCCCAGATATCAACAGTCCTGGCTTCCTGGACACGGACCACCCGTCTTCAGCCCCACGACTGTCCCCTGGCCGGCCGGTTCCGACGAGTCTAGAGGACGCCTACCCAGGACCTCCTCCTCAGTCGCTAACCCGCCCCCTGCCGGGTGTGCGGAGCAAGGTAAGTGCTTTGAGTCTTGTCTCAGCACCTCAGCCGCGGGTCGCCCCGTCGCCGCCCAACGCTGCCCTACCTGCTCCGCCCCGCTGCGAAGCCCCGCCGGGTACGTCAAAATTAATCGTCCCTTTGGTGCTCCTAGCGCAGAGGTTGGAAGCGTGGCTTTCACTTCCCAACCCGTCTCGCTGGCTGGCCCGGACCATCCGACTCGGTTGCGCAATTCAGTTTGCCAGGCCCCCGCCCCCCTTCATGGGCGTCCGCTTTTCCGCAGTACATGGCGAACACGCCCACTCCCTGCGCGCGGAAATCGCGACTCTTCTGGCCAAAGACGCGATAGAGCCTGTCCCTCCAACCGAGATGAAGAAGGGTTTCTACAGCCCTCACTTTATCGTACCCAAGAAAGGCGGCGGCTTACGACCAATCTTGGACCTGCGAGTTCTCAACCGAGCGTTGCACAAACTCCCGTTCAAAATGCTCACGCTTAACCTGCGTCCGGCATCTAGATTGGTTCGCAGCGGTAGACCTGAAGGACGCGTACTTCCACGTCTCCATCCTGCCCCGACACCACCCCTACCTGCGGTTTTGCGTTCGGGGGCCAGGTGTATCAGTACAAGTCCTCCCCTTCGGCCTGTCTCTGTCCTCTCACGAGAGTTACTATGCAAAACCCACAGAGACCAGGTGCTCAGGCACCTCAGCCGTCTGGGGCTTCAGGTCAACTGGGAAAAGAGCCAGCTCACTCCAGTTCAGAGCATCTCTTTTCTCAGGATGGAGTTAGACTCGGTCTCAATGTCGGCACGTCTCACCAACGAGCATGCCCAGTCAGTGTTGAACTGCCTCGCCGACTTCAGGCCAGGCACAGCGGTCCCCTTAAAACTTTTCCAGAGGCTCCTGGGGCATATGGCGTCCTCCGCGGCGGTCGCGCCGCTGGGGTTGATGCATATGAGACCGCTCCAACACTGGCTCCAGACCCGAGTCCCGAGACGAGCATGGCGCCACGGCACGCACCGGGTAACAATCACCCCCGCCTGCCATCAGACATTCAACCCCTGGACAGACCCCTGTTTCTTATGGGCTTGAGTGCCCCTACAGAAGGTGTCCAGACGCGTCCTGGTCACGACCGACGCCTCCAGATTGGGTTGGAGCGCCGTTTGCAATGGGCACGCAGCCTCAGGCCGTTGGAAAGGGGCCCAGCTGCGTTGGCACATCAACTGCCTCGAGTTGTTGACCGTCCTTTTGGCCCTGCGGAAGTTTCTCCCGTTAATTCGGGACGAACATATCCTAGTCAGGTCGGACAGCACCACTGCGGTCGCGTACATAAATCGCCAAGGCGGCGTACGCTCCCGTCATATGTCACAACTCGCCCGTCGTCTCCTCCTTTGGAGCCAGCACCGACTCAAGTCGCTGCGTGCCACTCACATCCCCGGCAACCTCAATGTGATAGCGGACACGCTGTCATGACAACGCTTGCCTGGCGGAGAGTGGAGGCTTCACCCCCACTCGGTTCAGCTGATTTGGGAACGGTTCGGCAAGGCCCAGGTAGACCCCTCTGCCTCCCGAGACACCTCCCACTGCCCGCTCTGGTACGCCCGTTCAGAGGCTCCCCTCGGGGCAGATGCACTGGCACACAGCTGGCCGGCTGGGCTGCGCAAGTACGCATTCCCCCAGTGAGCCTTCTTGCACAGGTGCTGTGCAAGGTCAGGGAGGACGAGGAGCAAGTCACTCTCGTGGCTCCTTACTGGCCCACTTGGGCCTGGTTCTTGGACCTTGTACTCCTCGAGACAGCCCCTCCCTGGCGAATTCCCCTGAGGAAGGACCTTCTTTCTCAGGGATGGGGCACGCTCTGGCATCCGCACCCAGACCTTTGGAACCTCCATGTCTGGACCCTGAACGGGATGCGGAAGATCTAGCTGGTCTACCAACCACGGTCGTAGCCACAATCAACCAAGCCAGAGCCCCTTCTACCAGGCAACCCTACGCCCTGAAGGGCGTCTGTTCGTGAATCGGAGTTCTTCCCGGGCAGAAGACCCACAGAGGTGCGCAGTTAGGTCCGTGCTCCTGTTCCTACAGGAGAGGTTGGAGGGGAGGCTGTCCCCATCCACATTGAAGGTGTATGTTGCCACTATCGCAGCTCACCACGACCCAGTAGACAGCAAGCCTCTGGGTAAGCACGACTTAATCGTCAGGTTCCCAAGAGGTTAAACCCCTCCCGGCCAAACCTGTTCCCCTCCTGGGATCTCTCGGTGGTCCTCGCCGGTCTTCAGAGATCCCCCCTCTGAGTCGCTAGAATCAGTTGGCTCAGGGCCCTCTCCTGAAAAGACGGCCCTGCTGATCGCGCTCACTTCCATCAAGAGGGTCGGGGACCTGCAAGCGTTCCCTACTAACGACACTTGCCTGGAGCTCGGTCCGGCAGATACTCATGTGATCCTAAGACCTTGACTGGGCTATGTGCCCATGGTTCCTACCACGCCCTCTGGAGATCAGGTAGTGAACCTACAAGCGCTGCCCCGGGAGGAGGCAGACCCAGCCCCTCTCACTGTCGTGTCCGGTACGTGCCTTGCGTGCCTACCTGGAACGCACCCAGAGCTTCAGGCGCTCTGAGCAGCTCTTTGTCTGCTTTGGAGGACAGCAGAATGGGAACACTGTCTCCATACAGAGGTGTCTCACTGGGTGGTGGATGCAATTCAGTTGGCCTATCACACCCAGGCCATGCCCCCCTTACGGGTTCAAGCCCACTCCACTAGGAGTGTGGCATCCTTATGGGCACTGGCTAGGGGCACCTCCCTAGCAGACATTTGCAGAGCTGCGGGCTGGGCAGCACCTAACACCCTTATGATCTCAGGGTTGAGTCAGTCTCGTCCCGTGTTCTCTCAGGTCCGAGCCCGTAGAACTCGGTACACGTCGACGATCTGACCGGGTGAACCGCTTGTTCCAGCGCCGTTTCCCTCTGCCAAGGCAAAACAGTGCGCTTTTGTCCCAGAGGACCTAGGTCCCTGGTTGATTCCTCCCTAGCCCTTCGGGCCCGCAGCAGTTCAGCGGAGGAACATGCTGGTCCAGTCCACTACGGGTACCTCCGGCTACCCCTACTGGAATAGGTGCTCCACAGATTAGGCCTCCTACGGGACTCCTTCTGTGTGTATTTCCACGGTATGGTCACCTTGCGAGCTGACCCGCGTCTCCCTTAGGCAGTCCTTCGCTGCCCTCCGGTCGCCGTGTTGTAGCAACTCCCCCCCTCCTCGAGGCTGGATCTACCACCGCGCCATTTCCTCCCACATGCCCAAAGTGGCCATGTGATGTATTTTGCCACCTTTACCTCCCCTGCTGGGCAGGTGTGGCCTCCGCAGGGTCTTTTCCCCCTAAAAGAATAGGACTTCGGAATAAGACCCCCTTCCCTCGATGCGGTTAGGGCCCCGGCTGCTCTTGCTCTATGCCGAGAAAACATAGAGAGAAAAGAGGCCCAGCCAGGCTTGGCCCGTTCCCTAGTTGGGAGCGTCACCCTGTTCCCCCCTAGGGTAACCAAAAGGGTGCTGACGCTTTTTCGGGGCATTGGGGAAGAGTACGTGCAGCCTGAACACAGTTGGTCGCTTGTGCACTTGCAAAATACCTGCCCGCTTCTGTGTCAGCAGTACACGTACACGGCTCAGCGCATGGCGAGTTTTGAAATGGACCCCTAGTGTCGCTTCTTCGACACGACGTCGAAGTGAGCGACAGACGGGGAACGTCTCGGTTACGTATGTAACCTCCGTTCCCTGATGGAGGGAACGAGACGTCGTGTCTTCCCGGCCACGTCGCTGAGCCGAGCCGCTGAGATGCCCGGAACACTCCCGGCTCCTCAGAAAAATCCTGAATGAACGAGCGTATTTCTCTCGCCTTTATATCCGTATCCGGAGGCGGAGTATGCAAATACTGTTCGCCAACTCTCATTGGCCTTTTTTCATAGATCAGAGGTATCTTTCGGCGCTCAAGAGAGACCCCTAGTGTCGCTTCTTCGACACGACGTCTCGTTCCCTCCATCAGGGAACGGAGGTTACATACGTAACCGAGACGTTTTGCTTGGTTTTGTTTGGTTTTGTTTTATTGTTATGATAGGTTTGGTTTGGTTTTGTTTTATTGTTATGATAGGTTTGGTTTTGCTTGGTTTTGTTTTATTGTTATGATAAACAATAAATATTGTGTATATATAAATATTGTATCATATAAATATTATATTGTTTTATTGTTATGATAGGTTTGTTTTGCTTGGTTTTGTTTGGTTTTATTGTTATGATGGGTTTGGTTTTGCGTAGTTTTGTTTGGTTTTATTGTTGTGATAGGTTTGGATTTGCTTGGTTTTGTTTTATTGTTATGATAGGTTTGGTTTTGTTTTATTGTTATGATAGGTTTGGTTTTGTTTGGTTTTATTTTATTTTATGATAGGTTTGGATTTGCTTTTTTTTGTTTTGTTTTATTGTTATGATAGGTTTGGTTTTGCTTGGTTTTGTTTGGTTTTGTTTTATTGCTATGATAGGTTTGGTTTTGTTTTGTTTTATTGTTATGATAGGTTTGGTTTTGCTTGGTTTTGTTTTATTGTTATGATAAACAATAAATATTGTGTATATATAAATATTGTATCATATAAATATTATATTGTTTTATTGTTATGATAGGTTTGGTTTTGCTTGGTTTTGTTTTATTGTTATGATAAACAATAAATATTGTGTATATATAAATATTGTATCATATAAATATTATATTGTTTTATTGTTATGATAGGTTTGTTTTGCTTGGTTTTGTTTGGTTTTATTGTTATGATGGGTTTGGTTTTGCGTAGTTTTGTTTGGTTTTATTGTTGTGATAGGTTTGGTTTTGCTTGGTTTTGTTTATTGTTATGATAGATTTGGTTTTGTTTGGGTTTTATTGTTATAATAGATTTGGTTTTGTTTTGTTTTATTGTTATGATAGGTTTGGATTTGCTTGGTTTTGTTTGGTTTTATTGTTATGATAGGTTTGGTTTTGCTTGGTTTTGTTTTATTGTTATGATAGTTTTGGATTTGCTTGGTTTTGTGTTATTGTTATGATAGGTTTGTTTTTTTTTGTTTTGTTTGGTTTAATTGTTATGATAGGTTTGGTTTTGTTTTGTTTGGTTTAATTGTTATGATAGGTTTGGATTTGCTTGGTTTTGTTTTATTGTTATGATAGGTGTGGATTTGCTTGGTTTTGTTTTATTGTTATGATAGGTTTGGTTTTGTTTTATTGTTATGATAGGTGTGGATTTGCTTGGTTTTGTTTTATTTTATGATAGGTTTGGTTTTGCTTTTTTTGTTTTGTTTTATTGTTATGATAGGTTTGGTTTTGTTTGGTTTTGTTTTATTGTTATGATAGGTTTGGTTTTGTTTTGTTTTATTGTTATGATAGGTTTGGATTTGCTTGGTTTTGTTTTATTGTTATGATAGGTTTGGTTTTGCTTGGTTTTGTTTTATTGTTATGATAAACAATAAATATTGTGTATATATAAATATTGTATCATATAAATATTATATTGTTTTATTGTTATGATAGGTTTGGTTTTGCTTGGTTTTGTTTTATTGTTATGATAAACAATAAATATTGTGTATATATAAATATTGTATCATATAAATATTATATTGTTTTATTGTTATGATAGGTTTGTTTTGCTTGGTTTTGTTTGGTTTTATTGTTATGATGGGTTTGGTTTTGTGTAGTTTTGTTTGGTTTTATTGTTGTGATAGGTTTGGTTTTGCTTGGTTTTGTTTATTGTTATGATAAATTTGGTTTTGTTTGGGTTTTATTGTTATAATAGATTTGGTTTTGTTTTGTTTTATTGTTATGATAGGTTTGGATTTACTTGGTTTTGTTTGGTTTTATTGTTATGATAGGTTTGGTTTTGTTTTGTTTGGTTTAATTGTTATGATAGGTTTGGTTTTGTTTGGTTTGGTTTTATTGTTATGATAGGTTTGGTTTTGCTTGGTTATATTTGGTTTTCTTTGGTTGTTTTGTTAAATGTTTTGTAAAAGTTTGTACATGCCAAGGAAAGTGATATTTAAATGTTATAAAATTCTTTATTGTTAATCCTTTATTTTTGCTAAGGCAAGGATCACTATTACTATTGTTCATCATACTTATGGTTGGTGATTAGAACAAACCCCTAACCCTAAGTATCGATTATCATGTGGTTTGGTGGGGAGCGGTGTCCTATTGGTTTTCTAAGGGATCAGACTAATAATGTTTTGCCTGGTAGATGATTAAAGGTGTGAAATGTTCCATAGACCTTCATTGAAGGGGGGATCAACAACCACCTTGCAACCACACAGAACACCCAAACATCTGCATGGCCCTGTCAACATCCCACATTTTTTTTTGCAAGATGTGTCTCATATGCTGTGAAGGGCAAATTGCAATTAAACAATCTGTATACTTTTTTACACGCATAAGCCATATTGTATTGATACGAAATATTAAGTTATTAACTAGTTGACTAAAATAATTAATCCTCTTGAAAACTAACTAACTTCCTAGCCACTGAATTAGCCACTGAACCCTGTCCTCCAAAGACATGATGCCAGCAGCCTAAACATGCAAAATGACACAAAAGCTTATTTTGTGCTGTTTACAGAGCCTAGAGGTGTCAGACAAGTTTGACATCCCAAGACACCTATTTCAGTGATATCTGTCATATAGTAGCAACATTAAACAAGAAAAAAAATCATTATAACTGCTTTCATTTCATTACTGTGCTCTTGGCACAACCATAGAGCAATATTAGAGGAAATTACATTCTGTATATTATTTGAAACCTTTTTAAGTCATATGAAACCAATTTCCAATTATGTGCTAATCTGTGGTGATGCTTTTAGGTAAAACATAACAGGTGGATTTTCTGTATGTACTTGAAAGTATTGATGCCTCTCTAATGGTCCATATTGTACAAGTATGACTAGATGATTAAAATTGCTGCTGTAATTTCATTATAATAAAAAGGCTTTGTCTTTGGAGTGGGCTGGTTATAAAACAATGTTTTGGTTTGTTTTTGCAGCTGTAGAACGAGCAACAGAAAGAGTTTGATAGGAAGTGGACAGTCATCAGCTCTTCCTCGACCACACTCGCCTCTCTCATCACACACAGGTAACCTTTATTATTTCTGATGGTTTTGATGTCTGTAGAGTCTGCAAGAGTGACACAATAACACCGTTTCCAAAGCAGGCATGGCACAATAAAGCATTGAACCACATGCATATTTTCAATCGCTTGGATTCTTATTATGGCACTTTTTTTTTTATCATGCAAGTATGTTCCGATGACACCAGTAAAACATCTACTATAATATAATGATGTATTTGACTGGTGGGAGGGGGGTTGTTGCATCCCAATTGTTTGTCATGGTCTTGGACTAACTGGACCATTCTAACCAGCCAAACTCTGACCCTTTCGGCAAGACGGGGGCAGGTCCAATGAATAGTGACTTTTGTATGGAATAAAAAAATAAGAAAAAAAGCATCTTTAACCAGTGTCTGATTCATGAGCTGACCACTGGATTTTCCACTTTCTCATGCTGCAGACTGCCACAACCACTGTATTGGCAACCTTTAAAGAGCATTCAGCATTACTCTTTAATTGCAGTGTGTTATTGTGATTTGAACCTCGTTTAATCTATTTAGTCATGAAATGTAGAGGCATTGATGGACTATTGAGAGTGATTTATTGAATGCCTGTCTTGTACAAAATATAACTGCAGCGATGGACCGATATATCGGTGACACAATAAGTAATCGTTATTTGGGCTTTTAGAGATTATTGTCATTGGCCATTTAGCTTAAGTCCAAAATCTACAGAAAGCCTTTTACAATATGGCTAATGCACATTTTCAGTTTTCATGTATTACTTTTTTTTATTGTACTTTTGAGTAAATGCAATATAAAATCATGTATCTCATTTTCTTTTATTAATCTGTATTTTATACAGGTAGTTGACACTTATCCTGTCCATGAGTGTCTTTTTTATGATACAAAATATTGATATACAGAATACAGCATATGAATGGATAAGGGAAGGTGCATAGTTTAGGTCCTGTAACTGGTCATGATTTAAAATTTGTACAATACAATACCATTTGATTTTTAGTTATTATATAAACTACCTTGATCTATATATATATATATATCACTAGACCACTAGTCAAATGAGTGGCATAAATGCAACAGTGCTATTATTTTATGATTTGTGTTTGTTGATATCTATCCGTCTTTATCAGCTGTGTGTGAATATCTGTAAATGTGTCACCACTAATAAACCTCTACCATCAGCTAAAGCTCAGGGGTTTCTCTTTATCAATGCCGGAGGGGCAATACAGATGTCTGTTAATTAACTATTAACTCCGTCCATATTCAGTCAAGTTAATTATCTTTAATTATTGCTGGGCTGAAGGCAGTTGGAAGTGGGACACTGACTCAAATGGCTGTGATTTGAGATCTCCCAGACCCTTACATGTGCCCATATTGCCAAAAGCAATCCCAGAAACAGTGGGGTTCTGTTAATAAGTGCATTGAGCACATATGGTGACAGGGTGGATGTTGGAGCCTCACAGTATCTGACTCGAGCTTTAAGGGACAGATCACCCCAAAATTAGTGTTAGAAATCATTATTTACTCACCCTCTGTTTAAAAACAAACAAACAAACAAAAAGTTAAAAGACCATCATTATCTCCATTAACCGTAACGTTCATTCACTATTTTTCAATACATCTAAAGCCATGTGATGGCTTTGTGGACCAAACTGAAATTTAAAGGAATAGTTCATTCAAAAATTGAATTATCTCATCATTTTCTCACCCTCATGCCATCCCAGAAGAATATTTCAGCTCTGTAGGTCCATACAATGCAAGTGATTGGTTACCAAAATTCTGAAGCTATAAAAGCACATAAATGCAGCATTAAAGTAATCCATACAACTCCAGTGGTTAAATCTGTAACTTCTGAAGTGATATTTTGTGTGTGGGTGAGAAACAGATCATTAATTAAGCCCTTTTTTACTGTAAACCTCCACTTTTACAAATTCTTCTTTTGTTTTTGCCGTTTCGCATTCTTCGTGCATATCGCCATCTACTGGGCAGGGAGAAGAGTTTAATAGTAAAGCACCTATTCTGTCTTTTTTTCTCATGATGGCATATGAAAAAAAAGGGTGGAGGGTGACGCCGGGTCGTGATTTTACACACCCACCCCCTTATCAGGCTAATCAAGCATCTGAGAGGGATAAAGGCTGACTGCGGACGGTGGTGCGACAGAGAGAGAACATTTGTGGGCAGCTTTCCGTCCTATGTGTGTGTTTGTGTCTTTTGGTTTATTTCTTCATTAAACTATTATTTATATTGTCAAGCCGGTTCTCGCCTCCTCCTTTCCATTGAATCCCTTTACGCTGGTGCCGAAACCCGGAAAGGAGGAGGGATACGGCCGTAGTGGCGTTCTCGCCACTACCATCCACCCCATCGGAGCAGCCTCGGCCATCAGCCGGGGACGTAGGATCCCGGCCGCCTGGAAGTGGAGGAACGGCCGCCGACCGCGAGCGGAGAAGGGGTTCCTAACCGACCGCCTGGAGTGGTCAGGGCTGCTGCCAGGGGCGGAGGAGACCCCTACCAGCCTCTAAAACAGATCGGGGGCTGAGACCGCCGACCGCGAGCGAGGAGGAGCTCACTGCCGACCGCCTGGAGCAGGAGAACCGCTGCCAGGGGCAGGGGAGACCCCTTCTGTTCCCAGAGAATGCGTCGGTGCGTTCTGTCTGCCAGGGGCTGGCTGTCGTCTGTTATAGGGTGGAGGAGTGGCCGAGAACCAAACTACGGCGTATCAGAGAACTGGCGAGTAAGTGATTTTTTTTTTTTTTTTTTTTTTTTTTTTTCTAATTTTTTTTTTCTCTCTCTCACTCTCCCACTGCCCACGTTTGCCTTTTCCCTCTCTTTTAAATGTATTGTTTTTTTTTGTTGGGGGGTACTGCATTGTTACAAGGAGTACCCCCCTATTTTTCATTATTGTCATTATCATCATCATCATCATTGTCATTATTTTCATACAAGGTATCCCCGGCCTGAGAGAATGAGGGAGGAATGTGACAGGGGCGGAGGGTGGGGCTGGGTCATTTTACATACCCGGCCCCTTATCAGGCTAAACAAGCCTCCAAGAGGAATAAAGGCCGACTGCGGACGGTGGTGCAACAGAGAGAGAACGTTTACGGGCAGCTTTCCATCCTATGCAATTCCACTTGGTCCTTCTGCTGTTCACTTGCGCAGTGAAAGCTGAACATTTCGAATGGTTTTTGTCAGCAATATTCTTACTTTGAAAGTGTCATTTACATTACATTGTCATTTCTTACTGAGCAGACAGTCCCGTTGACACAGGACAAAGTGTGAAACATCAAGAATGTAAACAAATTATTATTATTATTTTTTTTGCAGGCACAAGTCCTCAAGACAGCCCTAGAAACTTCTCGCCTAGTGCTTCAGCTCATTTCTCCTTCACACGCAGGTAAATGAAACATTCCTCAGACAAGTTCAGCCACTTTTTCTTATTACCAGCAAATCTGAGGAAAGTATTTGGGCACTTAAGCCACACTTAAAACTTGTTTAATCGCTGAAAAGTGAAGTTAGTTCTGAGAAAAGACCTACAGTAGTAGCATTGTTAAATAAAATATAAAACCAACTGTCATCTGCAAAGAAATTCTAAATGGTTTTAAGTGTGACTAAAGCGTTTAGATACTTTCTAGGGTCGCTGTATGGTCATCAATAATAATGTATTTTGTTGTTTACCACAACTTGCCTTCTATAATTGGTACCATTTATAACTTTTATACTACACACTTTGATAGATAAGTAGCTGTATTATTAGTATAGTTGTCCAGATCTGTCAAGAATATAAGGAAATGAACAGTAAACATACAATATGCTCTTAGATGTGAAGAACATTCTGAGAACATTTTAATGCTTCTTCAGAATATGACAAGCCTTCTACAGCTCGAGATGGGAACTTTCATGCTGCTTGTCAAACTATGTTCCCTTAGACAGGAAGGGGAAACAAAGTCTTTTGTTCTTAAAATGGCTGTTTCATATTTTATTCAAATTATTTGTATTATTACTATTTATAATCCTCTAGTTTTGGCTGCAGAACAGACAGGTAATTCCAAAGAGTTTATAGGGTGAATCTCATGAAACCTGTCATGTTCAGATCATATGTCATGCCAAAATCACAAAAGGAATTGTGATATGATGTTTTGCTTATAGAAAAGGCTGCCTATTTTTGGACTTTTCCGTATCCAGCACAAGATTACCAAAACGGAAACAAAGCTGCCAACAAAGTATCTTTTTTTTTCTCATTATGACATTATTTTCATAACAATTATACACATTTCCTTTACAATTTTCATTAATGTAATGTGAAAATATATTATCTCCATTATAAACTAATGTCAGAATGCCAAAAATCATAATGGCCCATAAATATTCATTTTCTTATTTCTTTTGATTTAGTGTAAAATATGTTTTCATGAGATTCACTCTGTTGAACTTTTGTCACAGAAATCGATCTTAGTGCATCAGGCACCTTCCCATGTACTATACATTAACCTGTTTGCTATGGGTATCAACATCCAGTCCCCTCACAAACATTTTTGAGCATTATCGGTATCAACCCATGTTATTCTCCCAGTGTTTGTGCCCCTTGACTTACTGTGGTTGTTTTAATTCGGCCTTTTCAATCAGTTGTCTTAAAGACCCATAAGAAATTGCTCACAGAGTGCTGCTCTAAACCTAACGTCCCACAACTCGTGGATTATACTGCCACTGTCTTTCATCTGTTCTGCTTTGAAAATAAATGACACACTCAGAATTTTTTCTTTTAGCTTGTATGCCACTCGCCTCTTTTGTCTTGTCTTGGATGCAATGTACTGATGATGACCCCTAATTCAAAAGAGTTCAGGTGATTATGAACAGAAAGCTGTCTGTGTTTGCAGGACTGATGGGCGGCGCTGGTCCTTGGCATCCCTCCCCTCGTCTGGTTATGGAACTAACACGCCCAGCTCCACCGTCTCTGTAAGTACCACACGTGAAAGTACACATTGTATAAAGGTGCCAGGGTTTGTTCCTGGCAGGCAGCAGATGCCAGATTTTATGCAAATAAGCAGCTACCACATTGTGATGCAGTTGGATATTGTTGCGGAGTAGAAAGCCTACTTTTTCTTGTTTTGCTTTTTTCTATTTTGCTTTTTCTTCATCAAATCTGACACATTTCTCAATATACTGTATAAGTTGTATGTGTGTGTGTTCAGTTCCTCTTAAGTTATATAACAAATTAATATGTAACTAAGACTTTTACCACTATCCCATTGGTTGCCTTCACATTAACAATGCTTTGCTCTTAGGTTATGCTTCATACTTGAGCTTCAAAGGCTGGAAATGTGTTAATAATTGAATGGTGTTCAACATATTTAAATAATCTTAAAAGTTGTGTCTATGTTATTTGATTTGGCAGCTACAGGTACATTTCTATCATGATCTCATGAATCACATGGCATGGTAGAAATCTGCTCTCAACACTAGAGAGCTGTTGCTTTGGGGTGTGTTTGTAATATGTGAAGTGAGTGTGTATTGTCTATCATTATTTTCAGTACATACGCCTGACATTGTCTGCTTATTTGCATAACTAATTTTTCTCAACTTTTTGATGCTCTCAACCGCCCTCAACACTTTCTCCGCTCTGCTGTCAATCCCACAATCCTCTTCGCGAACGTGCCGCTCGACTCCCATAGGAATGATTTGAAAATGCCTGCTTGGCTTCGCATAAAATGCGCCAGTGAACACGTACGGTTGATTTTGGTGATTATGAAATTGTATGCTGTATACAATGAATGCCGCATTCATTATTAATTTCAGCATTGTTCCAGTTTCATTGCTGTATTTTGCTGTGAAGCTTGATTTTTGGTTTGGGTCCGTGCCCTTGCATTTATATGCACAACTGAACTAATACTTGGCTGAAACTGTCTGCCGTGAGTAACAGATGCTGCATGACTGTCTCCCAGTCTGACTAATGTACCTGTGAGCAGCGCCAGATTTGTTTGCTGGTAAATATGTCACTAAATCTGCGCCAGACTGCCCACTCACACGTTCACTCTCTGGTTGTTGTTGTTTTTCACACACAGTCGCCGCAGCTGCCCATCCTCGCAAGAAGTGACGCACAATATGATGCTGGCACACCAGCCAATCAGCTTTCAGTTTACAGAAAAGTACATACAGCAGTACAACATAATAACACGATGCATAAAGTTTCCAGCAAAGTCACTTTTTTTTTTGTCCATACTGAAATTGAAAATGCTGTGTGATGTGACATGATCAAAATTATATTGGATTTGATTATCATGATTAAAATGAGTGTGTCTACTTATGTAATGTGCTTGGCTTTATTACAGCATGATGTCCAAAATAACCTAAGAAGTCACCACAAAATGTTCTGTTTAAAAATAGCATTAATTGCTTCATAGTTGTCAATTTTAGATTGATTTTTAAAACTGTGCTTCTTCATGGTTACACCTCACCTCACCTCACCTCATTTAAATACCTGCTTACTTCACTGAGGTCTCCACTCCCCATGTTTTTAGGATTATGACCATGAAGAACCCCGTAAACCAGTAAAAATCCAGTACTGTGTTTATCCTCCTCACCTGCATGCTTGCATATTGATGATGTGTGACAACACATCAGTCGTCATCTTTTGTTTGTTGTTTTGTTTTCATTTCATTTGTCTTCTTTTCTTTTTCAATGTATTTTCGTTTCATTTCCAGTCGTCCTGTTCATCACAGGAGAAGCTCCATCAGCTGCCCTTCCAGCCCACGGCAGATGAGCTCCACTTCCTGTCTAAACATTTCTGTACCGAGAGCATCGCTGGAGACGACCGCAGGAGGATCATGCCCATGCGTCCACGCTCTCGCAGTCTCAGGTATGGGAAGAAAAAAAATTCAAGTGAAAAAATCAAATGACTTTAAATAATCCATTCTTAAAAGTATATACAGTGGCAAAAAATAAGAAGTATGTGAACCCTTTCGGAATGAGCTGATTTACTGCATTAATTGATCATAAAATGCCATCTCATCTTCAGTAAATTCACAATCACAAATATAGACAAACACAGTTTGCTTGAGCTAACAACACACAAACAATTATAATCATGTATGTCTTTACTGAACACATCCCATTAAAAAATCAGTGATGTGGAAAAACAAGTGAACCCTTGTATTTAAAAAATTGATTGATCCTAATTTGGCAGCTAAAATCTCAACCAAGTGTTTCCGGTAGCCGGGGATTAGACCTGCACAACGTTCAGAAGTAATCTTGGAACATTCTTCCTTGCAGAACTGCTTCAGCACAGCCATATTCTTAGGATGTTTGGTGTGAACGGCTCTCTAGAGGTCATTCCACAGCATCTCTATTGGATTAAAGTCTGGGCTCTGACTTGGCCACTCCAAAAATTTTATTTTCTTTTTTGAAGCCTTTCTGTAGTGGATTTACTTCGATGTTTGGGGTCATTGTCATTTGTGATGTCCTGCCATGGACCCCATGCCTGTTTAATGTTTTCCGTATAGTAGACTCATGAATAGAGATGTTAACCAGATCCAGTGATTCCTTCAAGTCTTTAGCTGTCACTCTAGGGTTCTTTTTTTTTTTAACTCATAGAGCATTCTGAGGTGTGCCCTTTGAGTCATCTGGATGGCCACTTCTAGGAGAGTAGCCACAGTACTAAATTGTTTCCAATTATAGACAATTTGTCTAACTGTAGAGAGATGAATAGCTATGCTCTTCGAGATAACCGTAACCCTTTCCAGCTTTATGCAAAGCAACCATTCTTGATCGTTGGTCTTCTGAGATCTCTTTTTTGCAAGGCAAGGTCCATGTCAGCAGATACTTCTTGTGAATAGCACACTCATAATGTTTGGGTGCTTTTTAAAAGTCAAAGTAGCTCTAACCCACACCTCCAATCTCATTTCATTAATTGGATGACGGGTTTGCCAACTCCTGACCCTAATTATCTTTTTTGATGTCATTAGCCTAGGGGTTTACATACTTTTTCCAACCTATACTGAAAAATGTTGAATGATGTGTTCAGTATTTTCAGAACAATACAATCATTTGTGTGTTATAAGTTAAAACAGATTGTATTTGTTAATTAATTATTATAATTTAGATAAAGGTCAAACCAGATATTAAGACAAATATAAATATAAAAATATAATTAAATAGAAATGCAGTTAATTCCAAAGGGTTCACATATTTTTCTTGCCATTGTAAGAGTATGAAGTAGAAGTATGTTTTTAAAATTGGTATGCAGCCTTTCACTTTCTCAAAATATTAAGATTTTTGCTAAACTTGGCTGGCTCTATAATTACCAGCAATTTTTTACTATGGCAAACTCAAAATGATGGATGAGGGCATATTGAAAAGGAAGTTTTCTTTGCATTGACAGTCCTGGAAGATCTGCGTCATGCTGTGACCATGAGATTATCATGATGAATCATGTGTATAAAGAAAGATTTCCTAAGGTATGTGTAAACTATTTTTACCAAGCATTCAGTGTCATGTGATTTGTTACTTTGACTGCTCAGCCTTTGGCACCCACTTAGATATTTGGGAAATATTTAGATGTAGAGATATTGTGAGCTCTCCAAAACCCACATAGTTACCGTTTATTCTTCAATATTTGGTAAGGAGGCACAAACAATATGGTTACTGCAGTTGTTTGTTAGTCAATTATTATGTTGCTATGGAGACAACAATATGACAACTTATTGTTGAAGTTGTTAAAAATTACAGCTATACTGATTTGAAATGTAAATATGGTAACTTTAACTGAAAGTAGAGAGCTAGTTCAAAGAACAGTAACTAGTTATGTGTTTGGGCAGCACTTATTACAAGCACAGAAGCTGTACACATTTTTCACGTTTTCTGTGCTGATTTGTAAGGGACCCTGCAGGAAAGTTAAGCTAAAAATCAGCTTCTGTTGGTTGCTGGATTTACATGGTAAACAGGCAGGTCTAGGTCTAGTTTTGGACCTGCTTCAAACCTTTTAGACCATCTAGATCAAGCTGGCTAGACGTTATAGACCACTTCGCACCAGCAACAAACCTACACCATGTTCCAGAAAACACCTTGTGTGCGCTTGTAAGCTGGTATATCTTGTTTTTTACCAACATGATTCTAATTGGTTGCTGAAACTATTACCAAATTAGCCAAAGTATTTAAAAAGCAATCACACAGGGAGTGGGGTGTGTGGAAACTTCATGTATGCCAGGCATTAAAATTCTGCAGAGCTTTCAGAGGAGTTTTTTGGGTGCATACTGTAACCCGGAGCCATTATGGCCCATGATGGACTTGGATGGTAATTACAAAAACTGTAGAACTGACTCCATCTCTCCATACCTCAGGCCACAGCTCAGATGGAGGAGCGCATCAAGGAGATCATTCAGAGCAACTCCCCTGAGAATGTCCTGCCTCTGGCTGATGGTGTGCTCAGCTTTGCTCACCACCAGATCATCGAGCTGGCCAGAGACTGCCTGGAGAAGTCTCGCCTTGGCCTCATCACATCCAGATACTTCTGTGAGCTCACAGATAAACTGGAAAGGCTCTTTCAGGAGGTAAATGATGCCTCCAGAGGATTTGCCTTCTTTGTTGTTGTTCTTTTCAGTATCTGAAATACTTTCCCCTGTGTAATGAAACCGCCAGACATAAAAGAAAAATAGTCTTGCCTTTTAACTTGTTTCTCATTATTGCTTTCATTGATGCATGCATAGATGGCCACTTGTGATGTGTTCTGTCATTGTAAATGCAGTCGACTGAGCGATCGGAGAGTGCAGAGGTGACCTTCATCAAGGAGCTGGTGAAGAAGATCCTCATTGTCATCGCCAGGCCCGCACGACTCCTGGAATGTCTGGTAGGATCTTTGCTCAGTTCATCTACAACAACATTTCCGTTGTCAGTGAGCCTTGTGATTTCTCCTGTCCCTTCAGAATGCTTTTATTTTGGTCAATGGTCAGATTTTTAAACCAACATCTCTAGAGTTGGGGTACTTGAGTTCAGACTCAGACTCGAGTCCAAGTCACAAATCCAATTTTAATGGACTTGGACATGCATTTTTACTCTGACTCTAGCCTTTTGGACTTTTCCCCAGACATGTCCTCTTTTTCAGACCTGAAAAAACCGTCAGGCCAGGATTTCAAAATTGCTTTGGCTTTATGTTGATGTGCACTCAGTTAGTACTATCATACGTGTTTTTGATTATGCGGATCAGTTTTCACGCAAATATGCTCTTTTGTGTGATTATTCTGGCTGAGAGCAGAAGCGCGCACTCTTTCAAAGTACTTTTTGAACTCTCTCTTGCCTGTGCACACGTGCTGTATGTGTGTGCGTGAAAGAGATCGCCATTCGCCAAAGGCGGAGTCAGGTCAGGTCATATCTAGTTACCAGTTTACCTCAACAGATCAATGGAGAGTGGAGAATCATGAGTACTGGTCAGTAGACGTCAGGTCAGTGGCATCTGCCGAAACAAAGACGTGATTAAGTATATTGTCGCCGAACTTGCCAAGTTGTGTAGTCCGTGCAATGGGAAAAATACAAACAAATTGGGGCGCAGTACAAATCTGTGTGCATTTCGAGGGATAGCTAGTCTCCAGAGTATGATACCTCATCGTAAGCTTCCCTCTTGCTTGTGAAATGG
This sequence comes from Moxostoma hubbsi, assembly GCA_032164185.1. NCBI lineage: Eukaryota > Metazoa > Chordata > Actinopteri > Cypriniformes > Catostomidae > Moxostoma > Moxostoma hubbsi. Next base: position 15,210,666 of record JAVLUX010000044.1, read on the forward strand.
GTGGGTTGTGTGAAGATAGCACAGGGCGATATATTAAGGGTGGGTTTTAGGGCATTGCTGCTGGTCTAAAGGACTGATGAGAGGAATTCAGATTGATTTTGTTCTCATAGCTTTTAGCTATCTAAGCTATTGGCCCCGGCTGGCCAGTTGATAGTCCTGGCTCGCACTTGCCCAATGTTGGAGAAGCGGCTAAATAGCTGTGAATTATCTGTATCTGCTCAGAAATTCCTTATCCTTGCATCACTAATTTAAATTACCATTACCACTGCCAAATGATTTTGATTACAGAAGAACTCAAATTTTTCAGAACAATCTCGCTAACATCTTGGGTTTAAAATGAATGCATTCTGTTTTGTAGGAGTTTGACCCTGAAGAGTTCTATCATCTCTTGGAAGCTGCAGAGGGTCATGCCAAAGAGGGCCAAGGCATCAAAACTGACATCCCACGATACATTATCAGCCAACTTGGTCTGACAAGGGATCCACTTGAGGGTAGGAAAACCTCAATACATGGATATAATAATTCCTGTCTGAACCTCATGAGACACACATTGGCCGTTTATATACCATTTTATTTAAAAAAATTAAAAAAATAAATTCATGGTCCATGATAACATGGAACACAAAAAGATTATTTTTTATTAATATCCTGGTCCTTTTCAACACAATGGATAGTTACTCACTTTAAATAGCACTAAAAAGTATTATAAAAACAATACATGTGACTCGTGCATCATATTCCGAAACTCCTGAAGGCATATGGTAGGTTTTGGTGAGAAACAACCAGTTTTAAATGTTTTTTCAGTTAAAATCATGACATCCATGAGAGAAGCTCAAGCACAGTGATTTACACGAGAATTATTGTTGTTTAGTGATAAATAAATGCAAGTTCTCGCAGTTCATAGCATCAAATCTTTGATTAAAAAAAGATTACGTTTTTTGCTGCAGAGGTAGAAAGTAAACAATACACCTTCATGCACAACTGCATGCTCTACTTTATCATAGTTACAGTCGTTTAACTCATTCACTATTATTTGGAAACTTATCGATTTCAGATTTACACACCTCTAAACTTCACATAAGAAAATGTGTGAAATGGGATTGGCCACTCAAGGAGGTTCTATTATCATCTACACTTTTGACACCTCACTATGGGACATGCTGCTTATGTGGTCATCCATAAAGCCTTATGCAATCATGCCTAACAGGCTGCTGGCTAGTGCACCAGGGAAGCCCAGCCTCTTCCCTATATAATCAGTTACACTGGCCCAAAATGGCATACTACATCTCTTTACTTGTGGCATCTAATCTACGAGCCCTTTTTCAGTGCACCTAGTGTTAAAAACTGTTGGGTAGATTTAACTCTCAGAAGTACAAGCTTTCACTTGTTGTAGGATGTCAAGCCAAGTAAAACAAGAGTTGTACTGAAGAAATCTGAAAACTTTTTACCAAGCAATATACATTTAAATAAGTTCTCATCTTACCAGTTGAATATGGCTTCCAAGAAGTCTGGTAAGACCAAACTGCCGTTTCGCACTTGCCTGGAGCGTGTAGATGTTCTATGTTAGCCAGAGAACCACATGTTATGTGTCTAGTGTGTCTGGGCCTAGAGCACACCTGGCAGCATTACGGACACTGGTCTCCAGCACACAATGCAGAAAACTCTCACCTGGTGTACAGCACAGGAGAGTGATGTTCGTGCAGGATGTGTGTCGTGATCTCTTACAAGGAGGTGACATGACAGCATCCACCGAAGTGACCGAAACCTCACCTCTGATGCTGAGTTGGGCTGACCAGCTTGGGCTCCATCGGATGAGCTTGGGGAGTCGATAGGCATCGAAATGGAGATTGAACCATTCCCCAAAGTTTATATCACTGCTTCGAGAGGGCTGTCAAACAAGGACGATGGTGACAGCAAGGAGGATCCATTTGTCTCCAAAGTGGACCCACCCTGGATACCTTACAGGGTCGGAGGAACAACTATCAGCAGCAAGGTATGCAACTCTGCATGATAATTGCCGACAAGCAGCGATTAGACTGGGTGTCGACTGGCCAACGGCTCTCCCCTCTGCAAAATGCTCAAGACTAGATGGGAAATTCCTCCACCTCGGTAGCTCATCATACACTCCCAACTTTCCAGGACTGCATGGAGGATCTGATTAAGTATTAAGAGTCCACTTTCATCTAGAGTCCCAGTGTATGGCTTCTCACTTGACATGGTAGGTATGGAGGAGTGGGACTGTCCTCACATGCCACCAATGGAAGCGTCTTTGGCAGGCCATTTTGATTCTCAATCTGCATTCAGTTTATCCCCGATTGCCCCAAGCTGCCTCAAAGATCTGAGCACTTCTCAGCCTCAATTTTTTAAAGATTTACAAATCTGAAGCTCAGATGGGACTACCAATGCGATAACTCTACTCTTGACCTAAATCGCGGAGTTATAGGAGTGTATGTAATAGAAAAGACGTGGCAAAGCTCTGGACAGACTCTGCCAGGCTCCGTCCACAGTAAGAACTCTGGTTTGGCAGTGGTGGACCAGAGAATTCAATGGCTGAATTTGTTGAACCATTGCCAAAAAAGATAAAAGAAAAGGACAATTTCTCGATCAGCCAGTGGGCACTAAGGGCCTGTTCGGACCGGCTATGGCATCAATGCAACAGCGGTTCGAAACAAAGGAAAATAAAGCTTTCCAACCATTCGTGGCCTGCAGCATATACCGATGCAGAAACAGGTAATGCGTCATCCCGCCTTTACCCTGGCAGGGTCAACGAGAGGACAAACTTCTTGGCAGGGATAGAGAAGGGCTAACACGTCCTCATGATCAGGGAAAACAACCTTCTTCCTGGCAGCAAAGGTCATTTGCTCAGGTGGCAGCGGGCCCTCACCCTTCTCCCCCCATGTTGGGGGGTAGACAAAAGAAGCATAAGGTTTAGTATGTTCCGATGTTTACCTCAGTTTGCCTCTGCAATTCCCCCAGAGAGCAATGCTGAGATACTGAATTATGCATCAATTTCTGCACATATCCCAGGGATGGTCTGAAAAAGTCACAAAATACTGTCACACACTCCTTTCCCCTGTGTTGATAAGTCAAATAAAACAGAGTATTTGTGCAACTGGGCAAAGTGTACAGCCTCCCAGTGGGTTTTAAACACAGTATAAAAGGAGTACAGACTGCAATTTGCAAGAAAACACCCTCATTTCCCAGGAATAAATCGGTCAAATGTTCAAAGGGAAAATGCCACATTTTTAAGAGAAGTAATCAATTCTCTTCTCCTCAAAAAGGCAATTCAAGAAGTTCCGACATAGGAAACACCATTTTTTTTGTGTTCCTGGTGTTGAGTTACTCTGTAACTTATCAGGCATCCTTGTCCGAACAGAGAAGAGTAAGTCTGTTGAATTGTGTGGATCGGTTTCATCTGTAAAAAATAGTCTCTTTTCACCTGTGTCTGAGACTGTTAGGTCTTGTGGCATCTGACATAGCAGTAGTGCCATTGGGACTGTCTGATTCTCCTCAGTTTGTCTAGAATCAGATCACAGAGTGGGGTGGTGCTTTTAATTGGTCCGTTATGGCCAGGGAGCCCATGGACAGCAGAAATAATTCAGCTGCTATATTCGGACCCATGGCGCCTTCCTCAGCACAGAGACCTCCTCTCTCTAGTGAGTGATGAACTTCCATCCACATCCACAGAGGTGGAATCTCTGGGTTTGGCCTGTGAGTGGTCTAACCTGAATGCTCTTGGCCAGACTGTGATTTTAATTATTCAGAGTGCTAGAGCGGGCTCCACTAGGTCTCTGTATGAGATGAAGTAGAGGAGATTTGAGGTATGGTGTCAGGAAAAACAAATAGTGCCATTTCTTGCCTAAGAAATAATTTCTTGCCAGTATCAGACATTCTCACTTTTCTTCAAGAGATGCTAGATGAGGGGAAGGCATTCTCAACTATCAAGGTCTACCTGGAAGCTATTTCATCTTGGCAAGTAGGGATTAATGACATGACAATAGGCACACATCCTAACATATGCAGATTTATGCTATTTGTTAAACCTTTGTTACCATCATGGGATTTATCTTTGGTTTTAGAAGCGTTCGAGGAAGCTCCATTTGAAGCAAGCATTGCTTGCTCTGACCACTAACCTTTTCAGTTAACCCTGCAAGTATCTGGATCACACAATTTTTCCAAGGCCAATTTTTGCCCAAACCTGGCATTTGTGCCCAAGGTGATTGAACCTGGCTATTTATGTACAGAAATCAAGAGTTCTACTCTCCTCTTTTTGGTTCTTGAAATGAAGAAAACTGTATGCCTTATGTCCAGTGAGGACATTGCAAATATATTTGAATAAGATGCAGAGCTTTAGACAATCTGAAAATCTCTTTGTTTACTTCACAAACCCGGTGAGGGGTAAGGCACTATCAAAACAATGACTCTCTTACTGCAAAGTCCTTTAGGTTGGCTTATTCTGTGAAAGGATAGTTGTTATCAGGAAGCGTGAGAGACCATTCTACAAGGGGAATGGCTACTTCTTGGGCTTTATTCAAGGGAATCTGCATAGAAGATGTTTGTGCAGCAGCTGATTGGGCTTCTGCGCACACATTTGTGAGGATCTATAAGTGGAATATCACAAGATCCACGTTAATACAGGTAGTGCTGGAGGCACAGTTTAAAAAAATTTAAAAGAGGGATGGATAGGCCTGTTCTGATGACTGAATAAATGGGCGTTATCTATATCCCATAGTGAGATGTTGAAAGAGTTGATCGAAAGAGAACTTCTCTGAGGGAGATGAGTGAAACATCTCACCAGAGGGCCCATTATGCATCCTCTCAGAAGAGCTGTAACCAGGGGCGATTCTATGATTTAAATCTCAGATGGGCTCAGCCACCACTGATACTATTAGATGTGCACATTTAATGTATTCCACTCATTAGCAGATAGTTTTTGTTGTTGTTGTTTTTTACTGTGTTTAGATCATTCAAGATAACTGGCTAATATTCATTCGCAATTTTGTCATTTTCTATAATAAACACACAATAAACTAAATAAATAAATTAATTGATTATTAATCTACAATTAAATGACACTGAAACTGTTTAAAGAACCATTCAAATACTTTTTTTTCTTTTTTTTTTTTTTTTTTACTTATTTTACATTTATTAACAAATGTTTATATAAAAAATATGTAAAAATTGTTTATTATAGAAAATCAATAATTTCACACCTACTATAGATATAAACTTATGCCAAACACCACAAACACTATTATTACAATAAATATCACATTTAGCTTGGTCGATCTTTATTGGAGTATATTATATATATCCTGATGATGTTTCTCTGTATGTCATTAACTCATGATTCGAGTCTTTTGAATTTGTACTTCAAATTCAAATATATATATATTAGGGCTGTCAATCGATTAAAATTTGTAATCAAATTAATTACATGGTGTCCCGATTAATTAATCGCGATTAATCGCATATACAAATATTTGCTGAGAAAGCCCAATATAACAATAATTCAATATATAATGATTATACATATTTATATCAATATATAATTATACATAGTTATCTTTAAATATTTAAAATTTATATATATATATATATATGTATATATATATATATATATATATATATATATATATATAAGTGAATTTGTCAATCAGTTTGAGATTTATTATGAGGGCCCGTCAATGTACACCTGTGTCAGACATTTTTTTTTAATTAATGCATACAAAAATGTTACATTTAGAGCCAAGAGGTATATTAAAACAAACAACAACAAAAAGGAAAATAAATAAACAGTTTAAATAAAAATATCAATTTGTTTACATTTTTCAATACACTTTACAGCTTTCTTGTTACTCAAATTTAAAATTGTTCTTAGGTATTGCTGAACCTCTGAAATAAAATTTAAAACTAATGGTTTATAACCACCATACTGGTTGCCAGTATGCCAACAAAAGCAGAAATTTGATCAAATAATATTCCTTATGAAGAGACATGTCATAGCTAAAAAAAAAAATATAAAACGTTTTCAAAACAAACTAGAAAGCTGGGAGTGATATGATCTCTAACAATCTTGCAGAAATCAGACTAAAAACAAGCCAGCAGACCACAAAATGTACAGAATATATTGACATTACAATTAAATCTCTCTACAATTAAACAATTAGTGAGGTAGTACTTATAAAATATAAGTTTGAAGGAAATTTCTTTGATTTTATTTGTGATTAGATATTTATGGGGTAATTTCCAAATTTTGCACCATCTCAATCCAGCCACACCCTGCGTCAGACATGCTTGTGTAGCGTCTCGAGTGTGTTGCATCATAAACATAAAATGTTTAGGTCACTGTATCAAGTTAAATCTTGTTTAATACTCAATCTTTAAACGCATCTTGATACTTGGTACTACAAGCTTTTTCTCAGGAATCTTCCTTATTATGGTCTAGGGGAAGTGCGTTATTTTTTTGTTATTATATATGTTATATACGTTACTTTGTGTTATATATATATATATATATTTATATTAGTATATACACTGATCAGCCACAGCATTAAAACCACCTGCCTAATATTGTGTAGGTCACCCTCTTGCCACCAAAACAGTGACAGCCCGCATCTCACAATAGCATTCTGAGCTGCTATTCTTCTCACCACAATTGTACAGGGAAGTTATCTGAGTTACCGAAGACTTTGTCAGTTCGAACCAATCTGGCCATTATCTGTTGACCTCTCTCATCAACAAGGTGTTTCTGTCCACAGAACTGCCCCTCAATGGAGGTTTTTTTTTTTTTTTTGGCACAATTCTGTGTAAATTCTAGAGGCTGTTGTGCGTGAAAATCCCAGGAGTTCAGCAATTACATAAATACTCAAACCAGCCCGTCTGGCACCAACAATAATCTGTGTGATTATCTAATCAGCCAATCATGTGGCAGCACTCCAGTGCTTAAAATCCTTCAGATACAGATCAGGAGCTTCAGTTAATGTTCACATCAACCATCAGAATGGGAAGTGATTTGGACCGTGGCATGATTGTTGGTTAGTATTTCTGTAACTGCTGATCTCCTGGGACTTTCACACACAACAGTCTCTAGAATTTCCACTCCGTACAATTGTGGTGAGAAGTACAGTTGCAGGTTGGCGCTGTTTTGGCGGCACGAGGGGGACCTACACAATATTAGGCAGGTGTGCTGCCTACATTTTCGGATGCAGCCAATAAGAAACTGATCCTCACTCATTCATGAATTGAATGAATAAAGGGGCATATTCGTTTAGAGGGTAAAAACAGTGATATTCTACAAACAGTTTTTGCTATTGGATTGAGCTTTATTCAGTCTTTTCAGGTTAGAAAAGCCAACAAAACTTCAAGTGCAGCGTTGCGGCGGCAGCTGTTTAAAAAACGTACGTGCTGATTGCAAAGTCACAGATTTTTAGGGGGACTGAAATGGATTTTAGAGGGACTGAAGCACTCCTAAAACGGGTCTAGTAACGCTGATGGCTGTAACGTATGCCATTTTGGGCCAGTGCTACTGATTATATAGGCAAGGGGTGGGGCTTCTCTGGTGCACTGTCTAGCAGCCTGTTAGACATGATTGCATAGGGCTTCATGGATGACCACACAAGAGATGTGTCCCATAGTGAGATGTCTCGCTCATCTCCATCAGAGAACCGAGGTTACAACAGTAACCCAAAGTTTTAAAATTTACTGTTGCAGTATCAGTTCATTTAATATATATTAGGTGTCTAGGTGCAGAGCCTTTGAGGTTTTTATTTCCTGTAATATTAGTTGAAATCCTCGTACAGACCAGAAATCCTTTAAAAAAAACTGCTGATTTTGTACTCAAGACTTTCATAATTGGTAATGAGAACTGAAAACGCCTGCAGACCTGTCTTGCTTTCTCTGCAAAAGCAATGTTGGTTACAAAGCCATTGAAGAGTTCCTATTCCAGCGAGACATTACAAACCTTTTTGTGTGGTGATTGGAAATGGAGATAGGGCAGCTGTTCTGAGGGCTTTCTGATGGGCTTAGCTGTCTTCAGAGACAGCCAAATGGCCCTTCGGTTCATTACCTCCTGCTGTTCACCAGTTACTTCTGAAGTCTCCTGAGAACTGGCTCACTGGGATTTGTTTGGAGTGTCTGTATTTGCAAGTAAATTTTTCATGATGTGTGTAGATTTTGCCTCTGATTTCCACACCATTTAATTCATTTAGAAACCACAGGAGTCAGCTCTACCAAATCGTTTGGAAAAAGTGACCTGATCTTTTTTTTCTGTTTTTCAGTTAGTAAAGTAAACAAAGAAAAACAGAAAGAAAAAAAAAAAAAAAAAAAAAAAAAAAAAAAAATATATATATATATATATCTCTCTCTCTCTCTCTCTCTCTCTCTCTCTCTCTCTCTCTCTCTCTCTCTCTCTCTCTCTTTTCTGCAGAAATTGCACAGTTAACTAGCTATGACAGCGGGATTGCAGAAACACCCGAGACGGATGACTCTGTTAGTGTAAGTAGTTTGAACAAACCAAATTACTCTGAAAACAACAAAACGAATTAATCTAATTAAAAAAAAAATCCAATTAATGCTTAGTCTTCCAGAATTCAAAACATGTTTAACTATGTGGACTTAAATTAATTGCATCATTCATTCCTACATAACACTTGATATATCTCATCTAGTTGCAGAGCCTGAGCGCAGCACTACGGTCCCGACGCAAACCCTGTGAACTCGACTTTGAGATGATCAAACTGATCAGTAATGGGGCTTATGGGTAAGCTGACTTATCAGCTGTATATACTGTAGATTACTTTGTGTTAAATTATTACACATATGGCTGTTGATTACATTTAGAATATGTTTTCTCTCAGTGCTGTGTATTTAGTGAGACACAAAGAGACCAAACAGCGCTTTGCCATGAAAAAGATCAACAAGCAGAATCTGATGCTGAGGAACCAGATCCAGCAGGCGTTTGTGGAGAGAGATATCCTGACGTTTGCCGAGAACCCGTTTGTAGTCAGCATGTACTGCTCCTTTGAGACTCGACGACATCTCTGCATGGTGATGGAGTATGTGGAGGGTAAGCTGTAGCACAGGCATTGTTTAAACCTGTAGATGCATTGAGATGCATGGGAATATCAGATGTAAACAGGGCCACAATTTCCCCAAATCCAAAAAAAGGCACGTTGTTATGAATGAAATTGTTGTTCTCCATTCCGACAGGAGGTGATTGCGCTACTCTTCTGAAAAACATGGGACCTCTCCCGGTTGACATGGCAAGAATGTATTTTGCTGAGACTGTGTTAGCGCTGGAATATCTCCACAACTATGGAATCGTCCATCGAGATCTCAAACCAGACAAGTGAGCTTTGATCTTCATCTGATTAGATAGTGAAACATAGCATCATATAATATGAAAATGAAACATACAATAATCCCTGATGGAAAATCCAGCTAAAGCCAGAATATAATGTCAGCTGGTCAGCTAGCTGGACATTTGTGGTCATTAGTTGGTCCAGACTGGTCTAGATGGTTGATCAGATGGTGGGCCTGGTTTAAAGATGGCAGTCTGTCTTGATCAAGCTAATTAGAGCTTGTAGACCACCTTGAACTCCACTTCCAGCTACAAACCTTACTACCCTAAGCTGGTATGACCTGTTTTTTCCAGCAGCGGTGACATCAGATAATACTATTATATAACTGATTGTGTTTAGAACTTTAAGACCTCACTGAATATGTATATCATGTCATTCTGGTGATTGTTTGCACTTTGTCATTACATTGTTACAGTTTGTTGGTCACTTCAATGGGACACATCAAGCTGACAGACTTCGGCCTGTCGAAGGTGGGACTAATGAATATGACCACTAACCTCTATGAGGGGCACATTGAGAAGGATGCCAGAGAGTTCTCTGATAAACAGGTATACGTTTCTCTTTGTAAGTCCAGATAACTTGAAATTTCATTTAAAGATTGCATTGTCTTTGAATACATCTTCAACTGCACCTTAAATTCTTGGCATGTAATTGAGATTTTGTATGTTCATAATTGATTATAATTTAATTACATGTCTGCTATTTTTTACATCTGGAATTCAAGGAATAGTTCACCCAAAAATGAAAATTCTCACATCATTTACTCACCCTCATACCATCCCAGATGTGCATGACTTTCTTTTTTTATGCTGAACACAAACAAAGATTTTTTAAAGAACATCTCTGCTTTGTTAGTCAATAAATTGCAATTGAATGGTGACCAAAGTTTTAAGCTCCAAAAAACACATAAAGACAACATAAAAGTAATGCACAAGACTCCAGTGGTTTAATCAATGACTTCAAAGCAATCCAATGAACAAAATATAACTCCTTTTTTACTATAAAGCATAATTACACTTCCTATCTCCATCTAGTGCTCTAATATTGCATCAAGCACTAGAAAGTGTAATCAAGCTTGAAATCATGTTCATGCCTAGAGACTGGAGTGAGATTGATATATCAGTTTTTCCAAATAATCGGTGCCGAGAGTTTTTTCAGCTATAATTATATATTTATCTGAAATAATTATGGCTATAGTTGCCGATTATTTAAAAAACGTTGTGTTATGGACCAAATGTAAATTTGTATTTGGTTAATATTGGGAGTTTGGTTGCAGAATAAGCTGCATCTGGGATTTTATTCATTTTGAAATCTTGTTACCTCTTTGTTTGTGCCCCTCATAGTAAGTAAATACTAAGAATTTTTTTTAACATTATATAAATCTATTTGAAAACTTTCAGCCAATTAATCGATTATTGGCCTTTTCCACCACCTTAGTTATCGGCATCGGAAAAATCCACTATCGGTCAACCTCTATTTGAGACTGCAGTGGTAGTTTTTTTTATAGTTAAAAAAATAGGAGTTACATTTTGTTCTTTTCTCACCTACAATCGATTAGATTGCTTCAGAAGATTACACCACTGGAGTTTTATGGATTACATTAGTGCAGTGTTTATTTGGAGCTTCAAAGTGTTGGACATCATTCACTTGCATTATATGGACCTACAGAGCTGAGATATATTTCTAAAAATCTTCCTTTGTGTTCTGCAGAAGAAAGAAAGTCATACACATCCGGGATGAGTGTGAGTAAATGATGAGAGAATTTTCATTTTTGGGTGAACTATCCCTTTAAATCAGTCTTGTGTGATCCTCTACATACAGGTCTACATTGTGTTGTGATACAATCAATCAAAACACTTTCAGAATGTGGCCATATCACATTTCTAGTGTAACAGCTAATGTATCTTGATGTGTACCATACAACTTTAAGGGACAGCCAACTCGCCTAATATGTAATCATTGTGCCAAAGCAAGGGTTTTAAACTTTAAGCTTGTTACAGTGCTACAAGAAAGAAATTGTCCAATTGGAAATAATTGGAAAAGCCTATGCTCATGCACAAGACTTCATGGAACATCTTTGAAATGCCTGATTTCAATATGCAGTGACAGATCAAATCACTGCAATCACAAGTGGCCATTGGAGATGCATTTGAATCTATTTATGCAAGATGTAAACAGCTCTCTGTCTCAGCTGACCCCTTGTAATCGGATATTAATATTAGGTGTAAACTGCCGTACAAAGGCAAAAGCAGTAACTACACAAAACAGAAATTGTGAAAAATGACTTCAGAGTTTTTTCATTGTGTAGCCAAATGTGGATTATAAAATAGTCCAACTCTGTTTTCTCTGAATAGTTGAGGGAAACCCATCTATCACAGGACAGTCTAAGAGATTTCGGTCATAGCTCAGCTTTGAAAATGTGTAGTTACAGTACTGAATTTTGGCTTTGCAGGGCAGTAACCAGGGCCAAAGATAATTTCTCTGAAACTTTTTGACACATTTCTCTGCAGGTGTGTGGGACTCCTGAGTACATCGCTCCAGAGGTGATCTTGAGGCAGGGCTATGGGAAGCCTGTGGACTGGTGGGCAATGGGAATCATCCTGTATGAGTTTCTGGTGGGCTGTGTACCCTTCTTTGGAGACACTCCAGAAGAGCTGTTTGGCCAGGTCATAAGCGGTCAGTAACATTCTAAAATCTGTAATGTAATAAAGACATGCATCATTCAGACAAGAGCTGTAGCTGATGCAGATAGTGTTGCATAGTCTTAACTGTGTTTCTCATTAATGGCCATCAGTATGTCATAGGTTTCGCAATAGGACCCTGCAGAAATTTGGCTCCACCTGTCATTTTGCATACCTGCTCTGGATTTATACCCTGCTATTTATATCAGTGTCATGACATTGGAATCACATGTGGCTTTTATATTAGAAGAATGAAACCGAAGCTTTGTTTCATTTTGAAGCTTTTGCAAGCATCACTGTTGCTCATACTCTGGGTTAGGGATTTGAACAAACCCCTAAACTTAACCCCTTAAAATCTGATGCAGTTTTGGGCTGCCACCTGCAATTTTTCACACTTACATTCAAAAGCTTACCATTCACACATACTGCGGACTAATTAAAATCCCTCAATGTTTTCATTGAATATCTCGGCATCTGAGTGGACTAGAAGCTCAATCTACGTGTCAATAGAAAGAGATCCTCCTCTTTGTGAATATTAGAAAACATATTTTTCTAGCAAGCTTTTCCTGCTTTGTTCTGGGCATCTATGTTTAAACATTAGAATATTCAGCAAATCAACCTCGTAGACATTTATAAAAAAATGCACATTTTTTAGAAAACTGCTTAAGGTAGGAGCAGATATATAGATTTTGGATACTAAGGGTTTACAGCAGCAGTGAACAGCGCATAAATGAGACATTTGTATATTATCCCTTTTTGTTTTAGTGTGTGAATTGTGTAATTTCCTGCCTCTAGCGACATCAAATGGACATTTGTGATTTTTTTAAAATATTCTTTAAAAATATTTCCAAATTTGATAAACTGTGTAGTAATATTCCTGAGAAAGCTTCACTTTTCCATTTAAGTGCTTTATGAAAGACTTTTATATTCATATTAACATTTCTACACATCTAGGTGTGCAAATTTGCAATGCAAATGTTTTTAGGCCTTATTTAGTTATTTTACGTAACATAAATGTGAAAGTAATTTTATTTTCTGAAAAGTTTAGATTCTAAGCTTTCAAATGATACCTCATATGCCCGACTTATGTATACAGGAACTTTAAACATTTTAAGCGTAAACCTTTTTACAAAACCCCCCTTTGGACTCACCACTGGGTCCATAAAGTTTAAGGGGCTAAGTGTTGAACTGTAGTTTGTAAATCATGCTGCACTGTTTATTCAAACGGCATGAACGATACATCAAATAATGCGGTATATTTTGGCTTTCAAATTATAAAACAGACGAAAAAAATCCCATAAACTTGCATTAAAAGAGGGCCCAGATTATCATAAAGACTTGACGCTATGGCCAGCAAGTAACCACCAACCACCCCAGAGCACCCTAGCAACCGTATAGCAATGTGCAAAAAAAAAAAAAGAACCCCCTGCAGCCATACAGGAATTCTTTATTTTTATATACTACTAGTGACTATAGACTTTAGAAGTATGTAATGCCCCATTGCAAATAGATAGAGCTACTTTTCATTAGAAGTCCCCATGAAATTGTTCCTTCTTTTGTTGACGTACTTCCTTTAGAAACTGGATGTTTGGACAGGACATAAAGCAGGGCTTGTCTCCTTATTTATGTATATATTCATTAATTTTTTAAATAGCGAATAAGCTTTAGTTTAAATCAGAGCCATGATCCATGATTTCCGTTCTTGTTTTTGTTAGTTGGTGACACTCTCATTCTAAAGAGCATTTGATTGAATAAAATTTGTATAAGCCCCTGAGTACAAGATGACTCATTAAAATGAAAACTGTTCATTTTAAATCCATATATCTGCTATAAGATAATTGTATTAACTTAATTAACTTAGTAATTAAGAATACACTAGCATAAACATGATCTCAAAGCCAATAGGCATGGGCTAAAAGACACAAAACTCAAATTTATATTTCAGTTGGTTTGAGCAACGTGACTTGACACAAACCCCATGATGAAGAAAACACTAAATGGTTTCTGTAGCCATTAGTATGTTCTCTATCATGGGGTTATCATGACTGTGAGTATTAATTAATATGCCTGGCAAAGGCACAGCTATCTGCCATTGCCTATGGCTTTGATACATATTTATGCTCCTTAATGTGGTTCAAACATGTTGCCATAGAAACGGTCACAAAACAAAGAAAGCACAGCTCATTTATTTCACCTGCTGGCCTTTCAGCCAAAGTCCATGTCCCCTTTTTATTCTAATCTAAATTCAGTTTTGTTGTTTCTTAACAATTGTTTGAATTATGATTTTGTCGAGGGCCTGGTCTTTGATAAGTGTCAAACATTGAACAACCTCCAATGGGAAATTCATGCTTGTCCTATAATGGATGCAAGTGGAGGGGGATATTAGGATGTTTTATGCAGGTGCCTGTTTATGTGTAGTAGGCATTTTGATGCATGTTAATAATCACATGTTTGATTCATATATAAAGAGATCCTGCATATTCATTAGGCTGGTGTTTCATGAATGATCACTGTAACAATGGCAGCCCAACAAAACCATAAAGGAGCTTCCATGTTGAATGAATTGCCCTTATAAAAACTAGAGATCAACTAGTATTGTGTTTTTTACCAATGTAATGCCAATTATTTATAAGTGGACAATAACGATATTAAAACACATTTTTGTTTTATTTAAGATTTTTTTCACAATAATTCATAGAATTTGGTTACACCAATAAATAAAAAAATATAAGTTTGATTATTATTGTTTTTATTATTCATGCTTTTACTTTTATACAAAGTTGTTTAACAATCTAATAGTCACATATTTTGAGCTATATCTAACTGTTAAAGCTGGGGTCGGGAAACTATGGCTTGCGAGCCATAAGTGGCTCTTTGTTAAACCACCTATTATGGTTTTTAAAATATTACCTTTCGTGTAATGTGTTATATAGCTGTTTGTGAATGTAAAAAAAAGTCTGCGTCAAAGTGTACGACAAATGGAGTTATTGACTCCCAAAAGAAAGAACCGATTCTGAACACCTGAAACGACTCATTAGTAATTAGTAAAGGAAGAGTGTAGAATGAATCCTTTAGAACGGATCATTGAACGAATCGAAGAGGTGGTTATCTATAAGATTTTTAAATCACTTTTAATCACAAAAAAAAAAAATCTGTTTCCATTCACTCAGTCAAAGCAGGCTTGTAGTTCCAGCTCTGGTTCAGTGGTCCATCTCTTTATAGTCCTTACTACAGGCTTGGCAGATTTTAGTTTCTGCTTGTAGGTCGGGAGAATTTGAACCAGACAGTGATCAGAGAGTCCTAAAGCTGCACGTGTGACAGAGTGATATGCATCCTTTACATTGATGTAGCACTAGTCCAATATATTTCTTTCTGGTGGGGCTTGTGATGTGTTATTTGTAACGTCGGCTTGGCTTTTCAGAGGTGGCGACAACTCCTGTGAAGCGAAAAAGCCATCTAAGACATCTAAAAGTGACGCAGAGATTACTTTTTTCTTACTCAACAGTTAAGATATTTGATTGGTATGGCTTAAGTGTAGTTGTGTAATCACGTCTGTGTGTGTAGTGGAATACAATAATTATACTGTAATCAGTGCAGAACTTTTCACATGCTAGCACACGTGTTTATTTGTAAATGTTATAAACATTTACAACGTTTGACCTTATCAGACTACGATCATTGTGTCTAATGATAACGAATGTTGCCTAACTTTTGTAACGTCATTTATTTCAAAACATCAATGTTTCCAATAAGTTATAACAACACCATAAGATGTGGCACTTATCTACTCAGATGACATGTTTTCGGATATCCGTCTTTTCCTTTCATTCGTTATTTATTATTCCATTCGCTCTGATAAGATATTCACGTGTGCCTCAAACCACATTCATCCACGCAGAGGAGCAGAGACAAAGCACAACTTACGTCATCATGAAAACAATGTCCTTCCGCAAGACACATGCAGTTTTATTTTTTAACCGCTAGAGGGCCAAAAGTTACATAGTGTAGCTTTAAGATGCCCTTTGCCAAAAAAAAAAAAATATATAATTAAAAAAAAAAAAAAAAAAAAATATATATATATATATATATATATATATATATATATCTATTGGTAAATCACTACGACAACTAAAACTTGGGATTAATGAACATAAGTCAACTATTAGATGCCAAGATATAACGTCTCCAGTAACAAGACATTTTAATGAGATGGGTCATAGCATTAAACAATTAAAATGCATAGGGATAGAGGAAGTTCAAAGATCTCTTAGAGGAGGCAATTTAAATAATGAATGGTTAAAACGTGAAGCTTTTTGGATTTATACACTCAAAGCATTAGCCCCGTATAATCTGAATGAAGAGCTAGACCTATCGATTTTCAAAAATTATAATTAAACATTCAATTTATGATATATGTTCTTTGGCATAGGACATCAACATAAATTCAAAATGTGAACACTAACATTGATTAATGACTGTGTTTACCTAATGTTTCAATGATTGGATCTTTCACATTTAACTGTTCTTGTTTAGTGATTGTATAAAATCATGTAGTTATATTTTGCAATGTTTGTGTGTGGCATGTGGGGATTTTGTGAATTTGCATTCAGATGTATCTTCAATGATGTCTGTAAATTGTATTTAAAGTTAATCCTGTGTCTTTTATTGTTAGCACCTGATGATCGCTTAACTGATTCTATCTTGTAACAAATCATGATTGAATATGTAAAGTCATTTGATGAATCTACAGAGATGTGGTTTGTATATAAAAAGAGGGTGAATATGATGATTGTTTTACACATTGAGGAAGGCCTGTATGCCAAAACGTCTGTGTCTACTTCCCCTTTAAATGTCATGGGATAAAAACGTTAATATTTTAGTATCAGAGTGCGGATCATCTCTTCATTGTAAAACAAAATTAAGCCATCACTCTGCAATGGCACTTATTTAAGTTTAGTGTCGTAAGCAATAAATGCTATTAAAAATAAGCCAATAGATGAGATTATTCCAATACACAAGAAAGGCCATGGCTAAAAGTACATTTCCAATGTACTTCAATTTCCAGACAAAGTTGGCAGCACCATTCATACATTTTTAAACTGCAACCGTCTTGGGTGTGGAAGAAAGCAAGACTTCACCAAGTGAAATGTTGACTTGAATATTCAAGAAGTAATTTGGAAAGACCTGTGGAGTCCTGGAAGAAGGTTTTATGGACTTATGACACTAAACTGAAAATTAGTTTTAGACCAATGGGTCAGCAGTATGTCTGAAGAAAGGCAAGGTGATGACAAGAATGACACCATCCCCACAGTCAATCATGGAGGTGGGTCAGTCCTGTTATGGGGTTGTTTTGCGGCTGCATGAAATGGCTATCCTGACTATGTGACCGACACCATGGGTTCTTTCAGGTATGAGGCCATTTTTGCAAAAATCTGATGCCTTCAGATTAAAGCTCTGTGATCACTGGACTTTCCAGCAAGACAATGACACCAAGGATGCATCCAACTTGTCCAAAATCTGGTTCAGGAATGGGTCATGGAATGTCCTTAAATTGCCCTTTCAGTCCATCATTAAAATCCCATTGAAAATCTTTCAGCGAGCTGGAAGTTTTTGCTCATGAGAAATGTGTAAAGATTCCAATAGAGAGGTGTCGGAAGCCTGAAAACACTTACCTGAAACATTTAATTGATGTTATTAAGGGTAAAGGATGCCCCACAATTGATTGACTTTGGGGGTTGAATATATTTGGCATGACGTTTGTGGAGAGAATTAGTCACTCTTAGAACTCTTTGTTCTCAAAATCATTCAAATGTGTCTTAAAAACTTACTTTGAATGTTTTCTGAGGTTTTTAGTTGATGTGTTTTAATTCACACAACCAGAACATGTTGCTGGTGAGGGGGGTTGAAAAAGTTTGATTGCAACTGTATATATATATATATATATATATATATATATATATATATATATATATATATATATATATATATATATATATATATATATATATATATATTATAATTTCAAAATGTTTTACTTTTAATTTTTCAGAAATTAACTTTCTGTAATGAATATTTGACGGTTTAACAAAAATCAAGGCAACTAATGCAGTATACTTATATATACTTCTTGAATCTTCACTTACATTTTTCCCCACTTTCTGTGGCCAAAATGTTGACCTCTCTATTGCGTCCATACAATGAAAGTGTATGGTAACTGAGGCTGTCAGTCCCTAACATTCTGCTTTTGTGTTCCACGGAAGAAAAAGTCATGAGGATGATTGAATAAATGATAAACAGGATTTGTATTTTCTGGTGAACTGTCCCTTAAAGCCTAAAATGTTGTGCATTTCTCACTGTTGAATGAGTGTCTGTTACAAAATAAAAAAATACACTGAAGTTATTTTTCATATTGGTTCCTGTTCGAATTTTTGGTGTAATGGCATTGTTGGGTGCCATTATTAAAAGACCCAACAATTGGTGCAATTTATCAGTAGACACAATTAAGTCGAAAGAGTGTGAATATCTGTACACAATCTGCTAATCGGTTTGTCTCTATGAAAACCACAGTAATGATGTTTCGTTGTTTCTGTGTTGTCACGTTAGGCTGGTGAGGATGAAACAGTTTTTTTTTTCTCTCTTCTCTCAGATGAAATAAACTGGCCTGAGGGTGAAGATGCTCCACCATCTGATTCTCAAGAGCTCATCACACTGCTTCTCAGGCAGAACCCGCTGGAGCGGCTTGGCACTGGTGAGAGTCCACAGTTAACACACTCATTGGGCTTTGCAAGTACAGTTTATAAATTACAACTGCTGGCCAGTTGGACCAGAAACTTAGTTTAAAAAAAATGAGTTGTGTTCAAAAATACATGGTTTAAATTGCTGTTTAAAAACGATATTCTGACCCCTGGAGTCACGAGTTCAAATCCGGGGCGTGCTGAGTGACTCCAGCCAGGTCTCCTAAGCAACCAAATTGGCTCGGTTGCTAGGGAGGGTAGAGTCACATGGGGTAACCTCCTCATGGTCGCTATAATGTGTTGTTCTCGCTCTTTGTGGGGCGCATGGTGAGTCGTGCGTGGATGTCATGGAGAATTGCATGGGCCTCCACACATGCTGAATCTCTGTGGTTATACGCTCAACAATTTGCGTGATAAAATGCGCGCATTATGTGTAAACCCTGACATTTAGTTTTATAATGTTGTTGAGCTGGTTAATTCTTTTCCGAATGAGTTTCAAATATGCTTGCGTAATGTTAGCCAATCATAACAGTGGGTGTTTACATTGAAGTTTTAAGGAGGCGCTTAGGCCAAAACAGGGCATTTAAGACTGCGTGCCAGAGACAGGGTGGAAAATTATCATATATTAGTAAATTATGACTGTTTTAATGCAAAAAAAAACTTTACTAACATTTTCAGTGGACCTAGGGAAAGATAATAAAACTATTTATAAAAAAAAAAAAAAAAAAAAAAAAAGAAAGAGTATTTCATTATCCCTTTAAGGTGTTATATATTTTTTTCAAAATTAAGATAATTTGTACTATCCCATATAATAGTATTCAAAGACAGCTATAAGTAATCCATTCGCATTCGATTGAGTGTAAAGTGGTGCTATCAAAACATTGCTCTGTTTGTTTGAGTGTCCTTGCCAACCTGATATACTGCAGCAACATTGACTCAACCATTGCTGTCATTTTTTGTGACCAATGGCAGACGTTAACAAACAGTGTTTGGACCAATGGAAAGCAGTCATTATTTTTGCAATTCCATTTGATGTCGCTAGAGGCAGGAAATTACACAATTCACACACTAAAACAAAAATGAGGAACAAAATCAAGATAGGTGTTGGATGTTTTTGTTACAGGTGGCGTTTCATTAATAAACCTACTAGTTGCAATAGATGTGATATTTGACACAATGACCTTCATTGTTTGTCGGAGATACTGTATAGCTACAAGGGACATTTTTAAATAATTACATTGTCAAAGATATATTTTTTTAATATATAAAATAATGCAAAAAAAAAAAAAAAAAAAACGGTTACATGGCCATTTAAAACTTAATTATGGTACGTTTTATTAATTCACATACCATTAGCAGGGTTCAAAAGTTACAGCTAATGCAGCGACAGCCACAAATATATGTTTTATATTGCTTACAGGTCCTATTTTTGTCTGTAGACTATTTGAGGAATACCTGGAATGTAAACGTTACTGTTCTTCTTATAAAGCTAATAAATTTTTTTTAAAAGGACTTTTTCAGCCCAGCTCTCCATTCAGCCATTAAAGCAGACTTCCATTTTCACTCAGAAAATCGTATTGCATGATTTAGGTCTATGATGTGCACCCATCCGTGAAAAAGCCAAAGCGCAGCACTTTTCCCCCCCATTTGGAAGAGTGTCTTTAGATGGACGGTAAATTAAATTTTTAGACTCTGTTATGAATGGCCATTGAGAGTATTTCTTTTTTTCCATCACATCTCACAAACCTAAAAGCACACAGCTCTAAGGTTGGTCACGATACTAAGATTTCAGTGGTCGATATCAATACCAGTGAACGGTCATGATACCAGTTTCGATACCACAGCATAAACTAATATGCTTGTATACATGTATACACATGCTTGTATACATTCACTGACTGTTTTTATCAATACCTTGCCAAGACGGGCACACTGATGCACAAAAGTGTCGGGAAACAAAAAGCTGACTTGTTATTGTGTTCTGCTTGTATTGTATAAATACTATATATATATATATATATATATATATATATATATATATATATTTCTTGTTTTCTCACTTTATGGTGTTTCGTCTGGTTAGGATGCGGAGTAACGGATCTAGAGCTGAACTTTGATTTGCTGTGTGTATTTCAGCAGGAGGGGCATACGAGGTCAAGCACCATCAGTTCTTTCACAGTCTGGACTGGAACAGTCTGCTGAGGCAGAAAGCAGAGTTCATCCCTCAGCTTGAGTCTGAGGACGACACCAGCTACTTTGACAGTGAGTGACAGTCTGCCATTAAAAGTATGGAGTCATCTCCCTTCACAGTGCGTGCAGAACAGGGCTCAGAGCACCGCAAATCTGAGTTTGTTTTTATTTCTAAGAGAGGATCAGATGTTCCCAGGCTGACAGATTAGTCACATTAGTACAGGACAGTTGGTTGATGTCATTTGTTTGGAACAACATCAACTATTTGCTCTATCAATGTGTCAATATAATTTCTGGATAGCTTTCTGTCCAAGCGTGTTATGAAATGTAAAAATATTTACCCTATAAAGAAGTGCGTATCATATTTGATACTTGATTTTCTAAAGCTTCTGTATTATCAACATGGCGAATACATTGCTGAAAAACCTGTCGTACTGTATGCTGCACACTAGCTGTCTACTGCCTCCTGGTGAAAGTTTATGTGCTCACATTGTAAAATAATTCCCAAAATGATGCACAACTTTATTTGCTATGAAAGTTTTGCTGATTTGGATCAAGCAAATAACAATAATACCGATTAACGAAAACTGATTAAGTTTCTTTTTGGTTTCTTCTCCTTTTCCTTTCTATAGTTTTGAATGTGCAGCACTTCTAACTGTACACAAACAAAGAAATTCTAGCATGTAACAGGAGCACACCAGGAGAAATCGAACATGATAGAATTTTTACTTTTGGGTTAAATGTACCTTTAAAAGTATTTTGAATAATGGAGTCTTGAAATAACAGGCATAAAGAGACATAACAGCTCAATGTGACACGTTTACGCCTTTTACTCACAGCGCGATCTGATAGGTACCATCACTTAGAAACTGAGGAGGATGATGCCAATGATGAAGATTTCAATGTGGAACTGCGCCAGTTTTCCTCATCCTCACACAGATTCTCCAAAGTAAGTTCTCTCTCTTTTTCTTTCACACACCTGTCACTCATCCTGAGTTGTGATACATATAAGAGGGGGATAAGTTTGGTTGCTATGCTTTGCTCTAACTATTTAATTGGTCATGATCCAGTAATCACAAACAACTGGGAAAATAACTGAAATTCATTGGTCAAAAGGTGCAAGAGGCCTGAAGAAGATTCATGTCTATTATAAGTACTGATTATTCTTTAAAACGTCTACAACTCCAGTGCTGTCACTGTCTGCCTCTCGCATGGAGTTTAGCTTGTAGATCTACAAGCATTTACTTTGGTGACCAAGATCTATTTCTGTCTTACAGGGAACAAAAGCACATACTACAAATACTCATAGCACATTGTTGCTCACAGGCATGCAGGGCTTTGGTGCAATGCAGTATCTGTAGGTTCAAGGAACTATCATGCATGCAGTGAAAGTATCTGGTGAAACCTGTTTTGTTTTAGATAGTGATTCTCAAAATGTATAACTTTGTCGCAGATTTGATTTCTCTTTTGCATGTGCCCTACAAGAAAAGAATACAATTTAATATACAAAAACATATTAAAATATAATTAATAAAAAATATATCCAGTGTGTGTATATATATATATATAGTATATATACAGTATATCGGCCAATCGGCCACCCTGCTCTCTGAATATGAACATCAGCCATTATAAACCCCATATTGGTCAACCACTAGTAAAAATATATAAGCAGTTTAAGGGTGAAGGGAGATCGACTTGATTACATCATTCACAGTGCATCATGAAAGTGGGCGATCACACTGAGGCACATTTTGTGGCCTTTGTTGGTCACGGTTCTCTGAAAAACAAACAATATATTGACTTCTTGTCACTTTTTGTATTGTCTAATAAATCCTTTACTCATCTGCCACAATAATGCAATTTCCATCAGAATTTTAATATGTATTATATATATATATATACAGTATCACACAAACCCCTCACATTTTGTTAAATATTTGATTATAGCGTTCCATGTGACAACACTGAAGAAATGACACTTTGCTACAATGTAAAGAAGTGAATGAACAGCTTGTATAACAATGTAAATGTGCTGTCCCCTCAAAATAACTCAACACACAGCCATTAATGTCTAAACCACTGGCAACAAAAGTGAGTAAACTCCTAAGTGAAAATGTCCAAATTGGGCCCAAAGTGTCTATTTTGTGTGGCCACCATTATTTTCCAGCACTGCTTTAACCCTCTTGGGCATGGAGTTCACCAGAGCTTCACAGGTTGCCATTGGAGTCCTCTTCCACTCCTCCATGATGACATCACTGAGCTGGTGGATGTTAGAGATCTTGTGCTCCTCCACCTTCCATTTGAGGATGCCCCACAGATGCCCAATAGGGTTTAGGTCTGGAGACATGCTTGGCCAGTCCATCACCTTCACCCTCAGCTTCTTTAGCAAGGCAGTGGTCGTCTTGGAGGTGTGTTTGGGGTCGTTATCATGCTGGAATTCTGCCCTGCGGCCCAGTCTCCGAAGGGAGGGGATCATGCTCTGCTTCAGTATGTCACAGTACATGTTTGCATTCATGGTTCCCTCAATGAACTGTAGCTCCCCAGTGCAGGCAGCACTCATGTAGCCCCAGACCATGATACTCCCACCACCATGCTTGACTTGTAGGCAAGACACACTTGTCTTTGTACTCCTCACATGTTTGACACCATCTGAACCAAATAAGTTTATCTTGGTCTTATCAGACCACAGGACATGGTTCTAGTAATCCATGTCCTTAGTCTGCCTGTCTTCAGCAAACTGTTTGCGGGCTTTCTTGTGCATCATCATTAGAAGAGGTTTCCTTCTGGGACGACAGTCATGCAGACCAATTTGATGCAGTGTGTGGCATATGGTCTGAGCACTGACAGGCTGACCCCTTCAACCTCAGCAGCAATGCTGGCAACACTCATACGTATATTTCCCAAAGACAACCTCTGGATATGACGCTGAGCACGTGCACTCAACTTCTTTGGTCGACCATGGCGAGGCCTGTTCTGAGTGGAACCTGTCCTGTTAAACTGCTGTATGGTCTTGGCCACCGTGCTGCAGCTCAGTGTCAGGGTCTTGGCAATCTTCTTATAACCTAGGCCATCTTTATGTAGAGCAACAATTATTTTTTCAGATCCCCAGAGAGTTCTTTGCCATGAGGTGCCATGTTAAACTTCCAGTGACCAGTATGAGGGAGTGTGAGAGCGATGACACCAAATTTAACTGCTCCCCATTCACACCTGAGACCTTGCAACACTAATGAGTCACATGACACAGAGGAGGGAAATGGATAATTGGGCCCAATTGGGACATTTTCACCTAGGGGTGTACTCACTTTTGTTGCCAGCGGTTTAGACATTAATGGCTGTGTGTTGAGTTATTTTGAGGGAACAGAAAATTTACACTGTTATACAAGATGTACACTCACTACATTACATTGTAGCAAAGTGTCGTTTCTTCAGTGTTGTCACATGAAAAGGTATAATCAAATATTTTCAAAAATTGAAGTATTATGTATTATTTACATTGAATTATTTTTATTTTGGGGCCTTTCTGAGCAAATATTGATATATGTTATTAATTAATTTAAATCAGAGTTTCCTAACCTTTTTTGCTGTAAGTACCGCCAGAGCGCTCTTAGTAAGACTGAAGCATCCCTTCATCGGCACAAAACTAAAGATGTGTACCAAATACTATATAATTTAACATTATCATTAATATTGATTATTATTAAACGTAATTTTAACTGAAATATAATTGATTATTATGTCTATTTGCTAACATATGAAAGAAATGGTCTCCTAGATAATGTTGTTAATTATACAGGAGAACTTCATTAGTTTTTCATAATTTTGGTCACATTCCATGTATTCTATCTATAAATATGATGTCTTGAAATTACAATATTGGAACTGCTTAAATAATCACCCCATTTATTTGGAAAAACTATATTTTTACCCATCCCTAATTATATTATTTTTATTTTAAGCCATACATGTGATTTGTTAGGTTCAGCATAGCAAAACGTTCCCCCTGGGGTATAGAACTAGCAAGACACAAGCTTTTTTATTTCTGTTTTTATTAGATTTTCTTGCTTCAAGATTCATTCTCACTCTAGTGGTTTTACACTGTGACATGCATGCATCTTTATTTATTTAAAGGTCCAATAGAATTTAGTGATGCATATATGCTATGTATTTGTGTGTCTGTGTGGTGTGTAGGTGTACAGTAGTCTGGATCTGTCTCGGGGACTGTTGGAGGAGAAAGGAGAACAGACAGAGAAGAAGACAGAAAGTCCACTCACCGTTGATTCACTGAGCTGGACTCCAGACTTCACTGAGATGTACGTCACCTGAAGTGAAAACCCTTTCAACTTCTCCATTAACCCAAACTTAAAAACAAAGCCTACCATTTGGTGCAAACTAAATGTACAAACATCATGGTTCAAATTGAATCTGGCTATAGACTCAATGTTGGTCATTTAAACACTGTGTTAATCTAGTACAAATAAATGGCCAGTACATGTATGTAGAAAGACTTTAATAAATAAACTGTTAATGTTGACATTAACGTTTAGCATATAATATGTAGTTTGTCTGGAAAATCCAGTTAAAACTCAGGCTCTAATGATAGTTTTACCTGTTCCAAGCTGGTCATTAGTTGGTCCAAGCTGGTCTAGATGGTTAATCAGTTGGACCACCAGCTAGTGGGGCTGAGGTTGACTTCTTGGACAAGCTGTTTTAGAGCTGATAAGACCACCTTGGACCATCAACAAACAAGTGTCTTCCAGCTGGGTCATACTGTTTTCCCTTGTTTCTCTTCTCCAGCCCCTCTCTCTCTCATTCATCTGACACCGAGAGCACCAGCCTGAGTAGATGTTCAGGTCTTCTCCCTAGGTTTGCCATCTCTGCAGAAGTGGAGGATGTTGAGGGCTCCCTGGCTCTGGAAGATCCCAGTAAAGTGACATTCAGTATTGGGGAGCTGCCTCAGGATGAGCCGGATCCCACCACACCCTGTAGCACCACCAGTAACTGCACCCTCTCA
Organism: Moxostoma hubbsi; assembly: GCA_032164185.1. Classification (NCBI taxonomy): domain Eukaryota; kingdom Metazoa; phylum Chordata; class Actinopteri; order Cypriniformes; family Catostomidae; genus Moxostoma; species Moxostoma hubbsi. The sequence continues at coordinate 15,236,647 of JAVLUX010000044.1, forward strand.
GGTATAGGCGATGACAGTGGACATACAGTAACAATATCAAGTATCAACAATGCTTTGGTATATGATGACAAGACTCACATGCACAATTCTATGCACAGATTTTCTTTGCTGATTGTGTGGGAAAAATTGTGTAATTCAGCTGAACAGATTGAACATGTACTGCATAATGTGTTAAATAGAGCTGAGAGCAGCACTTTAATTTGTAGCTAAAAGCATTATAAAATTGGCTGAAATATTTAATACATACATGCAAGTAGGTCTGTTAAAATTATTAAATAGTCGTTGGATCGCAGTTAATTGAGGTAAGCATGATTATTGTGCACTTCGAATTCCAATCACATTTAACCATCCAAATTAGTACATTTTAAGCTAATATAGAAATGCCATGTAAGCCGTGTTTTGGTGTCACATTTTTCAGGTGTTTTTGCATTTATGTGAGCACTTCAAATATGTTTTGATGTCATAGACCGACATTAGGGCTGGGGGAAAAACTATATCGATATATATCACGATAAAGAAAATCCATGATCAGCTTTTTGAGGAATTTTCGATATTTACTGCGTGTCGCTAAAACACAAGCACTTTGGATTTCTCAGGCTGCATTTCCACTGGGGTGGAAGAAATCCTCTCAAAGGTGCTCACAGCGTTAGGAGAGAGCTTGCTCCACACCGCTGCCAATCCTACGATCTACCTTGCGAGCATGACGCTCGGCTTTCCTAGGAATTAATTGAAAACGCTCTCAGCGTCGCTTGATAATGAACTTGCTAATGCTAGCTGCCTTGCTAACAATTAGGTTACGTCGGACACCGGATTGATTCCATCCGCACCGCAAGACTTCATGACAACGGTTGCACCCTCTCATCGTCTCTAGTGAAGAGTGCAACAGAACAACAGTGATGTGGACGACAGCTCTGATCTTTCTTCGCTGTAATATTGAATATTGTTCTCTAGCACCAAACATGCATCATTTCTGCCCTGTCCCGCTCCGCATGCGTTGCCTCTTTTCCCTGCATGTGTGTAGACATGAAGCGCCGCATGAGTTAACTTGGTTTCAAAGCACCTTTTAGACCATAAAGTTTTTCCCTGCAAAATGTATCTTTATTAATCAGAATGTTATGAGCCTTTAATAATAAACAAATCAAATAAACAAATCTATTTCTGTTGTCAATTTGTGAAAATTAATTAGATGTCTGGAATGGATAAGGAAAGACTAAAATTACTAGTTGGTAGACTAGTCTCTCACTTTAATGAAAATATACAAATGTTTTTAAAAAAAATTTAAAAACGTTTTCTAAATTTTCTCTCGGGACACCCCTGAACCCACATTCAGCATCATTCCAGAGTCACAAGGGCTTCTATGCCACATACTTGGGTATCTGAAAAAGATTATCGTGATAACAATTTTGGCCATATCACCCAGTCCTAACCGACATCTATGACCGTACTCAGAGGAGCTCCTGAAAAGCGCATGAAGGATAAACCACTTCTGAAGCATTGTGAAGCACGCAGCTTCTGCAGAGGGTCACGCCAAACTAGCGAAAATGTAAACAAGGATTTTGATAGGGAATGCAAAGCGCTCGGGTTCCACTTTAAATTAACATTTGCGTAATAGCGAATGTTCTTGATCGTTGCTGGGTTCACACTCGCTGTGTTAATGACATGCGGTGACACAGGACGAGACACCCACTTACTGTATTTTTGTGGAGATGATAGAATGAAGAAACATATTATAAAATACACTTGAGGGTTTGTGGGATTAATTGGAGAGTCTTATTATAAGGTGTGAAAGTGAAGAATTCAGGACAGAAATATTGTGTTATTGCATCATTTATAAAAATATACAATACATCTTACTCCGGTCGGCTGGGTTCCAAAAACGGATCAAGGCTAAAGTTTACCAAAAAGAGACTGTATGGTAATATTTTGATATTTAAAATATTATTTTTCATGTCATTCTACCCCTGTTTTTTTTCCAGCATTTTAAAGCCTTCAAGGATATCATATATCCCTATTTTATTAGGATTTCAAGTAAAATATGAATGTTTTTAAAGCACACATACACCTAAAGAAGTATGTCAGATTGAATGACAATTAATCGTTAAATCCCTAGAACAGACATTAAATTGTTATAACTGCGGTTATTTGTTTGACAATTAATCAGCAGCCAAATATCATAATTGTGACAGCCCTACATGCAAAGGATGGGAGATATATAGCATTTTATAAATTGCAATAATTAAAAATTTATGGAAAACTTATTACAACTTTTGCCTCTTTTATCATTCTTTGAGCAGGCAGTTTCTCAGAGCACCTGGATCAGGTGCCATCACGAGGAGAGAGAGTGGAGAGTCCGGATAGTTCCTATAAGGCTTCGTCTGAAACGGGCTCCTTCCTGAGTGCTCCCAGACCGGAGGCCACAGAAAGACCGTGTGCAGTCAGCAAAGTGACAAAATCAGTGTCTACCAGTGCTCTGTCTCTCATGATCCCTGGAGGTCAGTGTGTGTGTGTGTGTGTGTGTGTGTGTGTATGTGTGTGTGTGTGTGTGTGTGCTGTTTTGTAAATGTGTTTGTGACAGATTGTGGGTACTTTCAATAAATGTAATGTATATAAGATCAATGTAAAGTGGTTGTTTTAATTTTGCCCATTTTAAAACTATACATTTTCATATGATTTAATACAGTATTTTTGTACATTTTATTTAACCCTTTGCCGATGGGCCCACGAAAAAAAATAATTAGGTATCGTTTGAAAGCTTAGAAGCTCTACTTTACAATGCATGTAGGGATTATGACCAAAACTGTACAAGTGCTTTGAAATTTTCAGACAAGTCAGAAGTGTTCCGTTTTGATAATTTATACCAAAAAAAAAAAAAAAAAATTGCACTGTGTATGTGTATGTGTATGTGTATGTGTATGTGTGTGTGTGTGTGTGTGTGTGTGTGTGTGTATATATATATATATATATTACAATCAGTAAAAATATCAAACTGATCAAACAGTGATGTGTCATATGTTATTGGAAAGCTATCAAAGAGGAGAACACAACCAGCCTATTGTTTTACTCACAAAAATATCGTGTGAAAAAGCGTATGAAAAGTATATTTCTTTGACAATTATGTTGGTGTTCCTTATATGCCGTGTTTTTGCTTAAAACTTCATGAAAAATGTATGGACCATAAAATATCACATACTATTACTTAGAGGAGGTAATTACCTTTCAAACAAGCCCCCACGCAAGTTAATCGGATGCACAAAGCACTCAAAGCACATAACATATGGCCACCAGGAGATGGCGCCAAATATATGACATTTAGTCAAATGAAACTCATTCTGTGAAATCTTATTAATAAAATCATGTCTCCATGCTATGCTTACCTTAAATCATTGTTGTGCTTGCATGTGTCTTTATTTTTTTATGTACAATTATTATATTTTATTTGTTTGAAGAGGCTTTTGGACACGAAGACGTTTATTGGACACTATGATAAAAATTTTTGTAAAGCTATAATTATTTGTATTATTTGTCATATCAACACAGACTTTTTCCTCAGATACAGTTGACATGATTTGGAACAAAAAAAAAACTTTTTTCATCATATTTACACCCAGCGATATATCAAGTCAAATAAGAAAACAAAAAGTTTTTGGTTTTTTTTTTTGTGATTTTTCAGCAGTTTCTTGGGTTCAGAATGCATCATAATCTATATCATTAAAAAGCCTACAAGTTTTCTTTACAATGATACCAAACACTTGACCCTCCTTGTTTTTTTTACATACAAGCCATATGTTATAAAAGGTGATTGCTTGCTGTTACAGGGCGCTTATTCGTTTATTTTTGTAATGTGTTGTGCCTCTTTTCTTGCTCCTTTTAGATGTTTTTGGGGTGTCCCCATTAGTAAGTCCAATTTCTCCATACTCGCTGTCATCAGACCCCTCCTCCCGAGACTCCTCCCCCAGCCGAGACTCCTCCCTCTCTTGTGTCGGCTGTCGTCAGCCAATCATGATCCACAGCTCAGGGAAGAAATTTGGCTTCACTCTGCGAGCGATACGGGTCTACGCCTGTGACAGTGATGTTTATACCGTTTATCACATGGTCTGGGTAAGAGCTCCTCTTATTCACTAACCAGGCGCAGCATGACAAGTAATTTTTCTGTCCACACTGATATTTAAAAAAAAAAAAAAGTTTTTTTTTAAATGTATGTTTAATATAAATCAGGACAGAATACAAAATAACATATAAGATATTTATCTCTTGATGGTTTAATTTTTCTGTTGGATTTGAATATTTTGGTCTGTTTGGTTATAGAATGTAGAGGATGGTGGGCCTGCTCATAAAGCTGGTCTTAAAGCTGGAGACCTCATCACTCATGTGAATGGAGAAACAGTTCATGGACTGCTTCACACTGAGGTGGTGGAACTACTGCTGAAGGTGCAGAAACCAGCCTCAAGATCATAACCACATCACTCTTTTTGTTTTTTGTCCTTTTCATTCAGTGTTAAGCAAAGTCAATAGACAGTGACACTTGTATTTTATATTGCAGAGTGGAAGTAAAGTTGCAATATCCACAACCCCTTTTGAAAACACTTCAATTAAAACTGGTCCAGCTAGAAGAAATAGTTACAGAAGCAAAATGGTTAGAAGAACCAAAAAGCCCAAGAAGGAGAAGATACAAGAAAGGTAAGAAAACAGAATATCGCTAATATAACATATTTATGTATTGTCTATTTCTGGTTGCCTGATTTTTTCATAATCACAAAAAACAAACTAACTACACAAACATCAGTACCAAGCCACTAGATGTAGCTGTTGCTGCAGGATTTATTTTTTTAAAATAGTGCCTGTGTTCACAGTGGAATTCAAGTGAACTGCATACTGTATATACTATATATATATATATATATATATATATATATATATATATATATATATATATATATATATATATATATATATATATACTGTCTACACTTTTTAAGTATAGTATGTAAACGGTATGCAGTATGCTACAATAAATGTTTCAAGTACACCACAATGTGGCATATTTAATTCATATTGTGGTGTCCAGTTTTCATATTGAAATTCTGTGTAAAAATGCGGGGTCTTTTGGCTGTCAGATCAAATAGGGAGTCATAAAAGAGATTTCACTGCAATTATCACTTTTTATATTGCTGATTTTGTTGAGTGCACTGCAATACAGTATTTCATGAAGTGTGCTCTGGTTTTATGCTGTACATATCGGCCAATGTTTGTGTTGTTTTTAGTCACATGTAATTTTGGTCCATTAGTCCTGTGTCATTCTTCTCTCTCCAGGCGACGATCAGTATTCAAACGTTTTGCCATGCAGCCCTCTCCGCTCTTACACACCAGCCGCAGTTTCTCGTCACTAAACCGCTCGCTGTCCTCAGGAGAAAGTCTGCCTGGATCTCCCACACACAGCCTCTCACCACGCTCCCCTATAGTTGCCTTTCGCTCAACACCCGATTTCAACCAGTCAGGTTAGTGTCTAATTTTATCATTTCACATTTGTTGTGCATGTGATGAGTGTTGTGAATACTTTTTTCTTGCTGTTTTCAATGATGTGCTATCTCAGATGTTTATGTGTGACGTAACTCTGTATAGAAAGGATGTGAAGAAGATGGCATTGTATTTTGCTTCATACAGGTGGCACTTCATCACAGAGCAGTTCCCCCAGTTCCAGTGCTCCTAACTCACCTGCAGGCTCTGGTCACATCCGGCCCAGCACTCTGCATGGCCTGGGGCCTAAACTCCCCGGGCGGCTCCGTCAGGGCCGACGCAAATCAGCAGGGAGCATTCCCCTCTCTCCACTGGCTCGCACACCCTCTCCAACCCCTCAGCCTCAGCCCACCTCCCCTCAGCGCTCCCCATCTCCCTTACTGACTCACACAGTGGGCAGCTCCAAAACTTCTCAGGCATTCCCTGCCAAAATGCATTCACCTCCCACCATAGTCCGGCATATGGTGCGACCTAAGAGCGCTGAACCTCCTCGGTCACCACTCCTGAAGCGAGTCCAATCAGAGGAGAAGCTATCCCCTTCTTTTGCTGGAGACAAAAAGCATTTATGTTGCAGAAATCACAGTTTAGAGGTCACCCAAGAGGAGGCCCAAGTAGAATCCTCATCTAGAGGGGAGTATATCCCACCATGCATAGAGGAGAGCACTTGCTCTGAGCCGCCCACTATTACTCGTGTGAGGCCTGTTGAGCAGGGTTGCTTAAAGCGGCCTGTAACTCGCAAGGTTGGCCGACAGGAGTCTTTAGAGGAGCTTGACAAGGAAAAGCTGAAGGCCAAAGTTGTAGTGAAGAGGCAGGACTGGGCTGAGAGACGAGAGTCATTGCAAAAACAACACATCATGCAAGATGTAGAAGGTTCTATATGTTCACACCCTGTTGACGATAAGGAATGGGGCATAACAAGACCCAGTGTGAGACCCCAAGGTTCAGAATCTGGATCCCTGGAGAAATCTACTAATGCTACATTGAAGGATGTGCTCTACAAAAAACTAAACCCAAGAGTTTGTGAGAGTATATCAGAGTCTCTCAGCAGTGGGGACTGCGCATCACTTCAGAGTGAAAATGTTAGGTCACCTTCATGTCAATCAGAAAGACAGATGTCACGGCCAATGAAGGAGGGTAATAAACCAGACTGGTTCGATTTCAAAGCCCCCAACATGGAGTTTGCTAGGAAGAGGCAGTCCTTTGAGGAGAGGGAGGACTCTTTGTGTCGAATTTCCCCTGGTGTTCATGAAAGCATTCACTTCAACACCACCAGGTCCAAAAGTCTTCAGCTGGATTCTTCTTTGGTTTTAGAACATGTGAAAGGGGGAATGGGAAACATTCACAGCACTTCTGGAATTGGTGCCGATTGTTTGACCTCTAAGCTATTCAGTGGAAGAGGTGAGAGTGCTGTTGAAAAGCTTCAGATGATCTCTTCTGAAGGTCCCATCAGGAAGACCTCATCAGAGTACAAAATAGAGGGAAGACTTGTATCCTCTTTAAAGCCACTAGAGGGCACGCTGGACATTGGTCTACTTTCTGGGCCTTGGGTTTCCAAGACTGACACATGTCTCTTTAAAATGGAAGATAGCCATTTTGAAAGTGGTATATTGGCAGGAGATCCATGTGTAAAACCGTTAATTCAACAGAAAACTACAGAGAAACTGAAAGGTCCACAGGCCGGGACAACAGGGACTCCTAACTTTAAGGACCATGTGAATTTGAGCAATAAAAACATTACAAATGAAGAATCCATGTCCAATAAGGACAGTATAGTTGGTCCTATTTGCAGTGAAGCTCAACATGATAGAAATAAATTTAATGATGGAATGAAGCTGCAAATTACAACCTCTAAAGTGGAGTCCAATCACGAAAGTGTGAAATCGGAGAGTAGGCTGAAGACAGCTCAGGAGATGAGGGCTGCACGGCACAGCGCTCATTTTGCATGTGGGAAAACACCCTCCATCAGGGAGGTCAGCAATGAAGATCAGGAAGACGATATAGAAAACCCTGATGAGACACCTTCAAACCAAACTGAAAAGATACAACCTAACCTGGTTGTTTCTTCTGTTATTCTTCAGAGAAACTCTTTCCAGCAAACCACAGAAGCAAAATCTGGTGGTAATCATAGTGGTCTAAGTGAGGCACCATCCAGTTTACCAAAAACAGTGTTGTCTACAGAGATGGGTGGCCCACAAAGCATCAATAAAGACAAACCACTCAATACAAACAAAACTGCTGTAATTGTAAAGCAGACCTATCCATCCAGACAGGTTACAGGCAATGCACTTGGGACACCAAGCCCAACCTTGGTTGCAACCCAGACTCCATTAGATAGAAATAAAAGGCTGGGGAGCACCAAAGAATCTCTTGAATTTAGTTCTGGGAATCCTCAAGATTTAAATGGAGACAAATCAGCAAGCACAGTAAAAAGTTTAAGCAAAAGCATAGAGAATACATTCAGAGACAAAACGGGTGGCACTCTAACCTCAATTGCTGGCCCAAAGCAGGCTAATTTACAGATGCTTGTTACTGAAAAAGCCTCCATCTCACAAAATATATCTATATCTCCCTCAGTCCCAACAACTCTGTCAGTTGTGTCTTCTGTCCCAACATCTGTAGAAGCACCTGAGAGTCCTGTTATTAAAAGACCTTTGTCTCTAAAGCCTACCCTTCAAAGAAAAGCAACACCATCATCCATTGCTGCCCCACTGAAGGCCACGTCTGCCACAGATTCACAGGCCCAATCTGTCCTACAAATTTCTGCATTAGCAGAGGTGAACACAACCACCATCCAAGCTACACAGTCTGAACAAATATGTGCCAAAAGCTCTGATGGTTTGCCAAATGAACGGACAGCTCAACTGTCCAAACAAATCTCAGACAGAACACAAATTTCCAATGTGTCAAGTGGTAACAAAGAATCAAGTGTGCAAGCCCCTCAGTCTCAACAGTGCTTCAACAAAAACAAGTTTCAAACAAATTCAGAGGAAAATAGCCAATCCAATTTGAAACTGAAGGATCTTAAAACCATGCCAACATCTGGAGACAAAATGGCAGGCTCAAGAGATAAAATGGCACCTAAAAAGGACTTAAAATGCAATGTGACTGAAAATATTGCTTGTGACTCTAACCCTTCAGTCAAAACTGAAGTTTCAAAGAGCTGTGAAAAGCAAGAACCCCTCATCAAAAGTCAAGTTGATGTAAGTACTGCATTGAAGCAGGACACTGGTGCAAGCCCACCAAAATCTAAGTATTATGACACTACAACTAGAGACAGTGTGCAGTCTGCAATTAAAAGAGAAGATAAGCAGAAATTCAAGAGCATTCTTAACGTAGACAACCAGAAACCCAATAAGCAAGTAATGGACATTTTAACGACAGACACAAGTCAAGCCCAAACTGCAATAAAACAGACACAATCACCTGGTAGTGCTCCATTGAAACAAACTCCACTGAGTTCCAAAAACAAACCCAGAGTAGACTCTCCACTTGTTACACAATCTATTGGGAAAACAGTTGAACATAAGGGTAAGCAAGAGAACAAAGCACAGCTACAACCAGTTGGCAAAGAAATCATAGTAAAACCAAAGGAGGCGAAAGAGTCTGTTTCATCTACACCTAAACCCCAGCCCCAGAAAGAAGCCAGCATTGGTTCTCAAGGTGTGCCTGTGTTGCCAGTTCCTGCCATTAAAATCCATGTTTCTAGTGGGTCTCCTCCAGGTAAGGGCAGTGGTGGCACATCTGAAATACTCAGAACTTCTTCTAAGGGACAAATGAAGCTCAGAGTTGATGTTCCAAGGTCAGACTCTCTCAAGGGTTCTAGCGCTAGCGAAGCCATAGGGTCTACTGCTACTATTACATCCAGTCCTGAGGCTAAACTTGCCTCAAATGAGTCAAAGGTGACTGATAAACCGATTTCATCTATTCGACAAGAGCAAGTAGAAAAGAGGAAGGAGCTCTCTCAAGAACCTTTGTCTGCACCCAAAACTACGCGTAAAGACTCATCAAGAGGCATAACGTTGGCAAAAGATAGCACTACTGAAAAAGATTCAGTCCGTTCTAAACAAACAAAGGATCCACTACGCGTTTCTGCTTGTAAAAAGTGATAAATTATTGTAGTTGCCAAGGTTATTGAATTTTAAAAGGACTATGAGGATATAATCATCATTTTTGTCTATATGTAATATCATCAAGCCTTTCCATATGAGGACCGGTTAAGCTGTTACTTTGGGTTTTCTCGAGAAACCATATAGAGATGAATTTGTTTTTGTGTGTTGTGAACTATTAAGCTTTGTTAATATAACATGTCAAAAAATGTTTAGGCTGAATGTAGATTTGTTTTGCTGCTGACTCTTGGTCACTTTTTAGATCTTGCAAAAATGCCAGAATTTATTGTTGGTGTATTGTTGTGTTGCCATGTGAGTAACAAGTGGCGTGTGCAATCATTTTGGAGAGGTGAGTGGAGATGAATGGAGTTAAATGAACTGTGTCATATCTGGTTGAGAGGATTCTGGTACCAAATGAAAAGCACCTAAAATGTAGAGCTGAGGTGCATGTAGACTGTGTAACAAAAGCTTCATGCTCATTCAAACTAAAGTTATCACTCGTTTGTGAAGTATTTAAAAAACCATTTGAAAAATATACGTAGCAATGGTGCTATTAATGTGGCTTACACTCTTTCTTTATTATTTTCATCAATTATTATTTTTTTCTTCTAATCAAGCTGTTTTGGGTTGTGGTGCACAGAGGCAAACCACTATGTGCTGTGCTTCTCACCTAGGACTTTTATCTTGGAATCATCTTTGGATTCTAGAATCATAGTGGAAGGGGCCTTAGAGGTTTTTTGGGAGGGAATATGACTTGCTGTTCTTAGCAGGTTTTGGCGAAATTCACATTCCTTTCACATACATTTCTAAGGATTCATTTGTATGCAATATATTGTAAATACAGCAGCATTAATTGTACTGAGGGGGTCGTGTTGTATGTTTTATATGTATATATTTTGCTATGTCATATGTTTGTATACTGTACTCAAAGTCATCTGCTCATTAATTCCTCTGATAATGGAGCCTAAACTAGAAGAATAATCATAGTCTCATTTTAAAATGAAGTATACTTGAAGTTTCACTTTGGTATGTTGGGGTTAACCACATGGATTTTCTGATATGTATTTTAAGTGATGCAGCAGAGTTGCTCTCCAAATGTTGTCTTTAATATTGTACTTGATGCCGCTAATATTGAAATCAAGCATTTACATAAAACAGGGACAAGATGTAGCACATTATGTAAAAGGCAAGTTTTAGAAACTAAAGGATAATCCGTGAGGTTTGCTGTGTAGGTTATATTTACAACCTGTTTTTCCAAATAAGTGAAATGTCAAGCTTTTAGGGCTAACATTTGCCATTCGGCATTAATGTCCCCTGGTTTGGTTAAAAGGGCTAATACAGGGATAATCAAATGTACTTAAGTGATTACTTGTGGTAAGTCAGGGCTTTTGGTAAGTGTCTGGTGTTTCACTCCATGTTTTTTTTTTTTTTTGTTCAGTCAGTGCTAACTTGTTCATATGCAAAGTACAACACTTAGAAATGGGAATTGTGTAATACTTAAAAGTATTTTTGCTATTGACTTCACATCTCTAGTCATGCAAAAGAATTGCTCAGAGCATTTCTTCCACACATTTCTTATATATCCGAGGCATTTCAAACCCTAACAAAGCAACCCCTTTTGCTTCCCATGAGTTGAAAAGCATATTTGTAATTAGTTACGCTTGATCTTTAGACAGTTGCATAGTGGCCAACGAAGGTTAGCAACAGAAAAGAGGAGATTGTGAATTGTTTTCTCTTTTAATACTTGGTCTTACTGTTAAACCTAACATAGCTCTACAGGTATGTATGCAACACATAAAGCAAAGCATATACGGCATAACCGTATATCTACCTTATATCTACAGTACCGTCCATTTAAGTACACTTATATTGCTAAACACCTACGGTATATTACAGTATGATATTTAAGTACGCACGATATTAAAAGTGTTTTATGTAAGCAAAGAGAATATAGATGAGCTGGACACACAAATATGTTTAAGTATCTAAATAACAGAATGTACCATGTGACGAAAAGCTAATAAAATGGATTGTAGTGATTTTAAACTATTAGCAGACGGAAGTTTCTGTTCCTCATAGACTTGACAAATGTAGTTTAGTCTGAAGAGTTACAATGCACCTTAACATGAAAAACGCAATGCTTACTGGGATTTTGGGGAAGAGATTCTCAGCATAATATGAACTTTAATGATAGAAAATGTGAATGTTTTATATGGCATATGCATTTTCTATGATCTATTATCAATAGTATATCAATGAAATAACCCCAAACATTTTTGTTAGAACATAATTATTCTTTCCCTTGCCTTTTCTGGCAATTGATGTTTAAATCCTAAAAGAAGCACATTAAATGTTTGTTTACAACTACTTCATGGATGTATATTTTGTACATTGTGTAATTTGCCAAATTAATGTGCTATGTCGCAGGACATTATGCTGTGATCGATGTGTGTGAGTTTCTCTTAGTATACACTTGCCGTCGAAGACTGTCGGTGGGTAGCCTAATTGTTTGTTGTCTTTCCAGTTCAAAATGTTCTTGCTTCTTTTTTCTTTGTATATGTGCGAAAACAGTGTTTATCTAGATGACCCTGCTTATCATTATCTTTTAGGATCTGTGCAATAAGAGATGTGGTTTTGAGTTTTGTATATCACCCACAGAAAGCTCTATGGATGTCATAGATGTTGTAAACTATACAAATATTTATACTTCTAAAGTTGTATAATACTGAAAATAAATAGGCATGTCAAAATGACCATTTTCTATTGTGTTTTTTGTCAGTTTGCATTTTAAATGACAAAGTTCAGGCTAACTTATCAAGGAAGTAGAGTTAACAAGTCACTGTAAAGGAAAGTTAAATGTATCTTTTCATGAAATGTCCATACTGAAAGCTCTCATGTTCATGACTTTAAGAGGACAATGTTTCATTGGTAAGACTTTACAATAAAGTTCCCTTTGTTAACATTATTAAATACTTTAGCAGTTGAAATTAACACAAAAGTAACACATATGCGATTAATTAAAAATGTTTAACCTTTTTATTTTTTCTTAATCGAGATTAACGCATTTAAAAATGTGACATTGAAATTAAAATGTCCATCTTTCCCAGGCAGCGACCGAAAAGCACCTGGTTCTACATAGACAATATAATTTCCTTTGAATCTAATGTTCATCCCGACTACATTGTAAAGTGGTTTTAAATCATCTGCAGCTATTCGCTCAATAGAAATCTTGTTCAGCTGTTGCCTCCTTAACATTTGCCAATGGAAACAGCTCGGTCCATCTAATGTCACTTCCTCCAAGATCCAGAACCTCCAAATAAAGAAGATATTCTGATGGGATGTCTGACAGGCTTTTTATCTTTGACTGAGCTAGACTGAGATATTTCAAGACCTATGGTACAACAAAAGCTCTGCGATGAATGCAAGTGGGCTTCCAATTAGGATGAGGACTTCCATATTTTGCTGATGTTTAAAACGATTCAGACTGTCTCTCCATTGTGCATTAGGCAAAAAAGTCACTTCGTTCATACATTATATACAGGTTTATTAGAGGAACTTAATGTAAAACTAAAAGTATTCAGCCATTGCTTCCCTTGTTCTCCATTTTGTAAGAAGAAGATTTTGTAAGAAGAAGAATGAATCCTTTATTTATTTTGTACTGTTAAAGGTAAAAAAGAATGCCATTGTGCTCATGTCCAGAAAGCAAATAAAGGCTTGTACAGTCATGTATAAAAAGTTCACCTCTTCCGGCATGGTTTTAAAGATATGATCTTTACCACCAATTTAACTTGGACTATAAATAAATGAAACTCAAATTGCAGATTTTACATTATTCAGTAAATATTATTTATCAATGTGTGCTGAAGCTAGGTACCTCATAAGGCTGTAAAGTTTTCTTTAGTTTGTAACTCTCACATTTTTGCACACTTGTCTTTAGAAAAGTGCTTCTTTTCATAACCTCACAAATGACCTCAGTGACATGAGGTCATTTGTTTATGCAAAGCTTTCTAAAAGGAATAATTAAAAAAAAAAAAAAAAAAAATTCTCTCATCAATTACTCACCATACACCCCAGATGTGTATGACGTTCTTGCTTCTGCAAAACACAAAGATTTTTAGAAGAATATCTCAGCTCTGTAGGTCCATACAATGCAAGTGAATTTTAAAGCTCCAAAAAGGAGATAAAGACAGCATACACATTATCCAGCAGACCCCAGTGGTTTAATCCTTGTCCAGGGGTGGTGCCAGCTAATTTTGATTGCTAGTACTGAAAAGGTGCTAAATCATTGAAAGAGGGAGCTGAGCTTTGGTCACAAAATACTGTATGTGCAAAACCCGGCATGGCCAAGTGATTTGGTCAATATCAGTTTGCGCGTGGTGACAACAGAAGTGAAATCTCCATCCTGCAGCCTTAATAAAACAGGCAACACACGTCACACTTCATTTTACAGTACTGTATGAAGCACAGGTACAGCATTTGGGGGACATGCTCCCCCAGGAGAAACTTTTTGCAAAAACAGCACTAAAGCATTTAATTCTGGTGACTTTTGGAGCAGCATTTTTACTTTTTCACAAGTATGTATATTGTTTAGCAATTAATGTAACTACGGGGTACAAAGCATTGATAAAAGACTTCTTCACACAGCACATCCAGCATTAAAGTTTCTCAAAATCAGCTACCTTTAAAAAAAAATAAAAAATAGCTTGCTGTGGCAGGACCTTGGGATTGTGATGGTATCAGATGGTAATGGTGCGTTCCATTTGTACTCGGAAGTCAGAAATTCCAAGTTCCCAGTAGGAACTTTTAACTAGAATGTCCCCTCAAGTCGGAGTTCTGACTCGGAAACAAGGAGGAACCGCAACAACCCTGACTTCAAATCCAAAATGGCTGCCCAGCGCATCAACAGTAAGTGAAACAGTAGTAATATATTGTTTGTTAGCACTTCTGTTTGTCTGTGTCTCAATAAACTCAATGGTGCTCATTACTATCCAACCTCTATCTGTGGGCATGATACTTTGGCATTATATGTGCAAAATACCGCTTTTTTCTGTGTTTTTTTATCGACTGGTATTGCTAACAATGGCTACTTCCCCCACCCCGTCCATCTTGGTTTTTCGACTTGTGTACTGGAATACCGGATCGCTCAGTTTCTGTACTGTTTCACTCTCTAACAGCAGCACGGTGGACAGAGGAAAGTGTGAGTGTGTGAGTCTGTATGACTGCTGTGGCAGGGTGACCGAGACATTGGATCATTCCGCCACATCTAGCATGAGGGGAAGGCGGCCCGGCATCTAGCCCGTCAGCAGCAGTGTGAGCTGTTCATCCCCGGCAACTCTTCAACTCGTCTGGGGGTTCGAAGAATGGGTCCGGCAGCAGACCATCTCATCAGCTCTGAACTCTCCCCGTTCTGGTCCTGGTCCTGGGCGTGTGAGAATGCCAGTGTGTGCACACATGGAGATTTGAAGCCGGCTTCCCGAGAAGAGATACGCTCTGCGTTTTGAAGACAGCTTGAATGAGGCTTATTAATTATGCCCCTTTTCCTGCTCTCCCGCCCAATTCCCGTCGTTAGCCTAGCTGAAGGATGGCCCTAAGAGGCAGGGCGACGATGACGAGCCGGAGGGGCAGATTATTCCGCGACACTGCGCATATTGGCTAGTTTAAAGTCCCACCCCAACTTCATGTTTCAGTATAAATACATCAACAGTGTAAAGTAAGCTGTGTTTTTCAAGGCACTTCACAGGGGACTTTAATAAAGACATTGTTATTTGATGTCAAACAAAGGATGCACTTGTAGGTTTTGATTCAAAATATTGCAGTCACCATATGAACTGGGAGAGCCCGTAGACACCTACAGCTCACAAAATCGTCTGTGACTTCTCTTAAAAAACAGCCATATTTATTGTAGGATACTCCACATATTGTTCAATCCAATGTGATTGTTGAATGTAAAACATGTTGAAGATTAGTGGACAGACGGCCAATTCATTAAGTTTCCTCACAAAAACAGTGTATTATTCTTGGACCGCCATAAGAATGTCTATGGAACTGCTGTGAGTTTACCTCCTCATCTTCTCTGTGTATCATGTCAGTAAATATTCCACTTGATTGTTTTCTGTTCTGTTTATTTCATGTTTTTATGGAGTGAGAAATTCTCCAAACGATACAGTGCATGAACTGTCTGAACGATTCTGACCATTTTGCCAAACTGTTTGACTTTGAAGGAATCGACTCAAATGAGGAATTCATTCGTGTGTAAAGGGACACACAACATGATCGCTAAAATACCGTCGGGGTAAAATGTTTCTTACAGAGGATAATCTGCTGGCTGTTACAAACATTTGTTGGGGGTGCTATGGACTTTCTTGGGGAGGCTGAAGCACACGCTAGCCCCTCCCTAGAGCCGCCTGTGTTCATGTCTTCTTAAGCAATCCATTTGGTTTCGAGTGAGAACAGACTCAAATTTAACTTGTTTTTCACTGTACATCTTGCCATTGAAGTCTCTAGGCACAATCATGATTTCAAGCTCGATTACATTACCTTGTGCTTGATGCGTGCACAGAACACTAGATGGTGCTGTAAGAAGTCTAATCCAGTTTGAAATAATGATCACCAAGGAGAATGCTTTCAAGATTTATAGTGAAAAAGGAGTTATATTTTTGTCCGTTCTCACCCAAAACCAACTGGATCACTTCAGAAGACATTGTTTAATCAACTGATGGATTATGTTTATGTTGACTTTATCTCTATTTTGGAGCCTCAAAGCCTGGTCACCATTCACTTGCATTGTAAGGACCAACAGAGCTGACCTATTCTTCTAAAAATCTTTGTTTGTGTTCAGCAAAAGAAAGACAGTCATACACATCTTAGATGGCATGAGGGTGATTAAATATTGAGAGAATTTTCGTTTTTTAATTGAACTACCCCTTTAACATGGGCTTAACCATCACCTGCACTGACTGGGGACTGGGATTTCCATTAAAATCTATAAATAAATATGAATCTTCCGCATTTAGCTGAATGTACAGATACAAACATGCATACAGACATACATGTACAGTACAGACCCAAATTCAGGTTTATATGTGTATGACATAACCTTAGAAAATATTTAATAATTTCTATCTATCCTGACTTAAGGCAGTAGTAAAGGTGTACCTAGCTTTGTTGAGAACCTTACGACTTTATACCTTTCTATCTGTAATCTGAGGCAAAATTTGTAAAGTTAGCATGACCAACCATTTAGGTTTATGCCCCTTACACTGTTTTTAAATCTATTGAACTACAAATGACTGTGCCCTCTTTTTCATGGATCAAATAGGCTTTATCTGCTTTTGTATTTGTATTTTAGACATTTATAAAGTAATATCCCAGTTCCAACTATGGCTAGCACTCACTTAGCAAATAATATTTTTAAGACTATTTTTTATGTTGGAACATTAAGTCACCTAATTACAAATAATTTTCAAGTTTATTAGCTATGCTCATGAATATGCCAAAAGCTCTCACCCCAACATTTTCAGATCAAGGTCTATTTTTACAGTTCCTTCCTATGTGTCCATCAACGTTCCTCTCATCAGGCCTTGCAGTAGAAACATTTATCCATCAAGGGGCGTTATTTCGCCATTTTTGCCCTTACTTGGGCCGAAAAGTTGTGATGCTGGCAGTTTCGTAATCCTTACATCCAATTGAGAGATAAAGACGACAATCATTGTTTTGTACATATATATAGAAAATAAATCTTTTACAAATTTGTGTCACAGTGCGGCCAGAGGATTGCTGTGTTTTCAAATCCAAATGTTAATACACAAGACATGATTCCAGATGGGATTGAATGGCTTTCTATGTTTACAGTGTGGGTCACCAATTGTTGTAATGGATTTGTATTGATATGCACATTACATAATTGTAATTTATTTAATACAATATTTGTGACTTTGTGTTTTATTTGCTCATATCTAATCTACCGTTCATCTTTATTACAGGTTCATGAAACACCTCTACTAGTCCAGAGGTAACTTTTTAACCACTGTTTCCTCACTGGTTTATCAAAAGGAACTTGTAAGATATTCAGTAAGAATGCTGAATTGTTATTGAGGATATCAATTGTAACATTTACGGGAAAGTTTGAACCATTTAGCTGTCACCAAGTTACTAAGAAGTTCAAGGAGTTGAAAAAAGGGAACTATTGAATTGATGTGGGCAACTGACATCTGAAAAATAATCTGGCCTACAGCAGCAACAACAACAACAACAACAACAAAATAGATGAGCTAAAATAAGGAGGTAAGTGAATGACATTATGATGTTAGGGACATGCTTTTGACTTATTTGAATCATGTTAGCAATAAACATGACAGTTTCAAGAAAAGTGGCAATTTTTGCAGATTTCCCTTAAAGGTGCACTCAGTCACTTTTTAATTTTGTCATTGTGGACATATAGTGACACATAGCTGTGTGGATGCAGCATCATTCAAATTCAATAGTTTTCTGTTTCAGATGCCATTGTAAAAATTCACAATTCACCATTGCCGGTGTTAATTTAATCCATGAGTGAAAGTGTCAATTGACAGGGCGATATTAAGATTAAGCCAGTAGTATTTGAATGATCATGTGATTCAAACATGGCATCCCCATGTGTGGAGCCTCTCCATGTAGAATAAAACAGCTTTTATAAGGTTACTGATATGACTGGAGTCTTCATCGCACGTGAGTATTCATGATTTTTGACATACGTTTCAAAATTACAGTTTCAATTTCATCTTTCTAATTACAATTACTTAAGGGGTAAAACTTTTTAATGAGGAAAAAATTACAGTGCACCTTTAAACTCTTTTGTTTAGTATGACATTAATTTCAAGTATTGGGAAAATTGTGGAACGTACCATGCACCTGTGAGCAAAAACAAATGTTTACATGTAACACTTACAAAAAGTCACCATTGGAACCATAGTTTCCACCAAGACTGTAAAATTGTAAAAACGTATTTTCTGAAAGATTTTGGACACTTTTAACAAATTTTCCACTCATGGACGTGCCACATTTATTTATTATGATCTTACAGTAGTAACACAAACTAACGTATTTTAAACTGCACTGTGGCTACCATGGACAATTAATGTAATTCGTTAAGTTTACATTTATGCATTCGAAGTGATTACGTTGGATTCAAGGTAAACGTTTAATACATATGCATGTTTCTTGCAGGCACCATTTTCAACCAGTTGACCATTCTAATGGACCGTAATCAAAACATAAGCTGCAAATCAGTGTTATAACATACCAAAAGGCAAATATGGCTCGTACATACTTTTTTTTTCTTTCAGGATGGTCATGTATGTACATTGTGCCAAATGTTTTCATTCGCATGACTTATTCGAGTTGAGTGAACAATTAAACATTTCAAACCTTAAATAAAAGTCCTGATCCTGGTGCCTTTTGCATGTATTTATAAAACAAGATGCATTCCATTTATTTCATATTTTTATTTACATTTGTCTAGCATGCAAATGTAACGGGGCCCTTTGTACATCAGTTTTGTAAACTGAGTCCACAATTGCTCAGTCATTATACTGCACCTTTAATAAACTTTTCACTAGCCCTTTTTTATTTTTGGATTAAAGCTGCTAGGAATAGAAATACAAGCAATCTGCCATTGTTACAAGCTGTAGCACAATATCACACTGAAATCACACTCCCTCATTGTGACACAGAAACAAAATTACTGCAGGACTTATTCAGCCCAGCACCCACATCAGCTGCTTGCCCGACCTGCAGTCATGATCCTGCAGATGCACTTATGCCCACTCGCAGATATTACTAAGCAGAAAAATAAAATCCTTCCACCCCAGACCCTAATCCTCTTAGAGATTGTAAATGCCCTCCCCCTCAAAGTGAGCTTCATTGAAATGGGGCAGAAAGCGGTGCAGGGAATTGAGGACAATTGTGGCACCTGTCATTGGTGCATGAGTCAGATGTCTCATATGTGCGGAGCGGCGTACAAAGAGCAAACAGCAGGGCTCCTCTGACCCAAATCGCTAAATTAAACATCAATGAGTAAGCTTCATGGGGAGAAGCTTTCAAACCAGACCCTTAATCTCACCCGACTATATTGAAATCATTCTGACAGCCTCCTCCTCTGAAGTGAATGCAGGAATACAGAGGTGAACATCCCTCCCTTTCGCCTTTTATTCACTGATCATGTTGTATTTTAGACGACACCCTACTTTCCACTGTTCTTCAAACACACACACGCACATACACTGGCAGTCAAAAATATGGACACACTTGACAGAATTTATGTCCTACATGACTTTAAAAACCTTTAGATCTAATGCTTAAACTGACATGCTTTGTATGAATGATATGGACTGGATAATGAAGGGTAAAAAACTAAAAACAGCCCAGAAATGTCAAACATACATGGGACCTCCTTCATTAATTTGGCTTAAAGAATGCCCACAGCACCATCAGTAACCCCTCCATCAACACAATAATGTAATGTTGTTAATTATACAGGATAGGGGATCTTTTAACTTGGTATGTAAAATTACATTTTACAAATGTTCTTTTTTTGTTATTATTTTCTGTTTTTGATCAACAACTGACTAAAGAATAGAAATTATATTAAAATAAACATCATCAATAACAAATGGATTGTGTGGATCTTGTCTTTAGACACACATTACACAGAACAAGTTAAACTAAATTCTCAGCATGCAGTGAAAGGATTTTGTTGCAATCTCACGATTTTTAAGAATGGATATCGAGATATTCAAATGAAGATCACAATTAATTAGAAAGTCTACATTTTTATCCAGCCCTAATCCCTGTTTTTTAATTTTAAGTCATCCATACAGTGTAAATTCAACATTACAAAATCCAATTGTTTTCACAGACTCCATGTAACCAACACCCATTTGGGTATCATTGTGTTGAATATTTGAATATAAATAGTAATATTAAAGAATGAGTAAATGTGTCCAAATTTTTTGACTCATTGAGTATCAATAGAGATTGTTTAACCTGAGAAGGACCGCTTTAAAATGAATGGGAGAAATTGAAACTGTCAGTATGGTGCATGTAGAGAGGAAGTCCTGCCTTACTTTAAAGAGCCAATAATCTTTTAGATACAGACATCGCTTGTCAGTTAACTTCATTAGCAGGACCAGCCCAAAAGTGAATAGAGAATAAGCTTCAGACTTCTGCACAATTAATTGACTGAATGGGTGCTAATTGTCAGTATGTTTTTCCATGATATATTAATTTGTATGTGAATTTATTTGCATTTGCTATCCGGGGATAGCTACCATATCTGTCAATTTACATTTCAAGTGTTGTCAGATGGCTCTTAACCTATCCAATATGGTGGACACGCTGACTTATTGCCATCCATAGAAACAACTGCTAATAAATAATCTAGATATTTATGATGCCATCAATCTGGACTATAATATTGAATCTGGCTCCATTATTAGTAAGTATATTGTGTTTGTTGTTGCTTGTTTTGTTTACATGCAATTTTATGTATGATTTTGCTAAAAGCACTACACTCACCTAAAGGATTATTAGGAACACCTGTTCAATTTCTCATTAATGCAATTATCTAATCAACCAATCACATGGCAGTTGCTTCAATGCATTTAGGGGTGTGGTCCTGGTCAAGAAAATCTCCTGAACTCCAAACTGAATGTCAGAATGGGAAAGAAAGGTGATTTAAGCAATTTTGAGCGTGGCATGGTTGTTGGTGCCAGATGGGCCGGTCTGAGTATTTCACAATCTGCTCAGTTACTGGGATTTTCACGCACAACCATTTCTAGGGTTTAAAAAGAATGGTGTGAAAAGGGAAAACCATCCAGTATGCGGCAGTCCTGTGGGCGAAAATGCCTTGTTGATGCTAGAGGTCAGAGGAGAATGGGCCGACTGATTCAAGCTGATAGAAGAGCAACTTTGACTGAAATAACCACTCGTTACAACCGAGGTATGCAGCAAAGCATTTGTGAAGCCACAACTCGCACAACCTTGAGGCGGATGGGCTACAACAGCAGAAGACCCCACTGGGTACCACTCATCTCCACTACAAATAGGAAAAAGAGGCTACAATTTGCAAGAGCTCACCAAAATTGGACAGTTGAAGACTGGAAAAATGTTGCCTGGTCTGATGAGTCTCGATTTCTGTTGAGACATTCAGATGGTAGAGTCAGAATTTGGCATAAACAGAATGAGAACATGGATCCATCATGCCTTGTTACCACAGTGCAGGCTGGTGGTGGTGGTGTAATGGTGTGGGGGATGTTTCTTGGCACACTTTAGGCCCCTTAGTGCCAATTGGGCATCGTTTAAATGCCACGGCCTACCTGAGCATTGTTTCTGACCATGTCCATCTCTTTATGGCCACCATGTACCCATCCTCTGATGGCTACTTCCAGCAGGATAATGCACCATGTCACAAAGCTCGAATCATTTCAAACTGGTTTCTCGAACATGACAATGAGTTCACTGTACTAAAATGGCCCCCACAGTCACCAGATCTCAACCCAATAGAGCATCTTTGGGATGTGGTGGAACGGGAGCTTCGTGCCCTGGATGTGCATCCCACAAATCTCCATCAACTGCAAGATGCTATCCTATCAATATGGGCCAACATTTCTAAACAATGCTTTGAGCAACTTGTTGAATCAATGCCACGTAGAATTAAGGCAGTTCTGAAGGCGAAAGGGGGTCAAACACAGTATTAGTATGGTGTTCCTAATAATCCTTTAGGTGAGTGTATATTAAGTTATTATTATTGTCATTATTAGTCGTAGTAACTCAATTGCATGACAGTGTCATGTGCTGTCAACATGGCAGCACCGATGAGGGGGCGACCCATTACATGTGAACTTAAACAGCTTTTATTTCATTTCTGATATGTCTGGAGTCTTAATCTTGTGTGTGTGTGTACATCGTTCGCAACATATTTCAAAAAATGCTATTCAGTTCTTTGTGTAAAACCTTTTTAATAAGCAAAAATGTACTTATTTCACCTTTAAATAAGAAAATAGGTGCCAGAGTGCTTTCCAAAGATGGACGCTGAGTGGACTGACTTGCCTTGAGACGCAATACACTACTTTGATATTTGTCAGGGTGGCATCAACCTAAGTACACTGGCAGCCAAATGCTTGGAATGATGTACAGATTTTCCTGTTTTGGAAGGACATTGGTACTTTAATTCACCAAAGTTTCATTCAACTGATCACAAAGTATAGTCAGGACATCACTGATGTAACATAAAAACATAATATATATATATATATATATATATATATATAATTTTTTTTTTTTTTTTTAAAAACAGTCAAATCTAGTCAGGCCCCATTTCCAGCAGTCATCACTCCAACACCTTATCCTTGAGTAATCATACTAAATTGCTAAATTGGTACTAGAAAAATCACTTGCCATTATATCAAGCTGAAAGCTATTTGGTTCATTAAATGAAGCTTAACATTGTCTTTGTGTTTGTATTTGAGTTGCCACAGTATGCAATAGACTGGCATGTCTTAACTTCAATATTCAGTCAAAAATGGCTAAAAAAGAAACGGCTATCTCTAGAAACTCGTCAGTCAATCATAGTTTTGTGGATTGAATGCTATACAATGCTATAAGATTTCATACACATGTGTAGACTAAAGTCTACAAAAGACAACTGGCTCTTACAAGGACAGAAAGAGATGTGGAAGGACAGATGTACAACTAAACAAGAGGATAAGTACATCAGAGTCTCTAGTTTGAGAAATAGACACCTCACATGTCCTCAGCTGACAACTTCATTGAATTCTATACAGTGTGATCAGTTGAATGTCACTTTGGAGAATAAAAGTACCAATTTTTTCCATGAGAGCAAAATCTGTACATTATTCCAGACTTTTGGCTGCCAGTGTATATCTGCAAATACTGGCATCTGCACGTATCAATTGCTGCTCTGTGGGTCCCAAAGTCAGTAAAACGTGATTTCTAAGAGGAAAATCTTTCTCATAGCCTTGACGAACTTTGCTATACACACAATCTTGAAATGTTTTTTAAGAGATAAAAATGTGTAATTCTTTCCTTTTAAACGGGCCAAGTCTTCTGGATTAATTGTGTTTCTGCAGTCAGAGTTTGCATAAAAAAAAGGAAGTTCTAATAACCAAAAGCACAATAATAAAACCATTGACTGAGGTCTTTGCACATAAGAGTGATTCCCATTCACACATCTGTCCGTTTTGTCTTGCCAACATTTTTACAAGTCATAGTTCATTAAAATGGCATTCTCAGTTTTGCTTAATTTAAGCATCAATTTTGTCACCTAAAATGCCTGAGGATTAAAAACAGAAACAAATGTGAATATAGCGCTAAAACTTTAATATGGATAGCAAAATCCAGATAATTTGGTCTTTGAAGAATTTGATGAGAAATGTTTGAGTTCATATTGAGACCTTTGGCTTTTGATTGCAGATTTTGTTATATTGACAAATCTGAGCACAATTTAAAGATTGTTAAGAGGTCTCTCAAGAAACTCAAGAGGAAACACGTGTGACATAATCTAAGAAGCAGGAGACAAAAGTCTCCATTAGATATCCAACCTTATTGCTGGAGAAAAAATTAGATCGAAATCTCATTGGTGTTTTTCCCCCTAAAAATAATATATGACTACCAAAAGTTCACAATATTGCTAGTATCAGTAACAGCATCTGTTAAAAAGGAAAATGTATTGCTTGAATTGCAGTTATATCTTCTTTTTTATTGCACCTTATAGAATACTCCACTCCTCTCTTTGTGTTATTTCAGCTTACAGAAGAAATTCATCAATCTTTCTCCTTGTATCCTCCACTTTCACCTTGTCTATCAGCCTCACAGACCATTATTAATTTCTATATTTAAGCAAAGCAGTTATGAATAATGCATTTCAGAGTTAATAAAACAGGGGCAACCCATCTGAGAGAGGCATGTGTAACAGGGAAGTATGCACACAGTAAATTAACCGGGACAGCCAGCATTTTGCACACTACATCACTGATGTCACAATATATTTCTCAGCCCTGCCAGGAGTGAATATATGTTCTAACTGGTTGACTTTATGTAATCTGTCCATGCAAATTAATGATCCATAGCAGATGTCCATTGGCATGGCATAAATGCTGAGTAAAACTGAATAAAAATGCACATTTAGAATGGGGTTTAAAAGTCCACTTGTGAAAATGTGACTACTTTATATTTTTGACATTATTTAAATACTGTTTATACAGTGCATTCAGAAAGTATTCAGACCCCTTCATTTTTAATGTTGTAGCCTTATGCCAAAACGCTTTAAATAATTTTAAAGGAGGGTAGAGTCACATGAGGTGACCTCCTCGTGGTCGCTATAATGTGGTTCTCGCTTTCTGTGTGTTGTGTGTTGTGCGTGGATGCCACGGAGAATAGCGTGAAGCCTCCACGTGTGCTACATCTTCGTGTAACGCACTTAACAAGCCATGTGATAAGATTCACGGATTGAGAGTCCCAGATGTGGAGGCAACTGAGATTCGTCCTCTGCCACTCGGATTGAGGCGAATCACTACACCACCACAAGGACTTAGTGCACTGGGAATTCCAAACTGGGGAGAAAAAATTTTTTTATATTACATTGACATAAGTATTCAGACCTTGCTATGACACTTGAAATTTAGCTCAGGTGCATCCCATTTCTCTGGATCATCTTTGAGATGTTTCTACGCTTTGATTGGAGTCCACATGTAGAAAATGTAATTAACTGGACATGATTTGGAAAGGCACACATCTGTCTATATAAGGTCTCGCAGCTAAAAATGCATATCGGAGCAAAAACCAAGCCATAAGGTCAAAGGAACTGCCTGGTCAGCTCAAAGACAGGATTGTGTTGAGGTACAGATCTGGGGAAGGCTACAAAAATGTTTTGGCCTCATTGAAGTTTCCCAAGAGCAAAGTGGCCTCCATAATTTTTAAATGGAAGAAG
Source organism: Moxostoma hubbsi (assembly GCA_032164185.1). Lineage (NCBI taxonomy): Eukaryota > Metazoa > Chordata > Actinopteri > Cypriniformes > Catostomidae > Moxostoma > Moxostoma hubbsi. The sequence continues at coordinate 15,262,252 of JAVLUX010000044.1, forward strand.
TTTGGAACAACAGGACTCTTCCTAGAGCTGGCCTCCTGGCCAAACTGAGCAATCGGGGGAGAAGGGCCTCAGTAAGAGAGGTAACCATGAACCTGATGATCACTCTGGTTGAGCTCATATTTGGAGATGGGAGAAACTTGCAGAAGAACAACCATTACCGCAACACTCCACCGATCTGGGATTTATGGCAGAATGGCCAGATGGAAGCCTCTCAGTGCAAAACATGCAAACCACCTAAAGGCCTCTCAGACTGGGAGAAACAAGATTATCCAGTCTGATGAAATTAAGATTGATCTGTTTGGCCTCAATTCCAAGTGACATGTTTGGAGGAAACCAGGCAGCGCTCATCACCTGTGCAATATCATACTAACTGCGAAGCACAGTGGTGGTAACATCATGCTGTGGGGGTGTTTTTCAGCGATGGGGACTGGTCAGGGTTGAAGGAAAGCTCAATGCAGCAAAATACAGCAATATCCTAATGAAATCCTGGTCCAGAGCGCTCTGGACCTCAGACTGGGCCGAAGGTTCACCTTTAAACAGGACAATGACACTAAGCACACAGTTAAGACAATGCAAGTGTGTCTTATGGACAGCTCGGTGTATGTCCTTGAGTGGCCCAGCCAGAGCCCAGACTTGAACCCAATCGAGCATCTCTTGAGAGATCTGAAACTGGCTGTCCACTGACGGTCCCCATTCAACCTGACAGAGCTGGAGAGGATCTGCAGAGAAGAATGGCAGAAATTACCCAAATCCAGGTATGCAAAGCTTTCCCATCATACCCAAAAAGACTTGAGGCTGTAATCGCTGCCAAAGGTGCTTCAACTAAGTACTGAGTTAAAGGTCTGAATATTTTTGGCAATGTGATTGTTTGGGTTTTTCTTTTTAATAAATTTGCAGTTATCAAAATATGTTTTTTGCTTTATCATTAGGGGGTATGAAGTGTAGGTTGACGTGAAAAAAAATGATAATAATTCAAAGCACATTAGCATAAGGCTGCAAAATACAAAAATGCGAAAATCTTTTTTATTCTCTACAAATTTATGAACCAGTTCTTTTGAATCTACAGTGCTACCAGTTTTGTAAGATTCCTGAACTAATTAGTCTTCTAAGCCGATTTTTTTTCAATCTACAGCACAAACGAGTAACTAGTGTAGTCCATTTACCAAACGAATGACTCTTATGAGCCAGATCATTTTAATCTACATTGCGAAACTTACAGTGTCACCAGTGTAGTCCAATTTCCAAAACAAATGACTCTTATGAGCCAGTTCTTTTCGAGCTAGAGTGTGAAACATACAGTGTCCCCAGTGTAGTCAGATTCCCAAACAAATTAGTCTTATGAGCTGGTTCTTTTGAAAATGCAGCAAGGATGACCAGTGCAGTCTGATTCCCTAAACAAATGACTTTAATGAGCCATTTCTTTTGAATCTACATTGCAAAACACACAATGCAACAAGTGTATTCCGATTCATAAATTCCAATTCAGAGTATGATTGTTATAATATCAAGATAAAATGCTAAAACATTTAGTACACATATTATGCAATCTAAAGAACATTCTAAAATCATAAACTTATAGTATACACTAATGCCAAGGTTTCTGGAAAGAGGTTTGGGTAGTGATATTTATGTTCTGCTATATCAAGTGATGAATTCAGTTAATGGCGACGTCATCACTGGTGGTTCAGGGCCACGTTACAGTAGGAAAGGAGCTGGATTCCATTCTAACAGCAATGAACACGAAGCGCTGAGGAATTCTGATCTCCTGGAAGCAAAGAGAGGGTCTTTACTAACTGGAACACACAGATGAAGCCCATATGTCTGTGCAGAAGTTCGTCTTTTTGGAAAACATAAATGCAGGATACTTGAAGAGAAGGTTTGCTCACAAGAGCTTAACATTGTCGCCGGTATATCTGCAGTTATCTCCCTGATATGGGGACTTTGAACTTGCGGTTGTCTCTTGGAGTGAGACTTGGCACATGGTCGATCTGTTGCCAGAACATGGGATGTTTCTGTTAGTGCTTCTCTTTCTTTCATGCTGGAGATTTAGAACATTGTTGTGTTTGTTCACGTCTTGTGGCCGCAGACTTTTATGCTTCTTAATCTGTTAGTGTCTCTCTGTATATAAATATAGAATATCAATATCACAAATTCATATTTTTTTTTTACAAAATTTTATAATAAAAAGTTCTGTCTAAACACACCCTTTGCAAGAATCTGTTCTCTTAAAATATGAAGTTATCTCATCTTTTGGTTACATGGTGCTATGGGCAGTAAATTCAATAACAATTACATTTCTTAACTTCCAAATATTTCTTCCTCAAAAGTACTAAAAGAATTGTTATCGGATCCATTTCGGAACCAGAATCTTAATTCCCTTATGATTGCCATCCCTATATATGACTGAGGGGTTGAATTGAAAAATTAAAAACAGGGACAATTGCATCTCTTCTCGCTTCTGCAGTTAATCCAGGATGGACTTCAAAGACATTAGTCATTAATCTTAGTTCATACAAAATCTTTGTTTAAACACTGACCCTTAACACTTACTTAGTTTAATCATTTTAAACCATGATTGCACTATACATAAGTATTATTGGCATTATATTCATGATGTTATCCAGAGGGGAACTGGCCCCCACAGTGAGCCTGGTTTCCCCCAAGGTTATCATTAACCAACAACTTATCCTTGCCACAGTCACCTTCAGCTTGCTCACTGGGGTTATAAAGACAAGTATTATTTAATTATTTTTAAACACAATTTACAATCGTATTTTATCAAACTACACAATGATGAGACATTACGGTTTCATTTTCTGTTAACTCATGCTTTTCTGAAACGATGTGTGTTGCGAAAGGCGTTGTACAAATAAAAATTACTTTACTTATTTATTTTTGTATGTAGGCTTGTTTTGTTTTACTCAAACTGGCATGAACCATACAAGTTTATGCAAATCTTGATGATCCATGTAATCCAGCATGATTTTGGAATGTTCCATAGAGCATCTTGTGTACTTTAAAGGAGGCAAGAAAATATGGCATTTTGTACAAAAGAGTTAGCATGGCCAATGTCACAAATTTCCTTACATTTGACTGACAAACTTAAAATAATGTAGAAACTTAAATATTTTGCATTTGTTTTAGGTCATAACTTTTCTTGTACATTTTTACAATCCTAAAACTCTGTGTTTGAGAATTTCCAGATTTTCAATGTGGACATTTGTACCTCACCTTTTTTCATGAATAGCAATCAAACAAGCTATTGTTGTAGACGGGGACATTTGTGAGAATAGTGGCCCCATTATGAAGGCATTGGATCCTGCAGGACAATGAAACAAAGGCCTTTGTTTCATTGTCCTGCAGGATCCAATGCCCATTTGGTGATATCTAAATTCAATCACTGTAATGTTGGCATAGTCCCTGCACATCATGACCAGTATAAATGGACATAACTTGAATACAAAGCTATTTTGAGAGCAGTATTCTAAATATTTAGATCACTTTAAACATTTCTTAGCTGGATTTTGTTTTTGATGAGCTAAAAATGGTCTAAAGAAACTTCACTGTCTCTCTGCTTTTGGTTAAGTAAAAAATGGGATTACGTATACTAGCATTATTAAAATTCAGGACGTTTTATGAGAGAGTGTGGCAGTGCTTAACCTCGACAAAGATCATTTGTATACACAGCAGTCGGAGCGGCAGATAAATGGTCCGCCTGTATCAACTTCAGATGGAATTAGTTCAAGAACATTTTGTGCAAAGGGTGCGAGCCAAGCTTCAGCAGAACAGTCCCATGTCGCAATTATCGGTCAAAGCTCCAGTCTTAAATATGGAAACACTGGCTGTTCATACTAACAGACAAGAATAAACATATCAGTCCAAGATAATTTGTTACAGGAGACTTTCTTAAAAAAAAAAAAAAAAGAAAGGAAAGGAAAGGAAAACACAGCATAATGTTAACATCAAGAACAGCGGTGTGTGGGAAAGACTGGGATTAATGTGTGTTTAGTTGGCTGGAATAGCAGAGAACATTCCAGATGCATATGAGGGTAAAGTGGGATTTGTCCAGAGCTTTCAGCATTCACCCCATTCATTTATCTACTCTTTACTTTTGGATTGTGAGCTGGCAGACCTACACTACATATCCTATAAGACTAGCATTATAACGGTTTCAGATTTAACTTATCAATACATGTTTTAACTACTAATGTAAATAACATGGAAAAAATGACAAAAATTGTTTAGGTTATGTCTGATAGATTATGATTTAGGTTATGTTTAAGTTAAAATGGAAACCACATATTTAGATTTTTAGATTTTAGAATGTGAGTGGTGCTTGCCAGACATAAGGTTGTTGCTACAATGATAGGGTTGTGGGTGGTTGCTAGAACATTGCTAGTTGGTTGCAAGTGTGTTTTGAGTGGTTACATACTGGCTATTGTTTGGAGAAAATGTTCTCCTTTAAACTAGATGTCTTTTATATTTTTTCTGTGAGTGTAAACTGATAAAGAATTTGGCAAATTAAGTTTTCAGGAAGTTTTCATATTTTCAGGAGTTATTCTCTACCTATGTTAAGGAAACTGTAAATTTTACGTTCCCACAACCACATTGTAAGGTTTTGAAACCGTTTTAAGAACATACATTTGTTAGCTAGGATGAATGTTTAGTCTAAACTCGGCTGTTTATTCTTAATAAATGTGCTTCAAAAGAAACTCTCTTCATAGTGCCAGATAAAACATGTTCAAAGAAACTCTACATGAAAGACATCCAAATCACAAAAACATCATGCAACCAAACACTTGCAAACACTTCATGACATGTTACCGTTGCCAATAAAAGCTAATGTGTCATAATAATGTCATATTATATGCTTGAATTGCTGTTTATTTGTTTGACGAAAACCAAATCTAGCATGAGAATATGTGAATGATTGCAGTCACAGCTTTTATAACAGCCTCTGGCCTTTTGACCAATGTTGCTGACACCTGCTAAGTGGGGTATACATTTCACTCTATGTATGCAAATTGCAACCTGACACTCATGAAAAGAGCCAAATCTGGAAAAATGTGGGAATAGTAAACTCCCACTTCACTTCAAGTGTGTCAAATGTATTAGGGAAAAAACAGAACAACGTATCATGAAACCGTTAACATCCACAAAAACCCACATACCTCAATTCAGCGGAAATGTAAAGGGAAACGTGAAGTTTGATGGAAATTTACAGTTGAAATGCGGCTGGATATGATGACTGATTGCCAGTCCTGCTGTGAGGGCCTTTTTTATGTTACTGACTGGCAATTTTGAGTGAAAGGTGTTAGGTGCTTGCTGTGATTTCAGAGTACAGGGGAAGGCAAATAACTGAAGGTTTGGCTTATTGTCAGCTACAGCGAACTACATTACTGTACCGACAAACATATTAAAATAAACACATTTAAATGGTTAACCAAACAGTGGTCATATTTAACTCAATAATAACTACATTTCACTTTACCTGATATTTTTGACAGATATTACAGAAAAAAAAAACTTAATTGTTACTGATGTAACCGCCGTTCCCTGATGGAGGGAATGAGACGTTGTGTTGAATGTAGTGACACAAGGGGTCTTTCTTGAGAGCCTTGTGTACCTCTGGATTTGAGAAAAGGTCAATGAGAAATTGGAAAACAGAATTTGCATGTCCTGCCCCCGGACATACGGGGAATAAAGGGAAGCGGACGTGCGTCTGTCAGTCAGGTTTTTCACTGAGGAGCCGAGAGTATGGTTCGGCCGTTTACAGAGATCTAGTGTCATGGTAAGGGGGACACAACGTCTCGTTCCCTCCATCAGGGAATGGAGGTTACAACAGTAACCATGACATACCTCTTCTGTCACTCACTCAACGTTGTGTCGAATGTAGAGACACAAGGGGTCCCATTTAAAAACTACATGCACTAGACCATGTTACGTGAATTGCTGACACAGGTGCAAGCAAGCTACTGTGCGCTAGAAGCAGCTGCATCGGCCACACGTAACCCACCACAACGCCCCCAGAAAAAGGTGTCATATACAGACCTTAGGTTCCCAGCACCCCTAACAGGCGACATGACTATCATGGGAGCAAGCTGGCCAGCCAAGGCCTTTTCTCTCTCTATGTTCTTGTCATAGAGCATAAAGCGGCTGGGGCTGTCTTAACGCTATGAAATGCGTCGGAGAAGGCGATTCCTATTTCTTTCAGGGGGAAAAGACCCTGCGGAGACCACATCCTGCCCAGACTGGGGGGAGGTAACATTTGGCCAATACCTCGTGGAAGTGGCACAGTCGTAGGTCCTACCAGGTGAGGGAGGATCTCTACAAACATAGCGACCGGGGGCAGAGGGACTGCCCAAGGGAGACGCGGGTCTCCGTACCATGGAAAATACATCACAGGGAGTTGCCTGAAGAGGGAATTAGGCCTGTGGGCCCTACACCAGTACAGAGCACTTGAGGCTGGGTCTGGCCGCAAATTCCCCACTTTATTCACAGGCCAGAAGGCTAAGGAGGAAGAACATCCAGGAAGCGAGAGCTTAGTGTCTAACCTGGGAGAGAGAGTACGCTGGATCACTTTGGTGAAGGGCGCTAGGTGCAAGCGGAACAGCCGATCTGCTTTTCCATATTACCGAATTCTACCGGCTCAGACCTGACAAGACACGTGATGGGACCGACTCAACCCTGAGATTGTAGAATCTCACAAAGGTATTTGTGCGGCGCAACGGCATGATGTGCAAAATCGCTTCCATCTGCCTCTTTACCTTGTCAACATCGTGCATCTCAACCATGTTCAGCCAGAGGTGGCATTCCAAGACCACAAGGGGTGGCCATCGCCCGCCTGAGTGCCTGCGCTGTGACCTTCATGGTTCTGAGAGCGATGTCGGAGGCACAGTGCAGTTCCTGCAGCACATCGGGTTCGGGACTACCCAGGTGCAGTTCTTTGAGTGCCTTGTCTTGGTGGACCTACAGGAGAGTCGTGGCATGCAGGGCGGAGGCAGCCTGACCAGTGGCGCTGTAGGCTTTCGAGGTCAGTGACGGCATCATCTTACAGGCCTTGGAGGGGAGTTCCAGGCGATCCCACCATGTGGATTCGTTCTTGAGGCACAGGTGGATCGCAACTGCTCTGTCTACCTGGGGGGCTTCCGTGTACCCGTGGGCCGCCCCACTGTCAAGGGTAGTGAGAGCGGACGGGCGAGGAGGTCGGTTCCGGGCAGTGAAAGGTGCCCTCCATGACCTCGTCAGCTCGTCATGCACTTCTGGGAAGAAATGTACTGGGGTGGGGGGGGCGTGGCTGGGAGCGGTGCCCTGACCCGAGGTACCAATCGTAAAGCTGTGAAGGCTGTGGGAAGGACAGAGGGTTCCGACACTCACGGCAGCCCAGGAAAGTATGTCGTCTGTGCATCTGTGCATCAGCCTCAGACTGGGCGGGCTGACCCGAAGGTGGCAGCCCAGTCGCGTCTTCTGCGTCAGATGCCTGAACACTCTCCAATGCAGCGGCGATGTCATCATCCAACTCAGGAAGCTCGAGGGAGAATGTGGGCTGGCTGATGGAAGCAAGCAAGCGTGCCGGGGGGGCGGGTGGTTTGTGGGGACGTACCCCCCCTCAAATTGCCTCCAAAGCCAGCCGGGTCATCTTCAATCCCATGGGAAGGAACGACGCGGAGGGTGGCTGAAGTGGCATTCACTTTGAGAAATGAAAGCCGCGACCGCAACGTTGCCATGATCATATTCTCGCAATGCGTACATGTACCATCCACAAATGCTGTTTCAGTGTGATCGCTACCTAGGCATGCGAGGCAGCATCTATGACCGTCAGACTTGGAGAGATATCGACCACATTCAGGAACTACACAGGGGCGGAAGGGCATCTTTAAAAAGACAAGTCCTGAAAAGGAAGTTTAACGCCTGCAGTGTATTGCTCTTTTGTGAGTGAAAATATACTCTTTTAGAGGGGAAAATACTTCTCTTTTAGAGGTATACACTCTTTTAACAGAAGCGCTGTCGAAGCGTCCAGGAGCGTGGACTGCATAGCGTGCAGAGAGGGAGAAAGCAGCTGGTAACGCTTCATAGATCCAACAGCAATGCTCTGCTTGTAGAGGTGAATGGAACAGTAGTGAGACTCAGCTTGCTGCTGCAAAACCGCTCGGCTCCGAAGAAAAAATCTGACTAACAGACGCACCTCTGCTTCCCTTTATACCCGTATTTCCAGGGGCGGGACATGCAAATTCTGTCTTCCAATTTCTCATTGGCCTTTTCTGAAATCCAGAGGTATGCAAGGCTCTCAAGAAAGACCCCTTGTGTCACTACATTCGACACAGCGTCGAGTAAGTGACAGAAGGGGAACTATGATTTTTTTGTTTTGATTTTGTTTTTTGTTATTAACAGTTTTTTATTGATTCCATCCACAATACAGACAAACACAACATAAAATAATGAATCAATTATATACATATAAATATATACTTAAAAAAAAAAACAAGAATTCACTTACACATCAAACTAAAAATTAAAATTCCCTCTCCACTGCCCCTCCAAAGAACCTTCCAAAAAATCCAAATATCCACCCCACTTCCTATCAAACAAATTCCAGTTGCCCAGCCTTCTAAAAATCACCTCCTCAAATGCTGTCACCCTGCCCAACTCCCCACACCACTCCTGAAACTTGGGTGCCCCAGCCATCTGCCACCCCCTAAGGATAACTTGTCTGCCAACCATAACTTTTAAAGTGACTATCCCCAAAATGAATGACCGCCCCATCACCTAAGATGCAGAGTCTGGGGCAAAAGGAAACCCAATACGTCCAATATGTCACACATAAATATAAACAAAATACTTGGATTTGTGTCCCCGTTCTCTGATTGGCATTGCCAGCAGGTGGGTGTGTATTTAAGACCAAGCTGTGTGGTAGTGGCGAGGACTCTACTATGGCACATCCCTCCTCCTCCCCTGGTTGCGGCAACAGTGTAGTGAAGTTCAATGGAAAGGAGGAGGTGAGAACCGGTTTAACAATATAAATAATAGTTTAATAACCAAAAAGACAAACACACACAGGGGTCGGACAGCTGTCCGTAACTCTCTCTGACGAACTGCCATCTCTGGTCGGCCTTATCCATCTTGGGCTTAATCAGCCTGAGTAGGGGTCGGGTGTGCGGAATCATGACCCGGCCCCGCCCTCCGCCCTGCCACACAAGCCTATACAATCTAGAGGGGGTCCAATAGAATCTATGCAAAATCTTAAATTGCATCAGATGCACCCTTGCATCTCTAGATGTAGACTTGAAGTTTTTTAGAATCCTAGCCCACACCCCCTCCTACTCTTGGTCAGAAAATGTTACCATGTTTAAATCTTTCTCCCATACTCTCATGAGAGAAGTTGAAGCTCTGTCCCCCAGACTTTGAATTAACAGGGAGTAATACAATGATGCCTCATGACCTTTTTCAAAAGCAGTAATCATCACTTCTAGAGGATCTGCCACTTTAGGAGGGTGTATGCTACTCCCAAAATAGTACAGAGCAGGTGGTGCAGCTGTAAATACCTAAAGAACTGAGATCTGGGAATCCTGAAATGTTCAAAATTTTCAAAGGATTTCAACACCCCACTCTCATATAGGTCACCGAGCGCATTAACCTCCCTCACAATCCTCTCTGACCAGCAGAAAGGGGACTTATTAATACATAATTATGGGATCAGCCATATGCACGAGGCTACATTTAAAAAAATGTCTGAATTAAACACTCTGGACACTTTTGTCCATACCGATTGCAAATGTGAAATAACGCGGTGTAACTTAACTTCTCAAAATGCAGAGATTTATCTTCTTTTTTCTTTTTTTTTTTGTTATGTACATTTTCAACACCTACACTCTTACCATTTGCTGACATAATAGTTCCGTTAAATGGCTAATGGATCATTCATAACAACTGCCAAAAGCATTTGGTCAATTGCCATGATCACTTGGTCAGAAAATGTTAACCAAACTGTATTGCGGAAAATCACATAAGAGTTTATTATTATACTACTTATATTATCTGTCCAATTAAATTATGTATTTATGTAAATTACTGTACAATAGAGCAGTAAACTAAAATTAATAAGTAAAAAACAATAAAAACATAAAAATAAAGTAATAAAAGCAGAGAAATAAAGTTAAAAAAAAAAAAAAACTATACAATTTCTGGTGTTAAAAAATTATTCTGACGTGTGCATAAAAAACTAATATGAATAATATGAAACATTTAGGAATCATATTACTACTGATATCTTCTTTTGTCTGTCTTAACTGCACAGATGAAGTATTAAGTATCTGCCTGCAATACAATCCACAGATAGAAACATTGCTTTAGAGTCAGTCTGTGTGCCCTGCAAACTCCACAGGGCTCCCAAAAATGTCTGTCTGAAGACATTACCAGCACCAGTCAAGTCCTGTCCTGCACAGGGGTAGGCTCCTCTCCCCAGCCTCCTATCTCCGGGAGGATATGACGGTTCCATGTACAAATTCTTCGGACCGCCAGACGGGGCCTACGCCAAAGAGAGACATTACTTTTCTGTTTATATTATATGTGTAATAAATGTAATCTTAAAATCACTCAAGTCTGTCTTCCTGATAGAACCAGCTTCCAGAAGGGGTCAGGTGTGCTTCAACAGTAGCGACATTCAAATCCAGACTGAAAACACATCTGTTTAGCAGTGCATTTATTCACTGAGCACTGTGCTGCCCTTACTGATTGCACTGCATCATTTTATTTCTGTATTCTTTTACTTTTTATTCTTTAAATTTCTTATTCTTTTTAAAATGAATAAATTTTTAAAATGTCTTTTATTTCTTTTATTCTTATTTCATTTTCATAATTTGTTTTCAAATGTATTTTTTTTTAATGTATCTTGTATTTTCTTTAACATTTTTATGTAAAGCACTTTGAATTGCCATTGAATCGCCTAACGTGGAGGCGTTCAACATCTTTGTTGCAGCCAAGGCTTTAAGGTGTGTTGTCTATACAGAAAAGACTTTAAAAAATAAACCTACTCTGATAAATATTTACTAGTTGACCCCCCAGTTTGAGATAAATGACCAATAGAGGTGACCATTTTATCCAAAGAATTGCAAATATGACACACAATTAACACATTATATTGTGTGTATTTTAATGTTAGTACATAGTAGTTAAAGACACCTAACTACTATAAGTGGGACCAGAACACCTAATTTCACCAAGGTTATGTAACCTGTTGCCTGAGGCTATGTTGTTCCGATAAGGATAATGTAAGTGGAATAATCACCAGTTTGTTTCTTTGTAGAGGGAAACCTTCATTATGGATCTGAGATGGGGCTTGTCATCATGTTTATAAAGAGATCAAAGCTGTTGAAGCTTAAATATCAATTGGAAGTGTTTGGGTTCATGAGGTGTCTTGGCCACTGGGATACTGTATGTGTCATCTGTGAGTTTCCAGACCAGGTGGCCATTGACACCCACATGTTTCATATCATATCATTTGGCTGTCTATCAGGAAAGTTGCAATTCAACATAAACCTTAGCCTGAATGGGGCTTACAATAGCTCACCCCATTCATTCCTGAGGTGAGGCGGGAGCAATGTTTGCACATTGTAGAGGACGAATGCCTTTTGAAATATTATTGAGCATTGCAGAATCTTAAAGAGCAATGTACTGTGACAGTGAATTGATGAATGGGCTGTTAACCGAGGGCTGGAATGCTGTCATGCAGCTAAAGTAATGATACTGGTGATAAGGCAGGGTCAGCTAGAGAACCTTTGACCTTTTGGGTCTAAGCCGTGTTTTCACACTGCTGAAGAACCTTCTTAATTATTTGCCCCTCTTAAACTTGGCCCAAAACCATCATATAAATAAACTACACTGCCAACACAATAAGACAGTCGCTACAAAATGTCAAATAAATTTTCGGCAGAAGCAACAATGTTGTTGTAAGTTTGAGTCAAGGAGTCCTATAATAGTTTGAGAAAGCCACAGTATTTGTTAGCTTTCCCATCTCAATGTTTGTTGCTCGGCTGGCATGAACACTTTGGAAGTACTCGATTTGAAATCTGCCATTTTCGCTCATGGGAAACAAGGGTTGCATTGACCTAAAATTCTCTGTCATTTCTGGTTTTCAAACATTTACTGAATTTTCCAGATGCTGTCCAAAAAATTTCAAAACAGCAAATTAATCTCCGGTGAACCTCAACCACGCCCTTGCCTCCACAACCCTTTTTACACCTGTATTAATGCTGATAAGGTCATAAGGTCATGTGAAGGATGGTGCAGTGGTTAAAGCTCAGTGCTGATAGACACAAGGTCACTTGTTTTATCCCAACCAGGTGCAAGAAACGAACCACCATCATTGTGCCATTTTGCCATTGTCCCATTTGATCCTGTAACTTGATTTTTCCATTATATCAAGAGAAAGAGAATGGTGTTTGGCAGTGCAAAACTCACTATTACAATACTAAGGTGTGTGTGGGTGGTTGCCATCCAGTTGCTATAGTGCTTTCTGAGGTTGATAGTGCATTGCTATTTTTAGGGTGTTCTGTGTGGTTGCTAGGTGATTATTTACCTGTCCAAGTCAAAACAGCACAACCTCAAGCCTATAACTGTGTTCCAAATGATGCCCTATACACTATGCACTTACAGAATACACTATACACTCAGCCATGTAGTGAATACATTTTCAAAGTGTAGTATCATCCCAAATGGAACACTAATGTTTTTTTTTAATTTACTACACGGAAGCATTCGCCATTTAACACCTGAAGGAATTGACATTTCATATGCATTCGATGTGTTGCCACTCAGTTCAACACTTGTCTAAAATAATGACCATATTCACACAGCGTGGTTAATGGTAAAACATTCAACTCACATTTGTAAGGTTCTATCTTTACTGAAGTTTCACTAGTGTCTACATTCTCCATTGTTTACAACTGTTTTGTCAGACCAGCAACACATCCAGATAACCCCGCCCCTTCCGCTACGTATGGCAAGCCGTGAGCGCTGAGTGCAGGAAGTGTCTAACATTCCATACTCTGTTTTTGATGGTTGAAGAAGTGCATCATCTGGGTACTCTTATTACACTTCTTTTTGTTTTTCAGTGTTGACATACTACTCGCACTACTAATAGCGCAGAGGTGTGCAGTTTGGGACACACCATGTATAATATTCTGGCCCCTGGATATAACCTCAGGTATCTGAAATATAATTTTATCCAGCTTATGGGGGTTTTTAGGTTACAAATTCAACAAAGTGTAAATTACCATATTCCCCCAAATGTTGTCCGAACTAGCATAACGGAGTTGTCTGAACGAACAATTTTATATTGAACAATGTTGCTGATTTGTGAGTTCCCAGCATGCATTTCAACATAAATAATTTATGTGTTATAGGCTTTGTTTTGCCTGTTGTTGTTGGCTGATCAACGTAGTTGTAGATTTGTATTTCTCTCAACAACAATTTTTGCATTTATTGTAAAACACATTTAAATTGACTAAACAAAGCAATGTTACTAAGGACAATTATTAAAAGGGTAATTTCGTGCTTTTTTTAATCATTTTTCTTTAGGGTTAGTAAACTGACATTTATAATGTCAGTAAAGGATTTTGCACAAAATCAGTCATTATTTAGTACTAAATTACCTTTTTTCATTCTGTCTCTGGCCCTCTGTCTGAAATGCTCAGTTTTCTGTGCTGTCCTCTTTAACACTTCAATATGCATGTCCACTGTGTTCTAACTGGCTAAGATTTTTGAAGTGCACATAATGTGTGAATTTTTTCTTTATATGTATCTTTCAAATATTTTATATCTGTACTTGGTAACTTTGGCCAGAAGGATTCTTGTTTCCTTGTAAGCCTTACCTCTGGTGCAGCTGTGCACATAGACTTCTGGGTCTCGCTGCAAGGGCCAAATAATACAATAATAATGGCTGTTTATCTAAGACTTGGAAGCCATGCATTGACCTGCGAATGACCAGCTCTTTCCTGGGAAGCAGAGGAAATTTAATGAAACTGTGGTGAGTGTTTGGCTTGAACAATGTGGGCATAGCTTTACAAACCCAAAACCCAGCTTTTCATTTCAAAATACTGCTTGGCTCCTAAACTAATAATAAGCAAAGTTCACCATTCATTTTGAAAAATTTCTCCTTTCTATTTTCTTTACATAATGAAATGGTTGGTCTGTGCTAATGCCAACCCTGACAAACTCCTTTTATCATTGCAACACTTCATTTTTTAATCATATGAGTTGCAAGCTGCTCAATTTTATGTTAATTAAGTTAATCCTTGAGCTCTTGCAAAAATGGATTGTTACTTGATATGTTTTTATTTTTTTTTACATAACTGTGGTATGGCGGAGGGCGGGGCTGGGACGTGATTATACACACCCGGTCCCTAATCAGGCTAATCAAGCCTCCGAGAGGGATAAAGGCCGACTGCGGAGGATGGTGCAAGAGAGAGAGAGATCATTAACGGACATGTCCGTCATGTGTGTGTTTTGTCTTTTGTTTAAGTTTCTCATTAAACTATTATTTATATTGTCAAGCCGGTTCTCGCTGCCTCCTTTCCCGTCGAAATCCCTTTACAATAACACAGCCTCAAGTGAACTTTACTTGCAACTTCTCACGATAACACCAACATATGTTGTGTTTTTAATATTGGTGTCCACCACCACAGAGTGCTCTAAGGAATAGTTCACTCCAAAATGAAAATTTGGTCATCATTTATTGACCCTCATGTCATTCCAAGCCTACATGACTTTCTCTTTTAAGCTGAACACAAAATAAGAGGTTTTAATGAATATCATGGCCTTCCTTTTCATTATAGTAGCAGTCAATAGTGAATGACTCAATTTAAAGTCCCTGTGAAGTGCTTTGATGACCACGGTTCGATTTGGTGTTTTGACGTATTTCCTACTGAAACAGGAACTGGGGTCGGGGCATGTAGAACGACTCATCCCATTTTTAAAAATAGCCAAAAGGCTTTATTTACAGACACCCACACACACCCATTTCCATCATGCTGCTAACACCAGAGCTGCTTACAGGGGAAACTTGAGAAGCAATCTCAATACTGGCCAGCTTTTCCTCTGACTTTTAGAGTCAAAGGATGATCTGACAGCATTAATCCATAACCAGAAAGAAAGAGTACTGAAAAATAATACTCAAGTAAAAGTACTGTTACTTCTTAAAAATTGTAATTTGAGTAGAGTAAAAGTACCTGTCCTAAAACTAAAAGAGTAGCTTATTTAAAAGTACTCATGAGTAGTGAGTATTGAGTACTTGGTTGCAAAAGCTATGCCCCTTTATAATAAAAACTCTATGCTGCAATTTAAAAAAAGAAGCACACATACCCTAATTTACATTCCCTTTCATGGCTGTTTGCCAGAAAGAATAAAAGGTAGGTGTTTTTGTGACAACTATAATACATCACTTATCTATGATACTGTAAGCACTACATTAATCTGATTTAAAAAAATAAATAAAAGTGCGACATGATAACATTGCATTAATCGCTTACAGCAGCCTAATAATCTCAGTAATGTATAGTTAAATTACAGGCTATGTTACATTGCTATAGACACACAAAATCGTCTTGGTTACTGTCGTAACCTCCGTTCCCTGATGGAGGGATCGAGACATTGTGTCGATGTAGTGACCCTAGGGGTTGATCTTGAGAGCCCCAGACACATTCAGATCTTAGAAAAGGGCCAATGAGAAGGAGGTTACCAGGGTAACCGATACCTGTGGAGCACTTACCCCAGTACAGGGGACGTTAGCACATGTATCCGCTGAATTTGTGAGCCAGAGGGCTAGGAGGAAGAACATCCAGGGTTCACAGATCATGAAAACACATGGGGGGGGGGGGGCAGCTGAAGTGAAGAAGGAAAGCCGCGACCGCAACAATGAGAACATTACGTAGTCTGCAGTGGAGTGCAGAGTGGAGAGAAAGCCGCTGGAATGCGCCCTATATCCAACATCACATGCTTATGAAGAGGTGAATGGAATAGTAGTAGTACTCAGCTTGCTGATATACAACCGGCTGCTCTGAAGAAGAAATCTGAATTAATCCACATTCCAGCTCCCTTATATACCCGTGTGTCGGGTGGAGTGGCATGCAAATTTGCCAATTCTCATTGGCCTTTTCTCAAAAATCGGAAGGTGTCTGGGGCTCTAAAGATCGACCCTTCGTGTCACTACATTGACACAACATCGAGTGAGTGACAGAAGGGGAACTAGTAAGCAGAAATATTAAATTTACCTCGATACTTTTCTTCAAATTACAGGCAGGATTAATGCTGATATCTGGCTTGAGCAAGATATCAGCATTAATGACACGATCAAGCAATTGGCCTTTTTCTCTGCGAAAATCCCTTTTAGGTGCCGCTGAAATATTCAGGTGTTGAGCTATGCTTGAGGCATCCATAACAGATGGCGCCAGATATGCAGCTGTCATTCAAGTTTTTTTTTACATGTGATTTGATTGGATGGGAGTCATGAGACTCTCCCTAGCCAATCATGTTGATAGATAAAAATAAAATCAGGACAGGGAAGTAGCGAACATAGACGGTGGTGGGAAAATGGCGCAGTAAAAGTACAGTTACAGCACTTAAAATGAACTCAAGTAAAAATATAAAATTTTTAAACTCCTTAAAGTACAATTCTTGTGAAAAATTAGTTAATTACAGTAACGTGAGTATTTGTAATTCGTTACTTTACTCCCCTGTCCATAACCACCCCCCAAACGCAAACGGCACATCACAGCCTTTACTTTCGGCAAGGCTGGAGTCGTTTTGCAAGATGAACAACAAACAAGTGAGTAAAAGATAATATATCTAAGTTTTGAATCACAAAACACTAAGCATAAGGAATAAAGAACACTTAATGGTACTGTACATTCCTCCTGTTTGGAACAACACTACAGCATGGATTGTGTTCCCTTCGAAGCATTATCAGCGGCAGTTAGAACACAGCCAGCTGATTTATTTATTGATGTATTTCCGCACAACACGGTGTGCACTGCATTTTAAGAGCGGTATAACACAATTTTTAAAAGTCTACTGCTGCTAATGACTGGGAGAAACACATGCAGTCCTTTGTGTAAACAAACCAGGAAAATGCAAGATGTCACTCTGGTGAAGACCAGCGTCTCTGTTTTGCCTTTTTGAAGCTGGTTGAATCACCCCAACATCACCATGGATTGTATTGTATTGCATTTGCGTATTAAGAAGTTTTCACTATTGATTGCTTGTGAACCAGTCCCAATATGATTCAAGCTTTACAAAGGAATCCCCCTCATTTTTGGTTTTTCTATTTCCTCCCACTGTGTTAAATTATCTGGTTTATAAAGCGATCATGAATATTGTCATTCATGTTCATATTTTCAGTTTCTCTGTATTTTTATTTTTTTTTTTTGCTTTTGTGTCAAGTATTTATTTTATTATTTATTATTATTATTGTTATTAAAAATACATTAAAAAAATATTTTTTTAAAAAAAGCTTTACAAAGGAAATATTTATTGAATGATGGGACAATTAAAATTGGACTATTGGACCACAAAACCATAAGTAACCAATTCTATTCACAAATGTTTCAAATTCATGACTGTTTGATAGTTTATGCTGTGCTTGAGAGAACAGTTTGATACATTCAGATGAAATGTGTTGGGTGTAGGTTGTCTGTTAACCCTGAAATGTAGTCTTATGTTGCATGGAGTTTGTTCATTTTCATCAGCTTGAGATTCAAATATGGCTGTATTGAAAAAGCTGCGTGATGTTAGCCAATCACAACCGTGGGCATTTACATTAAAGTCTTAAAGTGCCAGACAGTGTTTTCGATAGAGGGCCAGAGACAAGGTGGAAAATTATTATACATGTTTAAATTATGACAGTTATGACAACTTATCATATGAATTATAAAGACCTATTTTTATTATGTAACATATACTCTTATATAATAATAAAATACAAAAATATTATTTAAATAAAGACAAATAGATTCATTAATTAAAATAATACAAATAATAAATAGAGCAATAAATAAATAAAACAATTACACTTAAATCAATTAATTACCTGCAAGTATTTGTGTGCACAGCCACGAAGTTGGCAGCATGATTGGTTTCAAAAGGGAGTGGAGATGTTATATTTAAGGGGAAAATTGTCTAACTTGACCCATCATCCCACCTTCCTTCTCTTCTACAACCTCTTCATCTTTCTCACTAACACCAAAGGGTGCTGGGTAATGTAGCATTATTGCCACCATTTTAGGAGAAAACAGCAGACAGCCTCTAAATCAGTGAAGGTATATACAGTACATGTACCATATATTTATACTCAATATCCATCTATCTGTCTATCAGTCTGTCTGTCTATCTGTCTGGTGAAATAACGTGTGGAAGGCTCAGTAAAAGAGTATGATGGGAAATCTCCTCTCAGACACCAGGCCAAGATCTTTAGCCCAGAGAAGCGCCAAGCCTCCAATGTGGGCCCACATCAGGTATAAATAGGCAGACTGAGTAGGATTTAGGCCTGAGGCTTAGCACAGATCAGTCAAGCATTCTGTAGATGCAATTACAGCAACATGACAGAGGAGTCACCCAGGGCGATATCAGGGTCAATGTAAAAGATTGTGATTAGTAAGGCTTAAGCAGGGTCAAAGGCAAGATGCGTTACATGAAAGAGAGAGAGAGTTCCGTAGAGATCCTTTTATCTAAACAGTACTGATTTTTTCTAATGAAAATTTTAGTTTAGTAAAGAAATTCATACAATTTGTGTTTGTATATGACAATAATTTCAAGCATTTAAGCATAAACTGCTCAATACAGCAGTTCTAGGACTTGAAGTCCCGCTTTCAGTTAAAAGAGCCAGTTGCCTTTTAGCACCTTAGCTGATCCAGTCTGGACTGAAAAATATATAGATATTTTTAGCATGATTTGATCTAAAGGAGCGCATTTTATGATACCATTGCAATCAGATATAGATTTTTGAGGCCATAACTTTGTAGGTCCAAAAAGCACTTAAATGCAGCATAAAAGTAATCCATATGACTCCAGTGGTAAAATCCATATCTTCAGAAGCGATATGATAAGTGAGGGTGTGAAACAGATTCATATTTAAGTCCTTTTCACCATAAATCTCCATTTTCACATTCTTCTTTTGTTTTTGGCGATTCACATGCTATGATCAATATTAATATCGCCCACACCTATCATATCACTTGTAAAGATATACTGTGGAAAGAAAAAGTATTTGAACCCTTTGGATTTAGCTGGTTTTCTGCATTAATTGCTAAAAAAAATAATTATCTTGTCTTCTTCAAAGTCACAAGTATAGACAAACACAACGTGCTTAAGCTAACAACGCACAAGCAATTATAATCTTTCATGTCTTTATTGAACACATCCCATTAAAGATTCACAGTGCTGTTGAAAATGTGAACCCTTTGGCAGCATTAACCTCTACCAAATGTTTCCGGTAGCTGCGGATTAGACCTGCACAACGTTCAGAGGGAATTTTGGACCATTCTTCCTTACAGAACTGCTTCAGCTCAGCCATATTCTTAGGATGTTTGGTGTGAATGTCTCTCTTGAGGTCATTCCACAGCATCTTTATTGGGTTAAGTTCTGGGTTTCACGGGGCCACTTCAAAAGGTGCATTTTCTTTGTTTGAAGCATTCTGTAGTGGATTTACTTTGATGTTTATGGTCATTGTCATGCTGCATCACTCAACTTCTACTGAGCTTCAGCTGGCGCACAGCCACCCTGACATTATCCTGTAGGATATCATGATAAACATGGGAATTCATTTTTCTCTTGATGATGGAAAACAGTCCAGGCCCGAAGCAGCAAAGCAGCCCCAAATCATGATGCTCCCTCCACCGTACTGGGATGATGTTTACATGTTGGCATGCTGTGCCATTTTTATGCCATATGTATTGCTGTGTGTTCTTCCCAAACAATTAAACCTTAGTTTCATTAGACCACAGAACATGTTCCCAGTAGTGTTGTGAAGTGTCAAGTTGGTCTTTGGCAAACTTCAGGCACGCAGCAATGTTTTTGATGGAAAGCAGTGGCTTCCTTCGTGGTGTCCTGCCATGTACACCATACCTGTTTAATTTTCCATGTAGTAGACTCATGAACAGAGATGTTAACCAGTACCGATAATTCCTTTAAGTCTTTAGCGCTCACTCTAGTGTCTTTTTTTCCTTATTGAGCATCATCTTGGATGGATGGCAACTTCTAGGTTGAGTAGCCACTCTACTAAATCATCTCCATTTGTAGACAATTTGTCTAACTGTGGTCAGATAATCTAAACTCTTTGAGAGAACTTTGTAACTCTTTCCAGGTTTCTGCAAAGCAACAATTCTTGATTGGAGGTCTTCGGAGATCTCTTTTTTGCAAGGCATGGTCCACGTAAGCAGATGCTTCTTGTGAATAGCAAACTCAAAATATTTTTCTCAAATTGCACTTGTAACTGATGTGGCAGGGCGGATGGCGGGGACGGGTCGTGATTATACACACCCGGTCCCTTACCAGGCTAATCAAGCCTCCGAGAGGGATAAGGGCCGACTGCGGAGGATGGTGCGGGAGAGAGAGATCCTTGACGGACATGCCCGCAAACGATCACGTACATGTGTGTGCACATGTGTAGAATCACGACCCGGTCCCACCCTCTGCCCTGCCACACTGATTATGTGAAATCAATTACTTCCTGGTTTTAATGCGGGAACCAAACCCGGTCTCCCACGCTGCTGATGCAGTGCACATGCGGTCGTGCCAAAAGAGAAGGTTAACATGGGAGATGCCGCTTGTCAGTTAGTTGGCATTCACATTCATTCCATAGTGAACCTTTGAAAGCACATGAATTTATAAATGTAAACATTCTCTTTGCACATGTAATTACTATATGTTGTGTGTGAAAATATGCATAAACCACTCCTTCAACATGACAATGGGTTTTTTTTTTTGTTTGTTTTTTCAGTTACCCTACATTAAAATTATTAAATTGCCCACACATTGGTTTAGAATGAGGAAAAATAGCTGCAATTCTGGCATTCCTCCCATGGTGCCTGCCTGAATGTGCAACATATTAATGCAGGGACACAATCGTTCTTCTGTTCATTTGCAATTACTTGCAATCTTTCTTTCAATACTGCTGTTATTCTTCACGCTCTGGTCTGTGTTTATGGGAAAGGAAAGTAACCCAAGGACTGTTATGTAAAGCCAATCCCAACATACTCTGGCCACAGCTGGTATGTCTTGCATAAGAATGTCATCTGGTGAGAGCCAGCATTGCCAATCCAGTGGCCGCTCAAGCTCAGATTTCCCAGGCAGTGATAGGTCCTGCCATTGCCTGCAATGGATTAGCCTGGATTTCTGTAAGTATGGGACAGAAAGAGATCACTCAGATTTAGGGCTCAATTCATGAAAATGTGTGTACTGTATGTAACACTCTGGTCAAAATACAATGTCTGACAGAAAAATGGACTAATCCTCCATTCACCATTTTGTGGCCTTTCAACATTTGGATGTACAATGAAAAATCTAAATTAGGAGAAATCTGAAAATGGTACTCGAAATGTTCTGTTGAAATAAAAGTTTACTTTTGCTGTGGGGTTCAGCTCTTAAAATAGAAATAAAGCAACTTTGTGCCTTAAACAACAGTGCATTCAAAGTATACCTTTTTATTAGTATGTGTGTTCCCTGGGAATCAAACCCACAACCTTGATGTTACAGTAGCTTTATTTTCTACCAGCTGAGTTTAGTTGCCTTTTGATACAGCAATTGCTTTGACACATTTTAGGTGATTCTTACAAAATCTGTCGCGAAAAATTAGTTGTCAAATTTTACCCCAAATCATTACAAAACATATTGAAAATTCAGGACCATTATGATTTATTTATTTATTGCATTGTGACATTTTCAAACATTTAAACATATACATTAAAACATAAAAAAAAAATATTTTTTTAAATAAATATCTGTGAAAACGAAAGGTAGTACCAAGGGCATACTAGTATAACGCATATATTATTATATATAATAATATTATCGATAATAATATTATCAGATATAGTCATATAAACGTTTTCTTCACATTGCCATAATGATAATATCATAATGACTTATGATAAAAATCTTTTTTTCGCATTGCAGTAATAAGATATGGGGGAAGCTGTCATGAAAATAATGTCACTATGTAAAAAAGTCTTAATGGCCCAAAAATAAATGTGATTTTCTATTTGTCAAACATAATTTCTTATTTGTTTCTTTTGATTTCAGAGTAAAACAGGACTAGGACGTTTTCTTGACAAGTTTTTTGAGAATCTCCCTTTCATTGCTTGCTATTTGTTGACCCTTCTGCCCAGAGCTAATAGAAGCCAAGCGAAAGGTCTTGTCCAGAAGGTTCGGATTTCATAATAGCTGGAATAGCTATTATTTCAGAATACATGCTCCAACATGCTGGTTACAATTCACCAGTACAATTGCAAACATTGTCTACCCTATTTTGTTCGTTTTATCGCCAACTCGTTAAAACAAAGGGCGCACATAGAATTTACTAATATACTGATCATAAAACTACTATTATAAAATTAACCAGAGGACTATAGATTGCACACAAGGCCTACATTTGAAATTGGTATTTAGGAAATGTAGCATTTTATTTCAATTTGAGGCCTGAAGCCCAAAGACATCATACAATTCACATTAACGTTCCCTGTTCATTATGTAATGCAGCAGGCAGCTATGAAATGCGTCTGCATTGATGCATTTATTCACATTTCCTCTTCCTTCATTCTATTGCCAATGTAATTAATTCCCATATTTCCTCCTCTTTCGAGTGCCCCCAAGCCATCATGGCCCATTGATTTGATCTAACAGGAAAAATGTTGAACACAGAAGCTGTTCTCTCAGAATTGTTCTACTAATGCACATTACATACAGCAGTGGGTGACTGCGCTGTGCCCATGCACACCAGCAGTGTGCTAACAAGCACAGACGGACACTGATTAGATGCTAATACACTTACTCTGTTAAGTGGGGTTAAGTGAGTAGTGTATTATAGTAATACAGTGGATTTGTTGATCTGTGTCAGAGAAAGAATGAGTGAACTTGTACTACACATAAATAATTAATATTTACATTATATTCGTGATGTTATCCAGAGGGGAACTGGCCCCCGCAGTGAGTCTGGTTTCTCCCAAGGTTATTTTTCTCCATTAATCAACATCTTATGGAGTTTTGTGTTCCTTGCCACAGTCACCTTCAGCTTCCTCAAAGGGTTTCTAAATACAATTGTTTAATTTTTATGCACATTTTACAATCATATTTAATCAAACTACAGAATGGTCACTGTAAGACATTACAGATATTACGGTTCCTTTTTTATTTTTTTAATGCAAGATTTCCTGTAAAGCTGCTTTGAAACGATGTGAGTTGTGAAAAGCGCTGTACAAATAAAAATGACTTGACTTGAACCACATGGCTGGTTTTTGGACACGTAGGCCCCAGCTTAACATATCATCAGCCCCTGAGTCTGCCCGCTTGAGCCATTAGTGAAATAGGCTTTGATACAACACTAATAAGCCTTTGTCAAGTTGAGGACACAGAAGTTGACGTTTTGGATGATTTGCTGGCCCAACAAGGTCAGAGCAGCTCAACCTCCCAGTGTAATGACACATAGAGGAAGTGTACTGTTAATGAAAAGGATAGTCCCTTTTAATAGGACTATCAAACATCATCATTATTTTTTTTGCAAATTGCACTCTCTTAATTAAAGGCTGCCCAATAATAATTTTTTCCCCCCACCTGGGCTTATTTGTATGACATTATGAAGAATTTGGATTTAAAGGTAATTTTTACAAAATGTTTTTGTAACTCTTTACAATAAGGTTGTAATCGTAAACATTAGTAAATGCATGTGGTTTCATGAACTAACATTGAACAATGTTTTCCCTTTTATTTATTTTTGTATTTTTATTATTTCTTAAGTCTTAATATTGGTTAATGTTAATGTAATCAAAATACAATTGTTATTTTTTTTTTTTTTTATGTTACGTTATGTTCATAGTGCATTATCTATTACCCATATATACAACTTTTATTCAAGGATATTTTACGAGTTAACTGTATTGCAATAAATAAAAATACTGAACTTTACTGTATAAGCACTTTTGCAATGAAAGAGAAAGAAATAAAATATGATTATACAATAAAACTAGTCCATACAACACAAAGCTGTTATGTGTCCCCAGAAAGCTTGGAATATAATGCAAGAGTCATATGGACTACTGTTATGATGTCTCTATTGAAACTTTAATAGTGCTTTACAGTATTTGTCCTCTTTGAATATTGACAGCTCCTGCTCACTATAAACTGTTATTCTATGGAACAGAGCTGCATAAAATATCTATTCCTCAGGGTGGCTGTGCACCAGCTGAAGCTCAGTAGAAGTTGAGTGATGCAGCAGGACAATGACCCTAAACATCAAAGTAAACCCACTACAGAATGGCTTCAGAAAAAGAAAATCCACCTTTTGAAGTGTCCCAGTCAGAGCCCAGACGTTAACCCAATAAAGATGCTGTGGAATGACCTCAAGAGAGACGTTCACACCAGACATCCTAAGAATATGGCTGAGCTGAAGCAGTTCTGTAAGGAATAATGGTCCAAAATTCCTTCTGAACGTTGTGCAGGTCTAATCCGCAGCTACTGGAAATGCTTCATTGAGGTTATTGCTGCCAAAGGAGGATCGACCAGTTATTAAATCCAAGAGTTCAGTTATATTTTCCACAGCATTGTAAATGTTTAATGGGATGTATTAAATAAAGTATATAAAATCATAATTGTTAGTGTGTTTTTAGCTTAGGCATTGTTGTTTGTCTATACTTGTAACTTTGATGAAGATGAGATCACATTTTATGACCAATAAAAGTAGAAAACCAGCTAATTCTAAAGGGTTCAAATAGTTTTTCTTGCCACTGAATTTTAATGTATTCTGGTATGCATTCTTTCCTTGCATAGTTTTTTCATGGGTTTTAAAGGACGAGGGCATGTCAGTCAATCTATTCATGCTGGCATCTGTGTGATTTGTCTAGTTTCTACCAAATGACAAATGAGTTTGCACCAAAATAGAGCTTGATTAGATGCACAGCCTTTGACGTCAACAACAAAAGATAATGGGAACATTTTTTCATCCCTATTAAAAGTTGATAAGCCTATTTTATTTTTTATTTGTTTTGTTTTTTTGCTATCCAAAATAATGCTTGATTTTATGATTAGTAGAATTTTATTTTTGCCATTTAAAAATACATTTTTCCTGCTGTAAGTGACCCTTTCAAAACATATGCTATTTTGACCCTAACTTGAGAATCACTGTCTAAAACCAACAATAAATGCATTTTTTTTTTGATGTAGAAACAAATATTTTCTATGTAAAAACCAAATTCTAAATCATAACTGCAAAAACATTTGAAGTAATCTTTAAACTCATTAACAAATATTTAGTGACACTATCAGTCAAAATATACACAGCCCAGCATTATACTCATTCCAAAAGTATTTTATTGCAGGCCATCTGTTTTTTACAAGTCACAACACAACCATACTAGTTGTTTATGGTTTCAAAATAGAAATAAGATTAAATATATATTAGCCAGATATTCTCCTGCTTGTGCAGACATATGACTCTTTAACATAAACGTTTGTTTCAACAGACACTGTGACATAACACAGCAGGTGTTGCCAGTTCATTTAAGCTTAACAATGAGGAATTACTGCTGTCACCTGCCATATTCCATCGACAGTTTTGAAACATTGTAAAAGTAATGATCATGTCCTTTTCCCAGAGCTGGCACACAAGGTAGAGACGTGTGTATTGTTTCTGTAACTGAAATTCTTGTATATGTTTCCTTGCTTAGACATGTCAAATATCTAGGTAAGCATGCACCCTTTTAATCCTCTGGTATGTGTATATTTTAAATAGTTTGCACCTCACATGTCCAAGACTCTTGAATGATAGAAAGTAGTCTGATCATGTGTTTGAAGCTTGGCTGGTTTTGGAGAAGGGAACAGCAGATGTTCTGTGATTACAGGGTTGGGCTTTAACCTTTTAAACATCCTGCAATATTTGCCAAAAACGCCTAAAAAAGGCCTACCCAAATTAAAATGCATGCTGTTCTTGAACCCTTTGGAGTATATGCATGCTTTTGGTCTCTTTTGAAAGGGGAGACTTTGAGGTTTGTTCCTAAATAGTCAGAATCACTGTAAGTCTTACTTGTATTGAGTAATAGAACTTTGAACACACTCAAAAAGGGGAAATAAACTCCGCCTACATTTTTTTTTTGTAAAAAGATGCCTGCAGATAACTACAGCTGGGAGGACATAACTGGAAAACACAATTAAATCACAGCATGAAACCTTACCAAACCCAATTTAAAATTTGATAACAATACATTAGAAAATGAGTGTTTTACACATGTTTATCCAAGTGTATGTATAGGCTTCAAGGATATTGATACCTGGCCACACCTCTAAAATGCACCGACTGGCTCAAATGACCTGTCCATCTAAAGTCCAGGGGTCAGTGGACATTTTGACATAAAAATATCTGTAAAGTTTACATGTTCAAGGTAGATTCATCAAAGAATACAAAGTTGTGTTTGCTCTGTCGGTTAGCTCGAAATGCTACATGGGTGTTTATTGATATATAAATGTGTTATGGACCAAAAACTTTGTTGAATTGGATTGTATGGACCCTTTACAGTGTAACTAAACCATTTTTGATGGAATGAAGTGGATCAGTAGAGTAAGATGAGCATTATAAGTGAGTTTCTACCATTTTGGATTCGTTTATTTTGCTGTAAGTGGTCTGATAAATACACCGATTGTACCCGCTGTGTTAAGTGTATATTAAAATGGTTTACATCGTTCGAATCACAAGAGTCTCAGCTTTCCAACGATGTAAGATATGTGTATCTTTTAATTTTTGAGTTTTTGCATTTCGTGAAGTTATTGCGTAATAGTCGGCCGGGCCCGCAGACGACCCGTTGGGATGTTAAAAGGCTAATGACCTTGGAAAAAAGTGTGAAAGCTCTGCTTGTCTGCCTTTCTCTCTTATTATCTTTTTATTTAAGCTATGAGCTATGTTCCTATAAAGTTGTAATTTTGTAAGATTATGCAAAAGTATGAAAATGAGATGTATTGGAAATGACTGTTCAGAACAAAATGACATAATTCTCCTGTCATACATGTATTTGTTCACTGTGGACAATAGTGGACATAGTGGACAATGTAAACAAAATTGGCAAATAAAACAAAATAGTGAGAGTTTGAAAAGTGTGTTTTAAGGAAGTTTATTTTCTAAAAGTCCACAGGGCACAAAGTGACCATAGTTGAATATATATCCTGGTCAAAAATAAAATGAAGAGATTTTGTAACACAAACAATGTCCATATCTGAGAAAAGATGGAATTTATAATTTGTTGATATGCTGCCTCCTTCAACAAAATATTTTGTCTATACAAACATATTTTTCCAGCTATCAAGAATAGTTTGTAAGCAAGAGTTGTTAAAGTGGAGATTCACGTTCAAGTTCAGTTTTTTTTTTCTTTAAATGAGAATTTCATTACTTAATTGCATTGTGCCACTCACACAAGAGCAGGTTTATCAGTATCAACCTGATATTGATTAATCTATGGCGGCAAAAGAGAAACGATAGACACCAATATTCTTGACATAGTCAAATATATTAACCCTTAAATGCATGGGAGGTTCACCAGGCATTATTGCATATGCCCAGATTGTGTGAAATGTTCAAAGCATTTTAAAGACAATTAGAGAATAATGGAATAGAATATATTTTTGTAACATTTTTATGTTTAATTTTCATATATCAAAGTGATGATGCAACAAATGATGAAATGGTATTCATTAATTCCACACTGAAATTTTATGAGACACAACTGCTGTCAAACACATACTGAGCAACACATAACACATAAGCTACAAATAAACTGATAAGTCAAAACATTATGACCACCTGCCTAATATGCTGTTGGTCTAACACGTGCGCCAAAACAGCACAGAACTGACAAAGCATGAACTCTACAAGACCCCTGAAGGTGTCTTGTAGTATCTGGCACCAAGATATTAGCAGCAGAGCCTTCAAGTTCTGTAAATTGTGGGGTGGTGCTGCAGTGGATCAGATTTGTTAGCCTAGCACATCCCACAGATGCTTAATCGGATTGAGATCAGGGGAATTTGTAGGTTAGGGCAACACCTTGAACTCTTCATCATGTTCCTCAAACCATTTCCGAACAATGTGTGCAGTGTGGCGGGGGGCATTATCCTTCTGAAAGAGGCCAATACCATCTGGGAATACCATTGGCATGAAGGGGTGTACCTGGTCTGCATATTTGTTTAGGTAATGGCACGTGACAAATTGACATCCATATGAATGGCTGGATCCAGCATTTCCCAGCAGAACATTATCCAGAGCATCACACTCCCTCCAGCGGCTTGTCATCTTCCCGCAGCGCGTCCTGGCATAATTTCCCCAAGTAAGTTGCGCACACGTACATGGCATACAATTTATGTAAAAGAAAATAGCAATCATCGTACCAAACGACCTTCTTCCACTGCTCCAAGTTCCAGTTCCGATGCTCACGTGCCCATTGTAGGTGCTTTTGTCTGTGGACAGGGGTCATCATGGGCACTCTGGCCAGTCTGTGGCTAAGCAGCAGGGTGTAAATAACTGTGTGTTGTTACACATTCCTCCCGTAACCATCATTAAAAGTTTCTGTGACTTGTGCCACAGTAGACCTTCTGTCGGTTCGGACCTTCAGGATAGCTTTTGTTGCTCTTGAACATCGATGAGCCTTGGGCACCCAACACCCTCACGTCTGTTTGTGGTTTGTCCCTCCTCGGACCACTTTTGGTAGGTACTCACCACTGCTGACTGGGAACACCCTCAAGCCTTGCCATTTCAGAGATTTTCTGACCCAGTTGTCTGGCCATAACAATTTGGGCTTTGTCAAAGTTGCTCAGGTCTTTACTACTGTCCATTTCTCCTGCATTCAACACATTGAGTACGAGAACTGATTGTTAGCTAACCATCTAATTTACCCAGACCTTGACTTGTTGCCTTTTTAGGAGATGATCAACATTATTCGCTTCACCTGTGAGTGGTCATAATGTTTTGGCTCATCAGTTATATTTTTTCAGGAGCTTATTGGGTCTAAGTAGATGTACAACTTACAGAATTTCAGTTGTATTTCCAAATTACAATAGCCAAATCTTACAGTTCATTGAGTTACACTTGCTATAGTGTACTTATTTGTCAAATAGCAATGTAAATGTAAATCAATCAAGATAAACAACAGCACCTCCTTGAAGAACAAATAGCATGGATTTTATGTGTGTTAACTTTACATGATATAGTAGTTATTTGTTTGTATATAGCACTCATTTGTCTTGTAATAAACAAAGAAATAGATTGTCATGGTTACTGTCATAACCTCTATTCCCTGATAGAGGGAATGAAACGTTGTGACGATGTAGTGACACTAGGGGTCGCCCTTGAGAGACCCAAACACATCCCATTCTTTGAGAAAAGGCCAATGAGAATTGGTGAGTGGACAGAGAGAGAACGTTTACGGGCAGCTGTCCATCCTTTGTGTGTGTTTGTGGTTTATTTCTTCATTAAACTATTATTTATATTGTCGAGCCGGTTCTCGCTGCCTCCTTTCCATTAACCCGCTTTACACAGCTCAACCCTGAGATTGGAAAATCTCATGAAGGTATTGGGTGCTGCCTAGCTCAGGAGCATATACCACCTTGGCAATTTATATATGCCACTGTCGCTGTGTTTGCCCAGGATCAAGAGCAATAGCCTCCGCAGGGTGAGTAGTACAGCCAGCAACTCTAGGTAGTTGATGTGCTAACCCAGTCATAGTCCCAACCAGGAACCAGTGGCAGCGTGCCCGTTGCACGTGTAGCCTCAGCCCAGTTTGGAGGCATCTGTGGTGATCACGACAAGTCTGGACACTTGCTGTAGGGGAACTCCTGCCCATAGAAATCCAAGGTCTGTACAAGTGCTGAATAAGTGGCGGCAGAGTGGCGTGATAGCTACGCGATGTGTGCCGCAGTGCCATGCCCATCTCAGGACTCGGGTCTGAAGCCAGTGCTGAAGCTGTCTCATATGCATCAACCTCATGTGCAGCGTGACTGCCGCTGAGGAAGCCATGTGCCCCAGGAGCCTCTGAAGGTGTTTCAGTGGAACCGAATAAAACTTCAGGCAGTTCCGACTGTGCGCGCTCGCTTGTGAGGCGCACTATCATTGAGACAGAGTCTAACTTCATTCCCGAGAAATGAGATGTTCTGAACCGGGGAGAGCTTGCTCTTTTCCCAGTTGACCCGAGGTGCCGTAGCACCAAATCCCTGTGTGTGCACAGCAAATCTTGAGAGTGTGCTAGAATCAGCCAGTCGTCGAGGTAGTTGAGTATGTGTATGCCCACTTCCCTTAACGGGGCAAGAGCTGCCTCTGCAACTTTCGTGAAGATGTGAGAGGACAGGGACAGGCCGAAGGGGAGGACCTTGTACTGATACTTCTGGCCATCAAAAGCAAACCGTAGGAAGTGTTTGTGTCGAGGTAAAACCGAGATGTGAAAGTATGCATCCTTCAAGTCTACAGCAGCGAACCAATCTTGATGCCAGACGCACGACTAAATATGTTTCTGCATCAGCATCTTGAACAGGAGTCTGTGTATGGCCCGGTTCAGAACTTGCAAGTCCAAGATTGGCCGCAACCCACTGCCTTTCTTTGGCGTGATGAAGTAAGGGTTGTAGAACCCTTTCCCATCTCAGTTGGCGGGACAGGCTCTATCGCGCCCTTGTAAAGAAGTGCTGCGATCTCCACATGCAGGGTAGCGGTGTTCTCCCCTGCACCAAAGTGAAGCAGACTGAACCGGGGCAGGTGCCTGGCATACAGAATTGAGTCGGATGGTTGTGGCCAGCCACCGCGATAAGTTGGAAAGCGTTAGCCATGCGTCCAAGCTCCGGGCAAGGGCACTGAGGGGACAATCACATCTGACGTACCTGGAGGTGAGGCCTCACAGTGGGGGGGAGCAGGCAGTGCCATGTCGGGGGGTGCCGCGAATGAAAGAGAAAAGGAAACAAAGGATTTAACATCCAATGGGGGATGGAGTGGTCTGAATACCAGCTCTGTAGCGGACATCTCGCTTCCTGGGTCGTCCATCTCAGGGGCGCTTAGGAGCCTTCCGGGTCCTTGTGCCGGCCCGTGAGATGGGGGCATCAGCTTCCTGCGGGGGGGCTCTACACTGGGGCCGAGAACTGGGCTCGAGTTGAGGTGGAGGTGCCTGGGCTTTTGCCGCAGCAGGGGGGTGCCCTCGGCGAGCAGACAGAGGTGCGGGATCTTGAGCCATGCTGGGGCAAGATGTGCTGGATGGCCTCCATCTGCTTCTTCACCACCGAGAACTGCTGAGCAAAGTCCTCAACAGTGTCATTGAAAGTCAGATCTGGGAGATGGCCGCATTGAGGAAGCAAGCTTTGTCAGCATACCTCATCTCATCCAGATTCAGACACAGGTTGCGCTCCTGGACCACTAAGGTGGACATCGCCTGCCTGAGTGCTCGCGCTGTGACCTTTGTTGCCCATAGGGCGAGGTCAGTTGCCGAGCGCAGCTCCTGCAGCACATCGAGATCGGGACTACCCACGTGCAGTTTTTTGAGTGCCTTGACCCGGTGTACCTGATGTAGCCATGGCATGCAGGGTGGAGGCAGCCTGTCCAGCAGCACTGTAGGCTTTGGTCACCAGCGACGACGTAGCCCTACGGGCACAGGTGCATCATAACCATCTTATCCACCTGAGGGACCTCCGTGTACCCATGGAATGCCCCGCCGTCGAAGGTTGTAAGAGCGGACGAACCCGGAAGTCTGTTTCAGGCTGCGAAAGGTGCCCTCCATGACCCCGTCTGTTCGTTGTGCACCTCTGGGAAGAAAGGGACCCAGGCATGCCCCAAACACAGGAACCAGTCATCAAGCCGTGAGTGCTCAGGGGAGGGTTCCAGTCCAACCCAATGCTCGCGGCATCCAGGGCAAGCATGGCGGTCAGCTCTGTGTCAGCCTCAGACTTGGCAGGCAAACCCGAAGGTGGCAGCCCAGTCGAGTCATCTGCGTCCGACATCACCAGTGCGCGCTCCGATGCAGAGATCGAAGACTCAGATCGAAGGCCCCGAAAGAGACATCATGCTTGCCGTGAGGCAGGCTGGTCTCATTTCAGGGAGCAAACGAGCATGCTGGGGAATGGAAGATCCGCGGGGAATTACGCCAGCAAGGCTGTCCTCATACCCGTGGGTAGAAGGCGCAGCATGGGGGTTGGTTAGAGTAACTTTCCACCGGAAGAAGGAAAGCCCCGACCGCAACATTGCCATGGTCATATTCTTGCAATGAGAACATGAACCATCCACAAACACCAGACACGTGAGGCAGCGCCCATGGCCATCGGAAGCGGAGAAATAACGGCTGCATCCAGGAATCACACAAAGATGGAAAGGCATCTTTATTAAGATGCATCTTTAAAAAGACATTCAACATCAATGTGTGTGCTCTAATAGAGAAAAGGAGTGAAAGCCACTGGAAATGTGCCATATATCCAACAGCATACGCTTCTTAAGAGGTGAATGGAACAGCAGTAGTATTCAACTACTGAACCTGGGTTACTAAAGACCTGAGGTATGCATTTAAGGATTAACACAAAATAGTCATAAACCATTCTTCCGCTAAGTAATATAGTACATTATTTTAACTGTAGGCTGTTGCTAAGTTGCTAATCTATCTTGCATTTAATACAAAATGTGTGGGTTACAGGTGTGTGTTTATCAACAATTTACAAGGGTTTTAAATCTTTCTAACCCAATCGGAATTTGGAGTAGGAACTATCCGTTTTATAAGAAGCATTTTATGAAATGGTAATAGTTTATATATCTCCTTTCTGATCACAGTGTACTTCATTCTTTCTTGTTTTTAATAAAACATTGTAAAGTTTCCATTTGAAATTCCAGTTTAAAACTATGCCTTAAACTCCCCTTTCTGTCCCAATGAATCAGGTTTAAGAGGCACTATATAGTGATAAAACACACTCTGAAAAGAAAAGCTCTTTTGAGTTGCATACACTTGCCCTAACAGAGATACAGATCTGGGGTGAAAACTTCACACAGGAAGCCATGAATCACATTAATCGGAGCAGTTCAAGTAAAGAAAAACATCACTTGCCTTAAATGTTCTTCCATTTACTCTTATCTTGTTCAATGTTTTATCTGAAATACTTCAAACTGATGAGATTTCTCAGTACATTTTTATTTTAGAATCAGAAAGGAATGATGTCTGTTAGACTCTTATCATGCTAAACAAAAACAAGAATAACAGTATTTTGCCTGTTTCCACAAAGATTGAGCAGCATTAAAATACAGTGTAAATCAAAAGACTTTCTTAGTATTTGCTATGTCCTATGTTTGCTTTCTGACCTTCTGTACAAAGAAGTTAACATATAGTCAACGTCACAAATTTGCTTACATTTGATTAGTTACCCAGAAGTAGTGCAGAATCTTAAATATTTATTTTATGTCATAACGTTTCTTTGATTTATATTATATTATTATTTCAAGGCCTAATTGAGATTTTGAATCCCAGTTTATTTATGTGCAGTATACTGTATATCTGTGCAAACTTTTGTTTACTCCACAACCACGTAACATGCTTATGTAAAACTTACATACTTATGTTCAATGTCAATCATGTTAATGTCAGCATCCAAATTTAATACTAATTCAATAATCCTAGTTACGGTATGAGGGAGCTCATAAATAATTCTTATATGGTATCAAATTGCAGTGAATGTCAATTCTTTCCACCAGGATTTTTCCAGGTCTTACGCCCCTCATGAGAATCAGTGCAGACCGTGACCCAAAGGGCAACACTTCAGCCCAGTTGTGCAGCTGGAAGAGGCCTACATGCCCCCCAAACACTCAGGTTTCTCGAGATGTGAACCCTCCGATGAACTTATCCATTCTAAATTGGACATGCTTTAGAAATTGTAGTGTGCCCATTCCTGAATAACGGCTTGATTTCCATTGCCATTCCTAAAAATATCCAGCACCAATGAATGACTGAGGACAATGGCACACATGTTGAAGCCCTGTGAGTCTTGAACAGTTTACTTGACCAATTTTCACAAATAAGACAATGATATAACTTGTTACACTTGAACTCTTCATAAGTGCTCATAATTTAAAGGTGGATTGTTTTTATTTTAATTTTAAAATGTTTGTTCTTTAATGTTCAGAGACCATTAGATGTGAACCATTCGTAGGTCGAAAAGTGTAAACATTATGCTTTTGTGGCACTATCACTCTACTCTGTTAGTTTTAGAGGCCTGGCATATCCATTTCTGACCCAGCAAATGGCATGAGTATGGGGCAGGAACAGGCTACCTATTCCACTGAACATTGGACATTTTTCTAAATCCCTTAACATATGTAATATTGGTGCATACCTTGCAGGCCCGGTTCTACGGGGGTTTGTTATAAATGTTTTGTACATGTTTAGCAAACATATTAATTGCATTCACAGTGTGTCAGATTTTCCGCAATAGCGAGATGACAAATCGGATATGCTTTGTTATTGATGGATAATATTTAATTACTATGGCAATAATAAAATGTAATAGATTAAATATGATGATGCTTAAATTAAATATATATTAATAATCATTTTAATTAGAGGTCGACCGATAGTGGATTTTACAGATACTGATAACTAAGTTTTGCAGTACCTGCCGATTTATCAACCGATAGTTTTTAAAATTCATATTAAATGAAAAAATAACACTCAAAAGAAAAATAATGCTGGAAGTTATTACAAAAATAAACAGTTCTGAATGAACCATGAAAATATATTGTACTTTTTAAATTAAATAAATATATAAATATGAAAATATATGAACAAATAATTGAATTTTAAAGTCAGATGATTTATAAATTGATGTTGAATACTGCTGTAGGGGGACTCCCGTCTGCGGAGAACAGGTCTGTTAGTCACACAGGGCGCCATGCTCATCTCGGGACTCGAGTCTGAAGCCAGTGCTGAAGCAGTCTCATATGCATCAACCTGAGCGGCGCGGCCACCGCTGAGGATGCCATATGCCCCAGGAGCCTCTGGAACCACTGTGCCTTGTCTGAACAAACTTAGGCAGCTCAACACCAGCTGCGTGTGCTCGCTTGTGAGGAGCGCTGTCATTGAGACTGAGTCGAACTCTGAGAAAATAGATGCTCTGAACTGGGAAGAGCTTGCTCTTTTCCTAGTTGACCTGAAGCCCTAGGCGGCTGAGGTACTTGAGCACCTGGTCCCTGTGGGTGAACAGTGACTCTTGAGAGTGAGCTAAAATCAGCCAGTCATCGAGGTAATTGAGTGGATGCCCACTTCCTTTAGCAGGGCAAGAGCTGCCTCTGGAACCTTCGAGAAGATGTGAGGTGACAGGGACTAGCCAAAGGGGAGGACCTGGTACTAGTACGTCGGGCACTAAGGGGACAATCACGTTTGACATACCTGGTGGGGCTTCGCAGTGGGGGGAGCAGATAATATTATGTCGGGGAGCAAAGTTGTGTCCCGAAACAGTTGTGCTGAGGGAAAAGCACTTACCTTGCTCCGCATACCTGGGCAAGCATGCCGGACATCTGCGCATCAGCCTCAGACTGGGCGGGCAGACCTGAAGGTGGTAGCCCAGTCGAGTCATCGCCATCCAACATCAAAACACTCTCCGATACAGTGGCAATATTCTCATCCAGCTCGGGGGGGTTCAAAGACTGGCTATGTGGCTATCGAATAGGACCCGGACGGGGGGAAAAATAGCGTGCTGGGGGGTGGGTGGTTCATTGGGATTTACCCGGCGAAACCACGCCTGCTGCATTCCCTAGATCGTGTTCTTCACCAGCCGCACCGGCCTCAATCCTGCAGGAAGAAGGCACGGCACGGGGGAAGCTGAAGTGGCTTTCCCTCAAGGAAGGAAAGCCGTGACCGCAACGTTGCCATGGTCATGTTCTCGCAATAAGAACATGAACCATCCATAAACGCTGCCTCAGTGTGATCACAGCCTAGACATGTGAGGCAGAACCCATGTCTGTCAGAAGCGGAGAGATGTCTGCCACATCCAAAGGTGGAGAGTCATCTTCAAAAAGAAGCGTCTTTATAAAACATTCAACGCCAATGCGTATTGCTCTAATAGAAAATGTTTTACTCTTTATGAGGGTAATGCTCTTTTAGAAGCACTGTCGAAGCACCCAGGAGCGTAGTCTCTACTGGCGTGCAGAGGAAGAGAAAAGCCGCTGGAAATACACCGTAAGATCCAACAGCTGTGCTCTGGAAGAGGTGAGTGGAACAGTAGTGAACGTCAGCATGCTGATCACACAACCGCTTGGCTCCGAAGAAGAAATCTGACTAAACACATGCATGATTCCCTCCTTTTATACCCTTATGTCCGGGGGAGGGACATGCAAATTCTGTTTGCCAATTTCTCATTGTTCAAGTTCAGAGGTAAACGAGGCTCTCGGAAGAGACCCCTAATGTCACTACAATCGACACAACATCTTTCCTGATAAAACATTTAAACAACTCATTGCTTAATCTGAGAAACGCTTATATGAGAGCAAGACGCAAAAGCCAAAGACCTCCACCAAAATATAAGGGGCTATTCACACTGAACGCTTTTGCAATTATCCATTTTCTTTTCTATGTAAATGTGCACTAGACAAACGTCTAGTTTTTGTTTATTTAGAGTCTCGTGCAGGAGCGCTGTTTTTTAGATGTTGTGTCTAATTAAAATTAACTCTAAAAGCATATTGAGCGGATTGCTTTCTGTTAAACTGTATTTGTTGCGCTGTATCTAGCCTTTTATAGCGCAAGAATATGATCGATCTGAAGTCATCATATTACAGTTTTTAATTGAAATCAGATGCGTTTCTGATTTGTTTTTACGTTTCTTAGCTGCATTGAGATATTAATTTGCTTTCTCACATCACTAGCTTTAAATATGCAACTTAGTTGGCTAGCGAATGCATAAACGTGGCCAGCTGGATATAAACTAATGCAAAGAGATGGTAAAAGATGGTAACAATTGTGACATTTAAACATTTGGGTCGGACTTGTGTGTATTTTTGTCACAAGGTTCTAACTGCTTGAGGTTAGCTTTAATGTTAACGTCCTCTCAGCCATGTCGGAAAACATACTGCTGTTCTCTATTAATGCAGCATCTAGTCAACAAATGCATCACTTTATAATGATATGGCAACTTGTACTGTAGTGTATTTTATACATACTTTTTCATTGCTGATGTTTTAAATACACATCTGAAGTGTTCCGCTGCATGCAGAGTGTAATCTCACATGTCAAAACAAACACCACAAAGCATCAGTGAAGTGATTAGTCCATGTTTTTATTTTGCCTCTAGAAGCCGATCTCATACTGTACACTCACCTAAAGGATTATTAGGAACACCATACTAATACTGTGTTTGACCCCCTTTCGCCTTCAGAACTGCCTTAATTCTACGTGGCATTGATTCAACAAGGTGCTGAAAGCATTCTTTAGAAATGTTGGCCCATATTGATAGGATAGCATCTTGCAGTTGATGGAGATTTGTGGGATGCACATCCAGGGCACGAAGCTCCCGTTCCACCACATCCCAAAGATGCTCTATCGGGTTGAGATCTGGTGACTGTGGGGGCCATTTTAGTACAGTGAACTCATTGTCATGTTCAAGAAACCAATTTGAAATGATTCGAGCTTTGTGACATGGTGCATTATCCTGCTGGAAGTAGCCATCAGAGGATGGGTACATGGTGGCCATAAAGGGATGGACATGGTCAGAAACAATGCTCAGGTAGGCCGTGGCATTTAAACGATGCCCAATTAGCACTAAGGGGCCTAAAGTGTGCCAAGAAAACATCCCCCACACCATTACACCACCACCACCAGCCTGCACAGTGGTAACAAGGCATGATGGATCCATGTTCTCATTCTGTTTATGCCAAATTCTGACTCTACCATCTGAATGTCTCAACAGAAATCGAGACTCATCAGACCAGGCAACATTTTTCCAGTCTTCAACTGTCCAATTTTGGTGAGCTCTTGCAAATTGTAGCCTCTTTTTCCTATTTGTAGTGGAGATGAGATGACCCCGGTGGGGTCTTCTGCTGTTGTAGCCCATCCGCCTCAAGGTTGTGCGTGTTGTGGCTTCACAAATGCTTTGCTGCATACCTCGGTTGTAACGAGTGGTTATTTCAGTCAAAGTTGCTCTTCTATCAGCTTGAATCAGTTGGCCCATTCTCCTCTGACCTCTAGCATCAACAAGGCATTTTCGCCCACAGGACTGCCGCATACTGGATGTTTTTCCCTTATCACACCATTCTTTGTAAACCCTAGAAATGGTTGTGCGTGAAAATCCCAGTAACTGAGCAGATTGTGAAATACTCAGACCGGCCAGTCTGGCACCAACAACCATGCCACGCTCAAAATTGCTTAAATCACCTTTCTTTCCCATTCTGACATTCAGTTTGGAGTTCAGGAGATTGTCTTGACCAGGACCACACCCCTAAATGCATTGAAGCAACTGCCATGTGATTGGTTGATTAGATAATTGCATTAATAAGAAATTGAACAGGTGTTCCTAATAATCCTTTAGGTGAGTGTATAACGACAGCGGACCCATGCCAACCGCCCCAGCACCGGAAGCAAAGGGGGAAAACTATCAGTGTGGATTAATGCCGATAACCAATAGTTCCAGAAATCTGTTATCATGCTGATTAACCCACAAAACCAATATATTTATAATATTAGCTTTCTAAAAATGTATTTAACTCATACATATGGTTCATAGTAGCTTTAGTTTACACCAACATGGTAATTTACAATGCCAAAGTTGCCCTCCAGTTGTTAGACAAGATTAAGGATTGTTACATATAGGTTTCTTAGGGCGTAGTGGTGCAACAGTATCGGGAAAAGGCATAGGCTACATTTTCATAATTAAAATATTGTATATGGTTCAAAGGATGCTGATTTTTATCAAACAGCTGCAGCAATATTCTGTTCTCATTTTAAGATCAGGATTGCTAAAAGAACATCTACACAATTTTCACAACAGAAATAATATTTTATATAAATAATTACTCAAGTTTTCCCACCTGCCAATTTACACTAGGCAGATTAATAGCATGAGGCGGGTTTACCATAATTAGATGTCACTGAATTCTACAATGCCAATCATACTAGTAAGAATCACTATTGTAGAGCACTAAAATTGTGTTTACAAGTAAACATTCCATTTCAGAGCCTGCAATTACATTTTACTAGTAAGAATGCAATTAAAGAAATCTACAATTGAATTAGTGAGATCTGTGATTACATTTTTACTAATAAGAATTGCAATTAAAGAGCTCTGGGAAGTATCATTTGTTGCTGTGTGCCTACCAACAAATAGTGGTAGGTAAGTGCACAACAACATTACTGAATTATAACTGGGGTGTGGATTAACTATGTATTCCACAGGTATGCTAATGTGTTTTTTTAATTATTATTTACAGGTCATTTTGGCGACATTGACACTATAAGGGATTTTATTAGGTTAAACTGTAAAACATTAAAGGGATAGTTCACCCACATTTTTTAATTCAGACTCCGTTTACATGGACACCAGAAAGCGGGTTATTGAGAGAAAGCGGGTTATTGCGAGAAAGCAGCGTTCTTGTTTACATGCACTGTATAAGCGGTGTACTCTTTACTCCCATGTATATGCAGCTCATTCAGTAAGCAGATTTCTCCAGAACAATGTAATAACCCCATGATGCATGTGTAAATAACAAACATGTTATCTGAGAAAGTCTTCACTATTTTATTCTCTATTGCTTTGCTTTATTTCCTGATATTCTAGAGTTGTTGCTGTGTTTGTTTCCTTAACTTTCTATCGCAACCTGCAGCGGAATTGTGATTCAATAGTGGTCTTTCTCTTTTCCTCAAACTCCGGGATTCCCTAAGTGTACCAGCTCAAATATGTGAACGTAAGGGACAGTCAATATTTTACAGTGGTGTTTATAAATGGGTATAGTGCATTGTGTATGTGCTTTTCCCACTTTACCCCCAGAAAAAACCAAGCAAAAAACCTTGGAATAACCATCTTTCTTAAGTGCATGTAAACGTGGTCATTGTATACTCACCCTGTGTTGTTATATCCCTATATGCATTTCCTTCTTTTTCTTAACACAAAGGGAGAAATTGTGAAAATAAATTGTGCTCAGTGATGTCATACAATGGCAGTTTATGGTGAAAGTATAATTCAGATGTCTAATAAATTATTCCATGAGAGATTTTTTTCACAATTTCTTTGTGTTAAGTAAAATAAAGTCATATAGGTTTATAACAGGACAGGGGTGAGTAAACAATTACTTTTAAATTTTTCAGTTTTCATTTTTGGGTGAACTAATCCTTTATAACACGATTGACTTTTTTGAATGGACACCTCAAAAAGCAATGCCACAAATTCACATGGGTAGTCTATTCGCACAGACATTGCAAAGCAATGTCACAAATTTACATGGGCAGTCTGTTCGTGCAGACACGTTGTAAAGCAATGCCATCATTTCACATAGGCAGTCTGTTTGCACACACATTGCAAAGCAATGTCATATTTTCACACGGGCAATCTGTTTGCACAGACATATCACAATGCAATGCCATCTTTTCATATGGGAAGTTTGTTAGCACTGACACATTATAGAAAGCAATGCTTCCCCTCTCAAGGGTAATCCGTTTGCACAGACATATTGTTTATGCTTTCATGCATTGCCCTTGCCTTCAATAGTCGGTCCACACAGACACCTGGCTCATACTTTCAGCCATTGCCCCTTTAAGGGTTGTCGGATCACACCGATGCATCATCCAGGCATTGTTGTCGCATGGTTTGTCGGTTTGCACTTTCATATAGTTAGGCATTCCCCCTTTTATGCAAGGCTCATCACTTGACACAGTCTCATTGTTTACTTCCTTTTAAGTTATTGTATCTTTTTAGCTAAATCATTCTCCGGGAATCGTAGGTATGGGGAATTTCACAAATGCTAGTCTACCCTTCTACAAGGCAAGGCACAATTACATGCACATTTTTCATAGGTAGTTTGTATGCCAAGTCACATGTTATATTTGTATCATTCATATTTCTGCTTATTTCAAATTTGTCCTTTGCCTTCTGAAGGCTTGTGGTTGAATTGATTGGTTTAATTCTTCTTTTGCAGGGTACAAGTTCTAATTTCCTCATCAAACAAGCTTCTCTCACCTGCCGGCTTCATCTTCGAGCAGGATCTGATGGTTTGAGTGAGCGCTAAACCATAGGATGGGGCTTGCACCAAAGGAAGCTTTTATTTTAGTTTATTCACATTAATTTGGATTAAAACAAAAAGTTGAAGTAAAAAAGTTACCAAAAGGTGTGAGAAAAGGTTTATATACAAGATAAATGGGCAGCCAATTATAAGTATAATGTTAAAACACAGGCTGAGTTGGGCTGATCATATTGTGTGAAACTGATCAGGTGGTCTTTTAATAATACATTTGCTGTATTTTCCCTTGCCCAAGCTGATGCTATCATAGCACAATGGGTTCACACAACGTTTAGCACCGCTCCACTACTTACCCACCCCAACCAGCTGAAATACATGCTGATTAACCCTTTCTAACCCTTAGGTGACTGTGAGTGTGTAATCCTTGAAAGTCAGTCAAACACTTAACATGCTTTCCACTGAATGATAATGCAAATCCTGTCTAGGGCCACAGTCTATGCCTCTGAGCTGGCTAAGGGACTTTCACAGCATAGCTGTTTATTTTTTATTATAATCACTGATTATATAATTCCATCTGATGCTTCAAAGCCCTGCATGCACTTTAGCATACAACATAACAAGCTCTAAATACACTACCAGTCAAAAGTTTAGGCACACTAATTTCACAGTGGCCAAGCAAAAACGACCAAAAAATTACCATAAAAGCATGAAGAATGTGCTTTATTCCAAGTCTTCTGTTGCCATGTTATGGCTTTGTGTGAGGATCAGTGTTAGGTAAGTTAGCCCAAAAGTAATACACTACAAATGACCAGTTACTTGTCTAAAATTGAAATCAGATTACTGATTCCACTTCTGTCACTCACTCGACGTTGTGTCGAATGAAGTGACACAAGTGGTCTTCCTGGGACACCAAATGTACCTCTGAACTTGAGAAAAGGCTAATGTCAAGTTGGCAGACAGAATTTGCATGCGAGCATATGGGTATAAAGGGAAGCGGGGCAACATCTGTCAGTCAGAATTTTTCTTTGGAGCCGAACGGTTGTGCAACAGCAAGCTGAGTTCACCACTGTTTCACTCACCTCTATCAGCGAGAAGCACTGCTGTTGGATATATGGAGCGTTTCCAGCTGGCATTCTTTCTCTCTCCACGCTGTGCAGTCCACGCCCCTGGGCGCTTTGACGGCACTTTTCACTGCTTAAAAGAGTGTTCTCCTCCTAAAAGAGTTTTATTTTCTGTAAAAGAGTTTTGAGTTTTCCACTCATAAAAGAGCAATACACAGCGGGTGTTGAACGTCCTTTTAGGATGCGTCTTTTTCAAGATGCCCTTCCGCCCCTGTGTAGTTCCTGGATGCGGTCTATTTCTCTCCAAGACCGACGGCCACAGATGCTGCCTTGTGTGCCTGGATGGTTCATGTACTCACTGCGAGAACATGACCATGGCAGCATTGCGGTCGCGGCTCTCCATCCTTAAGATGAATGCCACTTAAGCCGCTCTCCGCGTCACTCCTTTCCACGGGATTGAGGATGACCCGGCAGGCAATGAAGGCGATATAGGGATGACGACAGGCTCGGTTTTGCCGGGTAAATCCCCAATTGGACTGGAAACCTCCGTCCTCCCCACAGCCTTCGCGGCTTGACGACTGGTACCTTGGCTCCAGGCACCGCTCACAGCCATGCCCCCCCAAGCCAGTTGCTTTTCCAACAAATTCAGGGCAAGTAAATCTTGATCCGTTCAGACAGCACAGCGACGGTAACGTTCATAAATCACCATGGCGGCGTGCGCTCTCGTCATGTCACAACTCGCCCGCAGGCAACTTTATGTCCTAAAGTGGCACTTGTTTGCAAATTGGTGTTCTTACCGAGCCGAAGACCCGCAGAGGTGTGCAGTTCAGTCAGTGCTTTCATTCCTGCAGGAGAGGCTGTCCCCCACCACCTTGCAGGTGTACGTAGCTGCTATCGCAGCCCACCATGACGCAGTAGATAGCAAGTCCCTAGGTACGCACGACTTGATTATCAGTTTCCTGAAATGCGCCCGGAGACTGAACCCTCCCCGGCCTAGCTTGTTCCTTTCCTGGGATCTCTCAGTGGTCCTCACGGGCCTTCAGAGTCCCCCCCTTTGAGCCACTTTAATCACTTGAGCTCAAGGCCCTCTCCCTGAAGACGGCCCTCCTGATCGCTTTAGCCTCCATCAAGAGGGTTGGGGACCTGCAAGCATTCTCTATCAGCGACACCTGCCTGGATTTCGGTCCGCCACATTCTCATGTTATCCGGAGGTCTTTACCGGGCTATGTGTCCAAGGTTCCTACAACCCCCTTCAGGGATCAGGTCATGAACCTGCAAGCGATGCCCCGGGTGGAGGCAGACCCAACCCTTTCTTTGCTGTGTCCGGTACGTGATTTGC
This sequence comes from Moxostoma hubbsi, assembly GCA_032164185.1. Classification (NCBI taxonomy): domain Eukaryota; kingdom Metazoa; phylum Chordata; class Actinopteri; order Cypriniformes; family Catostomidae; genus Moxostoma; species Moxostoma hubbsi. Next base: position 15,306,047 of record JAVLUX010000044.1, read on the forward strand.
ATATCTATTTGAACCACACAAGCTTTAGATGTTCTGAGTAGCTCTTTGTCTGCTTTGGCGGATGGTGAAAAGGGAACATCGTCTCCAAGCAGAGGCTAGTCCACTGGGTCGTTGACGCCATCTCACTGGCCTACCACACCCAGGCTGTACCCGCCCCCTTGCGGGTCCGAGCACATTCGACAAGAAGTGTAGCATCCTCGTGGGCACTGGCCAACGGCACCTCCCTAGCAGACATCTTCAGAGCAGGGGGCTGGGCAACACCCAATATCTTCACCAGATTTTACAATCTCAGGGTTTAGTCGGTCTTGTCCCGTGTTTTGCCAGGTCCGAGCCGGTAGAACTCGGTAATGCGGCACAACAGACCGGGTGTTCCACTTGTACGCAGCGCCCTTCACCAAGTAGATCCAGTGCGCCTTCTATCCCAGGTTTGCCACTAAACGTCGCTCCCTGGATGTTCTCCTCCCTAGCATTCTGGCCTGCGAATTCAGACGAGCATTTCATGTTCAGACCCACTACGAGTCACAGGTGCTCTGTACTGGGGTTGGGCAAACTCCCCGTGATGCGTTTCCCACGGTATGGTCCCCCTGTCTGCGGACCCTCATTTCCCTTGGGCAGCCCCGCTGCCCCTGTCACCATGCTTGTAGAGCTCCCCCCTCATTAGGCTGGTCCTACCACCACACCACTCCCATGTACAGCTTCACAACCTTCATGGTGTATATATTACCTCCCCCTAGATTGGGCAGGATGTGGCCTCCGCAGTGTCTTTTCCCCCTGAAAGAAAAGTCCGGGAAAGACCGCATTCCCTGACGCATTTCATAGCGTTAAGTTTCATGTCCTATGCGAGATACATAGTGAGAGAAAAGGCCCCGGCTGCCAGGCTTGCTCCCATGCTAGTCATGTAGCACCTATTCCCCCCTCTGGGGTGCGGGGAACCTAAGGTCGGTATATGACATCTCTATAGGGGGCGTTGGGGAGGGCTACGTGCAGCTGACACAGTTGCTTCTAGCACGCAGTAGCCTGCTTGCACCTGTCTCGACAGTTCACGTAACATGGTCAGTGCGTGGCGTTTTTAGATGGGACCCCTTGGGTCACTGCATTTGACACCATGGAGAGTGAGTAAAAGAAGGGGAATGTCATGGTTACTGTCGTAAACTCCATTCAGCCTTATGCTAAAATGCTTTAAGTAGTTTTTTTCACATCAATCTACATACCATTCCCCATAATGACAAGCAAAAAAAAAAAAGTGATAATAAGTATTCAGACCCTTTGATATTTAGCTCAGGTGCATCCCATTTCTCATCTTTGAGACGTTTCTATACTTTGATTGCAGGCCACCTGTGGCAAATTCAATTGATTGAACATGATTTGAAAAGGCACACACCTGTCTATATAAGGTCTCACAGCTGAAAATGCATGTCAGGGCAAAAAGCAAGCAATGAGGTCAACGGAGAAAATTGCAGCACTCCACTGATCTGGGATTTATGGCAGAATGGCCAGATGGAAGCCTCTCATCAGTGCAAGACACATAAAAAGCACCTAAAGGACTCTCAGACTGTGAGAAACAAGATTCTATGGTCTGATTAAATGAAGATTTAACTGTTTGGCCTCAATTCCAAGTGTCATGTCCGGAGGAAACCAGGCACCGTTCATCACCTGTGCAGTACCATCCCAACGGTGAAGCATGGTGGTGGTAGCATCATCATGTGTTTTTCAGCGGCAGGTACTGAGGTACTGATAAGGGTTGAAGGAATGCTGAACATAGCAAAATACAGAGATAATGACAAACTGGTACAAAGCGCTCAGGACCTTAGACTGGGCTGAAGGTTCACCTTCCAACAGGACAATATCCATAAGCACACATCCAAGACAACGCAAGAGTGGCTTAGGGACAACTCTGTGAATGTCCTTGAGTGGCCCAGCCAGAACCCAGATCTGAACCCAATCGTACATCTCTGGAGAAACCTAAAAAAGGCTTTCCACCGATGGTCACCATCCAACCTGACACAGGATCTGCAGAGAATAATGGCAGAAAATCCCCAAATCCAGATGTGCAAATCTTGTTGCATCATACCAAAATTACTTGAGGCTATAATCTCTGCCAAAGGTGCTTCAATTAAGTACTGAGTTAAGGGTTTGAATACTTATGTCAATGTGATATTTCAGTTTCCCCGTCTGTCGCTCACTTCGACGTCGTGTCGAAGAAGCGACACTAGGGGTCTCTCTTGAGCGCCGAAAGATACCTCTGATCTATGAAAAAAGGCCAATGAGAGTTGGCGAACAGTATTTGCATACTCCGCCTCCGGATACGGATATAAAGGCGAGAGAAATACGCTCGTTCATTCAGTAATTTTCTTCGGAGCCGAAGGTCGTGTGTATGCAGTCAGCTGCGAGTAACACAACTGATCCTGCTTCTGATCCTCTGACGCTCTGCTTTGCTGTTGGATTTATGGCGCACTACAGCGGCTTTTCTCTTCACTGCCGGCGTGCAGTTTGCCCCTGGGCGCTTCGACAGCGCAGAGTTAAAAGAGTTGAAAGAGTGATTCTCTCCGTAAAAGAGTTTATTTCTCTGAAAGAGCATTACACAGCGGCGTTGAACGTCCTTTTCAGGACGCGTCTTTATAAAGATGTAATTTCCGCCCCTGTGTAGTTTCTGGATGCGGTGATTTCTCCCCACCTCTCTCGGTCATAAAACACTGTCTTGCATGCCTGGGCTGCGATCACACGCAGGCAGCGTTTTATGAATGGTTCATGTTCTCAGTGCGAGAACATAGCCATGGCAACATTGCGGTCGTGTGGCTTTCTTTTGTAATGAGAGAAAGCCGTTTCAGCCGCCCCCCGTGCCTCGCCTCCTTCCTACTGGATTGACGCAGGCGCCGCGGGCGATGAACACGATTTGGGGACAATGACGGGCTCTGTTCGCCGGGTAAACCCCCTCGAATCTCCCGCCTCCCCGGCATGCTTGTTTGCTTCCGTCTGAGCCCGGGATGAGCATTCTCTCCAATGGTTCATCTTCTCAGTGTGAGAACATGGCCGTTATAGCATTGCGGTCGCACGGCTTTCTTTTGTAATGAGAGAAAGCCACTTCAGCCGCCCCCCGCGCCTCGCCTCCTTCCTACGGGATTGACGCAGGCGCCACGGGCGATGAAGGCGATTTGGGGAATATGACGGGCTCTGTTCGCCGGGTAAACCCCCTCGAACCGCCTGCCTCCCCGGCACGCTTGCTTGCTTCAGAATTGGATGACATCACCGCTGCATCGGAGAGAGTTACAGCGGCATTGGATGCTGATCGCTCGCCTGGGCCGCCACCTTCGGGTCTGCCCCCCAGCCTGAGCCTGACGCATGGAGATCCGCTATGCTTTCCCGGGCTACTTGATCGGTCCCGCGGGCAGGTGCGCCGCTCACAGCCACGCCCCCCCCCCCCCCCCCCGTTCCTTTCTTCCCGGACGTGCACGACGAGTTGAGCAAAGCCAAGGCTTCTTCGCTCCTCCGCTCTCACTACCCTCGCGGTGGAACGGTCCCAGACCGCTTCCACTCTGCACGCCACGGCCCTTCCTGCAACCAACGCCAGGCCAAGGCGCTTCAAAACTTGCACCTTGGGTAGTCCTGTTCTTGATGTGCTGCAGGAACTGCGCTGGATGACCAACCGTGCCCCCGGGCCACGGAGGTCAGAAGCGCCGGCACTCGAACAGGCGATGGCCACCCCTTGTAGTCCAGAAATGCACCTGTGGACTGGACCTGGTCGAAATGCGGGAGGCAGACAAGGCACACCTTCTCCCACACCCCCGTCTCCCAGCTCCGTCTATTCGGCGCCACCGTTGACGACTCTGCCCAGCAGTCCTCAGCGGTGAGGCAGACGGAGGCAACTGCACATCCTGCCCCGCCGCAAGCCTGCCGCCATGGGCCATGCCCCGTCTGCTCGCCGAGGGCGTCCTCCTGCGGCTATGAAACACCCTGCTCCGCCTCAACCCGGGCCCAGCTCTCAGCGCCAGCGTCGAGCACTCCGCAGGAAGCGGACGCCCCCGTCTCACGGACCCCCTCAAGGACCCAGAAGGCTCCCAGGCTGTCCGTAGACGCTCAACCCAGGGACCAAGATGTTAGCTCCGGAGGTGGTAAGACCGCTCCATCCCCGGTGGAGGGCTGGGAGGAGAATTTTTTGTCGAATTAGTTTTCACATTCTCATATTCTCTGTAACGAGCTATTTCCTTTTGTCTCTGGGTCACCTGGCCCGCAAATGCCGTCCCCACGGCACTCTGCCACCGTGCCACCAGATCTCAGCAGTCCCGGCTTCCTGGACACGGACCACCCGTCTCCAGCCCCACGACTGCCCCCCCCCCCTGGCCGGCCGGTTCTGACCAGTCTAGAGGACGCCTACCTGAGACCTCCTCCTCAGTCGCTAACCCGCCCCCTGCCGGGTGTGCGGAGCAAGGTAAGTGCTTTGAGTCTTTCTCAGCACCCCAGCTGCGGGTCACCCTGTCGCCGCCCAATGCTGCCCTACCTGCTCCGCCCCGCTGCGAAGCCCCGCCGGGTACATACAAATTAACCGTCCCCTTGGTGCCCCTAGCGCAGAGGTTGGACGCGTGGCTTTCACTTCCCAACCCGTCTCGCTGGCTGGCCCGGACCATCCGACTCGGTTACGCAATTCAGTTTGCCAGGCCCCCGCCCCCCTTCATGGGCGTCCGCTTTTCCGCAGTACACGGCGAACACGCCCACTCTCTGCGCACGGAAATCACGACTCTTCTGGCCAAAGACGCGATAGAGCCTGTCCCTCCAACCGAGATGAAGAAGGGTTTCTACAGCCCCTACTTCATCGTACCCAAGAAAAGCGGCGGCTTACGACTAATCTTGGACCTTCGAGTTCTCAACCGAACGTTGCACAAACTCCCGTTCAAGATGCTCATGCAGAAACACATCTTAACCTGCGTCCGGCATCTAGATTGGTTCGCAGCGATAGACCTGAAGGACGCGTACTTCCACGTCTCCATCCTGCCCCGACACCGCCCCTACCTGCGGTTTGTGTTCGGGGGCCAGGCGTATCAGTACAAAGTCCTCCCCTTCGACCTGTCTCTGTCCCCTCGCGTCTTCACGAAAGTCGCAGAGGCAGCTCTTGCCCCGCTCCGAGAAGCCGGCATCCGCATACTCAACTACCTCGACGACTGGCTCATTCTGGCCCACTCGCGAGAGTTACTATGCGCCCACAGAGACCAGGTGCTCAGGCACCTCCGCCGTCTGGGGCTTCAGGTCAACTGGGAAAAGAGCAAGCTCACCCCAGTTCAGAGCATCTCTTTTCTCGGGATGGAGTTAGACTCGGTCTCAATGTCGGCACGTCTCACCAACGAGCGTGCCCAGTCAGTGTTGAACTGCCTCGCCGCCTTCAGGCCAGGCACAGCGGTCCCCTTAAAACTTTTCCAGAGGCTCCTGGGGCATATGGCGTCCTCCGCGGCGGTTGCGCCGCTGGGGTTGATGCATATGAGACCGCTCCAACACTGGCTCCAGACCCGAGTCCCGAGACGAGCATGGCGCCACGGCACGCACCGGGTAACAATCACCCCCACCTGCCAACAAACATTCAACCCCTGGACAGACCTCTGTTTCTTACGGGCTGGAGTACCCCTACAGCAGGTGTCCAGACGCGTCCTGGTCACGACCGACGCCTCCAGATTGGGTTGGGGCACCGTTTGCAATGGGCACGCAGCCTCAGGCCGTTGGAAAAGGGCCTAGCTGCGTTGGCACATCAACTGCCTCGAGTTGTTGACCGTCCTTCTAGCCCTGCGGCAGTTTCTCCCGTTAATTCGTTACAAACATGTCCTGGTCAGGTCGGACAGCACCACTGCGGTCGCGTACATAAATCGCCAAGGCGGCGTACGCTCCCGTCACATGTCACAAATTGCCCGTCGTCTCCTCCTTTGGAGCCAGCACCGACTCAGGTCACTGTGTGCCACTCACATCCCCGGCAACCTCAATGTGATAGCGGATGCGCTGTCATGACAACGCTTGCCTGGCGGAGAGTGGAGGCTTCACCCCCACTCGGTTCAGCTGATTTGGGAACGGTTCGGCAAGGCCCAGGTAGACCCCTCTGCCTCCCGAGAGACCTCCCACTGCCCGCTCTGGTACGCCCGTTCAGAGGCTCCCCTCGGGGCAGATGCACTGGCACACAGCTGGCCGGTGGGGCTGCGCAAGTACGCATTCCCCCAGTGAGCCTTCTTGCACAGGTGCTGTGCAAGGTCAGGGAGGACGAGGAACAAGTCACTCTCGTGGCTCCTTACTGGCCCACCTGGGCCTGGTTCTTGGACCTTGTACTCCTCGCGACAGCCCCTCCCTGGCGAATTCCCCTGAGGAAGGATCTTCTTTCTCAGGGACGGGGCACGCTCTGGCATCCGCACCCAGACCTTTGGAACCTCCACGTCTGGCCCCCGAACGGGATGCAGAAGATCTAGCTGGTCTACCACCCATGGTCGTAGCCATGTTCAACCAAGCCAGAGCCCCTTCTACCAGGCAACTCTACGCCCTGAAATGGTGTCTGTTCGTGAATTGGTGTTCTTCCCGGGCAGAAGACCCACAGAGGTGTGCAGTTAGGTCTGTGCTCCTGTTCCTACAGGAGAGGTTGGAGGGGAGGCTGTCCCCATCCACCTTGAAGGTGTATGTTGCCACTATCGCAGCTCACCACGACCCAGTAGACAGTAAGTCTCTGGGTAAGCACGACTTAATCGTCAGGTTCCCAAGAGGTGCCCGGAGGTTAAACCCCTCCCGGCCAAACCTGTTCCCCTCCTGGGATCTCTCGGTGTTCCTCGCCGGTCTTCAGAGATCCCCCCCCCCCCCCCCGAGTCGCTAGAATCAGTTGGCTCAGGGCCCTCTCCTAAAAAGACGGCCCTGCTGATCGCGCTCACTTCCATCAAGAGGGTCGGGGACCTGCAAGCGTTCCCTACTAACGACACTTGCCTGGAGCTCGGTCCGGCAGATACTCATGTGATCCTAAGACCTCGACTGGACTATGTGCCCATGGTTCCTACCACGCCCTCTGGAGATCAGGTAGTGAACCTACAAGCGCTGCCCCGGGAGGAGGCAGACCCAACCCTCTCACTGTCATGTCCGGTACGTGCCTTGCGTGCCTACCTAGAACGCACCCAGAGCTTCAGGCGCTCTGAGCAGCTCTTTGTCTGCTTTGGAGGACAGCAGAAAGGGAACGCTGTCTCCAAACAGAGGTGTCTCACTGGGTGGTAGATGCCATTCAGTTGGCCTATCACACCCAGGCCGTGCCCCCCCCCTTTTTTTTGCGGGTTCAAGCCCACTCTACTAGGAGCGTGGCATCCTCATGGGCACTGGCTAGGGGCACCTCCCTAGCAGACATTTGCAGAGCTGCGGGCTGGGCAGCACCTAACACCCTTACGATCTCAGGGTTGAGTCAGTCTCGTCCCGTGTTCTCTCAGGTCCGAGCCCGTAGAACTCGGTACACGTCGACGATCTGACCGGGTGAATCGCTTGTTTCCAGCACCGTTTCCCTCGATCGAGGTAAAACAGAGAACCTTTCCCAGAGAACCTAGGTCCCTGGTTGATTCCTCCCTAGCCCTTCGGGCCCGCAGCAGTTCAGCGGAGGGACTTGCTGGTCCAGTCCACTACGGGTACCCCAGGCTACCCCTACTGGAATAGGTGCTCCACAGATCAGGCCTCCTACGGGACTCCTCCTGTGTGTATTTCCGCGGTACGGTCACCTTACGAGCTGACCCGCGTCTCCCTTAGGCAGTCCTTCGTTGCCCTCCGGTCGCCGTGTTGTAGCAACTCCCCCCTCCTCGAGGTTGGATCTACCACCACGCCATTTCCTCCCACATGCCCAAAGTGGCCATGTGATGTATTTTGCCACCTTTACCTCCCCTGCTGGGCGGGTGTGGCCTCCGCAGGGTCTTTTCCCCCTAAAAGAATAGGAATTCGGGAATAAGACCCCCTTCCCTCGATGCGGTAAGGGCCCCGGCTGCTCTTGCTCTATGCCGAGAAAACATAGAGAGAAAAGAGGCCCAGCCAGGCTTGGCCCGTTCCCTAGTTGGGATCGTCACCTTGTTCCCCCCCTAGGGTAACCAAAAGGATGCTGACGCTTTTTCGGGGCATTGGGGAAGAGTACGTGCAGCCTGAACACAGTTGGTCGCTTGTGCACGTGCAAATACCTGCCCGCTTCTGTATCAGCAGTACACGTACATGGCTCAGCGCATGGCGAGTTTTGAAGTGGACCCCTAGTGTCGCTTCTTCGACACGACGTCGAAGTGAGCGACAGACGGGGAACGTCTCGGTAATGTATGTAACCTCCGTTCCCTGATGGAGGGAACGAGACGTCGTGTCTTCCCGGCCACGTCGCTGAGCCAAGCCGCTGAGGTGCCCGGAACACTCCCGGCTCCTCAGAAAAATCCTGAATGAACGAGCGTATTTCTCTCGCCTTTATATCCGTATCCGGAGGCGGAGTATGCAAATACTGTTCGCCAACTCTCATTGGCCTTTTTTCATAGATCAGAGGTATCTTTCGGCGCTCAAGAGAGACCCCTAGTGTCGTTTCTTCGACACGACGTCTCGTTCCCTCCATCAGGGAACGGAGGTTACATACGTAACCGAGACGTTTTTCTTTTTAATAAATTTGCAAAGTAATCAGAAATCTGTTTTTTGCTTTGTGATTATGGGGTATGGAGTGTAGATTGATTGAAACACATAATAATTTAAAGCATTTTAGCATAAGGCTGCAACATAAAATGTGAAAAAATTAAGGGGTCTGAATACTTTCTGAATGCACTGTATAGGAAGAATCCCAGTTAGATGCTCGGGAAGCAACACATGATCTATACTAAATTAACTTCATACAGGAATAGCTGATACAGATCAATTTACGTACAGACCTTATGTGTCAGGTTATACCATGTGAACATGGTCATGGAAAGAACATAAACAATATTGTGGTAGTGGGAGCATGGTAGAGTGCCGAGTTGTGAATGGTGAGTGATATCGGGAGATGAGAATGTACACCTTCGTCAGACAGATGCTTGTGTAGCATCTCGGGTGCATTGCATCATAAACATAAAATGTTTAGGTCACTGTGTCAAGTTAAATATATATATATATATATATATATATATATATATATATATATATATATATATATATATTTTTTTTTTTTTTTTTTTTTTATTTATTTATTTATTATTTATTTATTTATCATTCGTCGGCTCACCGGGAAAATGCCAGATTACCAGTCCAGCCCTGTCCCTGAAACCATGATAAGGAATATTCCTTCCATCTGAGCAATTCAAGCCTGTAGTACCACCTGCTTTCTCCAGAGGACAGTAAGCAAAACTTCAGCTGTTTGGGCAAAGTGCATATACAGAGAACAAACCACACTCACGGCTGACAAAGCAAGATGAGAACACCTTCTTTCATTCAAACATAGCTTGATGTAGCGCAAATACGAAGGCAGGCATTTTAAAACGTGTTTTCCAAGTTTCAAACTGGACACAGCAACCTAAAAAAGTATTCTCAGTTTTTGACGCGACGCAAACGAGATGCTCCAAAAGCCTCTGATGCAGGTGTACATTGACACGTCCTTAAACAAGCCCTTGTAATAAATCTCGGACTGATTGGCAAATTCAGTTGCAAAATGGATTGTGTGAACTGTAGGCCAATTATAGGCAGATGACATAAATTAAATAATATAGAAATTAATAAAATAGTGCATACTAAAGCCACTTTTTGATTTGTCTTTTTGGGAACACTTTATAATAAGGTTATATTCGTTAACATTAGTTAATGCATTAGGTATCATGAACAAACAGTTAACAATATATTGTTTATAGCATTTATTAATGTTTATTAATATTAGTTAATAAAATTACAATTGTTTATTGTTAGTTCATAGTGAATTAACTGATGTTAACAAACACAACTTTTGATTTGAGAAATGTATTAGTATATGATGAAATTTACTAAGCTTAATAAAAGCTTTAAAAGTATTGTGCATTGTTAGTTCATGTTTACTAATGTTGTTCATTTATGTTAACAAATAGAACCTTATTGTAAAGTGTTACTGTCTTTTTTAATGCTTCACTCATGTGCCACAATGATGGAATGCATTTTAATTATCTGTATTATTATTTTGTATCATATATATGATATTTATAATGATAATCATTTAATAATTATTTATTGAATTATTGTTATTTGAGGGGCTTTCTAAGCAAATATTTAGATATGCGTTCATTTATGATGAATTTGATTAATTCATCGGCATACCATGTAATTAATTTGATTAATTAAATCGGTTGACAGCCCTAATATTTATACACGCACAGTATATGAAAGTATCTTACAGTATGTTATATATACTGTATACATAAAACTAGACACCAATTTCTATTTTCTGTATACAGCATAAACAATTGCCAATTTGCATTTTGTATGAGCTTGATTTGCTCATTATAATGTATTATCAAACATAGGATTAGCTACTATTCAGTGGAAAGGAGGGAGACATGGTTTATGGGGAAAAAATAAGCTTTTTTGAAAGAAGACTGTGACAGTTATTATTTCAGGCATCTTTGGCAGCTCAAAAGCCCATTCACCTGCTCTACAAAATCTCTGGATATAAAATAAAACGGAACAAAAACATAGAAATAGACGCTATACGGTATAAACACAGTGGCACAAACATCATTCTGAACTTCCTGTGGTGCAATGTGATGTATTTATCTGGTCACCTGAAAGAATCCTTCTCTTGACAGAGCTTTGAACTGAAGTTGAGGCTACACTATCAGGGGGAAATCAGGGCCAAATCTCAATCCTGATGGGCCCCCAGGCACACTTCTTTGGAGACTATATGTTTACCATTTTTAATGAAAATGCTTAGAATGAAACAGTGTGAGACACTTAGTGCAACAAACACTGAGGTATGTGTTACAACACTCCCCTGTCTCCCCTGTATATCTATTTATACAGTATTCCCAGAGAGCTGTGGGTGTTATGTGGAGTTTTGCATTCATAAAATATTTAAAATCCTCATGCGCAGCTGTTTCCAGTTCCCTGAAACTAGAAGACGGAATTACCTCAAGGCTTAATGACTGGGACAGCATACTCTTTTTGATTTACATGCAGTGACATGCACAAAACAGAAAATGGAATGAAGATGGTCTCCTTTAATCGGATTCTGGTTTATGTAGCATTGCCAAGGACTCTCTCTTTAAGATCCCAACTTTGTATGTTCAGGTAATGTGCATTTATGATTACTGTATCAATGAACAATACTTTTACAGCATTTACTACTCTTGGTTATTGTGAGTAACAACATATACTAATAATTTTTTTAAAGCAAAAGTTGAATTAGTTAAAAGTTAATGCACTATGAACTAACAATGAACAATTGAATTTTTATTAACTAACATTAATAAAGATTAAACCAAAATCTTGCACATCAATGCACACTATTCCAAAAAAAAATAAATGTAATTGCAATCTTTCATCAAATTGTACTAATGACATAAAAGTCCTTTTTGGCTAATGTCGGCAAGCCCTTTTATATTTCAACCCCTGCACTCCAATCCCCTGTCATATAGAAACCACTTTTCATGACCCAATCAATTCCCAATGAACACAGTTAATTTTCTCATTGAAAATCCTTTCTCATTTGGAAATACGCCAGATTACAAAAGTTAATTGCGCAGGGAACAACTAATGTCAAACTAATGTTTTACAACTATAAAGTATCCAAAGCATTCATTTGCTTGAAATGGTTGTGTAAAGGGATATAAGGGAAAGGAGGAGGTGATAACCAGCTTGACAATATAAATAATAGTTTTAATAATAACTGAACGGAAAACACACAAAGATAAACCGGGTGACGGACACGGCCCGACCGCCTGGAGTGAGGGAGCCGCTGCCGGGGGTGGAGGAGTGCCCTGCCGTCCCCAGAGATGTGGAGGGGTCGAGGTAAGACCGCCGTCCGCGAGGGGAGGAGGGAAGTAACTACCCGACTGCCCGGAGCGGTAGGGCCATTGCCAGGGGCGGAGGAATGTCCCCACGAGTCACCAGGAAAGCGGAGGGGCGTTCTGTCCACTGGGGGGTCAGAGGTTGACTCCGGTGTGCCCGGAGAGGAGCGGCTGTCGTCAGCCGGAGAGTGTAGAGGTGTGTTCGAGGACCACGCGATGGTACATCAGAGAACCGGTGAGTGAGCTCTTTCACTCTCTCCTCTCTCTTTTGCTCTTTTGCACCGTGTTGGCCTTTTCCCTCGCCTATTTAGTTTTTTTGTTGTTGTTTTCCCCTCCTGTCTCCTCCCAGGTCGAGGAAGGTGGGAATAACCGGCCGGTGACGACGGTTCGTAAAGCACTCCCTCCCCAGGGAAAGAGGGGGGGTGTGTGCGTCATTTCCGGTGGAACCCCGGCCTGAGGTAATGCTTGGAGGAGTGTTGTGTGGAGGGGGGCGGGGCCGTGCTGGAATGTCGCACGCCCGGTCCCCAATCGGCCTGATGGGGTGCGCGAGGGATAAAGGCGGCCGGTGACGACGGTTTGAGAGAGAGAAAGAGATCAATCACAGACATGTCCGTTGTGTGTGTGTTTGTGCTTTTTGTTTTAAGTTAGTTATTAAACTATTATTTATTGTCAAGCCGGTTCTCGCCTCCTCCTTGCCCATCTTAACCCCGCGTTACAGCCTGGAACCCCATCAACCACAAGCTATTTGCCATTTGTTTCCCTAAATAAAAGAATAGACCGAGAACTTAACGTATTTTCCTGAGGAAACCGGCTGGTGATGAGCATGACATCAAGGTGAGTAATAAACCGACATGAAGCGATTGTTGCTTGGAAAAGCGAGGTATGTAGTCTGAATTAAATTTCATTCGCATGCACGAGAGTAAAAACACAAAGTATGCGAACAATGAGAGATAGCTGGCAGACTTTTAAAGTGGAAGCTGTATTGTGATTGGATGAGATGCCAGATAGATGAATCCCGATATCTCACTGATAGAACTACGATCACGCTTACATAACTGCTATTATTATCTCTCCGGCGGAAGCATTTTTGGGTCAGAAAAGAGAGAAGTAGCATGGGAGTAGAGTGAGAGAGAGAGAGAGAGAGAGAGAGAGAGAGAGAGAGAGAGAGAGAAAGAAGTTTGAGTTTATGGGAAAACAGATGTTGAACCCCAGTGGATGCTCTCTGATTTAGCTGCTGATTTACAGTGATAGCGTACTGTACTCCTCTACAGTAAATCCTTACATTTTTTTCAATGTTTTTTTTAACAGTACATTCCCCGTCTGTCACTCACTTCGAAGTTGTGTCGAAGAAGCAACACTAGGCGTCTCTCTTGAGTGCCGAAAATGCCTCTGGTCTATGAAAAAAGGCCAATGAGAAGTTGGCAGACAGTATTTGCATACCCCGCCCCCGGACATACGGGTATAAAAGCGGGGAAATACGTCGAGTTCATTCAAAAATTTTCTTCTGAGCCGATGGTCGCGTATGCAGTCAGCTGCGTGTCACACACCTGTTCCTGCTTCTGTTCCTCTGACGCTCTGCCTGCTGTTGGATCTACGGCGCACTTCAGCGGCTTTTCTCCTTCTCTGCACAGCAGTGCAGATTGCCCCTGGGCTCTTCGACAGCACAGAAAGATTAAAAGAGTTTATTGTAAAAGTGTGATTTTCTCTATAAAAGAGTAATTTCCTCTAAAAGAGCTTTACACAGTGGCGTTGAACGTCCTTTTCAGGACACGTCTTTATAAAGATGCCATTCCGCCCCTGTGCAGTTCCTGGATGCGGTAGAGTGCTCTCCGCTTCAGACGACTACAGTCATTGTCTCGTGTGTCTGGGCAGCGATCACACCGAGGCAGTGTTTGTGGATGGTTCATGCTCTCACTGCGAAGGCATGACCATGGCAACGTTGCGGTCACGGCTCGCTTTCAATAGAAAGCACGCCACTTCAGCCGCCCCCCCGCATTGCTCCTTCTTCCCACGGGATTGAGGACGATGCGGCTGGCGCTGGAGGCGATCTGGGGATGGCAGCAGGTGCAGCTCCGCCGGGTATGCCCCCTCGAAACACCCATCCCCCCATCCCGTCCGTGCTCAAGGCAACAGCAGCTCGCCTCATGGCCAGCCTGCCTATCCAATAGAGCTCGAGGTGGATGAGCTCGCCGCTACATCGGAGAGCGTGGCGTCTGATGCTGATGACTCCCCTGGGCTGCCGCCTTCGGGCCAGCACGCCCAGGCTGAGGCTGATGCGCAGATGCTGGACTGGAACCCTCCGTCCTCCCCACAGCCATCGGGGTTGGATGATTGGTTCCTTGTGTCTGCGTGCCTCTCACAGCCTCGCCCCCCATGTCCCGTTTTTCCCAGAAGTGCACAATGAGCTGACGTCTTCATGGTGAGCATCTAAAGCCACTTCTCATCTGCTCTCGCTACCCTCAACGGCGGAGCGGCCCACGTATATACGGCGATTCCCCAGGTGGATAGGGCTGTTGCGCTCTACCTATGCTTTGGAAACCCTACCACCTGGCGGGGTCGGCCTGTGCTCCCGTCTAAGGGCTGTAGGACAACATCGTCATTCACTGCCAAAGCCTACAGCACCGCCGGACATGCCACTTCCGCCCTGCATGCCATGCCCTCCTGCAGGACCACCAGGCCAAGGTGCTCAAAGATCTTCACGGGGTATCCCTGATCCCGATGTTTTGCAGGAACTGCACTCAGCGACCAACCTCGCCCTCAGAGCCAAGAAGGTCACAGCGCAGTCACTCGGGCAGGCGATGGCTACGCTCGTGGTACAGGAACGTCATCTTTGGCCGAACTTGGTCGAGATGCGTGAGACCAACAAGGTTCACTTTCTCAACGCCCCTGTCTTCCAGTTTGGCCTCTTCGGCGACACCGTCGAGGACTTCGCCCAGCAGTTCTCCACGGTGAAGAAGCAGACGGAGGCCATCTCGCACATCCTGCCCCTCCACAAGCCTGCTGCCACGGGTCATGCCCCATCTGCCCGCCGAGGGCATCCTCCTGCAGCTAAGAAACACCCTGCTCCACCTCAACCCGGACCCTGCTCTCAGCCCCAGCGTCGAGCACACCACAGGAAGCAGATGCCCCCCGTCTCACGGACCCCCTCAAGGACCCGCAAGGCTCCCAGGTACTCCTGAGATGTTCGATCCAGGGACCAAGTTGTTAGCTCCGGAGGTGGTAAGCAGACCACTCCGTCCCCCGGTGGTGGGCCGGGAGGAGAATCTTTTGTTTAATTTATTTCCCCTCGGGGCTGCGGTACCCACATTCTCAGTAAAAGAGATATTTCCTTTGTCTTTGGGTCAACTGCCCCCCAAATGCCGTTCTCACGGCACTCTGCCACCAGATCTCAACAGTCCCAGCATGCTGGACGTGGACCCCCCGCCTTCAGCCCCACGGCTGTTTCCCGGCCGGCCAGTCCTGACGAGTCTAGAGGACGCCTCCTCTGGACCTCCTCCTCAGTCACCAACCTGCCACCTGCAGGGTGTGCGTAAGTGCTTTGAGTCTTTTCTCAGCACCAGAGCCTTGGGACGCGTCTTCGCCTCCCAATGCCGTATTACCTGCTCCGCCCCGCTGCGAAGCCCTGCCGGGTACGTCAAAAATAATCGTCCCCTTGGTGCCCCTAGCACAGAGTTTGGATGTGCGGCTTTCACTTCCCAACACGTCTCGCTAGCTGGCCCGGACCATCCGATTCGGTTACAGACTTGGATCAGTGGTTGATCCAAGATGGCGGCGCGGTAGCACGCAGCGGCCACTCCGGATCCAAAATGGTGCTATTTTTGTTTAATAAGCCCGACTTTTGCGGCACATGGACATGGGAGCAACCGGTGTTCGTGTCTACCATCGCCAAACACTACTAAGTTATAAGATGCAAAAACCAAGCTGCATGATGAACTGCGGGAGGTGCTGCGTGTACTTGGCTTGCTACGGAGACCAGGCCTTGAGGCCTCGGCGTCACCTGATGCTGGTGGCCGGGGGAGAGGACGTCGTAAGCGGTGTGCGAGGAAGCGGAAGCACGGAAAGAGGGCGGGGGTCCATGCTAGGCTAAAAACAAACCCTAGCCGGCCGGCACTCCCGTCTATCCTGCTCTCAAATGTTTGCTCCCTGGACAATAAACTGGACTATATCCGACTCCAGCAGGCTACGCAGCATGAGTTTAGAGACTGCTGCGTCTTTGTTTTCACTGAGATGTGGCTCAGCGACAGAGTCCCGGACGCCGCCATTCAGCTAGACGGGCTCGCCTCGTTTCGTGAAGACAAAAATTCAGCTCTCTGCGGTAAGACTCGCGGTGGTGGCTTGTGTGTTTACATCAACACGGAATGGTGCAAGAACTCTGTGCTAGTCTCTAGCTATTGTTCATCGCTGTTGGAGCTTGTGACTGTTAAATGCAGACCTTTCTATTTACCACGGGAATTCACCACTGTTTGCATAACCGGAGTTTACATTCCCCCCAGCGCTAACGTTAAGAAAGCGCTCTTTGAACTGTATGGGGCTAGCGAACTGTAGAACGCTCACCCCGACGGACTGTTTATTGTCGCCGGAGATTTCAGCCATGCGAATCTCAAGACAGTGCTCCTTAAATTACATCAATATGTGGACTTTGCAACGAGAGGGGCGAACGCGCTTGATCTTGTTTACACGAACATCCCAGGCGCGTACCGGGCAGAGCCCCGCCCCCACCTCGGCTACTCAGACCACATCTCTGTTATGCTAATTCCAGCATACAGACTGCTCGTCAGATGCACAAAACCGCTTCAGAAGCAGGTGAAAACCTGGCCAGCAGGAGCCATCCCTGCTCTTCAGGACTGTTTTGAGTGTACTGACTGGCACATGTTTAGGGAGGCTGCAACATATGGGGACTCTACCAACTTGGAGGAATACACAGCATCAGTGACCATCTACATCAGCAAGTGCATTGATGATGTCACTTTCTCCAAGACCATCACAACACGCTCCAACCAGAAGCCGTGGATGACTGCGGAGGTGCGCATGGTGCGCATGGTGCCGGCTCTTGATGCACGAATGGCTTGCACATGCTGCACGAGTCTGATGGGTATACTGCAGTCTCGTCACATTTTAACTTTTTGTAAAGCATCCCATTCAGATCATGAAAACAAAATGCGTGATCATGAGGAAGGATTACAGGAATGCAGGTGCAGAATTTATACAAATAAAATAGTCTTCTCTCTCGCAGTTGCTGGCGTGCCAGTGATTAAGTTTTGTGCAAAATCACATGTTTAGCTTTATTCCAGCTGAGGCTTTTTGTGTGCTTCTTGCCTAATTTAGAAAAAAACTTGACTAATCTTTGCAGGGATAAACGTAATGATTCAATTCTACATTCTAGGGCAGGTATTAAGGCCAATGTTTTAAGCAGTGGATCAACGCCAGTCTGGGAACAGCTTTAGTCACCAATTTTTCAAAGATATATCTAAAACAAGTTGACAGAATCCAAATGATTGTTGAAATGTAAAATTAAAACATGCTATGACATAAGCTATGAACAAGGTGCTTTAAAGGTGGATTCATGGAGTTTTTTTTTTCACTGTAAAAAGTTTTAAAGAAATGAATAGTACTACACTTGAAACAATATATTTACGGTTCAGGTCATTAGCTGATGCAAACTCATGAAGACTGCAGTTACATCCCTTACATGGCTGGAGAGGTCTACTAGACAAGTAGATCTTTGTGTCGTTGGCGTAGCAGAGGTAAGAAAACCTGTGTGCCAGAATGATGGGCCCCAGTAATGTTGTGTATATATAGAAAAGGAGTGGGCCAAGCACTGAATCCTAAGGTACCCCAGTAAGTAGTTGATGTGATTTGGACACCCCACCTCTCCAGGCATGTAAGTGATTTTTTAAATTTCTAAGCATCATATTTCTGTGAAGCTTATTCACATCCACTGTAAATGTCTTACTTTAACCCAGATTTTAACTTTTTTTAAAGGAAAGGTGGGATAAGTCAAAATGTAATTTTGTGGTAATCAAACATTATGCCACAACTGCTGCCAATTGAGCTAAACTTTTTTTGTTTATTGAAGCAAATCCCCAAATATTGAACCCCAAATATTAATTTAATGTAGTTCTCAGATAGATCTATGATTGAGAAAATTCATAATTCATGGGAGAAAAATTAATAAGTAATATAACCTCTCTCCTTGATTCTGTTTTGTACTGTGACTCGACTTGATTTGACTATTAATAAGACTCGACTTGCTTGAGGTGAACCACTGACTCGTCTTGCTTGACAGTATGCAATGCTAACTTAAGACTTGACTCAGGACTTGAAGGTAAGCACTCGAGACTGGCTTGCGCATGTGTGACTTGCTTCCACCTCTGTTACATACCCACATATATGCCTGTGAATAGGGTATTTCTACATTTGCATTGTATCCTGAAACTTTTTATTTCGCATAATGTTGCATCCAGATGATGTGTCAACATAAAGTCCAAGATCACTGTCTTATATAGGCCAATGAAACATAAACAAAAAATACTAAGTGCATCTATATACTCTATAAAAGCCCTTAGAGAGTGAAAAAATACTAATGTTTTGAAATGATGACCTAACAAAGACCTCTGTATTTGCTCCATAAACATACTATTATTACATAAGATGGGCAAAACATTGCACACAGGCTGTGCATGTTACTTTACACGTCCTCACTGCTGTAATGCACATCATATGTCCACAAATGCATTTGATTGAGTGAATGTTTACTCTCCCAATTTATCTTATCCTGCATTTAAGAGGTGTCCATGAAGGATGGTTATATATCTTTGCATGACTCAACACACTATATTACCAGTAGTTGACAAGAACATGCATCGTACCAAATGTTCCCAAGCGACCTTGTTTTGCTTCTGAAAAGCCCGCCCACACACGCTCTGTGCACACAATTTGAAGCCGCCTTCTACTTCCAACCATAACACACAGGGCCACGCTGCAATCTGATGGGCTACTTAGTATGCATGAGGCTCATGGCAGATGTAACACACAGACAGTCAAAAACAACTTTTTTTTTTTATAAAGGCAGGAGAGCCACTGGTTGAAGCTGAAGTTGCCCAGAAGATATCTTTTATAGGTAAGAAAACTGTAGTTTGCACCAAACTAATCCCAACTTAGTGAAAAAATAGTAGATTCAAAGCAAATTGAAGAGGAACAAAGCCATTTTACCATCTTTTCTTACTTATGAGTTGTTGGAAGAAAAAAATTATTTGATTTTAAAACAAATAATTCTTGCAGGGCAGGGTGTGGGGAAAAGCACAGCCTGAACTCTGAAGTCATTATTGGCAACAAGCCGTGTGCAGTTTCCTTCAAATTTGTTATTTGTTAAATGCAAGTGTTAAATTAAAATTGAAGTGCAAATTTACAGAATGCAATGTTCTGCATGCTGCTGTGTCCTTTTACAGAAAATAGAGTTCAGTGCTTGTAGTGAGCTGGTACACACAGCTAGAACAACATATATGCTTTTTTAAACTTAAAGAGCAAACAAAAACAAAACAAAACAAATGAGATCTCTTTAATATCCCAGTTCCCCTTCTGTCACTCACTCGACATTGTGTCGAAAGAAGTGACACAAGGCGTACCTCTGAACTTCAAGGCCAATGAGAAATTGTCAGACAGAATTTGCATGTTCCACCCCCGGGCATATGAGTATAAAGAGAATCCGGCGTGTGTCTGTCAGTCAGATTTTTTCTTTGGAGCCGAGCGGTTGTGCAGCAGCAAGCTGAATTTCACTACTGATCCACTCACCTCTGTTGGCAAGAAGCTCTGCTGTTGGATCCTACGGCGCATTTCCAGCGGCATTCTCTCTCTCTGTACGCTGTGCAGTCCATGCCCCTGGGCGTTCAACAGCTCTTTCTCTGTCTAAAAGAGTGTTTTCCCCTCCTAAAAGAGTTTTGATTTCTCTAAAAGAGTTTGTTTTCACCGCCCCCTTGCGGATACGAGCACACTCAACAAGAAGGCAACTCCCTAGCAGACATCTGCAGAGCAGCAGGCTGGGCAACACCCAATACCTTTGCAAGATTTTACAATCTCAGGGTTGAGTCGATCTCGTCTCGTGTTTTGTCAGATCCTAGCCGGTAGAACTCGGTAATGCGGAACAGCCGACCGGGTGTTCCGCTTGCACCTAGCGCCCTTCACCAAGTTGATCCAGTGCGCTTTCTCTCCCAGGTTAGCCACTAAGCATTGCTTCCTGGATGTTCTTCCTCCCTAGACTTCAGGCCTGTGAATTCAGCGGAGCAATTTGCGACCAGACCCACTACGAGCCACAAGTGTTCTGTACTGGGGTAGGGCTCCACAGGCTTAATTCCCCCTTCAGGCAACTCCCTGTGATATATTTTATATTATATAATATTTTCAGTGATATGTTCCCGCTGTCGGCGGACCCGCGTATACCTTGGGCAGTCCCACTGCCCCCGGTCGCTGTGTTTGTAGAGCTCCTCCCTCATCAGGTAGGACCTACCATCGCGCCGCTCCCACGTGTGGTTTGACAACCCACGTGGTGTATTAGCCACATATCACCTCCCCCTAGTTTGGGCAGGATGGGCCTCCGCAGGGTCTTTTCCCCCTGAAAGAATAGGATCGGGAAAGACCGCCTTCTCTGACACATTTCATAGCGTTAAGATATCCCCAGTCGCTTCACAATCTATGCGAGAGACAAAGAGAGAGAAAAAGGCTGCTGCTGCCGAGCTTGCTCCCATGCTGGTCGTGTAGTACCTGTTCCCCCCTCAGTGGTGCTGGGAACCTAAGGTCTGTATATGACACCTTTTCTGGGGGCATTGGGGAGGGTTACGTGCAGCCGATACAGTTGCTTCTAGCAGGCAGCAGCTTGCTTGCACCTGTGTCAGCAGTTCACATTACACGGGCTAGTGCATGGCGCTTTTGACAACACAACGTCGAATGAGTGACAGAAGGGGAACATCAAGGTTACGGGACATGCAAATTCGGTCTGCCAATTTCTCATTGGCCTTTTCTCAAGTTTAGAGGTACGTGAGGCTCCCAAGGAAGACCCTTTGTGTCACTTAATTCGACACAACGTTTCATTGTGAAACACCATAAATGAGATCTCTTTATTATCCCAGTTGTTTCTCCTCAAATTCAATTAGATTAAATAGTGAGATTAAATCAATGTGATTAAACAGACTTTTGCACAAATCTGCCACTTCTCGGTTATTTCTTTAGAGAAAAGACCACAGTAATCTCACATGTCTCCTCCAGTGTCTCAAATTTGATTTCAATGTTCTATGCTCTGATTTGCCAAAAGTCTGCACCCAATATGATTTCACTATAATCTCACATGACTGAGATCTCCATTAAGTCTCCTAAGTGTAAAATGTTGCAAAATGTTGAATTTGTACATACTGTCTCCTCACTGTGTTTATAGCCTGACATCACATGCTTCCACAGCCAACAAACTGCTATGTACTGTATAATGTATATACAATGGTGAGATTTTTATACCTATAAGTTACATTTAGAAATTAATATTTTTCTATGTTTAGTTTGTTTGTTTGTTAAGATTCTGTTCTTGCATTGTCATTTGATGTGCAGCTTTGAAATGTAAGATAGCAGACTGGTTGATTTAAACACTTTTCCAAGCTGAAGGAGAGTCAAATCATTTTGCAGGATCTTTGTTCTAAGTGCATTTTGTATGCATCTTTGGTGTATAGTCATAAATATGAATTATTGTCAGAAATATGTGCGCGCATATCTTATAATCTTCTGGGTGAAGCAGCAGCATTATGCAACTACTGTATATCTGACAGTCTTACACAAACAGTCACTTAAAAAAATACAATTATGAGTAATTTTATTAGTATTACATGAATGTCAAAGAAAAGGATAATTTATGGGATAATTTACATATGAGCATTATATATGAGCATTAATGCTTTTAAAATACCACATGTTGTTGATTCTCAACACTGGCTCCACATATCAGGTAATTATACACAGAACACAGGTTCATTAATTATGAATCTGGCTATGCTCAAAATAGCATACTACCAAACTACTCGTACTATATCTGCAATATGTATAATGTGCCCCATATGGACATTTCCTATATGCATGAAATACCTGGGTGGATTACTACATTTGTCCAAATGAGTGGTAAAATATTTTATATATCATGATTTTTGTTGCATAATGCATACTGATTTACATGCATTTAAAAAAAAACAGTAGGCAGTATACAGTGTAAACTGTACAGTATGATATATCTGTACTGTGACAGACCTCCTAAGACGGAGATAAGACAAAATTGAACCCTTTTGTCCAAGTCATAATATCAACAAGCACAGACTGTACTCATATATACATATACACTCACCTAAAGGATTATTAGGAACACCTGTTCAATTTCTCATTAATGCAATTATCTAATCAACCAATCACATGGCAGTTGCTTCAATGCATTTAGGGGTGTGGTCCTGGTCAAGAAAATCTCCTGAACTCCAAACTGAATGTCAGAATGGGAAAGAAAGGTGATTTAAGCAATTTTGAGCGTGGCATGGTTGTTGGGGCCAGATGGGCTGGTCTGAGTATTTCACAATCTGCTCAGTTACTGGGATTTTCACGCACAACCATTTCTAGGGTTTACAAAGAATGGTGTGAAAAGGGAAAAACATTCAGTATGCGGCAGTCCTGTGGGCGAAAATGCCTTGTTGAGCTAGAGGTCAGAGGAGCTGATAGAAGAGCAACTTTGACTGAAATAACCACTCGTTACAACCGAGGTATGCAGCAAAGCATTTGTGAAGCCACAACACGCACAACCTTGAGGCGGATGGGCTACAACAGCAGAAGACCCCACCGGGTACCACTCATCTCCACTACAAATAGGAAAAAGAGGCTACAATTTGCAAGAGCTCAACAAAATTGGACAGTTGAAGACTGGAAAAATGTTGCCTGGTCTGATGAGTCTCGATTTCTGTTGAGACATTCAGATGGTAGAGTCAGAATTTGGCGTAAACAGAATGAGAACATGGATCCATCATGCCTTGTTACCTCTGTGCAGGCTGGTGGTGGTGGTGTAATGGTGTGGGGGATGTTTTCTTGGCACACTTTAGGCCCCTTAGTGCCAATTGGGCATCGTTTAAATGCCACGGCCTACCTGAGCATTGTTTCTGATCATGTCCATCCCTTTATGGCCACCATGTACCCATCCTCTGATGGCTACTTCCAGCAGGATAATGCACCGTCACAAATCTCGAATCATTTCAAATTGGTTTCTTGAACATGACAATGAGTTCACTGTACTAAAATGGCCCCCACAGTCACCAGATCTCAACCCAATAGAGCATCTTTGGGATGTGGTGGAACGGGAGCTTCGTGCCCTGGATGTGCATCCCACAAATCTCCATCAACTGCAAGATGCTATCCTATCAATATGGGCCAACATTTCTAAAGAATGCTTTCAGCACCTTGTTGAATCAATGCCACGTAGAATTAAGGCTGTTCTGAAGGCGAAAGGGGGTCAAACACAGTATTAGTATGGTGTTCCTAATAATCCTTTAGGTGAGTGTATATATATATATATATATATATATATATATATATATATATATATATATATATATATACACACACACACAACATCTTCTTGCCATCTGTGTTACATAACACTTGAAATGCAAAAAAAACATTGTTCAGTTCTTTTTCAACCCCTGAACTAAGAACATAAAATAAATGGACATTTAACTGATAAGACTGTTGTTTTGATTGAGTGTCGAGTGTTTTTTTTTTTGTTTTTTTTTCTCCAAATGTTCTTTTTGTGTGATTCTGTGATGTGCACTTTGTATGGTGAAAGCAGGTCAGTCATCATTCAGCAGATGGGGGAGTACAGTACAGTACAGTGGGTGTGTCTCATGCAGCCAATCAGTAGCCATTTCATCAGAAGCAATAAAATACTTTTACTCCCACAACTCCATGTCTTTGGGGAACAACATTAGTTATATTACAACACCAATATATTTCACATTGCAGCTTTGTGTAAGTGTTCAAACACCCTTTATAACCTTAGTGGCCATGAAAATATATTTGGACACTTAAGAAAATGTATGAATGTCATTGCATTAGATAGCAAAACATTTCATAATAAAGAACTTTGTTTAGTTTAAAATGCTAAAATAAGAGATATACTGTTCAAAATTAGGATGTCGAACATGTCTATAGTTCATGTGATTTAGTACACCTGAGGTTTCTCTGTTAGCACACCTGTGTGAATTTAAGGGAACTGACGTCATACTTCCGCTTAAAATTCCCTTGGAACCAGATGATTAATGAGAAATATTTTATGAATGTAGTCTAAACACATAGTTGTAAACATGTAATCTGTGTTGGTCTCATAGATTTAAAAAAAAAAAAAAAACATTTATAGCATGTTCTAAAAAAAAAAAAAAAAGATTTAATGACTTTATGACAACTGTCATAAACTTTCAAGTGGTGTAACCATCAAGTACAATGTATTAAAATACTTTCCTTGTTCCTTGAATACACAAGAGTGGCAAGTTGATCATTCATTTTAAAAAGTTCCCAAACAAACTTTCCAAGGTAATTTTTTTTTTTTTTTAATTATCATGAATTTTTGAGCCACATATATCAAAAGTTTTCTAAGGGCAACACCAAATGACCAGAACAAAATGTCAAAATAAAAGCATAATGACCATGATACTCAGTCATCAGTGTATTCTCTGTTTTATGGAAATCTGGTCACATGAAAACAAAATGGCTATACCGGCATGCTGGTTACACCACCTGACTCTGAATTGGTGACACGTTTTTCAAATATTAGTAATATAAAATAAATAAAAAAAATAAATAAAAAAACACTTTACTATTTTTTAAATTAAAAAATAATAAGAAAAGATTATTCCAATCCACCTGTTCCAACATATCTTCTTCAAGGATTTCAGCTTTTAATTAAACTTTTTTTTCTGTTTCTGAATGGTTAAGCCCCTTAGATATGTCTGACTTAAACCCCCAGTTCAAAATTACATAATTCTTTTGATTTGATTATAAATGATTGATGCCGGCGATGTGCCTATAGCATCAGTTATTAGTGCGCCTCTTGAGGCCAGGGAAGTGAGGTTTACACAAATCGTACAGCTATCACGTACAAGCTGGATCCCGTTAAACTCAACCCCCAAAACCTCACATCCATCCAGGTCATGGCACCACTGTAACAGGTCCTGCCTGACTCACTCTGAGCGGGATTTGTACCAGTGTCAGCCAGCATGGGAAGTGGGTACGCTAACGAGGAGGCTAAATGCTACAGCCCCAGTGTCAGTTGCTAGTGCGCCTCTTGAGGCCAGGGGAGTGAGGTTTGCACATACCACACAGCTATCACTTACCAGCTGGCTCCCATTACATTACCATTTAACAATGTTGTGTTTTAATTAGTACTGTCAGTTGATTCTATCAGGATTCACGTCAGGACGTCAATGCCAGCGTCAGTCACCAATTTGAACTCCACATGAAAAGCGCTTGAAGACAAAATGGTCTCATTCTGCATTTCTTATGATAGTTAAGACTTGACGTGCTTCTATGGTTATTAAAATTAGTCTTACATAGGCATAGCCTTGCATTTTCTATTGTAAATCCCATCTGGGTTGTTTTGTACAACAAATAGTGTTAAGAGGTCCTTTTTCCATATTTTATTACTGACACGGAAGTGCTTTAGTGTGTGTTTGTGGTGTGTGTGTCTTCTGGAGGACACGCCACAAAGGTTCCGCCCTTCCAACCAGTTTGTGATGCTGGTTTATGCTGTATTAACGGTAAATGCGTTAATCTTGATCAAGAAAAATGTATGTGTCAGACCTTTTGAATTAATTTCATGCGTTTACGTATCAATTTTGACAGCTCTAGTTTTAATGTTAAAAAAATGTCAAATTGACTGAGACAACAGAACATTGATCTTCAATATGAGGTCTGTATACCCCAATGTGAGGAATGATATCAGACCGCAAGTTGACCATCTTTTGCTTCAGAGGCTAAAGGTTTGGGTATACAGTACTTCATTTTTGCATGTTCCGGATTGGATTCCTTAAAGTACACATGCATTTTTGTGACAAAACAATGAAAGACTTAGTTGTAGCATTCCTCATTTGAAATGTTTTGCTTTGGTTAGAAGCATCTGAACTCTGAACTGTATCACAACAACAGTTTTGGTGGGGAAAATAATTGTATACAGTATATACAGTACACTATAATGTACTTAAAATCAAGATTTCACATAAAATGTAATTGTTTTCTAATGTCACACAAAATTCACATCATAAAATAAAGGCTTACAAATCAAGATTGTTATAAAAAGTGGCATCCTAAAAACACAACCAAAGAGAAAAACTGAAAATATTTCATCAATCTCTATGCCTGGTTAAGCTTGACCAAAGTCCCACAGTTTTTCTGTCCCCCCCTATCCTGTACTTCTGTTCATGTATGTCTAAAAAATGCTTCTTGTTGTTTTTTGCTTTTTTTTTTTTTTTTTTTTTGCTTTTTTATTATTATTATTATTTTTAGTTTCAAAATGAGATTGCTTTAATCTTTTTTATACTGGATGGTTTTCTTGAAACAAAATAAAAAAGAACACAGATGCTAAAATATTTTATGAGAGGGATGAATCACACACCACAGCAGTTGGTGTTTCACCGCCTCTGCTTGTGTAGCACGCGATAATGACCACAGCTAGTCAATTCAGTGGAGACTACACTCTGTGCTTTGCTGTCTCTGGTGCCAGATTTGATCTTTCATGGGGCCAGATGGCCATTTTTACATTTCTCTTTAAAAATGTGTCATCATAAATTCTTATTTAGTGTATTTAACCCCTCAAACTACTGTTCAGTTTTTTGCCTTCTCGTGAAAGTTTAGGGGATGGGGAGCCAGCGAGCACCACTGGTGCCCATTTATTCAACTTCTCTTTTGTGAGAAATGCAGAAACCCTGCCAGCCACCACAGCCCTTCCAAAGAAACACAACTCCAATGGCTCACAGTAGCAGCAAATTTGTGTTATACTGCGGTGTAACACAGACCATAATTCATGGGCAAGGAAGAGGCGAGAAACCGGCTTAACATATAAACTTAAAGGTTTAATGAAGAACTCAAAAGACAAACACATAAGATAACGGACGTCCGTAATTGAGCTCTCTCTCTCTCGATCGCCGTCTGCGAGTGGCCTTTATCCCTCTTGACGGCGTAATTAGCCTAATACGGGACCGGGCGTGCGTAATCACGCGCCGGTCCCGCCCTCCACCGTGCCACATGCGGTTAAAGGAGTACTAGCATACACACAGTAAACACTTTCTTTAAAATGAAGTACTTTCATAAAAAATCTTCAAAACAAGTTGTATGTAACATGCTAAACATTTCAAACAGTTGTTGATTCATCCAAAAAAAAAAAAGCCAACATTTTTTTTAAATTACAGTGGACCAAATCTCTGAAAATAGGTAAATTAAAAGTGATCTATGGCCTTAAATGGATAGTTTATCCAAAAATGAAACAAAAAAATGGACACACACACACACACAAAAAAAACTCTTTTCAACACAATGCAATGATTAGTGACTGCTTTCAAGGTTCAAAAAGGACATAAAAGTAGTCCATACTACTCATGGATCATATTCCAAGTCTGCTGAAGGCATACAATAGATTTTGTTAAACTGCATGAATGCATGGACAACTTGTATGATCCTTTTGCAGACTTTTTTTAAGTTTGAAACTTGAGTCACTGTCCACTGCCATTTTATTAAAAAGGGAGAGATACATTCTTAAAAATGTCTTATTTTGTGTTCCATAGAAGAAAGAATGATATACAGGTTTGGAACAACATAAGTAAATGATTACAGGATCTTCATTTTTGGGGTAAATTTACCTTTAAAGGAATTTTACAGGTTAACTACAAGTTAAACTATAAGTTCAACTCTATTGACAGCATAATGGCATAATGCAGATGACCACAAAAATGATTTCGACTCAACCCTCCTTTATGTAAAAAAAAGCAAATATGGCAGTTGCAGAAATGTGCTTACAATGGAAGTGAATGAGGCCCATCCATAGGCCTATGCTAAAATACACACTGTGGTTTCAAAAGTAACTTTATCATACTGAAAATATGTTAAGAAATATAATGTTTCCATCTTGTAGCCATACTTTTAAAACAGTTTATGGACTGGGCCCATTTACTTACATTGTAAGTGCCTTATTGTAACAGACTTTTGTTTGTTTTTTATAATAAAGGAGGGACGAGTCAAGATTTTAATCAACATTAGGCCACAAATTCTGTCGATTGAGCTTAACTTGTATTGAACCTGCTACATTCCTTTAAGACAGTACAACCCATTGAACAGAGTGCGCTTGTACCTCTCATGGCCTCATTTTAAAATGTGTCAAATTATATACGGCGACAAACCTGACTAAGGTTGTTTGTAATGAACAAAGCTGTCTACACTGCCATGCACTTACAGTATACACTCACCTAAAGGATTATTAGGAACACCTGTTCAATTTCTCATTAATGCAATTATCTAATCAACCAATCACATGGCAGTTGCTTCAATGCATTTAGGGGTGTGGTCCTGGTCAAGACAATCTCCTGAACTCCAAACTGAATGTCAGAATGGGAAAGAAAGGTGATTTAAGCAATTTTGAGCATGGCATGGTTGTTGGTGCCAGAGGGGCCGGTCTGAGTATTTCACAATCTGCTCAGTTACTGGGATTTTCACACACAACCATTTCTAGGGTTTACAAATAATGGTGTGAAAAGGGAAAAACATCTAGTATGCGGCAGTCCTGCGGGCGAAAATGCCTTGTTGATGCTAGAGGTCAGAGGAGAATGGGCCGACTGATTCAAGCTGATAGAAGAGCAACTTTGACTGAAATAACCACTCGTTACAACCGAGGTATGCAGCAAAGCATTTGTGAAGCCACAACACGCACAACCTTGAGGCGGATGGGTTACAACAGCAGAAGACCCCACCGGGTACCACTCATCTCCACTACAAATAGGAAAAAGAGGCTACAATTTGCAAGAGCTCACCAAAATTGGACAGTTGAAGACTGGAAAAATGTTGCCTGGTCTGATGAGTCTCGATTTCTGTTGAGACATTCAGATGGTAGAGTCAGAATTTGGCGTAAACAGAATGAGAACATGGATCCATCATGCCTTGTTACCACTGTGCAGACTGGTGGTGGTGGTGTAATGGTGTGGGGGATGTTTTTTTGGCACACTTTAGGCCCCTTAGTGCCTATTGGGCATCGTTTAAATGCCACGGCCTATCTGAGCATTGTTTCTGATCATGTCCATCCCTTTATGGCCACCATGTACCCATCCTCTGATGGCTACTTCCAGCAGGATAATGCACCATGTCACAAAGCTCGAATCATTTCAAATTGGTTTCTTGAACATGACAATGAGTTCACTGTACTAAAATGGCCCCCACAGTCACCAGATCTCAACCCAATAGAGCATCTTTGGGATGTGGTGGAACGGGAGCTTCGTGCCCTGGATGTGCATCCCACAAATCTCCATCAACTGCAAGATGCTATCCTATCAATATGGGCCAACATTTCTAAAGAATGCTTTCAGCACCTTGTTGAATCAATGCCACGTAGAATTAAGGCAGTTCTGAAGACGAAAGGGAGTCAAACACAGTATTAGTATGGTGTTCCTAATAATCCTTTAGGTGAGTGTAGTGTAGACAGCTGTGTTGATTATAATGGAAGCAATCTAGTTTTGTCACAAACTTGTAATGTAGACAGTCATCTAGAGAGTTTTAACTCTGAATAATTGAAGTTTGAGCCTGTCCTTACAGTATCAGTTCCCCATCCAATTCAGAATGTATGAATGGTGCTCAACCCATGTGTTTGAGTTCCTCTGTGGTCGAGATCAGGAAGCAATACTGTAAAAACTCTGAGCTGTGCACGAAGTCTGTGAACTCTCACATTACCAACAAACATAGGAATGAGACACTTTGAATCAGAGAATAGTTTCACATGAAGGAATACTTTTTACACTATAATACATTTACACTATTATTGTCATACAGGCCACCTGATTTTTGCACAAACAGGCCAACTGATTTTTACTTCGTCAGAAAGATGTCATAAAATCTTTGTTGAATTTGGCTGCTCAGCAGTAGCAAAGAAAAATCACACATGGTGTCTCTCTAAGATCTCAGGTGTTTCTCCAAGTCAGCAATAAGTTTCATTAGAATAAAGAGTTTTGCTTAAGCCTCCTGGTTCTCAGATTTTTCTCCTGAGAAAAAAAAGACACCAGTAATCTCATATTTGCCAAGATACCAGTATGCAATCAAAATCCAGAGATTTCAATGTGAACATTTCTATCAGGAAGACTCGCAGACTTGAGTGAAATTTAAGATGACATTTATTTGATGAATATAAAACAGAAAAGAAATGTCTCTTTTTGGCGTAGGCCCCAACTGGCGGTCCGAAGAAGTCGTACTTGGAACAGTCATATCCTGCCGGAGATAGGAGGCAGGGGCGAGGAGCCTACCCCCGTGCAGGACGGGACTCAACCAGTGGTGGTGGGGTGGTGGAGGTTGCAATGTGATAGATTGTGAGCAGACTTATAAAGCACCAGCTTACATGTGATTGGCTGGGAATTACCCAGCTAATGGTGCGATGATGTACAGCTGCTAGTCTTCACGCTAGAACTACACTGCGCTTACATTTCTAGTATATATACACATACAGTATTTACTGCTTATGTTTGTATAGACACTAAATACACAATACTGACATATTGAGAGCATCTAAAACCTAATTATATTATGTATGAACAACTTAGAAGTACACATAATTACAAATCCTTTTTGAATCCATGAATACCTAATTCATGGAATGAAAAGGTTAATTTTATTTCATTTATAATCAATGAGACCATTTAAATGTTTAAAGCAATCACATTTATTTAACTTAGTAGACACATATCCTGAATTTGATATTACAATGATTTAATTCTGTTCCGTGTGATTTCTGGCGTTGTATTCAACTTATTTCAAAGGATTAAATCCCTTTAACCAACACTAAACTTTTACAAAGATTTTTAAAAGAATATATATTTTTTACTACAGTATAAATCTCTGAAAGTTGAGATCTATGGTAAAAAGGACTTAAATATTGATCTGTTTCTCACCCACAACTAATTAACCACTGGAGTGTTATGGATTACTTTTATATGGCCTTTATTGTGCTTTTTGGACCTTCAAAGTTCTGGTCACTATTCGCTTGCATTGTATGGACCTACATAGCTGAGATTTTCTTTTAAATATCTTTGTTTGTGTTCAGCAGAAGAAAGAAAATCTTACACATCTGGGATGGCATGAAGGTGAGTAAATGATGAGATCATTAAAATTTTTGGGTGAAAATTGCTATTAAAAGTAAAATGTGAGCAAACTCTCCCCTTATTAGTCAGAATGTTTGTGCACTGTTCCGGGGTTTAGCTTTTATATTGGCATACCGGTAAAATTATGTAAAAAAAAAAAACCTTTATGCAAAACGTCACCTCATGGTCAGAAGTTGCACTAAAAATAAACATTATCTGTCACACAGATGGATATGAGTTGTAAAATTTCCATCATGGTTATTTACTTTTATTTAGTGGGGTTGTGCTGACAGCCCTGCACATGGTTATAATAGAGGTATTGGTTGGATTGTTGGTCCATTGGGTTGAATTGCATTCTCACCACAAGCGAACCATTCCACAATTTGTTAGAAATTGGACCGAGACTACCTCTTCGATGTGGACCAATTGTTTTGGTACTGATCTGAGTGTGATTGCTGTGTTCATATATGCCTAAACAAACTGAATTAAGGGAGAAAATGCACAAGGCTCTGAAACAAATGCTTAAATGGTGTGAAAACACTCAGTTTTAAACTGAGAAAGTCATTAAACCTCCTGAGATAGGAAAGAGCAACTGAGTAATAGAATTACTTTGGAATGATAAAATATATATATATATATATATTAGCATGATTTCTTGCTTAACTTCTTATAACATGTGTTATTGACAGAAGTTACTGTGCCATGTGCCCTTCATTTAATGTGCATGTGCACCGTCTCCATTGTCCCCAATTAAACTAGATCCATATCAGTAATTCAATCTCCACTCATAGAGCCATCTCACTGCTTTAAACCAACACTCAATAAACGTCATAGTGCACTTATCACAGAGCCACTACCTATTTAGACCAAGCTATGGTTAAACTTTTCAGTGTCCTCCTTAAAAATGCAACTACGATAGAATGAACTGCGCTCTTATTGAAGACAAAGCAACTTGGCCTGGTTGTGTAAGGGGAATATGACACTATCTTAATTCTTTAGAATTACCACATTTTGTCAGCGGTTTCAAACACTCGCACCACACATTGTATCCAGATTCTAAACAGTTCCTGTTTGGTTTATCTCCAGCCAGTGCAAAGTTGTGACTCATCATAGCAGTACGGGAAATGCATATGTAAAATAATTTCCTCTCTTTACTGGGTCAGAATAGGGACTGATTCATTACATTTTTTTAAGGGTTTACATGAGTAATTTATAATGGTGAGATATTCTGTCACTCAAGTCTAAAAACACTCAACATAATTATGCAAATGCAGAAGAGCCATCTCCAAATGTCAGAAACATTTAGGGGGTAAAGGTTTGGCTGTTTAGTTTCGTCAGTTAGTGCCTGCTGGTAGATGCCCAAACTACACCATTATGTGGGCAATCAGACTGATCTTACTGTGAAATCTGCTACAGTAGGTCGAAAGTTTTGCTGCTGAAATCTGTCTTTGCTTACCAAAATTCAATACACTGCCCCCTGTGGCCACAGCTGGAAGTGTTGTTGAATGTCTGGGCACATGTAAGCTCCAGTTTCAGTGTGAAATGTCCAAAGACAAGCGAGTTGTACAGTCAACAGTACATTTATTAACCATACTCCCTTACCCGAATCCCAGCCCTAAACCTAACCATCAGTGCAGTAAAATTGTAATCGTAAAGGGAAAACGCAATCTCTGAATTGCGCTAATCATTGTTTTCGTGAATGTGGTGAATTCCTGGTGTCAGTGGGACCAGAACCCGTTACTCTGAGGTTGTAGCTCACTGGATAAGATGAACACATTTTAATTGATGCAAAGATGTTTTACGGGGCATGACACTTGTCAGTAACTCACTACAATGGGGTCGATGTCAGGGTACTGGAACTTTCGGTAGCAACAAGTCAAGTTCCTGTGTGATCATGTTTAGGCAATAAGATGCAATGTGTTTATGACTATTCAAATGTAGCTGTGTATTATTATGTAATAAATTTGTAGATATTTTACACTTTTTTTCTCTCCTTTTCTCCCCAATTTGGAATGCCCAATTCCCAATGCGCTCTAAATCTTTGTTGTGGCGTAGTGACTCGTCTCAAACTGGGTGGCGGAAGATGAATCTCAGTTGCCTCCGCATCTGAGACTGTCAATCTGCGCATCTTATCATGTGGCTTGTTGAGCGCGTTACCGCGGAGGTGTAGTGCATGTGGACGCACAACTCACCACGCGCCCCACCGAGAGCGAGAACCACATTATAGCGAACACAAGGAGGTTGTCCAATGTGACTCTACCCACCCTAACAACCGGGCCAATTTGGTTGCTTAGGGGATCTGGCTGGAGTCACTCAGAATGCCCTGGATTCAAACACGTGACTCCAGGGGTGGAAGTCAGCATCTTTACTCGCTGAGCTACCCAGGCCCCCCTAGAGGTTTTACACTTAAAAAAAGGTACTGTGCAATTGTTGATTATCTTAAAGGGGACATACAGCACTCTGCCCCTTTTTGCATGATGTAATTTAAGTCTCAAATGTGTCTGTCAAGTTTCAGCTCAAAATACCATAATAGATAGTTTATTCTACCATGCCTTTATACCCCTGTTTTGTAGCCCTGTTCCAAATGGGCTGTTTTAGTATCTGTAGCTTCAAATACAAAGGAGCTGCTGCTCCCCACACCCCTTTCTGGAAGTGGGTTGTGCCTTACCTGCTGGTGCCAAGGATACCCTGCGGCAACAATGCAGGAGGACTTAAACAGTTATAAAATTATAAATAACATGGAGAACACACTAAGTCAGTATTCTTACTGTATTGTGCATAACAAAGGTGGGTGGAGTTATGAAATATGAAAAACAGCTATAGTTGTCGTTTCATAATCATTTTTGAAATAATGACCGTTTTTATTACACAGAAAATCTTCATTGCATGACCACACAAGCGGGGCTGTGGAGGATGCCAATCAGTCTATATTGTAACCGAAACAGATCTACAGCTTCAATGTTATGGAATAAGGTAGTTAGGGACTAGTTATTACATTACACAAAGCACATTGTTTTCACAACAAGCGTTTATTCGCCAAATGCGCAAACAAGCAAATTCAGAAAGCCAAATTGCAAAATTAAAAAAGGGTAAAGTGCGAAACTTACAACTTCCAAATCTGAAGCTGGGTCATGGAGAGTTGGTATCGATCCATCCTTGATCCTAAGCTTTGAAGCAAATCCAGCCTTGTGTTGACCATCGTTAATGAAGCAGTCCAAGTTAGCACAAGCGGCTCTAGCAAGGAGATAAATATTGTGGACTGTGCGCTGATCTCTTTGCCAGTCGTGGGTGGTACCTTTCCCCTTTTGACATCATAATGGGCTGCAAACCTGAATGGTTCATTCAGAGACACAGTTTTTTATTGATGGGGAAAGGAAAGAAATGAGGGGATGGTCTTTTACCATATTTTTTGTTTGTCTACCCACTGGGGACACATAATTATGTTCTTAAAAATTTAAAAGTGGATTGTGTAGAATCACGACCCGGCCCCACCCTCCCCCTGTCACATTCCTCCCTCATTCCCTCAGGCCAGGGAGCCCCCAGCATGACGTAACCCCCCCCCCCCCCCCCCCCCTTTCCCTGGGGAAGGGCGGGCCTTACCACCCGTCTGCCGGCACCTTCCTGAATCTGCGAGGGGACAGGGGGAGGGAAACAATAATTATTCGATTAGGGGGTACTCCCTGTAAGAGTCCAGTACCCCCAACAAAAAACACTGTAAAATTTAAAAGATAGGGAAAAGGCCAACGCAGAGAGACAGTGGGAGAGAAAGAGGAGAGATCGGGCGGATCGGGGCAGACTCGCGACTTCCGTTGGGTGTGTGAACCGTAGAGCAGAGAGTGAGAGGCTTCCTCAGGACTTTTGGTGTCCCGAGTTTTCCTCTACATGGCACAGAGGATCTGGAAGAAGCAAGAGAGCCAAAGAAGAGGCCAAGAGACTGTTGCAAGAGCAGAAGAGTTCAGAAGAGAAGTTCTTCCTTGGGTAGAAAAAATTTTAACTGAAATTAGCCACACCCCAAAAGTGTATTGAGCCAATCAGAAGTGGCTTTTCAGAGTCACATGGTCGACTGATCCTTTGTGGAGGATTCTTACAAACTCTCACTCAAAAATAGTGCATGCTTAAACATGAACATTTATATCTTGACAGCAGTACAAGAAATATGACATTCGTTGTCATCAACATTCTATACGTAAACAAGAAAGCATTTACATACTAAATATGACATTCTTTCATGAATATTATATTTGTAAGTAACAAAACATATTGGCTAATTAATTGGTTTTACAACATGGATTATACATTACACATTATGAGAAACCTGATTGTTAGGGTATAATATCCAGTTGAATAGTTACCATTCTTAGTAGAATGAGATTAATCATACCAGATTAAACATTATAATCATCGATTTGTCAGTTATAAGTTATTACCGATTGCTACAGATATTTTAAAAGGTACATAGGCTATAATCATTATTTTGCCAGTTATACAAGTGATCACAGGTCAAAGTCATTTTCAGAATTATCTAGCAAGGCTAGGTATGGTGGATATTTTATAGGGTTAAATAAGTACTGGGACTGGGATATGGATCTTATGAGGCTCTCACAAGGAAACCTTTCTAAGAAAAACTGCTTTAGCTCTGTGTGGATGTTCTGAAGGTCATTCTGAGGGTTTAAGTTTGTGGATCAAAGAAGGATCTTCTTTAGTTGTCAGCTCTGTCATTATAAACCCTAGTTTGAAATTAAGCAGGCATGGGAGAGATGGTCTCCTTCAGCAATTTAGGCACCATAGATTCCTTTTAATTACTCTCTAATAATAGCTCGGCGGGGGATCTCTCTGATCTGTGGAATATGATGTTGTGTTAATTTGATGGCTTTGTTCATGGATAATCATACAATGGGAATGCTAACAGATAGCTGTCTCCACATATTATTGAACTCCTTGGTGCCATTAAACAGAAAGTGTTATTATTTAAGAAGCTATAAATTTGTTTATAAAATATATCTTGCTCAGAAAGATTCTCCTCACACAGTTGCTCAGGCATGGCAGTAGTTGAATTACAAACTACTAATAGAGAAAACTGACCATAGAAGATTGATTATGCTAACATCTGATATAGCACCCTTCCTTGCATTGTGTTATCAATTACAGTCTAATTTCAGAAAGAAACTGAAGTTGAAATTTAACCTTGCATAGCTATACGTGTTTTTGTACTGTGTAGAGTTTGTTTCAGGCTATTTACCTTATTTGCCAGAGAAACTATTGAAAAATATTTAATGGAGCTTCCTGTGTAGCGGTTGTTATGGGATGCACATGCATCTGTGGTGTCTATGTGTTAGTAGATAGCAAAGTGGATTTAGAGGTTGCAGAGTTAACAAAAGTTATCTTTAGTATTTTAATGTGCTAGGGAAATGTCAGAACAATTAAGCAGAAATGGAGATTTTAAAACAAGAGCACTTCATTCATAAATACAAAAGATCATACCCTTAAAAAAAAATCTAGAGTTCTGGCAAACTATCAGCAAACTTGAAGTGCAGAAATCTATAACTCCAAGAGCTCTTATGAAAATCGAGAGTTCATGGCCAATTTGCCTCAAACTGTGCAAATTGTCCATTGTTGCCAAAGGTTTGCCGGAGGTTCACCACTACCGACGAAAAGCTACAAATTTCGGTGAATCACACGCTCATTTGCATGTGAAAATAAAGAGCGGCAAAATTGCGGTAAGTGTGCGGCTATTTTAAAAAAAAATTGCGAGGGAGATGGTGGTATATTATTTTGCTCTTCAAGTGGACTTGGAAAAATCGTAATTATGATTTGAATGACACAGCGAAGTCGGAAGTTCATGTGGGAAACTCAGATTTCTAGATGATACCAAGTTGCCGAGATGGAAGGAGTCTTAACATTTTAACACCGTGGAAGAGAGTACAGTTTCTGTAGTGTTTTGTTCATTTTGCTAAATACAGCTAATTGTTAGCGCTTGCCATTTTGGTAGTATTCATTTATGTATATCAGCAACCATTCTATGCATGCTGTAAATTTTTTCTACATGGTTAAAATAGCTTGTATTTGACCAAAATTCCATTATCGTAAGCAAGCTAACTGAGTGTATGGCAGACTATGCCTTCCCTACCATGGAGGAAGCGAGAACCGTAGTAAACAATCAACAGAACTTTAATTATAACATAAAAGGCTGATCTGAAATATAATGACACACACACAGGCATGTGCGTCTCTCTCTCTCTCACTGGTGTCACTGGCTCCTCTTTATCCCTCGCACCCTAACAGCCCGGCCACTTGATATGCATTATTGTGTAAAAATCAAAGTTTCTCAAGAAATATGAATGAATGAACCTGCCATCGTCCATGTTTCCTGTTCTTTCTGACGACAAAGCATATGAACATGACACACTTGTAATTACCACCTCAGAAGTGGGAAGTGGGAAAATTCAGATAGCACATGAAGGCAGTATTAGTCACAAAAACATAATGCCACCCAGGATATGTACACAGCTAATGATAAACGTTCATTTTTAAGCATATAAAATGTATAAATGAGTAGAAGTTCCTACTTTACCTAAATATTATAAGCAAATATATGTAAAGAAAGGTGTGTAAAACATAAATGATCTTGATAATTATACACCTGCAAAACAAATTCTAGCAATGTTTATCTTCCACAATGTGGTTGCAGTACTGACTTGTTGTTGACAATCGAACCACTGCAACTGAAACAGTACAAGTGCCATTTTTATTCTCTATATGTTATCTGTTTGGCATGTTTGGCAATGAAACACATTTATAGTCAGAAGTCAGAGATATCAAGCAGATGTACAAGGCTTCACTTTGAATGGAACGCAGTTTTGGAGTCTTAACAACCATAAAGGGGCATTAAAATATTATAAATGTGTGTCAAACCTCCAATGAAGTTGAGTGATTGTTTAAAAGCCTGCTCTTGACCTTTGGAGCGATATCTTTTAATACATCAGTAAAGCCATATAATTTATGTAAATAGCCTTAGTTCCATTGAAAGGCTGGATTTATCTGTCCATTCCATTTACAATTAAGTTAAATGATAGGGTCTTTACTCCTTACAAAAAGGAGCCGCTGATTGCCTCATAAACCTTTGGTTCCATGTCCCATCCCATAGAGGTGGAAAATAAACTATGTAAATAAGGCAGATAAATTACAAATGTCAGTACCAAGTGACAAGGTTCTAGTTTCTTTGTTCTTGTGTCTGATTGTTGTACCCTAACACTGTCAAGGAAGTAATGATACAGCACTTCCTCTTATGCAGTTCCATTCTCATGTTTTCCACTGCAGTGTTCAAAATGATAGTCCGCCTTCATTTCAGTTCATTCTGAGAAGAAACAGGATATTTTTCATTCTGGCTAAAGCGTTTCCAAATGGTAATTAGTTAAAAAAAAATGAAAGAACCTTTAATAATAACATTTTTAATATGGTAGTACTCTGTGCTAAGAATGATATTCCATTGTTGCC
The DNA here is from genome assembly GCA_032164185.1 of Moxostoma hubbsi. Lineage (NCBI taxonomy): Eukaryota > Metazoa > Chordata > Actinopteri > Cypriniformes > Catostomidae > Moxostoma > Moxostoma hubbsi. The sequence continues at coordinate 15,344,865 of JAVLUX010000044.1, forward strand.
AGTTCTCACAAAAAAAAACAAGCAACCTAAGGTGCGTTTCCCAAAAGCATCATTGGCCAACTACAGTTGCAAATTCCATTGTTACCAACATAGTTCAAAGATTTGGTGTTTCCCACAACCATAGTTCCAACGAACATTCACAAACAGCATAGAAAAGTTGTTTTGTTGGAACTGCAGCTTTCCACCTGAGGTTAAAAACAGGTAACACTTTATTTTGATGGTCCCAGGTAGATATTTGATTGACTATAAATGACTTATCAACTGTCTTTCTATAGCTAGTAAACGTCTCGATTACGTACGTTACCGCCATCAGGGAACGAGACGTCGTGTCGAAGAAGCGACACTAGGGGTCTCTCTTGAGCACCGAATATGCCTCTGATCTATGAAAAAAGGCCAATGAGAGTTGGCGAACAGTATTTGCATACCCCACCCCCCGGATACGGATATAAAGGCGAGGAAAATACGCTCGTTCATTCAGGATTTTTCTGAGGAGCCGGGAGTGTTCCGGCCACCTCAGCGGCTCGGCTCAGCGAAGTGGCCGGGAAGACACGACGTCTCGTTCCCTCCATCAGGGAACGGAAGTTACATACGTAACCGAGACGTTCCCCGTCTGTCACTCACTTAGACGTTGTGTCGAAGAAGCGACACTAGGGGTCCACTTCAAATCACGCCATGCGCAGAGCCATGTACGTGTGCTGCTGACACAGAAGCGGGCAGGTATTTCACGTGCACAAGCGATCAACTGTGTTCAGGCTGCACATACTCTTCCCCAATGCCCCAAAAAAGTTGTCGGAATCCTTTTGGTAAAAAGGCAAAATACATCACATGGCCTCTTTGGTCACATGTGGGAAGAATGGCGCGGTGGTAGAGGAGGGGGGAGTTGCTACAACACGGCGACCGGAGGGCAGCGAAGGACTGCCTAAGGGAGACGCGGGTCAGCTTGTAAGGTGACTGTACCGCGGAAGTACACACAGGAGGAGTCCACGTAGGAGGCATGATCTGTGGAGCACCTATTCCAGTAGGGGTAGCCTGGGGTACCCGTAGTGGACTGGGTCGGCGAGTTCCTCCGCTGAACTGCAGACCCAAGAGGGCTAGGGAGGAATCGACCAGGAACTTAAAAGGGGTCTCCTGGGAAGAAGGTGCACTGTTTTACCTCGGCAGAGGGAAAGGGCACTGGACTCAAGCGATTCACCCGGTCAGACCGTCGACATGTACCGAGGGCTCGGACCTGAGAAAACACGGGACGAGACTGACTCAACCCTGAGATTTTAAAATAAAAACAAAAGTGTTAGGTGTTGCCCAGCCCGCAGCTCTGCAAATGTCTGCTAGGGAGGTGCCCCTAGCCAGTGCCCATGAGGATGCCACACTCCTGGTAGAGTGGGCTCAGACCCGTAGGGGGGGTGGCACTGCCTGGATGTGATAGGCCAACAGAATGGCGTCCACCACCCAGTGGGACAGCCTCTGTTTGGAGACAGCGTTCACTTTCTGATGTCCCCCAAAGCAGACAAAGAGCTGCTCAGAGCGTCTGAAGCTCTGGGTGCGTTCCAGGTAGGCACGCAAAGCACGTACCGGACACTGCAGTTAGGGGGCTGGGTCTGCCTCCTCCCGGGGCAGCGCTTGCAGGTTCACTACCTGATCTCTGAAGGGCGTGGTAGGAACCATGGGCACATAGCCCGGTCGAGGTCTTAGTATCACATATGTGTCTGCCGGACCGAACTCCAGGCAAGTGTCATTAGTAGAGAACGCTTGCAGGTCCCTGACCCTCTTGATGGAGGCGAGCGCAATCAGCAGGGCCTTCTTTAGGGAGAGGACCCTGAGTCCAGCTGATTCTAGCGGCTCGAAGGGGGATCTCTGAAGACCGGCGAGGACCACCGAGAGATCCCAGGAGGGGAACAGGTTTGGCCGGGAGGGATTTAGCCTCTGGGCACCTCTTAGGAACCTGACGATTAAGTCGTGCTTACCCAGGGACTTGCCATCTACTGGGTCGTGGTGAGCTGCAATAGCGGCAACATACACCTTCATGGTGGAAGAGGACAGCCTCCCCTCCAACCTCTCCTGTAGGAACAGGAGCACTGACCTAACTGCGCACCTCTGTGGGTCTTCTGCCCGGTAAGAACACCATTTCACGATCAGACGCCATTTCAGGGCGTAGAGTTGCCTGGTAGAAGGGGCTCTGGCTTGGTTGATCGTGGCTATGACCGTGGGTGGTAGACCAGCTAGATCTTTGGATGCCAGAGCATGCCCCATCCCTAAAAAGGAGGTATTTCCTCAGGGGAATTCGCCAGGGAGGGGCTGTCGCGAGGAGTACAAGGTCCGAGAACCAGGCCCGGGTGGGCCAGTAAGGAGCCACAAGAGTGACTTGTTACTCATCCTCCCTGACCTGGCAAAGCACCTGTGCAAGAAGGCTCACTGGGGGGAATGCATACTTGTGCAGCCCCACTGGCCAGCTGTGTGCCAGAGCATCAGGCCCGAGGGGAGCCTCTGAGCGGGCGTACCAGAGCGGGCAGTGGGAGGTCTCTCGGGAGGCAAACAGGTCTACCTGGGCCTTGCCGAACCGCCACAGATCAGCTGAACTGAGCGGGGGTGAAGCCTCCACTCTCCACCAGGCAAGCGTTGTTGTGACAGCGCGTCCGCTATCACATTGAGGTTGCCGGGGATGTGAGTGGCGCGCAGCGACTTGGCTCCAAAGGAAGAGATAACGGGCGAGTCGTGACATGTGGCGGGAGCGTACGCCGCCTTGCCGATTTATGTACACCACCGCAGTGGTGCTGTCCGACCTGACCAGGATATGTTTGTCTCGAACTAATGGGAGAAACTTCCGCAGGGCCAAAAGGATGGTCAATAACTCGAGGCAGTTGATGTGCCAACGTAGCTGGGCCCCTTTCCAACGGCCTGCTGCTGCGTGCTCATTGCAAACGGCACCCCAACCCGATCTGGAGGCAACGGTCATGACTAGGACGAGTCGGGACACCTGCTGTAAGGGTACTCCTGCCCGTAAGAAACAGAGGTCTGTCCAGGGTTTGTATGTTTGGCAGCAGGCGGGGGAGATTGTCACACGGTGCATGCCGCGGCGCCATGCTCATCTTGGGACTCGGGTCTGAAGCCAGTGTTGAAACGGTCTCATATGCATCAACCCCAGCGGTGCGACCGCCACGTAGGATGCCATATGCCCCAGGAGCCTCTGGAAAAGTTTTAAGGGGACCGTTGTGCCCGGCCTGAAGGTGGCGAGGCACCTCAACACTGACTGGGCATGCTTGTTGGTGCTGACATTGAGACCGAGTCTAACTCCATACCGAGAAAAGAGATGCTCAGGACTGGAGTAAGCTTGCTCTTTTCCCAGTTGACCTGAAGCCCCAAACGGCTGAGGTGCCTGAGCCATCGAACGCAAACCGAAGGAAGGGGCGGTGTCGAGGCAGAATGGAGACGTGGAAGTACGCGTCCTTCAGGTCTACCACTGTGAACCAATCTAGATACCGGACGCAGGTTAAGATGTGTCTCTGCGTGAGCATTTTGAACGGGAGTTTGTGCAACGCTTGGTTGAGAAGTCACAGGTCCAAGATTGGTCGTAAGCCGCCGCCTTTCTTGGGTATGATGAAGTAAGGGCTGTAGAAACCCTTCTTCATCTCGGTTGGAGGGACAGGCTCTATCGCGTCTTTGAACAAAAGAGTAGTGATTTCCGATCGCAGGGACTGGGCATGTTCGCATGGCAAACTGAATTGCGTAACCGAGTTGAATGGTCCGGGCCAGCCAGCGAGACGGGTTGGGAAGAGAAAGCCACGCGTCCAACCTCTGCGCTAGGGGCACCAAAGGGACGATTAATTTTGACGTACCCGGCGGAGCTTCGCAGCGGGCGGAGCGGGTAGGGCAGCATCGGGCGGCGACAGGGCGACCTGAGGCTGGGGTGCTGAGAAAAGACTCAAAGCACTTACCTTGCTCCGCACACCCGGCAGGGGAATGGTTAGCGACTGAGGAGGAGGTCCAGGGTAGGCGTCCTCTAGACTCGTCGGAACCGGCCAGCCGGGGAACAGTCGTGGGGCTGGAGACGGGTGGTCCATGTCCAGGAAGCCGGGACTGTTGAGATAACATCTCTGTTGCTGGGTCATACCCGGTGGAGCTTCGCAGCGGGGCGGAGATGGTAGGGCAGTGTCAGGAGCACCTGGGAGCCTTACGGTTCCTCGAGGTGGTCCGAGATATGGGGAGCATCTGCTCGACGCTGTGGCGGCAGGTTTGCAGTGCGGCAGGATATGTGAAATGGCCTCCATCTGCTTTTTCACCGCAGAGAACTGCTGGGCGAAGTCCTCGACGGTGTCGCCAAAGAGGCCAAACTGGGAGACAGGGGCGTCTAGGAAGCGAGCTTTGTCGGCCTCACGCATATCAACCAGGTTGAGCCATAGATGACGTTCCTGGACCACAAGGGTGGCCATCGCCTGCCCAAGTGCCTGCACGGTGACCTTCGTGGCTCTGAGGGCAAGGTCGGTTGCTGAGCGCAGTTCCTGCAGCACATTGGGGTCAGGGCTACCCTCATGCAGATCCCTGAGTACCTTGGTCTGGTGGACTTGCAGGATGGCCATAGCGTGCAAGGCCTGTCCCGCAGCGCTGTATGCTTTGGTATTCAACGAGGATGTCGTCCTACAGGCCTTGGAAGGGAGTACAGGGCGCCCGCACCAGGTGGTAGGGTTACCGGGACATAGATGTAGCGCAATCCTAGAATTGGCGTATACCCGTGGGCCATTCCGCCGTCGAGGGTAGCAAGAGCGCGGCATTTGACGAAGGGAAAGCGGGGCTCTCCATGACAACGTCAGCTTGTCATGCATTTCTGGGAAAAATGGGACCGGGGGGGGGGGCGTGGCTGTGAGCGGCGAACCAGTCATCCAGCCATGATGGGTGTGGGGAGGATGGAGGGTTCCAATCCAACCCCACACTGACGGCAGCCCGGGCAAGCATGTCGGACATCTGCGCATCAGCCTCAGCCTGGGCGGCAGCCCAGGGGAGGTGTCAGTGTCAGACGCCACGCGCTCTCCGATGGAGCGGCGAGCTCATCCACCTCGAGCTCCAGAAGATAGGCTGACCGGCCCGGAGGCGAGTCACCGTTGCCTCGAGCACGGACAGGGGGTGGGTGGTCCGAGGGGGTGTACCCGGCGGAGCTGCACCCGCTGCCCTCCCCAAATTCCCTCCATCGCCAGCCGCATCGTCCTCAATCCCGTGGGAAGAAGGAGCGATACGGGGGGGGGCGGCTGGAGTGGCATGCTTTCTATTGAAAGTGCAGCGCGACGGCAACGTTGCAATGGTCTTGCTCTCGCAGTGAGAGCATGAACCATCCACAAACACTACCTCTGTGTGATCGGCGCCCAGACACACGAGACAGTGCCTGTGGCCGTCTGAAGTGGAGAGCACACTACCACATCCAGGAACTACACAGGGGTTGAATGGCATGTTTATAAAGATGCGTACTGAAAAGGATGTTCAAAACGCTCTGTATTGCTCTTTCAGAGAAATAAACTCTTTTACAGAGAAAATTACTCTTTATAGGAAAACTCTTTTAACTCTGCGCTGTCCAAGCGCCCAGGGGCAAACTGCACAAACGTGCAGAGAAGAGAAAAGCCTCTGAAGTGCGCTGTAGATCCAACAGCAAAGCAGAGCGTCAGAGGATAGAAGCAGGAAACTGGTGTTTCACTCGCAGCTGGCTGCATACACGACCATCGGCTCCGAAGAAAATTACTGAATGAACGAGCGTATTTCCCTCACCTTTATATCCGTATCCGGGGGCGGGGTACGAAAATACTGTTTGCCAACTCTCATTGGCCTTTTTTCATAGATCAGAGGCATATTCGGCGCTCAAGAGAGACCCGTAGTGTCGCTTCTTCGACACGACGTCAAAGTGAGCGACAGACGGGGAACAGTGTTTCAACAAACATTCAGTAGACTTTCAGTAGACTGTATATAGATCTCTATTAATGACCTACTTACATTATTGTTGAGAACATCAGTTCATTAAAAGGTCATTAATAAAGATCTATATACAGGCAACTGAAAGTCTACTGAATGTTTGTTGAAACACTGTTTACTAGCTATAGCAAGTCAGTCAATAAGTCACTTGTAGTCAGTTAAATAGTCACTTATAGTACTTGGGACCATCAAAATAAACTGTTACCTAGAGCCATAGTTACACGTTAGTTTGTGGTGTTGACAACATTTGATTTCGCTAATGCTTCTATAGCTTTCATTCCATATATATGAAAGATACTTTTAATTCTTTAAGACTAAAAACCCCACTTACATTTATTTTTTGTAGAAAGCGTTTTACTGAAATGTCATATGAATGCATCCGTTTCGATTAAGGAATTAAGAAAAAGCATTTTAAAACTCCACGTTTTCTGTCAGAGAATGTTTATTAAGCCTGATTTAAATGCATAAAGTGCATTTCCACGGCTTTCTAAAGTGTGCACATGTTCATATGTGCTCAAGTGCACTGGGTGAGAGAGTTTGATGTAACAGGGACAAACGTGAATGTCACTTTCATGTCTTTAGCAGCTTTCTCACAATAAATGGCTTGCTAGTGGACATGTAAATAAGTAAACTGTAATTTGGCATCCATTCAAATCTCTGTGGAAATTATTACACAACCCGTAACGTCCTTAATGACAGCTCTATATTTGATGAATCAACAAAAGACGGATTTGTGAACTACGGTTTTGAGAAACCGTGACTAGCTAGAACATTTCTCCAACAATGCTTCGTACTGTGGTAGTTAAGCAGTGAGTTACGTCATTGTACGAGAAAAGCACCCCTGGTCTGCAAAAACAAGCTCAAATTAAGCCACTTACCAAACCAAAATAAGCAAAAATAATCATAATTTTTTCCAGTGTGGGGGATTGGTCAGAATAGAAATTATTTTAATCATATTATACAGTGGGCTATTTTAATGAATGTCTTTTTATTAAATATATCCTTAATATTAAATATATCTTCAAAAATAATTACCCATAAAATCTAATAAAGAGCTAGTAAAGTCCTGAATCAACTTTATCCTGATTTAATGACCAACATTTGGATAAAACAGAAGGCTAGGTAAGTTTATTATATAGGACATTTCATACACATTGGTAATTCAAAGTGCTTTACATGGAAATGATAAAGAAAATAAAAGATACATAAAAGTCTATTTCTTAAGAACAATAAAAATAAGAATGAGTACACCCTCATTGCTCTTGGCACTTTAGCTGTAATAAGCCATATGAAACCGAACATTAGTTTGTTTTGGTTTTCTTCCCTTGATACTTTTCTAGTCTCCGATTCTGCACACATTGATTCAAATATTCAAGATATGTTGCACCAGAACCAAATTAAAAAGAAAATGTCAGTAAACCACAGCTCCAAAAATAGAAATGCAATATATTCCCACCTTTGTGATGTTTCAAGTCACCCTGCTCTTTATCAGACCAAATGCAATTGGTTCTCATGTCTCGCAACCAAATGTGATGCGCAGAAGTGCAAAATGAGATTTGAGAATTTGTGTTGAGGGAAAGAGTTTTAGTAAATAATTACTTTTATTTCGGTTTGTTCCTCACTTAAAGCTATTGTTTGGCTTCATAAGACTTGGACTATAGAGCGTAGGTCATTTGGACTACTTTAGTAGGTGCTCTTATGCTGCTTTATTACATAAAACTGTACTCCCTTTTTTCTTTTAAGACGCTCAAAAGTTAGGCAAACCTTATCTGTCTCATCATCCAGCTAAAATTACTTTATGCATCTGACTGTTTAACATATTTACCAGGTATTGTGGTATAATTCATATAATTCCACTACCAGGAAGTGTAAAGAAGCTTGCGGGAATGAGAAAAACTACCACCTGCAGTCTTCTCTTCCATTTAACAGTGAAGCTTCTGCCAGTAAACATGCACACACACCCACACACATATACACAGAAGGCTATACACTCTGTACACTATATATGGCTTATATTTATTTCATTGTGACATATAGGTCATTTTGTTTATTCAGTCTTAGAGCAAAGGAAAATTTGTCTAGGAGTTTTCTGTACAGTTATGTACGGTACACGTGCAAGTGCAAGTGCATAATAATGTTTAATCTGTTTTCCTATGCAAGGATTTTCTACGGAAAGCCCCAAGAGACTAATAAGAATCATGCGTCTGGTTACACGGAAGTTTATTGTTTAATTATGCTTTATGTTGAGAGTAATCAGATAATGTAATATGGGCAGTACTAAGGGGGAACACACTTCCCATAATAGTATTTCTCGTTTCCGTGAACTCTCAGATTGTTGCCTTTAATTTACAACGTATACTTGTAATATATTGATTGATTTTTTTTTATTTTTTTTTTCAAAAATCTGTTGTGTGATTAAATATGTTAAATACCATGTTCACATTCATGTAGAATGTACAATGTAGTTTGTGTAGTATGCTTGTATAGCATGTTGTCATTCAGTCGATGCCTTTATACAAAGTGATGACATTATACAGTATCTATAAAAGGGAGAGTCGTCATAGAGCAAAACATGATGGTTTGATGACTAGTTTACAACAATGACAATAGCTTCTTGACCACTTCTTAATGTGTTTGAACCTGCAACTTTTCTTGTCAATTTGATCTCAGTTCTGTCTAGGAGAAACAATGAAATTTGTGACTTTTCTTTGTGAAGGGCTAATGCACCAAATCAATCATGGCATTTATAGCACATATATATTACAAAACAAAACAATACATGCATTATATAATACAAAACTCTGCATGATGCTGGGGTTTCTGGGTGGTTGCCACAGTGTTGCTGTGCAGTAACTGTAACGTAGGTGTTATGGAGTGGAAGAGAGGAGACGTAGGAGTAGATACTTTATTTAAGTGGAACAAATGCTGGAGTGGAACAAACAATAAAACTAAACTTCATAAAATAACCATTAAACATAACACTTCAAGGACTGAACCCAACAAGATCGATACACCTGCAGTGAAAATCCTCCTCCTCGAACAAGGAGACCATCCAGTTGAGGAACACATGCGTGAGTTTCTCCATCTAGTGAATTTGGTGCACTATGATGACCATGCTCTGGTGAGTTTCTTCAGGGTTTGTCTGAATAGTGCACTTAAGGAGCTGATGCCTCCGATGGATCCTCACTGGATGCTCGCCGAATACGTTGAGGAGGCTCTAATACTCTGCGGCTCACCTTTCACTGTGGGTGTGGAGGATGATGTCGTTGAATCTCCTCCCACAGTGGATGCCCTCCAGCCTTCCACGGCTCCTTCCTCCATGCCTTCTACGGCTCCATGCTCCAAGCCTTCCATAGCCCCTGTCTCCCAGGAAAATGCTCTCCATACAATTCCCCTAAATAATTTTTTTTGGGGGGACTAATCCTTTCCATGCTCCGGTGGTTGATTCCCCATGGGACCATTTGACCATGGAGGTTCCATTTCCCCCATATACTGTGAATTATGTCAGGAACCCCGGGCCACATCCAGCACCCACACATGTCACAGTGTTCGCTGTCCTTTTCTGCATATCGCAACGCCATTTTGTGGTTTGTTCTGCATTACGCATTTTAGCTTATCGTGGCCGGCCAGCTCGGTTCTTCCCATGGCCAGTCCGCCCCTGATCGGCCCCAAAGTGCATGGGACCACCGGGAAAATGCCTGGTATGCCTGATTACCAGTCCAGCCCTGATCCCATGTGCTTTAATGATAATATATTTATACTGTGTTCCCAACCTTGGTCCTGGAGTACCCCCAACACTGAATGTTTTGGATGTCTTCCTTATCTAGCACACCTGATTCAACTCATCTGCTCATTATTAGAGGCTCCATGAGCAGAACTGGGTGTGTCAAATAAGGGAAGCATCCAAAATGTGCAGTGCTGGGGGTACTCCAGGTCCATGGTTGGGAACCACTGATGTATACTATAATGGAGCTTATTCCATTTTACTGAGGAAAAAAGAAGAGATGACAGGAATTTATGTGGAAAAAATGATTGTGACGTGACAGTCAAGTTTCAAACCTACATCTGCACAAGCACCACCGCTTAATATGTCTGGAGCCCTTGTGCTAACTGCTCTGCCACAGATCCAACAGTATTTAACCTTATGCATTGGATTATTTGAATCTGTGACTGCCGTGTCATCTACAACGTTACTGACGTGTTTGAAGACGAGGTGAAAAATTCTGTGGCTGTTTCTCCAGCTTTGAGTTTAGCGGAGCAGTGTGGTATGTGTCTTCAGCAGCCTGTGGCTTTCCTGCCTCTTTCTCTTATCTTCTATCAGCACTCATACTAAAGTACTTGTTTACTATCTAGGCCAGTGGTCTGCAACCTATGGCACATGTGCCAGCTTTGGGTAATCATTGGCATGCCAGTAATGGCGAGAGCTAGACTATTTTATTTATTTTAATTCCACACCTGCATTCCAATCTTAAAAAACATTTAAGATTCCACACAATTTCGTGATCAGCAATTAAATAAGCAAATTTGTGACATTAACTGTGTTAACTAATTTTGCACAAAAGGACAGGTTGTCTTTCATTAAAGCACTTAAGATGCTCTGTGAAAATTCACAGGCATGATCATGATTATATCAAAATCATCGGGTTTTGCACAACATTTTCACTCAAACTGTTATGCTAATAATCAGGGTTGGGGAGTAACAGAATACATGTAATTGGAATACGTATTTAAAATACAAAATAGAAGTAACTGTATTCCACTACAGTTACAATTTAAATAATTGGTATTTAGAATAAAGTTACATTAAAAAGTACTTTGATTACTGAAGAGATTACTTTGCATTTTTTGTCATTTGTTTCATTTAATATTTAGTCCTTTCAGATGGAAAACATTTAGACAAATAAATGATGCGATTCAAAGTGCATTTGAGTAGAGTGAAACACTTTGTTATGATGTGTTCATACGAGCAGACAGAGAAGTACGTTTGAAGTAAGTTTGGAGCAGAAGAAATAATCTAAAATGCTATTTCTAGCCATTTTAAATGCACGTTACCAGCCACGATCGTATTTTTATCAAGAAAATTCACGTTAGATCATAATACATTTTTTTCTAGTAAGACCTCTGATATTAGGTTATTAATCTTATTCTTGATAATAATTTTTGTACTGTTTTCCTGTAGAAATGTCTAAAAATCCTTAAAACATGATCAATTTGTTTATTTTGTTTTAGAAACAACACTGTATAAGATATTTTCAGTGAATGTATTTTTAATGTGTATTTTGTCTTACTGTACTGGCAGAGTTTTAAAAGTCAAAACAAGTGAAAAAAAAGTGGCACAACTGTTTAAAGCGTTTATCCGTGTTCTGCACACAATAGACGCATTTGCGCTGTTGGCTGATCTTCATAATTCCTTTGTTGAATGGGGCGCTAAATCAGCACAGAGCGCCTTGGGCCCCGAGAGTCCCTAGAATCTTCTCTGTATATTACTTTTGCTTTGGGTTCGAGATTTGAACAAACCCTTAAACCTTAGAATTCAACTTTGGTGCCCAAATCATCTTGCACTGTTTGCTACAGACATTGCCTATTATATTGCCCAATGGACAATAAAACCAGTGAAAAAATCCCATAGATTTATGTGGCACGGTGGAGGGCAGGGCCGGGTCATGACTCAACATGCCCGGTCCCGTATTAGGCTAATTAAGCCTCCGAGAGGGTTAAAGGCCGATTGCGGATGACGTGCGGGAGAGAGAGATCGTTCACGGACATGTCCGTTGTCTTATGTGTTTGTATTTTGAGTTCCTCATTAAACCTATTATTTTATATGTCAAGCCGGTTTCTCGCCTCTTCCTTGCCCATGAACTTGATCTGTTCTACAATTTACAATGAAGGAGGAACCAGAAACATACTGTTTCTACAGACCAGAATTTCAAGGTTGTGCTCTTTTGACTTCGGCTAGTAAGTAATCACCAAGCTATCACCCAGAACATCATAGTTGCCAAATAATATACTGTATTCTAAATAATTCTAATATATAACATTTTATAATGTATTTTCGATACAGTAATGAGAAAGTTTTTATTAATAGACCTATTTTAAGAAGTGGTATTTTGTATTAATTTAATAAGCTTTATTTGTATTCATTTAAATTTGTATTAAATAATTTCTTATTTCTTTTCTTTGATTTTAGTTATTTAGTTAAATTGAAAATACTACAGCGACATTATATTATGCTTTACCTTTTGAATTTCTTCTGTTTTTTGGTCAGATGAGTCCACATTTCAAATAGTTTTTGAAAAACACAGCCATTGTGTTCTGCATGCCAAGAGGAAAAGGACCATCCAAGCTGTTATTTGTGTCAGGTCAAAAAGCCAGTGTCTGTATGGGCCAGGGGTGTGTTATTGCCCATGGCATGAGTGACTCGCACATCTGTGAGAACACCATGAATGCAGACAGATATGTACAAATTTTGGAGCAGCATATACTGCCATCCAGCACCGTGTTTTCCAGGGACGTCCCAAGATTTTTAATTAGGCCAACAAAATTCCACATACTGGCCGTATAGGGTGGGGGTGCTAGATTGGCCTGCCTACGGTCCTGACTTGTCTCTAATTGAGAATGTGTGGTGCATTGTGAAGCGCACAATACGGCAACCAAGACCCTGTACAATTGTGCAGCTGAAGACCTGCATAATGGATAGATGAGGGAAAATTCCACTTTTTAAGTCTTCAGTGCCTAAATGCTTAATAAGTGTTTAGAAGAAATTGTGTTGTTTCACAGTGGTAAACACTCGACTGTCCCAACTTTTGGAGCATGTTGCAATCATCTGATTTGAAATTACTGTACATTTAGAAAAAAAAAAACAATGAAATTCACAAGGTAAAACATCATATAATATTTTGTTGTAGTGCTTTCAATAGAGCAAAGGGTGAATATAATGAACAAATCACCAAATTTTTTCATAATGTCATTCATAATGTCCCAACTTTTTCGGAACTGGGGTTGTACTAACGACCTAACAAATCCCAGGCAATTAACACCCTAGCAACCACATAGCAATGTAGTAAACACCGCTCGTACTAAACACGATTACAGCAGTAATCATATTGAGTTTTGCATCACTCAAAATTTCATTAGAGTAGGAGTAACATTAAGAGTTACAACCCGTGTTCATATCCATTTCCCGAAACAGCACTTTGGAGAAACTCATTATTTAGAAAACCCCTGCGGATTAGGCAATATTTTAGGGACTTTTGCTTCACAATGAGAAGAGGTTCCTCATTTAAATTCACAGAACAGCATTGGCTTGTCAAAAGATTTAAACAATGGAGCTTGTCAGTGCCTGCTGATCATGAAGTACAGGTTATAATAAGTTAAGACTAATAAAAACAGAACATTCAGTGTGTGTGATATTATACTGGTGACACTAATATCTTGGCACTATTAAGAGGAATGACCTGAATAACATTATGCTTCCATATACAAAATAATTTGTTCAAATCTGCACAAAATAAAATCACATTGGTTTCTGTCTTAACCATGCTGCTGGGACTGAAGATAATGCATAGAGCAACACTAACATTTCTGCTTAGTCTGTGCTTCACCCTAAAACATGTTGGTGCTAAACTAGGTCAACCCTTCCTTTCTCGGATCAGCCAGATCACTTTACTACAGCTCTTTTCTCCTGGGTCTTTGTCAGCCCCCCATCCCACCCCAACCCCTTCACTGTTCCCTTTGTCCTCCTCTTCCCTATATATCCCTGTCTTCCATTCCTGCACACACCTGGAATCTGTGTGCATGTGCATGTGTGTAAACTTCACTTCTTTGCTGCCATTCCTTTCTGTGCATTTTTTACACATGTCTGACTGCAGGGTGAGAGGCCAGAGGGCTTGAGATTGGCTTGAGGTCACAGAGCAAACAGAGAGACAGAGGCAATGAAAAGCACATGGACTTGAGATCCAGCTGAGACAAGCAGCTACAGTTGTGAGCTGCAATAGTTAGAATCATGTATTCAAATTTACAATTCCCACATAGCATATTACAAGGCATGTGTTGAAACATGTTACGAGGAAATTTAGAGTAAGCTAATAGTTACTGTAGGTTATTTTGTTTAGATTAGATTAGTTATAATCAGAACCTGTCAGAAATTCAATCAATTATTCATCGCTACCATATTATAGTACATTTTTCATGTTTGGAAAGATGCGGAAACAATGACATGGATGTATCGACAGAATCTAAATCTTATTTACATTCAAACAAATTACATATTTACAGCTTTGGAAATGTAAAAATATTTATGAATCACTTATATTCTAAATATTTTGTTTAATGGTGCTTTTTTTAGCCGCAGCATTTTCTGAAAACTGCTTTTGTACCCCATGGCAAACAAAATAAAAATAACATGATTAAGTAAAGATTACAGAATTGTTATTCATTTTAAAGTTTAGTGTTGGTTAAAGGGATTTAATCCTTTGAAATAAGTTGAATACAACGCCAGAAATCACACGGAACAGAATTAAATCATTGTAATATCAAATTCAGGATATGTGTCTACTAAGTTAAATAAATGTGATTGCTTTAAACATTTAAATGGTCTCATTGATTATAAATGAAATAAAATTAACCTTTTCATTCCATGAATTAGGTATTCATGGATTCAAAAAGGATTTGTAATTATGTGTACTTCTAAGTTGTTCATACATAATATAATTAGGTTTTAGATGCTCTCAATATGTCAGTATTGTGTATTTAGTGTCTATACAAACATAAGCAGTAAATACTGTATGTGTATATATACTAGAAATGTAAGCGCAGTGTAGTTCTAGCGTGAAGACTAGCAGCTGTACATCATCGCACCATTAGCTGGGTAATTCCCAGCCAATCACATGTAAGCTGGTGCTTTATAAGTCTGCTCACAATCTATCACATTGCTGTTTCAGTGTGCTAACATGGCAACCTCCACCACCCCACCACCACCAGTTGTGCCCCATCCCGCATGGGGGTAGGCTCCTCGCTCCTGCCTCCTATCTCTGGCAGGATATGGCGGTTCCGAGTACAACTTTTTCAGACCGCCAGACGGGGCCTACGCCAAAGAGAGACATTACTTTTCTGTTTTATATTCATCAAATAAATATCATCTTAAATTTCACTCAAGTCTGCGAGTCTTCCTGAAACACACTTTACGTTGGAATACAATACAAATACTCTTGAGATTTTTTTGAATTATTAATTGTATTTTAATGAGCTACTGTATTTAGCAGAATGTCCCAGCTGCTCTATACCATACAATGAGTTTTTGTCAAATAAACAAAAAAGCAGCATACAAGTGGTCCAGTCAACTTGTATGCTATATTACAAATCTTCTGAAGCAATATTATAGCTTTGTGTGAGGAACAAATTGAGAATACCTGTTAGTGGCTGGTTTAGTAGTTATTTGTAAGTAGTTTATTGTAATAGTTTTGATTAAGTTGAATTAAGTAGTTGTTGGTTGTAACAATCCACTGAAAACATTTTTTTTTTTTTGTAATGTAAAGCAGAAAGGATTAAGGACTTTCTAGATTGAATAAGTTAGTTTAAGTGTGAACTTAATGTAAATTCTACATTTGTACTCCATTAAAACAAGTACAAATTATGCTCTAGCTTAAAAGTAAATATTATTTATGATTGTTTGTTATCTTTACAATGCATCATCTTGTATCAGTTCTAAAGTAGAAAACCATGTCATATTTATTTGCTAATTTGAGACAATTTCACAGGTAAATGAAATAAGTAAATATACTGTGTTTATTGTAATTGTCATACTGCTATGTTTCTTGGAACCACACCCAAGTCTTCACCCTCTGTTGCACTTGTGTATATGGTTAAGTGACAATAAAGGGATTTGATTTGATTTGATACCTAACTTTTTGAAGCTAGTGTTCCCAGGATTGAATTATTAATGAGCATTAACTGTTTGCAAGTTTGTTTACACCATTTTATAGTATATTTTAATGTTTCCTCTTGTTTTGTTATGTCTGGAGTTCCTTTTCTACTCAAAATGATCTGTTTTGTGCACCGAGTGTTCAGGTCATCCATGTGTCATGTGGTATAAGACTAAATACAATAAAAAATTAATAAAAAAGTTATAAGTGCTAGGACACATTTAAAAGCATTGCTTAATTCAGTGCTGCATTGCTTGAGTAAAATGTACATATAAAGCATGAGTAAACTTTATTTAAAGACAATTGCAACGGTAACTTTATTTGAGAATTTCTCATTCAAAGCCACATTATATTTTTTGGTAACACTTTACAATAAGGTTCCATTTGTTAACATTAATCAACAATGTTAGTTAACATGACTCAACACTGAACAATACTTATTTAGCATTTATTAATCTTCGTTAATCTTATATTTTTAAAATCAAAAGTTGTATTTGTTAACATTAGTTAATGCACTATGAATTAAAATGAACTAACAATGAACAATAGTATTTTTATTAACTAACAACGATTATTAAATTATGTAAAATATATATTGTTCATTGTTTGTTCATGATACATGATGCATTAATTAATGTTAACGAATGGAACCATATTATAAAGTGTTACCAAATTTTTTGCAGCTTTTATTTAAAATATGGTCTGTTAAATTTACTTGCATTATTTGGGTGGAAAGTGCTTCCTAGGTCTTTTTAAGTAAACTCCAAACCATTTTCACTGTAGGAATACCTGTGTTTTCCCATTGTGAAATTCCCTGATAAGTTTGGATTAATTTAAAGTTTTAAGTGCTTATGTTTTCAAAATAAGATACTGGATTCCCATATTTTAGGCCAAATACTTAAGCAGAACCACGCTGGTCCATAAATAATGCTTAGGTTTTTTTCATCTTCTGTAAATCCAGCATGTAAGTGTAACATGATTTATATGGAACATCAGTCATGATGACAAAGCTCCAAAACTCTTTCATCTTTTTCCACCGACATCAAACGAAACATTCAATAGTAGGTTTTCATGACACATAGATGAGCACTCGGAGAATATTCTTGACAGTGGTTTTTTTTTTTTTTTTTCATTTAATTCCATCCTGTTTTTCATACCAATATTTGAAAGGTAACCAGTACATGCAGGAGTCATTTGAGCCTGAGGCACATTTTAGATTTGATTATGTACACATAGGTTGATTTGTACAAATGCAGGGGACCTGTTTATGTGTGCCAGATCTACTTGGTACATGCACAGTACATTATGTTCCAATCTTTCAGCCTGAACAGGCTTGTATTGCATTAAAGCATGACAGGACATTTAAATTGATGGATGAAATAAATAATTAGAGATAAGAGGTTACTTCTTGGTACAATATTTAATCAGAATACTGATAATACCTTTTCTACTTATTTGCATTTGTCGAAATTACTTCTGGTTACTATTTTGTTCAATTCAAATATTACTTTTATTTTTGGTTGTATTTAAAAATATATCATTAATATGCTTAAAGGATTACTTCACCCAAAAATAAAAATTCAGTAATTGTTTACTCACCCGTGCTGTTATAACCTTATTTGATTTTCTTTCTTTTTCTTAACACAAAGGGAGAATTTGTGAAATATGTTGTGTTCAATGATGTCATACAGTGGCAGTTTATGGTGCCCACCTCTTCAAGCTTCTAAAGAATGCAAAAGTATAATTCAGAAGTCTAATAAATTATTCCATGAGACTCATGATTGTTATGAAAAACATACGATAAGGTTTGGTGAGAAACAAACTGAAATCGAATGTATTATTTAGTGAAAATATTTTCTGAATATTGGCCTTCTGTGCACATTAATGAAAGGGCATAAGAGCAACAGTTCACGCAGCCCCCTCACGACATTGGCCCATTCCAACAAAAACTTGTTTTGTTTATTTAAAAACAGGTCCACCACAGCGATAGTGACAACACAACACAAAACAGCTGCACACAAAACAGAGAACAGAACTTACTAAACAATATGAAGAGTTTGTATTCAAAGAATTGATGCATTTCTATGTCCAGTCTTATTTTTGTTTTTAACTTTTAAAAGGAGTACTCGAACATCAAACAGAAACATAGAAGAGGCTAGAACAGACCTGACAGCAAACAAAACATGATAAAAGGTAACTTTCCTATGTTAATCAGAGTTTTTACCCTAACCAGCAGTGACGAGCAACATTTTATTGATCGTTTGTTTTCTATTTTCGGCATCACGCAGGTAAATCTGTCCGCTGTGAACTGGCACTAGTCCAAAACCTTAAAAAAATAAAAATAAGGCTGGGCATAGAAATGCATAAATTATTTGACTACAATCTCTTCACACATCAGTCATTGAACATTTTCACTAAATAATACATATAATAATTTATTAGACTTCTGAATTATACTTTTGAAGCTTGAAGAGGTGGTCACCATAAAATGCCATTGTACGAAAAAAAAAAATTCCCACAATTTTTCCCTTTGTGTTAAGAAAAAGAAAGAAATTCATATTTGTTATAACAACACAGGGGTGAGTAAACAATGACTGAATATTCATTTTTGAGTGAACTATACCTTTAAAATGGATACTTTAGTCAACTAAAATACAACATTAAAAATGTCAATTTATATTATCATGTAGTGAAGCTGCTGAGAAAACAGTCTAAAAGTTTGAAATAAAACACTGGGCTTACTGTCCTTTTAAATGAATAAATAATTCACTCCAGAGAATGAATGAATGAATGAATGAATGAATGAATGAATGAATGAATGAATGAATGAATTAAATCTCTATGAGTCTGAAATCAGCTCCAAGAAAACAAAAATATATTACAAAATATCAGCTGTACAAGGTTAATATGCAAGTTAGTAAAAGTCGTTTTTTTAATATCACAGTCTGTTTAGATCACTGAAGTAAAATATTTTTCCTATAATGGCTTCACTAATGTTTACAGGAAACTTGTAAAGTTGAAAAACTTAATCTACGTTGCAGTTATAACTTCAGCACTCTATGCAAATTTAAATACCTAAATAAATGACATTTGCCAACAAACAACAAAGTTTACTAAAACTTTTTTGCATTATCTTGCATAAGAAACGATTTATTGTCCATGGATGGGATAAACAGCATTTGTATAACTTGTTGTTGCTTATTTACTGTAGCTTTTGCATTAATTTACTGCATCAACCCCAGTGCATAAGACTGAACACTAAAAATAAGTTACTGATCTGTTTGATCTGTGCGCTGTGAGAGTGTGGTTACAATCACTCTTTTAAAATTACAGGTCAGAGGGCAAGTGAAGTGTGATTAAAAGCAAAAAATATAGAAAGTTGAAACAGAGGGCAATATAAATCATGGCTTAAGGCTAGTCTTTAGGGGTTTAATTTTAAACTTTAGCTTCTATATTATTTAATTTTTTTGTTGTTGTTCTCTACTTGTGATAAAACATGAATCCTTCTCAGAGGAGAATTTTAGAGGTTGCTCTTTTATAGGTTTCAGCGTCTTAGATGTTTACACTAAATGTCCATAGATAAAAACAGAAACAAATGAGACAAATGTTGACATACGGCGAGTGTATAGAGCTCTCAAATCAATGTGGATAGCATAGCTCAGATCATTTGGTCTTGGAAGAATTCAATGAGAAATGTTTGAGGTCATAATGAAATCTCTTATTTCTTTATTGAGAACAGCGTGAGGCATTGTTAAGATCTCATCTGAAACATTTGTTCTCCATTTAATCTCCTTCCAGTCTAGGAGAAACTGTTGAAATATTAAAGAGTTCCTACATTCCTACATGAGCTGTTGTGTACATTGTTCAACATACATACCTTATTATTTACATATATGAATGTAAGTCATACGGGTTTTGAAACAACATAAGGGTGAGTAAATGTTGACAGAATTTTCATTTTTGGGTGAATTATCCCTTAAAGCAAACAGTCTGCTAAAGTTGGGGAAACAAACTGATAGTGTGTGTGCAGCTTCTCTTTCAATCTCTTCATACAGGATTAGGAGGAGTTTAGGAGTTACATGTATTTAAATCATGGTGGCCACGGTTATTTAAATCAATCAAAGATGCAAATTCTCTTTCTCCTATCTCAATTATAAGTGAAAACTGTTGGGCAGCACAGCAAACAGAAGATTCATCAGTCAGAGTTCTAACCAGGCTGTCTTCTTCCAACAAGTCTTTTCAAATACAAGCATCTCATAGTCTGCAGCCCACTGCTGGCCTCTTTCAGAACACTGTACCTTCCCATGCAATAGTGATATTTGGCTCAAAGTACACTACTGGTTCAATTGCATGCTGTGGAGCTTTGTGACTTAGATGCCATCATTTGAGTGTGTTTTTCAACTTAAACCACTCTCATGTCCCAGGGGTTGATTTTTAATAAAAATACTTTTACCATATTGTGGTCATTTACTTTTGCTACTTTTGTTCTATGAAAATCAATTAGTAACACTTTACATTAATGTTCCCTTTGTTAAGGGATTCTAAAGGGGTTCAGTAATGACAAATAAGCCAGTTATAAATTATTATAAATAATTGATATGTAGATATAACATCACGAATAAGAGGGTGACTTTCATGCCATACCTCGAAGTAGTGTGCCATTTTTCCTCACGTGTTATAAATGCTTAATAACACTTATTCAACATTAGGAACCTGTGCAAATATACCATAACGCAAAGTGGGCACATGCAGAATTTATTAAAGGGGTCATGAGGAATCTAATTTTCCTTGATCTTTTGACATTTAAGAGTTCATTGTACTATAAAAACTTACTGTAACTCAAAATTTCCTCCTCAGTTCAAAAAGAACAACTGTTGAAAACAAGCTACAAAAAAGATTTGTTCTCTACTTCCTCGACATTGTGATATCACACTGTGGTAGATATTTGCATCTGACTGCCTCTACTACACCACATAAACGCCTACCATACCTTAAATCACTTCCGTAGCCCCACTCAGTAGCGGTGAGCAGTGAGATGGCAAGGAGAGGGCAGGTCAGTCAAGAGCAGAGAGCCAGTCAGAACAGTGGACGTTTACTGTCAAGTCTTTAAGGAGAAGCAGCAACAAAACTGAGCATTTCTGAAAGAGGGTAAGAATAAGGGTGGAAAATGATTTTTGTGGGGGGAAAAAACCTTACTAATGCTATATGTGAACCTCAATGAAAATATATAAATATATATATATATATATATATATATATATATAAAGGCATGTCATGACCCCTTTAAGGAATTGCCAACATTAGAAACCTATGTACATAAAGTTATGTGTGGTTTAATGATCATAAGGATTTCTGTGATATATACCGTGGATGAGTGTGAAGATTTGATGAGTTTTTGTAGAGGATTTTAGGTAACTAGGACTAGGTAAATTGGGACACTACTTGGAGTAGCACCATTCTTTTGACATCAATGTGACAAGGAAAGTGACAACACAAGCGATACAGTAAAATATAACACAAAGAAGACTGTAGCAAAATTATGTATTCCCTCATTTTAATCTCACTATATTAGTCTGTTTTAGCAGCATTGTGTCATAAATCATGAATAATGTAATTTGTGGTTTTGATTCATATGAATGTATACATATGATTCACATGAATGCACACAGTATGAATAAGTGTGTTTATGAAGCATTTATATAAGTTAAAATGCTCAATATTTGTCAGGGATTGCATGAAAGTCACACTTTTTATTCATGTTGTTATAACTGCATAGCAATAATTTATAATTAATTCATAAATTAGTTATTAGTCATTAATCAACCCCTTTATAAATGCTAAACAAAGGGAATTTTGATGTAAAGTGTTACCAAAAAGGTATAATTTTTTTTTTTACCTATGATAAAATCATAACAAAGAGAGAAATAAACATAAGTCATTTCTGTATCATTTAAAAATGATTTTTAGCCATTTTGACACAAATTGCATTTCCACCATGACCAACAGTTTTGACACTAATATAAAGTTAATGTACTTGGTTACCAAGTAGACAACAGTTTAAGTGAAGAGCATACTTAAGATGAAATATGAGACAAGTGAAGATACATATCAGTTGTGTGCATATTTTTTCATTGTGCGTCATTTCCAATTTTCAAATTCTGCAAAAAGTGTGAAAATATTTTTGTTTTGTGTGTAGGATTAGGATACATACAATGCTAGCTATCAACTTAGCCATTCACGCCTGTGAATTTTCTTGTAATGCATGCATGTACATATACTGCTGGACATTGTTAGTGAACAAATATTTAAAAAAAACTATAGAGAGAGTGTGTTTTAAGACACAGGGCCAAATGTGCCCACAGTTGATGAAGCACTGTTAATTATAATTTTAAAAGAGGAAAATGCTATTTGTAAATAGTTCTCTGCATTGAGTGCCAATTAATACAAAAGTTTTATGGGATGTTTTATGTCTCAGTGGCACTGTTTCACATATTGTCCCATATAAATGTCAATGTATGTTGTATTTTTTAATATATTACATTGACAACAGAGGTGTTACCTCGCAAGAAGGATGGTTTCTTAATGCCTGTGAGGAAGAACATTGACATGCATGATTTAGGGAACTTATGGAAACTTTAGCATGCATGTAAATACTCATTAAAGCAGTATTGAGGAGAAGAGAGTTGCATTACAGGAAAGAGGTGTTTCTTTCTGTCCTTTCCAGTTTAGTTTAAATAAGCGTTGGTGGGTGAAGCATTTCACAGGTTTCTCTTATGTCACTGGGCATTATGGGATAGACTGTGTGAGAATTCTCAGCTTGCTCACATTAGTGGGAGAATTGGTGAATGTGAGGCAAATTGAAAGGACAGAGTCAAAGAGATTTTTGCTGCAGTGGTGGAGTTAGCAAATGGGTCAGATTAATGGTTTAGGGGGCCCGGTTTGCTGCGAAGTACATTTTTAAAAGGTAGATTATACATTCACAGAGTGGGCGTAGAAAGACCTTCTGCCTACTTGCAGCGTACATTTAAATCCAGCGAGAGTGTGAAAAACAAAAGTGCAATAGGTTCCTATCATGCTCGAGGGCAGAAATATAACTTTTCTCCAGAAGACGCAAGCTATACTTCAGCAATATGTCAAATATGAACACATGGTATGCACTTATTGTACAGCTGACATTTCATCACATTGCATGTGGTAAAATGTTGCTCAGTTTAATCTAGTTCAAGTCAATCTGTCAAACTGGAAGCTTTTATTCGTGTTTTTTCCTTAGTCAAGTATCACGATTATTTTTGCTCATACTGAGGGATAAGGATTTTACCAACCCCTCTAAGTATTTAAATTTACCAAACTGGTCTTATAGAACCATGTTACTGTATTTACATTTTTGCTAAATAATTTTTAAGTGGCTCGTTGTACATATCATGGCAGTTTCCTGCTGAAATGAACACTAGAGGCACTACAACAATGATTACTTTTATTCCCTTTTGCTCAAATCACGAGTAAAACAGCATATTATCAGTCCATAAACGTAATTTTCGCCCTGTTCCTCACAAAATGCTATCTAATGACATCAAAACACTTACTACAGCACATGACTTGTTAGGTATACTGCGACGAGGAGGAGGGCTAATCCTTCCTCCTCGTCACATATATATTTTAAAGTTTTCATAAAATAACCAACTACATTTACAAGCTTGTTAATGCATGATACAATTTTGCAGTAGCTCAAGTACACTTTGCACTTGCAATGCAAAGGACTGGGGTATGAATCCTTATGCCTAGTGGACACTACAAAACTTGAGCTAGTCTCTTTTGATGTGAAAATATGCGACGAGAAGTCTCGGATCTCTCGATTGTGTGTCTTGTTGTGTGCGCACAACTGCGACAGGTCGAGACGACTCCAAGACACTACGACTGTTTTCAAAATTGCCTAATATCTAAACGTCTTATCGTCAAGTGTGTGCACTGTCCCGACGAGCGAGATATGGCAATGAGCCACAGCCAATGAAATATAGAGAGAGCGCAAGAGGAGGGCAAGGTATTAGGAAGAAGAAGATAAAAAATAATTACAATATAATAAAATTAAACTTGTCCCTATACCCTTTATTATTTTAATCTGTTTTTCTTAAATGTTTCTTTTAGCAAATAGAAAAATGGGCACAAACCATTCTTTCATCTTTGTTGAAAGAGGAGATCAAGATTTGAGTAGCAAGAGACAATAAATATTAGAAAATAACATAAAAAATTGTTGTTACATTGTTATTTATATATTTTTTTACTTTGCAAATTAAAGCAAATATGCGTAAAAAGGGAGTGAGCCATTCTTTCCTGTTTGTTGAAAGAGAAAAGCAAGGTATTGGGTAGAAGGAGACAAAGATAATAATAAAATGAAATAAAACCGCTGTTATTTATTATTATCAGATGTTTTTATCATTTATTTCCTTTGCAATGGTGCCAATAAAGCACATAAATGGGCGAGAGCTGTTCTTTCATGTTTTTTGTACATGTTTTTTACAATTTCGTTATCTTAATTTTAAAATGCATTTTTGGCGATCCATTTGAAATGAGATAATGCTAAGGGCAGTTGTTACAGCTATTTCCCGTCTGTCACTCACTTCGACGTTGTGTGGAAGAAGCGACACTAGGGGTCTCTCTAGAGCGCCGAATATACCTCTGATCTATGAAAAAAGGCCAATGAGAAGTTGGCAGACAGAATTTGCTTGTCCCGCCCCCGGACATACGGTATAAAGGTGGGGAAATACGTCTGTTCATTCAGAAATTTTCTTCGGAGCCGATGGTTGTGTATGCATTACACACACCTGTTCCTCTTACTTCTGGTGATCTGCTGTTGGATCTATGGCGCACTTCAGTGGCTTTCTCCTTCTCTGCACGCAGTGCAGTTTGCCCCTGGGCGCTTCGACAGCACAAATTAAAAGAGTTTAGAAAAGAGTGATTTTCTCTAAAAGAGTATTTTCCTCTAAAAGAGCAATACACAGCGGAGTTGAACGTCCTTTTTAGGACGCATCTTTATAAAGAATCTTTATCTGCTCTCCGCTTCAGATGGCTACAGGCGCTGCCTCGTGTGTCTGGGCTGCGATCACACTGAGGCAGCGTTTGTGGATGGTTCATGTTCTCACTGCGAGAACATGACCATGGCAACGATTCGGTCACGGCTTTCCTTCAACCGAAGGAATGCACACTCCAGCCGCCCCCCCCCCCCCCATCGCTCCTTCTTCCCACGGGATTGAGGACAATACGGCAGGCGATGTAGGCAATCTGGGGATGGTAGTGGGCTCGGTTTCGCCGGGTACACTCCCGCGAACCACCCGCCCTCCGGCATGCTCGTTGACTTCCGTC
Organism: Moxostoma hubbsi; assembly: GCA_032164185.1. Lineage (NCBI taxonomy): Eukaryota > Metazoa > Chordata > Actinopteri > Cypriniformes > Catostomidae > Moxostoma > Moxostoma hubbsi. Next base: position 15,370,088 of record JAVLUX010000044.1, read on the forward strand.
CGGGCTCGAGGCAACAGCGGCTCACCTCACAACCAGCCTGCCAATCCTCTGGAGCCAATCGGAGAGTGGTCCGGCGTCTGACGCAGATGACTCGTCTGGGCTGCCGCCTTCGGGCCAGCACGCCCAGGCTGAGGATGATGCCCAGATGTCCGACATGCTTGTGCGGGCCGCTGCCAGCGTGGGGCTGGACTGGAACCCTCCGTCCTCCCCCCCCACCCCCCCCCCCCCCGTCCCTTTCTTCCCGGAGGTGCATAATGTGCTGACGACTGCATGGAGAGCCCCTCCCTCATCCGCACTCACTACCCTCGACAGCGGTTTGTGAAACATCGTATGTGCCTTAGAATGTTGCACAGTACTGTACATATATGTCTGACAGATTTTGATAATTGAATGGATCATTATGTATGTGATGGCTCACACAATGTAAGAATGCTAAGAAGTTGTGAAGAGTATGACAATTTCACTGAGAAACAACTCATCAGTTTTGATCAGCAAGCCATGTTCAGTTAGTTATTGTGCAAACTGTAGGCAATTGTACTTACTCTTTTGCACACGTGTGCCAAAACACGTGCAATTTGCTTAAATTAATAAGAACTTAAAATCTGGTTTGAACAAGAAACTAATTGTTCAGAGATTTGAACTTATTGTTTAGAAGAAGAACATTTTTTTTTATACCATGTCTGTGGGATGTAGGACCTCTCAGTCAGATGGTGGTCTGTGAGGACCTCTGCTTTGATATCCAAATTTGATTAGCATGATAAAAGCCCTCACTGCAGAGGTTCCTGGTTTGGTGCCCCCCAGTTTATGGTATGCTCACTCTCAGGTTTGGAGCCTCAGCATATCTAATTTAGGGCATATTGTAAGCAAGAACAAATGACCAGCTAACAATCCCAATCAGAACTGGTTAGGCTTTGGGACAGTTCACTCACTCCTTTCCCAAATCTTGTCAAATGTGCACAGTATATTCTGTATATTATTTGAGTGTCAAACATGCATACTGTACACAGTACATGCCTTTGTGGTCATGAACAAGTATTAATAATAATCCATGTTGATACTTGATTTGCTTAGCTTTCAGAGTGCGAGATGAAAATAAGTGGACTCTCTGTGTGTGTGGGGGGGGGGTCTGTCTGCAAAGCATGGGAAGCTTCTATTAAGCATAACATTGTTAACTAGAAAATGAAAATTCACAAAGACAAACTTTGAGGTAGGCTTAACGAAGCCTTGTAAGAAGGAAGTAAGATTTTTTTTTTATGGATGTTATACGTGTAGGTAACATCAAATCCATGTTGTACATTCCATGAATTAACCAGTATTATTTTGTAACCAGGGATTTTAATCAAGTTAAGCCTTATAGTTATATTCTTAGTAGAATGAGATGAATCATACAAAATTAAAGATTATATTTATCAATTATATGTGATTGCACATCGTTACACACATTTTAAAGAGGTCCATCGGTCTATAATCATTAATTTGTCAGGTACAAATGTTACCACAGTTCAAAACAATGTTCAACATTATCTAGCAAGGCTAGATTAAGATGAAATGTCTTAGTGTTGTGTAAATCTGATGGTCCTTGTAACCTTACACAGAAAAGCCTGGTTTACTTTTGTGGGGGTTCCTGTTGAAGTCCTGTAATTTATGAATTTGAAACATTCCAAACTGAAAGGCTGGTTTTTTCCTCATTTCAAATCATGTTGCTGGAATTCTTCTGCATATATAATCTTAGAACAGATAGATAGATAGATAGATAGATAGATAGATAGACAGACAGACAGACAGACAGACAGACAGACAGACAGACAGACAGGCAGACAGATAGATAGATAGTAATTAAGAGTTAGAAATGTTAGCATAAATATAATTAAATGCCTTTCAAAAAGTGTCAATTCATCATCAGTTAAAGAAAAATACATTTCAATAGGGTTAATGTCTATGCTGATTAGTGCTTAAAAATGTATAGATATATGACAATCCTAAAATGGCATCATTGGGGGGTGCAGAACATCGGAAACCCCATCGCATGTTTTGGCTTTATTGATATAAAAAAGGATTATCTATCCCAGAGATCACAAACACAGTTGTCTTTTGTTCCAAATTGCATATGTCGCCTTGAACATTACTGTATTAAAATCATTTATTTATCGATTTGCTATTTTTTCAATGTGTTGTGCAGCCCTAATGCTAATGAAAGAACATGCTTTCAATAGAAATAAAGAGACCAGTGCAGATCTACTGGTTGTGAAACTAGCAATAAGACAAGGGTTTTAGTTTGCTTTTTTTTTTTTTTCTTTTTTTTGTTCTTTTTTTATCTAAGACATGTTTGAACTTGCTATAAGCACTTGGGAATGTTCCAGTGGAGGTTGTAATGTGTTGTTGATTTACAAAGCACACATGTTCAGTAGGAGAATGTATCAAGTCCATTTGTAAAAATACATTTTAGGAGTTTAAAAGAGTTTTTAGGATTAAGCTGCAATTATACATTTATTTAATATAAAAAAAGTCAAAGGCAAGGTAGGGTCATTGCTCAAAGCTTATAAATACATGGTTAGAGACATTGATGCACACATGTAAAAGAAAACCATTGTAATACCAAAATTTTCTTAACCAATTATTACCATGTAGCATGGTAATGGAATTATATTCTTAGAAGTACTTTGGAGTATGAAGAAAAAACAGTATATACTGTTTATGTATATGTATATGTATATATAAACCTCTAGCTCAGACCTGTGAATGGGTTGTTGGCAACATACAATAACCTTAAATTGAATATAATATTGCCTGTAGGTCTGTCTGTTAAACTCTGAAATGCAGGTACAATGTGTAAATATTGTTGCACAAGTCCTGTGAACTAAAGTAAACTACTTGCCATCTAAGATTGCATAATTAATTTCTTAGAATAGAGTGCTGTAGCATGAGCAGGTGAAATGCAAACAAAGCAGCTGTGTTCCAGGACAAATTGTTCCACAAGTTGTGAACAGCCTCTATCTGTGGAACGACGTTTCTGGACAGACCATACATTTGGATTTGCAATGTTGAATTGAGAGCTTGGAATGCAGCCAACGTCAGCACACTTACATTAGGGAGAAAGCTGTGCTCTTTTTGTCTGCTTTCTCAGAATACTCATGTCACAATGAGTTTGGTTAATTTATGTTCGTGTGAAATAAGATTAGTATATTTTCTAGCTGTGCACTGGATTTAAGAAGAACTGTTTTGTGCAAATCTAAAGGTACATAAAATTCACACTACCGATCTATTTGACAGAATTATTAATGGTATTTGCTAATGCACGCATTCCCTTACAAAACAATCTAGAATTCCAGCAAACTAGCTGCAAACCTCCCATAAATTTGCCACTCATTATTTTCACATGCATATGAGCTTGTGTTTGGCCGCAAATGTTTGCCAGATGTTTTCAGTTCTTCGCCGGTAGTGGTGAACCTGTAGCAAAATTTTTGCAACAATTGACAATTTGCCACAAGGCAAATTTGGAGCAAATTGTCAATTTTTGTCAAAGGTTTGCCAGAGGTTCACCACTACCAGCGAAAAGCTGCAAACTTCTGGCAAATATTTGTAGCAAATCAAAAGCTCATATATGCATGTGAAGATAACGAGCAGCAAATTTGCAGCTAGTTTGGATTTTATTGTAAGGGCTTTCATTCAATACTGTACGTTCATTCAAACTGAATCACGGCCGCTACAAAGGCCAAGGTAAGCATGCTTACCAAAATTAGTTAGCCAATCAGAAGCTCCTTCTTTCAGTCATGCTATCTGATAGGCTAAATTTGTTTTGTGTCAACACATTCAAGTTCATGTAACTTATGCGTTATTAAGCACTAAAATCACTATAGTGTAAGCATCGCCCTACGCGGATTTCGCAAAGTTGAAAGGCTATCAAACTTCAACAAGCAGGCCATTTTGACAAAAAGTGATGGAGATGAAGTTGTATCTTTGTCTTTTTGTCCAATTTTAAAAAATACTTTCTTGCTAGAAATCAAAGTTTGTAATAATAACATTCACCTTGGAGTTTGTTGGTTTTGTTCATGGCTTAGAACTCTATTATAAAGCACTTTATGAAATCCCTATGGGAAAAAAAAATTTGTGGGAAAAATACTTCCTGAATGAAGATGGATGAAAAATTGGGCGGACACTGTTGCATCTATATTGCATTCCTGTGGATCTTAAATCAGGTCATGAAAGCTGTACTTGAAGAAGCTGTACATGTATATACCATCAGACAAACCAAAGAGTCAATTCTGTGAATTGAAAAATTGCTGTCTGCTAAAAATTAGCTGGCCTTAAAGTTAATGCTTTAAAGGATGAAGAAGTATATACCCCAACCAAAAAAAGGCTAGTTTACATGGTCAAGTGGAATATGTACAAATAAAGAACTTTCAAAACCATAGCTGTTCCTTCCGGGAGTTTGTTTATATTAAATCACTCAATGAGGGCAATGATTTGAGAGGTCACAAAGAACTCCATTGTTACAGCTAAGGTTCTGCTTGGGTCTTGTGCACTGGCTAGTGCTAGTTAATGTCCATGAATCCACCATTAGGAAAACACTGAACAACGGTGGTGCACTGGAGGATACCAAGGAGGAAAACCACAGCTATACAAACAGAACGCTAATGCTTCACTGAGGTTTGCCAAACTCCACCTAGAAGCTCCAGATGGCTAGTGTATATGATATATGTGAACAGATGACACATTATTGGATCTTTGGTATTTATTTGGTATTTGGTATAATTATTGGTATTAATGAGAATCACTGTGTTTGGAAAAACTAAACATTTATAAGTCAGATATGTACTTTGCTCCAGAACCCAGATGGCTTGCAATCTTTGGGGGAAAGATCAATTCTGAATATAATTTAAAATATAATGGAAGAATGTTATGATGTGTATCTATGAGCAACAGTTCAATAGCATGTGAGTCATGCACCACAACAATGATGCTAAACACACAAGTAAATATGCAACCAATGGCTTGGAATGGTCAAGTCAATTGCTTGACTCTAGTCAAAATACATAATCATAGCTGAAGACATAAGGTTGGAATTGAGAGCCAGCTCTTATTCAGACTTGATTAAATTTTTTGAATAATATTGGAACTAAATGACTTTCATTACGTTCGGTTCTCTGCTAATGGATTTTGAACAACATGATCACACAGGAAATTGGCACGTTCAGATTTTTCAGACCTGAAAAAATGCAGACCTGATGTGCGGAAAATGCAACCATTCGGCCAATGTTTATGCCCTGAAAATCGTCCAATCTGTGCCTTGACGTTGTAACCCTTTTGCTGTCCGGCTAGTGAGGTACTACATTTGTACTGAAGAAAGTGAAAGAATGCTGTTTTGGTCTAAGTACCGTTATGGTAAGTGTTAGGTTTAGGGTTTGGGTTATGACTATATTCATGTATTTAATACTCCGAAAAATGGTCAAACTGCGTCTTTCACATCACATCCATTCAAATAAGTAAGTAATAGAAAGCAGTTTTGGTCTTAACCCTTTAATATCTGAGGGTGTTTTTCAAAGATTTCCTGTTTTTGTGGCATACCCAAAATGAAAAGCTTATAACTTACCAAAACAAGTGTTTGGTATCATTATAAAGAAAACTTTTCACATTTTTTATTGATATAGATCATGATAAATTCTGATTTTGTGTTGATGTGACTAAGCAATCAAAAGTTATAGCATTGCAAAATAAATGTATCCATAGTGTACAAAAACATCTCCAAGTGTCCAAAAGCCTCTCCAAACACAAGCAAACCCAAACACAACAATGATTGAAGGTTTGCATAGCATGCAGATTTTATTTATGAGATTTCATAGAATGAATGCCATTTGACTCAATGGGTGCTTCTCAATCGGAAGGCTGTGTCTTTCCTAGACCAGTCCTTCTGAGACTGTGAGCTAGGCTTCTACTCAGCTTTCAACAATAGAATGAGACTGTCTAGAAAATGCACAATGCTGCATCATAAAGGTTTCCACCTCCGCAGTCATACGACTTGCATTTCAGTCATTTTTTAAAATAATTTTGGACTTGGTGAATCCTCCAAAATATGGCAAACGAAGGCTGTATTTCAAGGGTTCTAATGAGTGAGATGACCTTCGATGGTGCTTGATTACGTGGCAGCCGAGATATGCAGCCTAACATGGCTGCAGCCTTCTGACTGAGAAGCACCCAATGAGTCTTCATCATTGAGTGTGTGTCATCTACTCGGTGTTATCCCTTTAACTGGAATCAGAATAATAAATAGAATGATAAATGGTTCATCCCCAATGAAGTTTGGTAAAGTTTGGTTACATTTATTCATTTAGAAGACACTTTTTTTCAGAAGAAAATTGTGTAAAATAGTATAGTTGTAGACAGTGATCGATTAAAAAATCTGTAGTAAGTGGGGACCTTATAATTTCTTCATTTTTATAGTGGGTGCACCTTTAGATGAGCAAATTTTTTATGAGCAAATTTATGGAGTATTGAAGATAATTCCTTGAGGTTTACAAATGTTCTTTCCCCGCTGTATATTCTGAGAATAAACTATTGCTTTAAATTCTGATACCACTGTAATTTTAGCTGCAGTCCTTTTTTACAGTATTAGTTTGGAAAAAAAAGAAAATAATCATAATTCTCATCACCTGAATGCTTTGAGCACTCTCAGTAGCCCTTGGACAGTAGTCTTCTCATACCAAGGGATTTTTCAGAGTTAACCTCCCCCATGATCAGGCCACCCACATTCACAGTCATGTGCCTGGGATTGGCCAGTCTAAATGAGTCCTGTGTACTCCATAATGAATCCTGACAGAGAGGGAATAATGGAACGCAGGAAGTAGCATCTGCTTTGAATTTGATTACTAAACTTATCTCAGAGGTTTTCTAGATTTTGTGGAGGTTTGAATGACACAAGCAACATGCTTGAAACATTTGTAAGAAATCTAATAGTTTTCTAGTAAAAAAAGACCAAGTAAAGACAAAAATATATACATTTTAAACATTCTATTTTTCATTTTAAATATATATATAAAAAAACTTCTATGTAAATTTTTTATATGAACCCATATTGTACTTGTTATAAGAAAAAAAAAAATCAGAATTAAGCCAAAATCAGATGATATAATGTGCCCCAATTTTATTCAAAGGGATCCTCTCATTTGTTTTTCTTTCTTTTCTATTTTTGCAGTATCACTGCTGTATTACACAGTGATCCACTGAGGACTATCTCTGCTCTGTTCTGAGAAGCCTCAGTGTTCCAGTACTGAGAAAGATGGTGACTTTGGAAGAAATTCAGCTTGATTTAATTAGGTAAATGTCCGAGCTGACGGAGAGACGAATACACATGTTGCATGTGGCTCATATCTTTGTTTGCACGTCACGGACAGCAAAAAATAAATAAAATAAGAAATTGGCGTGGAATGGCCTTTTGGATAAACACAAATCAAAATGTACTGTACAAAAATGTATCACTGTACTGTACATGTTGCTATCGTATTATGTGCAAAAAGATAATACCATCGTATTTTAATAAATTTTAAAAAATGCAATTAAAATCAAAACCAAAGGAAATGTAGAGTAGGTTTATTGCTTTTACTACATTTACAAAAAGTGCCATGTAACACCATGTTTTCTTCGGACTTGGTACACGGTTATCATTTACTACCATTGAACCTGTATTTGGTGTGTATTTGGTGTGTCTACCTACCCATATATGCCATAAATATACACATATCACAGTGCCATGGTATTATTCAAATCTTCATTACATTTTTAATGGTTATCACGGCTAAAATCCTGCCCTCGAAACACCTTGCATGTGGAAATTATATACAGACAATAAATGTTTCGTATGACCGAGACTTCTGAAATGGTGGCAACCATTCAAGTCCAGCCTTTTGACATTTTAAAGGGATTATTTGCTCATCCTCATGCCATCCCAGATGTGTATAGCTTTCTTTTTTCTGCTGAACACAAAGGTTTTTTTGAAGAATATTTCAGCTCTGTAGGTACATAATTTTATTTTTTTAAAAAGCACATAAAGGCAGTATAAATGTAATCCATAAGACTCCCGTGGTTTAATCCATGTCATCTGAAGCAATCCGGTCGGTTTTGGGTCAGAACAGACAAAAATGTAACTCAATTTTCACTATAAATCTTGATATCGGCAGTCTCCTTGGCGCTCATGATTTCAAGCTTGATTGCACTTCTGGTGCCATCTAACGCTCTGCGTATGCGTCAAGCACTAGGAAGTGTAATCGAGCTTGAAATCATGATTGTCCCTAGAGACTGCAATAGCAAGACGTTCAGTGAATATTTTTTTACATTTTTGTATGTTCCACCCAAAATCGATTAGATTGTTAGATATGCACTTAAAACGAACTAGATAAGTTTAAAAAAAAATATATGTGAGTGAAGATGCAGACTACCACCCCTTGAGTCACAAGTTCGAATCCAGGACATGCAGAGTGACTCCAGCCAGGTCTCCTAAGCAACCAAATTGGCCCGGTTGCTAGGGAAGGTAGAGTCACATGGGGTAACCTCTTTGTGGTCGCCATAATGTGGTTCTCGCTCTTGGTGGGGCGCATAGTGAGTTGTGTGTGAATGTCACTGAGAATAGTGTGGGCCTCCACACATGCTACATCTCCGAGGTAACACACTCAACAAGCCACGTGATAACATGCACGGATTGACGGTCGCAGAGGCAACTGAGATTCGTCCTCTGCCACCCGGATTGAGGCGAGTCACTATGCCAACACGAAGACTTAGAGCGCATTGGGAATTGGGTATTCCAAATTGGGGAGAAAATCAAAATAGTTTTTTTTTATTGTTTCTTACTACCTCACCAATGGTGTTCAGCTTACACATTGAACAACGGATCTAGTCTAGTGGATGCCATCTCTAAAGGATGCCATCTCTACAATAGTTCAAAGAATTGAACACATATTTATCCTACTCAAATACATGTGACATAAAATAGAATTAGGTTGAAAGTAATCCAAAAGTAATCGGATTACAACATCCCAAATGTAATCTATGAGATAACATTACTGATTGTCATGTAATTTGTACCTGCCCAGCACTGAATATATATTTTCAAAAAATCCTTAGTTTCTGTTCTGAAGAAGAAAAAAAGGTCATACACATCTAGTATGGCATGAGGGGGAGAAAATCATGAGAATTTCCATTTTAGGGTGAACTATAACTTGAACAAGAGGAGGCGGGGTGAACGTGAGAATATAGCAGAGGGGGCGGGTCCTTTAGGGGGGACTGGCGGTGACGTAGGCAGAGGGCGTGTCTTGCGTACTGGTGATTCTGCCATTGAGAATTCAGTGTGGTGACTCGGGCGGAGTTGGTATTACTGTCGGGAAATGAGCTCAATCGTTAAGTTAGAAAGTAGTAAAAATAACCAAATTAGCGGGTTGAAATTTACCTCACAGCCTCATGTTATTTCCGTGGAAATGCGTAATTGAGGAGTGCTATTTAGCAGTACAGCTGCGTGAATTCGTTTGTGAGCTGCCGTGATCGGGATTTACGGGAAGAGAAGGAGAATTTCTCGGGCCTGCTTTTCATGAACGGACCCCTTGCAACTTTTAAAAAAGTTTGCCGTTACAATTGAACCTCTCGCTAAATTCTCAATTACCCGGTAAGTAGGAATGTTTTATGGAATGTATTCGGAATGAGTTTGGGATATAATGTTTCAGTTATGGCATGCATTTGGCATGATCGCTTTGCTGTGTCGATTGTTCCAGTACACCGTGTCCCGACTGCATCCAATTACTGCGCTCTCCGCTTTCTTTACATTCACACTAGCGATTTAATTCCACGCGACTGCGCACATGTGTTGTTTTCGCTTGTAAAAATGCGAGATAGTTCGATTTATACTTTTCAAATCATTCTTTAAACTAAATGCTAATGTTAGCCTACATGCAAAGTCTGTGCCTGTGGAATAAATATAAATCTCGTCGATGAACGCCATATGCACCGAGACGTCATGATCTGACCAGCGATGTCTCTCAGATTAATAATATTTGTCAGCATTCAGTATGTGAGATTTGTTGTTGGGGTTTAGTTTTTATGCTTAGAAAAACATTTTATAACTTCAAAGTCACACTTTATTGCATTATTAATTAATTACCTCACAATTGGTCAATGTATGTGGTCTGCTAAATTATTAAAGTCCATTTTCAACGTTGTGACGATTTATAGTGTAATCGAAATCGGTTACAGTAAGCCGAATCTAATGCTCGGTCAGCATTTCCTCTCACTTTGGAGGTTCCTTTTGCACCATTTGCTCTATCCATCACAGTTGTTCAAATAGTGTTTGTTTACTTTTTCTCAACGTTTTCTACAGCCCCATACTGTAGTTTTTCAATCCCATTTGAAGTTATGCTAACCATTTTATAAAATATGCATATGCTGCATAATAAAGATAAACAATTGCAATATGCTTACATTTTTGCTACCGTCTCTTTATAGTTTAGTAGTTGAACACATTTATAATAATAATAGTTTAGTAGTTGAACACATTTATAATTAACCAATTACTGGTTATAGGAGCCTATTGCTAGCCCAAAATGATATATTATATAGTGGTGCGTTTTAGACAATTTTCATATTCTTATGTTTATTGTTATTTGAGCACATAATTTGTAACAAGAATAGTTATGCTAGGGTTTGCCCTATTTGATTGTCTGTGTAGTGTGTATAAAATGGCTTCTCTCTGTTGCAGGTTCGAGTTACTTGCATTGAGATCCACAGAAACAGGCCTCACACAGATGGGAGGAGTGTGTCGGCAGCACCTCAAAGGTGCACTCAATCACTGGACTGTTAGTTTCACATAATCCACCGGTCAAGACAGACTGTTAAATGTGGAAGATGATAATAAAGGCTTAAATCTTTGGATTAAAACACTCTTTTGACTCTTGCCACTCATCCAAACATTGGTTCAAAGAACCTCAGAGGAGCTGATCATCATTGAATGTTTGAAACGACCCATCAAGATGAGTGCAGAAGGATATCAGTACAGAGCACTATATGACTACAAGAAAGAGAGGGAAGAGGATATCGACTTGCATGTAGGGGACATTCTTACAGTCAATAAGGGTGCACTACTTGCAGTCGGCTACACTGATGGTATGGAGGAGAGACCGGATGAAATCGGATGGTTGCCTGGCTTTAATGAAACCACTCAGGAAAAGGGGGACTTTCCTGGTACGTACGTAGAGTTCATTGGCAAGAAAAAGATTTCTCCACCAACTCCCAAACCAAGGCCCCCAAGGCCTCTACCTGTGGCCCCGGGTCCCACCAGGCCAGACTCTGATTCTGAGCAAGGTGAGCGAACTTATTTTATTCACAAAACATTATTTTTGACAATTTTATTTACACAGACAGTGGAGGGAGAACAGGAAGTTATTGTTAGAATGGTATCAATAAATGTTGCACGTCGGACTCGAACACAAGTCGCCCGCTTGAGCACCAATGGACCACAGCTCTGAAACGAATTAGCTTTTAAATAAAAATAATTGTCTTAAATTCAAACTGGTTCTCCAGAAGCTGTTTATACTTAACCTTTAGATTAATATTTGGCCATCAGAGCTGATCTTAACCAGTAATCACAAACAAATCGTCATTTGTTTTTTTTTACTGTTTAAATATTAAAGTCAACCATTTTAGCCTGGTTTCATTGGTTCTTAAGGTGAATAATTAAAAAAAAATAATCATCTTTCAGCTTAACTAGATTCATTCATGATAACTCCAAACCCAGTTGCCTATCTCGATATAACCACTTGCCACTTTGGTTATTTTCATAACTAGTGACCATATTTTACACCACCATTTCATCAAGATATGGGATTTATAGTTGCAACACACTGGATATTTAGGGCTGTTTAAGGTTTGCACTGAGCGATGGTTTGTAATTGCAAACATGGCAAAAAGCCTAGATTTGGATGAAGGCCTGTACACAGTAGTTTGTAATTGTCTGGCATTTCTGCGTGTTTTGCACAGCCACAGTATGACCGTTTAGAGCCCCTATGGCTTCCTAAATATCTCCTCCAGTTATCTTGATAATGTGTGAGATGTGTATTTTTAGTTTAAGCTGTCATTTTATACTTTTAAACGTTTATTTTCTAGCGGTGTAATGTGAGGTGCTGGTCTCAAAAGCAAATGTAAAGTATCCATTACGGATTCTAAAGTTCGTTTCTGTTGTCAGAGTTCGGTTCGGGTTGGTTTGTGTCAAAGTGGCTTTCCAAACTTGTGTATACAGCAGCAAAATGCATCCAAGTCCATTTGATAAGTTGGTCTGAGCGGTTCGAACCAAAAATTACAATCGAACTTGACAACAGCCTTTTTAAAACAATCTTTTTAATCATTAAGTGGAATAATTTAAAGATACCCAAGTTTTCAACGCCCAGCCAGGACATGCATTATTCCTTCGTGCTTGATGACGTTGGTTTCTATTTGGAATCAGTAAGACAAACACACGTCACGGTGACAAATATTCAAGATGTTTTTGTTTTAGCAGTTATGGAACGTGGATCCTAAGCGAGATATGTTGCAGAAAAAAAGAATTGCAGTTCAGAGGCTGTGTGACAAACCTGTTTGGCACTTCCTTGTCCCTTGCATTGTGATGGCAGAGAAACCTTTTCTGTTTTTTTAATCTTTGACAGTTAAAAAGCATAACTGTGGCCAAAGTGCCTGCATTTTTCTCTTTCACTTCTGAAAAGCGGCATGAGTATCCGTCCATGTTAAGGAAAGGGAGAAGAGGTTTACTTTGGAGAGTGGTTAAGATGTGCAGTTTTGTGGACTATAAAACAGGAGATTTGGAAGACGGCCAAGGCTTAGGGAATTGTGCAACTCACGCACCTGGTACAAAGAATTGTGCCCTGTTCCCCCACCTCATTGTGAAAACCACAAAATCCAGATAAAATTCCATCTCTCATTCCAAAGTGTCTTTGATTCAATAAAAGTTGTAGTGTGTAATTTCTGCACCACTAGCAGCTCCAAATTTAATTCCAATCTGATTGCTTCAGGTCAACCAATACAACCCTCTACGGACATATTGGAGATAGAATCGCTCTGTAGCAGTGGAGATTGGTGTGAGAATACATGTATGTCAGACCACTGTAAGCTGGGAGGAGTGTTTGGGAAACTTGTTTGGAAAGTTATTTTTTGCAAGTCCATTTGGTGCAAATATAAATTACACACAAATAGTTTGACACAGAATTACAAAAAAATTTTGCAGACTAAACTGTATGGGAGAAAGTCACTGGAATGTGAAAAGCTGTTTTACGCTGGGACACTTTTGGCGAGATTACTTCAGGCCTGCTAGAAAATCCCTAGTTTCTCTTCCTCATTTGAAATGGCTTCCTTTGTTTCTTGAATCCCTTTAATTGTGAAGTTTTGCACGAAATCTATGCAGAGAGAAGTGATATCTCTGTCTCAATATTAGACATTCAATTTTTGTCATTGTGTGACATAATAAAATGTTATTTTGCTGAATGTCTGGAACCAGATGAGCTCATTTTGGAAATATTTTCAAATATTTTGTAAATTACCGGTAGCCTAATTTTTTTTTTTAAATGTTCTTTCCAGTGTCTCGAGCAACATACAGCAGTGTCACAAACAGGAAAATGATATTTCGCAAAGACTAGCCCATTGAACAGCAGTTTTATGAGGTGGATAAAAGCAAAATAGTGAGGAAAATTATGTAGGGGTGTTCTCTGACTATCAGCATGAGGTCTGGTACTCTTTGTTGCTTTTTCTGTACACAATTATTTTATTTATTTTTTCGCTTCGGGGTAGGTAAATCCACAATTGGATATAACAATGAATGCATTTATATGCGCTATTATAATCAAGCTACAGTAGTATTTTTTTTTTACTGTCTTCTATCTATTAATGCATACATGACTTGCCTTATCGAATATTTGAAAGGAGGATTTCAGCAGAGAAGCATTAAATACATGTTGTGCGTAAACTCTATTTCAGACCTAGCCCACAATGCCGAAGCCAATTGTGGTCCGATTAATGTTTATATGTGCTGGACAAAGCCAAGCTACAATTGCACTATCGAGGTCTTTAATCCGACTTTGATTAGTCCAGCGAATTTAGCTGTTGCTTGGAAATGGTCGTTGTAGCACTAGGGAACTTCTGTTCTAACAACTTTGCACAGTCCCGGAAATTGCTTAAAGCCATCCAATCCAGCTGGAGCTTGCGATTTTCAAAGGCAGCTGCCATGAGACTACTGCGTAGTAAACGGTAGTACAGAAATCACTTTGTGTAAGAGAGAAAGAAACAGAGGGTAAGGGGCCTAGAGTGCTGTGGCAGCCCAGGGTTTCACTTCTTATTGCCTCGCTGTTTTTGAGATTTATTACCCACCACTGAAGGATCTTTGCAGATCTTTCTCTCTCTCCCCCCTCTCTCTCTCTCTGTCCTTCTCTTTCACCACACTGTTCTCCTCCTCCTCTCATTTCTCTAGTTGCCTCTTTGAATTTTTGGATAATTCTTCTGGGGTCGGGCCTGAAGGAGAACAAGGAGGAGTGTTTAACATGGGGCCTCTAGTATACTCTTTCTCTCTGACTCTTTGAGCCGCAGGGGCTTGCTTCAGAGAACAGCAGATGTGGAATTCTAGTCTGTTCCGGCTCCCAGCCTTTTTTAAAACACTAGCGTGCTCCTTTCTCTGGGCCTCTGGAGTGAGAGGATCAGAATGTGCTCAGCCCAGGTTTGTGCTCCCATCTCTTTCTCTCTCGTTGTATTGTTAACCATTTCTTACTGAAGATTTCAACAAGGGAAGGGCTTGAGTACTCCGAAGTCACCGTAATGTTCAATCATGAAAACACAATTGCCTAATGTTTTTTTTTTTTTTTTTTAACATTTACTACCGATCTAAATCCACTAACTGTACAAGCCTAATTCATTTTGTGATTGGTTGCGGTTTTGTTTTCAGCCTTGATATGCATTCTAATTTATCAGACAGCAATAACTGCAATTCACTGCAGTCTTCGATTTTTAACGGGAATGACAATGAGGCTTTGAGGGATAGCATGTGTGTATTTTACTTGATTCTGCATCTTTAAAATTACACTAAGACCTCCCAAAGTCCTTAAGTGCTCTGTCGTTGTCGACTACACAAAATGTCTACTTGAATACACAAAATGCTCATGCTCACTTTCTACTGGAACCTAGTTTTTAGGCCCAAGCATCTGCTTGAATCAAAATCTTTTACAGCATTAACTACTTCTGTATGAACATTAAGGTTCCTCTTTATCCACAAGCACTGTTCTGTTTTATTGCATGGTGAATGGCATGTTTCGATACTAAAAACAGGAAAAATTAAGTTAGAATTGAACAGTCACATCACCTTAAATATACGCTTTCCCTTCATTTACATTTTAACTTAAAATCTCAATGTTGTTTTAAAACCAAGGACACTTTATGCATCTGCTACGCATTTGCATGCTTTAACAATACTGCAGTAAGTCACAAACATTTCCCCATTACAGTATTCTGGAGTTATCGCTATGATCCTGTGCTTTCATGGATTATTAAAATAGATGTGAATCAGAGCTTTTGCATTATTGGACAGAATCTGGTTACTGCATACAAGTCTACACAAGGCCTACGTTCCTCTAACTTTGAGATTTGGCTGATTTTTTTTTTTTTGGCATCCAATTTGTAAAAGTGATGCATTATTTCATAGAAGCTATGTTTTATCTTTTGTGTAATTTTTGATATTTAGGCTGTGTTCTACAACTAGACGATCAGGTGCGTGTTGCTAAAAATGCAAGCAGTTTGGCTTTCTTATTGTACGTTTCCACTGGTGCATAGTGAGTGAAAGTGAGCGAGCACTATCAATTAATTCCTATGGAAGCTGAGCGCCACGCTAGTGAGGTAGATTGTAGAATTGACAGCGGCGCGGAGCAAGCTGTTCCCTAGCGTTGGGAGCAGATTTCTTCCACGTCAGTGGAAACGCAGCCTCAGACTGTATGAAGTTGCTAACGTCACCTCACTCCAGTCACCGTGGTCTGGGTCCAGTCCCTGGATTGATTGACGACGGATGCACCTTCTCATCATCTCTAGTGAGCAGTGCGACAAAACAACAGTACTGTGTACACCAGATCTGATCTTTCTTTACTGTATTCTTGAAATTTTTTCTCTAGCATTGAACACGTTTCATATATGCCCTGTCCCGCTCTGCACGCGTTGCCTCTTTTCTCCTCATGTGAGTGAGCATGATGTGCCACATAAGTGAACGTGGTTCCAGAGTGCCTTTAGACAATAAAAACGTTCATCATCATCATCTCTGGCATGGATGACAAGGAAAGACAATAAAATGACTAGGCTAGTTTCTAGTCTTTCTTACTTAAATGAAAATTAAAATTTTTCAATTTTCTCTCAGGGATACCCCTGATCCCCATACAGTTTCATTCCTCAGTCACAAGGGCTTCTATGCCCCCATACTTGGGTATCTGAATGTAACAGATTATAAAAATAATTTGAACTAAGAAAGTATATTATGTCATTTTGCTTTAAAATGAACAGATGATCTTTTACATTAATATCCAACTGCACTCGATTGATAAACTCTTTAAAATATTTTTATATTTGGTAGAAGATCCCTCAGTAACCACTTCTTTGACTGTCTCTGGGTCCCCAGTGCCGTTTTGTATAGAGTATTTTGGCTATTTATGATTTTTGGAAATTAAAACATGAAAATTAAAAACAATGTGCAAATGTGAATGTATATTATGATAAATATCAAAATCGAACTATATGAAAAATAATTTTGTTATAATATTTTTGGCCTTATCGCCCAGCCCTAGTATCAAATGAGGAAAAAAGGGTCCTCTTAGGTAAGAGCACATGTTAAAATTGCGAGAGAGATGCGATCTAGCTTCTGCAGTTAACTGAAAGTGTGCGTGCTGGTGGGGGAAGGCATTGCTTGCGTTTGAGAAAATGTGCCTTGCTCCTTTCGTGGCCTCTTCAGCACTTGAACGAACATCTGCTGCATGTAGCAGCTCTCTTTTGGAGAGCTGTTGCTTGGTTTCAGAAAAGAATGTGCACTTTCCCTTAACCTAGGTGGAAGAAACCACTCCGTTCACATTTACAAAAAAGTTCTGTTGTATTTCCCCTTTTTTGTTTTATTTATTTATTTATTTTACATTTGGTAATACCATGGCATTCTTTTAAGTAACTTTGGTATATGAATATAGTATTATCCATAGTCCATAGTATGAAGTTGTTCGATCCCCACAGCCACCACCATTGTGTCCTTGAGCTAGACACTATACTCCAGGTTGCTCCGGGGGGATTGTCCCTGTAATAAGGGCACTGTAAGTCGTTCTGGATAAAAGCATCTGTCAAATGCATAAATGTAAATGTGTAGTAATCAATTAGTACCATGATGTGGCATGGTAATACCATAGAATGTTTATTTAGTTCAATAGAGTACTATGTAAATACCACAATGTGTGTATATGGTAAACCGTGTGGTTCAGTTTCATGGAATATAGTACATCAAATGAACACTACCATCAAAAGTTTTAGCACTGTAAATGCCAGGCATGTGCGCTGACGACATGCAAAGATGTCTAGAAAATCTATACCGTGTAAATTCAATCTGAAGTATGCTTTGGCTTTTATGTTTTCCTTCTCCAAAGTAGTTATGTATGCTACTATTTTGACCGCGAGTCCATATGGACGCGTTCGACTTATTTGCACTACAACTGCTTTGTGATGTTGTTTTAGTGCAGTCAACGGCAGGTGTATGCACTGATGACACTCGTGCAAAGAATGCACGTACTATGATGATGACAAAAAATACTTTGGCCTTTATATCCTTTTAGCTGTTGGCTACTTTTGCTTCTATCTAATCATCCATTCAAAATTTCATAATTTAAGCATCTTGGAACAACTCAAGTGTGTTTAAACTTTTCATTGGTAGTGTATCTATAAATCAAATAACCAAGGTAGTGCCATCTGAAAATATTACTGTATAATTATTTTTTTTTCATGGTAAAGGCAGTCTCTTTCTGCAGTAAAGACATGTGTCGTTCTCATGCAGGGTAACTGCCCTCATTAGCTCATGGTGGTTATAGATGAGGCAGGACTGGTTTGTGGCCATGGTTGTAATGATGCACGTTCCTGCGGCTTAGCCCTGAACAGACTGTGCCCAGTGGATGTATTTAGCATCATGACAAATCCGTGCAATCATCTTTTAGTTCAAATTGCAGTAGGCAGCAGAAAAGTTCTCTAGCTAATGGCTTGTGCAGAACTGATTCAAATGACCATGCAAGGGCATTGAATGGCCATTCTACATCCGCAGCAATGTTTGAAATGTCCATGTTATCTAACACCCAGACAAGGCAAGTAAAACTTGTTGAAGCTCATGCTGTTTTGGATAAAGTGATGTGGTTGCACAACACTCAGTAGAGATCATATCTATTAAGGCCTTCTGAGTCAAAAGTGCATTTAAATCATATAATGTTACCAGTGGTAATTTGCAAAACCTAGAAAAAATTTGTGAATGCAAAAAAAATAATAGATTTCAGTAGTGGGTTGGTATAAGATTTGCATTGGTTACAAGAATAAGACCCATTGTTTGGCATTTTGCATTGTCTTTTTTGGTCAAATATTCATTAAAAACAAGTATTGCTATTTATGACAATGATATTTCACCCAAAAATGAAAATTCGAAACATCAAGGATCTTTCTGGTGTTGTCCAGAGGGTTTAAAGTTAAGATATTTTGACTGAAATAAAGGCTATTACTTTACAACACCCGCCAAGCACCAAATGTGGGTTCATTTTCTAAAATGTGTTATACTGTTACTTATTTTGTTTTCTTTCCTAAGATGGAAAAAATACATTTTTGACAAGAAAATAAGTAGCCTATATACAGCGTTTAAATATTAGCAATTTCAATAATCTGTGATTTAATTGTGATTAACAAAAATTATGCGATTTTAATCAAGATTTTAAAGTGTTAATTGACTGACAGCACTATAATAAATATTATTTAATATTATTACAAAAATGTATGGAAAAAAACTGGTATCGTGTCAATGTCTTAAGTTCAAGTATTAAAGTCTGGAGAGAAAAAGTGGAATCTTAATTTATATAATTAGGAATATGATGTTTTTGGTTCTATTTAATGGAGACAAAATTTTATGCTGCCATGAAAATAAAGATCCTTATTCAGTTTATTCAATAAAAGTAGAGTCTTAAAGTCTGTTTGGGGAAAATAAAATGCTGTCAGATATTGCATTAATTATGATTGATTTAACTTTGTGCACACCTTATAGTTTTACACACAAGAAAATTTAAGTGATTAACAAATGCTTTGCGTATCGGTTCGTTGTGGTTCATCCTGAATTGGAAAAAGTGCTGTGGTTGCATAACAGTCAGTAGATATATCTCTTAAAGCCCTCTGGGTCAAAAGTGCATTGAAATCCTATAATGTTACCATCAGTAACATGGAAAACCTTGTAAAAAATAAAACTCAGACTCGAGAACTGAAAAGGTTGGGCTTCAATAGAGGGTTGGGATTTGATTTGTGCAGTGGTGGTTCCACGGTAAAAGCTGGTGTTTATTGGCCGTGCGTGCGAGCATGTACATGTGCTCTTAATTACTGATCGCCCCCAGAGACACAGGGCTGAATTGGCAAATCTTCTTAGTACTGAAGGCCAAGCATGTCTGCTAAGTGGATTAGCAACACGTTATAATAGGTGGAGTGAGTGCAGCAGAAATAAACAGAACTGCAATATGTACAAAGGAATAACTAAAAGTTAGTCATTACCCCCATCCCCCTTTTCATCGTTGGCTTGTGCGACATTGAGATGTGCGTGTTAAACTAAGCTGTTATTTAAAAGTCCCTGCTGGGCATTTTATTTTGTTCTATTTTTGATTAAATGCAAATTTACAAATAAATGTAACAACGTAACTACATAGCTTAGTCAAATCATTGAGATAAACACTTCAAAAAACGTAAAACTTTTGGGAACACTTGATTGTTGTCACACTAATTGATATCTGAATCTGTTTATTTCAGATATACTGTCTTTAAGGCCTATAATAAAATTTTGTCAGATATTATATATATATATATATATATACACACACTGTTGAAGTCAGAAGTTCACTTACTCTTATGTTGAAGTCATTAAAACAATTTCTTTTAACCACTCCACAAATTTCATATTGGCAAACTATAGTTTTGGCAAGTCGTTTAGGGCATCTACATTGTGCATGACACAAGTAATTTTTTCAGACAGATTGTTTCAATTTTAATTGACAATTAAAACACAATTCCAGTGAGTCAAAAGTGTACACGGGTAACACGTTCATCTTTGCAAACAATAGTACACAATTATAAACCCCATGGGACCATGCAGCTATAATACCGCTCAGGGAGAAAACACATTCTGTCTCTACCTTGTGAGGTGCTCGAAGAAACAGGATGACAAGTATCTATATCCGCAGTAAAACCAGTCCTATTTTGACATAAACTGAAAGGCTCCTCAACAAGGAAGAAGCCACTGCTCCAAAACAGTCTACCCAAAATGTTTTACCCAAGTTAAACAATATAAAGGCAATACTACCAAATACTAAAAATGTGTATGCAAACTTCTGACCCACTGGGAATGTGATGAAAGAAATAAAAGCTGAAATAAATAATTATTTCTACTATTATTCTGACATTTCACGTTCTTAAAGTAGTGATCCTAACTAAGACGGAATGTTTTCTATGATGATTTTTTATATTATCAGGAATTGTTAAAATTGAGTTTAAATGTATTTGGCTAAGGTTTATGAAAACATATGTGTGTGTATATATTTATTTTACACTATTTTTCTGTTGAAAATTTGCTTGTTTCTGTTGATATACTAGTAACTAATAGGGGGCAATGCACTGTCATTGCATGTTACTGAAGTTTTCATTTATCAAATTGATCACATTAGCATGATTTATTGTACATATTGCCTAATTTATAAAGGTTCCATGTCTCTGAATACCCTTAAGGAATTAACAAAATGTGGCGGTGTGTTAGTTAAAAAAAATTGTCTACACAGGTTGGCCAAAATGTAGAATAAGCAGGTATATGTAACATGTTATATGCAGTACATGTAACACAAACCATACAAATATGTACAGAAACCTGAGCAGTCTGATGACTCAAAAGGAAATGCTGTTCACTTCTCCACCTTGATGATTGATAGCAGTTAAACTGGTTCCTGAAAAGCAGGTTTTATGGACTTTTGTAAAGATAAATGCCCATTATTGATTCCTTGAGGCAATGTGATATACTCTTAGAGGTACACATGAATGAATGTTTCAAAGAAGGACTGATCAGGATGTGGAAATGCTTGATACACGAGTAGACCCCTAAAATTAACTGCTGGGAAAGCTATCTCTAGCACTGTAGACCCCTCTTAGCCATGCTGTTCCTTTCCTTGAATTCTGTAAGATATAAACAAGAGGACCGCCACTCATTCAGGCACTACACTTAAAGCATGCAGAGCACCCCCTCTTCCTCTTCTCTGAGTTGCTACAGCAACCAGAATCTGCTGCCATTCTTATTGGCTGTTTGAATCTGAGCTTGGTCGCTCTCTGCATTTTTTGTGTGTTTAATTTCCTTACATAAAAAGTGAGGAATTCTAAACCGTTTTTCACTCACCAACATAGCAAAAGTTTACCCTTTACCTGTAAAGGCTTACAGCACTTGGACTTGACTATGAATGCATCTTTAATTGTTTCCATGGCTCGGTTGATTGCGTGATTTCACAGTCGCACAGCTTGGATATATTAAGCCTAGTAGTTGGAAACAGAATTTCATGAGATTTTTAGAGCATTGTGCACTCCATTTTCCCACCAAGTTTCTGCTATTGATACTTTCATTGTTTCGACAAGCACGTCACAAGAGGATATCACGTGAGATCACAAGTATTGCACAGATGTCCAGTTGTTAGCTAATTTTTCAAATCCCTTAACCTTAAAACTTTAACTTTGGCATGGAAATTGTCCCGCACTGTTTGTTATGAATATGAATGATACCTCATGTCAAGCGACTTGTTGAGGAGAGGCATGCTCTTACTTAAGGTGCTGTATGTAAGATGACAAGTGTTTGAAATGGGTACTGCAGTCCAAATTCAAATGATTGGAGAGTTGTCTGCCCCGCCACAGACTCTAAGCTCATGCGGGTTGCCAGAATGCTGACATGCAAATTTGCCAACTCTGCATTTTTTAAAGGATTTCTGGGCTTTAAGATGTCTCCATCTTCCAAAGGCATCTCCAATATTTATCCTTGTTTTACTACGCCTCTGGTCATGGTGGTTTTTAGATGGATGGCGAGGCTTTTTAGGTCGGGTGGAATCTGTTGTCCCTGATCCAGTTCGTTTGTGGGCTTCCATGGCTGCAGCACGCAGTGTTGTTTACCTGCAAACATGTTCAAATCTGGCAACCCGGCTGTGTCGAAATAATGTTGGGAACTGGGCAGGATCACACAGGCCAAAGCATTTGTTGTGCGGCTTGCAATGTGGAGCAGCTTCGTTGAAATGCAGTGGTTGGATCTTCGGATGACATGCAACTCATATCTCCGTATCTGTGAGTTAACGAAACACCTCATGATTAAATACGAGATACGCGGGTGTACAGTGGCCTTCATAGTATATGACGGTTTCATTCACACAGCGCAAGTTTGCTGAGAATGCAGTTGTGAGACCTTAAAAATTTGGGGTGTCAGATTGGGTACGGTTGTCACACCAGTATATCCGATACTGGTACCGGTATCTGGTTCGATTCTGCGATCATGTACTGGTACTCGTAAAAAGGCACAGATTCAAAAACAGAGACCATCAGACTTACGAATGTCATTACGTAAACATTGAGCACACCAATTAAAATCAGTTTATGTCCTAGTGAGATTGTTTTACTGCAAAAGGTGCAGTTTGTTTATATAAATGTATAGTTTGCATGAGCAGCGCACTGCAAATGTGAGCACTTGTGAATGTGTGGAAACATTGTTGTGTGACGCCAGCTGCATGTACCTTTTAATCCTTCTTGGCTCATACACTTGTTAGCGCGAGGCATAAACAGAGTACATATTTAATTAAATAGCAGCCTTTGCGGTTTAATAATCACAGCAACCGGCTTTTAGGGATGGCCGATACCACTTATTTTCTTTTTGATCTGATACAAAGTACTTTTTGGCCAGTATCGCCGATACCGATACCTCTAATGAATTAAAATTTTCCGAGTTCTTTGGATAAAATTTATAAATTATTACTTACATTTTTATATATTTATAGGTCTAAGCAGAAAAATATTAACAAAATTAACCATAGATATTATTATATGTTTACTAGTACTAAAACCAAGTTACCATATGGCTAGAGTAATGCTTTAGTAATGGTTAATTGTATAAAAACCTTGGTTAATACAAAAAAAAAAAACATGGTTACTACGTTTGTGGTTACTAGTCCTGGTAAATACATGGATAGTTTTCATAAGGGTATAATTTATTAAAAAGTATTAAAGATAATTGTCAATGTTTTAACACCTGAATTTAAATAAAACTGTAAACCTTGTCAAACGCTCATTATAATACATGTTTACATCTATGTTTGTCATTACTTGGTTTTAATAAATGTATTACACTTTGTTGTGTACCTTTGGCCCTGTTAGATATGTCTTGGGGACATTGTGGAACCTTGAAGCGAAACATTCTGACAATTCCACTATCATCAATACTGGATGTCATTCAATCCAGGCACTGCAAGGCCAGTGCTATCAGGTCACTCTTAGTTACTCAGAAGAAACTCAATCCCCCTTCCGTCTCTGTGGAGATGCCTGTCAAACACATGTAAATAAACACACTCTTGGAATCTACAGTTCATTGAAGCAACAACATAACCATGAGTCCTGCGCAAAGACGTCTTTTGTATTTGTGACTGCAGAACACCATAGTGTGACTCAAACAGTACTGGTTTCAACATCAAATAAGGTACACAGATGGTGCTATAGTTAAGCTAAACCACAAAACGTACTAAGTGGGAAATGAAGGGATCTGTAAAACCAAAGACCCATTCTTGTCATTTTTGTACTGATCATTTCGAGCTGAAGTAAAATTAACACAGCACTGTGAATCTGGTTTCTAAGAACCAGTTGGGTGGATAGGGTGTCCATCTGGGCAAAAGGTTACCCCTCAGTGGCATGCTGAAGTGACACAAGTCTCTTAATCTCTATATGAGGAATCTGTCGTCCGGACCCCCCACCGCCTCCTTAGAGGTCAGCGGTTCTCAGAAAATGAATAACTCTCCTTGAACTCGCCGTTGCTTTGCCTGAAACGAACTAAAGATGACTTGTCTTTCAGAGAAGAGAAGAGGAGTGATTTGAGCGCTATAACTTTAATCTCCCAGGTTAGCAAAAAAAAATTTAATACCCAGAGCATTCCGACTAAACGACTATTATTTCTAATGACTCGAACCCCCATTTCCTCATGTGTGTATGTTTTATTTTTTTCCATTTACGCATCCCCCTCCAAACTTAATTTGAGCCATTCCTTCTAAGAAGCTCTGAGCAAACTGTAAAGATCCCCTTGATACCGCTATAAAAAACACTCTGTAAAGGGAGTCCATTCATAATCTGTAGTCTTTGGATGTGTGGTCTCGGACGCTATTAACAGTCAAGTCTTTTAGAAATTCAAGCCTTTTAAAATACCATGCAGAAAATCCAAATAAAGTGAAGCTAGCCCTGAAGCTCTTTTATGCCCACACCTGGGCTTCTTGATCTCAGGAGCAGAGGCACGACACCTCTGGTCTGTTTGCTTAGCCTCCTATTCCACCTCCACTGCACACTTTATCAAATCCTACCGGGCTGCACCAGCCCTGGACCCACTTCGGCCACTCTTGGATGTGCCACCCAAACATGCTGCCTTGCCACACCACATAAATGAGTGAAGACTATCATTAATCTAAGTGTGGCTGGACTGTGGAGTGGGTCATGGTTAGGCCTGTCGTGATTATTAAATATTCGTCTGATCGTGGTTATTTAATCTATTTGAGATGACCGCGATTATTGTGCACTTCAAATTCCGATAACAGTTTAATGCCCAAATGAGGCAATTTTAAATGACTATATAAATGCCATGAATGGCGCATTTGTGTTGTCATTCAACTGAACTCTGAATGCCACTGAGCCTCGAACATCATCCCAGATCAGCGCCTTTCAAGAAGGTTTTGTGAAATGTTTAACAATTGCTTAATTTAACATTAAATTCTGTTATATAATACAAAATGACTTCTTAAGATGCATGAAGCACACATGCGCCTTAAGAAATATGGCGATTTATGTAGCCCTCAAACAGACAATTAATCGTCATAATCTCAATTATTTAATTTTAAATTAATCGTCAGCCAAATTTCATAATCGTGCCCTAGTCATAGTGTAAATTTCTTGTTTTCTTTGGAGACGTTGAAATGAGGGTGCTTGGTGCTTCATGAAAAGCTAGTTGTTCAAAGCTACCTGGTGTGAGTGCTTGACTTTCTTTTTTCCAGGCGCTAGCATTCTGTTCGACCTGACTGAGCAGTTCGCTCCTCCAGAGATGGGGCCGCCAATGCTGCTCAAGCTGCTGGAGGCCATTGAGAGGAAAGGTGAGCCCATCTCCCATCTTCTTGTGTCACATGTATGCACATACCATAATTATAGCTTTCTACATGCACAAGCTCATGTTTGAACTGCACAGGTATAGACAACCCAACACTCTACAGAAACTTCACTGCTGGAGGTGGGCTTGATGTCAGACAGTGTTTCGATGGTGGTGAGTGACATTTTATTCGCTGTTGCAACTGGTAGCTTTTACACTTTGTTGTAAATGGAAGCCTTGCATCTTGAAATCAAGTTTTGCTGTATGAAACAACAAAATAGTTTGCAAAGGCGAACATCTTAAAAAAATAAAACGGGAAAGTATATTTTGCCCGGCTAAGAATAAAACTATAATAAAATCATATAGTCTTGCATTAAAGAAGAGACCTGGGCCGTATATAATGATCAGAATATCATAGTGACTTGAAGTCTAAATTGAATGCATTGCTTCCTGGCTCACTGCTTGTGATGTTTTTGAATCAGACCCAGCTTCGATGGATCTCGAGCAGATGGACCTTCAGATGTTGTGTGATGGTTTGAGGAGGTTCCTTCAAGATCTGCCTCAGCCTATTATCCCCTCTGCAATATACAGTGAGATGATGGGCATTGCTCAAGGTGAGATTCACAAATATAAACTCATGGATTTACACCGATGAGTTGCATCACTTCTGTGGTTGCACCTAAGTATTTGCTCTTAAAATGTTAAAATGCGGTCAAAGTCCATTTTAAAAAAAAAAATGGGTAAAATTGATTTTGTAGTCATGGAAATACAGATCAAATCTGGCAGTAACGGTATAAAAAAAATAATTTGCTCGGATCATGCCTAAAAATCTGTATCTTTAGGACTGAGTTCGATCATAAAGACTAGGCAGAGTGTTTGCCAAAACCTGATTGACTCTTAATTGCAAAGCGGGACTTCTGTTCCTACAGCTGCCATGTTGATCATTGCAATTTCTATTATTTCTATTTTTCTATTTCTGTTTCCTGTGAGTGGCTTGTCTCCTCCATATATGGTCTTTAATGTGGCACAGAGAGGTGATGTGGCCTTATATCCAAAGTTAATGGGCCTTAAAAGCAAACGAAGTGTGGCATGATGTGAACATTTCTCACTGACCTAATTTAGTTATAAGAGCCACAGGGTGGTGCTATTGTTCTCAGAGTGTGCATTAGCCAGATGGTGAACCTCCTATATTGGTAGTAAAGTTACATCAGAAGTTCTCATAAAATAATGTTTTTGCACAGAAGTTTTAAACAGTCCCATTGTGTTCTAAAAGCAACAGTGCTAACTCATCTGGCATGATCTTGTGACTCTTATCAATCATCTTGCCATATACTTATATGAGAACACATGTTCCAACACTTATCTGATTGTTTGTCTACAAACCCAGCCAATTCAGCAGTGAAAAAGTATTGCAGGTGTTTAACTGGCTTTTAGATTAAGGGTGTTAACTTGATATGCCCTCACTGAACATTCTGTCCGATTGCAAAATAAACTGTTGTCAATGCAAACGAGCATGTATCCATTTTAAGAGTGAACGTAGCATTTTTTTCACTTTGCATTTCTCAGTTGGGTCATGTACAGTCACATGACTGGAAACAGGATATCTGTGGTTAATAGAACTAAAGCAAGCTTGAAAACTTATCTGCGACATCAGCGCTGAGAGCCAATCACCTTTCTGAATACTTTACTCTATCATTGTCTCGATTAAGATCTTTGTGCGGTTAGCACACTGAGTACAATTTTCCACATGACAGCATGTACACTTTTTTTTGCATGTGTCCTTATGATTATATGTTTAGCTCACTCTAAATACAGAGTACATGAGACAAGTGTCAAGAGAAAGTTCTGATGACATTATAAATGTGTGAGAAAGACCTTGTCTTACGCCCATCTGTCTGTCTCTTCAGAGGTGCAGGGTACAGACGAATGCGCAAATCACTTGAGGCTTGTTGCCAGCTCCTCTGCTCTGCCGCCACAGTACTGGCTGACCCTGCAGAGCTTACTACGCCACTTCTCTCGCGTTTGCCAGGCCTCAGCGGCCAACCTTCTCAGTGCCCGCGCCCTCGCTGAGATCTTCAGCCCGGCACTCTTTAGACATCAGCCCGCCAGGTACACTCATACACACACACACACACACTGATGAATCACAACATTGCCAACTTCTAGCAACAAACCGATTTATATTTTTACTTCCCAGCTGTGAGCCCAGCCCAGAGGCACACATCAGGATCATTGAAGTCCTTGTGACCAGTGAATGGGTTGACAGTCAGGCGGCTCCAGGTAAATACATTAATCACAATATTATTGTATAAATATTAATGTCTCATTGTACAGTCACACGCTGTTTTAGTTCTCTGTCTGAGGGAAACTGGTAAAATGTTGAACTGTGATGGCAAACACGATAACTGGCATGACGAAGAGACAGTATTCCTTTTGTGTGTGTTTTGTGGTATGTTTCAAAAGACAAACAGCTGATTTGCTTGGCAACGTTTTCACAGAAGAGCAGCTTCATCTTCTGAGAGTGTCAATTGGAGCTGCATTCATCATTCAATCTGTTAATTATTAACCCAGTGTCGAACATGAAACAAAATAACCCAGGATTTCATTTACCCAGGGTTAAGGATGACCCTGCGTTAACAATTATAATTGTGAAAAGCCCGATTGAAGCTTATGAATTAAAGCTTCAGCGTTACCCCTGGCGCAATATTGTGCTTTGTCAAGTGTTGTCGCACATCGCTCAAAGTTCAAACGATTAACTTTTGCCACTGAATTTTTGAAGTGGCAGCCAATGATTACGAGACAATTCAGATGATGTATCATTATGTGCACGCTGCCTGAGCTAAAATCAAGACGTTTTCTGCGGTGGTTTTCATGTGGAGAGCCAGCTTAATGCTGGCTTTGTGTCATTTGGAAGCCCCTTTGAAGGTTGCTAATGTACTACATTTACTTTGCATACAGTGGAGCACTATTTGTATTGTAGTACCTAGAGATGCACTGATCAACCGGCCAGGGACCGGAATCAGCCGGTTTTCCGCATGCTCGGACCGGTAACCGGCCGGTCAGTCTCACGTCTTTCCAATTCCGAACCGGTCCGTTTTGTTGCCAGCAGCGCAGGCAATAACGTCACAGCTGCATGGAAACATGACATTGGCGTGGAAGATCTTCACTGTGAGTGAAAAATACATAAAGTTCATGATTTGTAAGTCTAAAGTAAAGCATGGGGGAACCACCACGATAACGTTCGGAACAACAAACCTAATTAGACACTTAAAACACCCTCACCCAGCTGAAAATACCGCTTTTAAAAAAGAAGCTAAAAAGAGTTAAGCAGCTAAAGCTAGCCAGAGCTCAGAGCCAGCCAGAAGTCAGCATCCTCTCCTTTCTTTCCTTGGTATGAGAAGCGAAAAGACCAAAGGAATTACGAGGAAAATTATGGAATTTATGGCCCTGGATGACCAGCCGTTCTCCATAGTACTTCTCGCGTCTACTGCCTGCGCAGATTTCAATAACGCAGTTTCCTGAGGGGTGGGAGATGGGTGTGAAATACGGGAGACTCCCGGGAAAAACGGGGTGAGTGACGACAGGTATGTTACAAGCCGATCCCGAAGCAGCAATCAGTTTTACCTCTGATATTTGGTATCTAACGTAAGCTTAATGTCAATGTTGAGCGTATTGGACACTTCAGTTTTGTTCATAGGCTTGTAATATTTGGAATTGTTTTGTTAGATGAGTAAAAAAAGAAAAAGGTCCATTTATAAAATGGAAAATTACACCTGTTTTGTTATATAAAGCAACTCGTATGCAGTTAATTGTTATTTCTACCTCTTTCCAGTCACAGAGCACTTTATATATCAGAAGTCAGAGAAGATCCTGTAACTTTGTTTGGGGGAAATTATAATATTTAATAATTTATTTTATTATGAAAATTTAATTTTGCATTGAAGAAAGGTACATTTTGTTTGTATATGTGGTCAGTAGTTCTTAGAAAGAAAATCGGAATCGGAAAAAATCGGTATCGACAGGTCACACTTGGAAAAAAATCAGAAATCGGAATTGGCCAAGAAAATTGCAATCGGTGCATCTCTAGTAGTAGTACCTTTATTAGTGGTAGAGATAGTAGAAAGATCACAAGAAAAACGTTAAAAGTGGGGAGGGCGGTTGAGGTATTGACATGTCGTGAGCCAAACCTCATGAGACTACATGAGAAACAGAGCTCAATATGTTAGAGCACTGCTAGGCCACATCACAAACTAACACAGCATAGTTATAGTAGAAAAAAAAAACAGGAAGTGATAGGAAGAAGATGGGAAAACTTGCATTCGTTCATGGTTCAGAGCACAACTGAATGGCCGATATGGGTTTTTTAATGGCTGATGCAGATATTTAGAGAGCAGAATGGCCGATATAATGCCATATGCACTTCCTGGGCATTTTATTAGGAACTCAATGGTCCTAATAAAGTGCCCGACGTGGTCTTCTGCTTTGTAGCCCATCCACCTCAAGGTTTGACGTGTTTTGCATTCTGAGATACCATTCTGATCACTACAATTGTAAAGAGTGTTTATCTGAGTTACCAGAGTCTTTCTGTCATTCTGAACCAGTCTGGCCATTCTCCATTGACCTCTCTCACCAACAAGGCATTACCATCCACAGAACTGCCACTTACAGGATGTTTTTTGTTTTTGGCACCATTCTGAGAAAACTCTAGAGACTGTTGTGTGTGAAAATCCCAGCCCATCTGACAATAAACACTGACTGAGATGATGAACCATTTTGATGGTTGATGTTAACATTGAACTGCAACTGAATGAACCGTATCTGCGTGATTGTATGCATTGCACTGCTGCCACACGATTGGCTGATTAAATAATCACAGGAATTAGTAGGTGTATAGTTGTTACTTATGAAGTGCTCTGTGAGTTTATGTATAAATATAAAATCATGCTTGGTAAATCATGTACATGGAATTACTAAAAAATTCTATATTTAGCATAATATTTACACAATTACACAGAAAACTCAGTAAAAACTCGTTTTAGATAGCAGCTTCTCCTGAAACTCGAGCACATCTGTTAATGAGCTTCATACATTTTTAGAGTATGTGTAATTCACTACAAAGAAGGTTTATGAGTTAAGTCTTTGAAAGATACCGTATTTAACCTGCATATTTGCAGATGGTATATGATATCATTTCTAATACTATTTGCCTTTTTGTCATTAGACAAGACAGGTCAACATTACACTGAACCATTAAGGAGACAGAAGAAGAATGAATGCGCGAACACTTAACATTACAAGCTTGTGCGCATCTCGGGACTGTTTCAATGAGACTGTGTTCCATGCCGGTCTATTTTAGTAACGTGATGGCATGTAACAACAAAACGAAATGTGATTAGTCTTTACATGCCTAAGGAGGCTTCTTCACATGCAAATTGATTATTCTCAGTGCCGTCGTGACTTGTTAAACTAATCGGCCAAACGTAAGGTTGGGAACTCAGAACCGGTTCTTGTTCAGAACTGGTTCCATTCTTTACAAAATACCGGAATCTAATGATCTTGACTTTCGGTTCTGTTAACGGCTCCCCTGTGTGAATTTTCTGCTGATGCAGCTGGAACACCGTGCTGAAATACTCTGACAGTGTTTGCTGCAGCGCTGCCCCCTACTGTGTCAATGACTCTTATGAGCCGGCTCTGTTGAAACTACAGCACAAAACAGACAGCGCTTCTGTTATGGTCTGATTCCCGAAAGAACATTTTAGATGAGCCAGTTCATTTGAACCAATAGTGTGAAACATACAGCACATCTGGAACAGTCCAATTCCCAAAAGGATGACTCATGAGAGCCGATTCTTTTTAATCTAAAGCACGAAACATACAGCACTTCTGGTCTAGTCCGGAACAGTATTAATCTTACACTGATGTGCAAGTTATGAATGTCCAACTCAAAAATAAATGAGAACTGTTGAAATCTTACAAGCTTGAAATACAACATTTGACAACAGAACACAGTCTAAACTGTCTCTGGAACTGTTACTGTTATGTCATGTATCTTTAGACCTGGTGAGACTTTAATCAAGCAGTGCGCAGTTACTGACTGATATTTCATATGACAACGTCTAATTAAAGGTACAGCAGTTTTGAAATACAATGATTTTTTTTTAATTTTTTTTATTAATTAATAAAATATGCCATCACATTTCTTGTTTGTTTAGATACAGTCCAGATATAGCCTACTTGGTATCAATTACTGGTTTTAGATATATGTCTCTAAAAAGTCAGCAAATGCACCTTTTACAAAAAAATTATTAAAATATATTTCTGATTTGTTATATCTGTTCTGTAGAAATCATAAAGGATCTCATCATTTGGCAATAGACTGCAGAGGAGAGTAAATCCAATAAGGATTTAATTTCTCTTTTTCAAATAACTATTCCTCAAAAGTACTAAAAGAACTACTGGAACCGTTAAGGAACTGGAATCGTTAAGAGGAATCAGAACTGGAATAGTTAAATTCCTAAGGATTCCCATCCCTAGCAAAATGAGAGAATTTATAGGCAGATGCCGTTAATTAAAAAAATTCTAAATATTGGCTGATTTATCGGCTGCGAGGATGTATATGTTGACATCAACAGAGCATATGTGCTAACAGCTAGCCACATATAAAACTGACACTGACTGCACAGTTTACAGTTGTTCATGCAACAAATATCACTTGAATGAAAGGAAATTATGAATAACTACTGAGCCCCCATTGCTATTCTTTGCAAACTGATGGTCTTGAATGATTAAGCAGTGCATTCCCACTTCAGTGGTGTGCAGGCGTGACTAAAGTATAGCACTGATATGAATGTTTAATGGCTGAGAGTGCTCTGTAGAAATCAGCATTCTACTCCCTTGCTTTTATGGGTCAGATTATTTTAGAGATGGTACAGTCCATGGAGTCTGGTGTGTATGCATACACCCTACCCTGAAAATAGACTAGATTTATAGCACTAGTAAAGTCTCTGTCCCTCCTCCTCTCTCTGTCTTTATCCGTCCATCTCTCTCAGGCTGCCAGAGTCCCAAGTCTTGTTGTGCGACTGTTTAAATGTTTTATTACCTGTTAAGGCCTATTTATACCTTGCCCTGGCATGGAGCAAGCTCAGCTGTCAGTAATTTGCACCTGCAGGAGGCTGGGTTGGGCCAGACACACGCTCGCCTCCTTTCTGCTCGGGCAGCTCAGTTCCTTCCTGTACCTCAAAAGCTTTTATACAAAGTGGATACCTTAATCTGGCACATGCTTGCCTTACTGGCCTGCCCATACACGATTCCTGCACATGTGGCAGTGTGTAACTGTGGGTGTGTGTGTTAATTTGGGCTCAAGGTTGCATGTGTGTGCACGTTCCTAGTAACTGGGTGACTATTTTAAGCCGGTGGCAAAAGGCAAACTTGGATTTGGTTGGCATGTAAGTGTGGTCTGCTCCACAGAGCTCTCTTGTTCCCTCGCAACGGCTGCTGTTCTGTCTCACGCTCGTTCTTACTCACTCACGCATGCAAACGTTCACTTCCGGGGACTTTACTCCACCCCCTGGCCCCCTCCTTGCCAGTGCCACATTCTCCTCCCAAAAACATAAGGGTGCTCAGCTCAGCAAATATTTTAACCAAAGAGACTGAACGCTTGGAGCCAGAGAGAGTGAGGGAGAGAGAGACGACTAGCAGTAGTGCGAGCCCAACAATCATTAACCAAGCTGTCCCGGAGCAGGCGCCACTCTCCACCCCTCTCAGACCTGGTTTAGTTCTTCAGATTCGTCGGCTTCAACTTGTTGCACCACATACTCTTTCTCAACTCGGATATTGTTGGAGCCCTTTCTGGTTGCCGCAGTGGTGTTATCGAAAAGAAATAAGGCTTGTACATCTGTGGAGTGGAAATATTTTTTAAAGATTACAAGAGAAGCATCTTTTGGATATACCAAGGATCATTGGAAATGCTTAATGGACTGTCTTGCTAAATAAACGGCTGCTTGACTTCTGCTGAATATGCACAACTTACAATGTAAGTGTGGTTTTTTTGTCTCAGGATGTTTGGTGTAATGATAAGGTTACTTTGTCAGAGAAGCAGTTAGACAGATGGGAAATGCATCAAAAGTAGAACGGCATGTCGTTGCATTTTATTGGACCCAGTTTTATCAAAAGTGTTCAATAAGCTTGTTTAAGCAGATCAGCCCTTACCAAAAGTCCTATTTTGTATCTGTCCTGGCTTCTTTTTTTTTAAAATGGAGGACAGGAGTTTTGACAGGCTTGTATATCAGTGTTTCTCTCCTTTACATGTGGCCAGTGCTTGTGTGTATAAAGAGTCTGGAAAAAAAAAAGCTCTCCTAAGTGCGACCTGCTACAAAAGTTGGTTAACCTGTTTGACTTATTCTGGCACGTCTGAACATGCAAGGTGAACGTGTGCTGCATTATTCATTGCTCCAATAAAAGCTGGGGTCTAAAATATCTTTACACCTGCTCTGGTTTGGTTCAAATAAGAGGATGATTCAAATAAATTTTTACAGTATATATTTATGTGTTGTGTTGAACTGCCACATGCTGTTGGTTATACTTGACCTACTACATTGCTGTTAAATACCCCATTCGAAGCTCCTCTCTGACCTGTCATTAGAGAGCAGGGCATGACAATAGGCCATGATCCTGGGGCCATTTTTAATCCTACTGAGAACTGCAGCTATTTCAGGGACCTTTTTGAGGCTCAAATAGCTGATCCTTACCCGCCTACAGCCCTCAGCAAGTTGCTATGAGGATTATTAGAAGTATTTGCAAGCATTGCCTGCCTCCTGACCCAACCTCGTCTTTGACGTAGCGACTGCCTACGTGCTGCTGCAGAAGCAATCAGCACCCTGCTTTTGTCTGCCTGCCAGCAGAGGGGCCGTGCTGATCGCCTATACTTGGAGAGAGGTGGAGCTTAGCAGAGCTGCATCACAGATCCAGGAAGGGAGGGAGTGAAAGAGAAAGACAGCGAGGCTTCAGTTCCTTTCCTCATTCAAAAGATGCTGTGCTGCAGTGCACCTTGTCTGTGATTTACCTCTCTGGGTTTGGAAGCCTTGCAACAGCTTGGAAAAGCTTGTGATCTTCACAGATAGAGGATATTACTAGATTAGAGGAGGGTGCAAAATTGATTTTATTTTAGATTGACTTTGGCGACTTTCAAATTTACAAAGCACTGTTGCAATGACATCATTGCGCTCTGGACTTGGAAGAAATAGAGGCAGGTGATGAGGCAGGAGTGGCCAGCAACAGTCCTGCAGCACCATTGGCTGGGGTAAGTGATGTAATGGCTTTTCCTGACCACACTCTCCAAGGCTTCTCAAAATTTTATCTCAAAGCAAAGAGCGAGAAGCACCTGGAGACAAAGTGTCTGCTCAGGAGGTTTGGCAAGGAAACCGCACGCTAATCCTTCCAGATATGCAACACTGCATTAAGCATGGCGGATTTAGGGAATCCAAGACTTGACACTGGATCTGGATCAGACCTGCTATTTTACATAGAACTAGATGCGCCAGGTAACTGTTGAAAATGGTGCATTATAAGTACAAATTATGTCAATTTTAAGGCTTGATTTGATTTAATGACAGCACTGTCAGTTGTCTTGGGTGCATCCGTTAGCTGTGAAACATTTATGGTGTTTTTGGTATTTTCATGTTCTTATGCGTTATATCTGTTCTTATAAGTTAGTTGTGCGTCACATGGAGTATTGCATGTGTTGATGGACTACTTTTCAATTCTAGGTACCCCATAGGGTATGGTAATGATTGATTGTTCATTAGATTCTTGAAGGTGTATCTGGTTTAATATCTTTTTCTGCTTGAGTGATTGGCTGCTACTGCACTGGGCAAAAAAATGCTTAGTGATGATAGTGGCTGAAGTGAACAAAGGAGAGAGAGAGTGACTGTGCATGGATTGGGCGGTGGGGGGCAGGTTAAAAATAGCCCACCGCTCCAGCTCTGCCTCATGCTCCATGGAGACTGCACTGCCCCCGCTGCCTCCCGTCATTTAGCCCAGCAGCCAATCAGAGCCAACCTCTGCCTCTTTCCAATAAAGCAGCATATTCTCAATGGTTAAGGATTCTTGCATGAATGTGCATATTGCGTTGCTCTGAAAAGCCCATCACTGGGTCGCTGCTTACAGTCCTGATGTCATTAACATTTCGCTCCTTGGTTGCAGCTTCTAGATACAGTGCTAATTGTGTTCTAAAACATTGTTGTAAAGGTGAAAGTGTGCTTGAAATAACTGGTATTATTGTCATTGTTTAATATCAACATTTAGTGACTCATCTGTGCAATCAATGCATTTCAGGGATAGATTTTGTGCAAGTTGAATATTCTCAGTAAAATGGATATGGTGCTGAAAGCAGAAGGTTTTTTTTATTGGGGGTCTTGAATCCAATGCATTTCTCCCATGTCAAGCATATGACTTCCCGCTGGAGAGAGCATGAGAGGCATGTGCTCCGCTGCATTTAATGAAATGGAAAATGCTGGGAGGGGAGGTGGCGAAAGATCTAGCAAACTGCAACAACCACTGCATGCTTTTAAAATGTGACTCCGTCACAGTTGGGTACAGCAAATTGGCAGGAAACATGCTTCGCTAACTTGGCATATAACAGCCACAGGATGTTTTTTGGGTTTTTGTTTTTGTCCTCATCAGATTAAAGCATCTGAAGTATTCCTTTAGTTATATGGAATTTTAATGCAGAGAGATGTCAGGACGCATAGGTTGCAGCATGCTTGCACATGTTCTCTATGCAAATAACCTTGACTGGAGCTGCTTCATTTAAAGGTACATCAGCAGTTCTGTTCTCAAACGTTCTGTCGTTCCTCTTTTTACAGCACTACCTCCCAAGCCGCCCAAACCGACGTCTGTCACTAACAACGGTATGAACAATAACATGGCTCTGCAAGACGCTGAATGGTACTGGGGGGACATCTCCAGGCAAGTACCCATCAAATCTAACTTTTAGTTGGATCAGTGTTCATATTTATTTTTACTATTACTTTGAATAAAAGGGTTCATTTAACAATTTGGAACCTGTTTCTGGTGTAGGGAGGAGGTCAACGAAAAGCTTAGGGACACCGCTGACGGTACATTTTTGGTCCGAGATGCCTCCACTAAAATGCATGGGGATTACACTCTCACTTTAAGGTATGTCCATTGTAAACCAAAGCTACTACCCTTTTTCAAACTGCTTAAGGATTGCTCTAAGTCTTGCTTTTGATTCTGCTATATAGGAAGGGTGGTAACAACAAGTTGATTAAGATCTTCCATCGAGATGGGAAGTATGGCTTTTCAGACCCCCTGACCTTCAACTCTGTGGTTGAACTGATCAATCACTATCGGCACGAGTCGCTCGCCCAGTACAACCCCAAACTAGATGTGAAACTATTGTATCCTGTGTCCAAGCACCAACAGGTAATCATATCCTGATATAGGATCATATCCTGATATAGGATCATATAGGATCGTGGAATATCGAGTGTGCTTCTGAAGAACTTCACTATAGATCATAAAAATGTATGGATCTGATATCTGTAATTTAGAAATGTTATTTATTTATTATATATATATTTATTTATTAATAGGATCAGGTAGTGAAGGAGGACAACATTGAAGCTGTTGGGAAGAAGTTGCACGAATACCACCAGCAATTTCAGGAGAAAAACAGAGAATACGACCGACTCTACGAGGAATACACTAGAACATCACAGGTTGGTTCTCTTTTTCCATAAATGTCAAGTGATTGTAGAAAGCTCAACAGAGGCTGCCGGGGGATTCAGACACAATCTAACATGCTTTTGTCTGCCCTTTAGGAAATCCAAATGAAACGGACTGCTATTGAAGCCTTCAATGAGACTATAAAGATCTTTGAAGAGCAGTGCCAGACACAAGAACGGTACAGCAAGGAATATATCGAAAAGTTTAGGAGAGAAGGCAATGAGAAGGAAATCCAAAGGTGAGGGCTAAATCTGAAAACTTCAGAAGTAATCTTTTGGAGAACAATTCAAAAGTGTAATCTTTTTGGAAAATTATCTAAAATTTAATCCATCATCTCTACGTTTCATTGCAGGATCATGGGGAACTATGACAAATTAAAGTCGCGCATCAGTGAAATAGTGGACAGCAAGCGGCGTCTGGAGGAAGATCTAAAGAAGCAGGCGGCGGACTACAGAGAGATCGACAAGCGGATGAACAGCATTAAGCCTGACCTCATCCAGCTCAGGAAGACCAGAGACCAGTACCTCATGTAAGTAGCTCATCCTTCATAGGTTCTGCACTTTAAGTATAGCACAAAAGACACAATGTTATTGAAAGATGCACTGTTTTTAACATTACACACCATAAAAACATGCTTATGATGCAAGACTCCAAAGACATCCATCTGACATATGTGCACGCAGACCAACGATTAAACAATAACGCAGACAAAACGCAAGAACACTTAGTATTTAAACCCAAAAATGATTTTTTTTACAATTTTAACATTTTTTTTTCCAACACATCACAGGTGGTTGACACAGAAAGGAGTCAGACAAAAGAAGCTCAACGAATGGCTGGGAATCAAAAACGAGAACCAGGACGAGTGAGTATTCTGTTTCCTGTTGTATTCACAATACATAACATTTTAAAATCCTCATGCTTGCAACTCACTCATCACTTCTCCATACAGTCAATACTCAATGGTGGATGACGACGAGGACTTGCCACACCATGATGAACGCTCCTGGAAACTGGGCAACATTAATCGTATCCAGGCTGAGGCGCTTCTGCGGGGCAAGAGAGACGGAACATTTCTGGTCAGGGACAGCAGCAAAGCTGGATGTTACGCCTGCAGTGTTGTGTATGTATTGTTTTATCACTGAAACTTATTACGAGTTAGTATTCGTGATAGACCAATATATCGGCTAGGCTGATTAATCAGCAGATATTTGCTATTTTTATATTTTGCAAATAACTGTGACCACCTATTCATTCCACCTAGTATCAGTTCAGAAATATACTACATGAAATCTAAGACAGCCTTTTTAATTTTTTTTTTTTTCCTCTCAATATTTATAGTTAATTTCGAGTAAACATTGTGTAAAAGTGTTTTGCATTTAAATCCAGCAATTTTGGTATCATTAAACTGTATTGTATATTTCTACCACGTTGCTGTCTAGATATTGGTATCTGCATTAAAAACACATATTGGTCTATAATTCTAGTACACATGGTAGAAAAATGTTGTTCCAATGGACATCTGTTGACATTCTGTTAAAGTCATTGACTGCAAAAACCAGATTGTAAGGCATTGATGACTAAAACCATCTCTTTGTTTTATTGCAGTGTGGATAGCGAGGTCAAGCACTGCGTCATCAACAAGACACCCACAGGATATGGCTTCGCTGAGCCCTACAACCTTTATAGCTCACTCAAAGAACTGGTCTTGCACTACCAGCACACGTCCCTGGTTCAGCACAATGACTCTTTGAATGTCACGTTAGCGTACCCAGTCTATGCACACCAGAGGCGGTGAGGACTAGTTGAACACACCCTTGGGACTTATATTAAAGCAAAGAGATAAGAAAGGGCCTCCTTCGTGTGGAGACGCCTCCAGTAGGGCTGTTGCTTTTTGCCTTGAAACGACTTTGTCGGAAAGACAAGAAAGCGAAACCCAAAACTAACATTTCAGCCACTGAGACTTTCACCTGTCTGAATGTAGTTTGAGCAGAAAATGCGAAACTTCAACTCTCTTTCCCAAAATGAAGGACTTTTCCAAATGGTGCTTGTTCATTTCAAAGCTTTACCTGCTGCTGGAATGTGGAACTTTGACTTAAACCTCTGGAGGGCATCTTTTTTTAACCTCTTCTACCCCCTACCTGCTCAGTTCAGGTCCCTTTTTCTGTGTTTGTGTGTCTACGAGCGAGCGAGAGAATGTGATGTGACCAAAACTCACAGTATCTAAAAAACTATTGGGATGTTCAACTCGTTCTTCATGAACAGACCATGGAATCAGCTGATCAAATGTAGCAAGATGGCACTTTCGAAACAGTATCTACAAGTTTTCCTGTAAGAGACTCCTACACGAATGTTTGAAATAACACACCTCTTCTCAAAGGAGCTAAGTGACGAGAAGAATGCTAGAAGCTGGATGGCATTTCCTTCATTAGCATTATAGTGACAGACTCTAAATCCATTTATAATTTTTTGACTGGACTTAAAAGGAACTGAAACAGACTTCACGCTGTGTACATACAGATAGCATCAAAGCTACGTGACAAAACCATATTGTACCAAAAAAGAAACGCAGTTCCATCTCAGTTGTATTCTAATCTGCTATGCAAATTCTGTATTTTCCATCTTCTGCAGAGTTGATTTTATTTTTCACATTGCTACCATAATATAAACTTGTTTTTATTGCTTAAAGTCTTTTTTATATCAGTATCTAAGAGGATGTTTTAAGTGTCAAAATGCCAAGAAAGTTGGCTTCATTTTACAGAAGGAGTGCAGAAAAAAAAAGTACTTTATTACTTATTTCTTTATCAGCCGCTGGTAAAATTAAAGAGAGAGAGTATTTTATTAGTCTTTTTCACTTGTAGCTGATTTTCTCTTGGGCAGAGCCTGGAGGACATTAGTGCTGCTTCTGTCTGCAGTAATGGTGAGATAGATATATATATATCTCACCATTACTGCAGACAGAAGCAGCACTAATGTCCTATAATATATATATATATATATATATATATATATATATATATATATATATATATATATATATATATATATATATATATATATATATATATATATATATGACATTTTCACTAGAGCAAACAAAATAATAAATCATCACAGCATTTAAATCACTGCAATTGAAAGACTTATGTCAAACAACACAATACTGCAGTTTCCCAATCAAATATAGAGGTTTATTTTGTGATTATTTGTTTCATAAACAAAAGCATAGTGATTTGATCCTCTGGAATGATGGACAAAACATAGATTTCGGTGATATACAACCTCTCATTCCTTATCGGCATAGTATTTTTCTGTATCAGAAAATCCTTAATAGTGTTGTTTACATGGATCAACTCAGACTAGTACCCAACGTTCAAGTTAGCTCCACATGCTCAGAAATATAAAGTCTACCATTAGGATGCAACACCGTTAGGATAACCTATCAGCTTGACATTTTTCACAGCTAGCTAGCTAAAGTATTCTCAACTTTATTATCGGTGACATCAGTATTGCTTTTGCCTTCCACTCACGTCTACGTTACAGTTACACTTGGCAAATGCATTGGATGTTTTGCGTAAATAAGCATCAATGTGACACCAGTAATTAATAAATTTTTTCACATTACTTTTTTTTTTTTTTGCTGTTGGTCAGCTTTGCGGTCGTATATTTTTACATTCGTTTGATTACTTGTTTTAACTAGGTCTGATTGCCTTAAAATTAGTTAGTTTTTCATATTTTTAAAGCAGGTTGTAGGCTACTGTTGAATTTAGCTGTTTCCAGAATATTAGGTCTTCAATGTAAGATTTCAAGGATAATAATTCTCATGTTTCTCCCACGTTCATATGCACAGTTGTACTATACCATTATTATTTGCCCCAGGAGTTAGCATAAAAAAATTAAATTTATTTTTGAAATTTGAATGTTTCTAAAAATAATATGAAGGCTCGGCAAAGTCCCTTTCTTGTTGAGTAAACTTACACGTGGTTTGAGCTAAATGTTCGAACTTTTAGGCCACTTCAACTTTTACTGCTTGTGATTTCGAAAGTCTGAGAAACGATTTTGAGAAATGATTCAAAGTTTACTTTTTTCTTATAAGTTTTTCACTGAATCTTTGCAAATTGACCCTTGTTAATATACCTACTTGATCTGGATAAAAAAATACTTTCATGGTAACTCATCTTTGGCTTTTGGTTTGTTTGTTTTTTGTCTCTGCTTCTACTTGTTCTTCTTTTCACCTTCTGCTTAAAGGCCACAAACTTCTGTGTCTCAAATGTTCATGGTAGTCCTTTTTCTGCAGACCCTGTTCTCAAACATTCTTGCAGCATTTTGTGAATTTGCATTTTTTTAATTGTATAGGACTGATTTACAGACATTGTTTCCACAATGCTGAAATTGAGATTAACCCGTTTGTTCCAGTTCTAAAAATGCTTTTTTGTTTGTTTTGTTTGTTTGTTTTTTTTTATAAAGAAAAGAGAAATAAATAATGTTTTAGAAACAAAAAGACTGGTATTTTTATTGATCATCTCTTCTGGTTTGTTCTAGTGCTAACTATGTAGCAGTTGACTGTTGAACTCTATGTACCGTTGCAGAAAGTTCTGAGGTTATGCAAATGTTGTGGTGTGGTATGATGGCACGGTATTGATGTCACCACTCACAAAAGGGGCTGAAGGTTACAGAACGTTTTCGGAGTCAATTAGCAACTTTTTTATCAACTGCTTTGTTTCCTGGTTAAAATATTGTTGTTATAGATGTTTAGAAAGAAATATCACATTAATTATAATGGCTAAAATATGTACAAGGTTTAAAGGTATTTTCCACAATTACATTATAAAAAACAAAACTCTAAGCCAGTGTGACCTTACTGAACTTATAGCAGGTGAAATATGTAATTAATGCCATTAAAATACAGGATGACTTTGACATTTCATGATCTTTAAAAGTTTTTTTTTTAAAGACCAATTTTAAAGTAGTAATGTTTCTTTTAAAGATGTTATATGAGGTGTGTATATATATCTACGATATCTTATCTACATATTGTAATCTATCTGTAATGAAATAGTTGCATTTGTGTTATCATTCCAGTGATCATCTGTGATTAATTCCAAAGTGGTGTGAGGAATTTCGGTTGTTGCTATTTTTAAAAGTGGTACAATTCTGGGACATGTTTTGTCCAATGTCTCAATAATCGGGGTCCAATTAATTCCTCACCAAAACTTCAATATCACAACTGCTTTGTAGAGATAAAAATGGGATGCCAAGCTGAAATATGTTCAAGGTCTTGCATAACAATTTGTCAGTCAATATAATGATTAGCTGCTGAAAGGGGGGTGATTTCAAGAATGGAAACATTATAGCACAGGTTGCGTTTGTGTCTCTAACAAAACTGTTTAACTTCTAAAAACAGATGTCAAACTTTTTCAAATGTGATGAATGGACATCATGATAGCAACAATTAGTGTACATTTTTGATATTGAAAGATATTTTGCAAGACATCCTTACCATGCAAATGGTTAACAAATTATAATAGATCTGAATTTCCTGAACCGAATAGCAGTTCTTTGCATTCATGCATTAAAAAAACTGGATACACCACAACGAATGGAACAAAGCATGTGTCTCAAGATATTTATAAAAGTCAAAGTTCATTAGGCCAGAAACATGCTTTATGCAAGAACACGAACATAGGCGCAAATGCTTATTCAACGCAATGAAGGTTGACAATACAACCTCAGTACTCAAAGGGATGATAGAGTAGCCTTCAAATGTTTGGGTCATAAAACTAGCTTTGTTATTCAGGTAATTTGCTAAATATTGAAAATGTTATCTTAAAAATGTTGCTCTGCCATTTATAGTTCATTTGAAAGAGAAAACTCACCACAGAAGTTCACATATTTGTCCGCTATAGCACCCTTTGTAGCAACACTGAGAATACAGTGAGTACCTGAGTTGTTATAAATATAATTTATATTAGTCATAGAGCGCAACAGTCTGGTTCCGGAAGTAAAAAAAATAATAATTAGATTTTCAACGAACACTTATAAACCTTTAAAGACAGACCTACCATAAGCTCCAAGGTTGATCATCGATGGTATATGCTTCTATTGAAGCCATCTGTCTTCATTATTAAAACTTTGATAGCGGAATTCATAGTGCACAACTACATTGTCCATTGTCCAGCAGAGACAGACCCACCAATCAGAGAATGTGCCAACCAAGCCAGCGAAATATGCCACGGAGCGACCACCCACATCCAGTTGGTGTATTTTCATTCTTAAATTAGTATCTGTATATATTTGTCCATATTGGAATATTTTGCAATAAACGCAAAATATATTGATTCTATACTTAGTAGTTTTATTAAATTACATAATTTGCAATGCTTCATAGACTTCATGTAGTCTTTGCCCTCATAAAAGACAGCAATTACACAGTTGTGACAGGTTCTTTAGCTGTGGATATAGATACTTGTCTGCCTGTTTCCTCCAGCATCTTCATAAGGTCCTTTGCTGTTGTTCTGGGATTGATTTGCACTTTTCACACCAAACTACGTTAATCCTTAGGAGATTGGATTTGTCTCCTTCCTGAGTAGTTTGATGGCTGCGTGGTCCCATTGTGTTTATACTTGCGTACTATTGTTTGTACAGATGAACGTGGTACCTTTGTGCATTTGGAAATTGCTCCCAAGGATGAACCAGACTTGTGGAGTTCCACACTTTTTTTTCTGAAGTCTTTTGATTTTCCCATGATGTCAAGTAAAGAGGCACTGAGTTTAAAGGTAGGCCTTAAAATACATCCACAGGTACACCTCCAATTCAGTACACCACCTATAAGAATCTAATTGTCTAAAGGCTTGACACAATTTTCTGGAATTTTCCAAGCTGCTTAAAGTGTATGTAAACTTCTGGACCACTGGAATTGCGATATAGTCAATTAAAAGTGAAACACAGTAGTTGGAAACGAGTCCTTAAAGACTTGCCAAAACTATAGTTTGCAAATAGTAAATCTTTGGAGTGGTTTAAATTTTTTTTATTTTTTTTAATGACTTATGTATGTAAAATTCTGACTTAAACTCTATATATTTGTCCATATCG
Organism: Moxostoma hubbsi; assembly: GCA_032164185.1. Taxonomy (NCBI): domain Eukaryota; kingdom Metazoa; phylum Chordata; class Actinopteri; order Cypriniformes; family Catostomidae; genus Moxostoma; species Moxostoma hubbsi. The sequence continues at coordinate 15,414,570 of JAVLUX010000044.1, forward strand.
AAACATTTACATAATTCGCAATGCTTCATGGGATTGTAGTCCTTTCCCTCATGAAAGACGGTAATTACACAGTTGTAACAGGTTCTTTAGCTCTCTAGTGAAGGAGGAAGTGGATGCCAGGTAAACAGTCGATGTAAATCTTTTATTTACAATGCTTTTCAGCATTCTACACAAATGTTTGCTCTACAGCTCAACATTCACACACACACAGATTGCTGCGTCTTCATTCTCTCTCCCCTCTGGTGGTCTGGACTGTCCTTTTATCCCTCTACAGTCTCACTACAAACATAAAACTGCTGTTAGAGGTGATTTCCCACAGATGTCCATCCTTGCCGTTCTATCTCTCCCTGCCTAGCTCTCTGCAAACTTCGCTCTGCCACGCCCCCATCACCATAACAGTCTTGTAGTTTAGTAATGTAGTAATTCACCTCTGAGCTGGTTGGACTGATTCATGGCTTACAACTCTAAAATGTAATGGGAAAAATACTTCCTGAATCCAGACGGCTGAATAAGTGGGCGGGTACTGTTGCGCTCTATACTATAGCGTACTTGCATTGTTATAAATTCATGCACAAAATCGCACCTGAGAAACTATAAATGTCTGTATTCACATTCTTGTGTGGAGTATGTTTCGGCACTTGGCACACCATCCTAAAAACATGGCACTAATGTGCAAGACCCTGAAAAATTATTATTTTAGAACTCGCTGGAAACAATTTTCAAAGACATCCATCTAGAATCTGTTTACACAGAAAAACAAATAAAAAAGTGCAGGACACAAAATGTGTTCGGTGTAAGCAGACCCAAAAAGATTGTTATAGATGGAAGAAAGCAAAGATGGGTTAAAAGAGATACCCAACTTTACAACACTTTTATAAGTGCAGAGATGGTCTTGCATAACATTTTATGTATCTTAAATCTGCCAAAGTCACTCATATATATGAGCTGCTGAAAGCCTGACATTTTTTAGAATGTAAACTGTATATAGAACGCATTTGATTTTTGTCCCACCTAACATTAGTAGATATAACTGTGAAACATTTGAAGTGCTAAAAATAGATGCAACAATGATAGCAACGATTAGTGCAATTGTTACCTTTTAAATAGCACAAGAAAACAAAAACATTGATATTACAATAACTGAGAAATGCCTTTGAAAATTGTGACCTATTTTCTTCAGTGCGATAGCATTTTTTATTTTATTTTTTGACTAAGCATGTCTCAACCTCGGCATGCTGTAGCGAAGTATGTGAGAGGAAACAGAAAACCACAGTCATCAGCATCAAATGCATTGTTATCAGGAAAAGACTAGAAGCAAGTCACAGCTACAATGTTCTATGAAATACCTTGAAGTTCCACATCAATACTGTGGTATATGAATATGATTATCATTTAGTACTATGTATAAATTTCCAGGGTTTTTATGATAGATAGATAGATAGATAGATAGATAGATAGATAGATAGATAGATAGATAGATAGATAGATAGTGAAACCAAGTATAAGAAAGTGCCTTGATGATGCAACAGGATGGACTCATCAGACCATTGCACCAACTGTCATGTCATATATGATATAGACTACATGAATATCACATGGGATTACAAATTACAGAAATTACAGATCTACAGAAAGTGATATGTAACTGAGATTTATGGAATAGAGAGCTTATTATAAGGAGGACGGGCCACTTATTTCTGATTAGTATTATAATGTAACTATAAAAAGATGGACTTCCTGCAAGATCTGTAAAATGGCTTAAAGAGTCTTAAAGGTGCACTCAGTAATTTTTTCCTCATTAAAAAATTTCACTTTTAAAGACATGAATTGCATTTTGCATCATACGTAGGAAAATATGACCACTTACATTAAAATGAAGACTCCAGTGATATCAGTAACATTATAAAAGCTGTTTTATTCTACATGGAGAGGGTCCACACATGGGGGCGGCCATGTTTGAATCACATGACCAGCGGAATACTACTCGCTTAATCTCAGTAACCGTCCTGTTATTGGACACTTTCACTCATTGATTAAAGTCATCATGGCTGACTGTGAATACTACATTTCTACAATGGCACCTGAAATCTGATTTTAAATGATGCTGCATCCAAGCCTCTAGGTGTCAGTGTAAGTCCAAGATGACACAAAGAAAAAAGTTACTGAGTGCACCTTTAAGATGTTGCGGTATATTCCAACTTGATATCTCTGATCTCCACCATAAGGCATTCTATTGCCCGGTGCTCAGAAGATGACTGTAACGGTTCAAATGGGAAAAGAGGAGGCAGGAACCAGATGAACCATCAAAGTAATGTTTAATGTAAAATTAAAACATAAAGACAAATATATGCAGAAGGGGTCAGCGAAACACACTGCCACAACCCCCCCTACCCTTGGTCGACAACTTCACATCTGTATAGCTAATGCGCATGCACGGTCTCGAGTTGATTGACAGACAATGTCTGTATCTAAAAGGCGATTGGCTTTATTACCTGTGGGGCGGGACTTCCTTTCTACATTTATTGACCATTAGGCGTTCCAATTTCTCCCATTCATTTTAATAGAAGTGGCCCATCTCTGCTAAATAGTCTCTAATGGAATGTTTCATAAGAATTTGTGTCACAACATTTTGTCAGTATAATTTGTTTCGTCAAATATGTCATTGGCATTTGAAATGCTTCATGGGATGTGTGGTCCATTTAGTAGTCAAATAATTTGAGTACACGATTTGTAGATTTACCTTTTTTCCAATTTTTTAAATACTTATTTGCTTTGAATCAAATGTTGTAATGTTGGTATTCATCTCTGAGCCAGTTGATTTGGTTCATGGCTTTGAAATTTTTATTTTTATTTTTATTTATTTTTGTAATGGACAAATTGTTCGTTGATCCAGTACTCATGTCATTTGCAATGAGACTTCATAGAATATACAAATTACACTATATACATTTTTCATCTACTCAATACTTTACTTTCTCAATACTGCACACATTTCATGATTAATATTTCATATAATTTGCTGAGTTAGCTTTGCTGTAATGTATCTAATAGCCTACTTAGTAGTTGATTTGTTAGTAAGGCTGAGAGGCTTAGATCTACATGAGTGCAGTGAACGCCCGTGTGTCAAGCTATAATCTCTCACTGTTAAATATTCATTAGAGACTTTGCTCTTCCTGGTAGCTCTCAACCTACTTTCAGAAGGCAGACTCTCCAGCAGCTTATAACAGGAAAAGACCTCTTCATTTCAAGGCATTTTAAAGAATAGCTTCTAACATCAACTTAACGCTCTCCATTCTGCATTTACCAACACATGTGCCCAGACTTTTGTTGATCTTCATGAGTGATAAAAACATGGCATTCTGCCAGGAGAGGGCTATATATATATTGAATATTCACTATATGTGCAATGACTTTGTCAGTGATATATAATTAATCAACATGTAAAATATGTGTATATTGCAATTATAATGAGTGTTTCAACAGACTAGATTTGCAATGCTTCCTTGACTAGTGACTCACGATAAGAGAGCATTAAGATAGAAATGTTATAAACGTCAAATTTTTATGTAATTGTTTAAACGTAAGTAGCAAAAGATGGTGTTACAGCTGGTCTGTTCAGTTCTTTTCAGTGATTCAAATCAAACTGTACGTTTCAGTGAATCAATTAAAAACTCTGATTCAATGAATTGTTTGTGTCGTCACACAAAAATGTTCACAGAAGTAGCTGCATGGCATTTTTTATGTTTTAAATATTTTTTAACATACTGTATATGTAGGTAAATACAACTATTTATTAGTTAAATTACTCTATTTATGTATTATATATAGGTGCATATAAATAAAAAAAAAAATTAAATCATCCTTCCCTGTGTTAATTTGGTGAAATCAGCAATGAAAAGTCATTTTAAGACATTTTAGAGCATATACAGAAATATTGCAATACATTTCAAATGTGGTCACAAGGTTGGAAAATGTCAAGGTATAATTACAAATGTACTATTTGAAAATGTTTGCTGTTTCACATGCTGGCCTAGATAGATTGCTAATCTTCTACATTGCAATAAGCGCACCACTGGTTCTCAAGTAATAAGCTCTGCAGACTATCTTAGCATTTGTCTTTTGTTGTTTGTATTTTAAAAAGCACTTCACATTTGGAAAAGGGCTTATAAGCAATGGACAATGCTATAATGCTTATAATGTTAGAAGATGAAACTCCTTTTAAATTTTCATGCTAGCCATGACAATATCATATTGACGACTAATGTCAAATCAATATTAGTTGTTTCACTTAAGCTGCAATATGTCAGTTATTTGTGTCTGTTTCGTCTGTATTGTATTATCGACTCTAACTGGCAATGCATGGATTGGGTGCTTTTAACTCGGCTGAGGGTCTCGAGGTTCTAATGTGTGAAGATAAGATAAGATAAAGGTTCAAAGTGCACATCTAAAAAAGAGAAGAAAAAAAAGCACAGACCATTAGTTTACTCTTAAGCAATACACTGTTAATGGTTTGCCAGACATAACAATGACATTGGAGGGCTGCTATTTCAATGTGTCCGTAAGGGAAAGTAGCAAGTAAAAAAAAAAGAAAAAACACTTTGGAAAGGATTAAGTGTAGATAGAACTTCTGGAATGGCACCAAAAAGTATTTGGTCACTTAATCTACACTTTAAAATTATTTAAATATGAACATGGAGGACGAAAATGGCAAATAAATAAATAAATACACAAATAAGTAAATAAATCAGCAATTTGTGCATAAACAAATATAAAAAAATTATATTGTATAATGTAAGGTGCAAGAAGATATACAAATAACAAAATACATACATACATTTATAAATAAATTCATCGATCAATGCAAAAATAATACAATATAAAACATAAATAAATGGTTAAGGAAATGCAAAATTGAAAGTACATTTTCAAAGTAAATTTATTCATTTCTTTAATCATTCATTTATTTCTATATCTAGTTCCATATGTATTGTTCCTGTGCGCAACATGGAAATGAGATCATGTCAACAGCTGTTCAGGCATCACAGCCAAACTATCGAGTGACAGGCAGGTAGATATTCAAGTGCAACAGTTTGGCTGGCGTTTGCAGTTTCACCATTGCAGAAAGAAGGTCGATAGCAGAGTTGCGAATCGTTTAGAGAATCGTAAGAGCAAGATCCTTTGCTCAACTTTTATTAATTCATGATTGTAAAAATTGGGTTGTCTGTATTAATGTCATAGTCATGCGAAGCATTTTTGCAATGATCAGCCAATGGTGTCATAAATTCTGCCTAATGACCAGGGCTGGACTGGTAATCTGGCATACTGGGCATTTTCCCTGTGGGCCGACGCACTTTTTGGCCGTTCAGGGGCGGACTGGCCATGGGAGAACCGAGCAAGCCGAATGGGCCGCATTAAGCTAAAATGAGCTGCCGCGTTATGCAGAACAGACCACAAAACGGCACCACGATATGCAGAAAAAGGACAACGAACACAAAAATCTAAATTAGCTGTGGTTATAATAGGAATCATTAAACTTACTCTTGTGCAAGTTACAGGCTGAATGCAGTTATGTATGAAGATAAAATTGTGCCTACATGATTTGCATGCACAGAGTAAGATTTGTGAAAGTGTAAATCAAATTTCAAGAATAAAAATAAATAGCTTGCGCACAGAATGTTTTGTAAAGGTGTAAATCAAGTTGCAATGCATGTGTTGTGAATCTGTAATTTCATATTAACACAAAGTAAATTTGGTGTATAGTCTTCTGACTTCTTTTCCACGCTTTCACTTTTGGCACTGTTTTTGCGCCTGAACATGGCCAAAAACATTGCAAATCTGCAATCAGCAAAATGCAAGCAAAGAAAGGGCTTAAAGAAGAGCAAAATATATTGACCGCATAAAATCAGTCTGTAGGCTATGTGTTAAATAAACTACTGTAAATGTGTAAATGACTTGTGTACTGTACACTGTTCCAACTTCCCTTTGTTGCACTCTCACTTTTGTTTCGACCCAAATTTCTCACTGAAAAGAGTTTTGCTAGCTTGAGGGGGAAGGCGGGTCTACCCGCTTCTAGTAACCAATCAAATGAGGTTTTTGCTGGCATGGCCATGTTTAGTTGCAAAATTGTAAGCGTGAAAAAAGGAAGTCAGAATAATACACAACAAATTTACTTTGTATTAATATGCAATTACAGATTCACAACACATGAATTACACTTATGCTAAGCATTAAAGTATTGCTATTATTTGTTTCTTAGGCTTGCAATTTGATTTAGAAAACATTCGGTGGTCATGCAATTTATTTAGGTTTCAAAGCAGTGATGTCAACATTGTCATTTCTTATGGTACGGCTCATATTTAAGTGGACGTGGACAGCGGAGGGGAAGATTTTCAGTGAATTTTTACTCAAATTTCACACAAAGCTATTGTATGTCTTCAAAAGAATAGCACACGAGTTGTATGGACTACATTTATTTGCCTAGGAGTGATGATCTCTGAATCCCTTTACAATCCAGCCAATTTATTGGCAGATAGCATCATTGTGAGCATATTAGGTGGAGCGCAATGCTATTTTATTCGAATTTATTTGATAGAATCATCTCTTATGCTCTGAATGCCCAAATCTTTATTTCATCATTGGCAATGCACACCTTCACAGCGAGTCGATTTTTTTCTTCTCCCTGTCATGCTCCTATGAACAGACAAGACTTCACTTCAGCATTGATACTGCAAATTGGTCGTTAAGTTTTTGCAAGTCCTTCTACCATTCCAGAGTGGGAAATTCTGCTTGAGTTAATGCACTTACGGGTTCCCCGTTTCAGTCAGTTGACAGAGTAAGCTTAAGTGTACTCTCTTTACAGATTGCGTAGCTTCATGCATTGGCTTCAGTCAAATGCATTAGGGACGTTCAGGCTTTATCAATCAATGACTCTTGTCTGAAGATTAGAATAGGTTTGTCAAAAGCCATTCTCAAGCCTAGGGTAGGTTATGTGCCCAAGATCTTGGCCACTTCCAGGGTTCACTTTGTTACTTTGCAAGGTCTTTCCCCTCTTCCATTCGATTTGGATGACATTTGGACCAGCACTTTGTCTGCTTTGGAGATGAAAGGGAAGTTCTGTCAATGCCTTTAACTATCATATTAGATAGTAGGCAATGTTAGTGCCTGCCCATCAGTACCGCAGCATAATGGTATACATTTCCATAGCATCAGCAACTGACACATTGTTGAAGTGACCAACTTGAAAGGGAACGTTACGGTTACCACTGTAAATCTGGTTGCATGAAAGGAGATAACGAGGTGCTGCGTGTGCTGGGCACACTACTGATTCTCACTGTTAAGGGTTTGAGGTATGTGCTCTCTTCTCTTCGTTCGAAAATCCTGATCAAATAGCATTGTGCTCCACATTATATGCGTGCGATGATGTGTGCATCCGGGGCGGAGTGTCAAACGCTATCTGCCAATAAGCTCCCTGGCTTCCCATAGCGCCAGCAACTGATGCAGCATCAAAATGACAGACTTTCAGGGAACTTGTGTTACTATTGTAACTATAATTTTTTTCACTGTTTTAATGTTTTCTGTGTCAAAGCCATATAGCCTTTCAGCAAAGGAAAACTTAACACATCAAGAATATCCTCTTATCCTTTTTCTAACAGATAGACAGTTCTGTGTGGTGACGTAAGCTAACATTAAGTGTTTCCGACAAAACATATATATAAGCAGGGATTATCATCTCATGGCATGCTCTATGAGTGTCATTACACAGCTTAAGCTAGCTTCTATGAAAAGGATAAAGCTTGCCACTGTTTTCTGTTAGAAGAAGATACTAGTCTTGCTTAGCCTGTGGGCTTACGTACTTCCAAATTTAATACAGGTGCTGAATGCTTCAGTGCTAGTCCAGAGAACCATGAGCAGAAAAAAGAAAATGCTCTTTCCTCTTTCCTTTTATATCAGTCATGGCCTTCAGTGACCCTGGTGCTATCTGTCATGGTAATTCCCTGCAAGATTAATGATTCATCAGGAGCTAGCAATGTGACTTGGCTGTATGTGATACTGCATTGTAAAATAAGACACAGCCTTCATTCAGAGATAATAATTGTAATAATTGCACATTTAATTAATTAACAGTTTGCAGAGTGCAGTTCTATAGACACAATTTTAACACAGCATAAAATTATTTGTGACTGAAGTGAGTTTTGTGTCTTAAACAAACAGCAACAACAGCTACTGGATTATTAAATTTCAAAAAGAAAATGTGAGTGGTGCTTACCTGTGCAAAACTAGTCAGCATGATGCTATCTTATTTTGGGTGGTTTCCAGGGTGTATACAACGCAGTTGCTAAAGTGTTCTAAAAGTATTTACAATGTGGTTGTCATGGTATTTTAGGTGGTTACTTACTGGCTAAGATCAAAAGTGCACTCCTATAAGTCTATGTTATTCTGGTTACTAGATATGATTTTGAGACTGTCCTTCAATTTGAGACTGTAAATTTGTGGGATTTTTTTGCCCTTTTTATCTTCTTAATTTTTTGTTTTTTGTTGCCAAGCAAAAATTATTTGATTACTTAGAAATGTTAATAGCACTTCTTCTCAACAAGCAAAATTATTTGACGTAGCATTAATTTACATGGAAAAAAATATTTTAAGTTCAATCATGAAACTCTACATGACCCAAGCTGATAGGTCCATTGACATAAACTGTTTAGCCAATCGACTTGCATGGTTCTGTTAGTTTATAAACTTGCCTAATACCTCTTTGTCTAGCAGTTAAATTTCTTCAGCTGTTTGTAGTTAATAAGACAGTATCACTGCAGTGCACTAAGAGAGTTTTCTCACTTAAACCCTCCTCCACCCCATCACCACTTGTCGAAATCTACTGGGAATTGTATGTATTCCTAATTGAGCAGCAGCATGTCTTATATTTTTTACTCAGCATCTCTGACCCCATTTCCACCTGGTATTAAGATGTGTTTCAGGTGATCCGATCACATGTGGTCAGCGCTAAATACAGGTCTAAACGGGGTCTAAACCGTTTTATGATCAGATCACAAAAACCACATATGAGTGTGGTCAAAAACACATGTGACACTGTGTCCTGTATGCTTCAATTAACTGCTGCGCTGAAACAAGAGTTTAAAGTTTGCCTATTACGAGCGGCTTAAAAAGCAAATAACTGTCTGATTGGACATTTTTAAAAAAGCAGATGCATGCACAATCACAAGAGCTTCATGTATCTTCTTTCGTGTGTCTGATATCAACACAAATGACAAGCACGAACACTAAAAGCTCCTTTAAAACAGGTAATCCACTAAAATAACGTACTTTCCTGCTTGACATGTTGCTATAGATGTAAATAACTATGTGTCTAACCTGGCCACCTGTGATCAGATCACCCGAGACACGGTGGAAACGGGGCCTCTGTGTATGTTCTTAACTGTAGTAAGTCTTCATTCTTTCTCTGTAGCAGCAGCAACAGCATTATTGGGTCTAGTCTGCCAAGACCAAACCTACTTCCATTAAAATATTTGAACATTTTATTATGAGAGTTGTCATGACTAAAATGGTGCTTAAAAATGAAAATTATTTTTGCATTTACTCACCCTCATTTTATTCCAAACTTGACTTTCTTTCTCATGTGGAACACAAAAGTATATGTTTTGTGACTTTAATTCCAGGTTCAGTCTTACTAAAACCTATTGCACTAAAACCTACCTTGGGAAGACTTGGATAATGATGCTCAAGCTGCATGGATACCTTCTCTGCGAACCACTCCTTTAAGTTTGTTTTCTTTTAACTAAGTGGTCCTGAGGTCTGCAATTATCACTCTAATTGAAATTACATAAAATAATGAGCCATTTTCAAAAATCTGATTTGATGTAAGCAATTTACATCATATAGCTTTTTAATATAGATTTAGTGTTGTTTCCCCAATCCTTCTCAGCATGCACAATTTTGCATTACATGATAACAATTTATCCTTTTATGTAGTTGAGGCCACATGACAGTGAGACAATATGGTCAAAAAGTTAAATCAGGTCATGGTTCATTTTATAGCTCAGTCTATGGTTATTACATGGAAAGCAGGCTCTGAAAAATGTAAATCCAGTTTAATGCTCTCTCGAGAGATTATGAGAATAATATCCCTGGAGATGAGTTTGTAGCTCTTTCAATTCACTTAAACAGAAAATTTACTCCAAGCAATAGGCTACTGTGCTTAATTAAAAATGCCTAGTCTATCAAAGATTACTATAAGCTATTAAAAAAAAAAATAAGGTTGGGTGTTGCAAGGACCTGCATGTCACACTGACTCTAATTAAAGAGATAGTTCCACAAAATACAAATTTGGATAGCATTTACTCACCTTCATATTGTTCTGCACTCCCTTGGCTTTTTTGTCTGTGAAACACAAAAGATGTTTAGTAGAATGACAGCCTAGGTCACCATTCACTTTGATAAATTGGAAAAAAGATGCAATTAAAATGAATGGTAACTGAGGTTGTGTTCCACGGAATAAAAGGGTTTAAGTGAAAGAGATAAAATAAAAAATAAAAATTCACTTTACTCAACCTCATGCCATCCCAGATGACTTTATTTCTTCAGAAGAACACAAACAAAGATTTTTAGAAGAATATGTCAGTTCTTTATTCTTTCTTTTTCTCTCCTTTTCTCCCCAATTTGGAATGCCCAATTCCCAATGCTCTCTAAGACCTCATGGTTGTGTAGTGACCTCAATCTGGGTGGTGGAGGACAAAAAGTGAAAGATGAGTTAAATTTTGGTCTGTTCTCACCCAAAAAAGATTGGATCGCTTCGGAAGACATGGAATACTTTAATGCGACATTTAAGTGTGTGGCAGACCTCTGCCTTTCTTATGAAGGAGGAAGCAGGAACCAGGTAAACATCCAAACGTAAAACAGTTATTAACACAAACACTTTTCAGAGTCTCACATAACGGTGTGCTTTTCAGCACCTCCTCAGTATAGACACACACACAAAGAGCTTTGGGCATCTCTTATCCCCCTCCAGCTCTCACTGAAACATAGAACAGCTGTTAGAGATAATTTCCCACAGGTGTCAATCCTTACCGTTCTCCAACTCCAGGCCTCACTCTCCACAGATGTCGCAATAATTATACAATAATTTTTATGTTGAACTTTTGCTCTTTTTTTATCTCCACAACAATAACTTAAACACAAAGGCAGTGCATGGATTTATATGTTTTTTCGAAGTAAAAAAAAAATGTAGATAATGTTTCACGAACCATAATAACGAAAGTTCTATCTAAATGCAGCCTGTAAATATATGCACAAAAGTAACTTTAAACAGGTTTAACCTTTATACTTCAAACCTTAAACTGCAATACGTAACTTTGTGCTCACTAGTGACATCTGTGGTTGAAATATTATATGGCAAGCAATTTGTGGAAGAATACAGTAGCGGCCAAAAATATTGGCACCCTTGGTAAATATGTGCAAAGAAGGCTGTGGGAAAAAAAATCTGCATTGTTTATCCTTTTGATCTTTCATTCAAACAATTCACAAAAATCAAACCTTTAATTGAAGTAAAACAATTGAAAGAGGGGAAATATCTCATTATTAAATAACTATTTTTCTCCAAAACACGTTGGCCACAATTATTGGCACCCCTAGAAATTCTTATGAGTAAAATATATCTGAAGTATATTCCCATTCATATTTAGAATTTTTTAGAGCTCCTGTGTGACTAGGAACATTATACTGTTCAGCCATGACTTCCTATTTCACAGAGGTATAAATATGAGGAAACACACAGGCCAAATTCCCTTAATCATCAATCACAGTGTGTTAGACTAAATAATTTAGTTCTGATGTTTGGCAAAATGTTGTTGAGCTTCATAAAATGGGAAGTGGCTATAAGAAAATATCCAAAGCATAGAAAATGCCAATTTCCACCATCAGGGCAATAATTAAGAAGTTCCAATCAACTGGAGATCTTAAGAATTTGCCTGGAAGAGGACATGTGCCTATATTGTCTCCATCTGTCAGACATCACCTACATCACCAAAAGTTGTTTGGGAGGGTTTCAAGAAAAAAGGCTCTGCTCTCATCCAACAACAAACTCCGACATCTTCAGTTTGCCAGACACTACTGGAACTTCAAATGCGACCGGGTTCTTTGGTCAGATGAAACATAAAAAGAGCTTTTTGGCAGCAAACACCAGAGATGGGTTTGGCGTACACAGAGATGAAGTACCCAATGCCCATGGTTGTAGGGCTGTTTTTCTGCGAGAGGTCCTGGACATCTTGTTTGGATACATGGCATCATCAAATACCAACAGAATAAAAATAAAAACCTGACTGCCAGAAAACTTAAAATGGGCCATGGTTGGATCTTCCAGCAGGACAATGATCCAAAACACAGATCAAAATCATCACAATGGTTCACTGACCACAAAATCAAGGTTCTGCCATGGCCATCCCAGTCTCCTGACCTGAAACCCATAGGAAATTTGAGGAGTGAACTGAAGAGGAGAGTCCACCAACATGGAGCTCTGAATCTGAAGGATCTGGAGAGATTCTGTATGGAGGAATGGTCTCAGATCCCTTGCAAGGGAGGTTGCAAAAATTAATGAATAAAAGGGTGCCAATAATTATGATCAATGTGTTTTGGAGAAAAATATTTATTTAATAATGAGATATTTCCCTTGTTTCAATTGTTTTACTTCAATTAAAGGTTAGATTTTTGTGAATTTTTTGAATGAAAGATCAAAAGGCTAAACAATGCAGATTTTTTTTTCACAAGCCGCCTTTGCATATTTACCTAGGGTAAATTATTTTTGGCCACTACTGTACATTACGTCAGTTGAGTTTCGACACTTCTGCTCCTCTGGCGGATGTTCAGAGCCAGAGTCATAACATGCTACTTTCATTTTTATATAATTATGTTATACGATTAAACATTTAAAAATGAAATATTTGCTTTGATGAAGATAAACAACTCTCGTATTCAAATATTTTGTATGAATGAATTGTACACTTTTCTGACACAACACTTTTACATAGCGAACAGGGGACTCTCCTGAATCACCACCAGTTACAAGTATATTTTAATATGATTATTGAAGTGTTTTATCAACTATTAATGTTTGTATTGTATTATACTTATCAATTTAAGAGGTGAAACTCGTGATACTGCTGATTCGAGTTCAATGTAAGACTTTATTAATCTTGTCAATGAAATCAATGATGAAAACGTTTGTTGACGAAAGTTGAGACGAAAAAGGCGCATCATGAATAAGGCAGTTGATAAAGCAAGTGAAACTGTAGACCTAATAACACTGTAAACTAAAAACATAAAAGAAACAATAATGGGGATAAAATATACTTCATTAAACATGAAAATAATATGTACAAAAAATCAATTTCAGAAGTCATACAGTAACTTCCCCCCGACAACGGACCACGATCGGTATACACACGTCATGTTCGATTCATAAAAGGATTTCCCCTACCCAGGGTTGGAGAGTAATGAATAAATGTAATGGGATTATGTATTTAAAATACAAAATATAAGTAACTGTATTCCAATACAGTTACAATTTATATAATTGGCAATTACAATACAGTTACATTAAAAAAGTACTTTGATTACTGAAGAGATTATTTTCCTTTTATTCATATGTTTAATTTAATATTTAGTCCTTTCAGATGAAAAACATTTATACATATAAATGATGCGATCCAAAGAGCATTTGTACAGCAGTGAAACACTTTCTTATGATGTGTTACATTCAAAAAAGCAGACAGTGAAGTTTGAAGTACGTTTGAAGTAAGTTTGGAGCAGAAAAAATTGTTTTGCCTGCCATCAGACTTTCAACCCTTGGACAGACCTCTACTTTCTAGGGCCGGAGTCCACCTGCAGCAGCTGTCCAGACATGTCGTGGTAACCACAGACGCCTCCCGACAGGGTTGGGGCACCGTGTGCAACGGGCGAGCTGCTGCTGGCCACTGGAAAGGACCTCAGCAGCATTGGCACATCAATTGACTAGAGTTTATGGCTGTAATTCTTGACCTACGGAAGTTTCTCCTACTAATCCGAGGCGAGCACATCTTGATCCGTTCAGACAGCACCGCGATGGTAGCGTACATAAATCGCCAGGGCAGTATGTGCTCTCGTCATATGTCACAACTCACCCACCATCTCCTCCTTTGGAGCCAGCCGCGACTCAAGTCGCTGCTCACCACTCACATCCCTGGCAACTGCAACACGACGGCAGATGCGCTGTCATGACAGGTTTCACCCAGCAGAGAGTGGAGGCTCCACCCCCAGGTGGTCCAGCTCATATGGGACCTATTTGGCAAGGCACTGCCCACTCTGGTACTCCCTGACAAGATCCCCTCTCGGGACAGGTGCGCATTTCCCCCAGTGAGCCTTCTTGCATCGGTGCTGTGCAAGATCAGGGAGGACGAGGTACAGGTCATCCTGGTGGCCCCCTACTGGACCACCCGCACCTGGTTCTCGGATCTCACGCTCCTTGTGACAGCCCCTCCCTGGAAAATTCCCCTGAGGAAGGACCTTCTTTCTTTCGGATTCGGAAGATCTAGTGTATCTACCACCTGCTGTCGTAGACACGATCAGCCAAGCCAGAGCTTCCTCCACCAGGCAACTCTACACCCTAAAGTGGTGCTTGTTCACAAATTGATGTTCTTCCCGAGCCGAAGACCCACAGAGATGCGCAGTTCGGTCAGTGCTTCTATTTCTGCAGGAGTTGCTGGAGGGGAGGCTGTCCCCCTCCACCTTGAAGGTGTATATTGCTGCTATTGCAGCCCACCACAACGCAGTAGATGGCAAGTCCCTTGGTAAGCATGACTTGATTATCAGGTTCCTGAAAGGCGCCTGGAGACTGAATCCTCCCCGGCCTAGTCTGTTTCCGTCTTGGGATCTCTCAATGGTCCTCTCGGGCCTTCAGAGACCCCCCTTCGAGCCGCTTGATTCAGTCGAGCTCAGTGCCCTCTCCTTGAAGACGGCTCTCCTGATTGCGTTAGCCTCCATCAAGAGGGTTGGAGACCTGCAAGTGTTCTCTGTCAGCGACACCTGCCTGGAGTTCGGTCCGGCGCTTTCTCACGAGACCCGACCGGGCTACGTGCCCAAGGTTCCTACGACCCCTTTCAGGGACCAGGATGTGAACCTGCAAGCACTGCCTCGGGAGGAGGCAAACCCAGCCCTGTTGTTGCTGTGTCTGGTGCATGCTTTGCGTACCTATTTGGACCGCACGCAGAGCTTTAGATGTTCTGAGCAGCTCTTTGTCTGCTTTGGCAGACAGTGGAAAGGGAACACCGTCTCCAAACAGAGGTTACCCCACTGGGTCGTTGATGCTATTGCCTTAGCCTATCACACCCAGGCCTTGCCTGCCCCCTTGTGGGTTCGAGCACACTCTACTAGAAGTGTGGCATCCTAGCAGACATCTGCAGAGCAGTGGTCTGGGCAACACCCAATACCTTTGCTAGGTTTACAATCTGAGGGTTGAGTCGGTCTCATCCCGTGTTATGTCAGGTTCGAGCCGGTAGAATTCATAACGCGGCACAACCGAAAGGGTGTTCCGCTTGCGCCTGGCGCCCTTCACCAAGTTGATCCAGTGCGCCTTCTGTCCCAGGTCAGCCACTGAGCGTTGCTGCCAGGATGTTTCTCCTCCCTAGCCTTCTGGCCCGCGAATTCAGTAGAGCAATTCGCGGCCAGACCCACTACGAGTCTCAAATGCTCTGTACTGGGGTCGGGCTCCACGGGCATAGTTCAATCTTCAGGCTAACTCTCTGTGATGCATTTTCCACGGTACGGTCCCCCTTGTCAGCGGACAAACGTTTCCCCCGGGCAGCCCTGCTGCTCCGGCCGTCGTGCTTGTAGAGTCCTCCCTCATTAGGCTGGACCTACCACCGCGCCATATCCCAGGTCCGGATTCACAACCCTCGTGGTGTATTTGCCACGCAGTACCTCCCCCTAAAACTGGGCAGGGCATGGCCTCCGCAGGGTCTTTCCCTCCTGAAATAACAGCTACCTTGCCTCCGGCCTCGCCTACAGCCCCGGCACGCCAGCGCTGAAGAGTTCTGAAGATGCCCTCAGGGGTGCGGGAAACCTAAGGTTTGTATGCAAAAAAAGAAAGAGTTGGGGAGGGCTACGTGCAGCTGGGACAGGCGCCTCCAGCACGCAATAGCCTGCTGTGCACCTGTTTCGACAGTCACGTAACACGGTCTGTGAGTGGCACTTTTTTATGGACCCCTTGTGTCACTTCATTCGACATAATGTCGAGTGAGTGACAGAAGGGGAACGTCATGTTACTGTCGTAATCTCCGTTCCCCGAGGGAGGGAACGAGACTTTGTGTCCCTCCTGCCACAGCACTAGACCTAGCACTGTAAATGGCCATGCTTAATTTTTGCTCCTCGGTGCAAAATCCTGACTGGCATTTGCTGCCCCGCTTCCCTTTATACCTTTATATCCGGGGCGGGGCATGCAAATTCTGTCTTCCAACTTGACATTGGTCTTTTCTCAGGTTCAGAGGTATGATTCGGCATCCAAGGAAGACCCCTTGTGTCTCTTCATTCGACACAACGTCTCGTTCCCTCCCTCGGGGAACGGAGGTTACGATAGTAACCATGACGTTTTCAGAGAATGTATTTTAAAACATTTGTATTTTGTCTTACTGTACTTGCAGAGTTTTTATAGTCAAAACAAGTGAAAAAATTGACCAGTGCTGAAGATGTAATCCAACGTATTTAGAATACATTACTGACCTTGAGTAATCTAATGAAATATGTTACAAATTACATTTAACAGCATGTATTCTGTAATCTGTAATGGAATACATTTCAAAAGTATCCCTCCCAATCCTGATCCTACCAGACAACGTACTGTATCCAATATTAAGCATTATAGCTGGTAAACAACTTTGTCAAATTGATTACAGATAAACATTTGTCCATCGTGAATTGTGACTGATTGAACTGAACAGCGTCCTCAACTGGAACACTTGACAACCGGAACTTATTTCCTGTTTTTACGGACATGACATCATGACACAAAAAGGAACGACATAAGCCAGCGATTTCGTGCTAAATCTGACCTGACAGCTCAAAATACAAATAGTTTTTTTAGGCTTACCAAAATGAATTGGAGTAAAGACATTGTTTTGAACACTGATTGTTTATATACTTAATCAATATTGGCAATTTATTCATTTTTAACCAAAAAATCTTACAAAGTGCTCCTTTAAAGGGTTGCCAGTATAGTTGTTCGGTAGACCTCTCTTAGCAAACCTTTCCATAAAGCAAGATGTCAAATCTATGTTTAGCAAAAGAGTATCATTCACATTTGGAGATTTGAGAATGTGAGCTGTCAAAGCGGCAGCATTTTGAGGACCACAGAATGTGCAGAGGGATTAATGGCACTGTAATCCTTATTTTATCCATTGCTAGTCCCAAAAATAAACCTACTATAGGCCCATTATGTGCTGAGAGTATAGGAAGCTAAAAGAAGATTAAATGTTTTTGGCTAAAACATTGTTAGTTTTATATTGCTTGAAGTGGTGATAAATGAAGTGTTTTTTTTATGGGGAGTTTTTAAAGAAAATGTGAGGGGTGCTTGCACATCACAAACTCACCGCCAGAGTGACACAATGCTCAGGGTACCGCTTAGTGGTATTAAGGGGCACAGTTGAAGTTCAGTTTGATACAACTGTTAATGTGTCACAACAGAGCATGCATTCCTCTGTACGGAATCATATGGTACCGGTGGCACTGAGTTACTGAGAGATACGGTGCCAGTGCCAGTAGGGCACTGAGTATGCATCTCGGTGCCAGTTGGACAAGGGGTTGGCACGTATGGTTGTGTCAAGGTTTAATGACATATAGAACCCTGGTTGCAAGTAATTTGTGAAGGAAGGCTGCCTGGATGGGAAGACAAGTTTGAGAGGCATTGGAGGGCATCCGGTGTCCAGCTGCGGGGGATGGCAAGGAGACGTACCTGGCCACTGGCCCACCACCAGGAGATATTCTGGGATTAATGGGACGAAACATAGAAGATAGGTGGCTCCCGGCTGATGACCCCGTAGCTGGGCTAGACACTGGTGCAGGTGCAGCAGGCAATAATGCCTGGCAGGTTATTACAGCTACCTGAGCATCCTTTTAATTAGAGGTTTGATTTAATACCTATCTCTAAATATGGGCAATAGTTATTATGATGCTTGCCTTAGCATGCACTATTATAGTATCTAAAGTAGTATATTAGTAGATTAGTCTGAAATTCCAATCAGTGTCATATGGTCATATATTAGGTCATATATCCCACTTAACCCTTGCCTTAAATATTAATTAAAATGTGCATGAAAACCAAACATAATGTCCATAAAAGGCATTCTTTGCTCTGTTTATTGTAATGAACTGCAGCTCATTAGCATCAGAATTTGTGTTCTGGTGCACTATACAAAGAGCACTATGCCTGAAACTATGTTCTGGTGCACCAAACAAAGAGCACTATGCCTGAAACCACATGCCTCGTATCCTCATTTACATTGAAAGCGTGGATGAGCAAAGACTAATTACGAAAGACTCCAGCATCTTTCTGTGTTCCAGTTACCCTTGCAAAACATGCATGACTTTAAATGTCATCAAGTTATTTACCTTAATCAAATGGATAACCATCTGCTCTGCAAATTGCTTCGCTTTTTGGTGTGAGAAAAAATAATAGTGAAATACATAAATTTGACTACCAGTGCAATTAACTAAATGAGCAGAGCCATAATTCTCCAGCGACTCCATGAAAGCAATTAAGGATGATAATTCAAAATGTCTATGGGTAATGACACCATAACATGCAAGATTGTTGATATGCTATCTGCCATTGCGAAAAACGACTTCACACATTTATTGTAATTAGTGCAGAAGCTCACACGTGATCCTACAGCTTTTGTGTATGCCTCAATGATGTCATTTATTATTAACATGGGTAATTGGAAGTGTTTGAGTGGTGTGTGGTTTATAGCTAATTTTTACTAATTTGAACTCAAAATAAAAAATCCTACTGCTCAAATGTATGTCTCTCCAATTTCGAATTCATAAGTGTATACATTAAATTCAGGTGGTTTGCGCTAATTGCCTCTGCGCCACTGTTGGCAATCATGTTTAGAGTCCAGAGTTTAGATCAGTCTTTGCTATTTATTTTGATACAGATCATGCTGTTGCTGTTATCTAGAAAGCCACAGTCTATGCACTTTATCCATGGAAGATTGGGCCTGCATGTAAAATATCTTAATTACAAGATTATATAATCTTAATAAGGGTTATAATTTGCATTTATTCAATGCAATTTAAAGAACTCTAGTTGAAAAGACACTTCCCAGTTGAAACCTTTGGTTAAAAGGCAGCAATATACTTACATTTATATTTAAATGTATTAATTCAGCAGACACTTTAATCCAAAGTGATTTTAAAAATGAGGAAAGATACAACATAAGCAATTCAGTAATACGACATCGACATCAGTAATAAGACAGCGATTAGAGTGCAACAAGAATTCTTAAAATGTTTATTATTATTATTATTGTATGATCAAGTGATCATGAAAAAGTTGTGTCATTAGTAATTTTTTGTAGACAGAGAGGGAGTCTGCTTCACGGATTGAGTTGGGAGGGTTGTTCCACCATCGATGTACAGATAAGGCGAATGTCCGGGGAAGTGATTTGGTGCCTCTTTGTGTTGGTAACACAAGGCAACGCTCATTTGCAAACCGCAGCCTTCTGCTGGGAATGTAGCTTTGAATGAACCATACAAAGACCCAGTGACTGTTCTGTATGCTAGCATCAGGGCCTTGAACTTGATACGTGCAGCAACAAGCAGCCATTGTAGAAAGACAAGAAGACCCTCTCTTGGGTTCGTTGAAGACCAGACGTGCTACTGCGTTCTGGATAATTTGCAGAGGCCTAATTGCACATGCTGGAAGGCCGGTTAAAAGAGTAGTCCAGTCTAGATATGATAAGAGACTGAACCAGGAGTTGTGTGGCATGATCATAGAGGAAGGTTCTAAACTTCTTAATGTTGTGGATTACAAATCTACATGATTGCAAATCTACATGATATCATCATTTTGAACAAAATCTGTCCAAAAAGGAGTTTTTGAGTTTGATTTGGTGGTTCGAAACAGCTCGCCAGCACAAACTCTTTTAGGAAAACTTTGTACCAGCTGATAAACACCTTACTGCCATTGTTCCACACCACCTACTTTGACGGCGACATTTGCTCCCGGTTAAAAGAATATTCCGGGTTGCCTTTCAAGTCAGTCACTTCAACGCTACGTCAGTACCTGATGCTATGGGAGCTCTTCACAGGTAAACACTTTCTTAATGCCATTGGTCCACATCATTGTTGGGTGTGACCTGATGTTCCACCTACTTTGACGCAGACATTTGCTCCCGGTAAGAGGAATATTGTGGGTTCCCTTTCAAGTTGGCCACTTCAACACTATGTCAGCATCTGAAGCTATGGGAGCTCTTTGCCGATCTCTAAAAACCTTTTCAATCCCGCCAATGTCATTGGCTGATGGTGCTTGGCGCTCCGCACCTGTTCACATTCAGCTTATGAGCTAATTTATGGTATGTGCTCTTCAGCTGATTATTTGAAATTGTGATTCATGTTTCATAAAGGCTTTTCTATAGCTATAATATAGCTGTTCTTCTTCATTAATGCCTTGTTTTGTTTTAATAACAAAGATTGTAATGTTATGTTGTTATGTGCCTTTGAAGTAACATCTTCTTACACTGAAACATACAACCCAATGAAACATTGTCAGCTGTTTTGATCAGACATGAAACATCAAACTTTAATCAAGGCTTTGATTAAACAAACACGTATTTCCCATTATCAAACTAGGCGTTTTTAAAAACGTTGTTACAGCTACATTGTGTAACTATTGGTCCTCTAGTTGTTGAAGCATAAAACTGCAAGTTACTTGAGGAGGAACATTTTACATGAGTTGTGAGTAGGCACTGCTCTTCTGGTGGTTGAATCTCATGGTTTGAGCAAAGACTTGGGAGATTACCTGCAGAGCTATTCATGACGAGCTATTTTCTTGTTGATATTATGTAAATGTACACTCACCTAAAGGATTATTAGGAACACCATACTAATACTGTGTTTGACCCCCTTTCGCCTTCAGAACTGCCTTAATTCTATGTGACATTGATTCAACAAGGTGCTGAAAGCATTCTTTAGAAATGTTGGCCCATATTGACAGGATAGCATCTTGCAGTTGATGGAGATTTGTGGGATGCACATCCAGGCCACGAAGCTCCCGTTCCACCACATCCCAAAAATGCTCTATTGGGTTGAGATCTGGTGACTGTGGGGGCCATTTTAGTACAGTGAACTCATTGTCATGTTCAAGAAACCAGTTTGAAATGATTCGAGCTTTGTGACATGGTGCATTATCCTGCTGGAAGTAGCCATCAGTGGATGGGTACATGGTGGCCATAAAGGGATGGACATGGTCAGAAACAATGCTCAGGTAGGCCGTGGCATTTAAACGATGCCCAATTGGCACTAAGGGGCCTAAAGTGTGCCAAGAAAACATCCCCCACACCATTACACCACCACCACCAGCCTGCACAGTGGTAACAATGCATGATGGATCCATGTTCTCATTCTGTTTACGCCAAATTCTGACTCTACCATCTGAATGTCTCAACAGAAATCGAGACTCATCAGACCAGGCAACATTTTTCCAGTCTTCAACTGTCCAATTTTGTTGAGCTCTTGCAAATTGTAGCCTCTTTTTCCTATTTGTAGTGGAGATGAGTGGTACCCGGTGGGGTCTTCTGCTGTTGTAGCCCATCCGCCTCAAGGTTGTGCGTGTTGTGGCTTCACAAATGTTTTGCTGCATACCTCGGTTGTAACGAGTGGTTATTTCAGTCAAAGTTCCTTTCTATCAGCTTGAATCAGTCGGCCCATTCTCCTCTGACCTCTAGCATCAACAAGGCATTTTCGCCCACAGGACTGCCGCATACTGGATGTTTTTCCCTTTTCACACCATTCTTTGTAAACCCTAGAAATGGTTGTGCGTGAAAATCCCAGTAACTGAGCAGATTGTGAAATACTCAGACCGGCCCGTCTGGCACCAACAACCATGCCACGCTCAAAATTGCTTAAATCACCTTTCTTTCCCATTCTGACATTCAGTTTGGAGTTCAGGAGATTGTCTTGACCAGGACCACACCCCTAAATGCATTGAAGCAACTGCCATGTGATTGGTTGATTAGATAATTGCATTAATGAGAAATTGAACAGGTGTTCCTAATAATCCTTTAGGTGAGTGTATAACCGATATATGACTTACTTTGAGGAAGATAAAGAACACTCTTAATTATATTTTAATATGATTATGAAAACGTTTTATCCACTACACAATACACATTTGTATTGTACTACACATATCATATTAAGAGGTGAGACTCGTGAAATGGCTGATACAAGTCCAACTGAAGACACTCTATTTTTATATTACAATCTACAGCCTCATTAGACAATGCAAGTGAACCGTCATGCTACAATAGTAGGTCTATGAACTGCAAACAATAAAACACTGTAATATAAAAATGTGAAATGAGGATTTAATAATGATTAAATACTTTATTGAACATGAAAATTATACACAGAAATATGCAATATAACAATTACAATAATACATTTTTATTATTTATTTAGAAGTAAAGTTACAACAGAGAGATGGTGACATGCTAACAAAATTGATAAACATCATTGTGCTATGCAATCGGTACATTGTAGTCATCTTGAGATGAGCATAAATTCATGGGGAACCACCTTGTTCCTATAGTGGCTTTTTATATCTGCTAAAAGGATCAAATGTGCCCATACACAGATTTATTGCTCCAAAAATACTTTATTGGCTTACACATGCTCGTAAAGTTTATACCATTAGGTCTTCCTCAGGCAAAAAAAAAGAGAGAGAGAGAGAGAAAAATAGCCTAAGAAAACAGCAGCACAAACATTTAGAGGCACAATTTGGGAATCTCTAAACTGCAGCAAATGTAGAAAATACTCAGAAGTCATGAATATTAGTAAATATGTAACAGTACCGTTGCTGAATTTTACTTATAAAACACATTGCGATTGGAACACATTAGTAATGTTCGATTCATTAAAGCATGACAAACAATATAATCTTCAACAACCGTACCAGAAAACATTTCCAAGCAGTATAGCAGGTAAACAATTTTACCAAACAGTAAAAAATAATAAATCCATTTGGATAGTGATATTACTCCACTGCTGTCCTGATTCCTAAAACCATGACTGATTTGACTGAACAGCTGTCACACTCACTTCCTGCTTCTCACAACACAGCCGGACCTTCTTTCTCACCTTACGGATATGACGTAAACATTGAGGATGAATGATGTATACCTGTGATTTCACACCATATGACACAGCCAGGTGATAATAGATGGAAAGCTCGTAACGTTGCTCAAAATCACTGTTACCAGGCAAAGAGATATATGAACCGCAAACATTAAAAGAAGTATTGCAAAGATAAATGTTTTACTTCAAAGTAAAACTCAAAGAAAATGTGGTTTTGGTGAGTGTTTCAAAAGAATTGATGTCTTTTAAAGTCTGTTGCAGATGAAATAAGTTATGTAATAACTCAATTCTTGGGTTTCATTTGCAACATAAAATAGTTTTTTGGAATTAAATATAGCATTATCTTTTACAGTCCTTATTTTTTTGCGAATATATATGGCAGTGTTTTGTCTCTATAGAAGCAAGGTGGCTTTGTAGTGCAACCGGTTTGCTTGCACACTTCTTCTGGGCATCGTTTAGCAAAGCAGAGTGCCACCTCCGTTCCACCTTTACCCCAGAAGTTGCAGACCGAGCCGCAGATGAGGCCCCAGCAGCCATGGCCTGGATGCAAAATTGTAGTCTATGGCCTCGTCTCAGCGGAAAGAATCCTCCTGGGCATTGCAAGCGCTCCTGATGTTCCGAGTACCACAAAGCAGAGATTAAACCCTATGGAACAGTCTACACTGGTTTCAAAGAAGGCCCAGAACACTTCTTTGTGTCCCCATCAAGAATCCCTCGCTCTCACTGACGTTCCGTGCTGGGATTGAGAAGATGTTCAGAGCAGGTTATGTCATAATATTTCTCACCTTGGCTAATTTCACTAAAACCCTAAAAACTCCCATAAATTTACATCACAAATATAGGAGTTTTAACAGAAGAATTAATGTGTGGCTTTTATAAATTTATAAGTGTGGCACGGTGGAGGGCGGGGCCGGGTCGTGACTCAACACGCCCGGTCCCGTATTAGGCTAATCAAGCCACGAGAGGGATAAAGGCCGACTGCAGAGGGCGGTGCGAGAGAGAGAGATGCTTACGGACATGTTCATCGTCCTATGTGTTTGTCTTTTGAGTTTTCCATTAAAACTATCGTTTATATGTTAAGCTGGTTTCTCGCCTCTTCCTTGCCCTTGAACATGAACTTCTTTACAATAAGCTTTACATTTCTTCCTTTAAACTCTCAAAAAATTGCCCCTATTCGCCCTAAGTGCCTCACTGTAATATCGAGTTTTGCTTTTTTTAAAGAAAAGGAGGGACGAGTCGAAATTATCTTTCCCGTAATCACAAATGCTATTGGTTGAGCTTAAGTTGTACTGAATCACACTAACTTTCCGTTTACTGGGTCTCTTACCATTGGGATTGAACCTTGACTTGATTAAATGCTTGAATGGAGCACTCATTTATATTTCCAATAAGTGGGCAAACCAAATCCCACATTTACCCCATTTAATATCTTTCAGCTTCTTGATGTTTACTTTTGATCTTCTAGCTGGTCCAATTTGGACTTTATGGTCATTAGCTAGTCCAAACTAGCCTAGATGGTTGATCAGCTGGAATATCTACTGATGTGGCTGGTAGACCTTTTTAGTCAAGCTGGTTTGAATTTTATACAATATCAGCAACTATATCAGCATGTTTGTGTTTGACCCAGGGCCACTTACTACTTACTTCCTTTCAACAGTGTTCTATGCTGCAAGGTTAGTGAAACATGTGCTTTTCAAGTGCCTCATTCACAGCATCCCCCTACAGTACTGTAACTTCCACAATGTGCAAAGAGGTCAACCATAGCACAAGGTCTGGATTCATGTAGGTCAGAGCAATTTGTCATGGGGATTCTACAAGTATTTGCAAGAGATTTGCAAGGTTATAAACTCCTTATTAAAGCCTTTTTATTGAATCAGCAAAGATCTTAAAGGCATTGTGAAAAGCTATATCACAACAACTTAATAAAGGTAAAATCATAAGTCATGATCTCAGAATCTGTTCTCCTTCTAAACAGATTATGTTTAACACAAGAATACTTTAGCCCACCACAATAGAGTGGTTCAGTCATGACATCAATTTGTTGGCAACGTGGAATTTGGATAATTCCACTTGGGTTCCCTGTGGAATTGCATTGGGTTTTTAGAATGGCAGTTTTCAATTTAATATGTGCTTTACAAATTATGTGTAATGTGATGTGTAGTTCTTATGTAACATCCTGTTAGATATGTTTTTAAAGTACACAACAGCATGTTAGAACAAAATGGAGTGTTTCTTCCAGTAGTGATAAACACTGACCTTATTTAACACATAAATGAAAAAAATGCTATTCTAAAAACCCATTTACAATGAAGGCAACCCGCAGCTCAAAAATGCTAATTTTCTTCCAGGTTTTAGTAGTACACTATTAAAAATAAACTTATCATAAAACTTATTATAAAACATCATAAAAAGACACAGTCCTATGCACTTTAAAAATGGTAATGGAAACTGGATTTCATTAAAAAATCAGTCAGTTCTCAATGACACAAGAGAACATTTGATCTGAGCCAAGGCAAACATTACTTAGACTTAGAGAGAAATTTCTTGCACAAAATCTTTAACTGCAGCCAAACCAATGGCAGCATGGCACAGTTATCAGAGAACTGTGCCTGACAACCTTTGCACATGTGTACATTTGTGTGGTGAAACAGTTTATCTAAACCTTATTACAGCCCACTCAGCCAGGAAATGTAGCAATAGATGGTTAGTGGCCAAGTTAGTGTTCCATCATCAAAATAACCTTGACATATCTACAAGCCTCTTTGCTGTTTAATTTGTCTTTGCTTTTTATTTTTCATCCTTCAATGAAACTGACAGCATCATCGGTGTGCAAACAATTCCCTGTGTTCTCAGCCCCAAAGGCGAGACAGTTTCTGGACATCAGCCGCGTAAGAGCACAGCTGTTCATGGCGACCATAGCAGTGTTAACTATATGGGAGGAACAAATACCGAAAGTGGATGGAACTCATGAGCAATTAATGACATGACACTTAACAGCAAACACAGGCAGCTGTAACGTTGTGCGGTCATCGTGATTCCAAGAATCATCTGCTTTATTGGACAAATGTTACAAAGGTGGAGCTTATCAATTTATAGATTATTGCTTATGCTTAGAGTTAGAAGTTTGTTCGAAACCCCTAACATTAGTAATATATTTTGATACATGCGTAACTGCCACTAGTGTTCGGAAGTAGTTAACTAATAGTGATGACAGATAGCTCAGCTATCTTCACAGTAGCTTTTCCAGTATCAAGCTACATTTTCCAACGAGTAGTGCTGTAGCATCACAAAATGTTACTTTTGTCACATTGTATCATGAACACAGCAATGGAACTGATGCAGTAATCAAACACACTCACTTAAACTGTCCTCTCTCTCTTGTGTATTGCTGGGATATCCAAATAATTTAAGTGAATTGGTTCTTTTGGACAGTTCGTGTAAAAGAAGGGGTTCAAATAAATGATTAACTTACATTCAGCATTTGGAAATCCCATTTATATTAGTGAGTCAGTTCTTTCGGACAGTTCATATACGTATATTAATAACTTCACTTAAATGATTCACTGATTCGGTTGAGCCAAAACTAATCACAGAATTAAATAAATTAAATCAATTAGCCAATTTTTACATATCTAAAAACATTTTCTTCTTTAAATATCTTCAATGTAGTTAGCTACTTATTGTAAGTGGCTTGTAGTGTAGCTAACTTCTTTTTTCTATAGTAGCTTGACTGTAGTATACTACCTTGCCTTACTAGAGGTCTGAAATATAGAATTTCCAAGAAATCGTTATCTGAAGGGGGACATACAGATTGTTCAAAACTTGTGGAAACATGCAAGTTACATGCTTTTTCATGTAAAGCAAATAACTGAATGCGGCTCCTTCACTTTTTATACCATGGAGTTGGAAATCACCTTAAATGTAGGTACATACAATGCAAGTGAATGTTGACCAAAACTTTTAAGCTCTAAAAGCACATAAAGGCAGCATAAAAGTAATCCGTATGACTCCAGTGGTTAAATCCATGTCTTGAGAAGCAATATAATAGATGTGGGTGAGAAACAGATCAATAGTAAGTCCTTTTTTACTATAAATGTTCACTTTCACTTTCTCTTTTACATTCTTCTTCTTTTTTTTGTTTTTGTTATGTTTTTTGTTTTAATTCTTATTTTTCATGCATATCGCCATCTACTGGTTGGGACCGGTCAAAGGTGGAGATTTTTAAAAAAAAAAATATATATTTAAAATATTGATCTGTTTCTCATCCAAACTTATTATATCGCTTCAGAAGACAGGGATTTAAACAACGGAGTCAGATGGATTACCTTTATGCTGACTTTATGTAATTTGTTTTTAGGAGATTTAAAGTTTTGGTCACCATTCAATTGCATTGTGAGGACCTACAGTGCTGAGATATTCTTCTAAAAATCTTAATTTGTGTTCAGCACAAGAAAGAAAGTCTGGGATGGCATGAGGGTGAGTAAATGATAAGAGAGAAATTTCATTTTTGGGTGAACTATCCCTTTAACATCACCATAACTTCTAAAAAGATAATACTAATACTAGCTAATACTTTATTATACTCTTTATATGCTACAATTCACAGTCTAAAGCTCTTATTTTAGTTTATGGTAAACATTTGGCAGTTGGCAATTTTTTTTACGTGTTTTTTTTTATTTTGGCTATGACTGTTTGCATTTCTGTGACAGCTGAATGGCAGGTCACCTCTTTACATGGACACACAATGCAAAGCAGCAGGAAATAATGCAGCATTGTCTTTTGCTTGCCTATGCAAAAGTTACCACCATCATGCTAGGGTGTTGTGAGGGGTTGTCGGCATGTTGCTGTGTGGTTGCGAAAGTGTTCTGAATAATTGCTAGGGCATTTCTAGGTGGTTGCCAGAGTGTTTTAGGTGGTTGCCAGGGCATTGCATTGCAGTTGCTAATGTTCTGAGTAGTTTTATAGGGCATTGAAATGGAGTTGCTTGTGTGTTCTGGGAAGTTGTTAGATAGTTGATGTGCAGCTGTTAATGTGTTCAAACTGGTTGTATAGCACACTGATGCGATTACTTGTGTGTTCAGAACAGGTGGGCATTGCTAGCTGGATGCTAGGGGTCTGTGGGTGGCTGCCAGAGTGTTGCTGTTTGGTTGCTAAGGATTTCTTATTGTTAATTATTCCATAGGTGGTTGCTAGGATGTTATAGGTGGTTTCAAGACATTGTTATGTAGTTGCTAGGGTGTTGCTATTGTGTTATAGGTGGTTTACAGCGCACCACTATGCACTTGCAATGGTTTTCTAAATGGTTTTGTAGCATGTTGCTAAGCAGTTGTTAGAGTGTTCTGGGTAATTACTTAGATGCTTCAATGTGGTTGCTAAGGCATTGCTAGGGTGTTCCGGGTAGTCGCTTGGGCATTGCTACGCTGTTGTGTGTGTTGCCAGCGCACTGCTATGCAGTTGCTATGGTATTTTGATATAGTGTTGATATGCAATTGTTAGAGTGTTCTGATTGTTTACTTGGATGCTGCTTGGTGGTTGCTAAGGTGATCTGGGTGGAACTAAATGTTGTGGTGGTTGCTATGGTGCTGTGGATAGTTGCTAGGGCATTGCAATAGTGTTCCAGGTGGTTTTCAGTGCATTACTATGCAGTTGCTATGGTTTTCTGAGTGTTTTTTTAGCGTGTTTCTATGCAGAGACTAGAGAGTTCAAGGTGATTACCTGAATGCTTCACTGGTTGCTAGGGCATTGCTATGTGGTGACTGTGTTCTGACTGGTTTTTGGTGCATATGCAGTTGCTAGGATGTTCCGGGAGGTCGCTAGGGCATTACTATGCTGTTGTGTGTGTTGTCAGCGCACCACTGTATAGTTGCTATAGTTTTCTGAGTGGTTTTGTAGCACCTTGCCGAGAAGTTTCTAGAGTGTTCTGATTGATTACTTGGATGCTGATAGGTTGTTGCTAAGTGTTCTAGGTGGTTGTGAGGCATTGTTGGGTGGTTGCTAGGGCATTGCAATAGAGCTGTGGGTGGTTGCCAGCGCACTTATATGCAGTTGCACTTATATGCAGATGCCATGGTTTTCTGAGTGGTTTTGTAGCATGTTGCTATGCAGTTGCTAGAGTGTTCTGGGTGATTCAATGTGGTTGCTAAGGCATTGCTAGGTAGTTGCTAGGGTGCTTCTATGTTACATTTAAATGTACGCATTTGGCAGGTGCTTTTATCCAAAGCGATTTACAGTGCTCCTTATTACAGGGGCAATCCCCCCGGAGCAACCTGGAGTTAAGCACCTTGCTCAAGGACACAATGGTGGTGGCTGTGGGGATCGAACTGACAACCTGCCAGCTCAGTGCTTTAGCCCACTACACCACCACTTAGTTGCTTAGGTGTTCTGGATGGTTTTAGTGCATATGCAGGGTGTTCTGCGTGGTTGCTATGCTGTTTTGAGTGGTTGCCAGTGCTCTATGTAGTTAATATGGTTTTCTGAGCTTTTTGTTTTGCGTTGCTATGCAGTTGCTAGAGTGTTCTGGGTGGTTGCTAGGCCGTTGTTATGGTGCTTAGGGTAGTTTTCAGGACGTTGCTGTGTGGTTGCTAAAGTATTCTTATTGTTTTTGCACATATGCAGTTGCTAGGGTATTGTAAGTGGTTGCTAGGACATTGCTATACTGTTGTGGGTGGTTACCAGTGTGCTACTTTGAAGTTGCTATGGTTTTCTAAATGGTTTTGACGTTGCTCTGTCTCTAGGGTATTCTTGGTGATTACTTGGATGCTGCTAGGTGGTTTTCTGGTTGGCCGGTTGGTTGCCAGTGCACTTCTATGCAGTTGCTATGGTTTTCTGATTGCTATGTAGAGCGTTGCTATGCAGTTGCTGGAGTGTTCTTGGTAATTAACTGGATGCTACTAGGTGGTTGCTAGGGTGTTCTGGGTGGTTGCTAGGGCACTGTGGTTAGTTTTCAGGACATGTTTTCAGGTGTTCTAAGTGGTTTTATGGCATATGCAGTTGCTATGGTGTTTTAATTGGTTGATAGCATGTTGCTATACTGTTGAGAGTGGTTGCCAGTGTACTGCTGTGAAGTTGTTATGGGTTTTCTATATGGTTTTGCGGCACGTTGCTATGCCATTGCTTGGGTTTTCTAGGTGATTACTTGGATGCTGCTTGGTGGTTGCTAGGGTGTTCTGGGTGGTTGTTAGGACATTGCTAGGGTGCTTTGTGTAGTTGTCAGGGCGTTACTTTATTATGGCTTAGGTGTTTTGAGTGGTCGGTGGGGCATTGCATTGTTGTTGTGGGTGGTTGCAAGTGCACTACCATGTAGTTGCTATTGTATTCTGAGTGGTTTTGTAGTGCGTTGCTATGCAGTTGCTAAAGTTTTCTTGGTTATTACTTGGATGCTGCTGAGTGGTTGCTAGTGAATTAAGTGTGGGGGTTTGTTCAAATCCCTAACCTATTGTATGAACAACAGTAATGATGATGCTTAACTTAGCTAACACCACTAACAAACTACTTCTCACTAATAAACAAGTTTTAATGGTTTGATCTCTGCAAGACTGGAACACTGGAAAATGTTTGCAAAGCCTGAAACACCATTGTCATGTGTTCTGTGTTGTTCTTAGTAGGAGAGATGTGTTGTTACAGTTGCTCTGTCTTGCAGGCTCCGGCCTTCAAAGCCCTTCCCTCATTCCTTGAACAGTTTGTTCAAAAGAGCCAAAAGTCAATCAAAAAAGTCCAGAGCAGTTGGAAAAAGGGATGAAGAAAACCTTAATTATTGCATATTCAACCCCTGCTTGCTTCTTTTTCCCTCCATTCCATTTCCAGTTTGGCACAGAGAGCTGCAGCGATTGCCAAGCTAATGTGTGTGAAGCATGAATGGTCACACTCACTGTGCCGCACACTTAATATAGCTGTTCTCTCCCAAAACAACTCATTTCCTTTGACAAACTCGGGTGTGTTCATTGCAAGCTGGATTCGGTTCCCTAGCTGAACGCTGGCTGACTCTGTGATGTCATTGCTGCTCCACCCAGTGTCCCTTGCTTACATTTCTGGCAGGAGAAACAGGTTATACTGCAATCTAATATAATTCTGTGGACATTTTGCAACAAGGCTGAGAGAACATAATTCAAGAATGCACTAAAAGGGCTGACCCGGACCATAAGCATGAAGTAATGATGGCGTAGCAATCCACAGCCCCCGATTATGTCCTATTCAATGGCAATGATTTAGTTCAACATTTCAGTCAGTAGATAAAAGATGCAGCAATTTATTTGTCAAAAATGACACTCTATTTTGAGCTACATTCTCATTATAGCAGTAAAGTTAACATGAAGCTAGAAAGTATCTAAATAGGCAGAATCCTTGTATTATAATATCCACTGTACTAAATGTGTAATTTGTGATTTTGTCTCATGCATTGACTCGAGACTCCTGGATTTTTAAAATGCTGTTGCTTACAGCTAAAATATAATAAGGGTCATACTGCCATCTAGTGCTTTTATTTTGAAAAATTACATAATTACATAATTATTAAAAATTACATAAAATATGGAATACAAATATCTCCCACTGTATTTGATATAATAGCTCACCTCAAAGGTGAAAAGTCATTGCTCTAATACTTATTTAATACTTTATTTATATAGCTGAATGTTTTTTTCTTTGATTTTAAATTCATATTTTAATGTGCAGAATAGAAAATTCTGGATATCTACAGAAAATTACTTCATTTCTCAGAAGTTTAATAATTTTGGGGGGATTTTTGTTTTGTGCAAATTTTATTGTTGCATTTGCACCTCATTACAATTGTAACACCTGTCCAACTTAGAGTTATTCACTGCAAACAACTCTTTGCAAATGCCAACATCCCCATGCCATACACTCAAAAGCCAATGCTCACACCTTTTACATTAAGGAAACAGTCTTAATGTGCTTTTCTGCTGAGCACATCATGGAGATATATGAGCAGAGCAACAGCAATGCAAAGGTCATGACACTTTATACACCACCTTTCTGACATCACAGCCTCCATCTATAGTCCGCACTAAACCAATAACACACATGATTCACCTCTTAGGATTAGAAATAAACACCTTAAAAGGTCATTATATGCCCTCGCTGATTGGCCAGTGGGGTCTTGAAAGCTTCCAGTTTTTAGGTGTCTTTTAATTTTATGAGCTGCCAGGTAATCCCCACTCAATCATGATCTTTTTTTCCCCACTGAGTCATGAGCTTGTACAGCATCAGCCTGAGTGATGACTACATACTGGTACTTGATGACTCACATAATCCTTTAATTAAAAAACATAGAATTTACCTTAAAGCTGCACTACGTAACTTTGTGCTCTCTACATAAAATGTGGATTCAAGAATGATGGTTGTCATGAGTAATGTTAGAATATACTTTATTAAACGTAAAAAATAATATGCTTAAATATACTTTATAACAATTACAAGTCAATTTCAGAAGTCATACATAAATTAATTGAGTAAAAATACTTAGGTATGATTTTTATTTTATTTTAAACAGAATACTTGTACTTGTACTTAATTACATTTACAAATAAATTATTTTCTCCTTACAATTTTATTTACGCTTGAAAAGTAATTTTTGCAGATCATTTTCTTTTGTCTTAATGGACTGAAGCTGCCTTTTTACAACATCTGAAAAGTGGCAAACGAAAGACCAGAGGTCAGTCGTTTTATATTGAGGGTCATACGGCGGCTGTGGGGAGTTCTGACCATCTGCAGAGGCCGAATTTTGGATCTGAGCTTTGGATACGTTTAAATATTTGTGCAACTGACTGAATGTGATGGATTTATTCAAAACTATGAGCACAAAGTGATGAAACACTGACAATTTTTTGTCCTAAACTTTATTCTAAATGCCAGCAACTTCAACAGATTGGACAATTATGAAGTCAGAAATGATCATTCACGTTGCAAATAAATACACTGGCGGCAAAAAGTTTGTAATAATGCACCGAATTTTTATGGATAGAAATTGATACTTTTATTCACCAAAGTGGCATTCAACTGATCACAATGTATAGTCAGGACATTAATAACATGAAAAATGACTATTACAATTTGAAAAAAAATTCAGAACTTCTTAAACTACTTCAAAGATTTCTCATTAAAAAAAATCCTCCACATGCTGCAATGACAGCTTTGCAGATCTTTGGCATTCTAGCTGTCAGTTTGTCCAGATACTCAGGTGACATTTCACCCCACACTTCCTGTAGCACTTGCCATAGATGCGTCTGTCTTGTTGGGCACTTCTCACACACCTTACAGTCTAACTGATCCCACAAAAACTCAATGGGGTTAAGATCCATAACACTCTTTTCCAATTATCTGTTGTCCAATGTCTGTGTTTCTTTGCCCACTCAAACCTTTTCTTTTTGATTTTCTGTTTCAAAAGTGGCTTTTTCTTTGCAATTCTTCCCATAAGTCCTGCACCCCTGAGTCTTCTCTTTACTGTTGTACATGAAACTGGTGTTGAGCAGGTAAAATTCAATGAAGCTGTCAGCTGAGGACATGTGAGGCATCTGTTTCTCAAACTAGAGTCTCTGATGTACTTATCCTCTTGTTTACTTGTACATCTGGCCTTCCACATCTCTTTCTGTCCTTGTTAGAGCCAGTTGTCCTTTGTCTTTGAAGACTGTAGTGTACACTTTTGTATGCAATCTTCCGTTGTTTGGCAAATTCAAGCATTGTATAGCCTTCAGTCCTCAAAGCAATGATTGACTGATGAGTTTCTAGAGAAAGCCGTTTCTTTTTTGCCATTTTTTACCTAATACTGACCAATAAGACATGCCAGTCTATTGCATACAAAAAAATTCAACTAACCAACAACATTACTGTGGCAGCGGGGGTGTGGTCAAGCGCCCGTCCGAAGGGAGAAAGCGGTAAGGGCGCTTGCACCTGAGCTAAATTATGTCTAACACCTGTCTCTAATTTCAGTGAATATGGGGAGAGCGGCATAAAAGAGCACCAGTGCCTCCAGTCGAGAGAGAGAGCTGCCAGTCCAGTGTTGGAAATAGAGAGACTGAGCCAAGTTATTAGATAATAAGTTAAAAGAGTTTATGTTTAGCACTTACACGTTTTTGCACTACCCCTGTCTGTCTGCAACCTTTAATTAAAGAGCCTACCTTTGTGTCGAACCCTGTTCCCGTGTCCTCCCTCCTGTGAAGTCCTTACAATTACAAAGCTTATTTTGATTTATTTTTTTTAAATGTCTCAGGGTGCTGGGTGCTCTGACATCGCAATTTTGTCCTGCTCCCTGTGGCAGCATTTTTGCAAAATGAAATGATGTGTTTCATTACAGGTCTCAGGGCAGGTCCTAAGTGAAATGTCCACTGTGTGGCTCTAAAAGCGAGTGAAATGTTCTCCCGAATAGATGTTTTTAAGTTTTTAAGGTTAATGTTCTACAGAGATTTCAGTCAGGAAATCCAACCTCACTACCCTAAACCTAACCGATTGTGTCATAAAAAGCAAATGTGAGATGAAAAAAACAATTTCTAAAACAACTATGTCATTTTGTGGTGCTTCTATGACACTCTGGGCTCTTATGTCGACAAGCATTCTCTTTAGGACTCAGTCCTTTGTATCGCATATGCAACACTCTTTTGAGCTATATCAGTTGAGCTAACGTGCAATTTGATCACAGTTAAACAAGCTTGTAAATGTTGTTGGTCATTCAATGCAAACATTAAAATTAGTCATGCACTATAGTAAAAGTGTTATTATATGTCATAAGATAGCATTGTGTGCGGAACAGACATATATATGACATATTTGCTCACTCGCGTCCCTATGTGTGTGTACGAGCACGAGCATGAGCAACAGGTAGCTTGCAACAGTTCACTTAATGGCCACAGGTGTCATTAATAACAAGGGTTTCTGAATCTTACATACTGCACCTTTAAGTATAATTTCTGCATATTAAACATGTCACAGTAACTACATTGCGATCGGTTGGCTTCTCCAGCTGGAACACGAGACAGCCGGCATTTCTTTCCTGTGTCTGCAGACATGATGTAATGACGCAAAGCTGAACGGCATAAGTCAGCGATTTTGCACCAATCTAAACCGACAGCTCAAAATAAAAAGCACCCACTGAGTGGTGCCATGAGAATTTTAATTGCCTCTTTTGTATTTCTGGTCTGGAGACACCAAGTAAAAACTGTCAAAATGAGCAATCCAGAGGAGAACAACAACCACTGAAGTGTTACTTGGTGTAAAAATTGTATTTCAGGCTCACTTGTGCAGTTGTTGGCAGTCATTGTTAATTATATCAACGAAACTAACCTCGGACCATTGCTTTATGTCATATACACACTATATGAATTGTAACTAGACCCAATGAAGTCTCGGCATGTTTTTTTTTTTTTTTTTTAATTACAAATTTAATACCTTAAACATTACCTGCTAAGTATATACGACAATGCTAGTGAAAACACTGGAGACCGGAAATTTAAAACAGTCGAGTCGTAGAACATTTACGCATTCAGGTAAAAGGTGAATAGGCTTACTGTACATTGTTTTGAACACAGATTGTTTGTGTACTCAATCAATAATGGCAAGTTGTTGATTTGTAACTCAAAAATCTTACATAGTGCAGCTTTAACATCTAAATTTATTTATTAAATCCCTGCTTCATCATAATCAATAATGTTAATAATAATACAATAAATTAAAAATGTTCTCATTATTTTCTTTACAATTTTAGAACATCAGATCATATTTAATGTGTGTGACTTTTATTCAAAACATTAAGGAAGAAGAGTGACTTTTATTTTGAAAGCCGTGCACAGATGGCAGACATATTTGAGGAAATGGTCACGTCACAACCAGCTCAGTCTAGAATGTAGCATTTGGCGAGTTAAAACTGATTATTTACATTCATTATGTGTTTTGAAACCCATTTATTATCATTTAAGGGTTCGCCGCTGTTGTGGGACAGAAGTACATGATCAGTTCAGCTCCACAGGTTCATGAACTATACGGTTATTTTCGCACCAGTGAGCCACATCAGAACTTGATTAGTTTCTCAATGATGAGCGCACAGACAGACACACACTGAGACATAAACACACACAACAGCAGCAGTATGGATGAGAAATACAGCAGTAATGTCATCTCCAGTGGTAAACTGGGGCGAGTCGAGGTCCCAAATGCCAGGTAAGTCCAAATGCATTTATTATTAACCTAAATACCTGACAGAAAAAGATGTGGTGCTAAACCAAACAGTACCATTGGATTTTCAGAGCACTCCTAGCTAGAATACCATGGTATGACTATAATGGTACTGTGCGAAAAGCATGGTAATACCATGGTACCTTTAGGGAAAGACCTTCCTAATAATTTCAATGTAGCCTATCATCCATTGGGATCAGTTCAGTTTTGGAAAGTTTTGATGTCATCAAATGGTGATACCATGATATTTTTTTTTTTTACATTTTACTGATTGTTTACCATATGCATTTACAATGGTACTTCAAATAATACCAAGGCATTACCATCACGGTGTCCAATGAACATGGTACCATGCTGGCTTTTAAAAGATGTTGGCAGCACATGTTGGAGTTTTGTAAAGCCTGTTTTTACTTGGTCTGCTTTAACTGTGTGTTTTGTTTTTCCCAGACTGACACAGTACATAGTATTACTGTACTTTACCAAGGTGCTGAAAGCTTTTGGGATATTTGAGTCCTATGATCTTCTCAAAGTTGTGCATATTGTACAGTTTCTCTTCATACTGAAAATGGGGTAAGGAGAAAGTCACATCACATAATGAATACATTGAAATCTATTAGTGTTATGAGTGTTTAATTACTTCATTGGTTGATAAAGGTCTCTTCTGTTTTGCGTAGGTGTGCAGTGATATTGGTTTTCTTTCAAAAGCCATTTTCATCAGGAAAAATGATCCCCAAAAGACAGGTACAGTTTGGATGGATGATCAAATGATCTCTTTATAATGAGATATCAAATATTCCTTGATCTTTTGAAGTCAAAGAGTACCACAAAGTTATACTGTGATTTTCAGAACTCAAAATTTCCTCACCAGTAAACTCTTTGGGTTGAAAGGGGACACTATGTCTCGAAAGAATTATATGCTTAAAATGTTCAAGTCACCGAATACGAAGTCAGACATATGTGGTATCGTATAAACGCTTAGAATCTGAACTTTTCATAGATTGCCAACACTTCTGCATTTGTTACATAAAATAACAAAATAAGGCCTGAAAACATTCACGTCGCAAATCATGTGGTAGTAATTGTTATATGAATATAAAAGCTTTCAAATATCAAATGAAAGCTCTCATTCTCAGGAGTGTGAATGTATAGTTTATTTTGTTGCCATATTACCACAGTTTGAAGGACTGAGACGCAACTGAAAAAATCTGATTTCAATTGCATTTGAAACCATTTCCGGATGTGCTTTGAATCAGATTCAGAAAAATCATATTTCAAGTGGTTTTTTGCTGTCCAGACTATAAAAAACTCATCTGAATAGAATTTGGATATGCAAAAAAATCAGATTTTTGTGGCAGTCTGAACAAGGCCAAAGTGAAATATGATTTCTGTAAGACATCAAATACAAACATCTCTTTTACGCGCCGATCACTGCTGCTGTAAACCCCAAATAGCTAAAACTAAGAATCATAGAGACAATTGAAAAACTAAATTGTTACAAGAAACCTTGACTAAAATATATATGTATGTTTTGGCCCCTTTAAAACATTATGGTGTCAACACTTTGTGTCTTAACTTTGAACCAATGTTTGAACTGATTTCAGTGGATGAAAATCCTCAAGCACTCTGTCATGAGCTGTGTCATCTCTCTTTTGGGTTTCTTTGGACTCACTCTCTGTGGACCGCTCAGGTATCTCATTGAAATAACTAAAATAATCACATCCCTCCCATTGTTCTGTTATTTCTTAAGCTGTTGTGCTAAACTGACATTTGTTCTTTCAGGACACTGTTGTTGTTTGAGCACAGTGATGTGGTGGTGATCTCTCTCCTCAGCGTTCTCTTCACCAGTTCTGGAGGAGGGCCTTCTAAAGTCAGAGCCCTAGAGAAATGAGAATCTGTGTGTGTCAGAAAGAATGACCCAGATATAGCGGCTGACTCATTTCTCTGTGCTTTTTTTTTTTTATAGACGAGGGGAGCTGCTTTCTTCATTATTGCTGTCATCTGCCTTTTGCTCTTTGATAATGACGATCTTATGTCAAAGATGGCGGAGCACCGTATCCTTTAAGGGCCTGAGATTTGTTCAAGTTGTTTGTAGGTGTTCAAGGTGAAGTGTGGAGTATATGCAGCACTAGCTAACCAAACACTTTTCCAAAAATTGCCATTGTTTCCAAAGAGTTATTCCCCCCTCCCAAAATTTCGTGTCCCAAACTCATGCCATTGGTTGAGCCAGATGTTCACATGTTGGGACTATCAAATAAACAGTGCAATTTCGTGAAAGAACCACATTGCTAACCAGCTTGAAGCTCAAAATATGCTTTGTCAGATGTACAGAATGCATGACTTAAATGTTGTCAACAGCAGAGTGTGCTAAAGTTGAGTTCAATCGACAGCATAATATTGATTACCTTTTTATCTTTAAAAAAATCTAAAAATCTTTGTTGCAGTGAGGCACTTACAAAGGAAGTGGGTATTATTATGTTAGTAATAGCCACAAGATTTAAGCAATATGTGTGTTAACATGATATTAGTTTGACAAAATCACTTACTAAACTTTAATAAGTTATTGCCAATTTTACAACTTTGTTGCCGTGATGATGTCATGTCTACAAACCATAAAATTACTGTAAAACTTTATGTATTATTTGAGCTGTAAAGTTGTTTAAATCATGAGATTGAAGAATGAGTGCTTTTTGATTGTAGGGTTATAAATGCTTCACATTTCTGTTTTTAACCCCTCCAAAAATTGGCCCCATTCACTTCCATTGTTAGTGCCTCACTGTAACTTTTTTTTATTGTGGTAATCAACGTTATGCCACAAATGCTGTTGATTGAGCTTAACTTGTATTGAACCACCATTGACCGTCATGGTGGGCTGGAGACGGAGGATGAAATAAATATTTTTGCACACCAGCCACAGTGACTGGTTAATGCCAAATTTTACCAGACACATAGATTTTTTTTACCAGCCACTTTGATTTTTCAGACATATATATATATATATATGCACCCCAATCAGCCATAACATTAAAACCACCTGCCTGAGATTGTGTAGGTCCCCCTCGTGTCACTCGCATCTCAGAACAGCATTCTGAGCTGCTATTATTCTCACCACAATTGTACAGAGGGGTTATCTGAGTTACTGTAGACTTTGTCAGTTCGAACCAGTCAGGCCATTCTCTGTTGAGCTCTCTCATCAACAAGGTGTTTCCATCCACAGAACTGCCCCTCAATGGATGTTTTTTGTGTTTGGCACCATTCTGAGTAAACTCTAGAGACTGTTGTGTGTGGAGATCAGCAGTTATAGAAATACTCAAACAAGCCCATCTGGCACCAACAATCAACCATGCGATTATCTAATCATCCAATCGTGTGGCAGCAGTGCATAAAATCATGCAGATATGGGTCAGGAGCTTCAGTTAATGTTCACATCAACCATCAGAATGGGGAAAAAGTGATCTCTGATTTTGACCGTGGCATGATTGTTGGTGCCAGGCAGGCTGGTTTGAATATGTCTGTATCTGCTGATCTCCTGGGATTTTCACACACAACTGTCATTAGAATTTACTCCGAATGGTGCCAAAAACATCCGGTGAGCAGCAGTTCTGTGGACAGAAATGCATTGTTGATGAGAGAGGTCAACAGAGAATGGCCAGAATGGTTCGAAAGGACATAGTCTACAGTAACTCAGATAACTGCTCTGTACAATTGTGGTGAGAAGAATATCATGCCAGAATGCTGTTCTGAGATGCGGGTTGGTGCTGTTTTGGCGACACGAGGGGGACCAGCACAATGTAAGGCAGGTGGCAGTAATGTTGTGGCTGATCGGTGTATACTGTATAAAGTATATATAAAAATTTATAAAAAATTGTTTTGTAATATCTATTGGTGTCAGTCGATTAAAGTTTTTAATCGCATCATTTTACATAGTTAATCACAGATTTTGAAAGTTTAAGAGTGTTACTGTATATGTACTTTTAATGTCAAATTGCACTTATTTCCTTATTGGGAAAGAAAAATCAAAACAATATGTTATTATAAGGCTTTATTAACATTTTCCACACAAATCCTTCCACTGTATAAAGATAGAAATGCACTAAAATATCACCAAATCAAGTCATATTAAATTTCTCACAAAGTCTAACTGGGAGGTTTACATATTTG
Source organism: Moxostoma hubbsi (assembly GCA_032164185.1). Classification (NCBI taxonomy): domain Eukaryota; kingdom Metazoa; phylum Chordata; class Actinopteri; order Cypriniformes; family Catostomidae; genus Moxostoma; species Moxostoma hubbsi. The sequence goes on from JAVLUX010000044.1 coordinate 15,455,298, forward strand.
TAGACCTATGCAACCATCGGTTGAGTATTCATTGCAATGCACATTAAATCTCATCCTCCACAGGCTGTGGCTATCCATTTTATTACAACAATCGTGAAACTGCATTCACGATTCCCATCAGGGCGTCAATGCCAGCATTAAGCGCCACTTTGAACTCCACATGAAAAGCGCTTGCAGACAAAAACATCTCTTTCTGCATTTTCGTGATAGTTAAGACTTGTTGTGCTTCTGTGTTAATGAAATTGTCCATTACAGAAGCTGCGAAGTACTTGATTTCTGTCAAAAGTCCCATCTGGGTATGTTTTGTGCAACAAATAGCGTTAAACGGTCATTTCCCCTTCATTTGATTACTGACACGGCTGTTGTATCTGTTAATGGTGTGTGTCAATTTAATGACTCTGGGCGGACACATCGCAAATGCTCCGCCATTACAACCAATGTTTATGCTGGTTTTTGCTTTATTAATGGTAAATGAATTAATCGTGATTAAGAAAAATTAATGTGTTAAACTTTTTTAATAAATCTTAACGCATTTAATTTTAAGTTTGATAGCTCTAAATATAACATAAAATAACAATGTTATTATTATCATAATTTACATTTTGCAAAATACAAATGGAGGCTAAAGAGTAGATAAGCACAGAAGAGAAACTTCTTGTTCAAGCACCAGTTCTGAGGCTGTACTCTATTATGATGGCACACATGACAATTCACCTTATGTCGTTGCATGTCATTTGCATACAGCCACAAATATTTGAAAGTAAGCAATGTAAAAATAAACTTAACCTGCTGAGTTGCGTTAACAATGCATGAAAAATGCTAACTGCTCCATAGAAATAAAGTGCAATAAACTCCTAACTAAGCCCCTGGAACCCAGTGGAACTGGATCTGGTGTTAACACTTTTCAGGAAGTCGACCTGTGAATGTCTAATTTATAGCTGTCTCTTCACATTCACCTAGAATAGGGGGAAATATTTTAGCATTGAAAATGTACACGCACTTCACCTTCAAAGTCAACTTAAACGGTATTCGCACCCATTTTTCTCACAAAATGTGTCGTATTTTTCTTTGCATTTGACAAATAATACACATAAACAAAGCAGAAGACAAACAGGGTACATAGCTTGAATAATTGTGACATTTTCGGGGGGGAATAAGAGGGGAAAGAACAAAAATACAAAATGCAGTTTATTTCTGAGTCAAACAATATTCATTGAGAAAAAATGTAGGATTCCACTTTGTTTTATCCACCAGACCAGAATGGGCTGATTTTAATTTCATGTTGACTTTAACAAACAATATGTGCTTAAATCTACAACTCCCAACTCCTTAACTCTATGTCTAACAGCTGAAGGGCACCATGATAGTGCTCTTACTCATGCCTTGTATACAGGGATTGCGTTTTTAGGCGTGGCAGACCACAAAGTGTGTATTTCTCCTTTAAGCACTGCTCTTGAGTTTTGTGTCATTGCTTACTCCATTAAAGTCTCTTTTATTCATTGATATTGTATATCGTTGGATGATCAGTAGAAAACTGATGTCATTAACCCTTTATTTTCTGATCAGGGTGGAGTGGTTCTGTTGGTTCTTGCTCTGTGTCTGAAGGTGGCCTTCCACACAGCATCTAGAAAGTTATCTGTGGAGATCGGAGGAGCAAAGCGGCTTTATGCTCTGTCCAACCTGGTGTCCGCTGTGGTTCTGCTGCCCTGGATCATAGTGCTGTCTGCAACCACCGAGGTGAGGATCAACAGATGTGATGATAGACTCTAGCTTTCTATACTTTCATTGCTTACAGCCTTTTTAAAGAGTTGTCCAATACAAAGCTCCATTACATTTGTGAAATGATTATCGAAGTAAATAATTTGACTCATCCCACAGTTTGAAAACACAAAGTGTGTATACAGTAATACACTTACAATGGAAATCTATGGGGCAAGGTATTTCAGAGGATTTAAAATTCGTATTTTTGTTAAAGCACTTTTATCAATTCCTCTGGACAGAAAATGTGTATAATTTTAGTTATAACTTGTCTAAATTATAATTTAGCAGAGGGACTACTGTTCCAGGGATTTTCAAACTTTATTGATGCCAAGGAACCCCAAATACTGCCTTATGAGGGACCCCCTTCCTAAAATATAAAGGTAGTAATATATTTCCATGTGTAAAGAGAAGATATGTATATTGAGTGTACATATATTGAATAGAAAGTGTGACATTATAAAGACAACACATTGTTGGCAAACATTTTATAGTTGGCTTTTAAATTGTCAGTACTAAAGCCAAAAGAAATTAAAATATTCACTGGTAAATGTTTACTTTTGTATTGTTGACTTTGTTTTTTGTTTTTTTAAGAGTAGAACAATGTTACACAATGAGTCGTGAGTTCGAAACCAGAGTGAGTCATGCCAGGTCTCCTAAGCAACCAAATTGGCCCGGTTGCTATGGAGGGTAGAGTCACATGGGGGTAACCTCCTCATGGTTGTTATAATGTGGTTCGCTCTCGGTGGGGCGCGTGATGAGTTGTGCGTGGATTCTGCAGTGAATAGTGTGAAGCCTCCACACATGCTATGTCTCCGCGGTAACGCGCTAAACAAGCCACGTGATAAACAAGCCATGGGATAAGATGCGCGGATTGACGGTCTCTGGCGTGGAGGTAACTGATATTCGTCCTCCACCCACCCAGATTGAGGCGAGACACTACGCCGCCACGAGGACTTGGAGCGCATTGGGAACTGGGCATTCCAAGGAAAAAAAGAACAGAACAATGTTAATAAAATATTTATCTGAAATTTTATATTTGATTGAAATGTATTTGTAGATTTTAGAAAGCAGAAACAGCAAAAATTTCAAATTATTTTTAAACTTTTTTTTTTTATTTAGTTTTATTTTTTTTTAAACTTTTTTTCTCTGAAATATTCAACGGACCCTCTAGCACCCAGTTGTGGCTCCCTGGGGGTCCACAGACCCCAGTTTGAAAACCCCTGTATAGGTGAATGAACTAGTTACTGTATTTGTTACTAATGTAATTCCTGTGGCTGGAATTTGCTCCATCCCAGCAGTACTTTGTGAATATTTTTGTCACATCTCGTGTAGGGATGCACCAATACCACTTTTTCTCTTACTATTCCGATATCGGAAATCACAATATCGGCCAATCCCGATCCGATACCAGTGTTTTTTTTTTTTTTTTTTTTTTTTTTTTTTTGCATAATAAGTTTACGTTTTAATCTTTACATTATTGTGTGGAAATAATTGGGAGTATTCTTTAATATGTAAAGAAACACAAACATCTTCACATTATTTCAATATAAATGTATAGATTATTAAGAAACACTTTATTATTAACTAGTATACTGGATAATGAAGCTGCAAAATTAACAGTAATTCCAATATTCAAGTCATCAGTAGAAAAGAAACCAGTGTTTTATTTTTGGCTTTTTTTTTTTTTTTTTTTTTTTTTTTTTCAAAAAATGTTTTAACTTACATCTGGACTTTAAAGGATTCAGATCACTTTTTTTGTTCAATTACGTTGTAAAATATCCATCCACTTTTAATTCAGACAGTGTATATTGTTTAGAACCCATTCAACTTTAATATTGTTATAAATTGTAAACAAATATTAATTATGACAAATATTATTATGACAACAATAATAATAATAATAATACATTGTTATTAATATTATTATTATTATTGACTTTTAATTTGAAATACAACTGTAATATATTTTAATCGTGCATTTTTTAAACTACGGGTGCATCATCAGCCTGTTGTGAGTTTGTGTCAACAGAGCAGCACCATTCACTGACACGCTGGAGCTGCACATACTATATATTTACTTATTAAACACAGCCTTTTGTGATTCACAGAGCTATCGCACGTCTTCAAAAAGTGGCTTTGAATAAAATGCACAAGTCAAATGAACTGTTTTAATGTTTTTTTTATGGTTCATTGACAGTAACAAAAATGACAAACATACAGTATCGGATTTGGATCGGGCTCATCGGACCAATACCCGATCCGTCTAAAAACTTCAGTATCAGAGCCGATACCGATCCAGTTATCTGACCGGTGCATCCCTAATCTCTTTTCCGGTATCCTTGTGTGTATTGTCTGAGATGACGTTACCATGAGTTATCATGTTTACCGACTTTACACGGTCATTAAAGGAGTTTAAAGATTGGACATTAGATTTAACTTGTAGAAAAGTAGGTGATTTTATTACAATAGTCTTGTGTTAACACGCATGTTTTAAGTCTTTGTTTAAAATTGTTTATTCCAGTGCATTGCCTTGCCTCATAGACTTCAGTTGTGCTTGGATTAATGTAAACATCTTTTTTTATTTATTTATAAAGCACAAAATAAACACAACAAAACTTGACCACTGTGCTGTACAAAATCAGGTTTAAATAAAAAATAAATAGAAAAAATTATAATTACATAGTCAAATTATTTTGATTGTGCTGTAAAAAACAAGAAAATAAAAAGTAAATAAGACATTATTTATGATGAATTAAATGCCCAGGTAAAATGGTAAGACTTTAATAGTTTAAACTTGAATAAAGTTCAAATCATTAAACATTTATTTATTTTTTTTACAAGCTGAGGGACGAGTCAAAAGGATTTTCTGTTATATTTCACAGCATGTCACAAATGTCTATAGTGCTTTGCTGGTATTGAACTCAGAACATTCCTTGAACACAACTGTTAGCACCCGAGTGGGTGTAAATCAGTGTAAAAATGTTGAAACGCAAAAACAAAAAGCACCACATTCAGATGCATTAGTCTTATTGTTTTATAAATGTCATAAATCCTCAGAGCAAGGTGGAGTCCTGGTCCGGCCTCATCATGCCGTTTGCTATGATCATTTTCTCTGTGATGATCCTGGACTTCTATGTTGAGTCCATCTGCACAGCGAAGCTGGAAGCCTCACGTTGTGCTCGCTACGGCTCCATCTTCCTGTTTCTCATTGGTCTGCTATTAGCAAACTTCTGGACCCACCCGCTGACAGACCAGCTCAGAGTAATGAGTAAACCAGGCCAGGGCAGCACTGAACATGTGCTGTCTGGTGGAGTGCTGGTCAGTGCCTGCTTCTTCATCATGGGTGAGTTCAAATCTCTGACACATTCACAATAGTAAAGAGTTAAATAGACAAATGCTTGGTTCAAAATCTACTTTTTGCCACCCTTATCAATAGTGTGTGAATTGGGGGGGAAAATTTTAATTTTTGAGACAGTATTTTGCATTATTTTCTTCATTTTATTCCAGTGATAATAAAACAGACCAAAAAGGCTGTGTAGCTCTTAAAGGCAGGAATGTTTCACCACATACTCTTCTTGAGTTATGACCAGGGCTCGACATAAAGCCTTGTCATATGCCTGTCCTCCGTACTAGTAAATTTGTCGTCCGTGTAAAAAGATTACTTTTCCGGAGAGAAAAAAGACATTTAACTAAAGTTACTCAGTCAAGAGCAGTGATTGTTTTCTTGTTATGTTTGTTTGATTATTATAATGACACACTAGATGGCAGCAGGTCTATTAACTTACATTTATACTTACAAGTCTGACATTGTAATACAAATCTGCTTTTTTCTCTGCTGTTTACATTTAGTTTAGAAATCACTCTCTGTGTTTACTTGAATACCTCACCAAGACGGGCATTTTGGTGGAATTTTTAAATGTTTTTGACCGTTCAGGTGCGCATTAGCACGAGAATTTTCGGAACACACACACCTGTCAATCAAACATGGCGCAGCTGTTACTAGATCACTTGCGAATAATAAAATGACGTGCTCTGGATTATTTTCAACAGCAGAATAAGAATATTAACTTTGTAATAAGTGACACAGGCCTAGGCTATCACTAATATAGCTGGTTACTTTTTTGTTATTGACGTTTTAATCAGTCTGCTTGTCCAGACGGGCAAGTAAAATTTTCTTTCACTTGCCCCTTCAAAAATCCACTTGTCCCGGATAAGCATTAATATTGAGCCCTGGTTATGACGATAAAAGAAAGAAAATTTTAGATCCCTAGCTACACTCAAATTTCCCACTGAGAAAAGTTGTGCAACAGTCACTGGGTCTAAATCTCTTGAATTACTCACGTTGCTTGTGTCGCATTGATTATTTTTTTATTTTGTATTAATGGTTATATAATGTATCATTAATGTAATTATGTTGGCTTGACTGAATTCTACAAACTTTTAGGGTTTTTTCAAAATCCCTAAACCAAGACCACATTTTCTAACACTATATCCTCCTGGAGCTATCATGCTACATCCTCCAAATTGGGTACAGACATTCAGACTGTTCTGGAATAGTGTGCTATTGACCTGTTACATGTGATGTCACTGTATGACCGCGTCGCCATGTTTGTGCCCAAAATTCCATATATCTTCAATGTGCTGTGCTCTGGAATGTGGCGAAATTTTTGTTTCCGTTTATAAATCTTGAAAAGGTGATACTGCTTTGTAATTAACAGATCAAACATTACATTTTTCTTTCAATAAAGATTTATCTTTTAAGTGACATTTCGCCAAAGACAAGCAGCGATGAAGAGTGAGAGCAGGGATACAAACACTTTTACTGGGTATTTGCTTATTTATTCAGACAAATGTTCAGTTATCTGTACACGTGTCAATTATATTTATATCATCATCGATTTGGATACAATAAATCTAGAAATGCACATAGGACGATGTTATACATAACACCCAGACTGTATAAAGGTATGCAGTAATTTGAACACATTGTAATAAATAAAAAAGCACTATAATGTGAATATTTATTATATATTTAATGTGTATATACTCATCTCAGTCAATAAACAATACATCATAAGATTGTGAAGCACAGCCTTTATTCACACCACCAGACTACAATGTAAGCATATTAGTCTCATTCACTAATATACCTCGGTTGCTTTAAAAGCAGTTCTTTCATTAATACAGACGGGATCATCACAGATATGTTGTAATATTTTGACCAAATCAGAGCAGAAAACAACAAGCATTTATAATTCCTAATGAGAGATGTTCACGGTAATGTACTTGTAGGCATTTGCACTCGCCGGTCACACAACAGACTCGCCGGCATATGGAGATGAATTGTGGATCAAATATATTTAAATGTCCGCAGATGTCAAATTTGTCAATTAAGGCTGAAACGATTAGTCGACGTTATCGGCAACATCGACTATAAAAAATTGACGATGTCGAATAGTCGTTTGATCTCATTTAACATAACATCAATAACATGAGTTCCGTGAAGTGTCCCGAACTAAGGGGGGGAGACTGAAACTGCACCCGGCTGAAGCACGCACTGTCCCGGGGACGATCGTCCCTCACGTGCACTTGCTGTAGCTAGATTGTAACGTGATGGCTCATGATTTACTGAATCATAATAAAATCAGTGTGTCACTGTACATTTTTTATTGTGAAGAAAATGGGCAATACGCAGTAAGAGAGAGTTTGTTTTTTTGAGAGTTAAAGATGGATTGAAGTGAACAGAAAGTTGAGAGAAGATCGTCTTCACCCCCATTATACACTGCAACAATATACGGTTTTCATTTGTTTTTGGGTTTTTTTTTTGGTTTGTTTCCTGATAAAAATATCTAAAACTTATTTTAAACAATGTATATTTACTTTAGCAGCTATACTGCAGAAGAAAAAAATCATTATTTGAGAATGTTGAATATAATATTAAAAATACAAATATTTAAAAATATCTAAAAATCTTTTTAAAGAAGATGCATTCCCCCGAGCAGCAGCATATAAGATATTTAGACTCGCTTTTAGAGATCTTAAAATAAGTATATTTTGTCTTTATTGCACTCGCAGAAGTATAACCAAGTGAAGAAATAAATATCTTATATGTTGCTACTCAATTAAATGTATATTGTTTTAAGGATTTTTAGACAATAAAATTATTTATGGAAAACGACAAAAACACTTGATAACAGTAGGATTTTTTGCAGTGAATTTCTTTACAGAATTAAACTTAATAAAGGATTTTTATTTTACTTAAATTCAGTGAATGTCGTTTAGAGGGATTTTTAAAAGATAATTTTTTCCTCTTTATTGTTAGTAAGCACATTTAATACAACCTTATATGTCGGGGCACAAGCTGAATAGAGCTAATGATTAATCGTTGCAATAATCGCCGAATAGTCGAATAACCATTCTAATAATCATTAGATTAATCGATTATCAAAATAAACGTTAGTTGCAGCCTTATTGGCAATATATTTGTGCTGACCTCAGACCTGTAAACACCTTTCCTGGGACTTTGCATGGATCAAAAGCATTTTTTGAGGTTTTTCTGATGGTCAAAAATATGGCGGCTGCGGGGAAAAAGTGACATCACTGAAACAGTTCTATATTCTTTCTAACTAATTGGCGGTTTGCGCACAACAGACAATCAAAAATCCAACGGAATGCTTGTTAATTCAAATTTCAACTGTCACAAATTCAAACATTATCCTTCTGTCTGACTGCCTGCCTATCTGTCTAGCTGTTTGTCTTCCTGTAATATCTGTTTATCCATCAAACTTCAAAACTTTCAAATTATTTAAAACTTTCAGACAGGCTTGTCTTGACAAACTTTACCTATCTAAATGATGGATGGTTTACATAGTGATTTAAAACAATACATTATTTTACCATTCCCACAGACCAGTAACTGCTTTATTTACTCACCAAAACTAATATTTACTTGCATTTGGGGCTTGGTGAGTATTAATGTTGGACCTATATACTCAGAAAGCAGTGTTAATGCCACGTTTGAATGTCTCTAATGATGTATGTATTTGCCCATCAAGAATTGGTAATAAATAATTGGCCTTGTAGATCAGACTAGATTTAAGAATTTATGCTTAAAAACTGGATAAAATCTATAGTTTTATATATTTTATAAACTTTATATATTTAAAGTTTTATATATTCCACCCATCAAGACCTGATAATAAGCAATATGCACTGTAGATCAGACTAGATACTTTACTGGGAAAAGTCATTAAATGTGTAAGTAGATGTAAGTTTCATTGAAGGTAGTACAAATGATATGCATTTTACTCATTTGAAGTTTCAAATCAAAATGTTTTCAGCCGATAGCGTGCTGTCAGCTCCGTCGTCAAAGGGGCAGAAGGGAACACTGGTGGGTTACTCCCCTGAAGGAACTCCTCTTTATAACTTCATGGGAGACGCACTCCAGCACACGTCCCAGTCTCTACCTCGCTTCATCAAAGACTCGCTCAAACAGATCCTTGAGGAGTATGACTCACGGCAGATCTTCTACTTCCTCTGCCTCAACCTGGTATGTAATGCTGCTGTGAGATGGTTGCTCCACTGTTTTTGGTCTTTTTTGGGGGGGGGGGGGGTAGAAGACCATAGTTTGTTTTTATACTGTAACATTAAAAGAATAATTCACCCAAAAGTAAATATGCTGTCATAATTTACTCAGCCTCATTTTGTTCCAAACCCTGTATTTTCTTCCGTGAGAACCAAAAGGAGTTGTAGATATGATACCGATAGCTGATAGCTGAAGCTGATACCGATATCTACAGATAAACATAATACAATTTAACAACAGCGAATAAGAAAAAGTGTTGACTCTCCATTGAAAAATCTATTGGTAGATTTTGAAATTGACACAAGTTAAAGTTAACACTCTTGTTAGTCGACCAAGTGAACACTGTTATTGGCTGATGCTGATAATCGCAAAATGGACAAATATTGTCCGATTAACTTGTACTTAGTTTTATCAATGACTTGCAGTACATTAACAGTCTTGTTGATCTTGGTCCAGGCTTTTACATTTGTTGAGCTCTTCTATGGTGTGTGGACCAACAGTCTGGGGCTGATCTCTGATGGCTTTCACATGCTGTTTGACTGCTCAGCTCTGGTGCTGGGTCTATTTGCTGCCCTCATGACCAGATGGAAAGCAACCAGGATATATTCCTATGGGTAAAATACCACTTTAATATAATTTGCATGTACAATTGTTGTTTAAATAAGCTTTTTGACCCTTTTCCCTTGCAAAGAGTGTGCTTAATTCTAGATTAAATTGTGTTTTCAGAAATAGTATGAAAAATGTTGTGCTTAACCTAGATTTGGAAAAACAGGCGTTTTAAAAAGTAAACTATTCGTAGGTAGCCTATGTTGATTCTTGTTGTTATGGGATCTGGCACTTTACCTTTTTGCTTCCGGACTCTTTTCGGTTTCTTTATTTTTACAACGGGTGATCCGCCAGAGGGTTGCCTTTTTGAATGATCCATGATCAGTGTCATTCATTTGTTGTGTCTACAAGCTTTCAGCTTCTAGCTACAACCTCACCATTCACCGCACATATACATGCTCTATAGTAGCCGGACCTCCTTTATTTATTCGTCCCGACAGGTTTTTTTTATTTAAGCCTTCAAAACCTAAAATTGAGATGATATCAACACATCCTCATCGGTCATTTTATATTCTTTTCTTTATATTTACTGTGATCTTTTAGTTCTTTCTGTATAGTTGAATACTCTTGAAATGAAATGAAATATGGGACATTATGGCTTTGTTTGTTTTTTTTGTAATTTTTAGTGCTCATACTAACAGTGTGGCTTCTCATTTCAGGTATGGTCGTGTTGAAATCCTCTCTGGCTTTATCAATGGCCTGTTTCTCATGGTCATAGCTTTTTTTGTGTTTATGGAGTCCGTCACCAGACTCATCGATCCTCCAAACATCAATACAGACATGCTAACGGTATGTAAAAAACATGCAGATCCTTGTGGTCAGTACTGACAAACTATTGCTCATTTGGTTTTGTTTATAACATGTAGCCGGTGTCGGTTGGCGGGCTCCTTGTCAATCTGGTGGGCATCTGTGCCTTCAGTCATGCCCACTCTCATGGGGCCTCCAAAGGTAGCTGCTCTGGTCACGACCACGGTCACTCGCATCATGGACACGGCAGTGCAGAACACAGTCATGGAGGACATGGACACAGTCATGGGGGACATGGACACTCTCATGGACACGGACATTCCCATGGATCTGCTGGGGGAGGAATGAATGCTAATATGCGAGGTGGGTCCTGGGTACGGACAGTTATAATCGAGCTACAATCACGTTTTTGCGTAGTGGAGCTACAGTCTTTATCTGTCTTCAAATTATACATCGAATATTTGAAGGAAGGACATAAAATAACTAGATGTTGCACGTCACCTCTGTGTTACCAGAGCACGTGCTCAACGCTGAGGCCAGTTGGGGTACCATTAATGTGTATATAAATCTATATTTTGAATTTAGAGGGAAAGAATTGAATTGATTTTATTAGACTTTTTTGTCTATATTGTTTTCATACTTTTTTAGTGCATTTCCAGTGTATGGATAATTTGGAAATGAGTGTACTGAAGACATTTCTGTATATAATTTCCCTTTCTGATTTGTAGGAGTGTTTCTGCATGTGCTGGCTGACACGCTGGGCAGTGTTGGTGTGATTATATCCACTATACTCATCAGACAATTCGGATGGCTGATTGCAGACCCCATTTGTTCTCTCTTCATCTCCACACTGATTTTTCTTAGTGTCATTCCTTTGATAAAGGACGCCTGTGAGGTTCTTTTACTGAGAACTCCTCCTGAACATGAGAAAGAGCTTAACTTTGCCCTTGAAAAGGTATGCTGGCAAAAGAATGTGGAATTTCTATTAAAATCTTGTTTTCAGACTTGGATGGCTGATCATTTTATTTATTTCTCTCGCCGTGTGAGACTTGCACAATGTACAGTGTTCTTGTATCATCCTGAAGGGTTTTATTTGTAGGAAATTAGTTGCTATGGTCAATGTTTAATCATACAGCTGTCATTATACAAAATATTTAATTGCAGAATGCTGTACCATGGAACTAGTGATTTTAGAAACATGTTTTATGCACTTTTCCAGTCATTTAACGTTTTCTTGTTTGTCTCAGATTCAGAAAATAGAAGGTGTTTTGTCGTACCGTGACCCTCACTTCTGGACACATTCTGCAAATGTCCTTGCTGGAACCATCCATCTGCAACTTATGTCTGATGTGGTCGAACAGCGAATTATTCAGCAGGTATGAATGCTACTTCTGCATCTTTATCAAATTTACAAGAATTTAATTCCGTTTTTCATGTCCAATATTTTGTGTAGAACTATTTCATTTTGTTGTTAAAAATACCTATTTTACTGACCAATCTGTAATGCTTTTGCGTTCATTCTTCTCAGGTATCGGCTGTGCTGAAGGATGCTGGTGTTAATAACCTATCTATCCAGTTGGAAAAAGAGGCCTACTTCCAGCACATGTCTGGCCTAAGCACCGGATTCCACGAAGTTATAACCATGACACAGCAGATGGAGTCCATGAAATATTACAAAGATGGCACATGTATCATGTAAACTGTTGTTTTAACAAATTTAAATATAAAGAAATAAAGACATTTAAGGTGTAACTTTAATCTCTTAATTTTTATATATATATAAGCATTTTAAGTACAGCAGGCTCTGTCTGGTTGTTATCAGTGATGTATTTTAAACACATTAAAAGCATAGGTCTCTTTCAGTACTAGTCCAGGTAGTATAGGATATAGTATAGTACTATTATAGGAGTTCATATGACATCACATGAATTATTCAGTATTTATAATACTTTGGCTTATACATTGAAAACATTTCTCAAACCACCAATTTTAATAAATAATAGTACACAGAATTTGTTCATTTAAGGGGCCTCTGGGATATATTTGATAAGCATGATGATTCCTATGGGGATAAACTTCAAACTAGTCGGTCAGAAGAGTTCTTTTCTTTTTTTTATAGTAAAATGGGTTTGTCAAAGTTTTATTTGTTAAATGTGCGACAACACAAATAGCAGTACTGAGTGAAATGCATTATTCTAAAATCACACAATAGAAAAGAAGTTTTAGATAAAAAAAAAAAAAAAGTAACAATTTACAATAAGGTTCAATTTGTTAACATTAGTACTCTTAAGTTCACATGAACTAATATTAAACAATATTTTACAGTATTTATTAATCTTTATTAACCCTGAGCTAACAATGAACAATTCTATTTTGATTAACATTAACAAAGATTTATAAATGCTGTAAAAAAAAATATATTGTTCATTGTTAGTTCATGATACCTAATGCATTAATGCTAATGAATGGAACCTTATTGTAAATTGTTACCAATAAATTACATGAATAATAAGTAGTAGGGTACAACGGGGCAAAAGGCTCCTTTGATTTGATTTCCTCAACTACCACAGCACTTTCCTTAACATCTGTTTGACACTTTGAACTGCAATTTTTTTCCTCTTCCATAAGATCTTTGCATGTGGTGTCTAAAGATTGATTTTGAGGCAATCTGGGGGAAAAAAATAAAAATTAACCATGGTAAATTTATGTAGCTAAGGAATATCCTGGATATTATCACATTTATTTTTAGACAAAATACTTATTTGTCATTTTCAGTTTTGTCCAAGTTCATTCAATCTAAAAAAAAAAAAAAAAAAAAACATTAATAACTGTTCAATAAGTGAAAGGATAGCATTTGGGTGTAAAGAGACCCATACATATCAGGGATTGGCATGAGGGTGAGTAAATGATGATAGAATTTTCATTTTTGGTGGAACTATCCCTTTAAGAGTTAGTAAGTAATAGTAGGCTACAGTTAGTGTTACAGTAGTAGTTATAAGACTTTAAAACTTTAAGTGTGTATGTGCACTGTGATGAGAAACAGGCTTGGGCTTGCGCACCGTGAGTAATATTACTGAATATGAAGAAATTTTAAAAGAAACGTTTTTCCACACACTCCACTGCAGAAGATGGCAGTGAACGCACCCGACACCATAGTACACTACAAGAAGAACATGTTCAATTCCTGTCCCCGCCCTCTGGCGTCACGTGCTCATCAGTTGCCCTGGGAACGCATTGAAATCAGGTGTGGCTGGGCCAATCAGATCGCGATGTTTTTCGAAGCACAGCGAATCACGTTCGAAAGAGCGACAATTTAAACCCAAGAGCAGAAGTCGTACTATATCGTGCTCGCTTGAGTACAGTCTACCAGTTTGTTCATCGAGTCACAGCAACAACCTTCCATAACAATGGCTCTCCGTGTTACAAGGGTGAGTTTTAATGCATTTTATGTTTATCTACTGATGGAAGAGAACCGAAAATACGGTGCATTTGTTATACTTTCACGACGGTGCAATTCAGCCCATTGTTTGCTCGTTTCAGTGATTTATAATGGTAACTTCCCTTCCTGCGCTTCATTCAACAGGCTGAGTTGTTTTATTAGCGTGCTATTTTACTTGTTGGTTTTATTTATTTGTGCAATTATGATGCGCACCTATTCATTTAAAAAATGTGAGCTTGTAGGTCACGTCTGTTAATGTAGTAATCGTATGTTGATTGGATGCTCTTATCTTTATAATTCATAATTTTAAACTAGTTTGCCCGTGCACAAAGGGCGCTGTTGTGTTTATGCAGATGTTATACACGTCCTGCCCTTCCCGATCAGTTTTCCTGCTTTCGATTTAATTATCGACTTGAATGCTTTCGTGTTTCAGACCACCCGTCTGGCCAGCAGTGAAAATCAGACCGCTCTGCCCGGGAAGGCAGTTGTAGCGAACAAAATGCCCGCACTGAGGCCGCGGGCCGCTCTGGGGGAGATCGGCAACAATCCACAGACGCGACAGGCTTTGAGGAAGAAGGTAACTTTTTGTTTAAGCCATTTGCTCTTTCAGGGTTTTGTTTGCTCTCTTCACTCCAATTTTAACATTTCTGCACAACAGGATGTGAAGACTGCACCCACCGTCGTGGCTGAGAAGGCATCTGTAGTTGAGCAGCCCAAAAAGGAGTCCACTAAAATTCAGAATGAAGTTCAGGTGAGTTCCAGAGATACGCAAATGCAGCAACAGTTAGGTTGCCTTGACCAGAGGGCTGCCTTACAAGAAAAGTATCCTTTTCCTCAGCAATGAAACTTGTCCTTTACACGCCCTCATGCCATCCCAGATGTATAACACTCCCTGCTGAACACAAATGAATATTTCAGTTCTGTAGGTCCATACAATGCAAGTGAATGGTGACCGGAGCTTTGAAGCTCAAAGCACATGAGGCATAAAAGTAAAACATGACTCCACTGGTTAAACCCATGTCTACTGCAGTGATCTGAGTGGTGTGGGTGAGACTGCACAAGGCATTTTACAATAATGTCTCCCTGTAGGTGGAAGGTGCACATGGAATGTGAATAGCACAAAAGCATGTGGATGTTGTGATTCATGGTAAAGGGCTTGTATATTGATCTGCTTCCCTACACCTATCATATTACTTCTGAAGAGGTAGATTAAACCACTGGAGTTGTATTGGTTTATTTGTGCTGCCTTTATGTGCTCCTTAGACCATCAGTTCTGCCCACCATTCACTTGGTTTGTGGACCTATGGAGGTGAGATTCTGTAATCATGGTAATTTTTATACCAATATCACCCCAGGCTGATTAATAGGTTGCCATATGTTGAGGGAACTTTCAGCCAATCACCCTCTCTTGTTGGCATTTGCCTTTTAGGAAGTCTTTCAGTAGCTCCAGAAATGGCACTTTTGTAATGTAGAACATCCACATTTAGCCTAAAGGTGCTAGGGAGTGTTGGCCGCTGCACTAGTATTTAATCTGAATGCGTTCATGCAATTCAGAGTCTTAATGGTGGCGTGTACACCATATTCACAATAGTGCCATCTTTAATGGAACGAAAACAAGACTGTGGGATAGACTTAACCACCTCTTCAATGACATGCTCTGTACTATTTCAATGTTCCACTCATGAAACTTAACAAAAGGTGTGTGTGGGGTGTGGGGTTTTTTTTTTTTAATATAAAAAAATTGTAACCCATTGAAGAGTCTGGACATCTTTCATTCTGTCAAAGATCAAGGTGTTGCTGCTGTGAAATGAGTTCTATTCAGATGTTTTGCTACAAAGATTAATTTCTGTCATCAGATCTTATCGGAACCTTCCTCTCCTGTTCCCATGGAGACCTCAGGCTGTGCTTCAGATGATCTGTGTCAGGCTTTCTCTGACGTTCTCCTTAATATCAAGGATGTGGATGCTGATGACTACGATAATCCCATGCTTTGCAGTGAATACGTGAAGGACATCTATCTATATCTTCGTAAGCTTGAGGTTGGTATGGGAGAACTGCCTCTTTAAATTATGCTGGTTTTAGGTAAGGTACAATATTTACTCCATTTGTCTCTCCCAATAGGCTGAGCAAGCTGTTAGGCCACGATACCTTGATGGAAGAGAGGTCACGGGAAATATGCGTGCTATTCTTATTGACTGGCTCATCCAGGTCCAAATTAAGTTTAAGTTGCTGCAGGAGACAATGTACATGACCGTTGCAATCATTGATCGCTTCCTTCAGGTGAGTTCCTTGCAGATTCCAAGGTCTTGCCTAATATGAACTCCATGAGTTGGCTTCTAATGGGTTACCACTATTCTCCCATCAGGATCATCCAGTTCCCAAGAAGCAGCTCCAGCTGATTGGTGTAACGGCCATGTTCATCGCCTCAAAGTATGAAGAGATGTACCCACCTGAGATTGCAGACTTTGCATTTGTAACAGACCGTGCTTACACCACCGCTCAGATCCGCGAGATGGAGATGAAGGTCTTGAGGGTTCTCGACTTCAACGTTGGAAGACCTATGCCCCTACAGTTCCTCAGGAGGGCTTCAAAGATTGGAGATGTAAACTCCTTTAACTTACCATTTCACAAGGCTTGTTTGGGAAATGGGCTTTTGGTGTTAATATTAATGTCAATGCTTTACAGGTGACTGCTGAGTATCACACTTTGGCCAAATACTTCCTGGAGCTAACCATGGTTGACTATGACATGGTCCACTTTCCTCCATCCCAAATGGCTAGTGCAGCTTATGCCCTTACTCTAAAGGTCTTCAACTGTGGTGAATGGGTGAGTGCTTTTGATTTGGTCAAGTGTTTACTTTACTTTGTTAGTAGTCTAACCAACATACCTTTTTGGCACATTGCAGACCCCTACTCTCCAGCATTATATGGGCTACACCGAAGATGAGCTGGTTCCTGTGATTCAGCATATTGCCAAGAATGTTGTGAGGGTCAATGAGGGACTTTCAAAGCACTTGGTGAGTGCACTGGGCCTGATGCTTCACTGGCCTGTACTTGAATGTTCAAGTAGCTTGTCTTTCTAAGTGTCTGTGTTTTTGCCTTGACTCTGAGTTTCTCCTCTGCAGGCTGTGAAGAACAAATACTCCAGTCAGAAGCAGATGAAGATTGCCACCATTTCTCAGTTGAAGTCATCTTTGATCAAGGACCTGGCCAAGCAAATCTCATAGTGTGTGTGGTTATTTTTGAAGAGACTTGAGCACTGTGTGCTGCTTTGTAAAAATTGTAACTTATGCATGCTTTTACAGTTTAAATTTTAATTTCTTCTGAGGAATGATTTTACAGGTTTTTCTCCTGCACTGCCATGTTCCAAGAGTTTATGTAACCTTGTACATTTTTGAATTCAAATAAACATTTTAGGGGTCTTAACTTGTCTCCCATTTGTATGATTGGCAGCTGTCATGAAGTGCATTCATGGTGCCTTATTTTGTTCCAATGCAAGGGGAACGTTATTGACAACCTTTTGTGGCATAACTTTGATTACATTGAATTTGGAAATTGAGGCACTTGCAAGGAAGTTAATGAGGCCAAGACTAATTTATATAGTAAGTCATTTTAGATTTATGGTGTTGCATTATGGTAGTTGTAAAATTAGCTCTACTTCCATAGTGGCTAGTAAGTGTCTTGCTCATTTGAATGCATAGTTTGTCTTGTGGTTGTACTTTTTGAAACTAAGGATTTTAGTGTACTGATTGGCCCCAAATTTGTTTTGCCTTCCTGTAACCCCAACTTTAAGGATTTATTTTTTTCTTTCTCTGAGGGGAGTATTGTGAATAGGTTGCTGCTATCAGTTTTGCTATGCTGGTTCTGTGAGGGTTAAATATTAATGGTAGGAAAAAGTTAATGGGGATAGTTCACCCAAAAATTACATCTCTACACAATGTCCCAAGATGTGAACTGATTTTGGAACCAGTTCACAGCTCTTCTCAATGCCAGTGTATGTTATCCAGACCATTAGACCCTTAAATTGCAATGTCTGCATAGTTCATCCATGCCTTCAGAAGCATAGGTGTGGGGGAGAAATGGATACATTTTGTAATTTTTCACTATAAATCCTCACTTTCACAGGAAAAAAGGATTGAAATCTATTTCTTCACCCAAAGCGATTGTTACATATATTAAACCACGAGTCCCACGGATTACTTTGGATGAACTTTTTTTTTTTTTGTGCGTGCTTAAGTGGTTTGGTCACCGTTCACCATTTGTTGTATGGACAACAGTGTAAACATATTCTGAAAATCTTCATTTGTGCTCAAAGAAAATCGTACACATCTGGGATAGCATGAAAGTAAACGAGGGTGCATTTTGGGGTGAACTTTTGTCTTCCACGTGAGTGGTAGGCTTAAAGACAAAGCTGCTTTATTCTACAAATGGTGCTCCGTGTTGAGATCATATGACAAGCCGAATATTACTCGTTTTATCAGTGTAGCCTACTTGGACCATCATGCCTGATTGCGAAAAGTGAATTTCTACAATTTGCGTGATTGTATTTCGCGGCTGCGCAACATACGACTTCAGAATAACCTTTAATGCACCTTTAATCAACAAACTAAAGTTTTGCAATATTACATTTATGTAAAAGTGATTTAAAAGCTGAAGTCGTCTAATAAAGACTTCTGTTGAAGTTTTCTTTCGACTTTTCGTTTGCACTAAAGTTAAAAGATGTGAATCATGACGTCTTGTGGCCAGTAGGTGACGCTCTTTTACTGTTCATAATGTGCGAGGCAGATCTTAAAAAGAGTAAACAAAATGGCCTTTTTGTTGATGTTCATGTGTTTACTTAATATTCTTGCGTTTCAGTTATGTCTAGAGATCTTTTTTTCTTGCTAGAGTCCAGTCTTTTTACTCTTTCTATGGATTCCTATTGTTAAAGGGCTAATTAATGTAATCTGACATTTTGACAATGTCTTTCATCACTCCCATTGTGTTGTTAATGGGTAATATGAAAGATGCGTTCCGCTCTGCATTATATACTGTTGCATCAGGCTAAATGGACAGTCTCTAAGGACACATTTCTTTACGTCATTCATTGAAACCACAGAGAGGAGAGCTTTTAATGCTAAGGAGCTATTTCCATATATATTTTGCTTTTTACATTGTGGTCACAATGGGGCTACATTTTCTTTACTCCAGAGAATATGTCTCAGGGTAGGTATATTAAAAGGTTTATGAAAGTCAATTTCTGTATAGACACATGTCTTAAGTCTTGCCTACACAAAATATATTTCACATTAATATCTACATTCATAATAATGTTTACTTGTTACAAAAATATGAGAATATTGGAATTTCCCATACAGAAATCTGATACATGGCAATATAACACATATAAAATCTATGTTCATGTTTGGGTTTTAACCAATATAAAATATTAGTACATGTATGCATAATACAGTATATTTCTGACAAGGCCGCTTGTCAAGGGTAGATTAGATGGTAATTGAACAATCAGTTCTCGTAGTCAACGTGTTGAATGCAGGAGAAATGTACAGGAGTGAAGACCTGAGTAACTGACAAGAGCCAATTTGTTATGGTCAGACGACTGGGTCGGAGCATCTCGGAAAAACCACAAACTGGCAACAGGGTGTTGGGGCGTCTAAATCTCACTGATGCACAAGGGCAAAGAAGGCTATCCCTTCTGGTCCAAACCGACAGAAGGTCTACTGTGGCACTAGTCACAGAAAATGTTTATGGGAGGAATGTTTCACAACACATAATGCATCGCACCTGCCGTGCATGGGGCTGTGTAGCTGCAGACCGGTCAGAGTGCACATGATGACCCCTGTCCACTGTTGAAAGCACCTATGAGCACACGAGCATCGGAACTGGACCTTGGAGCAGTGAAAGAAGGTCGCCTGGTCCATAAACTACCCAAACCTAACACACATGGTATTTATATGTGTTCACGTGCCCATTTCATCAGACTTCTGTATGGATTTAAATTGAAGTACACATTTCACCAAAGTAATCCTAAATTAAGACAATTTTGAACTAGACGTTTGAGTCCCAACAGTA
The DNA here is from genome assembly GCA_032164185.1 of Moxostoma hubbsi. Lineage (NCBI taxonomy): Eukaryota > Metazoa > Chordata > Actinopteri > Cypriniformes > Catostomidae > Moxostoma > Moxostoma hubbsi. The sequence continues at coordinate 15,475,507 of JAVLUX010000044.1, forward strand.
GGATTCCAATGTCCACACACTGGCCAAATTTAAAATGTAATTTAAACCAGTAAAATAAAAAGTTTTAGGATTTTGAACAATTTAAAACAAAGTAATGTTATTATGTAAAACGAAGATTGATTTCTGGCTCACTATCAAATAAGCAAATTTGTGGCGTTGATTATGTTCAATTCTTTGCACAAAAAATCAGATATTCGTGCATCCATTGAAGCACACAAGATTATCTGTGGCACATTCTCAAATAATGCTGTATCATCAAACTTGTTAAGTCCATGCCAGCTTGAGTGCATGCTGTCATTAAAGCAAATGGAAGACCCAACTACTATGAAATTCTGAAATTAATTTTCATTTCCAGTTAACATTTTCACTCAGTTATGCTGATAATATATTTTTTAGTGCAGAACAAAACTTTTGAACTCCGCAAAATGCATTTTGGTAATTCAACTTTTGACTGTTCAGCCTTTCTTTGTGACAACTTGCCCTATTACCCTATCTGTGGTTTCCCTTTCTAGGAAACAACACAGCACTGCTGCTTCCCACATTGACTATGAATGCTTCCATCTTGTAGAAGCTGGGGCTTATCTCCTCAGCTCCACCCTCGGTGCTTATGTTGCTCAGGGACGGGTGATAATGAGTCTCAGTTTCTCTGGCAGGCTGTGCTGGTTTAAAGCAGGTCTGGGCTGAGAACTCATTCTTTCACGCTGAGGTCATGACTGGCCAGTAAGATCAGTTTACAAAACAGATTTCTTGTGAAAGGAAGAGCCATAGGGCTGCAATTCAACAATGCAGCTATATCACTGAAATTGTTGTTCCATTGTACACCATTGACTGTCATTCTTGCACTAACATAATGTGCACAGCGCTAAGACACTATCATTGTATGCTGATACAGCATTATAGGGAATTCAGACCAAACATTCTACATCACAAACTGATTTGGTTCTGGAGTTGGTGCCTCATAATTTACCAAGGGATAATGCACAGACAGTCATAATCGCAAAATAACCAGACAGTGTGATCAGACCCTGACACAAAGCAGAGATCTTGCATCACCTAGAAAGGGTTCACAGCTACTTATCATATATATATATATATATTATATATTTATATATGTATTTATTTATTTAATTTTATATATTCAGTCTAAATTATTTGTTTTTATGTGAGAAGAACAATACTGCAGAGTGTGATATATATATATAAAAGAGACATGAATGTAGCACAGAAGCTGTATGTAGGAAATCAATTGCCTGGTATTGCGGCCAATTATACAGTTTAGCAGGCATTATACAGTGGATAAAAAAATAATAACATTTGAACACAGAATGCTGCCTTTAACCAGAATCAGTAATTCCAGAGAACATTTTAATGATGTCTAATAAAGAAACTGTCTCCAACTACAATAACCTTCCTATACTGTTTGGTAATTTTTTACTTAAATACATTTTTCTAATGTAATAAAAATATTTTCCTTTGAGGAATCTGAGTGGTACACACTTTCCACTACTTGCCATTTGACTTTATTCGAAAAGTATAAGTGCTCGTAAAAAAAAAAAAAAAAAAAAAAAAGAGCAATGCCTTTTTACCATTTGTGGTCAAAATAGAATGACCATAGGTAATGAATGAAAAAGACTAAAATCAGAGTAATGTTTATTTTATTTGTCAAATGACTTTTTAAAAAAAAAATCAGCCTCAATGCAGGACAAACACACACAGAAATTAAGAAGTGAGACGTGTGACGTGTGAAGATAGCTACATAGAACACTACAGCCATCTACTGGCTATTATTGTCATGACATGATTTTCAAGTCATGTTTTTTTGTTCTTCACCACATGGCAGCATTCTGACCCCAATATATGAGACATTCTCATATTTTCTTCATGTTTCAACTAGGTTTTTACTGTAGTGAAATTACATTAATTTGCTTATTTGCACATGCAAATGAGTTGTGAAACTGAGAAATGTATATGTAAATATGATTTTAAAAACATAAAATACGAAAAGAAGTTTGGTGAGCATTCTGGTGCACTATGGCTATCTTCGCATCATCCAGTTGGATGGTGCACACTGGTGGTGGTTAAGTATATTCCCCTATATACATAGAGCTTTTGCGTGCCTAGAAAAGTGCTAAATAAACTTAAGGAATTATGATTATTATCATTAGTGTTTCTGGTAAAAAATGTCTATGAACAGTTAAGTAAGCTGCCCTTCTTGAACAGAATAGAAAGGTTAAGGGAAGTACGCATGCCCTGACTGGTTGTGAATAGTACTTAAGTGTGGTTGACTCGAGCATAGGTCTAGGTCAAGTCATCCCCCACCCTTTGTTGTTTCCAACATAGTCTCATAACAATGCATATTAATTAAAATGAGATGGTGAAATCGTGAAATCTCAGACAACTTGTGTCATACAAAAAGGTGTTATTTTATTCCCCAAGACACCAACTGATCAACAAGCCAAATTTCAGATTGAAACAATACAGGCATCAAATTTAAGTGAGCCTTCTATCCAATTCTTTATTTTAAGAAAAAAATGTAGTTACTCCATACTTTATTTATGGAATAAAAATGACTGATGTATGTCAATAACCTGTGATAAACTTCAAGCGTCTGGTTCCAAACCCCAATGATTTTTGTCCTGCGCGGTAAATTATTTTCCTATTAAAGCTGAAATGTGTAATAATTTCTGTGCTACTAGCGCTATCGAACGCAAAAATAAACATTGTTCAAACAGCTTTCTGAAAACACCACCTGTCTCCTATTGATTAAACAAATAGATACATACGCCATTGGTCGAGTCAGTCTTGTGTCTCATGAGACAGGTCACTCAAAACAGAGGAATTTTTATAGCACCACAGAGACACAATGTTTAACACATAGTTAACCTATGAGTTTTAAGTTTATTTTCCTTTTTTTTCTCAACTTCCCTTTCCCTTTTCCCTTTTCCTCTCTCTCTCTCTCTCTCTCTCTCTCTCTCTCTCTCTCAAACAAATTTCCTTCTTAATTCCTCATTGGTTTCCGCCCATTTGGAAAAGTGAAAGAGACGGTATGGATTTTTTTCTAATAACAACAGTTTATTAGAAAATGAATGGCTAACTTATAGTTGTCTGAATATTAAGATGGGATAGGAAAAAGTATTTTAACACTGAAAAAGCACCCTTCAGCTTTAAATTCAATGTTTAGAGTTTGGGTTATGTGTTAAATTTAGGAAAAATCATAAGAACACTCATTCAAAAGCCCAACGTTTTTCTATTCTCCTTGGTAGACAACAAAGATTTTCCAATTAAAATCATGTTAAGGTTTAGGTTTGGGGTTAAACTTAGGAAAATCCGCAATAACAGCATTATTAGTGCAAGCAGTTGTAGTGCGAGCCTATTATCTCGAGCTATTATTATGACCTATGAGACAAGGTGAGTTGTTTCATGTCAAAATTTCGACCATTTACTGCTTCTCCCTGATCATTTTATACATTTTTGATGTATCTGTAGGACTATGTATGTCAATGATCTCTGTCAAATGATGAACAACGCTTACACACAAACTTCGGGTTTTCTGTCGAGGTCAGTATTAATTGATTTATTTTGTATCTGTCCCATCTTCATCGTCTTTTTGCACCAAAGCCTGCATCACATAATGACACTATTACAAAACAATCTGTGCTGAAATGTGCTGCATAAACCATTAAGATCAGACCGAAAATATCAGGGATCTTTTTAAATATAAATTAAATATATACTTTTCTGATGTTTTTATCTTTTAGAAGGATATTTCAGAGCATGAAACAGCAAGTACGCATATTACTGTTATTGTTAGGTCTTGTGGTGTTTTTAATCTTACTACACCACGACTGGGCAGGCCATGTTTTTATTTACCCAAAAGGCGTACTTGATGTAAATGTGAGCAGTCATGTGTTCATTTAATTCCAATATCAGACATTGTAGAAGTACAGAGCGAAATTCGATTTTGCAGTTTAGCGTCAATAAATGGCATTTTTTCTTAATTTTTTTAAAAGAAAGTCCTACGTTTTGAAAGTTAAAATGAATTTTACAGTAAAATTGATATGACCCTTTTAAGTAAGCCAAACCAAAGAGTGTGCACTGCTAATGTAAACTGTCACAGCACACTGAATTCCAGATACAAATAGATAAGTATAGACTCCAGACGAGATTGATTACTCTTTCTGTGCCTCTCTTCATTCAATCTCTGAACAGACCCACCCGAATGAGGTGCTGACATAACCATGTGGAGCGGACTGAGAGACACTAACAAGAGCACAGCTGGCAACAGAGCTGTAGTCTCTCACTGCCTGGAACCCCATGCATATATAAACACACAGGCATTCATTTTCACAATTTATAGATATTCAAATAAAAGCCAAATGTGCTTCCTGAACGTTACAGACCTCTGCTGTTCTATGACACACGAAGGGAAGAAAGTGTTCTTTTGTGCTTGAACCCCAGTGTGTCATTTCAGCCAGGTGTGAACAGGCATTAGGACTGTAGAGTTAGTACAATTAAATGAGAAGAACTTTCCTCAACCCAGAACCTGTACAGATCAGTCAACATATGCCTCAGCCTAGTGATTTTGAGGGATTTCAAGTGAAAATACTGTATATGTTTGTTCTCCTTTAAGCATTTTAAAGGAATATTCCAGATTAAATACAACTTTATAATATAATATAATATAATATAATATAAATTAATGTAATGTAAGGTAAGGGTAGGGAGGGTTACTTTTGAAATGTATTCCACTACAGATTACAAAATACATGCTGTAAAATGTAATTTGTAATGTATTCTGTTAGATTACTCAAGGTAAGTAATGTATTCTAAATACTTTGGATTACTTCTTCAGCACTGGTAGATTTTTTTCACTTGTTTTGACTATAAAAACTCACATGTTAAAAATACATTCTCTGAAAAATCTAAACACTATATATATGTGTGTGTGTGTGTGTGTGTGTGTGTGTTCCCTAGACTTATACACTGAAACTGAAAGACAACTCAAGCCATATCTAGGGAGCAGAATATCATAAAGACTTTGTATCTAGGAGGTAACACCCTAGCAACCACTCAGAACATCTTGGCAACCGCATCACCATAGCAGGGTTATTATAGTTTTCCATTCGTTTTTATTTAGTTTTCAATTTAGTTTCATTTTAGTTTGTTTTAATTGAGCATAAACGGTTTTTATTTTGCTTTTAGATTTTAAAAATGTCTCTTTTTAGTTTGATTTAGTTTTGGTTTACATACATTAACACCACAAAATATCAAGTTATATCTCAGTTAATGTTATTTTCAACATATAATAATAGAACAGATTAATAAATGGTATTTGTAAACATTAGTTAATGCATTATGAACTAAAATGAACAATTGTAGATCTACCATTGACCAAGATTAATAAATGCTATATAAAATGGCAACACTTTACAATAAGGTTTTATTTATTAACATTAGATAACATGAACTAACAATACACAATACTTTTAGAGCATTAATAAATCTTGGCTAATGTTAATTTCATCATATTCTAAGAAAAAGTTACAAGTTGTAGGCATTAGTTAATGCACTATGTACTAACAATGAACAATTTTATTTTCATAAATTAACATGACCAAAGATTAATAAATGCTTTAAACATATATTGTTCAAAGAATAGCAACAGAATAGGACCCAAAACGCAATATAAGCTGGTGACCAGCAATGCTGGTCTATTCAGCAGGGATATCCTGTATTAAGACAGGGCATCAGTTCAGATTTGTTTACTGTAATGTGTTATTTGGATTGTTGGTTTTTCTAAAGATATATTTAAAAAAATGCCCAACATGTAACTACTCAGCAGTTCCAAATCCCGTCACTGGTGGGAAGGTTATTGATCTAAAGGAGGCATCTTAATGACTCTTTTGACTACATAATGACTCACCACAAGTGTTTGGTTTGATCATAGCTTGTGAAAAATAGGCCACTCTTTGCCTAGTATAAGCCAAAACAGTGTCTTGTTTTAACCCATATATAAACACTGATGCTTGCCATTCTGAAAAGGCCCATGTACTATAGACCAGCATGAAGTTCCATGCTGGTTCAAAATGTTTTTTTGCTTGTTAACGCTGGTTTGGTGCTGGTCTAACTGAAGGACCAGCATAGCCATGTTGTTCAGCAAAAAATGCAAGTCAACCAGCATGACCTTTCCAAAAAAAGACAACATGCTGTTGACCGGAAATGCTGGTCTTTTCAACAGGGTTATTATGAGCTCTGGGATTTCTACAACAATCTTTTTAAAATTCCTGGCTTCTAAGTTCAGCCTTAATGGTGAAGAAACATTTTTGCAGCTAATTTAAGGATAAGTAGACATGATAATGTTCTATGCTGTCTGACTACATTCTGAACTTCTCACTATGGGCCTTAAAGCTGAAATGTATAACTTCTTAATAAGCAGATACAACTGTAAGTAAGCCATTTGTAGGTTAATTGTCTCATTAGGTTAAGTGTCTGTGAGGCTCTGTAATAATTCATTGTTTTGTTTTGAGCGACCTGTCCAGCCCAACTCAAGAACATTGTCTCGACCTGTGCCGTGAGTGGGGAGCAGTACAATCTGTTTGATCAACGACAGATGGAAGGAGTATTCAGAAGGCTGTTTGAACAATGTTTATATTTTGTTCAGTTCTATTCAGTGGCACAGAAATTACACACTAAAGCTTTAATACTTTTCAAGATCATGAACCACTGAATCTCTTCATGTCTGTTAGATTATTGAAACAAAATGTTATTGATTATTGAAAGCATGAGCTCCATTAATAAATAATCACAAGACAACAAAACCCTGGTGATAAAATACACATTCTCTCAGCTGCAAATTCTGCCAGATATTTTCATGATTTGGACAAAACTGAGGAGATTTTTTTCCATTCAACCTTTGAGTTCACTGCCATAAATCTTCAGACAAGTGTGTGTGTGTGTGTGTGTGTGAGAGAGAGAGAGAGAGAGAGAGTTAACAGTAAATTATCTCTCAAGATCACTTGGTCATCTGTGCTTGAGTCATCTACTGCTTTCACTACCAAAAATAATACAAATATCTATATTTTTTTGCATGATTTCTAGTAAAATATTCCAGAGTCCATAAAATAAGTTTCCTTAATATTGGATACTTTATATTATGTAAGTACCATTAATTTTTGTTGTTGTTTTTATAAATATAAATGTAACATATTTAGTGATGTTTATACATTGAACAGGAAAACCCCATTTAAAAAGGGGAATGGAAAACTAAATGCATTATTCAAGATATATTCTCTGAAAAGAAGTCTTAATGTTTTACAAATATATAAAACAATTCTTGCTTTTAATGATATTTACATATGTTTTACTGGAGAATACCAATATTGATTAAATTATTATTATATATTTAGATTTTTTAATGTGCTGAAAAAGATTGCATACTTAGAATCTAAATGATTAGTATCTGATTGGTTTCTTTTCTTTCATAAACAAAATATTTATACATTGTTTATCAATTGCCATGATATCTGAGTCACCCTAGATGATGTTGTCCTTAATTGATTCATTAATTTCCTGAAGGACGCAACAATACGTGGCTTATTCTCATAGGCCGTAAGCAATTATCTCCAGTTATTAAAGCATAATCTCAAAATAGATACCATAGTAAAGAATCAGATTTCTCACTTGTATTTAGTCTGAAACACAAGCTCCTGTCACTTGGCACCAACAAGATTTCATTATAGCTCAAAAAATATAGTCAAAGATGTAAGAAATATGTGAAAATTCCATTCGGTTTTAACGTAGCCCTGACTCCATTTGCCAAAATGTCTTTTTTTTTTTTCCACTCACATACAAAGAAACAGGAATTATAGATTAGATTTAGTCAATAGTCTAGTTTCCTCCACTCTGATCCTAATGCCCTTAGGGAGAAGGTAGTGGCCGGAATGACTGGCCAGGTTATAACAGAGCAGAATGTATAGCTCATATATTATTTAGGAGCTTTGCATCTGCCTAGGCCTCCATTAATGATGTCACCCAACTCCGTGGGGCAAAACACTGTCCCATGGGATGCAATGCTTGACACTGATAGTGTGGGGGTGCTGACCCATTACTAGCTATCTTTAGCTTTCCTGAATGGATAAAACATTATTTATATTGTTGTTTTTCTGTAAATCCACAGATATTTTGCCAGGAGCTGTAGCCAGTTAAACAGAGAGTACCTGAATCACCAGATAAACATTGACTGACATTGGCTTGAGCAGTGACACATGCTCTTATTGTTTAAAATCATTGGGAACCCTGGAAAACCTTTGGAGTTTAATTTTACGAGACATCATGCATGACACACTGTTTGCTTATTTAATATGTCATCTCTTTTGTAATTTGAAAAGTCTTTGTGTTTCATATGACATTAATTGAAACTTGCAGAGCAAATATAAGAAATGTCTGTTTATGTAAAGAGTGCTGATTTCATTGTCATACAAACCAATACGATCACACGGTAAAAAGACATGTCTCTAAAAGATCATGTCCCATGAAATTAACCCCATTCTACTGGAGGCCAACCTTCGAGACATGTGTTCTGGTCCCCATGGTAACCAGGAAGTAATCATATTCACATAATCAATGTTTAGGGTGATTCAGTGGTTGCATTTTTCCTCTAAAATAAATTCAAAAAATCTCCACTGACGGTTAGGTTTAGAGTTGGGGACTGGCTTTGGAAGGACAAAGAAAAAATGCATTTCTGTTGACGGTATTACATCATTAGCAACTTAAAATACAACTCGCTTTTGGTGCCACTCTAATCCAGCTTCAGCGACTGACTGGGGGGGCAATGATTCTAATTTTGGTATGCATGATTTCAGCAGCAGAACTTTTAGTTCACAGCGAATTAACAGTGTGATCAGTGTGTACAAACATGACATTCCGTATACTGGTTTGCCAGCATTGTGAACTGCTATGAAGAAATTAAAGCCCAATTAATAGTTATATCAGGAAGACTTTATTGCTTTGTTATGTCGCCATTTGTTTTCACCCCCAACCACCTCTTTATTACCAGTTTAGGTCCGTCCTGCTGTAATATTTCTGGTAGAACCAGTTTTGCTGCAGATGAGAAATGGGAAATTCAATCACAGGCAGTTGCTCAATTTTGTGGCACCGTGCAACATGAAGCTGTATAGCTATTAAGTTTAATGGATTTTGAAGGGTTTTATCACAATTACAATAAAAATTTATAATTTTACAAATATTTGTTCCTTTATTTTAACACATTTAATCTTGAATACTTTTATATTTTTGTTGGTTTTATTTGTGATTATCAGTTAATACACTGATGAGCCAAATCATTATGACCACATAGAGGTGAAGAGACAAACGTTGAACATCTCCTAACAAGTCTGCATGTCAAGGTCTGGGTAGATTTGATGGTTAGCAAACAATCAGTTCTTGTAGTCAATTTGTTGAATGCAGTGCTCCCAGTCAGCAGTGCTGATACCTACTGACAGTGATCTGAGGAGGGACAAACCACAAACTGACGACAGGGTGTTGGGCGGAATGTGTCACAACACAGTGCATCGCACCCTTCTGCATATGGGGCTGCATAGCCACAGACAGGTCTGAGTGCCCACGATGACCCCTGTCCACCATCGAAAGTGCCTACAATGGGCATGCGAGCGTCAGAACTGTAACTTGGAGCAGTGGAAGAAGGTCACCTGGTTTGATAAGTCCCATTTTCTTTTACATTATGGACAGCAGTGTACATGTGCGCCATTTACCTGGGGAAGTGATGGCAACAGTATGCACTGTGGGAAGATGACAAGCTGGTGGAGGGAGTGTGAATCTCTGGACAGTGTTCTGCTGTGAAGCCCTGGGTCTGGCCATCATGTGGACATCAATTTGACACATGCCATCCAACAAAACATTGTTGCAGACCAGGCACACCACTTCCCTAATGGCAGTGGCCTCTTTCAGCAGGATAATGCGCCCTGCCACACTCCATACATTGTCCGTGAATGGTTTGAGGAACATGATGAAGAGTTCAAGTGTTGCACTGGCCTCTAAAATCCCCAGATGTCAATCCAACTGAGCATCAGTGGGATGTGCTGGACCAACAAGTCTGATCCACTGTGGCTCCACCTAGCAACTTACAGGACTCTAAGGATCTGCTGTTAATGACTTGGTGCCAGATACCACAGGGCACCTTCAGGTGGGTTGGCACTGTTTTGGCGGCATGTGGAGGACCAACAGCATATTAGGCAGATGGTCCTAATGATTTTGCTCATCTGTGTATATTTATACTGGATTGTCATTAGGTAGTGCTGATACAGTATGTCAGTGGTTTGTCTCAGTGTATCAGAGCTTGAATTAGGGGCTATTCACACAAGACGTTTTCTTGCATTCAAAAATAGAGAGACACAACATAGCGAAATTGGAATAAAACAGAGGGTTCTTGAGAAGTCATGCAGGGGTAATGGCGTAAGATGCTGAAAAACAGCTATGTGTGTCACATCAGTCAAATACGTCTGCATGTTTACATAGAAAAACTATTATAAACACTGCAGACTGACAAAAGAACATCTCCTGTTTGAGCTACTGCTAATAGTTATTAAGTGTTCTGTGAAAAAACAGCTTTAAGGAGTTGAATACCAAAGTTTCTGGTGTGGCACCAAGTCATTTCAATAAGTATAATTTGTATGGCATTCACATAACATTATCCAGTTTTTAAAAACTGCTTTATTATTGCTTTTCCTAGAAAGCTCCTAAACTATTGCAGTACTGGCATTCTTTAAACTCACAGTTTATTTAAATTATTCTCTTTTTTTCTCTCAACAAAACGAGACAAATCTTAAAAAATAAAAAAATAAATAAACATCCTTAAAATTAGCACCTTTTTAGAAGTATTCTAAATATTAATCATTAAAGCAGTTGTCTCTATGCAAATATTCATACTGACATTTAGAGAGCAAGTATTTAGCAGCATTTACATAAGTTACACATTCCCCCGAATAGGTCACCCATCTGATGATGGTTACCTGGGGAAGTGATGGCACCAGGATGCACTCTGGGAAGACGACAAGCCGGTGGAAGGAGTGTGAATCTCTGGGCAATGTTCTGTTGTGAAGCCCCAAGTCTGGCCATCATGTGGATATCAATTTGACATGTGCCACCTACCTAAACATCATTGCAGAGTCGCATAAAAAAACAGTATGAGAGAGTTTCAAACTTCTCCCGGATGACACATTGTTTCGTGTGGAGATGCTCATCACTGGCAGGGTTGGGGAGTAATATAATACATGTAATGGGATTATGTATTTAAAATACAAAATATAAGTAACTGTATTCCACTACAGTGGAATTTTATTGACATTTGTTTCATTTAATATTTAGTCCTTTCAGATGGAAAACATTTATACATATAAATGATGCGATTCAAAGTGCATTTGAACAGCGGTGAAACACTTTCTTATGATGTGTTCATACGAGCAGACAGAGAAGTACGTTTGAAGTAAGTTTGGAGCAGAAGAAATAGAAATAAACCTTGTGTAAATTGTCAATTTTATGCTAAGCCAGAATGCTATTTCTAGCCATTTTACATCCACATGTTACCAGACACGATCATATTTTTTATCAAGAAAATTCACGTTTTATCATAATTACATTTTTCTAGTAAGACCTTTGATATTAAGGCAAAAATTATTTTCTTGATAACAATTTTTTAATTGTTTTCCTGTAAAAATATCTAAAAATACTTAAAACAAGATCAATTTGTTTATCTTGTTTTAGAAACAACACTGTATATGATATTTAGGTTTTTTAGAGAATGTATTTTTAACATGTGTATTTTGTCTTACTGTACTGGCAGAGTTTTTATAGTCAAAACAAGTGAAAAAATCTACCAGTGCTGAAGAAGTAATCCAAAATATTTAGAATACGTTACTGACCTTGAGTAATCTAATGAAATACGTTACAAATTCAATTTTACAGCATGTATTCTGTAATCTGTAGTGGAATACATTTCAAAAGGAACCCTCCCATCCCTGATCAATGGTGTATGCTTGCTGCAGCTAGATTATAACATAGTGAATCATAATATATGTGCCACAGTGTGTATCTTATCATGAAGAAAATTAGTGATTCAAGCTCTATTAAGAAGAGGGAGGTTTTTGTGTGTTAAAGATGAATTGAGATGATGAAAAAGGTGAGAGACTGTAGTATTAGCCCATTATACAGTGCAGAAAAAAAGGGTTTTTAGATTTGTCTTTTTTGGTTTGTTTTCTAATATATATCTTAAGCTTACGTAATTAAACTTAAATATACATTTACTTTAGGAGATATACTCCAGAAGAAAAAAAGCTTATTGGATAACTTCTCCATTACTGACGTAACCTCCGTTCCCTGATGGAGGGAACGAGACGTTGTGTTGATGAGTTGACACTAGGGGTCGCTCCTGCGGAGCCCAGACATCTCTGATCTTGAGAAAAGGCCAATGAGAATTGGCTTGTGGAATTTGCATGCCACTCCCCCGGACATATGGGTATAAAAGGAGTGACGCTGCAAATACACATCAGGTATCGCACTGAGGGGCCGAGCCAAAAACCCGGCGCTTTCAGCATTTGGTTCAGTGTTTTGGCCGGAGGGAAACAACGTCTCGTTCCCTCCATCAGTGAACTGAGGTTATGTCAGTAACCGAGACGTTCCCCGTCTGTCACTCACTTGACGTTGTGTCGATGAGTTGACAGTAGGGGTCCCAATGGAAAACGCCACAAGAGATGAACCGAGTTATGCAGACTGGTGCTGCGAGACGGGCAGACCTCTGTGTACCTTGTAGCCAGCGCAGCAAGCCGTCGCATAACTACCCCCAACACACTGGCAGGCATTAAGCGGTCCCCTGTACCTAGGGGAACGGCTAACTGCTCAGAAGTATAAGGACTGGCTGGCCCAGCCGGGGCGTTCTCTCTATTATTCTCCCCTGTAAAGGGAACGAAATCGTTCGGCTGGGGGCCAAATATATGGTCCAAGCTGGGGGTGTCCCTCCAAAGAGGAGGACACCACGGGGACCACACCCGGCCCCGAATACACACACGGTCTTACTGGTTAGGAGTGGAAGCACATCGTGCGGAGCAGCGTCATGGTAGATCCTACCCAAGGGGGGAGGAGTTACTACAAACACAGTGACCCAGGGCAGAGGGCCCTCTGTCCAAGGAAGACGCGGTTTACCGGCAGGGAAACCATTTTGCGGGATATGCATCACACGGGGTTGCCCTTACCTCAGTACGGGGGCCTATTGATGCCCGTACCGGGCTGGCAGCCAGCCTCTCCGAAGACTCGATGGCCGCTAGGCTAGGGAGGAAGAACGTCCAGGGTTCACACTTCCTGTGAACGCAACTGAGGAAAGAGCGCACGTCTTCACCAAACTTACCTGTTTGTGTCACCTGATAACACACAGGACGAAACTGGCTCAACCCTGAGGTTATAGAACCTCGCAACGGTGTTAGGTGTTGCCCACGTGGCCCTACATATGTCTGCTAGTGAGGCGCCGTGGGACAACGCCCAGAAACCGCAACGCCCCTGGTAGAATGGGCTCGTAGGCCAGCAGGGGGTGGCACGTGCTGGGCATGGTATGCCATTGTGATGGCATCGACGACCCAGTGGGCGATCCTCTGTTTGGAGACAGCGCTTCCCTTCCACTGTCCGCCGAAGCAAACAAAGAGCTGCTCGGAGCTTCTAAAGCTCTGCGTGCAGTCCAAGTAGATGTGAAGAGCACGCACCGGACACAGCAACGCCAAGGCTGGGTCTGCCTCCCCCCGGGGCAGCGCTTGCAGGTTCACCACTTGATCCCTAAAAGGGAGTCCTCAGCGTCAGACATGATGAACCCACTCTCCGGTGCCGCGATTGAGATCTCATCCTCGTCAGGTGCTCCGAACGAGACAGCTGGTCCTGTCCTGTCCTGTCACATCACTCTGTCAGTTGCTCATGTTGTGGTTTCAGTTTGAGACACTACTCTACTCTGCGTGGTGGCGCATTACTGACTTTGTTAATAAATATTTTGGAACTGTAGCCTCTGCTCCTGGGTCATTCTGTCCAGCACCTACACCTTACAATTCAACCTTTTTAAGTCAAGGCACATGCTGAATAGTCTGTTAAGAGCTAATGATTAATTGTTGCAATAATCACCCGAATAGTCGAATAATCATTCTAATAATAGTTAGATTAGTCGATAATCAAAATAATCATTAGTTGCAGCCCAAGGCCAGTATTTTCTCTTGTCTCACTTCAAAAAATAATTAATTTGGTTAGAGCACAGACAAAATCTAGTGTGCGGTCTACTGCTTACATAGGAAGCTGCTTTCTAAAGCAGCATTCTAAGTCCTGGAAACATACTCTATGCATGTATGTAAACACAGATATTTCTAGCTATGCAAGATCAATTTTGTGTGGTGTGCTCCAAATGTATCAACAACTCAGGCATGCATTCCATTCTCAACATTGCAAACTATCGGGCTGACTGTTCTTAGCAACTAACCAAATAAATAAATACATGGACATAAAATATTGATTTGCATTTAAATCATGTAATTATGTGAGAAGAAATAAATAGCTGAACAGTTGAATTCCACCTCCAGTTTACATCAGAGTTCATTTGGTTTTTATTTTGTCAAAATAACCATCTTCTTTATCCAGCTTATTACAAGACTACTTGCCAAATAAAGAAATAAATAGGCATGAAATATTGATTTGCATTGAAATTATGTAATTATGTGAGAAGAAATAAATTGCTGAACAGCTGAAATCTATCTTTGTTTATCATCAGAGTTCTGTTGGTGTTTATTTTGTTATTAATGTACATCTGACCAGGGCTGACTCACGCTCTAAGATTATGCACACCTATGCAAAAATGCATGTTAAGTATGTTTAACCAGACAGTGTGTTAGCAATGCATTGGCAAAGCACTTGTATCTGCATTCATATACTTGTGTAAAGTATGTTTCTGAACCAACTGTCATAGAAACTCATGCGACTTATTTAAAAATAATTTTATGAGCATCAACACTGTTAATGGTCACACGCATGTGCCAGTGGACGAGAAACTCAGCTAGAGTTTGGGATTAGCATGTTGCTAAGCAATGACACAATACACATATAAGGGCAAAAAACAAATTTTATCTCCCCCTCAAAAAGGTTCTTGCACATATCAGACAAGTGTTCCATCAGAGCTTCCTCTGTTGTATTGGAACTCAGACCTCCACACTAAAGGCATTTAAGATACAAAATTTATAAAAAAAAAAAAATATTTAGCCTCAGTTCCAGTAATTAACTTAGCATGAAAACTTCCACAAGCTAACGTCACACACTTGACTACAACACTGTTTCAAATTTGCTGCTGTTTGGCACAGTTGAGATACCACTGGAACAAAGGATTTCCAAACACAGTACATTCAGCTGACAATCAGTTCACTGAGGTGCAAATTTGACTTGCATCTATTCTGACTGCATGAAATCATTATGATAACAGCCTCTTCATCCTCATTGCACAATACTCCAAAACAAATCCTTATTAAATGCAAAGTATTGCTCCCTGTTTAAGGTAGTTCAGTAGTTCACAAGTAAATGTAATCCTGCATTGATGATATACGTGTGGCTCAATGTTCTGGTTAAAGAGGCTCGAGGCTTGAGACTCGACCCGAGCTCGAATACCACCCCCGATTTAGATTAGTTATTGATGGATATATAGGAGGAGAAGGGGAGTTGGAGGGATGTCAGAAGAATCAATGCCACATAGAGGTAAACAGCGATTTATATACTCTTACTCTGGCAGTGTAATTAGTCAGATTAAATGACTTGCTCCTCCTGAACCTTGTTAAATGAAACTCCACTTCAGTAGTTTGCAATTAAATGTAATACTGCATTGAAGATAGTGTAAACGTGTGGCTCGCTGTCCTGGGTGAAAGGGGCTTGAGGCTCGAGACTCAACCCAAGCTCAAATACCCCCCAAAAGAGGCCAGAAAATGTGACAGCGAGCTGTTGTCTACAGAAACATATTATTTGAGACGTATTTTATGATGCCTCTTGTACCCTCCAAAAAGCAGTGTGAAAAGATTACTGCGCTTGTGAGGTGGGCAGAAGTGTAAAAATATGATAGAACGAGTGGGAGCCTCTAGTGGAGGCAACCTCGCACTAGAGTCTGCTCGGGGGTTAGGAAACTGGGAGGTGTACAATAGGTAGAGATGGAGAATAAAAATATGCAGAAGCAATGAAGAGACAGTGTCATATCAGCCACATGGAAATGACCTCTGCGAGAGATTAAAAGCGCTGGAGGGATTGTTATGCCTGAACACAGGTGGGCAGGGTTGCACCAGACAGAGGCATGAATCCTAGATGCCCAGACCAACCTTAAGTCCTCCAGGCATGGTGAGATCAATGGTTGGGCCCATGCAGCGAACGGGCGAACCCAGAGGGAAGGGGCACTGTGGCCGCTCGAGCAGGCGAGCCCAACCTGTGAATGAATGGGGGCCGTCGCTGCATTCGACTGGGAGAGTCCTTTTCTGCTTCAAACAGGAGAGCCCATGATACAAATAAACGTGAATAGCTCACTCTGCGGGAGAACAGACAGGAGAACCCTTGCTGCGGTTTGAACCCAGAGTCCTTAATGGATTGTGCTGGTGGAGTCTGCCACGCCCGAGCAGAGGCGTGAATCCTAGATGCTCGGTCAGATCATCCTGAGTGACCTAACCCTCTCTTCCTAACAATGGGGGCCCTCGTGGCATTTGAATGGGAGAGTCCTTGCTGCAATTTGAACAGTGGAGCCCACGACACAAATAAACGGGAGTTAGCTAACACTGCATTCAAACGAGAAAGCCCACTGCTGCGATTAGAACAGGAGAGCCCTTGAGTATTTGAAGCAGGCCCATCACAGAGTCTAAGCGTTGGGGCCAACCTATTGACAGACGAGGATGAAACAAGCATCCCCCTGACTCCAATTATGAACATTTGTGATTAGTTAATTAGGGTTTGATGTGCTTTCCTGATGTGGAGACGGTTGATGTGGATGTAGCTACTGCTGTGCATGCGGCTCCAATGCAAAAGTAATGGCTTGAGAGTGGTTTATCTGAGATGCCGTAATAGAGCAGGATGGATTTTAGGTGTTTTTGTAACCAGAATCGAGATACTGCTTGATTTTTGTCATCAACGAAGAGGGGATCTAGAGGGTTTTTGGTTTGGGATCCTCTGTAATGTAGATAGTTTGCTAGCGATTGGAAGGACTGGATGGGAGCAGGAAGGATGAAAATTAAATTTGGATGCCTTCTATTGGTTTGGTCTGTTTTGCTTTGTTTGTTGAAGTATCTGATTGTGTCGTTGTCTAGGATAAGGAGGTCCGAAATAGTAAAATGGAAATAATTTTTCATGGTGGTGAGTTCGGATCAACAGAGGAAGCAGAAGAAAGCAAGGATGAACATGGCATCTAGGGGTTTTGTGGTGTTTAGAGAAATGTAGACCTGATGGAGAGTGTGGAAGTAGATTTATAGTAAGTGGTTTTCTGGTATTGATATTGGGGGTGGGTTTTTGTCTATGCCCTTGATTGAGTGAGATCTGGGGATGGCTTATTGTGTGGGAATTTTTTCCAAAACTTTATTTGTGGAAGAAATGGATGCCGCTTAGGTACCGTTTAAAAGTACCAGGATGGAGGTTTTTGGTTTTGTTGAGGTGTGAGGAAAAGGAGGATATGGATAGGAGAGATAAATCTGGAAATGGCAGATTGTAATTTGGGTGGAAATCTTTGAAGCATTTCCAAGCTGTCCGATATGTTTGTAGGGTTTGGGGAGAAATGGCTTGAAGAATGTCCTGGGGGTGTGGAGAAGGAGTCTGAGAGGGTTATTTTTGAGAGCAAGGGTAGGCCCTACTCAGTATTAGTATACTGTTCCTAATAAAGTGCTCAGTGAGTGTATGTGGCCAGACCTAATTATTTTCTGTTCAGACTGTAGTTGCTTTTGCTTGAACGCCCACGTTAGTTATCATAGTAACGACAGTAAACTTGCGTAGGTTCACCACGCATGAGAGTTTAGCAATGTATGTTTTGCCATTGATTATGTTTTACATTCTGACATCATTCTGAAATCGCTCAAAATGCTGAAGCGTCCTACATTTACTTGAGACATTTAGTACCTGATTATGTTGTGGTGGCTTGCTCCCAGTGTGGTTTACCACACCTTAGCACATCTCTTTGGGTGAGTAAAACCAATGCATGCATTATAGTAAAAGAGGTCTGCAACCATGTAACATGTTTAGGACATATGGGTGCATTCCATTCAGAAGTGATCATCCCGATGCACTTTTACACTCAAAGACTTTACCTTCCACTGTGAGAGTTTCAGAGTGCTAAAAGGTGAAATAAAAACAGCCATTTTGAACTCACATTTTATTTATAATTTTTTTGAAAATTCAGTTTGGAATGATCCTGCAATGGATGGTCCATCATAATTGTTTTCCCTTTGAAGAGCCCTGTGAAGAGATCATTTATGGCATCTAAAACACAGTAAATGTCTTCGTCATAAAACACGATGTAACCATCCGCAGCGCACAACAAATTAAGAAAAACTTCAAGGTTACTGTTGTAACCTCCATTCCCTGATGGAGGGAACGAGACATTGCGTCGAATGTAGTGACACAAGGGGTCTTTCTTGAGAGCCTTGCGTACCTCTGGATTTGAGAAAAGGCCAATAAGAAATTGGCAGACAGAATTTGCATGTCCCACCCCGAGACATGCGGGTATAATGGGAAGCGGTTTTTCACTGAGGAGCCGAGAGTAAGGTTCAGCCGTTTACAGTGGTAGGTCTAGTGTCGTGGCAAAAGGGACACAAAGGTCTCGTTCCCTCCATCAGGGAACAGAGGTTACAATAGTAACCCTGACATTCCCCTTCTGTCACTCACTCGACATTGTGTCGAATGTAGTGGCACAAGGGGTCCCATTTAAAAACGCCACGCACTAGACCATGTTACGTGAACTGCTGACACAAGAGCAAGCAAGCTACTGCGTGCTAGAAGCAGCTGTATTGGTCACACATAACCCTCTCCAACGCCCAAACAAAGTGTCATATACAGTTCTTGGGTTCCCAGCACCCCTGAGGAGGGAACAAGTGGGGGGATGATCATTTTTGATGTACTGAGTGGGGCTTCACAGCGCGGGGGAGCAGGTAAAACTGCATCAAGAGACAAAAGCGTGTCATGAGGCTTGGGTGCTTAGAAGAGTCACAAAGCACTTACCTTTCTCCGCGCACCCGGCAGGGGGCGGGTTAGAGACTGAGCAGGAGGTCCTGTGAAGACTTCCTTGGAACTCGTCAGCGCCGGCCCACCAGGGATGGGCAATCGCGGGTCTGGAGGCGAAGTAACTGCATCCAGGATACCGGGACTGTATTTTTTTGGTGCCAGGGTGCTGTGAGAATGGCGCGCACCGGCTGGATGACCCAGGAAGTGAGGAAATTGCTCTTTTATTAACAATATGGGTGGCAAAAGAAAATAAGGCAAATAAGGATTTACCTCCCGGCCCTCCACCGGGGGACGGAGTGGTCTTTGTACCAGCTCTGGAGTGAACATCTGACTGCATGGGTCTTCTGTCTCAGGAGCACTTAGGAGTCTTCCGGGAGACGGGGGCGTATGCCACCTGCGAGGCGCTCTATGCTGGGGCTGAGAGCTGGGTCCGGGTTGAGGCAGAGCTGCCTGTTGTCTGGCTGATGAAGCTACAGGAGGCCCTCGGCATGATGCAGCATGATGTAAGAGATAGCCTCAATCTGCCTCTTTACCGCCAAAAACTGCTGGGCGAAGTCATCAACGGTGATGCCGAAGAGACCAAGCTGGGAGACGGGGGCATTGAGGAAGCGGACTTTGTCAACGTCATTCATCTTGGCCAGGTGTAACCACAGGTGACATTCCTGGACCACGAGGTTGCCATCGCCTGCCCGAATGCCCGTGCTGTGACCTTCATGGCTCTGAGAGCGAGGTCGGTGGCAGCGTGCAGATCCTGCAGCACGTTGGGGTCAGGACTACACAAGTGCAGATCTTTAAGTGCTTTGGCTTAGTGGACCTGCAGGAGGGCCATGGCATGCAGGACTGAGGCGGCCTGACCAGTGGCGCTGTAGGATTTCGTGGTCGTTGATGATGTCATCCTACAGGCCTTGGAGGGGAGTACCGGACGATCCCGTCAGGTGGTGGCATTCTTGTGGCTGAGAGTGGTGCTCTGACCTGAGGTACCAATCGTCAAGCCATGAAGGCTGTGGGGAGTACAGAGGGTTCCAGTCCAACCCAACGCTCACGGTAGCCCGGGAAAGCATGTCGGCCATCTGTGCATCAGCCTCAGACTGGGCGAGCTGACCCGAAGGTGGCAGCCTGGTGGAGTCTTCTGCATCAGACGCCTGAACGCTCTCCGATGCAGCGGCGACGACATCATCCAACTCAGGGGGCTCGAGGGAGAATGCGGGCTGGCCGTGAGGCGAGTCGCACTCTCCTTGAGTCCAGACAGAAGCAACTGAGCGAGAAGAAGGAGCGACACGGGGGTGGCTGAAGTGGCATTCACTTTAAGAAATGAAAGCCGCGACCGCAACATTGCCATGGTCATTTTCTCACAGTGAGGTCATGTACCATCCACAAACGCTGCCTTGGTGTGATCGCTGCCCAGGCACATGAGGTAGCATCTATGACTGTCAGATTTGGAGAAATATCGACCGCATTCAGGAAGGGCATCTTTAAAAAGACGTGTCCTGAAAAGGACGTTCAACGCCTGCTGTGTATTACTCTTTTGTGAGTAAAATAGTTTAGAGGGGTAAATACATCTCTTTTAGAGGTATACATTCTTTTAACAGAAACACTGTCGAAGCACCCAGAGGCATGGACTGCACAGCGTGCAGAGAGGGAGAAAGTAACGTGCCATAGATCCAACAACAATGCTCTGCTTGTAGAGGTGAGTGGAACAGTAGTGAGACTCAGCTTGCTGCTGCACAACCGCTCAGCTCCACAGAAAAAATCTGACTGACATACGCACGTCCGCTTCCCTTTATTCCCGTATGTCTAGGGGTGGGACATGCAAATTCTGTCTGCCAATTTCTCATTGGCCTTTTCTCAAATCCAGAGGTACGCAAGGCTTCATGGATTTCATGTGTTCCCCTTCTGTCGCTCTCTTGACATTGTGTTTAATGTAGTGACAGAAGGGGAACACATGAAATCCGATCTGACCATTCAGACTACGATGCATTAACAAAAATTGGATTTTAATTGGATTTCAAAACATCTACAGATGTTGTTTGGATCAGGCTTGTAAAAATCGGATTCAGACTAGTCTTGTTCAGACAACAAAACCTAAATGGATTTGAGTCTGATACGCCCAAAAATTTGTGAGCATGAATATAGCCTTTGACTTAATGCAAACCTAGCACAGAACACCCATAGCAACCACATAGCAATGCACTAAAAAACACTCACCAACACCCTAGCATTGTGCATCGTAGAATACTGTGCATGAATCACTTTGGGTTTTAATTTTATTTCACTTAATATGTTACATACTGTAAATTTTGTGTTAACCCTCTCTCAGTCAGCATTGTGAAACTTCTTTCAAGGCATTTCACCACAACATGCAGATAGCATGCATTATCCATGGTGGCAGATTTTAATTTCAAAATAAACATTATTCTCCATCGAACTCATAAGCCAAATAACAGATTTCACCTTGTAATGCATGATGTGTATTCAGTTAAGATAGACTGAAATATTTACAGGTAATAAATAGCACTTACTACTGCCATTGACAAGTTTTCAAGCCTTGATTAGATGCTTAATTATTCTCCCTCCTGCAATTTGCACTTTGGCTATAAGTAAGGTTTTGACACGATAAACAAGATATACAGTATATGATTGAAATTCATTACTAAACTGCACAGTCTTGTAGAGTAGACTGTTTCAATTTCAACATTGAAATGTTTCCATTTGCAGTTGATGAAATTAATGAAAAACATCTGCTGTTTTCTGGCTAAGTGAATACAGAATTATCTTGGTTAATGCCAATTTTTATTATTTGTCTTTGTTATTTCAAATTAATTACTCTGTTTTGTTTTTAATATCTTAGAATAAGTAGTACCTCCACTTTGAAAAATAATAATCTCCTCCACTTTTGCTTGTGTTTGACCGCTACACAAAGGCAGGAGACAGGAAGCACAGATGTGGGTCACAAATTAGCCAAACAGTGGAGATTGCTTGAGAAAAATTATTGGATGGAGAGAAGTGTGGTGCTAATCAGAGCTGTAAGGTTGAAGTGGTTAGTCAAGAGCATGGGAAGAAGTGGAAGGCTCAAAAAATGCTGCCAAAAACCATACTAGATTCCTGGTAATGACTATGGCTTAGAAGGCCACAGACAAAAGTCAATTTTACTTTTTTCATTGCAAAAGGTGTGTACAAAAACATAACTTGTTCTTCATTACTTTACGCATCATCGCCAGTACAGGTTGGATTTCTCTCCAGTAATGTTGATGATGTTTAAAGATGAAGTGTGTTAATTCTGCACCAATGCCAGCAGCCACAGAGGTCTATAATACCTGAAGAGAACTATCCTATTGACATGAGTCATTGCTAAGATGAGACAGGAGACGTAGGGTCTATTTGCAGGCTTTAATAAAAATTATGACAGTGAAACAAACAAAAGGGAACTCAGAAAACAATAGAAAAGAACTGAAAAAGGAATGCAAAAACTAAAGGATATTTATACAAACGAGAGCTAGTCAGGGAATGGAAAACAGGTGAGAACAATGAGGAACAGATGGTAGTGATACAGCGAAGGAAGGGGACCCAGAAGATGACCAGGTGGCCAGGGAAGAGACCCCAGGGTAAGGATCGGGTCCGGAGGTCTGGGGGGGGGGGACCTCAGGGTAGAGACAGGGTCAGGAGGTCTGGGAGGTGGCCTCAGGGCAGGGCCTGTTCAGGAGGTCTGGGAGGCAGCCTCAGGGCCGGGATAGAGTCTGGAGGCCTGGGAGGTGGCCACAGGGCCGTGACTGGGTCAGGAGGCCTGGGAGGTGGCCACAGTGCCGCGACTGGGTCAGGAGGCCTGGGAGGTGGCCACAGGGCCGGGACTGGGTCAAGAGGACTGGAAAGCCGCTTAGGACTACTAATGATGGCGATTTAACTTTAATTCAGTGCCATTCATTTTTATAAAAATATATAGTGTTAAAAAAATGTATGCAATTAATCATGCCTCCTTACCATAATAAGGAATTTTCCTTCCATGAGAGCATTTCAAGGTTGAAGTACTGTACCACCTTCATGTTTTTGCGGGTCCCAGTCAGCAAGTGGCAGTATGTGCAAGTAAAGCTGTACAGGCAATGCAAAACTTTATTGCTGTGTACTGTAGGCCAATAATAGGCTTATGTTTAATAATATGGAATAAAAAAAATTAAAAATGGTATCATCTAATCAATGTCTAAATTGATTGACAGCTCTACTAATGACATCACTGAGTGGCTGATATTACCTTATGAAGTCCCAAGCCCTTCACTTGGAAGATCTGTGACGTCAAAGGCAACAGACAGGGAAATATATTTATTTAATGCTTTTAATAGCCCTGCAAAAATTGGGCACTGGTTAAACATCTATGTAAAGTGGAAAGAAGGAGGCGAGAACCGGCTTGCCAATATAAATAATATTTTAATGATAAACTAAAAAAAAAGACACAAACACACACATGACGGACATGTCCGTAAACGATCTCTCTCTCCCGCATCATCCTCCGCAGTCGGCCTTTATCCCTCTCGGAGGCTTGATTAGCCTGATAAGGGACCGGCTGTGTAGAACCACGACCCGGCCCCGCCCTCTGCCCTGTCACAACCTACTTTTATATAATGAAATAATTGTGATTTATGGCTACTTCTGAATGGCCGTCAATGAAGAAGGATGCTTTTTGCCCGCAGAGTTGGTCTGGTCATCTGACAACAGGGGCTAATTGCTAACAAGACAAACTTTTACCCCCCTTTTTAAATTATGAAAAACGAACCAGATCTTATGACAAAAATGTGACTGTGGCAACATTTTTGCAAAATATTATTACGTGGTCCATTACAGGCTTCACGGTAGTTTGAAGGTGACATACTAACTGTGTGGCCCTAAAAGTGAGTTCAATTCTCTTACAAAGAGATGAGGTTTTTAAGACTACTGTGCTATCAAGTTTTAAATCAAAACCTAATCAATAGTGTCATTAAAAGCAAGTGTGAGATGAAAAACACAATTGCTGAAGAAACCACATAATTTTGTGGTGCTGCTATGAGGCTTTTGGCTAACGTGTCGACTTGTGTGTGCAACGCTCTATCAGTAGAGCTATTACGCAATTTGATCAGAGCTATTACGCAATTTGATCGCACCCACTGGTTTGCCACTGGTCATCCAAACAGGTAGTCCCTCTCTAAACTCACGCTATTAATTGAGCCAAAGTTTAACATATCAAGCTGCTTAAACAGAACAATGTTTTGAAAGCACTACAGAACCAGATCTTATATAGTGTTAACCAGATCTTATATAGTGTTAACCAGGTTGACCCACTCTTTTGAAAGGTCAACCTACGAACCTGGTTTACTTTTAGTAATTTTAATAACTTTGACTCTGCATCTAAAAAATTACACACATCACCTTTATAATGCAAAATATTCAGAAAATGCTAAAACACCCTTTTACTCTTTTTTTAAAAAGTGATTTAAATAAGTGATTCCTGTAGCTCAACTAATAGAGCATGTCGCTAGCAACACCAAGATCATGGGTTTTATTCCCAGGGAACACAGAAACTGATAAAAATGTATACCCTAAATGCAATTTAGGTTGCTTTGGATAAAAGTGTCTGCCAAATGCATAAATGTAGAGGTGTGCACCTCTTGACTACACAAACATTGATCACGCCACACCCAGATCAAATATTCAAATGGGACACAAATGTTAGAGATACATTAGATCAGAACAGACAAGATCTTGTGGAGTAATCTTTTCAGCATTTAATTGCAAGACATGTAGTTCAGATAAATAACATCAACATTTACATTCTCTCTAAGCAACACATTAGAGAAGAAGAAATTTATCGACATCAGCAGCTTATGTTCTTCTTCTTGTCATCTTAGAAGATCTACACCTCCCAGCATGGCCGATACACTCTTCCCACCATACATCTCATGGTGTCCCTCCTAATGATGGCGATGCTCGGACTCAGCTCTGAAGTGGCATCTCTGCGCTCTGTGCTAAGAATGCTCTCAGGAAGGCTGAGATGAGAAACTCCTCTTTCCAGAGATTTTAGGGTCCTCAGCAGATCAGAGTCAACCACTACGATGATCCTGGAGCTTTCTGGTGCGTATCTCAGAGTATTGTCCTCCAAGCTTTCACTCAAGCCTTGCAGGTCTGGCTCCATCTCGTCAGCTTTGGGAATCATGGGTATTGCAGAAGTTCGGAAGTAGAACTCTGACAAAATTGCAACAGTTAGGATGACAGTCCCAGCAGAGAGCTTCATTCTTGCTTTTCTTGTTCAGCTGCTGTCTCTTGCTTGTCTTGAAAGCTGGTTTGAGGATGGTGGCTTCCTCGTATCCTTATATAGGCCTGCCAGTCAATATCTGCTGTCTGCCACATTTCTATAGATGCATTATCTTGCTTTGTCAAGACTATATGGCTATTAACCAAAATATAAACACAAAAAGCCATTGTTGAGACCACTAACAGAGCTCAAGGGTTTTGTTTGGTGGAAAGTTAATTAAGATTTCCTGCAGCGTGGCTTGAGTTCAACACAAAGACCACAGGGTTCTTTTAAGAGGGGATATAATTCCAAAATCCTCATACTTTTAAGCAATGTGATAGGATTATAGACCTGTTGAAGAGTACAAGTGAATAATAACTACTTGATGACAAACTATGACGACAGGCATCATCTTTCTCATAAGAACAACAAAGTAGAGTGGCCAAAAGAGGCTCTATTCAAAACTAAAATTCAACATACAGCAGGAGGTTTGAATTATTATGTTTGAAAAAACATTGCCAATTCATGACATTGTTAAAGGTGCTTCAGATTCAATGAAGCATCATGTACATCCAGCCTGAATGGGGCTCCTACTGTTAAATTCTACTTGATACAGAAAAAATCTGTAATTGAAACTAATCACTTTAGTTGACTTTTTCCATTCATTAGTTTTTCATTAACTAAGGTCATAGCAATCCAGGTGATGTGTGGTACTCTCGCTGTTAAATACATAATGAAATCGTTATTGATTGATGTGCCAATAATAGTAAATGAAAGAGAAAAAACAAAGCTTGCACTTACTTAAATGAAAAATCAACCCAAAGATAATGCTAAGATGAAAATGGAAACAATAAACTAGTGATAATATAAAATCCAAGGGACATTTATTACTGTTTTAGTGATTTAATGATTAATTTGATGATTTTATAATTGTTTATTTTATGTTTTTAATTATGCATTTAATGATATTATGAGTCACGGAGTGTAAGATATACAGTATGATCAGTATTAGCTGTTTTGGGGATTAACTATCTAAAAGTAGCTGCACAAGTAACTTATCTACATTTTTCAGTAGCATGGCAGTAGTTCAGTTGTTTTCAAGTCAAGTCAAGTCAAGTCAATTTTATTTGTATAGCGCCTTTCACAACACACATCGTTTCAAAGCAGCTTTACAGAAGTTCAGCATTAACAGACGATAAAAATGTAATGTCTATAAAGTCGATAAATCATCATCCTTGTGCAGGGCTCCAAACTGCGACTAAAAATGGTCGCATTTGTGACCAAATAAATTTATTTGTGAGTGTAATTTCTGTCAAGGTCGCCATTGGCGACAGTAAAAGTTTACTCCCTTTTGATTTTAAAATTTGCATTACATTTCCCGAGATACATTACAAAAGTTTATATCAAAGAAATAGCGGGGGAAACGGAGTTCATTGCAGGAACTAACCATTTCAAAAAAGAGACTGTTAGAAAACACGGTGACAGTAACAAGCATAAAAATGCACGTGATCACATAATTGCGAAGAATGCTCCACAGACTACACTGTTAGCGAGCTGCGGGACGTTGCGGGATGTTTTCAAAACATTGTAGCTTTTCCAGCAAAAAACAGGGTAGGGTGGATTACTTTTATAAAGTATTTTGGGCTAAATATTAAATACACTTTCTTAAATGTATTCAGTAACATTTTCTGAATATATCACAATAAAAAGTAACATTTTCAGAATACCTTTAGAATACATTTATAAAGGCAAGGCAAAATTGAAAGAATTACATGTGATAAGTCATTATTATCATATCTGAATCACTACATCTCCACTATTAACATCTAAGTGAATCTGAATATCTAGTTTCTATAAATTAGATGTGGAGTTGGACACTAAGTTCCCCTTCTGTCACTCACTCGACATTGTGTCGATGTAGTGACACTAGGGGTCTCTCTTGAGAGCCTCTGTCACCTCTTATCTTTGAGAAAAGGCCAATGAGAATTGGCGAACAAAATTTTGCTTGCCCCTCCCCCGGACATAAGGGTATAAATGGAGGGAAGCACGTGTCTGTTCAGACAGATATTTTCTTTGGAGCCAAGCTGTTGTCTTTCAGCAAGCTAAGTAAAACCCACTGCTGTTCCACTCACCTCTGAAGAGCATACATGTGGCACGGTGGAGGGCGGGACCGGGGCGTGATTACGCACGCCCGGTCCCGTATTAGGCTAATTAAGCCGTCAAGAGGGATAAAGGCCACTCACGGACGGCGATGCGGGAGAGAGAGATCGTTCACGGACATGTCCGTTGTCTTATGTGTTTGTATTTTGAGTTTTACATTAAATCCTTAAGTTATATGTCAAGCCGGTTTCTCGCCTCTTCCTTGCCCGTGACCTTGATCTTGATCTGGACCTGCATGTGTTCTCTATCAGCGACACGTGCCTGGAGTTCAGTCAACAGTTAAATGGTTAACTGATTAACTGGCATTAATAATTTGTTCAGCTAATATTATTGGTTAAAAATTAGCTGAGAGGTTAATTATAGATACAACATAGATGTCATTTGATTGGTTTATCCAAGGGGCTCTAAAATAATTATCACATAGGGCATGTTATGTACACAAGAGATAACTGTTAACACGTAAACCACTGTCATCCTCTCAGTCTGAAAGACAAATAAATATGAAGCATGTTCTGTGGGACCATTTTGTCTCTAAAGATGACATGCTCTGATGCAAATACAACTTTAAAGTTTAGAAGAAGCATGAATACAATGCACTACCATATAAAAACAAATATCAAGCTCGACATCTAAAAGCATATGTTTACAGCCCCACATGACATGTTTATTGCACGGGAGACAAGAGTGTGATGCGTGGCGAGACATCAGTGCTTTCTGTATACCATACTGACCCCTGCCCATGTATACACCTGAGTAAAGACCTGAGCGACTTTGACAAAGGCCAAATTGTTATGGCCAGACGACTGGGTCAGAGCATCTCTGAAATGGCAAGGGTTATGGGGTGCTCCCATTCAGCAGTAGTGAGTACCTACCGACAGTGGTCTGAGGAGGGACAAACTACAAACCAGTGACAGGGTGTTGGGTGCCCAAGGCTCAATGATGCACAAAGCAGTGAAGGCTATCCCGTCTGGTCTGAACCGGCATAAGTTCTACTGTGGCACAAGTCACAGAACATTTTAATGATGTTATGGGAGGAATCTGTCACAAGACACAGTGCATTGCACTCTGATGCGTATGGAGCTGCGTAGCCACAGACCAGTCAGAGTGCCCATGATAACCCCTGTCCACTATCTAAAAATGCCTAAAATGGGCACACGAGCATGGTTCAGATGAGTCCTGTTTTCTTTTACATCATGTACAGCCATGTACGTGTGCACCTTTTACCTGGGGAAATGATGGCAACAGGATGCACTGTGGGAAGACAACAAGCTGGTGGAGGGAGTGTGATGCTCTGGGCAATATTCTGCTGGGAAACCCTGGGTCTGGCCATTCATGTGGACGCCAAATTGACACGTGCCACCTACCTAAACATCGTTGCAGACAAGGTACACCCCTTCATGGCAAAGGTATTCCCTGATGACAGTGGCCTCTTTCAGCAGGATAATACGCAATGCCACACTGCCCACATTGGACCAAAAGCACATTAAGTAGGTGGTCACAATGTTTTGGCTCATCAGTGCATACTGTATGTTGATGTTTCTAAACAGAAATTGTTAGGATTACACAGCAGCAAAATTTGTGCAACATGATCACACGGTAAATCTGCATGCTGTACCCTAGGATCGGGTAAAGTCATCAGACATATTTGGAATGGCTCAACAACATTTGCTATACCTCATGGCATGACTGTTAGTAAGGAGGTTGAATTTTTGAACTATTGGTTATGGTTAGATTTGTGTGCCTGTTGAGTGTGTAGATTAAATAAAATAAAAATTTATCTTCACCTTTTTACACCCTGTTCAGCTGAAAACAATTATTTTTACAACTGGCTTCTGGTGAACTCTCCTGGATACAAATGGAGGTCACACTTGTTTAAATGCTCTGAAACACTTATCGCTTTAGCATCTGGAGGCAGTGTTTTCAAATTCAGTTAACGTATACTGATTTCGGCTAAAGAAAAATTGGCATACACTTGCAGATCAGGCTGATTTTTGGGTAGGCTCACTGTTTTTATTCTTCCATTGTAAAACTTGTTTTCAGTTATCACCTCGTAGGTTAATTTGCTGTGCACTGTTTAAGAAGGAAATACATGGTTGTATACATACTGTACGATTGTTCATTCAAATATTGATGTAATGAATGTTGCTAAATATGCACATCTGTCATGTGAGCCTGGTTTGTTTCAGCCAGTATAGAGCTTTGTAATGTCTGTTGGTTACTTGTTTGATTAATGGCTTATCAATTAACTGGTTATCAATAATATTGGCGGTTAGTAAGTTAAAAGAATTTGCCAAAATTTGCATCCTGACAGTAGTGTTTATACCCTGTGTCTCCTAAAAGTAAATAGATTTTTCTGAATCCAGTGGACAAAGGCTGAATGGGACCGCTCCATGTTCAATGCAATTAGCCCCTGGCTAGTGGCTCGTATCAAGTCTGTGTGTGCAGTTCTACAATCCTTCCCCACTCTTCTGAAAACACTCAATGACTTAATGAATTTATATCAGCTGTAGTCTGATTTATCAAAGCAGTGGTAAAAGTGAGCAAGGTCCAGGAAACATTGTAAGGCCTTATAGAATTCTGTAGTAGGCCAGTCGTAGATGGCTCTATCCTTGGCTGGGTCGATGCAGATTCCCTGATCCAAGACGATGAACCCGAGGAACAGAACTGACTGCTTGGAAAAGGCACTTCTCCGATTTGAAGAACAGCTGGTTCTTTAGCAGCTGTTGCAGCACCCACCATGTGTGGAGTGTGTTCTTGAGTTAAGACCAAGGCCAAACCAGTGCGAGTCCCACACTGCATGACACACTTACGATAAAATGTGGAACATGCAAATCATTGGCACTCTTCAAATTGATCTGAAAGATCCACATTCCCAAAAAAAATATTTTATTGCCATATATAATTGTGTGTGTGTGTGTGTGTGTCTAGAAATGTCTTGATAAAATAATCAAAAGGCATTGCAGAGGTGAATTTTATGTGTGTGAATTTTCCTTTGTTTTCTATGAGCAAAACAAAACAAACAAACACTAAGGAGCTGAAATCAACTTAACCATCTTTATACAACACTCTTTTTTCAAGTTTTATCATCCACACACAACAATACAATTTTTGTGCAAGCATCGCATCAGGTTTTCTGGATGAATCTTCTCCTAGAATCCATCATTAAGTACATAATGTATCAAACAATTATTCAATACTTATGTCATCTCTTTTCTCTGTCTTTTCTTAAACAATATAGTAAAGGCCAAACATACTTCATGCAAGTATGCCAACGCGTGCATTTGGCTAACGCATGGTCCTGTTGTACATACAGTAACGTGTGCTCAGATCACAAGAGGGCAATAGATTTTTTAAGCATGACCACGAAACCAGTGCTGCATCCTAAACCAGAAAAATGCTGCCTTTGGAGGCTATATACAGAGGCAGGATAAAAATAAGGTGCTTTTCAAACTGTTTGGAGACCAGTTTCCTTATGAGGTCCATTCATTCAAAACAGCTGTCAGTTAAGCCATTAACTGATTAGGCAGCTGCCTACGTTTTCAGATGCAGTCCAGATGTACTAGATGAGTCGATAGTTGAGGAGTGGGCAGAGACATGGAGAAAAAAACAAGTTCATTTGAATGGACTGGGGGAAAAGTTGTATATATTTTCTGAAAAGATTCAACTCAAACTGCTGCCTAAGTCCGCCAAGACAGTTGTTGATTGAAAGAAGAAAATCCGTTCTAGCACCCCTTGCGGCAACGCTGAGAATACAGTGCATACTTGCGTTATGTTATGGATGGAGTGCTCACACATTTCACAACGCAATGGCGCGTGAAATCAAGCTTGCATAGCACGGTACGTCTGCGTTCACTTACTTGCATAGAGTATGTTTGGTCCTTCACTTTCCAAGTTGAATGGAATGCAGCAAGAGGCAGATTGCTAAAGTTAGCTAGTTAGCTTTGCTAGCATCATTTAGACATATCTTACTAAGCATTGCATTGCAGAATTTACATACTGCTGTGTGTTTTCTTTTGGACGCTTAGGTTTAGCTCAGTGTTTCCCAACCTTTTTTCTGCCATGGCACAATTTTTAAGATTAAAAAATGCCATAGCACACCACTAGACCATCTTCGATAGTTTTCCTTTTCAAGAACTTGTTCATGTCCATGTCAAGTCCATGATTTCTGTCTGACCTAGTAGCCTGAACTCGTAATGTTTGCAGTGCAAACTACGCAAGTTATATAGTTACGCTGTATAATGAGGTCACAGATGCCAAGAGCGCTAATTGAATAATGAAAAACTAACAAATTAGTGTCTTTTCCAATTTGTAGATTTGTTCTTGCAAATTGATTCTTGCAAAGGCATTCAAATAATTTTTTTATTTATTATTATTTTCTGTATTTTCCAGAAATAAAGTCACACCTGACTATAAGTAGCACCGGGTTAAAATTGCGTTGTTGATAGAGAGAGAGGAAACAAAACACATAAGTCACACTGACAGAGGTTGGATCCAGCAGGCACTAGTAAATGGGAAAAGCCGCACCGCCTCAATTCACTGGTTCAGATGTCAAACGTGCTCCGTGAAGATTACAATACCTCAAAATCTACACATTGTATAATTTTTTTTTTCTTTTTTGGAAAAACAGGAGAATTTACTTTTAGTAATTGTATGTAACAGTTTCTCATATTCTTTTAATGTTTCATGAGGAAATGTGACAAGTTAAACACATTTGTTCATTGACTGTATGTTTTCACTACAAGTGTGATGATAAAACATCATTTTGTGGGCATGTCAGGAGTTGCGTTTGACAGCGGACTAGAGTTTGTTAGAACAATAATGTTATGGACAAAATATTTAAGCTGGTTGCGTAAAATACTTAGTAATGCAACATATACTGAATTGGCAACTTTAAAAGTCTTCTACACCTCTATGCCTTCAGTAAAATACCAGAAAAAAAAAACTGTATTTATTTTATTTTGAGGAATTTTCTCCCGAATTCACTTACTTGGAGTGAGTGTTAAGGGAGGCAGGGAGGGGTGACAGCCATTAACAGTAAAAAACATTTCAAATTAGAAATGAGTCAAGTTATTGCTTGCATTAGAAGCAGGAAGTTTTAAATCCAATCACAGTAATGATGCTAACAAATAAATCAGACAATGCACAGGATATTTAGTGATATCCCCACAGTTGTGGTCTTGACTGCTCTTGAAATAAAATCCTGAGTCCTCTTAGTCTGAGACAAGACAAGGTCGAGTAAAAATTTGGCCGATTCCAAGACGAGACCGAGACCTTCTAAAAGTGGTTTCAAGAACAAGACCGATCTCGAGCACTACAACACTGGGCATTGGTAAGGACAAAAGACATCATGCAGTACTCAGGCATCAGTGCACTGTTGGAGTATTGAAGGGCTAAAGTGATTTGTACTTCTTCCCCTCAAAGAAGAACCCCACACGGCTGAAACTGACTGATTACCATGGAGTCAAGTCAAGTCAATTTTATTTGTATAGCGCCTTTCACAACACACATAATTTCAAAGCAGTTTTACAGAAAATCAGGCATTAACAGAAGATAAAACTGTAATGTCTATAATGTCAATGAGTCATCATTGTGTAATTAGATAAAATACGATTTTGAACTGTGTTTAAAAATAAATAATTAAATAATAATTGTATTTATAACCCCAGTGAGCAAGCCGAAGGCAACTGTGACAAGGAACACAAAACTCCATAAGACATTGGTTAATGGGAGAAAAATAACCTTGGGAGAAACCAGGCTCACTGTGGGGGCCAGTTGCCCTCTGGCTAACATCATGAATATAATGCCAATAATACTGTATAGTATGTAGAGCTCACCTCAATGTATAGTGCAAGTCATGGTTTAAAATTTTTAAACTAAGTAAGTGTTAAGGGACAGTGTATAAACATAGATTTTGTATGAACTGTAAGATTAATGACTAATGTCTTTGAAGTCCATCCTAAATTAACTGTAGAAGTTTACATAGTTGCAATTGTCCTTGTCAATTGACTGATGAAGGGTTTCGTTGGCAATTGATAGTCTATGTATTCCATTTCAAGAGTGTAGTCCATCAATAGACCGAGGTGAGGCAGAGATCAGTGAGGTGGATCACCGTTCAACCTGGCTGGTAATTTTGGTGAGGTTCTGTGTGGTCCGTCCAAGGTTCAGACAATGGCATATGAAGTATCCCATGTCTTATGGTTGGAGTTGGCATCAGTTCATCCTCTGAAGTCCATCTAAATCAACTGAAGTGATGTATGGCTGGCACCAACTGCATGTAGTCATCATCACTCAGAGACACGTAGCAATGGAGTCCAACATAAAGCACGAATGGAGTTGAATCCAGCTGGTTCTGGTGACCTCAGGATAGGAGTCCCGAGGTTGAGAATGGGAAACAAATACTTTACTGATCTTGCTCGACATCCTCCCAGTAATGCATTACAATAATCTAGTCTTGATGTCATGAACATCAAGCATCAGCAACAGAGAGCATGTGCCGTAATTTAGCAATATTTCTTAGGTGGAAGAATGCTGTTCTACAAACATTGGTAATTTGATTTTCAAAGGACAGATTGGTATCAAATACAACACCTAAATTCTTCACTGTTGAAGATGATGTAACGGTACATCCATCGAGAGTCAAATTATATTTTAGTACCTCTGTTTTGTCGGAATTGAATAGAAGGAAATTTCTGGCCATCCAATCTTTTATTTCATTGATACACTCTGCTAATTTGGAGAATTGTGAAATCTCATCATATATCAGAAATATAAAGTTGTGTATTGTCAGCATAGCAGTGGAAACTTATTCCATGATTCCTGATAATATCTCCCAGGGGAAGCATATACAAGGAGAAAAGCAGAGGCCCCATAACTGATCCCTGTGGAACTCCATACTTTTGTTAGGTTTGACAATTCCTCATTTACATAGACAAAGTGGTAGCGGTCTGCTAAATAGGACCTAAACCATGCTAATGCAACTCCACAGGTGCAAACATAATTCTCTATCCTATTCAAGAGAATGTCGTGATCTATCATGTTGAATGCAGCACTAAGATCTAAAAGCACTAGAAGTGAAATGCAGTCACGGTCAGATGATAAAAGCAAGTAATTTGTAACTCTGATAAGTGCAGTCTCTGTACTGTGATGTTTCTGAAATCCTAAATCCTGACAGAAATTGTTCATATATACTATTTCTCTGTAGAAATTAACATATTTGGGAGGATACTACCTTTTCTAGTATTTTCGACATAAACGGGAGATTTTAAATCGGTATATAATTAGCCAGTTCTCCAAGATCAAGTTCAAGGCTTCTTAATAAGCGGTTTGATAACTGCCATTTTAAAGTTTCTTGGGACATGTCTTAAGGATAGCGAGGAATTAATAATATTAAGAAGAGGTTCTGAAATTACAGGAGATACATCTTTTAAGAGCCTAGTTGGTATTGGACCTAACAAACATGTTGTGGCTTTTGATGTTTCGATTAGTTTTGTTAGCTCTTCTTGACCTATGACAGTGAAGGAAGTTGCATGTGAAGAGAATTATTAGACACTGTTTTCTGAGGTGCTGACAGATGATTGCATAACTCCAAATTTATTTCTGATTATTTCAATTTTATCTGTAAAGAAATTCATGAAGTCATTACTCTTGTGTACAAGTAATATCTGGTTC
The DNA here is from genome assembly GCA_032164185.1 of Moxostoma hubbsi. Classification (NCBI taxonomy): domain Eukaryota; kingdom Metazoa; phylum Chordata; class Actinopteri; order Cypriniformes; family Catostomidae; genus Moxostoma; species Moxostoma hubbsi. The sequence goes on from JAVLUX010000044.1 coordinate 15,510,845, forward strand.
TGTTGATGCTTTATTTCTAACCAATTTAGCCACAGTACTGAAACACCTAGGATTGTTGTGGTTATTTTCTATGAGTTTAAGTATTAAGTTTAAGTATACTATTTGAGTATGCTGACCTGGCAGCTTTTAGTGCCTGTCTGTAGCTACAGACACTATCCTTCCATGCACCACGAAATACTTCTAATTTTGTATTCTTCCAAATGTGCTCCATTTTCTGAGCTGCTCTCTTGAGAGCATGAGTGTGTTCATTGTATCATGGTGCAGGGCTTATTTCTTTAATTTTCTTTAATCGAAGGGGGGCGACACTATCAAGAGTGCTAGAGAAGACTGCATTTATATTTTTTGTTATTTCATCAAGTTCTTCTGGGCTTTGGGGTTTATTGAGTGTATGAGATAGATCTGGAAGATTATTAGTGAAGCTATCTTTAGTGGTCGAAAGAATAGTTCTACCTGAACAATGGCATGGTGTAGACTGAGTTACATTAGCTGATCGCAGCATACAAGAGATGAGGTAATGATCCATGATGTCATCGCTCTGCTGCAGAATTTCTATATTATCAACATCAACACCATATGACAGAATTAAATCTAGCGTATGATTATGGCGACAAGTTGGTCCCGTTACATTTTGTCTGACTCCAAGAGAGTTGAGAATATCGATAAATGCTAATCCCAATGTGTCATTTTCATTATCTATGTGAATGTTGAATTCACCAACAATTAAAGCTCTTTGTACATTAACAACAAGATCTGATAAAAAATTTGCAAATTCACCAAGAAAATCAAAGTAAGGCCTGGGTGATCTATATACTGTAGCAAGGGTAAAGGAAGACATATTTTTTTTTATTTATATCTGATGGTGTCACATTAAGCATTATTAATTCAAAAGACTTCAATTTATATCCTGTCCTCTGAGTAACTTGTAAACTGTAGCAATGCCTCCACCTCAATCCTTCAGATGAGGCTCATGTTTATAACAATAACCTGGGGGAGTAGATTCATTTAAACTAATATAATGGAGCAAGTTGAACAAATGTTGTGCTGCCTCCCTACCGTGAACTGTCCGATCAAACACCTAAGTCATCTCAGTAGAGAAGTTTTGAAATGAGGAGCGGAAAAGGAACGTGCCATCCCAAACAGAGGTTCCCCACTCTCGGCCTCAGCCAAACAGCAGTGTGAGAGTGCTTTGGAACTCAGTGAGCAAAATTTATGTTGATAGATAGAAGACAAGTTAACACTGTGGCAGGAAAGAACAGGGTCACTGGAATAGCAGGCAGGTAGGTTGAGACATGGCTCTGGTGCTGGTCGAGAGGGAGGTGTCAGTGGAGGAGCATGCACGGCAGATAAAACTGCCAGAAATTGTTGTAGCTGGTGGGTGAGCTCTACGATTTGAGACTTTGGCTTTCATGGCTTGATGGTAGGAAGCAAGTTGGGTTTCCAGGCCACCCAAAAAGACATGCTGCTGTACTACAGCAGACCAGACATTGATTTTCTCTGCTGAGACAATCGTGGACAGATTTTACCATCACAGTTTTAAACAGACTTCTGGAGCAGAGGTAAAAATAATACAGTTTATTGAGGAAAAAGGAAAGAATTAAAAAAAAAAAAAAAAAACACTGGAAAATGCTAAAATAATCAGTAGAGAAAAATAATGAGACTACACAAGAACTGAGACAATCTGGCACAAGACAGCACAGGAGAGGGAAAATAATTAGGAATCAAGGAACAGTTGCTGCTAATCATGATAACGAGCTGTTGCACCAAACAAGCCCTTGCTGGGAAACCCTGTGGCTGTAACTTGGCAGCTGTAAAACAAAAACAAACAGACATACAAGTGAAACACAAAATCACATAGACAGGATAAAACAAACCTGTTGATCAGCACAGAGTTCTGACAGGTTCAATACAAATTATTTACTGACCACTGCTCTGCATCATTATCTTTAGCACTAAATTATCTTATATAGCACTTTTCTTAACCTTAGAGGTTTTCAAAGCAATTTACACTGTGACTCATTCACACACACACACACACACACACACACACACACACACACACACATCAATGACGACAGAGCTGCCATGCAAAGCTAGTGCCTGCCATCGGGAGCAACTTGGGGTTCAGTGTCTTGCCCAAGGTCACTTCGGCATGTGGGTCAGGAATTGAACCACCAACCCAGCAATTAGTGGCCAACCCGCTCTTCAATCTGAGCCACAGCCACCCTATGCAAATAATGATGTTATAATTCTTACAATACTATTTTTATATAATTTAACAAAATAATATAATATTTAGTTAAATAATGCTGTTAAAATCCTCTGTTATTGGTGGTATTTAGAGAAAAGTTATCTGTTCAAATGCTGTTTAATGATGACACCATAATTATCCTTATTGTTCTGTGCCTGATCAGCCTGATGTCATTGTTATCAGTAGGTATTTATACAATACCAATATTATTGATATCGGCTGTATCAGCCCTCTGCCATTTTTAATTATATTCCAAAGTTGTCTCTTTCGAATGCTTTGTCATATTTACAAGAATATTTTTATGCATCTTCGACATCATATCCTGAGAGTACCTGAGAAGGAGACAATGACACACAGTGGTCAAAATGCTTAGTCAATTCAAGTAAAACACTGCTTCCTTATTCTAAGTATTCAGAAAATGGCAGGGAGACAATGGTGGTGCAGAGGTAGGTGTGCTGTACGTGTGTTGTGAGAATCTTCTAGGTTACGTATGTAACCTCCATTCCCTGATTCTTGTGTCGAAGAAGCGACACTAGGGGTCTCTCTTGAGCACTGAATATGCATCTGAACTATGAAAAAAGGCCAATGAGAAGTTGGCAGACAGTATTTGCATACCCCGCCCCCGGACATACGGTTATAAAAGCAGGAAAATACATCAAGTTCATTCAGGATTTTTCTGAGGAGCCGGAAATGGTCCGGCCACAAAAGTGGCTTGGCTCAGCAACGTGGCTGGGAGGACACAACGTCTCGTTCCCTCCATCAGGGAACGGAGGTGACATATGTAACCTAGACCTTCCCCGTCTGTCGCTCACTTCGACGTTGTGTCAAAGAAGTGACACTAGGGGTCCAACTGAAATCACGCCATGCGCTGAGCCGTGTACGTGTACTGCTGACACAGGAGCAGGCAGGTAATTTACGTGCACAAGTGACCAGCTGTGTCAGACTGCGTGAATCCTTCTGGTTACCCTAGACAGGGGAACAAGGCGACGCTTGCCAACCTGGGAACGGGCCAAGCCTGGCTGGGCCTCTTTTCTCTCTATGTTTCTCCGCAGAGAGCAAGAATGGCCGGGGCCCTTACACGCATCGAGGGGAGGGGGTCTTACCCAGTTTCCTATTCTTTCAGGGGGAAAAGACCCTGTGGAGGCCACACCTGCCCGAAAGGGGGAGGTAAAGGTGGCGAATACATCACATGGGTTTTTAGGCAACATGTGGAACGTGGCGCAGTGGTAGATCCAGCCTCAAGGAGGGGGGAGTTGCTACAACATAGCAACCGGAGACGTGGGTCCACTTCGTAAGGGGACCGTACCGCGGAAAATACACACAGGGGGAGTCTGTGTAGGAGCCCTGACCTATGGGGCACCTATTCCAGTACAGGGTAGATAGAGTACCCACATTGGACTGGGTCGGCGAGTTCCTCCGCTGAACTGCGGACCCAAAGGGCTAGGGAGGAATCATCCAGGGACCTGGGTGGGTGGGATGTCCTGGGAGAGAAAGCGCACAGTTTTACCTCAGCCGAGGGAAAGGGCGCCAGGTGCAAGCGATCCACCCACACAGTCCGTCAGCTTGTTACTGAGTTCTACCGGCTCGGACCTGAGAAAACACGGGACGATACTGTCTCGCAAAGTATTAGGTGTTGCCCAACCCGCTGCTCTACATATGTCTGCTAGGGAGGTACCTCTGGCCAGTGCCCACGAGGATGCAATACTCCTTGTTGTGTGATAGGCCAATGAAATGGCATCCACCACCCATTGGGAGCCTCTGTTTGGAGACAGCGTTCCCTTTCCGCTGTCCACCAAAGCAGATAAAGAGCTGCTCAGAGCATCTGAAGCTCTGTGTGCGGTCCAAGTAGGTACGCAAAGTACATACCGGACACAGCAACGAAGGGGCTGGGTCTGCCTCCTCCCGGGGCAGCGCTTGCAGGTTCACTACCTGGTCTCTGAAGGGCGTGGTAGGAACCTTGGGCACGTAGCCCAGTTGTGGTCTTAGGATCACATATGTGTCTGCAGGACCGAACTCCAGGCAGGTGTTGCTAACAGAGAACACTTGCAGGTCCCCGACCCTCTTGATGGAGGTGAGCACGATCAGCAGGGCCATCTTTAAAGAGAGGGCCCTGAGTCCAATTGATTCTAGCGGTTTGAAAGGGGGTCTCTGGAGGCCCGCAAGGACCACTGAGAGATCCCAGGAGGGGAACAGGCTTGGCCGGGAGGGGTTCAACCTCTGGGCACCTCTTAGGAACCTGATGATTAAGGCGTGCTTACCCAAAGACTTGCCGTCTACTGCGTCATGGTGGGCTGCGATAGCGGCGATATACACCTTCAGGGTGGAAGGGGACAGCCTCCCCTCCAGCCTCTCTTGCAGAAATAAGAGCACTGACCTAACTGCGCACCTCTGTGGGTCTTCAGCCCGGGAAGAACACCAATTCGCTAACAAGCGCCACTTCAGGGTGTAAAGTTGCCTGGTAGAAGGGTCTCTGGCTTGGTTGATCGTGGCTACGACAGCAGGTGGTAGACCAGCTAGATCTTCCATGTCCCATCCAGGGCCCAGACGTGGAGGTTCCAAAGGTCTGGGTGCAGATGCCAGAGTGTGCCCCGTCCCTGAGAAAGAAGGTCTCCCCTGGAATTTGCCAGGGAGGGGCTGTCGCGAGGAGTACGAGGTCCGAGAACCAGGCCCGGGTAGGCCAATAGGGAGCCACTAGGGTGAATTGTTCCTCGTCCTCCCTGACCTTGCACAGCACCTGTGCAAGAAGTCTCATTGGGGGAAATGCGTACTTGCGAAGCCCCGCAGGCCAGCTGTGTGCCAGTGCGTCTGCCCCGAGGGGAGCCTCTGATTGGGCATACCAGAGCGGGCAGTGGGAGGTCTTTCGTGAGGCAAACAGGTCTACCTGGGCCTTACCGAACCATTTCCAAATCAGTTGGACCGACTGGGGGTGAAGCCTCCACTCTCCACTGGGCAAGCGTTGTCGTGACAGTGACTTGAGTCGCTGCTGGCTCCAAAGGAGGAGACAACAGGCGAATCATGACATGTGGTGGGAGCGTAAGCTGCCTTTGCGATTTATGTACGCTACCGCGGTTGTGCTGTCTGACCTGATCAGGACATGCTTGTCTCGCACTAACGGGAGAAACTTCCGCAGGTCAAAGAAAACTGTCAGCAACTCCAGGCAGTTGATGTGCCAGTGCAGCGGGGCCCCTTTCCAGTGACCCGGCACTGCGTGCCCATTGCACACGCGCCCCAACCCATTCTGGAGGCGTCGGTTGTGACCAAGATGCGACAGGACACCTGCTGCAAGGGTATTCCTGACCGTAAAAAGCAGAGGTCTGTCCAGGGTTTGAATGTCGGGGAATCCAGTCCCCACTCGCCACGCGGACGGCAGCCGTTCCCAGCGTCCGGGCGGTCGGGCTACTCTGTCACCCAGCAGATGGCAGCGGCGCTCCCCAGGGTGGACGGCGTCAGAGTCAAGGACTCTGCAATTTGCATCCCTCCTCCCTCCCAGGTTTTTGGCACCAATGTAAAGGGGGTTAAGGGAAAGGAGGAGGCGAGAACCGGCTTGACAATATAAATAATATTTTAATTATGAACTTAAACAAAAGACACAAACACACACATGACGGACATGTCCGTAAACGATCTCTCTCTCTCCCGCACCATCTTCCACAGTTGGCCTTTATCCCTCTCGGAGGCTTGATTAGCCTGATATGGGACCGGGTGTGTATACTCACGACCCGGCCCCACCCTCCGCCCTGCCACACTCACTCAAGTAATTATTCACATTTTTACTTTTACTTCTACTTGATTAATTTGTTTTTAAAAGACTTTTACTTGAGTACAGTTTTTTGCTTCTCTACCCATCTCTGCTGACATCATATTACTAAAACTGTCTAAAACAAAAGAAACAACTGTGTAAAAACACTAGTCTTAAAAGGTTCATAGGTTATTGCTAAAAATCAATTTACTTACAGAGAAATTAAATACAATTTTACCATCTACTAAACAAATTTAAATACCTAAATATGCTATAAAAAAGTATTTATTCCTTTATGTGTGCAGGCACTTTTCTGAATAATTTTTGTTTGCTCATTTTTGGGAGCATATGATCAGGTCATTTCCAATTAATTCAGCCTTTTCTATTGTCATTCTTCAGTGTTTTGATTGGTTTATCTGGTTCTTTGCCCATACAAGGAGGACTAAGACTATTATATCTAAATCCTATAATTAAAAACACCAACGTCTCAGAAATGCTCTCAAAAAGATCGTCATGTTAGAATTCCACTCTAGTTTTATGTAAGACAGTAGATCCTCTTCCGGCCTCTTTGTTGGCTTATCCACTCTCTATTATCAAAGGCCATGTCTCATTTTACTGTGGAAGCAGAAATGTCAAAAATAATTGGAAGCAAAGCCCCAAAGTAAAAGGAGATTTTTCAGCTGTGTAATGCCTCAACCTCGTCTTTCTGGAGATGAAAAACTACAAAATAATAAATCTACATTTAAGGACAATCTTCTATATCAAGGATCTCATTTAGCCTAGCCTCATTTAGGTACTGAATTTTCGTTAACACTTTACAGTAAGATTCCATAGATTAACATTAGTAAATGAATAAGGTATCATGAACTAATACTATTTTGTACATTATTTATTAATCTTTGTTATTGTTAGTTTACTGTACTAGTTTATTGTAAATACAATTGTTCCTTGTTAGTTCATGTTAGTTCATTGTGAATTAACGAATGTTAACATATGCAACCTTTGATTTAAAAAAAATTGTTAGTATAGTGCATTCATAAATTATTCAGACCCATTATTTTTTTTTTCTTCACATTTTATTTTGCAGCCTTATGCTAAAATGCTTTTAATTATTAATTTTTTTTTTCACATCAATCTACACTCCATACCCCATAACGACAAATCAAAAACCTGATTTTTCTTAACTTTTGTTAACTGCAAATGTAATCATTTTTTTTTTAAATATCACATTGATATCAGGCTCTTTGCTATGACACTTCAAATTTAGCTGAGATGTTTCTACACTTCGATTGGAGTCCACCTGTGGCAAATAAAATTAATTTGGACATGATTTGGAAAGAAACACACCTGTCTATATAAAATCACAGCAAAACCAAGCCATTAGGTCAAAGGACCTGCCTTTAGAGCTCATAGACAGGATTGTATTGAGGCGCAGATCTGTGGAAGGCAACACAAAAATTTTGGCTGAATTGAAGGTTCCTAAGAGCACAGTGGCCTCCATAATTCTTAAACAGAATAAGGTTAGAAAAACCAGGACTCTTCCAAGAGCTGGCAGCCTGGCCAAACTGAGCAATCGGGGGAGAAGGGCGTTGGTAAGAGATGTTACCAAGAACCCGATGATCATTCTGGTTGAGCTCAGAGATCAAGTGTGGACATGGGAGAAACTTGCAGAAGGACAACCATCACTGCAACACTTTATGGCAGTGGCCAGACAGAAGCCTCTCAGTGCATTAAAAAAGCAGCTAAAGGACTCTCAGACTGTGAGAAACAAGATTCTCTGGTCTGATTAAACGAATATTGAACTGTTTTCCTTCAATTCCAATCATCATGTCTGGAGGAAACCAGGCACCACTCATAACCTGCTCAATACCATCCCAACGGTGAAGCATGGTGGTGGTAGCATCATGCTGTGGGGGTGTTTTTCAGCTGCAGGGACTGGGGGACTGGCCAGGGTTGAAGGAATGCTAAACGTAGAAAAATACAGAGATGTCCTTAATGAAAACGTAGTCCATAGAGTGCTCAGGACCTCTGGGCCAAAGGTTCACCTTCCAACAGGACAATGACACTAAGCACACAGCCAAGACAAATCAAGAATGGCTTAGGGAAAACTCTGTGAATGTCCTTGAGAGGCCCAGCCAGAGCCCAGACATGAAACCGATCGAACATCTCTGGAGAGACCTGAAAATGGCTGTCCACCAACGGTCCACATCCAACCTGAGAGAACTTGAGAGGATCTACAGAGAAAAATGGCAGAAAATCCCCAAATTCACATGAGCAAAGCTTGTTACTTCATACCCAAAAAGACTTGAGGCTGTAATCATTGCCAAAGGTGCTTCAACTAAGTAAAGGGTCTGAATCCTTAAAGGGTTACTTCAGGATTTAACATTAAGCTTTGTATCAGTAGAAAACCAGTAGTATTTTCGAATTACCGAGCTCCCCCCCTCATATCCCCCTGAGACAAGAGATTTATGTATTTTTAGTCTGGAAAAGGCCAGAGGCTTAAAACTACAACCAGTATTAGTAACTAGTTCCGCATGTTTTCACCACGCCCATATGGGGCGGGATCTTACTCACAGAATGTGAAGATAGTGTCAGCCATCTTTCTGTAGAAGCTAAGCTAACAGGCTCTTGCTCTGTGTAGAAAGTTTGTATACAAGTAGGCTAATCACGATGGCGGAAGGTAGTTTTGAAGTTGAAATGGCAGAAGGGGATTTCAAAGATCTGTTGCGAGAATCTGATGCTTGCGGCTACCTGTACGAGCCGCAATACAGCAATGAACAGTTGCGGGAGATGGAGGAACAAGAGGCGACCGGATCAGCTGCTGTAGCAGGGGAGCAAGACCTGCTTGGTGGTCAGGAGGAAGAGCCCGGCCAGACTCGAGTTGGAGCGGACTGGTGGTGTCAGTGCTCTCACTGTGCGCCTATGGAAACAGATAGAGAGTCCTATTGCTGTCACGAATTTCAGCGATGCCATTTTCTTCTGGACGAGATCGCTGAATCCGCGGATGAAACTGCACCGCTAACTTTAGCATGTATAACTGAGCACCCAAGTTTTGTACCACACATGGACAGGGGAGTCCTGGAAACTTATTTTAGGATCCCGAAGATAAATTGGAAACGCCAGCCAAAGCCCGCAGGGACAAACGGACGGCTTAGTGTAAAGTGAGTATTTTTTTTTGCTTTTCTTTTTGTTACTAAGACGTCATGTACAGAGTTTGGACACCCGGAATTATCATAATGTTCTTCCCACGTAGTCAGTCAATTTATCAACTAACTCACGATTTATAGAGACACGACGTATCAAAGCAAGCCTAGTTGTATCAAATTTTCAGATACTGCCGCCTGTAACCGGTAGGCGTGGTTTGGGAGTGGCCTCGTAAGGGCAGCAAAGCAAGTGCATTCTGGGAGTTGTTGTCTTTCAGCCACATGAGTAAAAAATACATTTTCTGCCTTTTCTCAGTCTAGAATGCTTCAAATTCAAAAATAATTTAACATTTATACTCTATAAATGACCAATTTTAAATACACATTCATCTTCCCAGAGGTGAAGTATCCATTTAAGTCAATGTGATATTTCAGTTTTTTCTTTTCAATAAATTTGCAAAGTTATCAAAAATCTATTTTTTTCTTTTCCATTATGGGGTATGGATTTTGATGTGAAAAAAATAATATTTAAAACATTTTAGCATAAGGCTGCAACATAACAAAATGTGAAAAAATGAAGAGGTCTGAATACTTTATGAAGGCACTGTATAAAATGAAGTCTGAATAAAAAACAAATGTGTTTGTGAACTATGATTCATATCATATACTGTACATACAAATTAAAAGTTCCATATTCCTACATCATTCCTTTCCTCAGTAGTATGCCCAAAGAAAATGGTTTGATTATCTACCAAGTGAACAGAGAGTGCAACTCCGAAACAATTATTATGTTTGGAACAGTGAGATTTCTGTAATCACGCTGTGGCAGCGGGGGCGTGGTCAAGCGCCCGTCCGAAGGGAGAAAGCGGTAAGGGCGCTTGCACCTGAGCTAAATTATGTCTAACACCTGTCTCTAATTTCACTGAGTATGGGGAGAGCGGCATAAAGATTCCACGGAGCCGCCGCGAAATGTTATTCCAGGCGGCTCATTATAATCCCATGGCGGGTCACCTAGGAGAAAGGAAAACACTTCTCCGTCTAATAGCCCGTTTTTATTGGCCAGGCATTGCCGGTGACGTCCGCAGATGGTGCGCGGCATGCCGTGAATGCCAGCTGGTAAACCCACCGGCCACCCCAAAAGCGCCATTGCGCCCTCTTCCGTTGATCGAGGTCCCCTTCGAGAGAATTGGAATGGACCTCGTCGGGCCATTAGAGCGGACAGCACGCGGACATCGCTTTGTGTTAGTCCTAGTGGAATACGCAACGCGATATCCTGAAGCAGTGCCTCTAAGCAACATCTCAGCACGTAGTGTTGCTGGGGCGCTCTTCAAAATAATCTCCCGGGTGGGGATTCCAAAGGAAATCCTCACCGATCAAGGCACAACATTTATGTCACGCACACTTCGCGAACTTTACGATCTGTTGAGCATTAAATCGATTCGCACTAGCGTGTATCATCCGCAGACAGATAGCGTGTATCATCCGGCTTCTCTCCATTTGAGCTATTGTATGGGCGACGCCCACGCGGTGTCTTAGATGTTATACGAGAAAGCTGGGAGGAGGGATCTTCGAATAGCAAAAACGAAATTCAATACGTCCTTGACCTCAGAGCAAAACTCCACACTTTGGGGAAACTAACACAGGAGAATTTGCTCCGGGCCCAAGAACGTCAATGCCGACTGTATGACAGGGGAACACAGCTAAGGGAGTTTGCACCGGGAGATAAAGTTCTTGTATTGCTCCCCACGTCGAGCTCCAAATTACTCGCCAAGTGGCAAGGACCCTTTGAGGTCACACGACGAGTGGGGGATCTCGATTATGAGGTTAAACGAACCGATAGGGGGGGGCGAGCGTCAAATTTACCACATCAACCTCCTTAAATTATGGAGGGAGGCGGTCCCTGTGTCAATGGCTAAGGTAGTTCCAGAGAGGGCGGAGCTCGGACCGGAGGTAAATCAAAAATCTGATCTCAATGCCCCGGTCATTTGTGGAGACCACCTCTCCCCGTGCCAACGATCAGAGGTTGCCAGGTTGCAAAAGGAGTTTGCAGACGTGTTTTCTCCCCTACCGGGTCGCACGAACCTCATCGACCACCATATCGAGACCGAGCCGGGGGTGGTCGTTCGTAGTCGCCCTTATCGCCTCCCCGAGCATAAAAAGAAAATTGTTCGGGACAAATTGAATGCCATGCTTGATATGGGAGTAATAGAAGAGTCCCACAGTGACTGGTCCAGCCCGGTCGTTCTTGTTCCCAAGAGTGACGGGTTGGTGCAGTTCTGTGTGGATTACAGAAAAGTCAACGCGGTGTCTAAATTTGATGCGTACCCAATGCCCCGTGTTGATGAACTGCTCGATCAGTTAGGTACTGCTCGTTTTTATTCGACCCTAGACTTGACGAAGGGTTATTGGCAGATCCCCTTGACACCAATTTCCCGAGAAAAAACAGCTTTCACTACGCCATTCGGATTACACCAATTCGTGACACTTCCGTTCGGTTTGTTCGGGGCCCCAGCCACGTTTCAGCGTCTGATGGACCGTGTCCTCCGGCCGCACTCTGCTTACGCCGCTGCCTACTTGGATGATATTATTATCTATAGTAATGACTGGCAGCGGCATATACAGCATCTGAGGGCGGTCCTGAAGTCGCTGCGGCGGGCGGGGCTCACAGCAAACCCTAAAAAGTGCGCGATTGGGCGTGTGGAGGTGCGGTATCTGGGGTTCCACTTGGGTCATGGCCAGGTGCGTCCCCAAATTGATAAGACCGCGGCGATTGCGACTTGCCCTAGGCCCAAGACCAAAAAGGGGGTGAGGCAGTTCCTGGGGCTGGCTGGCTACTACAGAAGATTTGTACCTAATTATTCGGACATCACCAGCCCGCTGACTGACCTCACTAAAAAGGGAGCTCCAGATCCGGTCCAGTGGTCGGAGCAGTGCCAACAGGCGTTCACACGGGTTAAAGCCGCACTCTGTGGAGGGAATCTCCCTTTCCTATTACAGACGGACACTTCAGACAGAGGGCTGGGGGCCGTACTCTCGCAGGTGGTGGAGGGGGAGGAGCGCCCGGTGCTGTACATCAGTAGAAAGCTCTCCTTAAGGGAGACTAAGTACAGCACCGTGGAGAAAGAATGTCTGGCCATCAAGTGGGCGGTCCTCACGCTCCGCTACTACCTGCTGGGGCGGGCCTTCACTCTCTGCTCGGATCATGCCCCACTGCAGTGGCTCCACCGCATGAAGGATACTAACGCCCGGATCACCCGTTGGTATCTGGCTCTCCAGCCTTTTAAGTTCGAGGTGGTCCACAGACCGGGGGTGCAGATGGCTGTCGCCGACTTCCTTTCCAGAAATGGGGGGGGGAGTGGTAGGCAAGCCGGATGACGCCCCGGCCTGAGTCGGGCGGTGGGGGTATGTGGCAGCGGGGGCGTGGTCAAGCGCCCGTCCGAAGGGAGAAAGCGGTAAGGGCGCTTGCACCTGAGCTAAATTATGTCTAACACCTGTCTCTAATTTCAGTGAGTATGGGGAGAGCGGCATAAAAGAGCACCAGTGCCTCCAGTCGAGAGAGAGAGCTGCCAGTCCAGTGTTGGCCATAGAGAGTCAAACCTAAGCTGTTAGTATAGTTCAAGAAGTTTATGTATAGCACGTTTTGCACTACCCCTGTCTGTCTACTACCCCTAATTAAAGAGCCTTACCTTTGTGTTGAACCCTGTTCCCGTGTCCTCCTTCTTGTGAAGTCGTTACACACGCTTAGGATAAGAAGGGCTTCTTTCAAATCCAAAAACAGAAAATAGAAAATGCATTCTTGGACTGTGTTGATAATGTGCAAACAAGCTTGATCATATAGAGAATTTTGCATCTAGAAGTGTGAGTGGATTTATTCCACTAAATCAATAAATTCCAGTAAATATTCCTTCCGTTTGTCTTCTCCGATGTTGGTCAAGGCTGGATTTTGACATCCCTGTTACCACATTTCCTCTCTCTCTCTCTCTCTCTCTCTCTCTCTCTGTGCATGGCAAGATGATAACATGAACTTCCCCACTCAAAATAAATGAGTAAAAAAGTCTGCATAGAGCTGATTGATTTTGCAGCTGTGTGGTGTGGAGGAATTTGATTGTGACTAATTTGCTCTTCGGGGGATCATTTCGAAGATTCTGTTGTAATGGTCAAGGTGCAGGAAACCCATTATTTCGATGAAACAAAAAATGTTGTGCCCTATTTACATCAACCTGGAATCAAACCAAAATACTTGAATCACCAATATACGTCTAGCATAACTGAAGAAAGAATGGGTGTGACGTCATTTTGAACTAAATTTGCACAGGCAAACACTGACATGTCATCTGCCTTATACAAGTCTATATGAGTATTGTTTTAAGAAACAACTAACTGGGAACTAACAGTGATCTGGTGTCTGACTGTTTAAAAAAAAAAAAAAAAAACATTATTTGAATGGTTTAACCTATTATGGAAATAACCTCAGATCCAGACTGGATTATCAAGCTATTTTGTCAAGTCTGATTAGAGTTAGGAAGAATATATTAAAAAGTTGTAAAAATGCTGCAAAAACCCATAAATAAAGCCTAAAATCTCTACAACATCTTAGTTCATTAATGATTTATTTGGCTTGACATTCCACAGAGTCATTCATACAGACACAGTATGAACTCTCAAAGAAAGAAAAAGGAAGCAGGAAACAGATAAACAGGACAGATCGTCCCTCAACTGTTAGTGGAAAAAACAATCAGCCAGAAAAATACTATGTGTGGATGTGGAACCGAATCAAAGATGACAGAACGCTTGCTTCAATAAAGGGAGAGACCAAACAATGGCACCAAAATATAGCTTTCGTTTACTTGGAGAAAATAGAAAAACGAACCTCTGAAGATGAGGTTTGCACTGCCTACAAACACTGTATTACTATGCATTGTTTTAGAAAATTACTTCTGTCACTCACTCGATGGCATTCTCCTTCAAGCCCCCGGAATTGGATGACGATTTCACATAGGCGTCTGATGCTGATGACTTGCCTGGGCTGTTACCTTCGGGTCCGCTCGGCCAGTCTGAGCCTGACGCACGGATGTCTGCTATGCTTTCCCGGGCCGCCGTGAGCGTGAGTTGGACTGGAAACCTCCAAACCCCCCCCCCCCTCCCCTCACGGCTACTCGATCGGTTCTACAGGCCAGGACGCCGTTCATAGCCACACCCCCCCTGGTACCTTTCTTCCCGGAAGTGCATGATGAGCTGACGAGTTTGTGGAGGGCACCTTTTACTGCCCGGAACCGATCTCCTCGCTCGTCTGCTCTCAGTACCCTGGACGGTGGGGAGGCCCACGGGTACATGGAGGTCCCTCAGGTGGACAGAGTGGTGGCGATCCACCTGTGTCCTGAGAACGCTGCCACCTGGCAGGACCGTCTGGTACTCCCCTCCAAGGCCTGTAGGACAACGTCGTCACCGACTGTGAAAGCCTACAGCGCCACTGGACAGGCCGCCTCCGCCTTGCATGCCATGGCTCTCCTGCAAGTACACCAAGCCAAGGCACTCAAAGATCTGCACCTGGGTAGTCCTGATCCTGACGTGCTGCAGGAACTGCTCTCCGCCACCGACCTCGCTCTCAGAGCTACGAAGGTCACAGCTCAAGCACTCGGGCAGGTGCCATCTATGGCTGAACTTGGTCGAGATGCGCATTATTGACAAAGCCTGCTTCCTCAACGCCCCCTGTCTCCCAGTTCGGTCTCTTCGGCGACACCATCGACGACTTTGCCCAGCAGTTCTCGGTGGTGAAGAAACAGATGGAGGCCACACATCACGCCATGGCGTCGTAGCGCAGACCATCCCCCGTCTGCTCACCGTGGGCGTCCCCCTGCGAAAAAGCCAACGGCAGCTCTGCCTCAACCTTGGCCCAGCTCTCAGCCCCAGCATCAAGCGCCCCGCAGGTGGCGTATGCCCCCCGTCTCCAGGATCCCCTCTAGGGCCCTTAAAACCCCTAAGCGTTCCTGAGGCGGTGCGCACAGGAAGCCAGACGTTTGCTCCAGAGCTGGTAGCAAGACCACTCCGTCCCCCTGTGGAGGGCCGGGAGGAGAATCCTCAGTTCTCCCTTTTTCTTCGAGGCACCCCCCCTTTAGGCTGTGGTACCCAAATTGTCAAAGAGCAATTCCCTCACTTCCTGGGTCATCAGACCTGCGCGTACTGTTCTTACGGCACCCCGGCACCAAAACCTTGCAGTCCCGGCACCCCAGACACGGCCATCTTGCCTCCGGACCCACGACTGCCCAGCCCCGGCAGGCCAGCGCTGATGAGTCTTGAGGACGTCCCTGCAGGACCTCCTCCTCTGTCTATAACCCACCCCCTGCTGGGTGCACGGAGGGAGGTAAGTGCTTTTGAGTTTTTTCTCAGCACTCAAGCCTTGGGACGCGCCTTTGCCTCCCCCACCGCGAGACGATTGTCCCATTAGTGCCCCTCGCATGGAGCTTAGACCCATGGCTTGCACTTTCCAACCCGTTGCGATGGCTGGCCAGGACCATCCAACTCGGCTATGTGATTCAATTCGCCAGGCTCCCGCCTCGTTGCAGCGGTATTCGCTCCACGCCAATGCGCGGCAAAACGCCAGCACCTTACAAGCAAAGATTTCTACTCTGCTACTCAGGGACGCAATAGAGCCTGTCCCTCCAGCCAAGATGAAGAAGGGTTTCTACAGCTCTTATTTCATTGTACCCAAAAAAGCCGGTGGGTTGCAGCCAATCTTGGACTTGCGAGTTTTCAACCGGATTTACACAGACTCCCGTTCAGAATGCTCATGCAGAGGCGAATTCTAACCTGCGTTTGGCATCAAGATTGGTTTGCGGTGGTACACCTGAAAGACGCGTACTTCCACGTCTCCATACTTCCTCGACACCGTCCCTTCTTACGGTTCGTGTTCGACAGCCAGGCATATCAGTACAAGGTTCTCCCCTTCGGCCTGTCCCCTCACGTCTACACCAAGGTCACAGAGGCAGCCCTTGCCTCGCTACAGGAAGTGGGCATCCGCATACTAAACTACCTCAATGACTGATTCATACTAGTGCACTCTCGAGAGTTACTATGCCCCCTACAGCAGGTGTCCAGATGTGTCATGGTCACCACAGATGCCTCTCAACTGGGTTGGGGAGCCATGTGCTACGGGCATGCAGCCGCTGGCTCTTGGACAGGGCCCTGCCTGCGTCGGCACATCAACTGCCTTGAGTTGTTGAACATAAATTGCCAAGGCGACGTACACTCCCGTCACATGTCACAACTCGCCCGCCATCTCCTCCTTTGGAGTCAGCCGTGACTCAGGTCGCAGCTTGCCACTCATATCACTGGCGACTGCAACATGACGGCGGACGCGCTGTCATGACAGCTCTCGCCCAGAAGAGTGGAGGCAAAACCCCCAGGTGGTCCAGCTGATTTGGGGCCGATTCTGCAGGGCACAGATAGACCTCTTTGCCTCCCAAGACAACTCCCACTGCCTGCTCTGGTTGTCTCTAACGGAGGCCCCTCTCGGCACAGACGCACTTGCACGCAGCTGTGCAAGTACGCATTTCCCCCAGTGAGCCTTCTTCCACTGGTGCTGTGCAGTCATCCTTGTATGTGGTCCTTCCTTATTGGCCCACCCAGACCTGGTTCTTGGATCTCACGCTCCAGCACCTCCCTGGAAAATTCCCCTGAGGAAGGACCTCCTTTCTCAAGGATGGGGCACGCTCTGGCACCTGTGCCCAGACCTCTGGAATCTCCACGTCTGGCCCCTGGATGGGACGTGGAAGACTTAAGTGGTCTACCACCTGCAGTCGTAAACACAATCAACCAAGCCAGAGCTCCCTCTACCAGGCAACTTTACGCCCTCAAGTGGCGTCTGTTCGCGAATTGGTGTTCTTCCAGATCTGAAGACCCACAGAGATGCACAATTTGGTCAGTGCTTCATTCCTGCAGGAGTGGCTGGAGGGGAGGCTGTCCTCCTCCACCTTGAAGGTGTGTGTTGCTGCTATCACAGCCCACCACAGCGCAGTAGATGGCAAGTCACTTGGTAAGCACGACTTGATTATCAGGTTCCTTAAGAGGCACCCGGATGTTGAACCCTTCCCGGTCAAGCCTGTTCCCCTCCTGGGATCTCTCAGTGGTCCTCTCGGGCCTTCAGAGACCCCCCCTTCGAGCCACTTGATTCAGTCGAGCTCAATGCCCTCTCCTTGAAGACGGCCCTCCTGATCGCGCTTGCTTCCATCAAGAGGGTTCGGGACCTGCAAGCGTTCTCTGTCAGCGACACTTGCCTGGAGTTCAGTTCAGCAGATGCTCACCTCATCCTAAGACCACGACCGGGCTACGTGCCCAAGGTTCCTACAACCCCCCTTCAGGGTTTAGGTCATAAACCTGCAAGCAAAGCTACCCTGGGAGGAGGCAGACCCAGCCTCTTCATTGCTGTGTCCGGTACGTGCTTTGCAAACCCATGTGGACCGCACGAGCCTATCACACCCAGGCCGTGCCCCCCCCCCCCCCACCCTTGCGGGTTCAAGCACACTCTACGAGAAGCGTGGCATCCTTGTGGGCACTGGCCCACGGCACCTCCTTAGAAGACATCTGCAGAGCGGCGGGCTGGGCAACACCCAACACCTTTGCTAGGTTCTACAACCTCAGGGTTGAGTCGGTCTCATCCCATGTTTTGACAGGTCCGAGCAGGTAGAACTCGGTAATACAGAACAACCAGCTGATACAGTGCACCTTCTTTCCCAAGTGAGCCAGCAAGCTCTCGATTCCTGCTCTTCCTCCCTAGCCCTCTGGCCACAGATTCAGCGGAGGAATTCGCCACCAGACCCACCACGAGTCGAGTGCTCCATGTTGGGCTTGGGCTCCACAGGCATATTTCCTGCTTCAGGCAACTCCTTGTGACGTATTTTACAGTCCCCCCACTGGCAGGACCCACGTCTCCCTGGGGCAGTCCTTGCTGCCCCCCGGTCGCCGTGTCTGAAGCAACTCCACCCTTGTCAGGCAGGATTTACCACCGCACCATGTCCACGGGTGGCTTGACAACCCTCGTGTGTATTAACCACAAGTTACCTCCCCCCAGTTTCAGCAGGTCATGGTCTCCGCAGGGCCTTTTCCCCCTGAAAGAATAGGAATGGAAAGGACGCCTTCCCTGATGCATCTATAGCATTAAGATAGCCCCAGCTGCTTTTTAACTCTATGACGAGAAACAGAGTGAGAAAAGGTCTGCTTGCAGCCTGCTTGCACCTGGCTCAGCAGCCACATGACAGAGTTTTAAGTGGGACCCCTTGTGTCACTACAATTGACACAACATCAAGTGAATGACAGAAGGGGAACGTCATGGTTACTATTGTAACGAGATGTTGTGTTCCCCTTGCCACGTCACTATCCCTAACACTGTAATGTGCCATAACCGTATTCTAGGCTCCTCAGTGAAAACCTGTCTGGCATTCGCTCGCTCGCCCGCTCCCTTTATACCCGTATGTTGGAGGCAGGGCATGCAAATTTTGTCTGCCAACTTGACATTGGCCTTTTCTCAAGTTCAAGTTCAGAGGTATGCAAGGCTCTCAGAAGAGACAATTCCTTCCATCAGGGAATGAAGATTACAACAGTAACCATGACGGTTTCTTTATCGAGTAATGGGTCTAAAGCAGCAAGTTTATTTGGAGTCACAGCAACCTGGTGCAGACTTTAGCTATTAGCTGGGTCAGTGCACTTTGCTTCACACAGTCTACCAAGGGATTAATGAGAGAAACAGCCATGTTAGACTTGACCATAAACCCTTCTTCTCAGAGTTGCTGGTTAGTGATTGGTTTATTTTGGAACAAATAACTAAATCAGCAGCAGAGGAAGAGAGGAGGTTAAAGCAACTGGGTGTACTGTAATAGCAGCTCACCATGCCAGTTGCGAACTAAATGCACAGACCAAAGTTGACTCTGAGTTACAGACTAACTATGATACTATAAGAACTAACAGAACAAGTGTCTTCATTGACAAAATATCTAGCCCAGATGACCAAGCCCACTGAGACTGTGAAGCTGAGAGCACACATACAAGTTGTCATCAGCCACTGCCTACTGAAAAAAGAAGTAAATCCCCTGAGTGTACAAAAGAACAAAATTAACTGGGGACACTGTTTTGTTTGTGGCCAAGCAGGACATTGGGCCATTAGCTATCTCCAACACTGGCTGTCAGGAAACAAGATTGGGTTGCTAGAGGGGGGGCAGCCAGTGACCTTGAGCAGTGAGGAGCCCAGAGAAAAGGATAAAATGCCCAATCTCTCACAGTCAAACCAACAGTCTCAGCCTAACCCAAATAAAAGAATAGCTCAAATGATCGTTAAGCAATGTATGGTCTCCTGTTCTATTAATGGTGTGCCTCTTCAGATGCTGCTTGACTCAGGAGCCCAAGTGACGATTATGAGCAGAGTGTGGATTGAAAAAGCATCACCCCAAATCAAAATACAGCCACTTGAATCCCTGTTCACTGATCATCCCCTTGAAATTACTGCTGTTAATAATACTCAGCTACCCCTTTATGGATGGGTAGAGATTGACCTTCAGATCTCTAGTCAGCATCATGGACACATGACTATCAGAGTGTCACTTCCACCAGTTAAAATTATAACTATCCCTTTCTATGTAGTAATGTCATTGCAGAGATTATCAAAGGAACACTGATCAGGGTGATCTTGTTGATTTTACTGCTATACTGAAAGAAGCTTTGAGTGTCAATGAGAGCACAGTAGAATCACTGGTCTATACTCTCGAGACTATGACACCTGCTGAGACAACCCTGTGTAATTTAAGCCTTGGCAAGAAAGGTGTCATCCCTGCATGAAAGATGACGAGATTGGGATTGGCCCAGCGGAGGTATAATGTACAACTCATTAGGCACAATGAGTGGCTCATCAAAAGGCATTAAAGTATGAATTCAGAACTCCATCAAGCATGATATATATTTTGCAAAGAGAACAATCCTTGGCACTCTTGAGGATATCTTTAATGTGAAAACAGTCAAGCATTCACAGTCTATGCATCTCAAAACTCCCTATACTGTATGTACTCAGCTCAAATGTGTACTGATGAACAGACTTGTTAAGAAAAAGTAAAGACTAAAACACAACCATGCAAAAGACCAAAGACAAGTGGCATTCTCCTGATTAATTGTCCCAGTTAGGAGAGGAAGAACAGGAACTAGTCAGACAGATGTTATTCGACCAGTCAGATGTGTTTGCCAGATGATACTGATATAGGTTGTATCTCTGACCTTCAGCTCAAGATCCACCTTAATGATGATCCACCTTAATCCGTCCAAAAGTCAAACAATGCAATTCCCAAGCCCTTATGCCAAGAGGTAAAAGAGTATTTGCAAAACCTGCTTGACCATGGATGGATAAGGAAATCCACCTCACATTATTCTTTCCTTGTGGTCTGTGTTAGAAAAAGGCATGAGTTTACGTCTTTGTGTTGGCTTTAAAGGATTAAACAGTAAGAAAATCCCTGACCGCCACTCACTTCCCCACATTCAAGATCTAATTGATAACACTGGGGGCTATTCATGGTTCTCCATACTTGACGTACCACCAAGGCTTTGTTGAGGAGCGCTTCAGATACCTGACAGCTTTTAACATGCTGTGGGGACTGTATGAAAAGATCAGTCTTGCATTTGGCCTTTCCAACACCCCGGCAGCATTTCAAAGCTGTATGGATGGTGTTCTGGACGGTCTGAGGGACAAATTTTGTTCTCCTTAACTAGATCACGTACTTTGAATTTCAATAACGTTTCATGATCATGTTATAGACTTGAGAAGAGTGTTTTGCCACTTAAGAGAGCATGGTGTCAAATTATGTCCAAATAAGTGTGAACTATTCAAGCGTCAAGTAATATATGTAGACTGCCTGGTGACAGGTAGATCCCAAGGATTTGGAAGCTGTCTGGCAGTTAAAGGAGAGCGAACCAAAGAATGTTGGTGATGTTAGAGCTCTGCTTGGTTTCTTGGGCTATTACCACTCCTTTATTCAGGACTTTTTCTAGAATAGCCCACCCTCTCTTTAAGTTCCAAGAAAGTGCTACAGAGTCTAGTGAGAGACCCATTAAGAAATGGTCCACAAAAAAAAGTGCAAAAGATGGTCAGTTGCCATCCAAGACACCAGTCCATTGGACCCCCAAACATAGTGCCATTGTCACCCATCTTGACAATATATTGAACAGCTCTCTCATTTTAGTCTTTTGTCCTGCACACTGACACATCTGATGAAGGTCTGGGGGCTGTGCTCTATCAGGAACAAAGAGATAAACTTGTAAAGTGTTTTTGCATATGGCTCTAGGATGCTCATGCCTTCTGAGAAGAATTGTTACCTCTTTTCCAGTAAGCTTTAGTCCTGATACCCTGCCACATTATTCCATTAAGCTTCAGCACCACATCAGTCAATACTCTGAGACCATGCTGCATTGGTAGCAGCCCTCCAGTTGAATTCAAATGATGACAACTTACTTCCAAACAGCACACTCATGTTCAGCAAAGAAGACATTAAAACTGCTCAAAAAGAAGATTAATCTATCTGTGAAATGATAACACCCAAAAAGAGGGGCTGTAATCCTAATGACAAAGAAAAGAGACAAACTGGACTGAACACATGACAACTAATGCATGAATGGAACAGACTTAGACTTGACAAAGGGATTCTGTACAGACAGACAGGATAACACAAGCAACTAGTTCTGCCACTTCGCTCAAGTCTGTTGTGCTAAAACACTTGCCTGATGAAATAGGACCTGTCAGTGCTGACAAAGTCATCCACCTGGCAAGGCAGATGTTTTATTGGCCTTTCATTGCTATTCATGCAGCGTGAAATCGAAGACTATGTCATCTGTCAGTGCCCACGCATTACACAAAAGAGACCCACTGTCCCAGAGAAAGTACCAATGGGCTCCATCACCACCAGTGACCACTTTGAGCTTCTCTCTATTAATTATCTTCATCTTGAACCGAGAAATGGAGGTTATACATACATCAGACATGTCAGGCAAAACAGAAGTGGAGAAGATATTCTATTACTTTATTCCATGCCGCGGGTACCCTCAAACGCTCCACCATGGTCAGGGCCAGGAGTTCAAGAACAGCTTGTTCCAGAGACTCCAACAACTGGCTGAAGGCGTCATACTGATTTGAACAGTTTCATCAGCTATCACACTCAGCCGCATATCATCACAAACACCGATTTTCATCTGTAGTGATTCTGTCAACAAGCATTTTTCCTGGGGTTCTCCTAAACTAAAATAACTAATAAAATCAGAAAGTGCAGGCAAAACAGTCTGTTTTTATTAATGTAATATCTTTACATTAGAGAGTATGGGGAAGTTGTTATGTCTGTCATCTCATTATCAGTCTTGTCATGCTATTGGTTCGTGGTTCATTGTCTTAATATTAGTTCAGTCTTGTGATTGGTTGTCTTGTTTACTTGTTACCCATGTCTGTGTATTTAAGCCTTCATGTTTGCCATAGTCTCTTGTCAGGTATTGTTTGTGTAATGTTGTTTGGAAGTCAAGTCAAGTAAAGTCAAGACAAGTCAAGTCCATGTTTATGTTTTCTGTTCACAGTTTCTTGATTTTACGTTGATGCAAATAAACACTGCACTTGTGTTCTACACTTCATCATCATCATCTACCTGTCATTGCCAACATCATTACAGATATTGATTTCTATTGATATTTATATTAATATTTCAAGGTTTACAACTCTTCATTGAAGAATTCTTTGAAATCCCTATTGAGAAAATGAATGGGAAATATATGGAACACAGAACCAAGGCAGCTGAAAAAGTGGGCGGTCCTTTTCACACCATTTGCATTATAGTAATTCTCTATAGAACATAAGAGACCTGTATGAGTAAATACATAGATATATTTACAGTACTACCATATTTGAAAAGGTGATGTGACATATAGATTTGTTGGTTATGGATAGGCACAGGTACTGACCCCTATGTATTCAAGCATGTTATGGTTACTGTTGTCATAACACATCTCAGTATGTTTAAAAGAGTGTGTTTCTTGTGTGTTTGCCCTGTGCAGGTGTTTGTGGGTTTATTTTTTTTGGTTATTTGAGGACAGCTGCAGGCCATATGCTCATAACAGAGCTGTTTCTACAACTATAAATTGAGGATGGAACAGTTGAAGAATTTTAACCATGCTCCATTTTTCTAAATCCAACTGGACTGTGACCCTCTGTTGAACAGAATGTAGGGCACTGAAATGATTTGATGTACTCGTTTAGAGATCAGCATATGGCTATCAATGCTGTGAATCAACAATACATTTTTACATTTGATGAATTGATTTTATTAATTGTTCATTGTTTCATGAGTAATATAATTTTTTGCATATGATGATAAAATTAACAATTATCAGTCAACCTAAGACTTTCATTAAATGAAACCTCAAGTTTACATTTTAATTTCTGAAGAAGATCTGAGTGGTGCCTACCTGCACAACATTTTCCACTACAATGCTAGGGTGCTTTGTGTAGCTACCAGGGTATTGCTGTTAACTTCAGAAGATGTCTTGAGTGGGTTTAAGCATGTTGCTATGCGGTTGCTAGGGTGTTCTCAGGTGTAGCTAGTGGTTTCTAGTGTGTTGTGAGTGGTTCTTGGGACGTTGCTTACTGACCCAAGTCAATAATGTCCATTTTCAAGTTTCTATAATATTCTGGTCTCTAGATATAGCTCGATCCCTACTTCAGTGGTAGTCTATGGGAACTTTTTGCTTATTTTACACTCACCAGAAATACTGTAAATCGTAAGTCAGATCACTTAAAAAAGTAACAGCATACCTCACGTCTAACTTGCACTGCAGACTCTAGGTGCCAAACTTTGCTCGTCTTCCCACCTAAGACCGCACCCTTGCCACCACACCTCACCATCACGTCCATAGAAAAGAGTCTAAGGTCGCAGACTCCGCTCTGAAATGTGCACACCAGTTGGCTACACCAGTAACTGCCAAGCAAAGCATGAGATCCTGGTGCTGGGGCCCGAGGAAAGGCAACTAAACTTCATTTGGAGAGGAGACAGTGCCTCTCACATAACCTGAGCCCCCGCTCGGCCCATGGCAGCAGAACTTTGTTAAAATAACACGAAGAAGCAGGCCGCACCGTCCATCCAAGCTGAAGTGTTATTCCAGCTAAGTAAATAATAGAGCCCCCTTCTCCATGAAATGAATAGCACATATTAATGGGCACAAATTCAATTATGTTCCCGAGATACTTGTGAATTGGTGCGCTAAAAGACACTAGGGATAAAAATGGCTGGAACCCATTGTTATACCTTTACGTTTTATTCCATTTCTGATCATATTTGAAGACACAATAAACAAGCGTGTCCTTCAAATGTAAAATGAAGATGCTTAATAAGTGATCAAATTTATGGGTGATAGAGAGTTTTATGAGACCACTCATGAAATTGTGTCTATTATGCATTTTAAATGTGAAAAGATGAATTGAAAAATAATAATATGATTGGCCCAAAGAGCATCTTGTGTGCTTCAGTGGAAGCAAGGAAATCTGGCCTTTTGTACACATGGACAATGTTACACATTTGATTAATGACCTAGAAATACAGTAGAATGTAGAATATGTAGATTTACATATTTTGTATTCATTTTATGTCATAACATTACATTTTCAAAAATACAGATTTTCAGTGTGGTCTCAGACTTCAGAACCCCACTGTATATGTTTTGATGGTTTTTATACTGGCTGGATGTACCCCAGCAGTTTAGTGACTTACAATAGTAAAATGCTTTTCCAGGTTTCAGGTTTTCCAGTTATGTATGTTAATGTGTTCGTGTAACCTTCATTGTTGGAACCCCAAGACTAAAAAAAGAGGCAAACAGATGCATTTCAAACAAAATGTCCATTCATATAAACGGAAAGCCTAATGCACAAGTTTGATCCAGACTGAAGCTTCACCCTTGCTTACACTGTCATACTCTAAACGTAGATTGTTTTTACATTTCTAATGTGATTACAATACACCGATCTTGGGGTGCAAGGCTTGATTAAAAGGTTTATTGGCAATTCTCAGAAAACTGCCATTTGTGTCTAAAAAAACTTCAGGAAAATTATTTTATCATCCATTTGAAAAAGGTTTTGAATTCAAGACTGAATTTCCAATAAATTAACAAAGTAGCCGCGTTGTAACCACTATAGACATTGGTAACCACAGTAAGTGGATGCATCAAATATTCAGGGTAGTGGTCAACAGATATGATTTATTCAGTGGCAGATTCTTAAACTTTTACCACCATTCCTGCATATGTGGCGTTTCCAACTTTAAGACTAACCCTACAGAGCTGCATTATTTGAGCACTAAAGTGCTACATTATTTCAACCCTGTTACAGTAAGTTTGGAATTCATATACTTAGAATTTTAATAGATAAATAACCAGGAAACTCTAGTAGTATCAGTTATATAAATCACACATTATAATTAAAAAATATATACAGTATATATTAATAACTAATGACATTTCCCATTTAAAAAAAAATATATTACAAACATTATTTTATTTATAATATAAATAATATTTGTTCTGAGAAATACAATTTGTTATAAGATAATGCCTATATGCTGTCACCAGAAGTACAGGAAAAATTGTCCATGGGATGAAATGCATCCCCATTGTCGTCAGCACACTAAATTCTGTGACCATTCCAAACCATTCAAATATTGGGGGAATCATGTCATGACTTGTCGAATTCGACTCAACTAATGGGCTCGACTGGTCTTTTATATAAAAATAAAAATGTTTGTTAATTGAAATAAAAAAAATAAAAGCTTATATAATTGCAAAAACTGAAATTTCACTAAATATATTCATCTATATCTGTAGATCCTGTATATATACCATTTATTTTATCTTTATAAACCTACGTCTAACAGGACATGGAATAATGTGATTATGGGGTGGGGGTTCAGGTGATGAGCCCAAGATTCAATCAGTTTCTGGCTCATCTACCCATGATGCGACGGAAGAATTAATTAAGGTTGAGTAAATCTGATCCCTCTCCACACCCTGCCAGCGTGAATGACCACACATAAGACACACTGTGAAATCTGGGTGGGGAAATGTTGTTCTAAGCCCCTAGAGCAGTGAGTGTTAGAAATGGTGAATTTTAAGAAGGTCTTGCACACACTCTTCAGCTAATGGACATGCTATTTTTAAACCGGGGGAAATAGTAATGGTGTTGTGCTTTGGGAAAACCTTCTCACTGGCCAGGAAGGATTGACATTAGGGCCTGGACTTTCTGAAGCTCCTCTGAATGGATCAGAGGTATTTTGTCACTTTCTGAAAACATGGTTTTTAGATTTTGGCAAAAGATACATAGTATAAATCCACTTCCATAACACATGGAAGAGGTCGAGTTTAATGACATTAAGTTTACCAACTAATAACTTCATATTACAACACAAATAGTGGCTAAACCTACCTTATTACCCCCTTATCTCCTATATGTTATAAAAAGCCATTTTTTGTAAACAAATACAGAAATATAATTTAGGGTGAGGTATATAATGGTAAAGTGGGACAACGGGTAAAGTGGGACCCTTAAAGCTTAAACATCATCTTAATCATTACTAAAAATCAGTACTATAAAGTAGGGATTGGGGCCTCGGTAGCTCAGCAAGTAAAGACTTTGACTACCACAGCTGGAGTCGCAAGGTCTAATCCAGGTTGTGCTGAGTGACTACAGTCAGGCTTCCTAAGCAACCAACTGGCCTGGTTGCTAGGGTGTGTAGAGTCATGTTGGGTTAACCTCCTTGTGGTCACTATAATGTGTTTCTCACTCTCGGAGGGGTGCGTGGTGAGTTGTGCATGGACGCTCCGGACAATAGTGTAAACATGCACTACATCTTCGCGATAACGTGCTCAACAAGCAACGAGATAAGATGTGTAGATTGACGTCTCAGACACTGAGGCATCTGAGATACGTCCTCCGCCACCCGGATTGAGGCGAGTCACTATGCCACCACAAGGACATGGAGTGAATTGGGAATTGGGCATTCCAAATTGGGGAGAAAAGAGGAGAAAATCCACAAAATACAAAAAAATTAATCAAACTAAAATGTAGGGATGCACCAATATAAATAATTTTGGCCGATACGATACTGATTTTAGCCAAAAAAAACTATAGGCTGATAACGTTAACAATATTTCGCAACTAATATTATTTTGTCATCAGAAAATGCACAAAGTGGTACAAAAGCTTTTTCACTGTTCTAACAATATATTCTTTTCATTGAACAATGGATGTCTCAGAAGTCAAAGATTCAAAGTGTTTTGAATGGTTTCCCTCAATAAGTAACTTATAGTTAAGTGTTTTCACAATTCTCACATCAATTATGGCATTTTGTCTTCATTAATGTGAGAACAAGAATAAAAATTAAATATTACATGTTTGTAGGAGTGCCAAACTTCTAGATATTGTGGCTATTATTATTTCTGGATTATTTCTGGATTTGAATTCACAGAGTTTTTACAAAGTGTGTTATTAACTAATTATAAGTAAATAATAATGAATCCGTTTTTCATATCAGTGTTTTCATGATTATTACTGATATGCCAATTTGGTTTTAATTTGGTCAATAATTGGCTGATAAATATCAGTAGCTGATACATTGGTGCATCCCTAGTGAAAAGTTTATCCTAAAGGAGGAAGGGATGACATAATAAGATGTAGCTATTTTTAACAACAATGAACAAGATAAATTATCAGAATGTATCCCACTTTCATTGTAATTACCCTGTTTGTTATTTAACTACTACAAAGACGTATAGATGCTTAGCAATTGTAATCATTGACAATACATAAAATGAACACAAAAAATAATATAACTGATAAATACAATGGCAAGAAAACGTATGTGAACCCTTTGGAATTACTTGCATTTATGTATCAATTTGTCTTAAAATCTGGTTTGCTCTTCATCTAAGTTACAGTAAAGAACAAACACAATCTGTTTTAATTAATAACACACAAATTATTGTTTTTGTACATATTAAATACATAATTAAAACATTCACAGTGTAGTTTGGAAAAAGTATGTTAACCCCTAGGATAATGACATCATCAAAAGCTAATTAGAGTCAGAAGTTGGCAAACCTGGCATCCAATTAATGAAATGAGATTGGAGGTGTGGGTTAAAGCTACTTTGACTTATAAAAGCACTAAAACATTTTGAGTTTGCAATTCACAAGAAGCATTTGCTGACATGGACCATGCCTTGTTTGTGTACAAGGAGGGAAGGCGGACTGCTGATGCTATTAACACTGTTACCCATTTGACTCCTCAAGATTTAGAGAATTCTAATGCTTACGCACATCTACTCTTTGTTGATTTTAGTTCAGCTTTTAACACACTTCAGCCACATGCATTGCTTGGAAAACTTACAAAAATTAATGTCAATCATTTTATTATCAAATGGTTCTTTTCTTGCCCTGGCCATTCTGTGTGGAGTTTGCATGTTCTCCCCGTGTCTGCGTGGGTTCTCTCCGGGTTCTCTGGCTTCCTCCCACCATCCAAAGACATGCAGGTTAGGTTAATTGGTGTCTCCAAAAATTGCCCTAGGTGTGAATGTGAGTGTGAGTGTGTGTCTGTCTATGTGTGGCCCTGCGATGGACTGGCGACCTGTCCAGGGTGTACCCCGCCTTTCGCCCAATGTTAGCTGGGATAGGCTCCAGCCCCCCGCGACCCTGTACGCAGGATAAGCGGTTGACGATGGATGGATGGATGGATGGTTCTTTTCTTTTTTAACTAACAGTACACAGTATGTGAAAGTATATAACACCCTTTCTAACCCAGAATTCATCAGTACTGGTGCTCCCCAGGGGTGTGTAAGTTCTCCTGTACTGTTTACTATATATACAAATGATTGTATCAGTAGAAATAAGAATAATTATATCAATAAGTACTCTGATGATACTTTGATATTAAGTTTGTTAAATAGAAACCAGGATACATCTGACTACCATTCTGAAATTGGGAATTTTGTGTAGTGGTGTGGTGTAAATCACCTCATTGTAAATTTAAGGAAAACAGAGAAAATTATATTTGACCCAAAAGGAATAGGTGATTATAGTCCAGTAGTTATCCATGATACTATTAGGTGGGTACAGGTGGGTAAGAAATTGGGAGTGATCATTGATTGTTCATTCACTTGGAAAGCTCATATTGGAAATATTTTTTCTAAATTTCAGCAACGGTGGTATTTTTTAAGAAGGCTTATGTTATTTGGCGTGAATCAGAAGATTATGGTTCTATTTTATCAGACAGTTCGGTAGTTTGTTAAATTACAGGATGCAAGCTTGGTATGGGAAACTTTCAGTTCAGTCAAAATCACAGCTTGCTCATCTTGTAAAAACTGCTATGAAAATTATGGGAGTAAAAGAATGTACATCCCTTCAATCTATATATGAGCAGTTGGTTTTTACATTTACATTTATGCATTTGGCAGACACTTTTAACCAAAGCGACTTACAGTGCACTTATTACAGGGACAATCCCCCCAGAGCAACCTGGAGTTAAGTGCCTTGCTCAAGGACACAATGGTGGTGGTTGTGAGGATCAAACCAGCACCCTTCTGATTAACGGTCATGTGATTTAACCCACTACACCACCACCACTCTATTCCTCTTTTTAGGAATGCAAAAATAATAGTGGCTGATCCAAGTCATGTTTTATCTACAATGTATCAATTATTACCATCAGGGAAGCATTAAAGAGTCCCACTGTGTAAAAGCAACCGTTACAAAAAATCTTTTGTACCAGTATCTATTAATATTCTAAAGAGTAAGATATAGAGATTAGAGTACCTGTTTTTTTTTTTTTGCGTGTGTGTGTGTGTGTGTGTGTGTGTGTGTGTACAGCCGTGGCCAAAATTATTGGGAGTGACATAAAGTTTGTGTTTCACAAAGTTTTCTGGTTCAGTTGTTGTGGTGTTGATTCTCATTGTTTCTAGATTATTGTGCAGTGATCAGATGCATTTTAAATAATTGCAAAAAGCTTCATTGGCCAAAATAATTAACTTTATCACAAAATATCACAGTTTTTTGGTCCTGGCGCAAAATGACCAGCTAACATAATTTCAATAATCATATAGCAGCACCTGGGAAAGTGTGAATGAGTACTAGTCAGGTGAAATCACTCTATCATTCTGGCTGGATTATAAGAGCAGACTGATATAAAAGAAGGGAAGAAGTGCTTCCAATCATTGTGTTCTTGTTAGCAATGATTACCTCTAAAGAGAGACTTGCAGCCATCATCGCTTTGCACCAAAATTGCCTCACATGCAAGGAAATTGCTGCAAAGAATATTGCACCTGGAAGAACCATTTACCGGATCATCAAGAACTTCAAGGAGAGAGGTGAAGAAGGCTTCAGGACGTCCCAGAGTGTCCAGCAAGCGCCAGGACTGTCTCCTCCTGAGGAGTCAGCTATAGAATCGTATCACCACCAGTACAGATCTTGCTCAATACTGGCAGCAGGTTGGTGTGAGTGCATCTGCACACACAGTGAGGCGAAGACTTATGGACAATGGCCTGGTGTCAAGAAGGGCAGCAAAGAAGACACTTCTCTCCAAGACAAACATCAAGGACAGACTAAAATTCTGCAGGAATTCTGCAGTACAAGGATTGGACAGCAGAAGACTGGTGCAAAGATATTTTATCTGATGAAGCCCCCTTCCGACTGTTTGGGACATCTGGAAAATCGATGGTCCGGAGAAGAAAAGGTAAATGCTACGAGTTCTTTGTTGTGCCAACAGTGAAGCATACTGAGACCATCCATGTGTGGGGTTGCTTTTCATCCAAGGGAGTGGGTTCTCTCACAATTCTGCCCAAAAACACTGCCATGAATAAAGAATGGTATCAAAACGTCCTGCAAGAGCAACTTCTCCCAACGATCCAGGAGCAATTTGGTGACGATCCGTGCATTTTCCAGCATGATGGAGTACCATGTCACAAGGCAAGAGTGATAATGAAGTGGCTCGAAGATCATTACATTGAAATTTTGGATCCGTGGCCAGGCAACTGCTCGGATCTTAATCCCATAGAGAACCTGTAGTCAATCCTCAAATGGCGAGTGGACAGACAGAAGCCCACAAATTGTGATCAACTACAAGCACTAATAAGTCAAGAATGGATCACCATCTGTCAGGATTTGGCCCAGAAGCTGATATCCAGCATGCCAGAGTGAATTGCAGAGGTTATGAAGAACAAGGGTCAACACTGTAAATATTGACTCTTTGCATAAATTTAGTGTTTTTGCCATTAAAAGCCTTTAAAACGTATGAAACGCTAATCATTGTTTTCTAGTATACCATAGAAACATGTGAAAAAATCATCTACAAATACTGAAGCAGCAAACTTTTCAAAACTTTCCAATATTTTGGCCACTGCTGTACATTTTTGTTTGTACTTTTATGACTGTATTAATTGTCACTGTTTTGTATTGTGTTGGTATTTGTTGTGTATCACTGCGGCTTTCGAGTCCAAGACAAATTTCCTTATAAGAGGACAATAAAGTATAACTAAACTTAAAAAAGAGATCTCAGAAGGCTTACGATCAAGAATTGTAGCTTTGCATAAAGCTGGAAAGGATTACAAAGTTACCTTGAAGAGCTTATTCATCTGTCTACAGTTAGACAAACTGTCTATGAATGGAGATGTTTTAGTACTGTGGCTACTCTTCCTAGAAGTGGCCGTCCAGCCAACATGACTCAAAGGGAACACTGCAGAATTCTCAGTGAGGTCAAAAAGAGCCCTAGAGTGACAGCTTAAGACTTGAAGGAATCATTAGAACTGCTTAACATCTCTATTCATGAGTCTAATATATGGAAAACATTAAACAGGCATAGTGTCCATGGCAGGACACCACGAAAGAAGCCGCTGCTTTCCAGTAAAAACATTGCTGCATGCCTGAAGTTTGCTAAAGAGCACCTTGACACTCCACATCAC
The DNA here is from genome assembly GCA_032164185.1 of Moxostoma hubbsi. Lineage (NCBI taxonomy): Eukaryota > Metazoa > Chordata > Actinopteri > Cypriniformes > Catostomidae > Moxostoma > Moxostoma hubbsi. Next base: position 15,542,972 of record JAVLUX010000044.1, read on the forward strand.
TACTGGGAAAATGTTTTGTAAGCTGATGAAGCTAAGGTTGAATTGTTTGGGAAGAACACACAGCACTATGTATGGCTTAAAAAGGGCACCGCAAACCAACATGAAAACATCCTATCAGTGAAGTACGGTGAAGGGGGCATCTTGATTTAGCATCATCGAAGAAAAAAGAATTCCCAAGATTATCAAGATATCCTACAGTATAATGTCAGGGTGGCTGTGTGCTAGCTGAAGCTCAGTAAATTTTGAGTAATGCAAAAAAACAATTACCTAAATATTTAAGTAAATCCACTTCAGAATGGCTTCAGAAAAAGAAAATGCACCTTTTTGAAGTGGCCCAGGCAGAGCCCAGACCTTAACCCAATAGAGATGCTGTGAAATGACCTCAAGAGAACCGTTCACACCAAACATCCTAAGAATATGGCTGAGCTGAAGCAGTTATGTAAGGAAGAATGGTCCAAAATTCCTCTGAACATTGTACAGGTCTAATCCACAGCTTCCAGAAACACTTGGTTGAGATTACTGCTGCCCAAGGAGGATCAACCAGTTATTAAATCCAAGGGTTCAATTACATTTATGCATTTGGCAGACACTTTTATCCAAAGCAACTTACAGTTATTACAGGGACAATCCCCCTGGAACAACCTGGAGTTAATTGCCTTGCTCAAGGACACAATGGTGGTGGCTGTGGGGATCGAACCAGTGCCCTTCTGATTAACAGTTATGTGCTTTAGCCCACTACGCCACCGCTCTCCACCTCTATATCTTTATGCAAAAATATGTTTGTCTATATTTGTGAGTTTGATGAAGGTGAGATCACAAATTGTGAAATACAAAAAAACAGCTAATTAAAAAGGGTTCACATACTTCTTTCCACTGTATAATATTATCATTAATATTATGCTACTGTATATTAGCATTAGAAATTATAGTAAATTCTTAATTGTTCTAAAAAAGGCTCCTTTTTTATGCAAAATTAGCCTATAAATTTCTAATATCATCTTATTTGATCCTTCTTGGTTCCAAATTGTGATAGAAATGCCATTAGTATTCTAATATTAGTATTTATTTATTTTGTTTTATAAACTGTGAATATTCTGATGCTAGTTTGGGACATTAAAAGTACTTCCCTACTACTTGAAATGATGAAATCAAGAAATAAAGCACCAAATAGGGTTAAATGAGGATAAATTAGTGTTTTGTTTTTTTCATGCTGGCGAAATTTTTTTTTTTTTTTTTCATATCACATTTACATTCCTTCCTCAAGGCACACTGCTGTTTCCTCCAGCTGGTAAACATATCTCTCTCACTTTCCTCAAATGCTCGTTGAGAGATTGTTCAAGAAAAATCCAACCGCACAGTTATAAGTCTCTCTCTGGAACCACCTCTTCAGAAAGCAGTATGATGGATTGTAAAAATTGTGGACAAACGCAGACAGTGTTTCTCAACACAGGCATGTCAGATTTCGATTTTTCATATTAAATGTGCCTCTGAGACAAGTCCAGTGTTTAGTCTCACAAAATTGAAACAAAAGGTCAAAATGTTTGTGTGCGCATTTTTGATTCCTATTCATTTTATTATAATTTTTTTTTTAATTATTTTTTACATAAATCTTGTATCTCTGATTATAGTTGTGTCTACACAGTATAGGTTTAGGGATTATTAATAGAGCTGCAAGAAAATAATATATGAATCTATGATCTTCGTGATATGGGCAAACTCAGTCTGCTTCAGCAAACAGAAAACTAACAGTGTAACGTTTCCATGTCTTTATTGAACACACTGTGTATATATTCACAGTGTAGTGTGGAAAAAGTATGTGAACCCATGGATGTATTAACTGATTGACCCTCTCTGGCAGCAATAACCTCCACCAAACGTTTCCTGTAATTGTAAAACTGTTTAGATTAGCAATGTTCTTGGGAAATCTAGTGTGGATCACAAGTGAAACTTTTTCACGTACCTAATATGTTACACAACCCATTGTAAAAAAAATCATATAATAAAGCAGTAATCAAAACTGTTGCATAACTGGTCCTCTGAGAAATTGGGTTTCTTTGTCTTTCCGATGTTTTGAGTCTTTGGAATTGTGTTAATACTCAAAATTACATTTTTAATATACCTTTATAGAAATATTGTTGAGTTTTCATAACTATTAAATTAGTAGACATTTTGGCTACAAATTATTTTGAAAATGTATAGATAAAATTTCTCCATGCATTTTATTCACTGAACGTTGAAGCTTTTGTTATACAGTAAAACTCACTCTTCTAACCTCAGCTGAACAGTCTGGGGCCCACTGGCTTGTGGTTTAGAGGATGAGTTTAGAGAGAGCCATATAACATTCAGCAACTGTTTGAAAGTGACTGAACGGGATGCAATAATTTCTTCAAATCTTTCCAGACAAGTCCATCCACAGGGAACTAATCGTTTCGTTTGTGTCATCAGAAAACTGATCCACCAATTCCTCAGGGCAGTTACATGTTTCATACAGATGTAATGTAGAGTAGACAGACAGATTATGGAACACTGGTGAGGATGGACAAATGTTTTACCTTAAAGGCTCACAAGAAAATTTTTAATTTTTAGTCATGTTGTCTGCTCCCTTTTTTTTAGCTAAATGTTTATCACTGCCTTCTTTTTACGGGTTTTCCTATGTGTATGAGAGGTGAACAATTTGGTGAATAGCTCATTGTGAAATAAATCATGATAAGCTGTTTATAGCTAAAAATAATAATAATAAAAAAAAGGAATATGTGTAGGGTTGTATCTTAATTTTGGAACCAAACCCAAAGGATCCTAATTGGATCAAATAAGGGTCCTCTAAAAATCAGTACAATCTCACTGGATAAACGGAAATACCTACAGGGTTTACATTTCAAAACTTGCATGGTATTGTAAAATTGTCTTGAAACCGCACAGGAAATCAGTTAAAGAGCTACAGGAGTTTTAAAATCCTTCATTCCCCTTCTGTCACTCTCTCGACCAGTGTCGAAGGAGTGCCCCCTTGGTCTTCTCGGACGCTGAATAGTACCTCTGAACCTGAGAAAAGGCCAATGTCAAGTTAGCAGACAGAATTTGCATGCCCCGCCCCGGATATACGGGTATAAGGGGAAGCAGGGCAGCGAATGCCAGTCAGAATTTTTCTTCGGAGCCGAATGGTTGTACCGCAAGCAGATGAAACACACTCCTGTTTCACTCACCTTTATCAGCGAGAAGCATTGCTGTTGGATCCACACGGTGCATTTCCAGCTGGCGTCTCTCTCTCTGAACGCTGTGTAGTTCACGCCCCTGGGCGCTTTGACAGCGCTTCTTTCTGTTTGAAAGAGTATTCTCCTCCTAAAAGAGTATATTTTCTCTAAAAGAGTTTGAGTTACCACTCATAAAAGAGCAATACACAGCAGGCATTGAACGTCCTTTTCAGGACGCGTCTTTTTAAAGATGTCTTTCCGCCTCTGTGTAGTTCCAGGATGCGGTTGATTTCTCTCCACTTCTGACGGTCATAAAAGCTGCCTTGTGTGCCTGGGCTGCGATCACACGCAGGCAGCGTTTTATGAATGGCTCATGTTCTCAGTGCAAGAACATAACCATGTTCGTAACATTGCGGTCGCGCGACTTTCTTTTGTCATGAGAGAAAGCAACTTCAGCCGCTCCCCGCATTGTACCTTCTTCCCACGGGATTGAGGTCGACCCGGCTGGCGATGAAGGCGATTCAGGGATGACCACAGCTCGGTTTCGCCGGGTAAATCCTTCACGACCCCTCCCCCCCGGCATGCTTGTTTGCTTCCGTCCGAGCTCGGGAAGAGTGCGGCTCGCTTCCCAGCCAGCCGGCATTTTCCCTTGAGCCCCCGGAATTGGATGATGACATCACTGCTGCATTGGAGAGCGTCACAGCGGCGTCTGATGCTGATGACTCGCCTGGGCTGCCACCTTCGGGTCTGCTCGCCCAGTCAGAGGCTGATTCGCAGATGTCCGCTATGCTTTCCCGGGCTGCCGCGAGCGCGAGGCTGACCTGGAGATCTCCGTCCCCCCCTCTCGGCATCTTGATCAGTTCCTGGGGTCACGGCGCCGCTTATAGCCGTGCCCCCCCTTGGTTCCGTCGTCCCCGGAAGTGCATGACGAGCCAACGCGGTCGGAACCACCCTCCGCTTGTCCGCTCTCACTACCCTGGATGGCGGAACACCGCCACCTGGCGGGACTGCCCGGTACTCCTCTCCAGAGCCATAGAATGACGTCATCACTGACCTCAAAAGTCTACAGCACCACTGGATAGGCCGCCTCCGCCCTGCATGCCATGGCTCTCCTGCAAATTCACTAAGCCAAGGCACTCAAAGATCTGCACCTGGGTAGTTCCAACCCCGATGTGCTACAGGAAATGCGCTCTGCTCCAACCTCGCTCTCTGAGCTACGAAGGTCACGGCGCAGGCACTCGGGTGGACGATGGCCACACTCGTGGTCCAGGAGCGCCACCTCTGGCTGAACACGGTCGAGATGCATGGCGTTGACAAGTCACGATTTCTCAACGCCCGCGCCTCCCAGCTCAGCCTCTTCGGCGACACCATCGATGACTTTGCCCAGCAGTTCTCGGTTGTGAGGAAGCAGATGGGGGCAGTTTCCCACATCATGCCGCGGCGCCACCCAGTCAGCGCGCCCACGCCTCGGCGTACGCCCCCCGTCTCCAGGACCCCCTCTCGGACCAGAAAAGCTCCGAAGCGCTCCTGAGACGGACAGCCCAGGCAGTCAGATGTTCACTCCGGAGATGGTTTCAAGACCACTCTGTCCCCCGGTGGAGGGCCGGGAAGAGAATCCTTGTTTTCACCTGCCGCACCACCTTCGGGCTGCGGTACCAACAGAGTGATTCCCTCACTCCCTGGGTCATTCAGCCAGTGTGTGCCGTTTTCACGGCACCCCGGCCCTACATCACTCCAGTCCCGGTTTCCCGGACGCAGCTCTCTCGCCTCCGACCCCGCGACTGTCCAACCCCGGCAGGCCAGCGCTGAAGAGTTTCGAAGACGTCCTCTCAGGACCTCTACCTCAGTCTCTAACCTGCCTCCTGCCGGGTGTGCGGAGTAAGGTAAGTGCTTTGAGTCTTTTCTCAGCACCTCAGCCTTGGGATGCTCTTTTGCCTCCCGACGCATTATTACCTGCTCCCCCCTGCCGCGAAGCCCCGCCCGGTACGTCAAATGTGATCGTCCCCTTAGTCCCTCTCTCACGGAGTTTGGACGCGTGGTTATCGCTTCCCAACCCGTCGCGCTGGTTGGCCAGGACCATCCGACTCGGCTATGTGATTCAGTTCACCCGGCTCCCGCCTCGTTTCAGCGGTATTCGCTCCACTCTAGTGCGCGGCCAACAAGTCAGTGCCTTACGAGCAGAGATTTTTACACTGCTCCTCAAGGACGGACCTCTGCTTTTTGCGGTCCGGAGTTCCCTTGCAGCAGGTGTCCAGGCGTGTCGTGGCAACCACAGACGCCTCTCGACTGGGTTGGGGCACCGTGTGCAACGGGCACGCTGCCGCTGGCACCTGGGAAGGTCCCCAGCAGCTTTGGCACATCAATTGCCTAGAGGCTCCCCTCGGGACAGACGCGCTGACACACAGCTGGCCCCAGGCACCCTCTGGCATCCGCGCCCAGACCTCTGGAAACTCTATGTCTGGCCCCTGGACGGGATGCGGAAGATCTAGTAAATCTACCACCTGCTGTCGTAGATACGATCAATCAAGCCAGAGCTCCCTCAATCAGGCAACTCTACGCACTAAAGTGGTGTTTGTTCATGAATTGGTGTTCTTCCCGAGCTGAAGACCCACAGAGATGCGCAGTTCGGTCAGTGCTTCTATTCCTGCAGGAGAGACTGGAGGGGAGGCTGTCCCCCTCCACCTTGAAGGTGTAGGTAGCCTCTATCGCTGCCCACCATGACGCAGTAGATGGCAAGTCCCTTGGTAAGCACGACTTGATTATCAAGTTCCTGAAAGGCGCCTGGAGACTACATCCTCCCCGGCCTAACCTGTTTCCCTCTTGGGATCTCTCAGTGGTCCTCTTGGGCCTTCAGAGACCCCCATTTGAGCCGCTTGATTCAGTCGAGCTCAAGGCCCTCTCCCTGAAGACGGCCCTCCTGATCGCGTTAGCCTCAATCAAGAGGGTAGGAGACCTGCAAGCGTTCTCTGTCAGCGACTCTTGCCTGGAGTTCGGTCCGGCACTTTCTCACGTTATCCTGAGACCCCGACCGGGCTACTTGCCCAAGGTTCCCACGACCCCTTTCACAGACCAGGTCGTGAACCTGCAAGCACTACCTCGGGAGTAGGCAGACCCAGCCCTTTCGTTGCTGTGTCCGGTGCGTGCGTCCTCAAGGACGCGATAGAGCCCGTCCCTCCAGCCGAGATGAAGAAGGGTCTCTACAGCCCTTACTTCATCGTACCCAAAAAAAGTGGCGGGTTGCGACCAATCTTGGACTTGCGAGTTCTCAACCGGTTCCTGCTCAGACTCCTGTTCAAAATGCTCACGCAGAAGCAGATTGTCACCTGTGTTCAACAGCTAGATTGGTTCGCGGCAGTAGACCTGAAGGACGCGTACTTCCACGTCTCTATTTTGTTTCTTCCCTTCTTATGGTTCGCGTTCGACGGCCAGGCGTATCAGTACAAGGTACTGCATACGCACGCATCGTGTGATAATCACCCCCGCCTGCCGTCAGACTTTTAACCCGTGGACAGACCTCTGCATTTTGGGGTCCGGAGTTCCCTTGCAGCAGGTGTCCAGACGTGTCGTGGTAACCACAGACGCCTCTCGACTGGGTTGGGGCGCTGTGTGCAACGGGCACGCTCCCGCTGGCAAGGGGAACGTCTCGGTTATTGTTGTAACCTCCTTCCCCGAGGGAGGGAACGAAATTTAGTGTCCCTCCTGCCACGGCACTAGACCTAGCACTGTAAATAGCCGTGCTTCATCTTTTGGCTCCTCAGTGCAAAATCCTGACTGGCATTCGCTGCCCCGCTTCCCCTTATACCCGTATGTCTGGGGCGGGGCATGCAAATTCTGTCTGCCAACTTGACATTGGCCTTTTCTCAGGTTCAGAGTTACTATTCGGCATCCGAGAAGACCCCTTGTGTCACTTCCTTCGACACTACGTCTCATTCCCTCCCTCGGGGAACGGAGGTTACAACAGTAACCGAGACGTTTCTTGACATTACTTTTGGTGTCCTGTTGGGGCATTTGATCCCATTGGTGATCATTTCTTGTAAAAACAGGAATACATTTATAAATAAACAGAATGATAGGAATCCAGTTTATCAGATCATATTTGATTCTTACAGGATTCTTGTTTGATGCAATCTGATTGATTACAAATTCTGAGAAATTCAATTAACATTGCTTTATTTGGGATTGTTTAACAAGGGCAGTCCTACTTTTTCTAAAATATCTAATTTTATTTTATGTTGGAATCCTTTACGAAAATGTCCATTGGGATGTTTTGCACCGGATCCAAATGAGAGAAATCGTTTACACATGCCTTTAGGAATGTTTGGCATAACGCATTTTGGAGTGGACCACTTGGAGCAAATTCCAAACATCATTTTTACATTAAATCAGAACCCTTCTACATATTTGAGCCTACAAGGTTATCATAAATAGCATAACCTGGCAGTCCCATAGACATTCTATGGGTGGTACACTGGCGAGGAGACAAGAGGCCTTTTCTTTTTCTTTTTTTGTCTATGGAGGAGATGCTTCAGTAAGTTGAATACACTGCTTTTTTGAGAAAACTCTTCAATTAATTAATCTTCAAAATGATTTACACTAAACAGTACTTTTGGAATGAACTATGTGTGGAGTTTCCTACAATAAAATAGCAGTTTTAAAATAGAAGAAATGGACAATTTTGCGACAGGTAGGTGTGACTTCACGGCTCTCCATATTCATTTGTATGGTATCCGCAAACTGTGACATTCTGTCGTAACACGCTAGTTCACTATTACCAGAGATTATTTAGCAGAGATGGGCCACTTCTATTTAAATTAATGGGAGAATTTAGAATGCTCAAGCAAGACACTCTAGCACCCAACGGCCAACGGATGTAGAAAGGAAGTTTCGCCTTACAGTTAAAAGAGCCTTTTAGATACAGACATCTCCTGTCAATCAACTTGCTAACACGCATGCGCATAAGCTATACAAGCCGGAAAAATTGTGTTTATGAGGTTAAAATTTATGATTCCAATAATATACATTTTGGTCTTTCTCCATTGAGGTAGATAGGAGCTGCACTGTCATGACTGGAAATAGTCTCCTTAGAGTGTTCCAAAGATGGCCGACAGTGACTCGCTAGAAAGGCTTTGGTGTTACGCTCTCACCTATGGATAAAGCGCAGAGGTTGTAATTTCAGTAAATAAAAGAATCTCTAATAATCAGATGAAATAGACAACACTAGACATTTCATCATGATAGAATATTAGTATAATGAAGGTGATGCTGCAATGGCGATGCCTCTGTTGAGAGATTTAGAGTTTATAACATTTACATTGAATTCACAGGTCAAAAAGAGTAACTTCAAATGACCCAGGCCAGTCCAACAGAAAACTAGACAGAGGCACGCTTTTTTTTTACGTTGCCATGGCAACAACAACATACTGAGAGCCGTAAATAAACAACTTGAGGAAAAATATAGAAGTTATTCGTATTTAAAGGGATACATTAATTCAGGACGTCGTAAAGCAAGCAAACATGAGCAAACTAACCTCAGAGGTTATGAGGAGAGAAAGACAGACAGAAGCTGTTTGAGGAGGTGAGTCTCACACAGTTCAGTTCTGTCATCATTTACTCACCCTCATTTTCTTCCAAACTGGTTTGACTTCCTTTGGATTTTCAATTCGGGGTGAATAAAGAACCCAGAACCACGTGAACTTTCGCAAGCCCTTTCAACATGAAATCACGCGCAGGATATCAATTGTAGATATTAACTATTATATTTTCACTAGTTAATGTTAATATTGAGATCAGGAATGAAAGTAAATATAGCAGAAAAGATTATGTACTTGCTAGTAGGTTAGTTTAAGCTTGAACATGACAATAGTAAGTAAATTCTACATTCAAACATGTAAAAATGAATGCTCTATCTTATACAGTAAGTAAATATCATTTTTGATTGTTTGTTATCAATCCTAAAGTAGAAAACCTTTGATATATTTATTTGCTAATTTGAGTAAATCTCTCTGTTAAATATAATAAGTACATTTTACTTAACTTTTCGAAGCTGGTGTTCCCAGCATGTACTAGGCTTGAATATTGTTGAATATTGTGAGCTTGCATTGTTTCACTGTTTGCAAGTTTATTTGGGAGGCTTCCTTGTGTGATGATTAAACATGCGTTTGCAAGTTCAAAATGTGACATGTTCTAATAAAATGATTTTTTTTATGATTTGATACTACGTTTATTTAAGTGCCATGCACACAATTGTAATTAAAAGTTACTGTATTTACTAATATGTTTTATATATATATATATATATATATATATATATATATATATTTTTTTTTTTTTTTTTTTTTTATTATTTATTTATTTATTTATTTTTTTTATCGTAAAATGTGGGGAGAAAAGTCATTCAAAGAATATCACTACATGTCGTACTAAGTATGTGTAACGTTGCTGCTGACACCGGCAATGGCAAAGATAATAATGATGACATAATGAACCCAAGTGCAATTTATTAAACAAAATTGAGATCCAAATAACCCTAAATATAAACGTGAATGAAACCTAAAACATGAACTTGACTTGACTTGGCTTTACATAACCTTGACGTGACTATAAACAATGACTACATTACCAAACACAGCCAAAGTTACATTCAACACAATACCTGACAATGGACAAAGGAAAACATGAGGTTTAAATACATGAAAATGGGAGAACACATAACAGATATAACCAATAAATCAGAGAACTCTAAACTAGATAACGAGACAATAAAACAATGAAAACAAGACACATGAACATGGAGGGAAAACATGAAATCACATGAAACAGGAACTCAATTTTCAAAATAAAAGACATGAAATACATGAACACACACATTAAACATTACAATATGGTTATGTATGTGACAAATAAAACTTTAAACTTGAATTGAACTGTTTGGCCATAATGACCATCGTTATGTTTGGAGGAAAAGGGTGAGGCTTATAAGCCAAAGAACATCATCCAAACCATGAAGCATGGGGTGGCAGGATCATGTTTTGGGGGTGCTTTGCTGCAGGAGGGACTGGTGCTCATCACAAAATAGATGGCATCATAAGGAAGGACAATTATGTGGATATATTGAAGCAACATCTCAAGACATCAGCCAGGAATTTAAAGCTCTGTCACAATTGGGTCTTCCAAATGGACAATGACCCCAAGCATACCTCCAAAGTTTTGGCAAATTAGCTTAAGGACAACAAAGTCAAAGTATTGAAGTGGCCATTACAAAGCCCTGACCTCAATCCAGAACTGAAAAAGCATGTGTGAGCAACGAGGCCTACAAACCTAACAAAGTTACATCAGTTCTGTCTGGAGTATTGGCCATTCCAGCAACGTATTGTGAGAAGCTTGTGGAAGCCTACCCAAAAAGTTTGACCTAAGTTAAACAATTTTAAGGACATGCTACCAAATACTAACAACATGTATGTAAACTTCTGACCCACTGAGAATGTGATTAAAGAAATAAAAGCTTAAATAAATAATTCTCTCTACTATTATTCTGACATTTCACATTCTTAAAATTAAGTAGTGATCCTAACTGACCTTAGACAGTAATTATAAAAATTAAATGTCAGGAAATGTGGAAAAACTGAGTTGAACTGTATTTGGCTAAGGTGTATGTAAACTTCTGACTTCAACTCTATATACATATGTACAAATATAAATCTGTTATATACAATGCAAGGGAATGTAATGGCAAAAGAGGTAGGATATGTTGTATAAATTTAAATAGACTAAGCTGTGTATTGCACTTAATTATTGCTCAATGGGGCAGATTTAACTGTTCATGAGATGGATGGCCTGAGGGAAAAAACTGCTCCTGCGCCTGATGGTTCTGTTGCTCAGTTTTCTTTAGCGCTGGCCAGAGGGCAACAGTTCAAAGAGGTAATGGGCTGGGTGAGTGGGGTCCAGAGTAATTTTTCCAGCCCTTTTCCTCACTCTGGAATTTTACAGTTCTTGAAGTGAGGGCAGGGGGTAATCAATAATCCGCTCAGCAGACTGAACTGTCCTTTGTCTTCTGTTGTCTGATTTCATAGCTGAACCAAACTAGACAGTTATTGAAGTGCAGAGGACAGACTCAATAACTGCTGAGTAGAACTTAGTCAGCAGAGGCTGTGGCAGGTTGAATTTTCTAAAATGGCAAAGGTAATACAACCTCTGCTGGGCCAGTGCTGATCGTATAGGTGCTGTAAGTGAATTTCCCCAGTCTCACTAGCTGCTGCCTGTCTGTCAGAAAGCTGCTGATCCACTGACAGATAGAGGTGGGAACCGAGAGCTGGGTTAATTTATTCTGAGGAATAGCTGGAAAGATGGTATTGAAAGCTGAACTGAAGTCCACAAAACGGATCCTTGCATATGTCCCTGGTCTGTCCAGATGTTGCATTGTATGATGCAACCCACTGTTGACTGCATCAACCATAGACATGTTTGCTCAGTAAGCAAATTGAAGGGGATCCAGAAAGGGTGCAGTGATATCCTTCTGGTCGGCCAACACCAGTCTCTCAAATGAATTCATGACCACAGACATCAGAGCGACGAGGCTATAGTCATTAAGTCCTGTGATTTTGTGTTTCTTTGGGACAGGGATGATGATGGAGCATTTGAAGCAGCAGGGAACTTCACACTGCTCCAGTGATCTGTTGAAGATCTGTGTAAAGTTGGGGGCCAGCTGGTCAGCACAGGATTTTAGGAAAGTGGGTGAAACACCATCTGGGCCCTGTGTTTTCCTAGTCTTTTGTTTTCAGAAGACACAGCACACATCTTCACAGATCTTGCAGGATGAGTAGCAGGAGGGGGAGGAGCGTGGTTGCAGGAGGTGTTGATGTTTGTGTGAAGTGAAGGTCAGAGCGGGTGTGGGGTGTGATACCAGGCTTTTCAAATCTACAGTAAAACACATTCAGGTCATCAGCCAGTTGTTGATTCCATACAGTGTTGGAGGATGGTGTCTTGTATTTAATGTCTTTCCGGCCTCTCCGTACTGATTCAGGGTCGCTTCTCAGAGTAGCTTCTTTTAGCCACTCTAATCTCTTTTTTCAGTGTGTTTCTGGCCTGATTGTACAATATTTTATCCCCACTTCTGTAAGCATCCTCTTTGGTCTGAAGAATCTGCCTGAGTTTTGCTGTAAGTTTTGTCATTGTTGAATGTTAAATAAGTCCTAGTAGGAATGCACATATCCTCACAGAAACTTATATATTATGTCATAGTATCTGTGAGCTTGTCCAGATTATTGTCTGCAGCTTCAAAAACACTCCAATCAGTGCAGTCAAAGCAGGCTTGTATTTCCAACTCTGCTTCATTGGTCCTTCTTTTTACAGCCTTTACTACAGGTTTAGCTGATTTAAGTTTGTGCCTGTAGGTCAGAAGATAATTAATCAGACAGTGATCAGAGAGTCCCAAAGCTGCTCTAGGGACAGAGCGATATGCATCCTTTATTTTTGTGTAGCAGTGATCCAGTATAATTCTGTCTCTGGTGGGGCATGTAATGTGCTGTCTGTATTTTGGCAGTTCACAGGTGAGGTTGGCTCTGTTAAAACCACAGAGAATAATAATAATTGAGTCCGGGAATTGTTGTTCTGTGTCTGTAATCTGATCAGCCAGCAGCTGCAGTGCTGCGCTTACACACGCTTGTGGTGGGATGTACACACTCATCAGAATAAATGAGGAAAAATCTGGTGGCAAGTATAAAGTTTACAGTTGATAAAGAGTGCTTCCAAATTAGGAGAGAACATCTTCTTTAACGTTTTTACATCTGTACACTTTCAACTTTCATTGATGTAAAAGCATGTTCCACCACCTCTCGTTTTCCTCGTTAACTCGCAATGCGATCCGCTCTGAACAGCTAAAAGCCCTGCAGATGTAATGCACTGTCCGGAATGGTTTCCCTCAGCCAAGTTTCTGTGAAGCACAAGGCAGCAGAGTTTGAAAAGTCCTTGTTTGTATGGGTGAGGAGATGTAATTCATCCGTTTTGTTAGGAAGAGAGCGGAGATTCGCTAGATGAATACTCGGCAGCACTGTTTGAAAGCCGTGATGTCAGAGCTTAGACCAGCGAGCCGGCTCGCTCCCTCGCTTGTGTCTCATAGCGCGCATGAACAACACAGCTGCGCATCAGACAAAAATGTCCCAAAAATTGTCCGAATAGTCTAAAAATGGGAGAAGATTGTCTGGTATGTGCTGTCGAATGTTCGTTCAGCAGTTCGTCCTTGGTAAAACTGATTGGACAAAAAAATACTAAATAGAGGACAAACAAACAAAAACAACAAAATAATTGGAGAACTCTAAATCGAGGCTGCCATCCATGGCGCCATCATGTACACCAAATAGATTTTAGATATAAATACATCAGAGTGATTATTTTATATTTGAAATTAAGATGGCTACTAGTGAAACCCAAATTACTGATATCAAAAACTAGTATTTTTAGTTCAGGAATGGACATTTGCACTAATAACAATGTAATTATATATGTAAATAATAATTTTTACTATTAAGAAGTTAATTGCTGATATGTAAAACTGGAATATATTTTTAATAGATATCTGTAATTGTGTTTTTAACATGAGTGGATGACAGATCATTGTGAATTTCTACAATTAAAAATTTAATTACAGATCTCAAGAATTACAGATTTTTCTAGTTCATTCATTCATCTTCAACCGCTTATCCTGTACAGGGTCACGGGGGGCTGGAGCCTATCCCAGCTAACATTGGGCGAAAGGCGGGGTACACCCTGGACAGGTCGCCAGTCCATCGCAGGGCAGATTTTTCTAGTTGAAATTCCAATTTAGATGTCAATAAAATGCCTTTCTACATGTAATGATGTAATTTCTTATATCAAGAATTCACGTTTTTGCTTGTGCATGACCAGTGACATGTTACACTTTCTCCCATGCACTTCAGAGGGCTACAGCACTGCTGTACAGGACAGGACATAAAGCTTGTATTCACAAAAATGGACACAGAGGAATCCTTACTGTGGACATGGTTGCTAAAGTGCAGGGAGTTAAAGCTGCCTTCAATGCTCCAAAAAGCCTTGGGGTGACACAAAAAGGTTGATATACGACATTGTATAGTGACTGAAATATAAATTATATTTTGCACTAACATTGCTGTTTGCTCGTTATGCATGGCTGTATGTTTTTTCAAGGAATAAAAAAATTCTAGATTTTGTTGTTTTTTCTTTTTTTCAAAATCCTGAAATGGTCTCTTTATTGCCCCAATAATTTTCAATTTATTGAATTCAAGTTTTTTAATGTGGATGGTGTGAACTTTTGAACCCAATTCAAGATAGAATAGAATAGAGATTTATGTTTATGCATTTTTACTCTGCTGGTTATACAGTAGTAAAGTCCACAGACTTTCAAATAAAAACCCTGTGTTCTTCCTGCGGTTCATATTGTTAATAATATTCATTATGGTTTTCATTTTAGGAAAACGGACAGAACTTTTGGAAAAGGACCTCATTAAAATAATAAGGTAACTAACTAAACAAGGATGTTTAAAGTCAAAGACCTCATCGTGTGTAAAACTCAAATGACATTTTATTATTCACCCACATTTCTTGTTTCAAGTGTGAGCAAAGTAAACAGTAGGGGAACAAATGATGTCAGAATGTTTATGCCATGGTTAGTTTCATGGCTCAATTAAACTATTTTAATAATTATTCATCATGCCGTTTTCAGCTAAATATTTGTGGGATTACAAAATGTAACCTCTGACCCCAGACTAGTGGTTGCACTATATTTTACTACATAGATATGGATTGGGCTACAGTGCCCCCCTAAAAAGACACAATTTAAAATGTATGAATGTCACTGAATTATATTAAAATCAAACCACATTGCATTTATTTTAATGGCAGATAACACAAGCACAGTTGTCAACCAAAACATTTCACAAAAATGTTGTTGGGGTTTAAATGATAAAACAATAGATATAGTGTTAAGTGTACAGTATATGTACATTCACTGATCCTCCACCAAATTTCACTGTGGGTGTGAGACACTGTGGCTTGAAGGCCATGCCAGGTCTCCGTCTATCCGTTCAATGACTATGTGACGGATCGGGGATGATCTGAGAGTGCTTTTGGAAAGGCTGGAATCGGGCTGATTTGTCTTTGTGAAGGACACACCAATCAAGCCATGTACAAGGTTATCCTGTAAGAAAACTTAATTCTTTAAAAACTTTTCTTTAAAAACTTTAAAGAATAGAACAAAAATGTTAATTTTACTCAAAAACATATCTATAAATAGTAAAGATAAACTGATAATTTTGCAGTGGTCTCATATTTTTTTCTAGAGCTGTAAGTGTAGTGAACTTGAGGAGCACTGTCTTCATACATTCACTAAAAATAGACATTTCTAAGTATGGCTTAAGTGTCCAAATATTTTTAGGATAATTCATTTTAAGATCAACTGTCCAAATAACTTCCTAGAAATTCTTCAATTCCCATTGAGGATGAAATTGCATCATTTTAGTTAAATCTGTGTGAACTAGTTCAGTTTCAAGAGAATCCATCAGTGAATCTAAAGGGGAATGAGATGCAATGTACAGTTTATACTCCTTTATTTATATAATTTTAAATACAATCTACAATGGTAAAAATAATTAAGGGCTCCAACCTTTTTTACTTCATAATTCATTCTTTGTTTTTATGTAATCATAACATTTCAAGGCTGAGTTGGCTATTCCTCAATGGCAGCTGCCTCTTACTGGAGAATCTTGTGAATAAATGTTTGTAACGAATTCACACAAAGGAGGACACGGGAACAGGGTTCAACACAAAGGTAAGGGCTTTTTAATTGCGGGTAGTAGACAGACAGGAGGTAGTGCAAAACGTGTTATACATAAACTTATGGAACTAATCTTAACAGCTTAATAATTCTCTCTTTTGCCAACACTGGACTGGCAGCTCTCTCTCTCGACTGGGGGCACTGGTGCTCTTTTATGCCGCTCTCCCCATACTCACTGAAATTAGAGACAGGTGTTAGACATAATTTAACTCAGGTGCAAGCGCCCTTACCACTTTCTCCCTTCGGACGGGCGCTTGACCACGCCCCCGCTGCCACATACCCCCACCGCCCGACTCATTCCGGGGCGTCATCCGGCCTGCCTACCACTCCCCCCCCATTTCTGGAAAGGAAGTCGGCGACAGCCATCTGCACCCCCGGTCTGTGGACCACCTCGAACTTAAAAGGCTGGAGAGCCAGATACCAACGGGTGATCCGGGCGTTAGTATCCTTCATGCGGTGGAGCCACTGCAGTGGGGCATGATCCGAGCAGAGAGTGAAGACCCGCCCCAGCAGGTAGTAGCGGAGCGTGAGGACCGCCCACTTGATGGCCAGACATTCCTTCTCCACGGTGCTGTACTTAGTCTCCCTTAAGGAGAGCTTTCTACTGATGTACAGCACCGGGCGCTCCTCCCCCTCCACCACCTGCGAGAGTACGGCCCCCAGCCCTCTGTCTGAAGCGTCCGTCTGCAATAAGAAAGGGAGAGAGAAGTTAGGTGAATATAAGAGCGGCCCTCCACAGAGTGCGGCTTTAACTTGTGTAAATGCCTGTTGGCACTGCTCCGACCATTGGACCGGATCTGGAGCCCCCTTTTTAGTGAGGTCAGTCAGCGGGCTGCAGACATTCGAATAGTTAGGCACAAATCTTCTATAATAGCCAGCCAGCCCCAGGAACTGCCTCACCCCCTTTTTGGTCTTAGGTCTAGGGCAAGTCGCAATCGCCGCGGTCTTATCAATTTGGGGACGCACCTGGCCATGACCCAAGTGGAACCCCAGATACCGTACCTCCACACACCCAATCGCGCACTTCCTGGGGTTTGCAGTGAGCCCTGCCCGCCGCAGCGACTTCAAGACCGCCCTCAGGTGTTGTATATAAGCGGCGTAAGCGGAGTGCGGGCGGAGGATACGGTCCATCAGACGCTGGAACGTGGCTGGAGCCCCAAACAAACCGAACGGAAGTGTCACAAATTGGTGTAATCCGAACGGCGTGGTGAAGGCGGTTTTCTCACGGGAAATTGGTGTCAAGGGGATCTGCCAATAACCCTTTGTTAAATCCAATGTCGAATAAAAGCGAGCAGTACCTAACCGATCGAGCAGTTCATCAACACGAGGCATTGGGTACACATCAAATTTAGACACCGCATTGACTTTTCTGTAGTCCACACAGAACTGGACCGATCCGTCACTCTTGGGAACAAGAACGACCGGGCTAGACCAGTCGCTGTGGGACTCTTCTATTACCCCCATATCGAGCATCGCATCCAATTCGTCCCGAACAATTTTCTTTTTATGCTCGGGGAGGCGATAAGGGCGACTACGAACCACCACCCCCGGCTTGGTCTCGATGTGGTGTTCGATGATGTTCGTACGACCCGGTAGAGGAGAAAACACGTCTGCAAACTCTTTTTGCAACTTGGCAACCTCTGAGCGTTGGCACGGGGAGAGGTGGTCTCCGCAAATGACCGGGGCATTGTAATCAGGTTTTGGATTCACCTCCGGTCCGAGCTCCGCCCTCTCTGGAACCACCGTACCCAATGACACAGGGACCGCCTCCCTCCATAATTTAAGGAGATTGAGGTGGTAAATTTGACGCGCGTCCCCCCTATCGGTTCGTTTAACCTCATAATCGAGATCCCCCACTCGTCGTGTGACCTCAAAGGGCCCTTGCCACTTGGTGAGTAATTTGGAGCTCGATGTAGGGAGTAATACAAGAACTTTGTCTCCCGGTGCAAACTCCCTTAGCTGAGTACCCCTGTCATACAGCCGGCGTTGGCGTGCTTGAGCCTGGAGCAAATTCTCCTGTGTTAGTTTCCCCAATGTGTGGAGTTTTGCTCGAAGATCAAGAACGTACTGAATTTCATTTTTACTATTCGAAGGTCCTTCCTCCCAGGCTTCATGGATGACGTCCAGCACACCGCGCAGGCGCCGCCCATACAGCAGCTCAAACGGGGAAAATCCCGTGGAGGCTTGCGGGACCTCTCGTACTGCAAATAACAGGGGGTCAAGCCATTTATCCCAATTCCTAGCATCTTCGTGCACGAATTTACGAATCATATTCTTGAGCGTTTTATTAAATCGTTCCACTAGGCCATCCGTCTGCGGATGGTATACGCTAGTGCGAATTGATTTAATGCCCAACAGATCGTAAAGTTCGCGGAGTGTGCGTGACATAAATGTTGTGCCTTGGTCGGTGAGGATTTCTTTCGGAATCCCCACCCGGGAGATTATTTTGAAGAGCGCCCCCGCAACACTACGTGCAGAGATATTGCTTAGAGGCACTGCTTCCGGATATCGTGTTGCGTAATCCACCAGGACTAATACAAAACGATGTCCGCGTGCTGTCCGATCTAATGGCCCGACGAGGTCCATTCCAATTCTTTCGAAGGGAACCTCGATTAATGGAAGGGGGCGCAATGGCGCTTTTGGGGTGGCCGGTGGATTTACCAGCTGACATTCGCGACACGCCGCACACCACCTGCGAACGTCGCCGTTAATGCCCGGCCAATAAAAACGGGCTATTAGACGGAGCAGTGTTTTCCTTTCCCCTAGATGACCCGCCATGGGATTATAATGAGCCGCCTGGAAAAGCATTTCCCGACGGCTCCGTGGAATTAACAACTGAGTTACATTTTCTTTTGTATGAGTGTCCTGCGTCACTCTATACAACCGCTCATTTATAATTGCGAAATAGGGGTATGTGAGAGCGATGTCTGGCTGGAGACGCTGACCATCAATTGTTTTCACCTGATCAAACGCGTGCTTAAGGGTTTCATCCCGCGACTGCTCCAAAGGGAAATCTACGTCAGGGAATTCCCTGCGGAGGGGAGGGGCGGAGGGCCCGCCCCTTCCCTCGTCATCCCGATTCGGAGCAGCCGAGGATGGCCCCGGCTCCGCCTCCCCCGCCAGAGCATCGCACATCGCACATCTCCCCATTCTAATGCAGGACCCATCCTTCCCAGTTTCCCCCAAAACATCCTTAAATGCAGGCCAATCGGTCCCCAGAATCAGAGGATGGGTGAGGCGGGAACTAACCGCTGCCTCCACTTTATGTTTTCGCCCTCGAAATTTAAGCAGCAAGGTCACCATCGGGTAGCTATGAACATCCCTGTGTACACACCTCACCCTTACCCGCTTAGCCATGCCCAAAGCCTCGGGTTGAACCAAATGTTGATGGATGGTGGTCTGATTACAACCAGTATCCAGCAAAGCTTGGTGTGTACCCCCCTGGATTCTTACCGGAACCCGGTACGCTCCAGCCCGATCGGGGGCAGCATGTGGGAGATCGGCGACCCGGACCACTGCCCCCACCTTCATCAACGGACACTGCTCACGGAAGTGGCTCGGGTCCCCGGACCTCCGACATGCCGGCCCAGACACCACACCCGTACCTGCTTTGACGGACGCCCCCACCTGAGGGGGAGAACAGCTGTAGGTGGTGGAGGAGGGATGGACTGATGTTGATGATGGTGGTGTTGGTCTCAACCAGGCTCCTCGCCTCCGTGGGGCAGCAACGGGACCTGGAGAGAGGACAGAGCGAGAGGGTTGGGGGAAGTGGGGAGGAGCGGAAGTAAACACAGGAGGGGGAAGAGAGGGAGAGAGAGAGAGAGAGAGAGAGGGCTCGTCCGCCCTTGGGATCGCCACCATGTGGTCCTCTACAAACTGGACGGCAGCCTCCAGCGACGCCGGGCGATGGCACTGGACCCACTCCGCCGTTCTCTTGGGCAAGCGTTGAATAAACTGCTCCAGCACCACCTGATCGACGAGTCCCTCGACGTCGCGGTCCCCCACTAGCAGCCACCTCCGGCAGGCATCACGGAGCCGCTGGGCGAAGGCGAACGGGCGGTCGGACTTTTCCGGCTTCATGCCCCGGAAGAGCTGACGGTTTTCCTCGGGGCTCCGACCAACCCGCTGCAGAATGGCTTTTCTTAAATCAGCGTAGTCCAGGAGGTTCGTTGCCGGCAGTTGTTGAGCCGCGAGTTGGGCTTCCCCGGACAGAAGAGGAACAAGGCGAGCTGCCCACTGATCCTGCGGCCAGCCCCAAATTTCAGCGGTTCGCTGGAACAAATCTAAAAAGGCTTCTGCATCATCCGCCGCCCCCATCTGCTGTAACGTGGGCGGGAGTAACGTGGCACGGGTGTCCGGGGTCGCGGCTGGGGCTGGAGCGACCTCCTGGCTGAGGAGGCTCCGGATGACCTGTCGATCGTCTGCTTGAGCCCGTACGATCTCACAGAATCGCCGATCTTGCTCCTGTCTGAGCTCAAGCAGGGACTGTTGGTGGCTTTGATGTAGAGCAGCGAGGGACTGGAGGACTTCGGCCAGCTGGGAGGACTCTGGGGGCGAGCTTTCTCCATGGTAGAAGATCCAATTTAATATCCCGGGTTTCGGCACCAGTGTAACAAATTCACACAAAGGAGGACACGGGAACAGGGTTCAACACAAAGGTAAGGGCTTTTTAATTGCGGGTAGTAGACAGACAGGGGGTAGTGCAAAACGTGTTATACATAAACTTATGGAACTAATCTTAACAGCTTAATAATGCTCTCTTTTGCCAACACTGGACTGGCAGCTCTCTCTCTCGACTGGGGGCACTGGTGCTCTTTTATGCCGCTCTCCCCATACTCACTGAAATTAGAGACAGGTGTTAGACATAATTTAACTCAGGTGCAAGCGCCCTTACCGCTTTCTCCCTTCGGACGGGCGCTTGACCACGCCCCCGCTGCCACAATGTTCAACAGACTTGCCTAAATTATACATTGCATTCTGTTTTGTTACATCCGCCTGTCAACTTGGAGAGATTTGTTCTGCTGCACTTAGTTATCAGTCATTAATTCATATTTTCCAGTCATTTACTGACTATTGTGTATTTTGCTCTGTTTTAATTTTAAGCAGAGCATTTTCATTAAAACATAGGATGAAGGATTAAAAATGCTGTGAAGAAGAAAAAAAACCGCTAGTCAAGTATTTTGCAAGTTGTATTCAATGGGTCAAGGCAAAGTCTATTTAAGTCAGGTCACTCATAGCCATATTTGTTATGCCTCCAAGCTATTTTCAGATAAACAAATACAGCTCCTGTCTTCAAGAATGGGGAAAGACCGAAATCTCAAGTATTGTTGGTCAAATACATTTTTTCAAATCGGCAATAAAATCTGGCATTTAAGTATCATAAATTGTGCTTGATCAAAGTCTTGATCAAAAAGATAAAAAAAAATAATAATAAAAAATCAGACTTAACTATCAAGTCTTAACTATCACCAAAACGCAGAATGAGATGTTTTTGTCTGCAAGCGCTTTTCATGTGGAGGTCAGAATGGAGCAAATCATGAGCACTGCTTCAGAATTGCTGTAGCAAAGTGGATAGCCACAGTAGATTAATATTGTGGAGAGTGAAAGTTTAAGAGATATAATGGCCATTGCAGTGAAAATGCAACCTATGTGGGGACTTGTTATTTCAATTGGTCAAACTCCCAATTAGACTTTAGAAATGTTTAATGTAATTTGAATTGGTGATATTTTAGTGTATTTCTATCTTTATACTGTGGAAGGCTTTGTTAGGAAAATGTTAATAAAGCACTACATTGTTACATTGTTACAAGATGGAAATAAGTACATCTTGACAGGAAAATAAGTATATATAGTGTCAAATTTCAGCACTTTCAAAATCTGAGATTAATCACGATAAACTACAAAAATTATGCGATTAATCACGATTAAAATTCATAATCGTCTGACAGCACTAATTAAAATTAATTGCCTTACAAAGTCATGCACTATAGTAAAAGTGTTATATATCAAAAGATAGCATTGTTTAAGAAACAAGGCAAACAGTGTTTATGAACTTGTGATTTATGTGAAAGTGAATAAAAGTCATTGTTGTTGCAGCACCTCTAGTGCCGCGGTATGTATGAGTCACTTTAAAATTACTTTGAAACATTTTTGTGATTCTACGAGACCAGGTTGAATTTACAGCCCATGAAATTGGCTCAAAAGCACTTCTATCGAGAAGACACGCAGGCTTGAGTGAGGTTTATTTGATGAATGTAAAACAGAAAAGTAATGTCTCTCTTTGGCGTAGGCCCCGTCTGGCGGTCCGAGGGAGTTGTACTCGGAACCGTCATATCCTGCCAGAGATAGGAGGCAGGGGCGAGGAGCCTACCCCCGTGCGAGATGGGGCTCAACTGGTGATGGTGGGGTGGTGGAGGTTGCCGTGTTAGCACACTGAAACAGCAATGTGATAGATTATGAGCAGACTTATAAAGCAATGGCTTACCTGCGATTGGCTAGGAATTACCCAGCTAATGGTGTGATGCTGTACAGCTGCTAGTCTTCCCGCTAGAACTACGCTGCACTCACATATCTGGCAGTATGCAGGTCCCATACTTTGGGGCTGCATGATGTGACCCCCGAGCAACTGACATTGAGATAAATGGGAATGCTAACGGAAAATTTTCTACACCTCCTCGATCATTACAAATTTGCCAGACAGCAGACATGCAGAACTGAATTCAGCACCTCCAGCCCCTGAGTTGTGCTCAGTGACCAAAGCAGACTACAAGGTGCACCACTCAATATGCTCTGTTTCTATTCACAGTTACCTTTAGAGAGTAACATTTGAGTCTTATGTGTAAAGCATTTCAGTTTGAAGTATAAACATATGAAGTGAAAGGAAAATGTAAATAATTTTTACTTTGACCATATATATGCAGTTGTGTGCATATTGTTGTGTGCATGAGTGTCCCTCTTTGTTGTTGGGAGTTAATTAATTTTTTTGTTTTGGTTTTTAGGAGCATGATTACATGACAGAAGAGGCCATTACATTCTAGAGTTATAACTATCTGAAGATTCAGGTCAGCATGTCTAGTACTCTACAGTGTAATCCTCAAAACACCAGTAGAACTAATTTAAGTGTAAACCATTCAATCCAAACGTAAATTTATGTGAATAGAACAAGTTACTCTAGAATGTTTTTTCGATTCCTTGTGTTGCATGAATGTGGCATAATAAGTTTATTTCTTGAAACGTGTTTTCTTTTCACAGGGTGTGACAGCAGTTAAAAGCAAGGATAGCCCATTTAAAAGAAATGTCACCTTTAGCACACCAATCAGTGAACAACTGGATCAACTTGATGACACCATGCCATACCCTAAATAAATTATGAACAGTTGTGATGATTTTTAGTGTCTTCAAAATGTTATCATTTAGTTTGTTTATAGCCACCAAATAAACGTGCAATTAATGTACAATTAATTTAAGGATAAGCCCATTGCATTGCTCTCTGGAATGCTTGATTGTGATTGGTCATTTGTGGCATTCTTTGTTCAAATAATTTTGCATAGTGACCAATTAATTGTTAAAAGAAAAATGCATTAACTACACATTTTGAAGAGTAAGACTATTATATAGTCCAGATTTGACTGGCATTATTTCAGTGTTGGCATCATAGATTTATATACAAAGATGCTGCAACAGGATGAATAGGTCATAACCATAAATTAACCTAGTTCCATTTTGCTTACATGTAAAAGAAATTCTCATCTAATGCTCTTGATTATAAAGGAACCGTTTAGACAACGTTTCAAGGTACAATTTAAAAATGCAAATTTTTCAAAATTGGTCACATTTCACCAATTAATGTCTTGAAATTGCATATACAGTATTTATATATTCGTTACATTTGTATTGTTTACTTGCATAATTTGTACTTTAGAAGTATTTACATTAATATGTTGAACACGTGCTTAATCGGTATCGGCATCAGCCCATATAGCGAGATGACGTGCATGGTTTCTTTAGTGCATCTGTGTGTGATTAGAATTAGAAGTTTCTTTTCTTTTTCTTTATCAAGAACTGAGTTTATTAACCAGAAAGGGTGTTAAATGAGACATAATTCAATGATGTATGAATCTGTGGATCTCGTCTTTGGACCCACAGAATGAGTCAAACCAAACTTTTACTCTCAACACAGTGAAATGACCTCTGGGCTTATAACATCTTCTCCACTATACAACTGGTGAGTTAATTCTGAAAATGTACTTGCCAGTGGCTAATCACAGACATTTTTATTGCATAGCATGAGATTTGGTTGCATATGCGAGTGATTTACTTGCATTATAGAGGGTTGCCACATAGAGTGGAAGATCGATTTAAGAATCGAGATTGTTCAAACGAAGATCGCGATGCATCAGAAAATATATATTTTTACCCAGCCCTAAAAGTAATATTTTTGAAATAGCCGTATTTAAACAATCAAACCCATAAAGGTCAGGTGTGTTCAGATTTATTGAAACAATGGTGTGATCTCATTCTGTTAGCTTTTCCATTTGTCTGTTTCATGAATCATTTTGTGTTTTATAATTGTTTAACTGTTTAAATTTAGCTCAAAGGAATATAAAAGTCTATTTAATGGCTGGCTCTTTAGTGTATAACTTTAGTGTATAACCCCATATAGTGTGAAAGCATGCCCCATAGCAGTAAGCAATAGCAATGTACTGTATCTGTTTTCCTGGGCAAACAGTGGAAATGTTGACAAGACTTTAAGGTACAGTTTGTTTGCCTCCTAATTGCATTTTAACAAAGGTTTTCAACAAAAGAAATGTGGATAATTGATTGTCCTCTAATAGAACAAATTGGCAAATTACAAAATGGTGCATTGTTTGGCTCCAGTCAACATCATCTGCCCCTTATCACTGTCAGATCAAAGGAGAGCTTGAAGCATTTGATTCCGAATCAAATGATGCTCTGGGTTTCTTTGGATTAGGGTGGCTTAATTTCACACAGATTTGCTGTCCATCATTGAAGCTACTCTGCCACCACACTCCTCTTTTCAGCCTTCGGCTGTGATTAACATGGGATAACTATGGCAACAAGTCATTTTAGACTTCATTATATCAGAGTTTCCTTCTTTGATATGTTTTCACAAAAAGTGATATCTCAGAGGAACTAGACAAAGTTTATTTTTTTATTACTGAATTGGTACCAAAACAAATTGAATCTTGTCAAACATTAAAAAGTCAAACTGTAACCTCTTTAAATAGATTTAAGACATTATGTGCCCTTTGAGTCATCTTCGCTGGACGGCCACTTTTACAGAGAGTAGACAAAGTACTAAATCATCTACATTTATAGACAATTTGTCAAACTGTGGACAGATGAATATCTAAGCTCTTCAAGATAAATTTGTAACCCTTTCAGCTTTACGCAAAGCAACAATTCTTGATCGCAGGTCTTCTGAGATCGCTTTTTTTGCGAGATATGGTTTATGCCAGCAGATACTTCTTGTGAATAGAAAACTCAAAATGTTTGAGTGCTTTTTATAGTCAAAGTAGCTCTAACCCCCACCTCCAATATCATTTCATTAATTGTATGCTTGGTTTGCCATCTCCTGACTCTAATAAGCTTTTGTTAACTTCATTAGCCTACGGGATCACATACCTCTTCCAAACTACACTTTGAATATTGGAATGATGTAATCAATATTTACAAGAAAAATACAATAATTTGTGTTATTAGTTAAAAACAGATTGTGTTTGTTCATTATTATTACTTAGATTAAAATCAAACCAGATTTTAAGAAAAATTGATACATAAATACAGGTAATTCACACATTTTTCTTGCCACTGTCTAGCCACTTGTAATCTGAGTCATCTATTCATCTAGGAATCTATTGTCATCATTTGCTTATTTGCTTATAGTTCACACAAGTCACCATTTACTCATTCTTTTAATGTTCCAAAGCAGATTCTAATTCCAGCATACAGACTGCTTGTCAGAAACACAAAACCGCTCCAGAAGCAGGTGAAAACCTGGCCAGCAGGAGCCATCTCTGCTCTTCAGGACTGTTTTGAGTGTACTGACTGGCACATGTTCAGGGAGGCTGCAACATATGGCGACTCTATCAACTTGGAGGAATACACAGCATCAGTGACCAGCTACATCAGCATGTGCATTGATGATGTCACTTTCTCCAAGACCATCACCACACGATTCAACCAGAAGCCATGGATGTCTGCGGAGGTGCGCACGCTGTTGAGGACCCGAGACTCTGCCTTCAGAGCAGGCGACAAGGGAGCCCTAAGAACAGCGAGGGCCAAACTGTCCCGGGCCATCAGAGAGGCAAAGCGCGCACATGCCCAGAGAATCCACAGTCACTTCCAGGACAGCGGTGACACACGCCGCATGTGGCAGGGCATCCAGGCCATCACCAACTACAGGACAACATCAGTTGCCTGTGACAAAGATGCCTCCCTTCCAGATGCGCTGAATGACTTCTACGTGCAGAACGGCGTAGTGGCGAGGAAGACCACCCCTCCTCCCAACGACCAGGTGCTCTGTCTTACCACGGCTGATGTGAGGAAAACTCTACATAGAGTCAACCCACGGAAGGCTGCTGGACCAGACAACATTCCTGGCAGAGTGCTCAGATGATGTGCAGACCAGCTGACAGATGTTCTTACCGACATCTTCAACATCTCTCTGAGCAGCGCTGTCGTTCCAACGTGCTTCAAGGCCACCACCATCGTCCCCATGCCAAAGAAGTCTTCAGTGTCCTGCCTCAACGACTACTGTCCCGTCGCACTCACACCCATCATCATGAAGTTCTTCGAGAGGCTCGTCATGAGGCACATTAAGAACCAGCTGAACCCCTCACCATACCCGCTGCAGTTCGCGTATCGTCCAAACTGCTCAACAGACGACGCCATCGCCACCACCCTCCATCTGGCCCTCACCCACCTGGAAAAAAAGGACTCATACGTTCGAATGCTGTTCATAGACTTCAGCTCAGCATTCAACACAATCATTCCCCAGCACCTGATTGGAAAGCTGAACCTGCTGGGCCTGGACACCTCCCTCTGCAACTGGATCCTGGACTTTCTGACTGGGAGACCTCAGTCAGTCCGGATCGGGAACAGCATCTCCACCACCACCACACTGAGCACTGGTGCCCCCCAGGGCTGTGTGCTCAGTCCACTGCTGTTCACTCTGCTGACTCACGACTGTGCAGCAATGCACAGCTCGAACCACATCATCAAGTTTGCTGATGACACGACCGTGGTGGGTCTCATCAGCAAGAACGATGAGTCAGCATACAGAGAGGAGGTGCAGCAGCTAACAGACTGGTGTAAAGCCAACAACCTGTCCCTGAATGTCGAAAAAAACAAAAGAGATGGTTGTTGACTTTAGGAGAGCACAGGGTGAACACTCTCCACTGAACATCAACGGCTCCACTGTGGAGATCGTCAAGAGCACCAAATTCCTTGGTGTTCACCTGGCGGAGAGCCTCACCTGGTCCCTCAACACCAGCTCTGTTACCAAGAAAGCCCAGCAGCATCTCTAAGTTCTGCGAAGGCTGAGGAAAGCACATCTCCCACCCCCCATCCTCACTACATTCTATAGAGGGACTATTGAGAGCATCCTGAGCAGCTGCATCATTGCCTGGTTTGGGACTTGCACCGTTTCGGAGCGCAGAGCCCTGCAGAGGACAGTGAGGACAGCTGAGAAGATCATCTGGGTTTCTCTTCCCTCCATCAAAGACATTTACGAAAAACACTGCATCCACAAAGCCACCAGCATTGTGGATGACCCACACCCCTCCCACAAACTCTTCACCCTCCTGCCGTCTGGCTAGAGGTAACGAAGCATTCGGGCCCTCACGGAGCCCTCCTTAGCATTAGCGCTGAGGGGAATGTAAACTCCAGTTGTAATAACAGTGGTAAATTCCCGTGGTAAATAAAAAGGTCTGCATCTAACAGTCACAAGCTCCACCAGCAATGAGCAGTAGCTAGAGACTAGCTACAAGTTCTTGCACCATTCCGTGTTGATGTAAACACACAAGCCACCACCGCAAATCTTACCGCACAGAGCTGCATTTCTGTCGGCACGAAACGAGGCAAGCCTGTCTATCTGAATGGCGGCATCCGGAACTCTGTCACTGAACCACGTCTCTGTGAAAACAAAGATGCAGCAGTCTCTAAACTCACATTGCATAGCCTGCTGGAGTCAGATGTAGTCCAGTTTATTATCCAGGGAGCAAACATTTGAGAGCAGGATAGACGGGAGAGCCGGCCGGCTAGGGTTTGTTTTTAGCCTAGCATGGACGCCACCCTCTTGCCGCGCTTCCACTTCCTCGCACACTGCTTACGACATCCTCTCCCCCGGCCACCGGCATCAGGCGACGCCGAGGACTGGAGGCCTGGTCTCCGCAGCAAGCCAAGTTTGCGTAGCGCCTCCTGCAGGTCATCATGCAGCTTGGTTGTTGCATGAATCCTATATTTGAGCAGTGTCTGGTGATGGTAGACACAAACGCCTGTTGCTCTGATGTCCATGTGCCGCAAAAGTCGGGTTATTTAACAAAAATAGCCCTATTTTGGATCCGGAGTGGCCGCTGCATGCTACCATCTTGGATCTAATCAGGTCCGAGCCGGTAGAACTCGGTAATAAGGAACAGCTGACTGGGTGTTCTGCTTGCACATAGCACCCTTCAACAAAGTGATCCAGTGCGCTCTCTCTCTCTCCCAGGTTAGCCACTAAGATCTCGCTTGCTGGATGTTCTTCCTCCCTAGCCTTCTGGCCTGCAAATTCAGTGGAGGAATTTGCTGCCATACCCACTATGAGCCTCAAGTGCTCTGTACTGGGTTAGTGCCCCACAGGCCTAATTCCCTCTTCAGGCAACTCCCTGTGATGTATTTTCCCCTGTCGGCAGACCCGCGTCTCCCTTGGGCAGTCCCTCTGCCCCTGGTCGCTGTGTTTGTAGAGCTCCTCCCTCACCAGGTAGGACCAACCACCGCGCCACATCCACGTGTGGCTTGACAACCCATGTAACGTATTGGCCACATGTTTCCTCTCCCCAGTCTGGGCAGGATGTGGTCTCCGCAGGGTCTTTTCCCCCTGAAAGAATAGGAACGTAAAATATCGCCTTCCCTGGCGCATTTCATAGCGTTATGATAGCCCCATAACCCGTGGCTGACCGGCTTGCTCCCATGTTAGTCATGTCACCTGTTCCCCTCTTAGGGGTGCTGGGAACCTAAGGTCTGTATATGACAAATTTTTCTGGGGCGTTGGGGAGGGTTATGTGCAGCCAATACAGTTGCTCACGTTCACATAACACGGTCTAGTGCATGGCGTTTTTAAATGGGACCCCTTGTGTCACTACATTCGACACAATGTCGAGTGAGTGACAGAAGGGGAATGTCATGGTTAATGTTGTAACCTCTGTTCCCTGATGTGTCCCCCTTGCCATGACACTAGACCTACCACTGTAAATGGCCATACCTTATTCTCAGCTTCTCAGTGCAAAAACCTGACCGGCAGACGCTTGCCCGCTTCCCTTTATACCCGTATGTCCGGGGGCGTGACATGCAAATTCTGTCTGCCAATTTCTCATTGGCCTTTTCTCAAGTTCAGAGGTACGTGAGGCTCTCAAATAAGACCCCTTGTGTCACTACATTCGACACAATGTCTCGTTCCCTCCATCAGGGAACGGAGGTTACAAAAGTAACCATGACGGTCTACCCAAATATCAGTTTTCAGAAACAAAATCAATGTTTTTGACCTTACAATTAATCAGACAAGCATCCCAAAATCCTAATTTGAAACCAGCAGTCATCTGTATACAACTAGAAAGGTAATTTCAAGTTTTACAGTGTTTATCAACCACTTGCTGCTGCTTTTCTGTAATGAGCCATAATTATACTGTAAATGGAAATCTGTGAGTATATTTCATAAAGACATGGCTAAGTGTATTTGTTATGGAGCGCATGAGTGCAAAGCTTTGCAGGATGACCTCTTGCAAATACATTCACAGTGACAGAGCTGAGAGTGGGCAGTAATTAAAAAACATACAGTGCAGTGAACATGTGCATACACACACGCACATACAAAGATGCATGAAAAGCACAGATGCCAAATGCGTTCTTAATGATCAACTGAGTTAGTAGTAATGATAAGGTCTGTTCTTTATAGATCAGACAGAGTGTATGCATTTAAAGGGGTAGAATATCATAAGCTTCAATATGGAATTATGGAAAAGGGATTTCCAATATTTTATTCTCTTTAAAGTTTAGGCTATATTAGAATTGGATTAGAATTCATATCAGCAAACCTCAATGAAATTAACACAATGATGAGTTAGGACAAAGCTCTGTGGAAGAGATATTCAAGAGTGTGTGAAAGAATTTTTTTCTTGTGCTAATAATCTGTAAAGCCTTAGGGAAGATTTATTCAGAGAAAATTAGCACTTGTGGAAGGATTCATTAGTATTAGAACTCTTTACAGCTTTCAATACCATATTTACAAGTATATTATTTAATTTAAATTGATTTAATTGATTTAAATGTAGTTTTAATTCAGTTTATTGAACAAAATATCTTACAATGTCTTGGATATACATATATACAAATATTACATTATGATAAAACATCGCTCTGTGCCCTCAGTCCCACCTTCAATGCACCATATATGCTTTCCTTGAGTGCTCTACGGAAAAATCAAGTACACATCACCAAATTTCCAAACCACATATCTAAATATAGAAAGCACAAAAAAATAAGAATTTCACCTGGAAAGACGTACTTTAACTCTCAGCACAGGAAAACATCATTATAAAAAAAAAACTATACAATTTTTGCAGTTTAAGCAGGTATGAAATATACCTGAATTGACCTCCCTCAAAAGGTAATATAATGTGCTGTTCTATGCACGAGCGGGAAACACCCTTTCAGACATAGAACAAATATATGAAGCAGTGGCTCTCAGCGTGGTAACTTCCTGTCATCAGCAGTGCACTCAGATAACATAGACATCTGTCTTCTCTCCCAAAAGCCAATAGGTTCTCATTTTGCCTTTACCCTGAAAAAGAACAGCACAGATCAATACCACACATCAATGAGCACTCAGCAAGCCTGCTGGAGGACCTCATCAACAATGGCCAATATGCACTATAAGAAAGCACAGTGAACGAGAGGCTACTTTCGGAATAGCATTCTTTTACACTGCTCTTCAGGATCAAGCGTCATTTGGAATAGAACTGAGAATGCCTTTCAAATTCTTGAATTTGAATTGACTTAATGTTGAAAATGTATTTCATATTTCAGTATGAATTTCTCATAATCCAACATTAGGGTGTTTCCAGAAGAATGATGATATTAATAATGATCAATGTTTGAAATGCCATCTTTAGAGATTTGTATTGAATTATATTATAAATAGTGCTATCAGTCGATTAAAATTTTTAATCACGATTAATCGCATACATTTTTGTAGTTAATCCTGATTAAACGCGGATTTAAAAAGTGCTGAAATTTGACACTAAATATACTTATTGTCTTATCAAAATTAATGTATTTCCATATTTGGAAAGAAAACAAAACCGTATGTAGCAATATAATGCTGTCAAAGCAGCAATGCCAGCGTCGTGCACGGCTTTGAACTCATCATGAACAACGCTTGCGAACAAAAATGTCTCATTCAGCATTTTGGTGATAGTTAGGATTTGGTGTGTTTCTGGGGTAATTAAAATGTGCCTTACGTAGGCTGAAAAATCCTTGATTCCCCGTCTGTCGCTCATTTCGACGTCGTGTCGAAGGAGCGACACTAGGGGTCTCTCTTGAGCGCCGAAATATGCCTCTGATCTATGAAAAAAGGCCAATGAGAGTTGGCGAACAGTATTTGCATACCCCGCCCCCAGACATACGGGTATAAAGGCGAGGGAAATACACTTGTTCATTCAGTAATTTTCTTCGGAGCCGATGGTCGTGTGTGCAGCCAGCTGCGAATGACACAACTGATCCTGCTTCTATCCTCTGACGCTCTGCTTTGCTGTTGGATCTACAGCGCACTTCAGCGGCTTTTCTCTTCTCTGCACAGCGTGCAGTTTGACCCTGGCGGAGAGTGGAGGCTTCACCCCCACTCGGTTCAGCTGATCTGGGAATGGTTCGGCAAGGCCCAGGTAGACCTGTTTGCCTCCCGAGAGACCTCCCACTGCCCGCTCTGGTACGGCCACTCAGAGGCTCCCCTCGGGCCAGATGCACTGGCACACAGCTGGCCGATGGGGCTGTGCAAGTACGCTTTCCCCCCAATGAGCCTTCTTGTACAGGTGCTGTGCAAGGTCAGGGAGGATGAGGAGCAAGTCACTTTCATGGCTCCTTACTGGCCCACCCGGGCCTGGTTCTCGGACCTCGTACTCCTCGCGACAGCCCCTCCCTGGCGAATTCCCCTGAGGAACGACCTTCTTTCTCAGGGACGTGGCACGCTCTGGCATCCGCACCCAGACCTTTGGAACCTCCACGTCTGGCCCCTGGACGGGACGTGGAAGATCTAGCTGGTCTACCACCCATGGTCGTAGCCACAATCAACCAAGCCAGAGCCCCTTCTACCAGGCAACTCTACGCCCTGAAATGGCGTCTGTTCGTGAATTGGTGTTCTTCCCGGGCAGAAGACCCACAGAGGTGCGCAGTTAGGTCGGTGCTCCTGTTCCTACAGGAGAGGTTGGAGGGGAGGCTGTCCCCTTCCACCTTGAAGGTGTATGTTGACGCTATTGAAGTTCACCACGACCCAGTAGACTGCAAGTCTCTGGGCAAGCACGACTTAATCGTCAGGTTCCTAAGAGGTGCCCAGAGGTTAAATCCCTCCCGGCTAAACCTGTTCCCCTCCTGGGATTTCTCGGTGGTCCTCGCCGGTCTTCAGAGATCCCCTTTTGAGCAGCTAGAATCAGCTGGACTCAGGACCCTCTCTCTAAAGATGGCCCTGCTGATCGCGCTCGCCTCCATCAAGAGGGTCGGGGACCTGCAAGCTTTCTCTACTAACGACACTTGCCTGGAGTTCGGTCCGGCAGACACTTATGTGATCCTAAGACCTCGACCGGGCTATGTGCCCAAGGTTCCTACCACGCCCTTCAGAGATCAGGTAGCGAACCTGCAAGCGCTGCCCCGGGAGGAGGCAGACCCAGCCCCCTCACTGCTGTGTCCGGTACGTGCCTTACGTGCCTACCTGGAACGCACCCAGAGCTTCAGGCGCTCTGAGCAGCTCTTTGTCAGCTTTGGAGGACAGCAGAAAGGGAACGCTGTCTCCAAACAGAGGTTGTCCCACTAGGTGGTGGATGCCATTCTGTTGGCCTATCACACCCAGGCCGTGCCACCCCCTCTGCGGGTTTGAGCCCACTCTACTAGGAGCGTGGCATCCTCATGGGCACTGGCTAGGGGCACCTCCCTAACAGACATTTGTAGAGCTGCGGGCTGGGCAGCACCTAACACCTTTGCAAGATTTTACAATCTCAGGGTTGAGTCAGTCTCGTCCCATGTTCTCTCAGGTCTGAGCCCGTAGAACTCTGTACACGTCGATGGTCTGACCAGGTGAATCGCTTGTTTCCAGTGCCTTTTCCCTCTGCCGAGGTAAAACAGTGCGCCTTCTTCCCAGGAGACCCCCTTAGGTCCCTGGTTGATTCCTCCCTAGCCCTTTTGGGGCCGCAGTTCAGCGGAGGAACTTGCCGGCCCAGTCCACTACGTGTACCCCAGGCTACCCCTTCTGGAATAGGTGCTCCACAGGTTAGGCCTCCTACGCGGACTCCTCCTGTGTGTACTTCCGCGGTACGGTCACCTTATGAGCTGACCCGCGTCTCCCTTAGGCAGTCTTTTCGCTGCCCTCCGGTCGCCGTGTTGTAGAAACTCCCCCCTCTCTGAGGCGGGATATACCACCACGCCATTTTTTTTCCACATGCGACTTAAGAGGCCATGTGATGTATTTTGCCACCTTTACCTCCCCTGTTGGGTGGGTGTGGCCTCCGCAGGGTCTTTTCCCCCTGAAAGAATAGGAATTCGGGTAAGACCCCCTTCCCTCGATGCGGTAAGGGCCCCGGCTGCTCTTGCTCTATGCCGAGAAAACATAGAGAGAAAAGAGGCCCAGCCAGGCTTGGCCCATTCCCTAGTTGGGAGCATCACCTTGTTCCCCCCTAGGGTAACCAAAAGGATTCTGATGACTTTTTTGGGGCATTGGGGAAGAGTACGTGCAGTCTGAACACAGTCGGTCGCTTGTGCACGTAGAATACCTGCCCGCTTCTGTGTCAGCAGTACACGTACATGGTTCAGCGCATGGCGTGATTTGAAGTGGACCCCTAGTGTCGCTTCTTCGACACGACGTCGAAGTGAGCGACAGACGGGGAACGTCTCGGTTACGTATGTAACCTCCGTTCCCTGAAGGAGGGAACGAGACGTCGTGTCTTCCCGGCCACGTCGCTGAGCCGAGCCGCTGTGGTGGCCAGGACACTCCCAGCTCCTCAGAAAAATCCTGAATGAACGAGCATTTTTCCCTCGCCTTTATACCCGTATGTCCGGGGACGGGGTATGCAAATACTGTTCGCCAACTCTCATTGGCCTTTTTTCATAGATTAGAGGCATATTTCAGCGCTTAAGAGAGACCCCTAGTGTCGCTTCTTCGACACGACGTCTCGTTCCCTCCATCAGGGAACGGAGGTTTCATACGTAACCGAGACGTTTCTATCACAAGTCCCATCTGGGCTAGTTTTGTACATCAATTAATGTTAAGAGCTCCATTCTCAATCATTTTATTACTGACAGGGAAGCACTATCAGAGAATAGCCGTCACTCTATCATAGGAGAGAGCATAACAGTCAACTAGCATGTTAAAACAGTTCCGCCCATAGAATGTCTATGGAACCACCGCATTATGCCGTTTTATGCTAAGCTTGTAGGCTCTACTTGGTAGAAGGGCTCTGGCACCATGACGTGTGTGTTTAACAGTATGGTGGAAATGGTCCGTCTAAGGTCATTCAGCTATCCCTACACCGATGACCAACTTTTGGCATTTCACACATCATTATAATACTCAGATGAGAGCAACAGGCCAACACAAAGAAAAATCATTTAAAGTTTTAAAAAAAGATTTCACAGCATTTAATAAAACATTTTTTTACAAGAGGTTACAGTTCCTCAGAAATTGACGTGGGAAAAGAAGAAATTATATCTATATAATTATAAAAAATATTCTGCCCAAAAAATACACAGCCTGATATTATGTGTATTTCAATACCCAAAACATTGCACACAGTCCAAAAAATCTAATTTGGAACCAATCCTAAAGCATCTTAATAGGTCAAATCACAATTGTTTAGACTCAAATAAGAGTCTACTGGAAAAACTGAAATTCCTACAGTTTTTTTGAGACTTGAAGTCTTACATTTCTTAAACCTTATTGGACATTGTGTAATCTTTATCAGAATCATCTTCTGGAATAATGTCTTGCTATTGGAGAGTTCTTTGAGAAATCATGGGGTTGGGGTGTGTGGCATACCTGTCAACACTTCAATTTTTCCAAAGATTCTCCCATATTTCACACTCATCTCCCGCCCCCCCCCCTCCCGTTTTGTTATTTCTCCCGGGAAGCTCCCGTAATTTGTATGGCCCTAACCTCGTTATATGAATAATCACATCAATATATTATTCCAAGGTTGTCCAGTTGCCAGATCTTGTATGAAACGCATCCTACTCACACAATCGACACATCATACAAATTACAACCCATTTGTGACCTCAACCTGGCAACCAACAACCCAGTTGTGCTGTTGATATCTGCTCAGGTAGTAGATGCGGGAAGTTGAATCAAGCATCACTGGTAGAT
Organism: Moxostoma hubbsi; assembly: GCA_032164185.1. Lineage (NCBI taxonomy): Eukaryota > Metazoa > Chordata > Actinopteri > Cypriniformes > Catostomidae > Moxostoma > Moxostoma hubbsi. The sequence continues at coordinate 15,578,823 of JAVLUX010000044.1, forward strand.
GGGAGGAGAAGACTCCAAAAAAACAAAATATACATGTAAATTTAACAACAGCTGGATGGAAGAATTTAATTTCATATCTCGAAGAAATATCAACAATGGCCACGCCTTTTGCAAAGTCTGTCGCACTGCTTTTAATATCGGACACGGTGGGAAAAAAGACGTTACTCAGCACATTAAATCACAACTGCACAATTTGTATGTATTTAGCCTGCCTCTGCCATCCAGACCCCAACCCCCCCACCCCTGCTCAGAGGTCTCCTGGATTTTGGCACCCAAATGTTGACAGGTATGTTGTGTGGGCTATAGGAAGTTTACAGTATATTCTGAAAGATTTGTTGAAAAAAATGTGATTTCTTCAAATTTTTTATTTGTTTTGTCTTATTTTGGGATCTAAAGAGAAAATTCTAATTGCTTGTTATGTTCCTCCTTTGTAAGTCATTTTTGGTTAAAAGCATCAGCTAAATGACTAAATGTAAATTTCCCATTAGGATCCTTTTTTTTTTTTCTTCCCTTTTCTCCCCAATTTGTAATGCCCAATTCCCAATGCGCTCTAAGTCCTCATGGTGGCGTAGTGACTCGCCTCAATTCGGGTGGCAGAATGAATCTCAGTTGCCTTCATGTCAGAGTCCATCAATTCTTGCATATTTTCACATGGCTTGTTGAGTGCGTTACTGCGGAGACGTAGCACATGTGGAGGCCCACGCTATTCTCTGCGGCATCCACGCACAACTTACCACATGCCTCACTGAGAGCCAAAACCACATTATAGCGACCACAAGAAGGTCTCATGTGACCCAAACTAGCCACTAGGTCAATTTGGTTGCTTAGGAGACCTGGCTGAAGTCACTCAGCACACCTTGGATTCGAACACACAACTCCAGGGTTGGTAGTCAGCGTCAATATTCGCTGAGCTATCCAGGCCCCCAGGATCCTTAAGGATTGGTTCTGAACTATGTATTCGGACAAATTCCAACATGCTTTTTTTTTTAAAGGGGCAGAATAATGTGTGTATATATACAGAATATTATAAATGATTTATGAGAAAAAATTCTCATTATATATATGGTTAATCACTTCTCAAAGCATGCATAATTGGAATTCCATACCTTCATTTCCACGTCTCCTCGCAGCTGAAGTTCGAAGTAGCCAAACTCATCCAGCACCTCTTTGGTGGCTGAAGACACATGTATCTTCAGAGCTGTGGAGAAAATAATTGTTTTAATGTATGGTTCACCAAAAATGAAAGTTATATCATCATTTATATAACATCACCTTGATATTGTTCAAAATCCATAAGACGCTCTTTCATATGTGCAATAACAAATAACAATGTTTGCAGGATGATCATGCTGCTCTTTTCCATACAATGAAAGTGAATATATCTAGTTGATCAAAGATGGCGGCGCAGTGGCACGCAGCAGCAACTCCGGATCCAAAAGGGTGCTATTTTTGTCACTTAGCCTGACTTTTACGGCACATGGACTTCGGAGAAGCAGGTGTTCGTGTCTACCATCGCCAGACACTGTTAAAATATAAGATTCATGCAACAACAAAGCTGCATGATGATCTGCTGGAGTTGCTACGCAAACTCGGCTTGCTGCGGAGACCAGGCCTCCAGTCTTCGGCGTCTCCTGATGCTGGAGGCGATGTCGTAAGCGGTATGCAAAGAAGCGAAAGCGTGGCAAGAGGGCAGGGGTCCATGCTAGGCTAAAAACAAACCCTAGCCGGACGGCTCTCCCTACTATCCTGCTCTCAAATGTTTGCTCCCTGGAAAATAAACTGCTAGACCAAACAACATTCCTGGAGTGTTCAGAGGATGTGCAGACCAGCTGGCAGATGTTCTTACCGACATCTTCAACATCTCTCTGAGCAGTGCCGTCGATCCAATGTGCTTCTAGGCCACCACCATTGTCCCCATGCCAAAGAAGTCTTCAGTGTCCTGCCTCAACGACTACCATCCCGTCGCACTCACATCCATCATCATGAAGTGCTTCGAGAGGCTCGTCATGAGGCACATTAAGACCCAGCTGAACCCCTCACTAGACCCACTGCAGTTTGTGTATCGTCCAAACCGTTCAACAGACGACGCCATCGCCACCACCCTCCATCTGGCCCTCACCCACCTAGATAAAAAGGACTCATACGTTCGAATGCTGTTACTAGACTTCAGCTTAGCATTCAACATAATAATTCCTCAGCAACTGATTAGAAAGCTGAACCTGCTGGGCCTGGACACCTTCCTCTGCAACTGGATCCTGGACTTCCTGACTGGCAGACCTCAGTCACTCCGGATCAGGAACAGTATCTCCACCACCACCATGCTGAGCACTGGGGCCCTCCAGGGCTGTGTGCTCAGTCCACTGCTGTTCACTCTGCTGACTCACGACTGTGCAGCAATGCGCAGCTCGAACCACATCATTAAGTTTGCCGATGACACGACCATGGTGGGTCTCATCAGCAAGAACAACGAGTCAGCATACAGGGAAGAGGTGCAGCAGCTAACAGACTGGTGTAGAGCCAACAACCTGTCTCTGAATGTGGACAAAACAAAAGAGATGGTTGTTGACTTTAGGAGAGCACAGAGTGACCACTCTCCACTGAACATCGACGGCTCCTCTGTGGAGATTGTCAAGAGCACCAAATTCCTTGGTGTTCACCTGGCGGAGAACCTCACCTGGTCCCTCAACACCAGCTCTACTACCAAGAAAGCCCAGCAGCGTCTCTACTTTCTTCGAAGGCTGAGGAAAGCACGTCTCCTACCCCCCATCCTCACTACATTCTATAGAGGGACTATTGAGAGCATCCTGAGCAGCTGCATCACTGCCTGGTTTGGGATTTGCACCGTTTCAGACCACCCTGCAGAGGATAGTGAGGACAGATGAGAAGATCATCGGGGTCTCTCTTCCCTCCATCAAAGACATTTACAAAAATCACTGCATCCGCAAAGCAACCAGCATTGTGGACGACCCCACACACCCATCCCTCAAACTCTTCACCCTCCTGCCGTCTGGCAAATGGTACCGAAGCATTCGGGCCCTCACGGCCAGACTGTGTAACAGCTTCTTCCCACAAGCCATCAGACTCCTCAATACTCAGAGACTGGACTGATACTTTAATTATTGTCACTTTATAACTGTCTGCTACCTCAATAACTGCTATGTCCATAGAACACTATCTCATAGTATGTTATGTTTACATTTGACATTTTTAGAAACTGTCATCTTTTTGCATTACTGTGTACTGGTCGGCGTTGCACTGTCTCTCACTGTGTCTATTGTCCTGTTCATTGTTAGTAATTTATTGTACTGTCCCGTACTTTTTGCACACGTATGCACGTGCACTTTATATAGGTATTTTATTTAGTCTGTGTAGTCTCATGTGGTTCTGTGTTTGTCCTATGTTGTTTTAAGTAAACCATGGTGCTGGAGGAACGTTGTCTCGTTTCACTGTGTGCTGTACTAACTGTATATGGTTGAACAACAATAAAAACCACTTGACTTGACTTGAATATGGACTGGAGCTGTAAACTCTAAAAAGAGCAAAAAATATAATTTTGGGAGAAAAACAGACCAACAGATAAAATATCCATTTAAAATGGCTGAAAATCTTTCCATCTACCTAGGGCTGAGTGATAAAATTATATTGATATTTATTGGAAAAACTATAATGAATATGAATGTAACACATAAGAAAGTGTTTCACCGCTGTTCAAATGCACTTTGGATCGCATCATTTATATGGATAAATGTTTTCCATCTGAAAGGACTAAATATTAAATGAAACAAATGACAATAAAATGCAAAGTAATCTCTTCAGTAATCAAAATACTTTTTGAATGTAATTGTATTCTAATTACCAGTGATTTAAATAATGACTGTAGTGGAATACAGTTACTTATATTTTGTATTTTAAATACGTTATCCCGTTACACGTATTCAGTTACTCCCCAACCCTGAATACAGCTATCGACTGAATACAAAACAACTCTGAGATCAACACCATTGCGGTTTATATATATGTACTATTTATTTAAACATCTTTTCATAATCCATGATGCTGTCACAGGCAAGAAAGTGTTTCTTCTTGTGATGTTTATTGTCGTTTGGCATTCCAGCTTATGGTGCATTACCGCCACCATTTCTTTGTGGTGTCAAACTTCAGTTGTCGATGATGAAATCGGCGAAATTTCATCAAAAAGACATCACACACCTTATGTAGGATTGAATCCTAAACTGATTGTACTAGCTTACCCTATTAGTTTACTAGTAAATGTTATGTTTAATTAATTCTTGAGGTCTAAAAAATATGTGGAATGCATTTCTGCCCCCATTAATGGTATGAAATGTATATCATGATAAATATCAATATCGAACTATATGAAAATAAATATTGTGATAATTATTTTGGCCATTACACCCAGCCCTACCTCTACTGCAGCTCTAAATTTTCATGAACATTTGCACATGCGTCCTGACAAGACAATAAGAACACACACGTCTTGACATAGCAAGTTTGAATATTTGCAAGCAGGAATGAGACGAGCCAAAAGATATCGTATGGCTTCAGAAGACTCTGAATATAGTACTTTTTTTTAGCTATTTTGGAGTTTGACAACCTCTCGCACATGTTTTCGTTGTGTGGAAAAAGAGCAGCATGAACATTCTTCAAAATATCTCCTTATGTGTTCCTCATAAGAGAAGCAATCATACAGGGTTTCAGCGACATGGGGGTGGGTAAATTTGTAGAACTTACATTTTTCAGTGAACTATTCCTTTAAGAGCCACAGACAATCACTGTAAGTGCACAGCTGTGAGTGACATAAGACACCATGCTTGATGAACGATTGATGATTCACCATATTTAAGAATGACAGATTACACATATGGAGCTAACGAAATGGGCAATCTGTCCTAAAAGAACATCATTATGCTGTCAAAATGGAGAAGACCTAGTCTGTAAACAAGCACAATAGGGTGTAGTCACTGATCCTTACGGATAAGTGTCCACTAGGATCCATTTTTATCCAGATTATTACATGCTCTAAATCACAAAGGATACAGTTTGAGTATCACTGTCACTAATTATTAATGAGTACATAAAGCAAAGCTCAGGAAGTGGAATGTAAGCCGATACATGTGGTAAGTATCATGAACAGCTGTTCCTTGCAGATGGGTGAAATACATATAAAGCTCATTATATCTGAGGTTAAAGTCAACTTGAAATCAAATAGGACCCTATTTACTTTCTTAATACAGTACAAGTTCCTGGTCTGCCAGTGAACAGGTCATTGGTGCATGTTATTCCATAGAAAAAAACATGTTTGTCATCAAAATACAATAACTTGCTCCACCTTCAAAATTACTTTCCTTTTCGGACGATGTCATAAGCCTTTGTGAGAGTCTGGATATTTCTCGTGGGCTTCCGTGCCACTAAAAGGCTGCAGCACATTATGATATAAAAATAAATACCAATTAAATGAGTCTCCTTTTAAAATTCATATTATTGCTGTACAATATAATTAAATAAATATATATAAAAAAATACAGCCCCATAATGTTTCATTCCTGAATGATTCATGTGCTCGGAACTCAGAGTTACGATATTTCCGACGCCACTTGAAGGCCACAATAGTCCCGTCCCAAACTCATACCATTAGTTGAGTCTATAGCCACTTTTCCACCATCGGGCCAAACAGTTCTCATTGTGAAACATGTGCTGATCCAGGGCAGCGTTTCCCAAAAGCATCGTAAGCCTAAGTAGATCATAGAAACCATTGGTGCCAGTGGTCTCTACGATCAGCTTAAGCTTGCAATGCTTTTGAGAAACGCAGCCTAAGCCAGTTGGCACAGTTATGATTTATTTTTCCACTGTGGATCTTGAACGTACGTAACAGATACATCAGTTGGTGAATGCACGAGCTATGGAGGATATTCCAGTTTTTATTTTTTTACCTAGATTTTACTCTGCTAAACCACAGGACAGGCACGTTAGGGTTAGAGGTTCTAAGGGGTTGTGTATGCCACCGGACACGAACAGACAGAAAGGAAACAGTTCCCAGACTAGCTAAAAAGGACATTTATTAACATAATATTATATGAGTAATATAATGATATACAGTTGAAATCAGAAGTTTACATTCACTTAGGTTGAATTGATTAACCACTCCACAGATTTCATATTAGCAAACTATAGTTTTGGCAAGTCGTTTAGGGCATCTACTTTGTGCATGACATGAGTAATTTTTCCAACAATTGTTTACAGACAGATTGTTTCACTTTGAATTGACTATCTCACAATTCCAGTAGATCAGATGTTTACATTCACTAAGTTAACTGTGCATTTAAACAGCTTGGAAAATTCCAGATTGGAGGTTTACCTGTGGCCTACCTTCAAGCTCAGTGCCTCTTTGCTTAACATCATAGGAAAATCTAAAGAAATCAGGCAAGACCTCAGAAAAACTATTGTGGAGCTCCACAAGTCTGGTTCATCCTTGGGAGCAATTTCCAAAGCCTGAAGGTACCACATTCATCTGTACAAAGAATAGTATGCAAGTATAAACACCATGGGACCATGCAGTCATCATACCACTCAGGAAGGAGACACATTCTGTCTCCTAGAGATGAAGATAATTTGGTGCGAAAAATGCAAATCAATCCCAGAACAACAGCAAAGGACCTTGTGAAGATGCTGGAGGAAACAGGTAGACAAGTATCTATATCCACAGTAAAAATGAGTACTCAGCAAGGAAGAAGCCACTGCTCCAAAAACCACCATAAAAAAGCCAGACTACAGTTTTCAAGTGCACATGGGGACAAAGATCTTACTTTTTGGAGTCTGCTGGTCTAATAAAACTATAGAACTGTTTGGCCATAATGACCATCATTATTTTTGGCAGAAAAAGGGTGAGGCTTGCATGCTGAAGAACACCATCCCGACTGTGAAGTATGGGGGTGGCAGCATCATGTTGTGGAGGTGATTTGCTGCAGGAGGTACTGGTGCACTTCACAAAATAGATGTCATCATGAAGAAGGAAAATTATGTGGACATATTGAAGTAACATCTCAAGACATCAGCCAGGAAGTTAAAGCTTGGTCGAAAATGGGTCTTCCAAATGGACAATGACCCCAAGCATACCTCCAAAGTTGTGGCAAAATGGCTTAAGAACAACAAAGTCAATGTATTGGAGTGACCTCAATCCGATTGTGGGAAGAACTGAAAAAGCATGTGTGAGCAAGGAGGTTTAAAAACCTGACTCAGTTACACCAGTTCTGTCTGGAGGAATGGGCCAAAATTCCAGCAACTTGAGAAGCTTGTAGAGGGCTACTCAAAATGTTTGACCCAAGTTAAACAATTTAAAGGCAATGCGACCAAATACTAACAAAGTGTATGTAAACTTCTGACTCACTGGTAATGTGATGAAAGAAAGAAAACCTGAAATGAATAACCAGAGACTTAAAATAAAGTAGTGATCCTAACTGACCTAAGACAGGGAATGTCTTCTACAATTAAATATCAGGAATTGAAAAACTGTTTTAACTGAGTTTAAATGTATTTAGCTATGGTGTGTGTACATTTCTGACTTCAACTGTATTACATGAGTTTTAAAGAGCTAGCTAGCGTAATTTACTTCCTTGACAAAAAGGCATGCCGAAAAATTATGAAAAATAGACCTACAAGTTAAATCATCATCAAAAAAATCATGACGACACTAAACACATAATATTTTTATTTTTTATTTTAATAACCTCACAATAGCGTACTTTACCATCTACCTAGAAACAAATGAGTTACCATGAGAAATCCATGCCGAGAATGGTTTATAATCGTAGAGAATGCTACTGGAACCACTCCTCACTGTGCTCAGAACCGATTGGCCCAATGGTGGAAAAGAAGCTAATGTTGCTGTAACGGATGTTCAGGATGTTCAAAGAAATAGAACAATGTTCTCATAGCACCAAAGAGATGCAGGGTCTTTTCCAAATCCTAGTGAGCTTCTTCCGAAGGCAGCATTTTAAGACATCATAGGTGCGCTCCCAACGCGAAGGATGTACCAAAAAGTAGGTATCTTAATTATGCTGCCTAATTTTAGTCCAATTTTAAAGTAGCATCATACAGTATGTATGTACCCATCCCCTGGTAGGCGATCCCAGAATGCACTGTGATGAGCTCGGCAGAAAAATAAATCCAAGATGGTGGATGAAGCAAGAGAAATTCTGACTATAAACATCCTTCTAATACATTCAATACTGAAAAGTTTCAACATGTTTTTTTTTTTTTTATATCATAGACTGGTTTGTTTCCTATTTGATAAATAGGACATTTGTAGTGTTCGTTGGGGATGAGACGTCCTCCTCATCAACAATTAATTGTGGTGTTCTACAAGGATCCCTGTTTGGGCCAATTTTGTTTTCTCTATAAATGTTAGCTCTTGGTTCTGTGATTCGAAAACACAACATTAATTTTTATTGCTATGCAGATATTTGTAATTGAATCACAATGATCTGTCAAGTTGAAATGTTCTTCAAGGGTGTATAAAAAATATGCTGATAGAAAAAAATGTATGACATGTAATTTTCTGCAGTTAAATTCTGATAAAACAGAGGTTGTCATAATCGGTCATGGTTAAAAAATTTAGATTGAGTCTGCACTTAATCAGGTGGTGAGAAATGTAGGCATCTATTTTGACACAAATTTACATTTTGAATATCACGTCAGGAAGTTAGTTCAGTCTTTTCATTTTTTATCTGTTAAGGAACATTTCCAAGGTGAGACAGTTTTTAAGTTTTAGGGATACAGAGAAGCTTATTAATGCTTTTATTTCATCTCACCTAGATTATTGAAATGCCCTGCTTTCAACTTTAATTCAACACACTTTAGCATGGCTACAATCAGTGCAAAATACTGCAAGTAGACTTTTGACATGAAATAGGTCTTTTAATCATTACTCTAATCATTTAACTTCTTTACATTGTTTACCCATTCATTTTAGGGTTGATTTTTAAGATTTTATTCATTACATGTACTGTAAGTAACATGGGTTGGCGCCAGATTATTTAGCAGAACTTTTAAGACCTTATGAAAAAGTTAGACCTCTTAGATATTCTTGTTGTGAACTGTTGGCTGTTCCAAGATCCAGAAACAAAACTGAAAGTGACAGAGAATTTTTAATGAAGGCCCCAAGATTATGGAACAGCCTACCCTGGGATAACAGATCAGCTGAATTTGTGACTGTTTAAGTCTCATTTAAAAACTAATTTGTATAAACTTGCTTTTACTACTTTATAATTTTTTGATTTACCTTATGTTTTGTGATGCACTTTGTGCTAAATTGCTAAAAGATGCTATATACAGTGCATTAATTTTTTCCTTCACATTTTGTTATTTACATTTACATTTACATTTATGCATTTGGCAGATGCTTTTATCCAAAGCGACTTACAGAGCCCTTATTACAGGGACAATCCCCCCGGAGCAACCTGGAGTTAAGTGCCTTGCTCAAGGGCAAAATGGTGGTGGCCATGGGGTTCGAACCAGCGACCTTCTGATTAGCTGTCCTGTGCAGCCTTATCAGCCTTATGTTGCAGCCTTATCTAAAATCCTCTAAATTATTTTCTTTTTCACATTAATCTACACTCCATACTCCATAATTACAAAGAAACAAAAAATATTTTTTTATTTATTAATATTTTATTTATTTATTTTTGTTACATTTACAAATGTATTAAAGTATTCAGACCCTTTGCTATGAAACTTCTTGGATCATCTTTGAGATGTATCTACGCTTTGATTGGAGTACTCCTGTGGCAAATTCAATTGATTGGACATGATTTGGAAAGGCACACACCTGTCTATATAAGGTCTCACAGCTGAAAATGCATATCAGAGCAAAAACAAAGCCATGAGGTCAAAGGAACTGCATGCAGAGCTCAGAAATTGTGTCAAGGCACAGATCTTGGGAAGGCAACAAAAAAGTTTTGGCCTCATTAAAGTTTCCCAAGAGCACAGTGGCCTCCATTATTCTTAAATGGGAGAAGTTTGGAACAACCAGGACTCTTTCTAGAGCTGACCGCCTGGCTAAACTGAGCAATCGGGGGAGAAGGGCCTTGGTAAGAGAGGTGACCAAGAACCAGATGGTCACTCTGGTTAAGCTCCAGAGATTTGTGGAGATGGGAGAAAATTGCAGAAGGACAAACTTCACTGCAACACTCCACTGATCAGGGCTTTATGGCAGAGTGGCCAGACGGAAGCCTCTCCTCAGTGCAAGACACATAAAAAAGCACCTAAAGGACACTTAGACTGTGAGAAACAAGATTCTCTGATCTGATTAAATGAAGACTGAGCTATTTGGCCTAAATTCTAATCGTTATGTCTGGAGGAAACCAGGCATCGTTCATCACATACCATCCCTACGGTCAAACATGGTATTGGTAGCATCATGCTGTGGGGGTGTTTTTCAGCGGCAGGGACTGGGGGACTTATCAAGGTTGAAGAAAAGCTGAATGCAGAAAAATACAGAGGTATCCTTAATGAAAACCTGGTCCAGAGCAATCAGGACCTCAAACTGGGCCAAAGGTTCACCTTCCAATAGGACAATGACCCTAAGCACAGAGCCAAGACAATGCAAGAGTAGTTTAGACAACTCTGTGAATGTCCTTGAGTGGCCCAGCCAGATCCTGGACTTGAACCCAATCGAACATCTCTGGAGAGACCTGAAAATGGCTGTCCACCGAAGGTCCTCATCCAACCTGACAGAGCTGGAGAGGATCTGCAGAAAATAATGGCAGAAAATTTGCAAATCCAGGTGTGCAAAGCTTGTCGCATCATACCCAAAAAGACTTGAGGCTGAACTAAATACTGAGTTAAGGGTCTGAATACTTATGTCAATGTGATATTTAAGTTTTTTCTTTCAGTTATCAAAAATCTGGGTTTTGCTTTGTCATTATGGGGTATGGAGTGTAGATTGATGTGGAAAAAAAATAACACGCTAATTCAAAGCATTTTAGCACAAGACCGCAACATAATACATTTTTTAATATTTTTGTAAAAAAAAAAAAGTCTGAATACTTTCTGAATGCATTGTAATAAATGTATTACAAAACTGACAATTTCACCCAAAATGTGTGTGTACTATGCGTATTTATGCTCATTAGAGTAATGTGTTGTTCCTCTCGCGTCACCTCTACTGAAATGCATTGTGCATGATGAGCGATATTTGAATGACGCATGACGCTGACGTCTTTGTAGAGCGTTCCAAATCGCTCTCTTATGAGGCATAATTTCAGTAAGGATGCTGTCATAGAAAACATGAACAGGAGACAGAAAAGCAGCACACTAAGTTAAATGCCCCTAGTTATCTAGTAATGACCCCTACCAGTTATTGACCTTATAAATTGTCTCACAAGAAGATTTTAACAAAACTGACATCTTGAACAAAGATCAAAAATGTATTTCTGTCACCCACCTTCCCCTGTAGACTCCATGCGGGATGCTGTGTTGACAGTGTCTCCAAATAAACAGTACCGAGGCATCTTAAGACCCACTACACCAGCACAGACAGGCCCTGCACACAAACATGCAGCAGAGAGGGGGATTAATTCACTGCAGGACTCCATGTACCTACTTATAAACAGTCCTAACGCATCTTGACTGGTTGAAACATAAACAGATTCAGAACAACAGGCAGTGATCAGATCATATCTGGCTGAAGCGTCTTACTTAATCATCTGAAATACACATCTATTTTTGTACACAGAGACTGAGAATAATGTATACAGATCCTGCAGTGGAAACATGCTGGACCACTGTAACAGCGGGAAGAGGATTAGTGTTTGACTAAGAGCGAGAGAGAAGTTTTCCAGAGACAGAAAATATTAATTCTGTAAATGTCAGCCTTGAATGGAGAAATCTACAGCACACAGCTGCTTGTGTACAGTACCCAATTGAAAAGACAAAATCACAATAGAGACCTCTTTAATATCTCAATTGATTTTCCTAGACAGGAAATTATATGCAGAACAAATGGAGACTTCTGCATCTCAGATTGTTATTTTGAGGGGGGGGAAAAACTAGTAATCTCACATATGCATCTGAAAAAATAAAATCAAGTCAATGTGACACTGCTACGATATGATCCAGCCAAATAACTAATGTATTGCACTGACTGTCAGACTAAAAGCCCCAACATGATAATGGAAATGTATTTTTTTGTGAGGCTAGTGAAAATGCTGAGTGGCTAGCCACAACCATAGTCACAGTGACCAGTGAGCAAAAAAGTTAATGTCAAGCTCTTATATGACTTCTCTAAAGTTCAAGTAAAGATCTTAATGAGTGCGTTTACATGCACAATTTTATATCTGTTAGGCTTAAGCTGACAACTAGAAAGATGTAATGCAAATGCCTTGTAAGGACATCATAAAGATCATGTAAAGACCCAAAATGTAAAAACTGTTGGTCCTATATGTAATAAAGGCCCTAAATGTAATACATTTTGGTACTAAATGCAGTGATGGGCAGTAGCTTCACAACAAATAGTGAAGCTATTAGCTTAGCTACATTTCTCAGTAGCGAGGTGGTTGCATTGACAAAAGCTACAACGGTACATCATGCCCTAAACTCTGTGTTTACTTTCGCCAGTTTTGAATCAGAAGTAATGATGTCTGATTTACAAATGCTGAATCATCTGAAGTGGGTTTTCACACAACAACACATTCACAGAATACTTTAAATAATGGATTGCACTGATTGCAATGGATATTTATCGACAAACAATGGAAACCATGCATGCAAATATGTCATCTCAATTGCCAATGATGAAGAAGGTCTTTATTAAGTTCAACACATATATAGCTTTTGAACGATTTATTATTAATTACAATATGTTAAATCAGACGCATATGTCATTAGATAATCCACATTAAGCACATTGTGCACACAGCACATATAGTGCTATCTGGCTAAAAACACATTCAAGTTCCTGGATCAGATGATCAGGAAATTATGTAGTACATTGTCCAGTGTCATGGAACACAAAAGCAAATATATTAGGATTCAGATTGCTGCAAGCAGAGGTGAAAGACATCCAAATGTGGGCAGAGAGGATCGTTCACTCTAATTACATATGGCAACCAGGAGATGGCATCAAGTACATAACTCAGACTCAATGATGGCTCAAATGACAAAGAATGGAACTGAATGAGATCTCGTTACTCATGCCTGCTGTGGCACGGCGGAGGGCGGGGCCGGAGAGAGAGATCCTAATGGACATGTCCGTTGTCCTGTGTGTTTGTCTTTTGAGTTTTTCATTAAAACTCTTATTTGTATGTCAAGCCGGTTTCTCGCCTCTTCCTTGCCTGTGAGCGTGAACTGTTTTACACCTGCATTTAGTCATTGATTGTTGTATTTGCATGTGTAATTGTTTTGACACCAGGATAAATTATATTTGTAACTTTTGATTGCTTTGACATATCACTACAAAATGTTATTCAGCTACAGGTTAAAGATTTGGGAACAAAACAAAAGCAGTTTTTTCAGAATTAATTTATTTACACCCTGAGATATATAATTTAAAATCAGAAAAATATGAAAAAATAAAGTTTTTGGCTCAAGACTTTATTGTGATTTTTCAGCAGTTTCTTAGATCGAGAGTCTCATAATTTATCGTAATATATATCGATAAATTTTTTTTTTTAAGTTTTCTTTAAAATTATACCAAACAATTGACCCTCTTTGTTTTTGACCCTCTTTGCCTTAGAGTTATAAGCCTTTAATTTTGGGAATGACACTGAAACAGGCACATTTCTGGCACACCAATATTTTTGGCCCATTACCCTAATTTCGATCTGCATGATAGCACCATTCTCATTGTTCCAACAGCTTATCAATGTGCACATATCTTGTGTGCATATCCGTTTACGTTTTCTCATAAAAAATTGGAGAAACTTCTGATAATTTCAAATCTCATGGAAACATGATTCCCTTTTGATCCAGTTCACTCGACATTGCTGTAAGCACTATGGGGAATTGTCCTTCACACTACCTTGTTGTAACCCTTTTACAATCATGACAATCTTCTTATTCGCACTCAATATACACTTACAGTGGACGGAACTTCTCAGCAAGATGTGAACAGGACAGCTTGTCGCATGTGCGCAGAGCCTGCACCGAGAAGCTTTCCGCTCCCCTGTGTATTCCAATGAAGAGTTCTCCACATTGGCGTTGAAGACGCTCTCGGTGAATGGATTCTTCACATCAGACGCTCATCATTGATCATCATTCAGCAAAACTCCTACCTGCTTCCCACAGTGCTCTGGCTGGAGTTACCGTATCCTTATATATACTGTATATACATGCAATATTAACTAAAAAGTTGCTTGCGTGATATGCGTCTTTTTAAAATTGTCATTCCGCAAGTGTTTCCTATGCGAATGGCACATCTTGCCGTCTGATGAGCATGAGAGCTGTATTCACATACAAGCAGCTCTCGTGGAGACAGACTGCCATCGCTGTGAGGGCACGAATCTCCGGACATTGCACTCTAGGATCGACCTAAAAGCCTGTGGAGGCTTTAATCTATTCTCCGCAGCATCCACACACAAATCACCACGTGCCACACCGAAAGTGAGAACCACATTATGGCGACCACAAGGAGGTTAACCCAACGTGACTCTACCCACCCTAGCAACTGGGCCAATTCATTGCTTGGGAAGCCAGACTGGATTCACTCAGCATGCCCTGGATTCGAATTTGCGACTCCAGGTGTGGTAGTCAGCATCTTTACTTGCGACAGACTAGTGGGATCATTTTTGTTGTGCATAAAAACACTTGGAGTCAGCTAACAAAAGATTTAAATATAAACTTATCAAGCACGTGCCGTGGGCTTTGAGACTGAGCAAGCCTCAAAGATTTTTAATAGACATTATTAAATGCTGAGCCCAAAACACATTATGCTGGTGAGTGTAATGTCGTGGATATGTTATTGATGCAAATTGTTGCCTTAGAACCCACCAGTCAATGGAAACAATTGTCAAAGTGGTGAACTTCATGACCAAATTGTTTTAAATTCAGGACAGTAATATTGCTCATATCACACAATTGAAAGATTGCAATATATTGAGCAGAGCATGTTTATGTCCATATAATCATACAATGCACCATAGTGCCAAAAGAGCATGTTTTGACGTACAACAAAAAGAAAAAGTAAAGATTGCCAGTTATTAGTTTCAACATCATAGGCCTCACACGTCACTCTTTCCGAATTCAGAACCATTGGAATGGACAGCAGCAATGAACTAATCTGACCATCAAAGACAACAATCTTAACGTAAATGCACAAGGCAAACATAATATATGCACGGCAGTCTACAAAATGGACATAATACAAGAAGTACATGATTGCCAGATCACCACTTCATAGCCTCAGACTAACCAGAAACAATTACCTATTATCTATACCATAGATTTTTAATAAATATATTAACTTACTTTTACTTGAACACAAAATCCATGCGTCTCTCCTTGCGAATGAACATTTGAACATTTTACTTTGTAAAAGTCGCTCACTTGTTGAAGTTTCCAAAGCCTCTCTGTCTCAATTTTTATTTGAAATTAACGTTGCGTTAATTTAAATCCGTAGATATCTGCAGATATCCACTTTAGTGCTTAACAAAGCATTGGTTACATAAACTTGAACGTGTTGACACAAAAACTAAAATCTAGCCAATCAGATAGTGTGACTTAAGGATGGAGCATTCTGATTGGCTAACACATTTTGGTAAGCATGCTTACTTTGGCCATTTGTAGTAGCGGGCATGATTCAGTTTGAATGAACGTACGTTGTTGAATGAAAGGGCGGTAAACAATGTAATCAGAGAAAGCATAAAATAAAGTGCTTACACCTGAGGGTGGCACCAAAGCGAAAAAAAATTCATAACTGCCTGTGCTGCTCAACTTAGATGAAAAATGACAGATTTGTATGAAAACAGTGCTTTATATTAACAATTATATTTAAATATTTCATAGCGTAATTTTTCTTTTCACACTTCTGTTAGGTAAGCACTACTTACCTTGCTTATATGGACGACACATCCCTGAAACTCATACATTTGTTTCTAATATTATCTCTCCTAATGGATTCTGAGGAAAAGTAGATATGTAATTAATACTTAAATATGAAACATGTTATAGTAATATCTTGAGCTATGGAAGATGAACCTCTAAGAAATAAAATATTCCTAACTGTGCTACTATTAAAAATAAAATAGTTTTCTACATGATTACATAGCCTTATATTGATCCCATTTTCCACACTACTAATACAAATATTTAAATAGCAATAAGTCTAAGAGTAATAAAAATAATAATTAGCATATCAAAAAACATCAAACAATAGATTTAAAAGTTGGTAGGCATAGACACAACAATAACAGTACCTGTGTGGATTCCTATCCGCAGCCGTAGCTGATCGTTGGGTCTGTGACTGATTTGGAAGGTTTTAACCTCTTCCAGTAAAGCCAATGACATGCCAGCAATCTCTCGTGCATGTAGTTTCCCGTTCCGCACAGGCAGACCCGAGACCACCATGTATGCATCACCTATAGTCTCCACCTTAAATTAGAGGAAGACATGTCATCTGCAAAATCAAACAAGCATTTTTACTTTGCAAAAAAGCTGATGAAAGTTTTAAAAGCTTTAAAGAAAGTTAAAGTTTCACTGACACTTTCTTTGAAGCCTGTGAATATAGTGAATCATAAAGTCACTTATAAGCAAGGCTTTCATAAGTGAGGAATAATGCACAGTAAACTGGTCATCACAATCAGGTCTGTTATCATCCTGAAGGAAATGTATTCTCTGATAATGACAGGTCATCATCGCAGTCAGCCAGTCAATATCACAGAATAAACCTCTTCTGTGTGATATGTGACCTGTCTGTTTATTTTGTGGTAAAGACCATTTGACTGTACATTATACCGTTCATAATGTGTCTACTAACCAAATAAATAAAAAAATTAACATTATCAATGGATTTGATTCTAAATTATTTTATTATGATGGAAAAAAATGCAGTGCAGATTGAAACCAGAGACAAAAAACTTGAGCTATGTGGAAATCGGTTGCCTGGGACAATGGTCATTTTTACAATTTAGCAGTCATTTTACAAAAATATTTGACCAAATGCTGCAATTGACCAATTGTAACCAGTTATTCCAGAAGCTACATTACAATTGATATGAAACAAATTCCATTTGTAATAGTATGTGCTATAAAGCAGTATTCTCTTTAAAGGTATACCCATGAATAAGTAAGAATTATAAATGGATAAAATTGTTTATTACCTCATTGCTACTAAAGCACAGTGCAGCAGTAGTCCACTCACCTTATATACATCAAAATTATCAATGATGGCATCGAAGCAGGTGTAGAGATCATTGAGCAATGTCACCACCTGATGAGGGCAAAAAAGACAATTAAGAGCACACTCTTCAGAAAGAACTGGTGTTGTGAACGAAATGAGCATTACAATGATCAAATACTTAAGCTTTCTTTATCAGATCATGCTAACTGTAAAATAATGTTTTTCAATAAGGTTTATAAAGCTATGCCTTGTAATGTTATCATGCACTCAAAACATTTTGAAGCCTATTTTTAGGATTTAAGCATTTCAATTTCATAACAAATGTACATAAAATTGAATTGAGCAATTCTTAAACATTATACATACTATGAATTAAGAATGTTTAATTAGTAAAGAACTACAGATTAATAAGATATTTCATATAAATCTTAAAAACTAAATAGTTATAACTTTAACACCATACATGGTTAAAGTTAGCATAAAATCTAAATTGACTGTATTTACATTCTTAATACATGTTCCTGATCTTACTGTGAATGATTTAACTTGCTCCACCAATGAAATGGGTTCATGTCATGAGGAATCATGAGGTCTTTCTACTATAAAAACATACTATAAATTTCAGAACTCAAAGAAACTTAATCCCCAATGCAACAAAAGCATTAAATTGAATGCAATTGAAACCAAGCTGCAAAAACACTTCGTTCTCTACTTCCACGACTACCCTAGGTCACTAGGAGGCCATTAATTCATGATCGCCTCTACAGCACAAAAACATCAACACTTACTTAAAATCATTGCATCCTTTGCCCCTCCCACTGGTGCTTCAGTTCGTAAACTGAGAGAGAGCAGGACAGACAGATCCAGTGTGGCCTCACTATTCCTGAACACCAAGGGGACCCATCTGGACTATTTTCAATTATCTTTGTATTTAAACATGCACAGACAGACGTCTTTGACTGCTTGATGCATATCTCACACTGCTTTTAAAAGATGTAGGTGTCAAGTTACAACTCTGAAACGGAGAAGCCATTCTCTGTCATTCAGTTGCTGCCTCTTGCTGTTTTGAGCACAAACGCATAATGTATGCAGTATTTTGCCCATCTGCTCTATTTTTATTTGTTGGTGTATGAAAACATTCGATGGATGTATGCGATCTTTAAGATGCATTTTTGGCAATGTAAATTTCAGTGCAGGATGATACTGGAAACTGGATGTGTGTGCATCTAGTTGACTTCACATCGTGCAGACTATGTATGTGTGTCATGTGGATGTGTCTTCAGCATATTTCAGCATGGATTGCATGTTTTTTCGGCTATAAGTGTAGGTTGCTTGTGAATCAGTCATAAAATGATTCAAGCTTTGCAAAGGAACTGTTCTTGAAGGATGCCACTATTGGACCTGATGCAAAACATTAAGTAAACAGTTTCATTCATGAATATTTCAAATGTCATGACTGTTTGATAGTTTATGGTGATGACACCCTGTTTACACCGGGTATGTCCACACATACTTTCGAAACTGTTTGTGCATGCAGCGCTAAATAGTTTACTGTCTGCTCAATGCAATGTGCTGCAATGACTACTTCCATGATAGACAGCATCATTGATTATAAGGGGTTCTATTGCTTTTGACGAGAAGCAAATCTCCGGTGTAGACAGGGCCCCCTAGTGACCTAGGGTAGTCGTGGAAGTAGAGAAGGAAGTGTTTTTGCAGCTTGGTTTCAATTGCATTCAATTTAATGCTTTTATTGCATTGGGGATTAAGTTTCTTTGAGTTCTGAAATGTATAGTATGTTTTTATTGTAGAAAGACCTCTTATATGTCAAGGAAAATTTGATTCCTCATGACATGAACCCATTTCATTGGTGTGTGAGTTTTAACAGTTGTGTTTGAGATAAACAGTTTAATATATTCAGATGCAATGTGTTGGATGTGCAATATGTGTAACCCCTGAAATGTTGTTTTATAATATTATAGAGCTTGTTCATTCTCTTCCGAAAGAGTTTCAAATAAGGCTAAATTTGAGAGGCTGCACAATGTTAACCAAACAGAACAGTGGGCATTTACGTTGAAGTTTTAAGGAGGCGCTTTTGCCAAAACGGAGCATTTAAGACAGAGGGCCAGTGACAGAGTAAAGTTGTAAAAGTAAAGAGTGATGGTGACGTAGTGGTCTAAAGCACATAACTGTTAATCAGAAGGTCGCTGGTTCGATCCCCACAGCCACCACCATTGTGTCCTTGAGCAAGGCACTTAACACCAGGTTGCTCCGGGGGCATTGTCCCTGTAATATCTGCACTGTAATTTGCTTTGGATAAAAGCGTCTGCCAAATGCATGAATGAATGAATGAATGTAAATTGTAACAAGGAATTTAGATGGGCAAGGAGGAGGTGAGAACCGGCTTGACGATATAAATATAGTTTAATAATAAACTTAAACAAAATACACAAACACACACACATGACGGACATGTCCGTAAACGATCTCTCTCTCCCGCACCATCCTCTGCGATTGGCCTTTATCCCTCTCAGAGGCTTGATTAGCCTAATACGGGACCGGGTATGTAGGATCACGACCCGGCCCCACCCTTCGCCCTGCCACATAAATTAAAAAAGAAAACAAAAAAACAAACAAGAAAAAACTTACTAACATTAACTGACCCCAGGGAAGATAATAAACTATAAAAACAGCGCATTTCATGACCCCTTTAAGTGGTGTTAGGTATGATGTAAATCGGAGTATGAAATACACAGCCTTACTGCTTATATAAAACACAGATTTCAGAAATATTGTAAAACTTGATTTAAATTAACAATAGCTATATAATTAATCAGAGAAATATGTACAATACACAGGTGTTTGTGTAGTGCTTTTGAAAAGGGCTCATCCATTTAGAGATGGAAATATCTGTTTTATTAAACCACATTAAAAATGCAAAGGGATTTAAAACAAACAAACAAAAAAACAAACAAACAAAAACCTGCTGCCTGTAATTAAAATGAAGTACTTTAATTCACAGTGTTGGCAGAACAATTGTGGTGTCATCCATTGGAGGATTTCTTTGCAATTAGCCGAGATACAAAACATTTTTCATTTCAGATGAAAATTTAATTTGAAAACTGTTTCATTTCAAAACAGTTCAAGTTCATTCGCTCAAGCATTTTTAACATCCTCTGACTCCCTAGAGCTTTTTTTCCCACCTTTTTAGGTGTAATGAAAACCTGTCAAAAATAGTTCTGCAACAATGCCCCCAAAACTCAGCTCAAAAAGAATGTATAATAATACTCTATTGGGTTTGCAGCTCTGGCATTTCCCATTAAGTTTCAGAGAGAATCAGTGCTTTGATGTGTTTCTGCATGAGCTCCCAATGGATCCCTCAAATTAAAATACTTTCTGCCCCCATCCCATCCCTTTGGATGTGCGCTCAGAACGAGGTCTGACACAGAAATACATTTGCATATATAGAGCATAAAAGATTATTAATTAAACATGGAAGCCAACTTCATTATGAGGTTGTCATACTATAAAATTAATCACTAAAAAACTGCTGGTTGTCTTTTAACAGCTGTTGAACTGTGCGATAAAAAAAAATAGTGAATGCCACATGACAGTTCAAATTTGTTGTCTGCATATGTTCTTATTTCAGAGTATTCTGGGTCGCAGGCATGCTGAGAAAGCGTTTGTAAACAGTTCACGTTCTCACTGTGAGAAAATGACCATGGCAACGTTGTGGTGGTGGCTTTCTTTCTTCAGAGAGCAGACATTTCTCCCCACCCTGGATCTTCTGCCTACATGCAAAAGACAGCAACGTTTAGCGCTGGGGACTCCAATGGGAGCATTTTCGCCAGGTGAATCCCCATGGATCTCCCATTCCCTAGCATGCTCCTTTCTGCTAGTTGAGTTAATTTAGCTCGCAGCATCGGAGAGGGGACTGTTACAGTCTTACGTAGAGGACTCGGCTGGGCTCCCACCATCTGGTACAGTCACCCAGTCTGAGGCCAATGCGGAGCTGTGGCCATGCTTGCCCAGGCCGCCGTGAGCATTGGACTGGAGTGGAACCCTCCACCCTGCCCGGAGCATTCGTGGCTGAATGTCTAGTTCTTGGGCTCAGAGTGCCAAGCCGCACTCTACCCCAGTTCCTTGTTTCCTGGAGGTTCATGAGGAGCTCACAAAGTTATCGTGGGCACTTTTTACTGTCCGGACCCGATTCTCAAGTTCCTCCGCTCTCACTACCCTCGATGATGGGGCGGTCAAGGGGTGCATGGAGGTTCCTCAGGTGGAGCAGGCGATTGCGGTGCACCTGTGCCTGCAAAACGTTGCCACCTGGTGGAATCAGCCTAGGCTCCCGTCCAAGGCCTTTAAGTTCACGTTGTCCCTGAAGGCCAAGGCTTCCAGTGCCGCTGAACAGGCAGCATCCACCCTGCATGCCATGGCCCTGCTGCAAGTCCACCAGGCCAAGGCACGGAAAGAGATGCACGAGGGTAGTCTTGACCTGGGAGTGATGCAGGAGCTGCACTCTGTGACCGACCTCACCCTACAAGCGACGAAGGTCACGGCGCAGGCTCTCGAGTGGTCCAGGAGTGCCACATTTGGCTTAGCCTTACAGAGATGAGCGACACCGACAAGGTCCGCTTTCCTGACATGCCCATCTCTCAGGGTGGCCTGTTTGGCTTTTCCCAGCAGATCTCAACAGTCAAGATCTCTGCTCGTCGCAGAGGGCATCCTCCTGTGGCAGCAACACCAGCTCCGCCGCAGCCCAAGCCAACTGCTCGGCACCAGCGTAGAGCCCCCGGCATGAAGCTGATGCCCCCCGTCCCTCAGGCTGAAAAAAGCAAGCTCTCCCCGGCGCAGAGCATCTCTTTTCTCGGGATGGAGTTGGACTCAGTCGGTGCTGAATTTCCTGAAGTCATTCAGGGGAAGAACAGCGGTCCCACTGAAACAGTTTCTGAGGCTCCTGGACATATGGCATCCTCGGCGGCAGTTCCGCCACTTTGGTTGATGCATATGAGACCACTTGAAGCACTGCCTTCAGACTCGAGTCCCGAGATGCGCATGGTGCCGCGGTATGCATCGGTACTAATATACATATACCATAATTTAGGGTATATTAGGGCATTTTTGATAAATTAAAGTATTAGTAAATGTATTTATTAAGTGTTTAAAACATGTATGTTAAAATGTTTAACATTTTGCAAGTATTGATGAATGTTTTCATGTTGCTATAACTGCATATCCACAATTCATTATGTATTATTAGTCATTAATTAACCCATTTATAAAGCCTAAAAAAGAGAACATTAATGTTCCAACATTTGCTTTTGCATGATGCAACATACACACATATATAAGGGCTTTTATATATATATATATATATATATATATATATATATATATATGTGTGTGTGTGTGTGTGTGTGTGTGTGTGTGTGTGTGTGTGTGTGTGTGTGTGTGTGTGTGTGTGTGTTAATAAGTGTATTTATTAAGTGTTTATAACATGTAAGTTAAAATGCTCTATATTATAAAGCCTTAAAAAAGAGAACATTAAAGTAAAGTGTTACCATCATTTGCTTTTGCATGATGCAACATCCATGCATATATAAGGGATTTTCTGATATATATATAATTATTAATACGTGTATTTATTGAGCATTTATAAAATGTCATTTTAAATGCTCTATATTTGGCAAGCATTGATGAAAGCTGCCCTTTGTATTCATGTTATTATAACTGCATATCAATGATTCATTATGCATTATTAGCCATTAATAAACCCATTTATGAAGCCATAACAAAGAGAACATTCATGTAATGTAAGAATGTAACTTTTGCTTTTGTGTGATGCTACATCCACACAGATAGGTGTCAGAATAAAGTCAAAGACCACTGTTGTATCAGCTTGCGAAATTTAAACAAATTACTTTGTGCACCTTTACACCGTGTCCTAACCAGATGCGACAGCACATGAAAAAGGTATCTTTTCCATGTTAAACAGAGTATTTGTCCTTATTATCCGTGACAGCAGCATGCGACGAGCGACAGGACATTCTATTTTTTAAATGGTTTCTATTTCTGCAATGTTGAGCCGGGCAGCCCAGTCAACAAACAAGACTTAAATTATTCTCATAACAGTATACTAAAGCCGTCATTTTACTAGCTGATACAGAAAAACTAGATTTAGGCCGAGGGTGTTACACACCTACCATATGTTGTGCTAGAGGTCTCGTTCTCTTCAATCTAAGGTCTGTCAAACACACACACACACACACACACACACCGGTTCAAAATGGCAGAGGGGAGACCGGCTCTGGTTCTGGCTTTCTCTTTGCCTCCCTGTTACATGAAGATCGGCGAAATAACAACAGGAGTACCATGTTAACATAAACAATGGTAACAGACTGAATTTGCACTTAATTCATAATGTAACTTTGCCCTGGGTATGTTTGTGATTGTTTGGTTATCCCCTCTGGTTTTCTGTAGACAGCGTATTCTCATAGGCAGCTTCACGGAGAAAATTTGTTGCGTTCAATGAACAGACTGTTCCATCTGTGATAGCTCTGTTTTCTACATTTTATGGTCAGTTATCATAATTTTAGTGTATGAATATCATGGTGTCTTACATATTTTATATATCTGAATATCTTATTGCGTCGCATCTGGTTAGGATAAGGTCAGGTCAGAAACATTCTTCACTAGTATGATGAGATGAATGCTTGGCGAATGAACTACAAGTGAGCAGTTTGTCCCATTGTACATAATGAGCATTGTTGCGTTACTAAACTAACATCAGTACTCAAGGGGGTGATAGTGTTGCATTGAAATTTATGTGGCATTAATCCAGATATTATTATAATAATAAAAACCAGATGTTATAATTCAAGTACATTGCTATACACATTTCGGAATGCAACAAAGCTAGAAGTGTTTGCATTCATATACTTACTTTTCAAATGTTTCAGGACTTAAAGGAAAAGTTCACCCAAAAATAAACAAATTCTCTCATCATTTACTCACACTCATGCTATCTCAAACTCCTATGACTTTCTGTCTTATGTGAAACAAAAGCAAAGATATTTTGATGGAGATATTGTGTTTTTGTCCATACATTGTAAGTTGGGCCCAAAGCTTAAACGCTTGAAAAAAGACATAAAGGCAACATAAAGGTAATCCATTAGACTCCAGTGGTTTAATCCATGTCTTCTGAATGATAAAATAGCTTTGGGTAAGAAAAAGACCAAAAGACCAAAATAAGTCCTTATATTCTATAAATCCTGACATTTGCCATCTCCTTGGCGAGATCATGACAGAAGTTGGCAGGTTTGTGGTTTTCACGCCCAGCTGGGATATTTTAAAAATGCAGACGCAAGTTAAAATGATAGAGTTGCTGGTTGAGTTTCTTTGGCATACTTGTACCACGGTCGCCAAAAAGTTGATGGCAAACACTAGAAAATGAAAAAGCACTGCTCATTGATGTATAATAATACCGGGATTGAGTACATGGCAAACGTGCGCAGCACCAAAGCATCACCATCTTGAAGCCTGCACTGTGTTCCAAACGGCCAGATGTCTAGATTTATAGTGAATAAGAGCTTACATTTTGGTCTGTTTCTCACTTAAAGGAATCTTATTAATCGTAGAAATCATAGGAATTGCCTTTATGCTGCCTTTAATTTCTTTTTGGTGCTTTAAAGCTTTGGACCCCATTGACATTGTATGGACAAAAATACATTGTGCTCTTCAAAATAACTGTTTTCTGCAGAAGAAAGAAAATTTGAGTTTGAGATGGCATGAGGGCGAGTACAGTTGTATTTTTTGAGAACTATCCTTTTTTCTTACCTCTCACATTGACATGTTTACATGCACTTAAGAAAGAGGGATTGTGGCAGGGCAGAGGGCGGGGCCGGGTCGTGGTTCTACACACCCGGTCCCTTATCAGGCAAATCAAGCCTCCGAGAGGGATAAAGGCCGACTGCAGAAGATGGTGCGGGTGAGAGAGAGATCGTTTACGGACATGTCTGTCATGTGTGTGTTTTGTCTTTTGTTTCAGTTTATCATTAAAATATTATTTCTATTGCCAAGCCGGTTCTCGCCTCCTCCTTGCCATTGAACTGCGTTACAGGGATATTCCATGGTTTTTGCAGAAAGTGGCGTTCTGAAACATGTAAACAAGAATGCCCATTTCCTCATGCTGTTTAAGGGATTAAGAAAAAGTGGTTTTACACATCTAGGTTTCTCTCTGAGAAAGCTGCTTATGTGGCAATGTAAACACATAGCAGCATTCGAACAGGTTTTTTAGAAGTGCACATGTGGGTGGAAGACTGAGTAACAAACGTCACAGGATGGATACCAACAACATGTCAACAAAATACTTCTGGACTAGAGTGGGAAAAGCAGATACATTATACTGATGGTCCCTCACATTCTTGTAAATGTGCTCGTACATTGGGGGAAACCAGAGTTTTTCATAAAGGGAAAACCCACTAATGAAGTGCATTTCTGCTGCAGGTTGCGATAGAAAGGAAACAAACAGCAACAACTCTGTAATATCAGAGAGAATAAAATAGGTCTTTCTCAGATACCATGTTTGTTATTTACACAAGTGTCACAGGGTAATTACCTTGCTCTAGAAAAAGCTGCTTACTGACCGAGCCGCATATATATTGGAGTAAAGAGCTTATACAGTGCAAGTAAACAAGAACGCTGCTTTCATGCAATAACCCATTTTCTGGTGTCCATGTAAACGTATTCACTGATTCCACACTAAAAATCGAACAAAATTTAGAGAGATTTTTGCTCAAAACAAGAAAAAACAAATGGGGTAAGATCCAAAAGATGCCAAATCTTATCATCTTATGCAATTTTAAGTAAATTTATATTGTCTCAAGGATTTTCAGATATTTTTACTGGAAAACACTAGACGACAGAACAAGTATAGAATACCACCTGATTTAGGGCATTCATTACATTAAGGTCATCTTTGAATCTGGGTGACATTGTAGCCTACATTTTATGACGTATTTAAAGCACTTTAATATAGTCTTTGGGTCTAGCATACTGCTATAAAAATTATGCACAAAAAAACCTTTTAAAAAATACAAAAAATAAGATCATAGAAATCTCTTTTGATCCGATCTGTCTTTCACATCCCCAAGGTTGAGAACTTCTGGCCTAAACGTAAATCATTGATGTTGTTCTTTTCATAAGAATAGGTATGACAGCAAACCTCTTGTGTCAGATGCAGTCCTGATATGGTGTCTGAGAGATGCACAATTGTTCTGTTGTCTGAGCGTTGTGTTTGTCCAAAATAAAGGTTGTGAAAGGTCATATAAACAAAACTAAAACCTTCTTTCCATGAGGTTCCTTTGTTAAACCTCACTGAATTCTGGTAGAGAATTTATTTTACATGAGCATCAGTGCCTTATTGTAAAGTGTAAACAGTTATTATATTTTTTTGCTTGTAATGTTAAAAATGTAGTATATGTAGAAATTAACATTAACCAAGTTTAATAAATTATGTAAAACTACTGTTCCCTGTTAGTTAATGCTATCCATTGCATTAACTAATGTTCGGGCATACCACAGCATGTCAGATGTTACTGAAGCAATCCATTCTGATTGAAATTTCTATGTGAATATAAGTGTCTTTTGTTATGTTGTTTTGGTAGATTTCTTCACTTGTTTTAAGCCTCCCCGAATGTATTATTTCATTTCTTATTTTCTAACACTTAATTGCATTACAAATATTCACACAGATCTTTGTATCTTCAAAAAATCATGTGCAAACCTGTAATGGTGTGCTCTCAGCAGACATCGATGTGAATCCCACTATGTCACTGAAATAGATGGTGACGTTGTCAAAGGCTTCGGCCTGTACCGTCTCTCCTCGCTTGAGCTGCTCTGCTACTGAACTGCAAAGAGAATTAGTGTACAGTGAGCTGAACCGTGAAATTATTTTCCAAGCACAAGTCCAAACACAATAGCAGACATGCAGTTGCAAACAATCAATTAGTTTAACAATGCACGGATTATAGATCAGGTGGGGTTTATTCGGGGTCGCAAATCTTCTGAGAACATTAGGTGTTTCATCAATATGATGTGGTCAGCGGTGAATGATCAGACTCTGGTCGCTGCCATCTCACTTGAATCTGAAAAGTCGTTTGATATGGTAGAATGGGATTATCTTTTTAAGATTTTGGAAATATACAGGTTCAGGAATATTTTATTGGTTGGATTAAGTTACTTTATAGACACCCGGTAGCAGCGGCACAAACAAATAGATTAATTTCAGATTATTTTACTCTGGAATTTACCATTATTGTTCTGTCTTGCCCTGGAACCATTAGCAGCCATGATAAGAATGGAAGATGATTTTCCAGGGGTGGTGGCGGGAGGTATTGCTCATAAGCTTTTGCTTTATGCAGATGATATTTTATTATTTGTCTCCGACCCTACTAGAACTATGCCTTGCACCCACAGAATTATTCATTCCTTTTCTAAGTTCTCAGGATACAGAGTCAATTGGTCTAAATCCGAAGCTTTGGCTCTGACAGCATACTGCCCAGTAGCAGCTTTTTAGCCAGGCGCCTTCCAGTGTCCCAAACAGGGCATTAAGTATTTAAGAGCAATGTGGTATTTACGAGCAATGTGGGCAGGTGGGCTTCATTACATTTATCTATGATTGGGAAGGTTAATGTTATTGAAATGAATTGTATTCCAAAATTCAACTACCTGCTACAGTCTCTCCCTATAGATGTTCCCACTCTTATTTCAACCAATCTGATAGCATAGAGAAGTACTTCATTTGGAATGGTAAACGCCCCAGATTACATTTCAGTAAGTTACATAGGCCGATTGACAAATGTGGGCTAGGCCTACCCAAGATTTTGTTTTATTATTATTTGTTCGGTCTCAGACGTTTGGCTCATTGGTCATTTCCACCTGAGAGAGTCCCTCCATGGTTTTGTGTTGAACAGAAAGCTCTTGCCCATATTTCACCATTACAAAGCCTTCTATTTAACACCATTAGTTAGTTTAAGTTACACCCCGTTATCTCAAATTTGCACTCTGTATGGACAAAAGAGTCCAGTGTGTTTAATTCTAACATTTATGTAAATGTTGCCTCGAGCATATGGCTGAACCCAAAATTATATATTAATAAGTCCCCTTTCTGCTGGTCAGAGTGGTTTTGAGAGAGGTTATTAGGCTCGGTGACCTATATGAGAACATAATTTTGAGATCCTTTGAAAATTTGGTTCAACATTTTGGGATTCCCCGATCTGTTTTTTAGGTATTTACAGCTGCGCCACCTGCTCTGTACTATTTTTGGGAGTAGCATACACCCTCTTAAATGGCAGATACTCTAGACGTGTTAATTACTGCTTCTGGAAAAGGTCATGAGGCATCAGTGTATTACTCCCTGTTAATTCTGAGTCTGGGGGTCAGAGCTTTTATTCTATCGAGAGATTATGGGAGAAAGATTTAAACTTGGTATTGGAGGAGAGAGTGTGGGCAAGGATTCTAAAAAACATCAAGTCTGCATCTAGAGATACAAGGGTGTGTCTGATGCAATTGAAGATTTTACATAGATTCTATTGGGCCCCCTCTAGATTGTATAGGCTTGGTCTTAAAGACACACCTACCTGCTGGTGATGCCAATCAGAAGATGGAGACACAACACATTTCTTTTGAGTTTGTGTGTGACGTATTGGGCACTCAAATTTCATTTTGCCCCAGACTCTGTATTTTGGGCGATGGGGCGGTCATCAATATTGAGAATAAACACATAAAAAATTGTGTTCTAACCAGTATCATGATCAACAGACAAGACTTTTTTGCATTCTTGGAGGGCTCTTGGGGAGGGGCAGTGGAGAGAGGTATAGTTAGAAATGTGTGTGATTATTATATTTGTGTGTGTGTGTGTGTGTGTGTGTGTGTGTGTGTGTGTGTGTGTGTGTGTGTGTGTGTGTGTGTGTGTGTGTACTCAAGTGTGACCACATGGGTGTTTGTTGAGGGTCGGGGATTGAGAGGGGGAGGAGCAGTGAAGTGATTCTGTGTATACAGTATATGTTCTTCTTTTCTTTGTTTATTGTATGAATCAATAAAAATGTTTCACAAAAAACAATGTGCAGATTAAAGAAGAAAATAACTTAATTTAACAAATCCTTATCTAAAAATACCAAGGTATACACAGAACATGGTACCATACACATGGTAATATGGGAGTTCCTCTCAGCTTACACTCTCAGACTTTCCGTTAATCAAAAAATGTATCATATTTTTTCAATAAGTGTAGAGATCAATAAGTAAAGAATGAAAGAGCTAGGTTAATTTCAGTGTTCAATAATTAGTCAGCTTGTCTGTTTCATCTTAAAATGCATTTTAAAGTTCTCACCGGCTCCATAACAATAATACATTTTTGATAAGACAGACTAATATGGTTGAAGTTACGTCGTAACAAAGAAACAGTTATCAAGTAATAAGAGAACTGTTGAACTAGTTATTTGTGCTCAAACTCCAATTAAAAGTTTGAAAACTTCATGCAGGGTGAGGGAAAACATTATACAACTTGGTTCTTACTGTGGAAGGATTTGGTAAAGAAGATTTTCGGCTTTTCGCTTTTCCTCAAGGTATGCCTGAGTTCTCTCCTCTACCAAGTTCTCCAGGTTATTGGCATATTGTTCCATTCTGGACAACAGGTTACTGAGAATACTGGCGCTGCCTTCCCTGCAACACAAACCAAAAGACATCAGACACCTGCTTCAATATCTGATGTGTAATTGGGTAGTTGACATTCTGAATAACATGTCCCTGAACTTGTTCACTATCAGGATTTTCATTTCAAATGTAAAAAACACTGGGGTCCAAAAGTTATATTTGCATTTTTTCCTAATTTCATGATGTTTTTATCATTAAAAAAAGCAAAGTTTAATTGAAAAGTTAACATGAATTTCAAAAAACAGAAATTTATTATGCCCCCCCCTTCTGATTGTTAAGCATGTTTTGATCATTTTTCAAAGAGCATCTTGTCTGCTTTAATGGAAGCAAGAAAATCTGACCTTTTGAACAAAGAGCACAAATTTGCATGCATTTAATTAGTTTCTTTATTTTAAATATTTTTAACTAGCTTTCTGTTTATTTACAGGTTTAAATTTGAAATATTTAGGTCTCTATTTTCATGAGTACGCAAAGCATGCGCAACATCTTATCTAATTTTCGTAAGAGTGCTAATTCGAAGCGCAATTTTCGTGCTTGCGCAAAGCACAACCGGGCATGGGTGGGAGTGTTTGCACTATCTGTGGGTGTATGCACGCAAACTGTGGGTATGTTAATGAAGTGACGCAAAGCACAATTTGCTATTTTCTTGAGAAATAGGTCATTGCGCTAAGACGTTTTAATAGCATGTATTTTTTTTGGTCTAAACTCAGTTCCTGCATATAAATGGAGCAGATCACTGTCAAAGAAATATGCCTGACATTCAACAAGGATGCAGCTAATACACAAAATAATGTAAGTCCATATTTCTATTCTTCTAATTCATTGCATACAGTCCATTTAGACTTCTAACTTCTACGCACTTCTACGTGCTGTCTTTGTTTATATCACTGGTGTTTGACAGGGAATGGACTATATAATAGGACACAGCTGGTGAAATAACCAAAGAACCTCAGAAATAAATGGCACTTTATCCAGCCCAATAGTGCTTTGCACATGCAACTTCACCAAACCCACTTGCGCCTAGACTTAGTGCATGCTTGCACGAAAATACAAAAAATTCATGGCCATGCCCACTGACTTTGCGCTTATGACTTAAAGCACAGCTATTAACGCTAGCGCTCTTAATACAGTGCCAGATTTCTCAGATTTTCGTCAGAAATCTCAGATTTGTGAACTTTTGAACCCCATTGTATGTACAATAAGGGGAAATATATACATTGGGTCCTATTATTGCTTCTTATAAGTTTTTTTTTACCACTTTTATTGATCTTTTGACTTCACTAGTTCATTTTAAATGGTCCTGCTGAGTAACAATTTATTTGGAAACCCTTTACTGTAAGGTTCCATTTGCTAACATTAGTTAATACATTAGGTATCATGAACTGACAATAAACAATATATTTTTACAGCATTTAATAATCTTGTTTAATGTTAGCTTATACAAGTAAAATTGTTCATTGTTTGTTCATGTTAGTTCATAATGCATTAACTAATGTTAACATATAATGTTAGTTTGACTGACTGACTAACTGACTGACTGCAGTCATGTGCTTCAATGCAGTGAGGTTCTGATGAAATGTGGTAGATTCTGGTTAAATCATGTTTGGCTGGTGTTTGGTTTCCTGAATCATATCGCTTTATTCAGGGGTCATAACTCAATCCTACATACTGTACAGTCATGCAGACTGGCAGCACTGCAGTCATCTCACTGCAGTCATCTACAATTCTCACTGTGTGAATGGTTCAATTTGGAATCATGCAAAATGTTTCAGATGAGGATAACAACTTTTGAAGCAATCACAAATTTCTTACTGTAAATCTATCTATCTATCTATCTATCTATCTATCTATCTATCTATCTATCTATCTATCTATCTATCTATCTATCTATTCCAATCACAAGATGCAATTATGCAATGAAGAATGTGCTTTAAGGTCCCCTTTAGACGAAACATACCATGCATTAGTTTGTCTTTGTCAGCATCTGTCAAACCTGTCTTGAGTGACCCTTTGGGGAATTAATCACGAAGCTTTTACCCACATCAATACAAGCTGCTTATCAATGAGCTGTCAACTCCAAGACAAATACAGTATTCTGTCCACAGACACAACACTGCTTCAAAAGGCTGCTTGTAGATCACAATCTGACAAATCTGTCAAAAAGCATTTGTATTTGCAAGAGATGTCATTGGCCGAATTTTGAAATCTCCAGATGGATCGTGGATCGTTTATTTGCTTGAATCGTGCAGTTCATAATTTTGAGTGAGAAGAAATCCATATGAGGTTTACAGGTCTTCAAATACAGCAAACATGTCTTCAGCTTTCACTGATAAAGGAAATGAAAATTCATGTTGAAAAAATAAATAAGAAAAACATGAGTGAGCTGCATTTGTGTTCTATTGTTGTTTTATTTTTGTATTTGCTGACAAGCCCTCTTGTTTTAACCTTCTCTCATATAGAGAGACCTTTCCCCACAATCAATTGATAAATAAAATAAAATAACATTTGTTTCTCGTTATCCTGTTTCACTCAGAAATATGTCACAGAACTATAATGGGAACAGAACATTATTTCATGTTGACTTTAAGCTAATGGGAAAGCTCATTCACATACATACATAGTGCATAGCTATACAAAGAAAGTATATGCGAATTCTGTAAGAACATCAAACAACTATACTATGTAGAAAGGGGCTTTACTTGTTAAGTTTAGCAATGAAAATTTTGATGTGGCTGAAGTCTGGTCGATCTGCCGGGTCTTCAGCCCAACAGCCTTCCATTAAGATGGCCAGCTCCTCACAGTGCCGGGTGTTATCTGTGGTGGGTCTGAAGTATGGTTTCTGACCATTTCGTACCTTCTGGATGATCTCTGGAACACACATATTTTTCCTTTTATATGTAGATAAATACACAAATCTAAGCTAAGCCAATAAAAAAAAAACAAAAAAAAAACAATAAATCAATAAAAAGCTAAACAAAACAAAACAAAAAAACCCAACGCAAAGCTAAGAAAAACACAAAGCTAAGCAAAACAAAAGCACAACACAAAGATAAACAAAACAAAAAACACAAAACAAAGCTAAACAAAACACATAGCTAAGCTAAGCAAAACACAAAGCTAAGCTAAACAAAACAAAAACACAACACTAAGCTAAACAAAACAAAACACACTGCTAAACAAAAAACAAAGCTAAGATAAACAAAACACAACACAAAGCTAAACAAATCTATCACAAAGCTAAACAAAACAAAATACACAATACTAAGCAAAACAAAAAAAACACAAAGCTAAGCTAAACTATACAAAACAAAAAACAACACAAAGCTAAACAAAACAAAACACAAAGCTAAGCTAAGCAAAACAAAAGCACAAAACAACACAAAGCTAAACAAAACACAAAGCTAAACAAAATACAAATCTAAGTTAGGCAAAACAAATCAAGACAAAAAACACAACACAACAAAAAGCTAAACAAAACAAAGAAAAGCAAAACAAAACAAAAAGCACAACACACAAAGCTAAACAAAACACAAAACTAAGATAAACAAAACAAAGCTAAACAAAACGCTAAGCAAAACAAAACACAAAGCTAAGCAAAGCTAAGTTACATATGTAACCTCCGTTCCCTGACGTCTGTCGCTCACTTCAACATTGTGTCGAAGAAGCGACACTAGGGATCCAATTTAAATCACACCATCCGCTGAGCTGTGTACGTGTACTGCTGACACAGGAGCGGGCAGGTATTTTACGTGCAGAGGTGACCAACTGTGTCAGACTGCACGTACCCTTCCCCAATGCCCCAAAGGAGTCATCGGGATCCTTCTGTTTACCCAAGGCAGGGGAACAAGGCGACGCTTGCCAACCTGGGAATGGAAATGGAATCTTTTCTTTCTATGTTTCTCGCATAGAGCAAGAATGGCCGGGGCCCATACACACATCGAGGGAAGGGGGTCTTACCCAGTTTCCTATTCTTTTAGGGGGAAAAGACCCTGCGGAGACCACCCCTGCCCTGAAGGGGAGGTAAGAGTGGTGAATACATCACATGGGTTTTTCAGGCGGCATGTGGAAATGGCGTAGTGGTAGATCCAACCACGTTAGAGGGGGGAGTTGCTACAACACAGCGACCGGAGGGCAGCTGGAACTGCCTAAGGGAGACGTGGGTCCACTCGTAAGGGGACTGTACCACAGATAATACACACAGGGGGAGTCCACGTAGGAGCCCTGCCCTGTGGAGCACCTATTCCAGTACAGGGTAGATTAAGTACCCACAGTGGATTGGGTCGGCGAGTTCCTCCGCTGAACTGCAGACCCAAAGGGCTAGGGAGGAATCATCCAGAGATCTGAATGAGTGGGATCTCCTGGGAGAGAAAGCGCACAGTTTTACCTCGGCAGAGGGAAAGGGCGCCAGGTGCAAGCTATCCACCCGGCCAGACCATCAGCATGTTACCGAGTTCTACCGGCTCGGACCTGAGAAAACACGAGACGATACTGACTCAACCCGGAGATTGTAGAATATCACAAAGGTATTAGGTGTTGCCCAACCCGCTGCTCTACATATGTCTGTCAGGGAGGTGACCCTGGCCAGTGCCCACGAAGATGCAACATTCCTTGTTGAGTGTGCTCGGACCCGCAAGGGGGGGGGGGGGGGCACGGCCTGGGTGTGATAGACCAATGAAATTATGTCCACGACCCAGTGGGAAAGCCTCTGTTTGGTGACAGCGTTCCTTTTCAGGTGTCTGCCAAAGCAGACAAAGAGCTGCTCAGAACATCTAAAGCTCTGCGTGCGGTCCAAGTAGGTATGCAAAGCACGTACCGAACACAGCAATGAAGGGGCTGGGTCTGCCTCCTCCCGGGGCAGCACTTGCAGGTTCACTACCTGGTCTCTAAAGGGCATGGTAGGAACATTGGGCACATAGCCCGGTAGCGGTCTTAGGATCACATATGTGTCTGCCGGACCGAACTCCAGGCAAGTGTCACTAACAGAGAACACTTGTAGGTCCCCGACCCTCTTGATGGAGGTGAGTGCAATCAGCAGGGCCATCTTTAGAGAGAGGGCCCTGAGTCCGACTGATTCTAGTGGCTCGAAGGGAGGTCTCTGGAGACCGGCGAGGACCACTGAGAGATCTCAGGAGGGGAACAGGCTTGGCCGGGAGGGATTCAACCTCCGGGCGCATCTTAGGAAACTGATAATTAAGTTGTGCTTATCCAAAGACTTGCCGTCTACTGCGCCGTGGTAGGCCGCGATGGCAGTGACATACACCTTTAGGGTGGAAGGGGACAGCCTCCCTTCCAGCCTCTCTTGCAGAAATAAGAGCACTGACCTAACTGCTCATCTCTGTGGGTCTTCAGCCCGGGAAGAACACCAATTTGCGAACAGGCACCACTTCAGGGCGTAAAGATGCCTGGTAGAAGGGGCTCTGTCTTGTCACCTCCGACGGCAGGTGGTAGACCAGCTAGATCTTCCGCGTCACGTCCAGGGGCCAGACGTGGAGGTTCCAAAGGTCTGGGTGCGGGTGCCAGAGCGTGCCCTGTCCCTGAGAAAAAAGGTCCTTCCTCAGGGGAATTCGAGGGGCTTTCGCGAGGAGTACGAGGTCCGAGAACCAGGCCTGAGTAGGCCAATAAGGAGCCACCAGGGTGACTTGTTCCTCGTCCTCCCTGACCTTGCACAACACCTGTGCAAGAAGGCTCACAGGGAGGCAAACTGGGGGTGAAGCCTCCACTCTCCACTGGGCAAGCGTTGTCGTGACAGAGCGTCCGCTATCACATTGAGGTTGCCGGGGATGTGATGGGCACACAGCGACTTGAGCCGCTGCTGGCTCCAAAGGAGGAGACGATGAGCGAGTCGTGACATGTGGTGGGAGCGTACGCCGCCTTGGTGATTTATGTACGCTACCACGGTGGTGCTGTCTGACCTGACTAGGACATGTTTGTCCCGAACTAATGGGAGGAACTTCCGCAGGGCAAGGAAAACAGCCAACAACTCTAGGCAATTGATATTCCAGCGCTGTGTGCCCGTTGCACACGGCGCCCCAACCCAATCTGGAGGCGTCGGTCGTGACCAAGACGTGTCGGGACACCTGCTGCAAGGGTACTCCTGCCCGTAGAAAGCAGAGGTCTGTCCAGGGTTTGAATATTTGGTGGCAGGTGTTTTTAAAGGGACCATTGTGCCTGACCTGAAGAATTGAGACGTGGATGTACGCGTCATTCAGGTCTACCGCTGCGAACCAATCTAGATACCGGACACAAGTTAAGATGTGTTTTTGCGTGAGCATTTTGAACGGGAGTTTGAGCAAAGCCCAGTTGAAAACTCGCAGGTCCAAGAACGGTCGTAAACCGCCGACTTTCTTGGGTACAACAAAATAAGGGCTGTAGAAACCCTTCTTCATTTCGGTTGGAGGGACAGGCTCTATCGCATCTTTGAGTAAAAGAGTAGTGAATTCCACATGTAGGGTTTTGGCATGTTCGCCGAATATTGCGGTAAAGCGGACACCTGCGAAGGGGGGCGGGGGCCTGGCAAACTGAATCGCGTAACTGAGTCGAATGGTCCGGGCCAGCCAGTGTGACGGGTTGGGAAGTGAAAGCCACGCATCCAAGCTCCGTGCTAGGGGCACCAAGGGGACAGTTATTTTTTACGTACCCGGCGGGGCTTCGCAGCGGGGCATAGGGAAGGTAATACGGCATTGGGAGGTGAAGACACATCCCGAGGCTCAAGCGCTGAGAAAAGACTCAAAGCACTTACCTTGCTCCGCACACCAGCAAGGGGCAGGTTAGCGACTGAGGAGGAGGTCCAGTGTAGGCGTCCTCTAGACTCGTCAGAACTGGCCGGCTGGGGAACAGTCGTGGGGCTGAAGACGGAGGGTCCGCGTCTAGCATGCCGGGACTGTAGAGGTCTGGCAGCAGGGTGCCGTGAGAATGGCATTTGCGGGCCAGGTGACCCAGAAACAAAGGAAATAGCTCTGTTATTGATAATGTGGGTACCACAGCCCCGTGTAGGGGGGACGGCAAATGAAATAAATCCAACAAAAGATTCTCTTCCCAGCCCTCCACTGGGGGACGGAGTGGTCTTACCAGCTTCAGAGCTAACAACTCGGGCTCTGGGTCGAGCGTCTCAGGAGTGCCTGGGAGCCTTCCAGGTCCTCAAGGGGGTCCTTGAGACAGGGGGCGTCTGCTTCCTGCGGGGTGCTCGACGCTGGGGCTGAGAGCTGGGCCCGGGTTGAGGTGGAGCAGGGTACTTTTTAGCCGCAGGAGGATGCCCTCGGCGGGCAGATGGGGCATGGCCCATGGTGGCAGACTTGCAGCGGGGCAGGATGTGAGATATGGCCTCCGTCTGCTTCTTCACTGCGGAGAACTGCTGGGCGAAGTCCTCGATGGTGTCGCCGAAGATGCCGAACTGGGAGACAGGGGCGTTGAGAAAGCGAGCCTTTTCGGTCTCACGCATCTCGACCAAGTTCAGCCACAGATGACGTTCCTGGACCACGAGCATGGCCATCGCCTGCCCAAGTGACTGTGCTGTGACCTTCGTGGCTCTAAGGGCGAGGCCGGTCGCTGAGTGCAGTTCCTGCAGCACATTGGGATCAGGGCTACCCCCATGCAGATCTTTGAGTGCCTTGGCCTGGTGGACTTGCAGGAGGGCCATGGCGTGCAGTGCGGAAGCGGCATGTCCGGCGGCGCTGTAGGCTTTCGCAGTCAGCGAGGATGTTGTCCTACAGGCCTTGGAGGGGAGCACAGGGCGACCCCACCAGGTGGTAGGGTTTCTGGGACACAGGTGGAGCGCAACAGCCCTATCCACCTGGGGAATCGCCATGTACCCGTGGGCTGCTCCGCCATCGAGGGTAGAGAGAGTGGATGAGCGAGTGGCTTTGTGACGGGTGGAGAGGGGTGCTCTCCACGATGACGTCAGCTCATCATACACCTCCGGGAAAAAACGGGACCGGGGGGGTCAAGGCTGTGAGCGGCGCCCAGACCCCAGGAACCAGTCATCCAACCGCGATGGCTGTGGGGAGGACGGAGGGTTCCAGTCCAAGCCCACGCTGGCGGCGGCCCGGGAAAGCATCCGCGTCAGACGCCACGCACTCTGATGCAGCGGTGTGCTCATACACTTTGAGCTCTAGAAGATAAGCAGGCTGGCTGTGAGGCGAGCCACTGTTGCCTCGAGCATGGACAGGAGTCAACGAGCGTGCTGGGGGCGGGTGGTCCGAGGAGGCGTACCCGGCGGAGCTGCACCCGCTGCCATCCTCAGATCGCCTCCATCGCCAGCCGCATCGTCCTCAATCCCGTGGGAAGAAGGAGCGACGTGGGGGGTGGCATGCTTTCTATTGAAAGCAAGCTGTGACCGCAATTTTGCCATGGTCATGCCCTCGCAGTGAGAGCATGAACCATCCACAAACGCTGCCTTGGTGTGATTGCTGCCCAGATACACAACACAACGCCTGTGGCCGCCTGAAGCGGAGCACACTCTACCGTATCCAGGAACTACACAGGGGTGGAATGGCATCTTTATAAAGACGCGTCCTGAAAAGAACATTCAATGCCGCTGTGTATTGCTCTAATAGATGAAAATACTCTTTTACAAGAAATATCACTCTTTTAATACTCTTTTTTTTGCTCTTGCACTGTCGAAACACCCAGGGGCAAGCTGCACTGCCGTGCAGGGAAGGAGAAAGCCGCTGTAATGCGCCATAGATCCAACAGCAGAGAGCGTCAGATGAACAGCTACAGCTCGCTGCAGTACAACCATCGGCTCCGAAGAAAATTTCTGAATGTATCCGACGTATTTCCCCGCTTTTATACCCTAATATCCGGGGGCGGGGTATGCAAATACTGTCTGCCAACTTCTCATTGGCCTTTTTTCATAGATCAGAGGCATATTCGGCGCTAAAGAGAGACCCCTAGTGTCGCTTCTTCGACACAACGTTGAGTGAGCAACAGACGGGGAACAAAATATACAAAGCTAAACAAAACAAACACGAAGCTACACAAAACACAAAGCTAAGCTAAGCTTAGCTTTTCCAAAAACTAAATATACAAAGCTAAACAAAACAAAACACAAAGCTAAACAAAACAACAACCACAATGCTAAACAAAAAAACATAAGCTAAGCTAAACATAACAAAACAAAAAATACAAAACTAAACTAAACTATACAAGACAACCTCTTACCTTTGGGACTGAGGTTCATGCCTTCAACATAAAATGGGCCATTCCTGAGTGCTATCTCCTGGAGAATGATCCCAAAGCTGTACACATCTCCCTTCAGTGTTCCTTGGGGCGGATGCCTGTCATATATCAGCAACTCTGGCGCTGTCCATAGCTTTTCTGGAAAAAAATAACAATTTTGAAAACAGTCACAAGATTTGTCACCTTCATTGAGACTTAATACGAACTTACAAAATCTATCCAAAACAGTATGTATTTTTGATCAGGTCAATACCATCTAACATGAAAAATCTTAATGTGATAGCATATTCTTACTTGCATACAGCGCATGCGAGTCTTCATTTTCACAAGATGAACGGAAGCTTGCCAGACCATAATCGGTGATTTTCAAAACGAAGCGGCTATCCACCACACAATTGGAGGATTTCAGGTTACCATGGGAACCAATGTAACTGTTGTGCAGATAATTCATTCCCTGGCAGCACAAGCATTAAACAGAACATCATGTATTTGCCCAAAGTTTATGTTGCAAATAGAGCAAAATATACCAGGAATCAATAAAAAAACACTGTTCTGAAAAAACTTGTAGTATATAATGAAAATACATGGATACTCCTGCATAATACTTAAAACAAATAATGTTAAATTTGAGGCTTCCATTGTTAACTTGGTTTTAGGCTGATAGACATTCTTATAGAGATCACCCAAAAATGAGAATTCTGTGATAATTGCCTCATCCTCATGTTGGCTTTCTTTATTGCATTGTACACTAAAGGAGACGTTAGGCTGAATGTAAGGGACTAACAGCCTCAGTCACCATTCACTTTCAGTGCATCTTTTTTCCATACAATGAAAGTGAATGATGACTGAGACTTACATACCGCCTAACAACTTTTTATGGGTTTGGAACAACATGAGTGTAAGTGATGTCAGACTTTTCATTTTTGGGTGAACCATTCCTTTCATTATACTTCCTTGCATGTTACAACAATAAGAAAATTAAATGGTGCAGAGAAGCCAAAGCACATCCTTTAAGATGACATATAACTACTTGATATTCTGTTTAAATTGGAGAGCCTTTGACTACTAACTTCTTTCTGACAAATAAGCGACATTTTCAACAAACAATGTTTTTTTCCAGACATTTTTTTGAACTTGAAAGCAGAAAAATGTCTTGCAATTACAAGATGTTTCACTTCTTTCTTTCTTTTTTTTTTTTTTTTGTTTTGCCATTGCAGGCCAATTTTCCCAGCGAATGCCAAATGCTTTTGTGTGCCTGGACTCTCAAGCACTTTTGACAAAGAACAGAAGATTGGTTTAGATAAATGGAGGTGGAATTTAAAGTGGAAGTATTTTCATACATATTTTCCAAAAATAATGTCATGCTATCTTTGATGCAAGTCCATTTTCTTTGACTAATGGTGCTCAACTCAAAAATAAATAAATAAATAATAAAACCAACACTGCTTTATCACAGCTTCTCAGTGTTTCCTATGTTTTAAAATGATTTTAAAAGGCATACCATATTGACTGAGTTTCATCATGTTCATTCATGTTTTTAGTATAAAATGTTTTGAATACCACAACTTAAAAGACCTTGTAATCTGAATAAATAACGAATGAAATAATTAAAGAATAAAAGAAAACAAAGAAACAAAGAAATAAAAAGTGTATATCTAACTGAACAGACTTTTTATGTTAGCCTGAACCACCATTCACTTTTATTGAATGAAAAAAAAAAAAAGATGAAATGAAAGTGAATGGTGACTGAGACAAAGATTCAACCTAACATCTCCTGTTGTGTTCCACTGTTGAAATGTTAATAAAGCATCAAACCAAGTAGCATTTGCACATACTGTAAATGATGCTCGACCTCTCAGAACTAACTTCACTTTCAGAGCCATTTCTGCAACTGTTCCCAAGGTAATTTTTCGTGGATGTATGAAGTCAGCATCTTAGCTGAGTAAACGGTGTGGATCATCACAACTATGGACATGTCCCACTAACATTTGACAACAAGAAAGTGTCCAAATACTTTTTATCTTCTTTTTGAATAGTATATTTTGCTTTAACATTTCAAACCTTACAAATTTTTGTGAAATATTTTGCTTGAAATGTGTGCTTGTGCTATATTGCTTTAAAATAAATGCCACTTGGTTTGATATTTTATTATGTAACGCAATTAAATGAGCATCTTAAGTGTCCACATACTATTGGGGCTATATTAAAAAGATTATTAGCTTTCTCACAAACCTTCACAATGTCATTGATCAAAGAGTATCGGAACATCCAGTCCAAGTTGATGCTCTCATTTTCCAGGATGTCCTAAAAAAAAAGAAAAAACCTGAAAATTCAGCACTCTAAAAGTTCTATAATATGCAGAGTTTATTTTGTTTACAGTGTGCTGACATACAACCCACTCATTATAAAAGTATAACACACTTTCTGAAGTACTGCTGCAAATAACATTGAAAACCAGACATTAACTCAAACAAGGTCATTAACTTCTACAAACAAGGTAATTGATGTAGAAATTATTGAATTGAAATAACAATTTAATACAGTTTCAGTAACTACAGTTACTACAGTTGCCAACTACTTCCCAGAAATAATCAGAACAGCATGCATTACAACATTAGCTATGAAAATGTCATCCTTTCATAAATCATTTGCACTGCGATTCACACTATGATCATAGGATAATAAGAAGTAAATTGTTAAAACAATGTTTAATTTATTTCGAGCATATGAATAAGTGTGTTTACCTGTAGACTGCCCCTGGGGCAATACTCTGTCACAATGCAGATGTTTGGTGGGTCAATACAAGCACCAATAAACCTCGTAAGATGGTTGAATTGAACATCTCTCATCTATATAAAAAAAAAACAACACAATGAGTTCTGATTTATAACACGTATGATAACGAAGATTACTGTAATTAGATTTTTCTGAAAAACTCAATGACCATAGAAAATATTATAGAGTATAATATACTGTAATATATTATAACATAATATAATTTTTATAACTGCACATATCTCATCTATAAATAACAAGATGAACTCTGAATTAAATCCTCTATGACGGTGAAGATTTTATTTTGTTATTTTGAAAAACTCAATTACGTATGTCAAATAATACGACCATTAAAAATAGTAATAATATTAGGGCTGTCAATTTAACACGTTAATTCAGTGCGATTAATTATATAAAAAATAATGTGTTCAAAAAATTAATTAATAATGTCCCTGGACCGTAATAAGGAATATTCCTATCAACTGATCAATTCAAGCAAGGAGTGCCACCCGTTTTCTCCAGGGGGCAGTAAGCAAAACTCACTCTATTGGCAATGTGCAGCTTATACAGAGAACAAAGCACCCTCACCGACAGCAGACAGCACAAGACGAGAACACATTCTTGCGCTCAAACACAGCTTGATGGAGAGCAAATCCGAAGGCAGGATCCTTAAACAAGCCCTTATAATAAATCTCTAACTGATTGACGAATTCAGTTTCAAAATAAATTGCTATGAACTGTCAATTATGGACTTATATCTTGCATTCAAAAGCAACTATATATATATATATATATATATATATATATATATATATATATATATATTATAATTTAAATACAGCTATTTATAATTATTTAATCATTACAGCAAATATTTATGTATGCGTTTAATTAATCGGCATACCATGAAATTAATTTTATTAAAATTTAACTGATTGACAGCCTTAATAATATAATTTTAAAAAATTCCACTAATTGCATGTCTCTCATCTACAAACAACAAGATGGGCTCTGAATTATAACCAATTACCATGTCAAATACAACCATTTAAAATATAATATAATATAATTTTCATATCTCATCTATAAATTAGAACAAGATGAATTATAACCTCTATGATGGTAAAGAAGAGTTTGATTTCTATTTATTAAAAAAACAACTACTTTGTATAATATAAAATAATATAATGTAATATAATTTTGTTTATGTGAAATA
Source organism: Moxostoma hubbsi (assembly GCA_032164185.1). Lineage (NCBI taxonomy): Eukaryota > Metazoa > Chordata > Actinopteri > Cypriniformes > Catostomidae > Moxostoma > Moxostoma hubbsi. Next base: position 15,622,052 of record JAVLUX010000044.1, read on the forward strand.
ATGAAAAACAAAATATGAAAATAATATTTGCATGAGCCAAAAACACTTTTCGAATTGTTAAATCCACTGTATAAACATGAGCTGTGTTTGAAGTCATTTCACAATGACTGTAAACACACATTCTATAATAATTCACCATGTTGCTACATTGCTTGGCAAGCACAAGCTCATTCACAGTTACTGAAGGATAATGAAGAATCATTCGTTTTTTCGATTATTAATAATATATTTAACTATTTATTGAACACTGGTATTTTATCATATTGCTGTTGCCGCTATTTTATAAAAGAAATAAGTCACTTAAGTCTACCTCGCCCACACACATGGCAAAATCACTGAAATACACAGTCTCTCATAGCTAACTGCTTCAAAATAAAGTAAAATAAGTACTGTATCTCTGAAGTTATCCCATCCTATCTTCAGATCATGTCAATTGTCACTTTTTGGCTTGCTTTTCCACTGCTGTCCTAATGTGGGTGGGATTATAGGCTGATCGTCATAGTTGCGTCGCCCCATCCAGCTCTCTTTGGATCCTCTCCTCGGCAACTAACGAGAGGAACGTCTGCACCTCGTTTATTGACCACAGCATGGTTTTGCACAGCCATTTCTTTTTACAATTCGAAATTTGCTGGAATGATACTGCTATCGCTGTTGCTAACTTTAAAACTTGCAGGTTGATGTCCCGTGTCGCAAATCCAGTGATGCTGGTAGTGACGATTCTCTCTGACCAATCAGTGATCTGAAGGGTTTTGATGTTACATTTAGTATTGCCTCGGCTCGCTTGGAACATCGACTGAGGTGGTGCTAAAAAAAAGTACCAGGTACCAGGTACTATCCACAGTGGAAAACCCCCAAAAAGTCGAGTCGAGTGAGGAGCCATACCGTGCAATGGAAAAACCCCAAATTAGAACATGGCAAAACATCTACCATCATTCACAGAGATGATGTGAGACCATGTAAAATTTACTTAGCATAACCTTTGACCTACATAACTGTGGGGGCAAAAGTCATTGGGAAAGAAGTAGTTAAGTTCCCATTGTCATTCTCACCCCCATCTGTCTGGCCCTTTACTGCATTCTGGCCTGACAGCTTATCAAACCCCTAGGGCTGCTCTCTGCAGGCCTGCCACTTCAGAATGCTGCTGTGTGGCCGTGTCACGTTTCTTATCAAAGCTGGGCAAGTTTGACTGGCTGTAAGTCAGCAGGTCTTATGCGCTTTCCCCCAGGATAAAGCATCAAAACAAATTCAGGCTACAGATAATACAGCAGTGGGAGGATTTAAGGGGTTTTCAGGATAATCCTGAATCATGTTGGGTTTAAATCATAGACAGAATACAGCATACTACAATACTATTCTTACTAGTTCTGCAGTATACTGTGCATACATAGTATGTGAATTTTCTGTATGCATGAAATACCCAGATGATCTACTACTTTTAACATAATGTGCAATAGACGACAATGCACACTCACAATACTATGCACCCGACATGGCCTTCCATTTCAAGCATGACGAATAAACCAGAAGTGGTATCAGTTGTGATTTTAAACATCTTGATTTCTAATTTTATTTGATTGCCAAAAGTTTTCCGGAAATGTCAAAGACATTTTCCGGGTTCAATACAAGTTAAGCGCAATCGACAGAATTTGTGGCATAATGTTGCATAATGATAACCACAGAAAATATTTTAGACTCATGTCTTGTTTCTTTGTGTAAACATGATTTTAGTATGCTAAAATCGCTTGCATAGTGTAACAATGATTAAGTGTCTGGAAGAAAGGATGCGAGAAATGGCTTGGTGATAAATTATATTTTTAATGGTTAACTTAAACAAAATGAACAAACAGGGCAGCTGCCTGTCGTTCTCTCACCCTCAAACTGCCACCTATGGTCGCCTTTATCACTCTCAGGTTTGATCAGCCTGATTAGGGGCGGGTGTGCAGCATCACGGCCCGGCCCCACCCTCCGCCCTGCCACACATAGTTTCCCGCATTGCGCCTGATGACAACAAAGTAATAGTTTTGGATAGAACTTTACACAGATAAGGTATTTAGTGATTTTATCACATTAAAATCATGTTAACACATATAATGCTTATATCTTGTGGCTATACTTTTGTAACAATATGTATTTTTCATCTATATTGTAAGTGTCTTAGTGTAACAATAACCTTTGCTTTTTTTTTAACAATGGAAAGACAAGTCAAAATATTAAGTCAAATAACAACCGATTGAGCTTAACTTGTATTGAGCCCGGAAAATTCCTTTAAGAATGTAGACGGGACTTTTATTAAATAGAAATTGATTGGATCGCAAACAAGTGGAAGAATGGAGCAAGATGGTTGGAGGAGAGCAGTTGGAAAATAAGAGGGATTGGTGATGTCATCCAAAAAGGCAAGTCGTTTCAGGAACATGTTAGTACATTTTGTTGAAAGATTTTGAAAGATAAATCTGCTAAATCATTCACAGAAAGACCTGGAACATTAAGGCGCAATCACATTTACCTCTGCGGGCGAAGAAGGCGTTGTCGAATTGTGAGAAATTTGCACTAAAATGATATCCTGGTCCATTGAGAAGATTCAGTGTCACTGTGTAGGGGAGCACGGGACACAAACTAACGTGGGGCTAGTTGTAACACGTGGTTTAAACATTTCCACACACACTGGTAAGACAAAATTTGTTTACTTGTTACCATACCAACACTGTAGATAAAAATAAATTGGGGACAAATTGTAAAAAACTTTGGAAGATATCACCAAAAGTTCATTTTAAAGTAGCAAAAGTAAAAATTCACATGAAAGTACATTTTCATCTCTGTTTTTACTGTTTATTTAAAACGAGGCAAACTTGGTGTCATTTTAATCTCCAATCTTATAGTTAGCATCTTACATAATCTTTTAACTCTCAGAGAGCCAGAAGAAGTGACCAGCCAGGTTTAAATCACAGTTGCGCCGGCTGGGCATGTTGTAACTGCATTAAAATGTGCCCCTATAAACAAAAAACTATATGCAATTCCATGCAGTCAGATATGTAATTTACATAATTCCCCTTAATGCGTGTGTGCGGGAGTGTGTGTGTGTTTTGTCATCAATCCATGCATTATTTCAGTCAGTGCTGTGGCTTTGTTCTGTATTTATTGTCAATTGTCAAAATTATTGCTATATGATAAAGTTAATAAATGGCTTATATTGACATGAGAATGTAGTTTATCTTCTAGGGTTTTTAATTATATCAGATAAAGTTGTTAGAGGGGGGTTTTAAGCTGTTATTTGGTCTTGTCACAATGTGCCCCACACCCATAGGCAGGGCACATTGTAACATTTCACTTTCCTTATTTCGAGGTAGATTGCGAACAAAGTATATGCTGTATGCATGAAACAAGACCACATATGTGTAATAGAAACATGTGAAATTAATGTGAAAAAAGAAAAATACATCAAACCCCAAGTACATTTACATAAATATAACATTTACCAAAAAGTGTTAGTTTGTGCCCGCTCTCCGCTCCAAAGCACCACCCACACAGAGGTCACTGCCGAAATAGGGACGTGCACGAGTAATCGAGTAATCGAGTACTTGTTCTGCAGCAGCTACTCGAGTATTAAAAACACTACTCAAATATCGCCAATTAGTTTTCCTTTACGTACTTGCCTGCCATAAGCATTACTGAATTACACTGTATTTTCCTCTGAATCTCTTACCAAATCTTGCAGTAACAATTTAGTCCACTGGGGGCGCTTTGGATGTGTGTCATCGAGGTGTTAGTGTGGCAATACTTATAATATTTTGATTCGTATTGAATTCTACTCTATTTGTGTTCGTTCTTGTTGGCGTCATGCAAACCAACAGACGAGGATTTGCTTTTATTGTTGGAAAGAAAATGCAAAGCGAACTCAGAAGCTCTTAACGTGGGTAGAGTGCATTTAATAAAAGCAAACTTTCACCACTTGTTTTTCTGAATAATAACATGTGAAATGATAAAAAATATGATAGCATTTATGTAGACACAGAATTTATATATTGCTTAACCCTAATGCCATCAGTATTGGCAATATGTTTTTTACTGTTATTTTTTAAATCTTTTTTTAAAACCGTTCTTGGTAACGTTTGTGAATAAAAGAAAATATAAGATTCAGGTACATGTCATACGTGCAATTTTTAACATGCATTTTAATTTAAGAGTACTCATTTTTTGTAGAGTACTTGACTACAAAATTACTAAAAAATGCCCAACCCTATGCCAAACCAAGCAACTTCCTATTGGTCGATGCAGTGAATTCGCCAGTCAAAATTCACCAAACTTTAACTCCATGCAAAATCCCTGAGGGGAAATTTTTCACCACCGGAAGTCCATCGTGCAAAATTCACGATCGCGCGGATTCCATTGAGATGACTGAAGGTTGACGAAAACCGTGACTGTGACTTTAAATAGGTGAATAGGGTCAATTTTGATAACATGTTGACTTCAAACATCTCTGAACTGCATTTTCATGTTGATGCATCATAACATCTCTGATTCACTTTTCCACTTCATGTCTTTAACATTTCTTTTATAAATTAATTGACAATAACTCAGTAAGTCAGTGCTCCCTTTTGGAAATACCTTGTAAATATCCACCCACACTACCCCACTTTTTCATATTGGCATCCCACCCCCACTTAAGAATGTACAGGAAGAGGGAGAGGTTGAGTTTTAACCACCTTTAGGCAATGAGTCTGTCCTCTGAGTTCATAAATAATGATCTAAACACACATACATTGTCTGCTACTCCCACACACACATACACACACACAAGTTGGTGTGGCTATCCTTATAAGGACTCATATACAGTGTTGGGGAGTAACGAAATACATGTAATGGGATTACGTATTTAAAATACAAAATATAAGTAACTATTCCCCTTCTGTTTCTCACTCGACGTTGTGTCGGTTGTAGTGACACAAGGGGTCTTTTCTGAGAGCCTTGCGTACCTCTGAACTTGAGAAAAGACCAATGTCAAATTGACAGACAGAATATGCATGTCCCGCCCCTGGATATACGGGTATAAAGGGGGTCGGGCGAGCGTCTGTGAGACAGATTTTTTCTTTGGAGCCAAGCGGTTGTGTGATCAGCGAGCTGTGTGTCATGACTGCTTCACCCAACTCTGCAAGAGAGCTTCTGTTGGATCTGAAAGCGCATTCCAGCGGCTTTCTCCTCTCTGCACGCTGTGCAGACTCTGTCCGTGGGCGCTTCGACAGCGCTTCTCTCCTAAAAGAGTTTAATTTCTCTGAAAGAGTTTATTCTCCTCTAAAAGAGTTTATTTCTGGTAAAAGAGCAACATACACAAGCGAGCGTTGAAGGACATGTCTTTTTAAAGATGTCATTCCGCCGCTTTCTAGTTCCTGGATGTGGCCGCTATCTCTCCAGATCCGACGGTCATAGACGCTGCCTCGTGTGCCAGGGTAGCGATCACACTGAGGCGGCGTTTGTGTATGGTTCATGTTCTTACTGCGAGGACATGACCATTGCAACGTTGCGGCCGCGGCTTTCGTTTCTCAAAGAGAACGCCACTCCAGCCATACCCAGTGTCGCTCCTTCTTCCCATGGGATTGAGGACGACCCGGCTGGCGATGGAAGCGATTTGGGGGTGGCAGCGGGCTCGGTTTCGCTGGGCACAGCCCCACGAACATCCCGCCCCCCTGGCACACTCATGAAGCCAGGTTTGATGATGACATCGGTGCTGTATCGGAGAGCGTTCAGGCGTCTGACGCTGAAAACCTGACTGGACTCGGGCCAGCCCGCCCAGTCAGAGTCTGACGTGCAGATGGCCGGCATGCTTTCCCGGGCTGCTGTGAGCATTGGGCTGGACAGGAACCCTTCGTCCTCCTCCCAACCCGGCTTAACCATTGGTACCTCGGCTACAGCTGCCGCTACCAGCCATGCCCCCCCCTCACCTTTCTTCCCGGAATTGCATGACAAGCTGACGAATTTGTGGAGGGCACCTTTTATTGCCCGGAACCAACCTCCTTGCTCGTCCGCTCTCACCGGTACTCCCCTCCAAGGCCTGTATGACAACGATGTCACTGACTGCGAAAGCCTACAGTGCCACTGGACAGGCTGCCTCCGCCTTGCATGCCATGGCTCTCCTGCAGGTACACCAAGCCAAGGCACTCAAAGATCTGCACCTGGGAAGTCCCGATCCCTACGTGTTGCAGGAACTGCGCTCTGCCATAGACCTCGCTCTTAGAGCTACGAAGGTCACAGCGCAAGCACTCGGGTGGGCGATGGCCACCCTCGTGGTCCTGGAACGCAACCTGAGGCTGAACTTGGTCTAGATGCACGACGTTGACAAAGCCGCCACCAAGTTCGGTCTCTTTGGTGACACCATCGATGACTTCGGCCAGCAGTTTTTGGTGGTGAAGAAACAGACGGAGGCCATCTCTCACATCATGCCACGCTGTCGCAGCAGTATTTGTTCCACAACAATGCGTGGCAAAAATGCCAGCACTTTACAAGCAAAGATTGCAACTCTGCTACTCAAGGATGCAATAGAGTCTGTCCCTCCAGCCGAGATGAAGAAGGGTTTCTACAGCCTTTACTTCATCATACACAAAAAAGGCAGTGGGTTGCGCAAATCTTGGACTTGCGAGTTCTCAACTGGACTTTACACAGACTCCCGTTCAAAATGCTCATGCAGAGGCGAATTCTAACCTACGTCCGGCATCAATATTGGTTTGCGGTGGAAGACCTGAAGGACAAGTTCTTCCACGTGTCCAATCTGCCTTGACACCGACCCTTCTTACGGTTTGCGTTCGACGGCCAGGCGCATCAGTACTGATTACCTCGACGACTGGCTCATCCTAGCACACTCTTTTCTCGGTTTGGAGTTAGACTCAGTCTCAATGTAAGCACACCTCACAACCGAGCGCACGCAGACAGTGCTCACGTGCTCGCTTCAAGCCAGGCACAGCGGTTTCTCTGAATGAGCCTGCTCCAGAAATGGCTTCAGACTCGAGTCCCGAGATGGCCGCTGCCTCATGGACGGGGCCCTGCCTGCGTTGGCACATCAACTGTCTCGAGTTGTTGGTTGTCCAAGCCGGTAGACCTCGGTAATACGGAACAGCCAACCGGATTTTCTGCTTGCACCTTGCGCCATTCACCATGTTGATCCAGTGTGCCTTCTTTCCCAGGTTAGCCAGAAGCGCTCGCTTCCTGTATGCTCTTCTTCCCTAGCCCTCTGGCCGCAGATTCAATGGAGGAATTCGCCACCAGTTCCACCATGAGTCGAGTGCTCTGTGTTGGGATTGGGCTCCACAGGCATAGTTCCCGGAACTCCTGTTTCTCCCGCTGATTCGGGGCAAGCACGTCTTGATCCGTTCAGACAGCACCTGCGCAAGTACGCATTTCCCCCAGTGAGTCTTCTTGCACTTGTGCTGTGCAAGGTCAGGGAGGACGAGGAACAGCTCACCTTAGTGGCTCCTTATATGCCCACGCAGACCTGGTTCTCGGATAACACGCTCCTCGCGAAAGCACCTCCCTGGCAAATTCCAATGACGAAGGACCTTCTTTCAGAAGCACCTGTGCCCAGACCTCTGGATCCTCCATGTTTGGCCCCTGGATGGGACTCGGAAGACTTAAGCGGTCTACCGCCTGCATTCGTATACACGATCAACCAAGCCAGAGCTCCCTCTATCAGGCAGCTTTACGCCCACAAGTGGCGACTGTTAAGATTCTAAAGACCCGCAGCTATGCGCAGTTCGGTCAGTGCTTTCATTCCTGCAGGAGAGGCTGGAGGGGAGGCTGTCCCCCTTCACTTTGAAGGTGTATGTCGCTGCTATCGCAGCCCACCATGACACAGTAGACGGCAAGTCCCTTGGTAAGCACGACTTGATTATCAGGTTCCTTAGAGGCACCCAGAGGTTGAACCCTTCCCGTCCAAGCCTGTTCCCCTCCGGGGATCTCTCAGTGGCCATCTCAGGCCTTCAGAGACCCCCCTTTGAGCCGCTTGATTCAGTCGAGCTCAAAGCCTCCTCCTTGAAGACGGCCCTCCTGATCGCACTCGCTTCCATCAAGAGGGTTGGGGACCTGCAAGCATTCTCTGTCAGCGACACTTGCCTGGAGTTCGGTCCGGAAGATGCTCACGTCATCCTAAGACCGCGACCGGGCTACATGCCCAAGGTTCCTACGACCCCTTTCAGGGACCAGGTCGTGAACCTGCAAGCGCTGCCCCGGGAGGAGGCAGACCCAGCCTCTTCGTTGCTGTGTCCGGTACATGCTTTACGTATCTATGTGGACTGCATGAAGGGCTTTAGATGCTCTGAGCAGCTCTTTGTCTGCTTTGGCAGACAGCGGAAAGGGAACTCATTGGGTTTTTGGTGCTATTTCCCTAACCTATCAAACCCAGGCCGTGTCCCCCCTTGCGGGTTCGAGCACACTCTATGAGAAGTGTGGCATCCTCGTGGGCACTGGCCCATGGCACCTCCTTAGCAGACATCTGCAGAGTAGCGGGCTGGGCAACATCCAACACATTTGCTAGGTTCTACAACCTCAGGGTTGAGTTGTTCTCGTCCCGTGTTTTGTCAGGTCCGAGCCGGTAGACCTCGGTAATACGGAACAGCCAACCGGGTGTTCTGCTTGCAACTTGCGCCCTTCACCAAGTTGATCCAGTGCATCTTCTTTCCTAGATTAGCCAGTAAGCTCTCACTTCCTGGATGCTCTTCTTCCCTAGCCCTCTGGCCACAGATTCAGCATAGGAATTCGCTGCCAGACCCACCACGAGTCAAGTGCTCTGTGTTGGGCTTGGGCTCCACAGGTAGAGTTCCCACTTCAGGCAACTCCCTGTGATGTATTTCCCGATGCTGGCAGGACCCGCATCTCCCTTTGGCAGTCCTCGCTGGCCCCCGGTCGCCGTGTCTGTAGCAACTCCTCCCTTGTCAGGCAGGATCTACCACTGCACCATGTCCACGGGTGGCTTGACAACCCCCATGTGTATTAGCCGCAAGTTACCTCCCCCCAGTCTAGGCAGGTTGTGGTCTCTGCAGGGCCTTTTCCCCCTGAAAGAATAGGAACGGAAAAGGACCCGACACATCTATAGCATTAAGATAGCCCCAGGCGTTTTTTAACTCTATGACGAGAAACACAGAGTGAGAAAAGGCCGCGGCTGGCTGGCTGGCTCCCTTGCAAGTCATGTCGCCTGTTTCCGTACGGGTACTGGTAACCTAAGAGCGGTAAATGACACCTTTTATTGGGGGTGTTAAAGAGAGGTTACGTGCAGCCGACCCAGCTGCTTCTAGCACGCAACAGCTTGCTTGCATCTGGCTCAGCAGTCAAGTAACACGGTTAGTGCATGGCGTTTTGAAGTGGGACCCCTTGTGTCACTACATTCGACACAACTTCAAGTGAGGGGAAGGGGAACGTCATGGTTACTGTTGTTACCTCCGTTCCCCGATGGAAAGAACGAGACATTGTGTTCCTCTTGCCACATCACTATCCCTAACACTGTAATGCGCCATAACCTTATTCTCAGCTCCTCAGTGCAAAAACATGTTTGACAGACGCTCGCCCACTCCCCTTTATACCCATATGTCCTGGGGGCGGGACATGCAATTTCTGTCTGCCAATTTCACATTGGCCTTTTCTCAAGTTCAGAAGTAAGCAAGGCTCTCAGAAGAGAACACTTGTGTCACTACAATCGACACAACAGTAGCAATCTTGTTCCTTCCATCAGGGAACAGAGGTTACAACAGTAACCGTGACATATTTCACTACAGTTACAATTGAAATAATTGGTAATTAGAGTACAGTTACATTAAAAATGTATTTTGATTACTGAACAGATTACTTTGCATTTTATTGTCATTTGTTTCATTTAATATTTAGTCCTTTCAGATGGAAAACATTTATACATATAAATGATGCGATCCAAAATGCATTTGAATAGCAGTGAAACACTTTCATATGATTTGTTACATTCATATGAGCAGACAGAAAAGTACGTTTGAGGTAAGTTTGGAGCAGAAGAAATAGAAATAAACCTTGTGTAAATTGTCAGCTTTACACTAAACTAAAATGCTATTTCTAGCCATTTTACATGCATTTTACCAGGCACTGTAATGCTTTACCCTGGAGATAAATGGTTTAGTCCAAAAAATCATGGAGCCAAACAGCAAAATTCCACACATTTAATGGCAGAGACGCAGGCTGCACACTCTTCTCATACATGAGAAAATTAACAAACCATTAGCGTCATAAATCATAAAAGTATAATAAAGGTCAGGGAGAGGAGATCATCCTCCTGTACCTTCACACAGACCGAGTAGTAACTCTCTAATCACACAGCACACACATATGCAAATGAGATGGTCAGCGTCTTAAAGGTACCCTGCATAATAATAGAATGCATGTAAATACATTGTCTTAATCATTACAGAACGATCATATTTATTTATCATAATTTCTTTTTTTCTAGTAAGATCTTTGAAATTAAGGCAAAAATCTTATTCTTGATAATAATTTTTGTATTGTTTTCCTATAAAAATATCTAAAAATCCTTAAAACAATTTCAATTTGATTGATCTTGTTTTAGAAACAACACTATATAATATATTTAGGTTTTTCAGAGAATGTATTTTTAACATGTTTATTTTGTCTTACTGTACTGGCAGAGTTTTTATAGTCAAAACAATTGAAAAAAATCTACCAGTGCTGAAGAAGTAATCCAAAGTATTTAGAATACGTTACTGACTTTGAGTAATCTAACAGAATACATTACAAATTAGATTTTACCGCATGTATTCTGTAATCTGTAGTGGAATACATTTCAAAAGTAAACCTCCAAACCCTGACCATAGACATAATTACTTTTATACTGCACAATCTATAGATTCTATCCCCTAACCCTAAAACTAAATCTAACCCTCACAATAAACGTTCTGCATTTTTACATTAAAAAAAATAAATAGTTTTGTATGCTTTTTAAGTGATTTGAATTATGGAGATACCAGAAATGTCCTCATAAACCATATTTATAGCATAATACCCTTGTAATTACCAGTTTGTCACCTGCAAAAATGTCCTCTTAAACCACCGAAAAATTAAACTCCCCATTGCAATTAAACTTCTTCTCTTACATGCTTTAGTTCAAACAGCACTTGTCTCGTCAGCTCGATCCGTTTCTTGTTCACGTGTTTGATCGCCACCAGGTTACCCTGTTGTGAATAAAAGCACAAGTTAAAGTCAATCTGAACTGAAAGGCAAAGTTAAACCTCCACTAAAACACTGAGAGAAGCTGTCTTGAAAGAGGCATTGATGTAGTTTGAGACGATGTTCATACTTGAGCAAAATATAACTGGGAACTCCAATAAGTTGGAGCAATAACATTTTCCACTGTTCCAATGTATGGCTGTGAGGTAAACAAACTGAAATGCTCTCTTTGTGCTGACAGTCTACACTGACACTGAAAATGGCATTCAACACATGACATCTGATTTGTCCTTGTCTGCAGCCACAATGACAGCAGAAATATTCAGCTGCCTCAGTGGACATATGATGCCTCAGTATCCTTTTCAGCTTACACTGAGGGCCATTTCTTACGCTTAAAGTCCTCTAAGAGTTGATCCAACAAATACATTATATTTTGCTTTGGACATAGTTTATGTTCCAAACCAATGGATCTACCTAGCTGTACAGCATTTTTAGGCATCATATACCAGCTGTTCCATATTGTAGGCAGCAAAATTATGCTGCCTTATTACACATTTCTCTGGAATACTTGATCCTGTTTGGTCAATCGCAGTATTCTACAGTGAAATTTTTGTATAACAATATCTAAACTGTATTGACTCTGCAGTCTCTTTCATCTCACTAAATAAAGTAATTTACTAAAAGCAGAGATTATTTTGCAGATATGGGTCATTTCTATTAAAATGAATGGGAACTGGAACGCTCAACCAAGGAGCTCTAAATGCCCAACGGTCAACGAATATAGAAAGGAAGTCCCGCCTTACATTTAAAAGAGCCAAACAAATTTTAGATACAGACATTATGTGTCAATCAACTTTAGAACACGAATATGCAGTAGCTATACATGTCGAGAAATGGCATGACTGGAAATAACCTCCTGAGACCGTTCCAAAGATGGGCGACAGTGGACTGACTTGCTAGAAAGACTTAGCTAAAAGCCAGTCATTATTGCTAAATAAACTCAGACAGGGTGATGCAAGAACCCTATCCTTTGCATCAGTCCAGAGACCTTATCACCATGCTCAAGTTTATTTTGTGACACTGACCCGCTGATTGTACATTATCTCCAATCAGATAACTTGTTTTGGACAAAATAATAGGAAGTATCATATATATATATCCTTTGAGTTTCAGGAAATTCATTGTGACAAGCTCTGTGATGCTTAAACAAACAGTACAATGTTTTAATAGTGCCACAGCATTTACATTTTGCAATTAGAATCAACCAACAAATTACTTTTTTTTACAGCTGTCTCTGCTTATAAATCAAGGCTAGGTTAAAGTACTGTATTTTAACATAAAAAAAATTACACACATCACCCTACACACGACTAAGTTCAGGCATGAAACTGAATGGTGTAAGCTGATAAGTTCTTTGAACTTGTGATCTGTTAGACAATCAGCTCGCTCACATGTGATATCTAAAGCCAATCAAAACACAGTGTGTAAGCTGATAGGTCCTTTGATGCATAATCGTGTGGCCAATCAACTTGCGTACCTTTACAATTGCTCAGTTTGCAAGTAAGCTGGTTTCAGTGCAGCATGCTGTGAAAGTATTCATTGCAACCCTCCACCTCCCAAGCTTCACCTGTCTAGATCTGATTCACAGGGATTGTATTTATATCTAATTGTGCAGCAACATGTTTTGTATTTATGTCAAATTGTGCAGCAGCAGCATGTCCAAAGGCTTAACTAATGTCTGTGTATGTTCTACCAGTAGCAAGCCTTTGTACTTCTTTTTTTTTTTCTTTTTCTTTTTTATACTACTTTGCTCTGCAGCAGCGTAGAAGACCTAGCCAAGACCAAGACTAATATCCTATCGATCTTTCATGCTTACATTAAAATGCTAAATCTTTCAGAGAGTTGTCATGACTGAACTATATTTAATAAATTCTGATACAATATAGTATATATAGTAATATATAATATATATATATATATATATTTCACTGGGCCATAATCACTCTGATCACACTGTGAATTTGGTGACAGGAGGTCGATCACAGAGAAATTTCTGCTGCTGAAATCAGTCTGTGCTTACTGAAATTCAAAACACCCTGCCCCCATTGGCCGAAGTGTAAAATGTTGTTGAGGTGAAATGTCCACAGGGTGGCACCAAAAGTGAGTTGTAAAAAATTTAATTATATCGTATATATCAATTTGTTATATATATATTTATTAACCCTGCTCCCAAACTCCAACCCAAAAAGTGTGGATTACTGACTTCACTATGTTTTAAAGAAATCACTCTTATTGATCCAAAATTTTACCCATCCCTCACCTCACGCACTGCCTGCTCACCTTCTTGAGAAGCGAGTGAGATAATGAAGCAAGTTCTCCTAAATCTTGCTCAAAAGGTTTTAAACATTAACATAGACATTTCAAAAAGTGTCAAATATATCTGATATTGTACCTTAGTCAATTTTAGGCTACTCTTGACAACCTCAGATTTCTGAGACATGCACAATAAACATGACAACATGGCCAGCTGTTTTGAACTTGAAATCACACTGTGTGCATTTTCATTCATAAAAGTTTACACTTCATACTGGCTTCACAGACTAATTGCATCCTCATTTAAAATGTGTTTATTTAAAATATCGCTCCATCCCTGTGCTCATTGGACAATCAGTCTAACTAATATATTTTTCTATTATTTAGTAGAATTTGTTATTAGTTTTGAAGTCATTATTCGCCTTTCCAAATAAGTATTCAGATTCGGGCACATCCATAGTGAAGCGGATGTATCGCCACATGATACTCAGAATAGTAATTGATCAATATGGGTTGTTCAATGACCCATTCTTGAACTTTTACATTTAGTCCCCTCATCCATGATTTCACACAATATTTGCAAAAAATATTGACAATTGTGTCAACAGGTGACTAACTTGTTTAAAGAGCTCCGCGGATATATATTCCTGTTGCGAAAAGTAATAACAGCATTGAAACTAACCTCTAAATGAGGATAATCATAGGTAATAATGTTTTCTTGCTGCTTCTGAACATTCATGTACCCTAATAATTTTGCAGAATAGCCCCAAAAATGTATTACTTAATTTACAACTAAAACTACAACTTGCTTTTGTAGTTTCAAAATACTTTTTTGATTTGATTTTGTTTTGGCTTGTTTTCCAATAAAAATATCTAAAACTCCTTTAAAATAACGTACATTTACTTTAGCAGCTATACTGCAGAAGAAAAAATCGTTATCTTATAATGTTGAATATAATTTATATAAATATATAAAAATATATAAAAATCCTTTAATAAATGATGCATTCATCTGAGAAGCAGTATATAAGATATTTAGTCTTTACTGCACTCGCAGAAGTATAAACAATTGAAAAATCCACTTAAATTTATGATACATCCTCTTAAAGCAGTCTAAATATATTATATGTTGCTTCTCAAGTAAATGTATCTTAAGGATTTTTAGACCATTTGAAATGGAAAACAAGACAAAAACACTTTATATCAATAGGATTTTCTTTACTAAATTAAACTTAATAAGTATTTTTTTCCTTAAACTCAATGAATGTGATTTAGAGGTATTTTTAAAAGATTATTTTGTCCTCTTTATTGTTAGCAAGCATGTTTAATACAACCTTTTAACTCAGGGCACAAGCTGAAAAGTCGGGTAAGAGCTAATGATTAATTGCTGCAATAATCGCCCTAATAGTCGAATAATCATTCTAATAATCATTAGATTAATCAATTATCAAAATAATCATTAGTTGCAGCCCTATTCAGCAGCAGAACTTTCCTCCTCCTGTCACCGAATTGTTGAGGTGTGTCTAACAGCAGACAGCGAGGCAGCTCATAAGGGTTTGGAACATAGCCACACAGTCAACAAAGGTGCTTAGAAGCTTAATTACAAAGTGTGTTTTAATAAATTCAGCTGTTTTAAGAATACTAAACATGCACACTGCAAAATCTCTGTCCTTCAGCTTTTGCAATTGCATATTAAGATGTGTGATCCAATTATCGCAGCGTAGCACACACAGCAATGTCGATCGACTTGAGGGGCTGCAATGCTGATCTTCAAGCAACACATTGGGCACATTCTCTCTCTCTCTCTCTGTGTGTTTCTCCTGTGAATACACGTGTGTGGGCGTGCAGCGGGGGGAGGGAGAATGTCACAAGAACTCAGTCTCACCTTAAAATAGCCTGTTTTTGCAAATAGCTGATATTTTCCATGAGCTGTTATCAAGGAGCCATAGCTGGAACCTCTCTGGAAACAGAAGACAGAGAGAACATAACTAACAACCATTCAAGACAGTAGCTTGCGTACATTTGAAAGGAACAAATTCATATAGAGTGGGAACTAAAAGTCTGAGACCAATTGTGAAAATGCAGTTTTGCTTAATTTTTCATTACAAATTATATTACTAGCACAACAATTTAAGTGAAAAGTTAAAGTAATGACTGTAAGAAAGAATTTAAGACCCCATGAAACAGCTTGACAAATGCATTTGTTGTTCCTGTGCTGACGTATTCACTATTAAAAACAGGAAGTTGGATTTGCTACTTGCATTTTATTGGTGTTGAATTGTGAGTGCAAGATAAGTATTTCTGTGTAATTTCCATGGAGGAGAAAACATTTAATTTTGATATGTGTATATCTGCTAAAAGCTTATTTTGTTAACTTTTAAGAGTGAACTAGCATATACTGTAGATTTCCTCAAAGATAAAGGTAATAGACATGGACTAAAAGTCAGAAAACTTCATTTTAACAATTCTGAATTTCTTAGGATTTAGTGTGTCGTCCTTTTTTTAATAACAGCTTGCACTCAAACTGGCATGGTCCAAGTCTGTGCAAAATTTTATGTAATCCCATGATGTTCTCCATGTTATCCAGCATGATTTGAGAATGTTCCAAAGAGCGCCTTGTATGCTTCAATGGAAGCAAGAAAATCTGGAGTTAACACTGTCAATGACACAAATTTGCTTTCATTTGATTAGTGACCTAGAAAAATAACTTTTATTCAATTTATATAATCACATTTTATTTATAACAAAACTTTGTTTGTTTGGAGATTTAATCCCAGACTTTCAGATTTATGGAACCCACTGCATTTTAGATGACTAAAATACACCAAAAAGATTTGATTTATGAATTTTAGCATTTCACAAAAACATTTATTTCACAAAAGGCTATAAAACTGACATTGGCTTGATTGAGTCACAGTGTAATAAAATACTGATTAAAACTCAGAATATAAATAAGGAACACTTTAAAAATTTGAAATAATTGTATAAAGAGTAGAAAGCAATAAAAGCTTAATTTTAATAACATGAGAAAAGTAGAATGAATCACACATTCAATTCAATGATGTGGAACACTTTGGAAAGTGATTTCAAAGTGTGTAATACTGTATACTGCAGCCTGGAAAATTCATTGGCCTTCAAAATGTATGTTCCAAGTATGACGCCAAAAAAGTAATAAAAGCCACTGTATATGTCTATTCATGTGTGTGTGTGTGTGTGTGTGTGTGTGTGTGTGTGTGTGTGTGTGTGTGTGTGTGAGAGAGAGAGAGAGAGAGAGAGAGAGAGAGAGAGAGAGAGAGAGAGAGAGAGAGAGAGTGTGTGTTAACTAGGAAACTATAAGTCTGCTAATAATATGAAGCAGAGCATGATGCACGAGAGGATGAAACAAGGTAGAAGACCAGACAGCCAGATTAGAGCTTTTTTAAACAAGCGGTTCATGTGAGTCTGCTACGGCAAAGGTGAGCCATCTTCAACAAACCAACTGGACATCAGTCAAGAATGTGTAAAACTAGAAGGATTTCCTGTGTTCCTGTGTTCCTCTGTTCCATTTATTGTATGTAATCTCCAAGAAGGTTATATATTTCTATATAACCTCCAAGAAATCCAAGAGGGAGAGTCAAATTTGGACTATTTTGGCACTTGAGAAGAATCAGAATTGCAGGAATGAGTAAACCTGTTATCTTATTGTCTTTCTTTTTTTTTCTTTCTCTTATAAATACATCCATTCATCTATCACTCTATCTATCTTTCTCAAATTTTATGAACTTTTAAGAAAAAGATATCAAGCCAGAGGAGTTCTGCAGTCAAATAGTAGGAAGACAAATATATTGTATGTTGTTATGTTTGTATAAGAATACATACAGTACATATAATATATACTTTACATAAATATATACAGAGAATAAATACTGTATATATACTATATATCTAAGCTTTATTAACATATCCCAAGCAAAGCCTTCCATGGTATAAAGAAAGAAATGCACTAAAATAGCACCAATTCAAGTAGCATTAATTGACTTCCAAAGTCTAAGTGGGAGGATGATTAATTAATTTATTTATTTTGTGGACTTTTCCCTTTTTCTCCTAAATTTGGTATGCCCAATTCTCAATATGACTTGCCTCAATCGGGTGGCGGAGGACGAATCTCAGTTCCCTCTGCGTCTGAGACCATCAATCCATACATTTTATCATGTGGCTTGTTGAGCTTGTTACTGCGGAGACCTAGAGCATTTGGAGGCTCCCACTATTCTTCGCAGCATCCATGCACAACTCACCACGTGCCCCACCGAGAGTGAAAACCACATTATAGCCATCACAAGGAGGTTAACCCAATGTGACTCTTCCCACCCTAGCAACCGGGCCAATTGGTTGCTTAGGAGACCTGGCTGGAGTCACTCAGCACACCCTGGATTTGAACTTGCAACTCCAGGTGTGATAGTCAGCATCTGTACTTGCTAAGCTACCCAAGCCCCCGGGAGGATGACTTATTAAAAGAACTAGTCCCTCTTTGGGTTGCATATTTATTTTTATGGGACAACTCTCTGTGACAAGAAGGAGTGCAGGGAAGTCCTGCCAGCAGGCCAGAAAAGAGGGGGGAGAGGTGTACGTCATGCCAGGGGTTCCCCGGCCTGAGGCAAAGGAGGGAGGAATGTGACAAGGAGGAGAGCGTGGCTGGGCCGTGACTACGCACGCTCAGCCCCCAATCGGCCTAATCAGCTGAGGAGAGGGATAGGTGCAAAAAGATGTGGCAGTTCGGGAGAGAGAGCTACAGGCAGCTGCCCTGTATGCAGTTACGTTTGTGTGTCTTTGTGTTTAAGTTTATTAAAAACATTACTTTGATGCTTCGTCCGGTTTCCATTGAACCCTGTTACACTCTCATCCTCCACAATATTATTCAGCCAGCAGACTGTGGCTATCTGCTTTGCTACAGCAGTCATAAAGCCACATTCAAGATTTGCATCAGGGCGTCAATGCCAGGGTCAAGCGGCGCTGCAGACAACGTTTTTGTGATAGTTAAGACTTGACGTGCTTCTGTGGTAAGTAAATTGCACATAACATGGGCTGTAACGTACTTGATTTCTGTCACAAGCCCCATCTGGGTTGTTTTGTACAATAAATATTGTTTCAACATCATTTGATCACTAACACGGAATTTCTGTTGTGTGTGTGTTTGTGGTGTGTTCAGTTTAATGACTCAGAACAAGATTTCACTCTGGACTCAGACCAGTGTTTATGCTGGTTTATGCTTTATTAACGGTAAATGTATAAATCGCAATTAAAAAAAATTTATTTAACTTTTTCAATTTGTTGCATGTAAATGTTTATATACTGTTTATATACAGTATGTATGTATGTATGTATATATATATATATATATATATATATATATATTAAATCCAGTTTACAAATTTTAAATGATTGACAGCCCTAATATATATATATTAGGGCTGTCAATCGTTTAAAATTTTGAATCAAATTAATTACATGTTGTCCTGATGAATTAATCGTGATTAATCGCATATACAAATATTTGCTGAGAAAGCCCAATATAACAATAATTCAATATATAATGATGAAATAATGATACATAGTTATCTTTAAATATTTAAAAATTATATTTCCCCATCTGTCACTCACTCAACGTTGTGTCGATGAGTTGACACTAGGGGTCGCTCCTGCGGAGCCCAGATATCTCTGATCTTGAGAAAAGGCCAATGAGAATTGGCATGTGGAATTTGCATGCTACTACCCCGGACATATGGGTATAAAAGGAGTGACGCTGCAAATACACATCAGATATCTTCTTCGGAGCCGAGAGAGCAGTCACAGAGCTGAATTTCTCATTCATCTCTCCAAGCAGTTGGTTCTACGGCGCTTTCCAGCAGTTCTCCCCCTCGCACACTACGTTGTGCTGAGCACACACACCTGGCCACTTCAGCAGCAGAAAAAGAGCTCACGGAGTGAATAATTTCGTTTATATATATATACACTCACCTAAAGGATTATTAGGAACACCATACTAATACTGTGTTTGACCCCCTTTCGCCTTCAGAACTGCCTTAATTCTACGTGGCATTGATTCAACAAGATGCTGAAAGCATTCTTTAGAAATGTTGGCCCATATTGACAGGATAGCATCTTGCAGTTGATGGAGATTTGTGGGATGCACATCCAGGGCACGAAGCTCCCGTTCCACCACATCCCAAAGATGCTCTATTGGGTTGAGATCTGGTGACTGTGGGGGCCATTTTAGTACAGTGAACTCATTGTCATGTTCAAGAAACCAATTTGAAATGATTCGAGCTTTGTGACATGGTGCATTATCCTGCTGGAAGTAGCCATCAGAGGATGGGTACATGGTGGCCATAAAGGGATGGACATGGTCAGAAATAATGCTCAGGTAGGCCGTGGCATTTAAACGATGCCCAATTGGCACTAAGGGGCCTAAAGTGTGCCAAGAAAACATCCCCCACACCATTACACCACCACCACCAGCCTGCACAGTGGTAACAAGGCATGATGGATCCATGTTCTCATTCTGTTTACGCCAAATTCTGACTCTACCATCTGAATGTCTCAACAGAAATCGAGACTCATTAGACCAGGCAACATTTTTCCAGTCTTTAACTGTCCAATTTTGGTGAGCTCTTGCAAATTGTAGCCTCTTTTTCCTATTTGTAGTGGAGATGACTGGTACCCGGTGTGGTCTTCTGCTGTTGTAGCCCATCCGCCTCAAGGTTGTGCGTGTTGTGGCTTCACAAATGCTTTGCTGCATACCTCGGTTGTAACGAGTGGTTATTTTAGTCAAAGTTGCTCTTCTATCAGCTTGAATCAGTCGGCCCATTCTCCTCTGACCTCTAGCATCAACAAGGCATTTTCGCCCACAGGACTGCCACATACTGGATGTTTTTCCCTTTTCACACCATTCTTTGTAAACCCTAGAAATGGTTGTGCATGAAAATCCCAGTAACTGAGCAGATTGTGAAATACTCAGACCGGCCAGTCTGGCACCAACAACCATGCCACGCTCAAAATTGCTTAAATCACCTTTCTTTCCCATTCTGACATTCAGTTTGGAGTTCAGGAGATTGTCTTGACCAGGACCACACCCCTAAATGCATTGAAGCAACTGCCATGTGATTGGTTGATTAGATAATTGCATTAATGAGAAATTGAACAGGTGTTCCTAATAATCCTTTAGGTGAGTGTATATATATATATATATATATATATATATATATATATATATATATTTCCTATATACATTGTGGATGGTTCATGCCCTCACTGCGAGGGCATGACCATGGCTACGTTGCGCCCTCGTAAGAGCGAAAGCCACCCCAGCCGCTCCCCGACTCGGTCCTTCTACCTACGGGTATGAGGCAGTGTCGGCTAGCACTGGGGGCGATATGGGGACCTCAATGGGAGCCTCTCCACCAGGTATAACCACACGGACATCCCACTCCCCGTCACGTTCGTATGCTCCAACCGAGCGCTGGTGCGGTGTTGCCGGTTCGCTTCACGGCGGACCCGCGATCTCGTTCGGAGTGCCTGACGATGATGAGATCTCAATCGCGGCATCGGAGAGCGGGTTCGTCATGTCTGATACTGAGGACTCGGCTGGACTCCCACCCTCGGGTGCGGCGGTTTCAGTTCGCCAGGCGCCTGCCCAAGTTCAACGGCGTCCGCTCTACCATGGTGAGAGGCGAGAACGCTGCTGCCTTGCGTGCAGAAGGAGGGGTTTTACTGCCTACTTCATCAAAAAAGGCGGCGGGTTGCAGCCAATCCTCGACCTGCGAGTTCTGAACCAGGCTCTGCACAGACTCCTGTTCAAGACGCTCACGCAGAAACGCATTCAAGCGATCGTCCGCCATCTGGATTGGTTTGCGGCGGTAGACCATTGGCACATCAACTGCCTCGAGTTGCTGGCAGTACTACTTGCACTGAGGAGGCTTTTGCCATTGATTCGGGGCAAGAACGTGTTGCTCCGGATGGACAACACAGCCGTGGCGGCGTATATATCAACCACAAAGGCGTTCTACGCTCTCGCCGCATGTCACAACTCGCCCGCCGTCTCCTCCTTTGGAGTCAACACCGACTCAAGTCACTGCCAGACACTGTATATATATATATATATTTCACAAGTGAATTTGTCAATCAGTTGGAGATTTATTATGAGGGCTTGTTTAAGGATCCATCAATGAACAGCTGCGTCAGACATGCTTGTGTAGCGTCTTGAATGCGTTGCATCATAAACATAACATTTTTAGGTCACTGTGTCAAGTTAAAAATTGTTTAATACTTAGAACACATATTGAGATCCCTTAGATTGGATTTGCGCTCCATCAAGTGTTTTAAACACAAGAACATTGTTCTTGTTGTTCTGCTGCTCAAGGGTGTTTTTCTTCACTATATAAACTGCGCATTGCCACGCAGCTGAAGTTTCACTTTCTGCCCTCTGGAGTAAACAGGTGGTACTACAAGCTTGCATTTCTCAGGAATCTTCCATATTACGTTCCGGGGGGCATTGCGATTAATGCAGTAAAAAAAAAATTACGTTATTTTTAGTCAAATGAATCACACTGAATTAACGCATTAAATTGACAGCCAGAATATATATATTGGTGTAAAATAATATCATATCATATTGTATCGTAAGATATGACACTCAATATACAATATGATATATACAGTACATAAACAAACACATTATAGTGTAATTAAAACCAAGCTGCGCATTATTGAGAGCTGCGGAATGGTCTTCTCCCTGGAGAGGCGGCAATGAGCGCTCACAGGAAAACAGAGCAACATATTTACAGTGCATTAGTGAGAAGATCGATTGCAAATGTCATCTGTAGCGGTCCAGCTTGTCATGTCTCGGCAAGCAACGTCATGTCCTGGTGCTACAGTACATCAAACATGTTGTTTTATTTACGCAGATATCACTGTGCAAATCGGTGGATTTAACAACCGCCTTTTCCAGACGACACTATGTGTGACATGCAAAGCAGGACACTCATAAGTTATGAGTCATAACTATCAAAAAACAGCTTATTCAAAACACAAATATACAGTAAATTACTAGAGTTAAGACAAACTGAAGAAATGGAAATTGTGAGTTCATATTAGATTTTCTCAACAAACAAAATAAATGCAGTGGAATTAGGTTACTTAGAGGATTGCTTTTTGTTGCCAATGTCAGACACTGTTGTGACATTTATGATTTAAAATACATTTATGTTGAATCCTTGAATAAGTTGAGTGAAGCATTTGTGGGTGCTCGTATTTTATCGTATCATGAGGCTATGCATCATATCATATCATATCATGAAATTTGTCTATCATTACATGCCTGACTATATATATAGTACATAGTATATTATTCTCTGTTTCTAAAGGTGGCAAATATTGTGTGGTTTTAACTAAATGTAGCTACCTTCTTTGACTATAACAGACTAAGCCATCATTGTAATTCCCAAGGAATGCCTTTTTGAATGGACATAGCAAAACAGTGCCAGGTATTACAGCCAAGTCCAAGAAGGCATTTTTATGAGATAAATTAAAACCATATGAACAAGGTCTGACTCAGGAGGAAACCTCTTTTATTCCATATTGTTTATACACAAAGAGAAAATCATACACATTTCATCTTTTAAATATAGATTTGATCCTTGAATTAATTTAAGATCTGGTTTCAATGTAGCCAACTGGAAAACACATCAGTTTCATGCAGCTTGATCCCAGATATGAGAATACCAGAATCACTTTTACCTGTGAAAGAGTGAGGCGGCTGCCTGCGCGTTTGTGATATTTGTTGGGGCTTTCAAACTGCAGTTCCTCCCAACGTATCCTCCAAAGCATTCCAGCTAACTCCTTCTCCAACTTTAGTTTCCTAGAAAAGAGCACATGATCTGATTAAAGTCACTGACAAACAATGCAAAGAGAAAACATTTCGGTTACTGTCGTAACCTCCATTCCCTGATGGAGGGAACGAGACGTTGTGTCGATGTAGTGACATTAGGGTTCACTCTTGGGAGCCCCAAACACCTCTGATCTTTGAGAAAAGGCCAATGGGAATTGGCGAGTGGAATTTGCATGCCACTCCCCCAGATATATGGGTATAAAAGGAGCTGGCTTGCTAATAATTTGGTACAGTCTTCAATGAGAGTGCCTTTAGCTCAAACTTTGACTCTAGTGGCTCAAATGGGGATCTCCGCAGGACCACAGAGAGATCCTATGAGGGAATGAGGCACGGCCTGGGAAGATTCAGCCTCCTCGCCCCTCTAAGGAACCCGATGATCAGGTTGTGCTTCCCGGGGTGCTTATGTCTACTGCATCGTGGTGCGCCACTATAGTGGCCATATGCACCTTCAAGGTGGAGGGGGACAGTCACCCCTCCAGTCTCTCCTGCAGGAAAGAAAGCACTGACCTGACTGCGCATCTCTGGGGTTCTTCATGTCGGAAAGAACACCACTTAGGAAACAAATGCCACTTCAAGACATACAGGTGCCTCGTAGAGGGAGTGCTGCCCTGAGTGCTCGTGTCTACAACCGCCAGTGGTAGGCCACTTAGGTCTTCCACTTCCCGTCCAAGGGCCAGACATGGAGATTCCAGAGGTCTGGTCGCAAGTGCCAGATGGTGCCCCTGTCCCTGAGAGGAGGTCCTCCCTCAGGGAAACTCACCAGGGAGGGGCTGATGCGAGGAGTGTGAGTTCCGAGAACCAAGTCTGGGTGATCCAGTAGAGTGCCACCAGGATGATCTAATCCTTGTCCTCCCTGACAAGGTCTGTGCAAGCTGGCTCACTGAGGAAAACGCATACTTGCACAGCCCCCGGGGCCAGCTGTGTGCCAGCGCGTTGAGGTCGCCTAGGATGCATATCAACTGCCTCAAGTTTTGTATTGCTCGCCAAATACACATGCTTGCCCTGGATCAATGGCTGAAGCCTCTGTATTTGGCGAGCAATACAAAACTTGAGGCAGTTGATATGCCAACGCAGTCGTGGCCCTGTCCACGTGGCACACAGCACCCCAGCCTTGCTTGGAGGCATCTGTCATAACAACGACGTACCTGTACACTTGCAATAAGGGGGCCCCAGCCGGCTGAGGTACCCAAGCACCAGGTCCCTGTAAGCACACAAGTCTCAAGAGTGAGCTAGAATCAGCCAGTTGTCGAGATAATTGAGGATGCGAATGCCCACTTCCCATAAGGTCAAAGGGCAAGGGCTGCCTCTGTGACATTCGTGAAGATGTGAGGTGATAGGGACAGACCGAAGGGGAGGACCTTGCACTGGTATGCCCACCAGTTCTCTGAGAGAACTGCATGAGGGTAGTTCTGACCCGGTATTGATGCAGGATCTACGCTCAGTGACCGATCTCGCCCTCCGGGCAATGAATGCTGTCTCAATTTGGGCACGGCCCATGCAGATGAGACAGCGATTGTGGCCGTCAGAAGCGGAAAGGTAGTGACCACAACCAGGAACTAAACACAGACAGAAAGGCATCTTTAAAAAGAGGCTCAGTGCCACTCTTTTAGAGAAAATATTCTCTTTGCAAGAATATACTGTATACTCTTTTAGGCTGTCGAAGAGTGCCCAGGGGCATTCTCTACACTCAATCCATGCACGAGGGGGAGAAACCGCTGTAATGCGAACCGCTGTAATGCGATTTGTATGTCACTCACGGGGGAGTGACATGCAAATTCAACTTGCCAATTACCATTGGCCTTTTCTCAAAGATTAGAGGTGTTTGGGGCTCCTAAGAGCGACTTCTAGTATCACTACATCGACACAATGTTGAGTGAATGACAGATAGGGAACTCTCTTTTAGCAAAACTAAATGTTGCATTTTTATAAAAATTTTGGGAAATGTGAGCACTTCTTGCTTTTGAAAGACTGGATGGTTTGCTATGTGGTTGCTAGGGGGGTAATGGGCGCTTTCTACTGTAGGTGGTTGCTCACCCTTGATGATATTATATTTGTATTTTTTTTATGGTCTTGTCAGGCAAAAGTCATTAATCTGTATCCTTAAAAAAGCATATCTGCCCTCAACAAAAAACACAATTTGAGATATCTTCAAGACGTGAGTGGTGCATGCTCATGCAAAACATAATCACCAGGATACTAGCACATTCTTGTTTGTTACCAGGGTGTTATGTGGTTGCTAAGGTTCCCTGGTTGCTTGTTAATGCATTGCTATGTGCATCCTAGGGTGTTCTGGGTTGTCGCTTACTGGCCAAAATTAAAAGAGCCCACCACCATGTCTCTATCAGGTTTTTATTTTTTCCTGTTTCGCTGTACTCATACATCTGATTGCTAAGAAAAGTAAGAGCACACCTCTCCTCAACCAGCCACACAATTGCACAGCGAGTTAGCGCCAAAGTTTAAGGGGTTAGAGGTTTTAGTACACCACTAAAATGTTTTGGCAGTACTGTTTCATTTTGCACAGTTAGTTTAAATAACCCTTACACTAAAAGTTCTTCTCCATGTAAGATTAAACTAATGTGGAAACTATTTTTTTCAGCAGACTGATTTGAAGTCTGATGGGGTGATAAAATGTAAGCCAATCTCAGGGTCATTGATGTCGTGCCCTTTTCAGCATATTATTTTTAACTGTAAGTAAACCAAGCAGTGCAGCCAACCATGTGGATAAATACATGGGCAGCGTCCAAGTGAATCAACACATCTGGACGAGCTCTCTGAGGACCTGCTATTTCTCAACAGCTTCCATTTGCAGAAAACGATTGCTTATGTTTTGTACACATCAGAAACTCTACATGTTTCAGAGATGTTGCCGGAGAGTTGCTAAAGGAGGATATCAATGAATAAATAAAGGAATAGTTCACCCAAAAATGTAAATTCTCACATCATGTACTCACCCTCATCCATCCCAGATGTGTATGATTTTCTTTATTCTGCTTAACACAAAGATTTTTAGAATAACATCTCAGCTCTGTAGGTACTCACAATGCAAGTGAATGTGACCAGAACTTTGAAGCTCAAAAAAGCACATGAAGACAGCATAAAAGTAATCCATTAAGACTCCAGTGGTAAAATCTGTATCTTCAGAAGTGATATGATAGGTGTGAGTGAGAACCAGATCACTATTTAAGTCCCTTTTTACTATAAATCTTTTAAATCTACTTTTGCTTTTGGCAATTCACATTCTTCATGCATATCGCCACCTACTGGGCAGGGAGGATAATTAATTGTAAAAAAGCCTTTATGCTGCCTTTACATGCTTTTTTGAGTTTCATAGTTCTGGCCACCATTCACTTGAATTGTGTGGACCTACAGAGATGATATATTCTTCTAAAAATCTTTCTTTGTGTTCATCTGAAGACAGAAAGTCATACACATCTGGGATGGCATGAGGTTGAGTAAATAATGAGAGAAGTTAAATATTTGGGTAAACTATTCCTTTAAAGTGATAGTTCACTTAAAAATGACAATTCTGTCATCATTCTGTTGTTTTATACATGCACGACTATCTTTACTCTGTGGAGTAAACACAAAAGGAGATCATTCAAAAGGAGTTATCATCCACAATCATTATATGAAAAAGATGCACTGAAAGTGAATGATGACAGAGTATAACATACTGAAAAGAAAGGAAGTCACACAGGTTTAAAACAACATAAAAGTTAATACATTTTCAATTTTAACAGAATTTTCTTTTCTGGATGAACAAGCCCTTTGAAAAAATAAAGTTTCAATGGTCTTAAAAAAAAGAATGTGCAAAAAGTGCAACCCCCACACATTCCACAACAATCTAAAAGGTGTAAAATACTTCCAGATGGCAGAGTGTAAGTACTGCAGAGTCTGCATTTCAACAAGGTTTTTACTCTACTTTAGAGCCACCCTGGTAAGCCCCAAAACAAGCACTATTATTTGTTTTTGTAGACCAGATTCTGGACGCAGAGAGCTGGAAAAAAAAACTCTGCGGGGTCTTTATATTGAAGAGCAAGCTTCAAAAAATTATGCTCAGCTGTTTGCCAAAGGGAAAATCCTTGTTCTAAAATGCTGAAAATTCATAAAATGTCGACTTGAGGGAATGTGGTGGATTGGAAACAGTTTGGATGAGTTGCAAGGGATAGTTGGATTTACGGTCCAGCAGTATGCATATCCAGAATAAACCATACAGTAAACTAAAGGAAAATAGACCTAAACTACCTTTTTCTGTATTGAAAGCTTGCAGCCGTCACACCATATTTGATGTAGTCAGAGTCATAGGTGAATTACAGACTGGGCCAATGGGGCCAGTGCCCAGGGGCCCTTGACTACCAGGGGCCCAGGGGGGGCCTTGTGCTGCAAGCCAAGGTCTCGTGGCCCATTCAATTATTAAAAAAAAAATATATATAAAAATATCTGGGCACCATAGATTATATAAGGGACCCTCAACTGGGCTATGTGACTATGAGGTCCACCAGCCCTCTAATAGGACCCTTTTGCCTTCCTGTTTCTAATTATATCTTTAATCTTACAACACCACCTGATAAAAGTTTACAAGCACTTCTGGAAGTAGAGGAGCTTGTAAAATTATTTCTAAAATAGCTACCTTCATATTTTGATGTACTCATCTTTTTTTGTGAAATCTTTGCTGAATTTGATAAAGTAAAATTAATGTTTAACTACAACCTCAATTCCAAAAAGTTGGTACAGTATGAAAAATGCAAACAAAAATTTGTTATTTGCAAATTATAATCACCATTTGCTATATAGAAATCTCTAAAACTACACATATAATATGATGTTTTACCTTGTGAATTTCATTGTTTGTTTGTTTTTATGAACAGTAATTTCAAATCAGATGATTGCAACATGCTCCAAAAAAGTTGGGACACTCGAGTGTTTAGCACTGTGAAACATCACCATTTCTTCTAATAACACTTATTCAGCATTTGGGCACTGAAGACACAAATTTGATATTTTCCCCATTCATCCAATATGTAGGTCTTCAGCTGCACAATTGTATGCGGGTCTTCGTTGGCATATAATGCACTTCATAATGCACCACACATTCTCAACTGCAGACAGGTCAGGTCTGCAGGCAGGCCAATCTAGGACCCCCATTCTCTGATTACACAGCCATGCACTTGTAACCAGGCAGTATGTACATATCTGTCTGCATTCATGGTATTCTCACAGATGTGCGAGTTACCCATGGCGTAAGCATTGACACACCCCTGGCCTATACAGACACTGGCTTTTTGTCCTGATGCAAAAAACGTCAACAAAAATAATTTTTTGTTTAGCAAAAACTATTTGAAATGTGGACTCATCTGACTGAAAAACACAGTTCCACTGTTCTACTTTCCATCTAAGATGAGAGCGAGCCCAGAGAATTTGACAGCGCTTCTGGACAGTGTTGATGTATGGCTTCTCCTTTACATAGTAAAGTCTTAACTTGCATCTGTGGATGCAGACTAGTGTTGACTAAAAAAGGTTTACTAAAGTAATCTCAAGCACATGTTCATGATATCTATTACAGATGAATGATTTTTTTTTAAGACAGTGATGTCTGAGGGATCAGAGATCACCCACATTCAGAAGTGGTTTTAGTCTTGCCCTTTACGCACAGAGATTTGACCAGATTGCTTGAATCTTTAAAAGTATATTGTGTTCTGTAGAGGGTGAAATGCCCAAAATCCTTCTAATTTGTCTTTGGGGAACATGGTTCTCAAATTATTTGCTGAAGCATCTGTTGTCAAATTGACAAGTCTTGAACGATCCTTGCTCTTGAAGGACTAGGCTGTTTTTGGAGGCTCCTGATACAGCATATGGCACTATGACACAACTGCCTCACCTGTTTAACATCTGTTTCACATTGCCTTATAATTTCAATTAAATTGCCCCTGTCTCAAATTTTTTGAAGCGTGTTGCAATCATCTGATTTGAAATGAATGTGCATTAAAAAATAAATTCACAAGTTAAAACATCATATTATGTATTTGTAGTTTTCAATATAGCAAAGAGTGAATATCATTTACAAATCACTCTTTTTTGTTTTTAATAGCATTTTTCATATTCTCCCAACTTTTTCAGAATTGGGGTTGCAGTTACTGATAGACTTTGATCGTAATCTTGACCAACTATTTTTGAGATTGTAGTCTTCCTCCATTCAAGTAGATAGGAGCTGCACTAAAATGACTGGATATAGCCTCCTGAGAGCATTCCAAAGATGGCTGACAGTGGACTGACTTGCTAGAAAGACTTTGTTTAAATATTCTGTCAATGTCATGTAGTCTAGGGGATTTTAGGACACTTTGAAAAGGCTTAAATGATGCCTTAGTAGGGCTTTTGAGAGTATAATAATGGTAGCCAAACTGTAGGGTCATTCCAAACAGAATTTCCAATAAAATGATCAAATGACCACTATTTTTAATCCCCACACCTTTCAGCACTTCAAAAGCTCTTACAATGGAGGGTAAAACCTTTGAATGAAAGAGGGGTTTAGGGATGATCACTTCTGAATGGAACACACCCCATTATTCAAATGGCAGAACTGCCTAAACTCTTTGCCGAATTTCACCAAACCATGCGTAGATGCTGTAGAAGCCTTGTAAAATTCATCAATATTTAAAGTGTTTAATGAAGTTAAAATATTTAAGAACCGTGGTTGTTCAGCGACCGTGTTTCAGTTGAGCGGTTTCTTTACCACATCCATGTTGTTTGTTTGAATGAATCTAACTGTAAATAACAGAACAGGTATTAAAAGAGACTTCATTTGCGTAGATCTCAACTTTAAATTGGACAGGGAGGGCCCTAAAAGAAAACTGGCCCCGGTGCCCCTGGTCAGAGTGTGCTGTGTTAACTCTTATGAATATTATATTTTTACATAGAAGCACTAGGTAGATGATTTCTAATCAAAGTGGCTTACTACATGTGCATACAGTATATTTGTTGTATTTTTAGCAGTTTGCTAATGCTCTCAGTAGGGGTTTAACCACATGATCAATTAATATGTACTTTGTGAGAAAGTCTCCTGAAGATTTTGCCTAATATATTAAAAAAAAGTTAGTGTGTGTGTATGTAAGCACCTTGTGCTTGATAATCTAAATAATAAAAATACAGAAAGTAAAATTACAAATGGAAGCTCTTTCACTAGTGGTGGACCCTACTGTAAAAATTTAAACTGACTATATTAATTGTGGGTCTCCAAAAAAGCTCTGTTGTACCATCAGTGGTTCCTCATATTTGCAAAGCAAAGTGGTCTCCCCATCCTGGTCTTATGACAAGTCGTAATAATAATACGAGGTGGCAAAATCATAAGAAATAGTACGGGTTGGCTCATATTAAACCCCTAACCTAAACACAAATGTAAGCTTCAAATATAACCCCTTATCCAAACCCTAAACCTAACCTCGTTGGAGAAAGGTGCCCCGAATTGGGCAAGTTGGCAAGCTACTAAGTCTACAGACCAGTAGCGATTTTGGCTGGGAAAGAGAAAATATAAATTTTTTGTTTTGTTTTTTTACATTTTTTAATGTTTAGCTAAATTGTTTCCAGGGCATATTTAGGACATTTAGCTACTAAAGGTCGTCTACTTTAAGCATAGGCGTCATTTATGGGCAAAACAGGTGGAACATGTCCCTTAAACTTTTTGCCTATGCCAATTTTTTCCCCACCACTTTTTGAAATAGCTTTTGTCAGGCAAGTGTCTAATGCAGAAGAAACATATCCAGTTCTTGAGCAGAAGTTTCCATTTTGTTCGTGTGTGTTATTATAATTGGTGATCCACACTGAAGTTCGATGTTCGGATCAAGTTATCCAATTAATTATGTGAAATATTTATTGGAGCTTTTGAAGAATGACAATTTTTAAAATGGTAAGATTATTTGACATTATCCCCACATTACTAATTCATATGCATACCCCAAGGCACCTTTGTACAATTGGCAAAGTGAAAAGTGATTGAAGCTTCCGAACATTCTACCTGAGAGCAAAAGTGAGTAAATGACTACATAGTTTTTCTTTTTGGGTATACATTCCTTTTAACCAGCAATGCTGATCAGCTTATATTCTTGCTATTCAATACTTTCTTTTATGTCTGTTGGGACATTAGGATTATTAATACGATTCCTTGAGTGTTTTTTGCATGCGTGTGCATGTCTATGGTGGGTGTTCTTATACAAAATTTCCATTTAAGGGACACGTTTTCAAACCGATGAGAGAGAATGACAAGTCCAAGAATAAGTCTACCTAAACTGCAACTGCAATATTTATTCTAGTAGGCATGAAAAGCTAACATCAATATTTGTCTCAATGTGTTGACTATACTGGGCATAAGCCCATTTATATAACCCATGAGTCAGCTTCTACAATTTCTTTTTCCACAAGATGTCATTCCAGACTATTCAGTAGTATTCTCTGATTTATAATGATATATAAAAAGGAAAAAGTCAACTCTATAAAATTATAGTCTGTGTTTTACTATACTTTTAAGACTTGAGCTAATTTGTTTTACACATATCTATATTATTATCTTACTTATTAGTCAGGGTTCAACATTGAGGAAAGGCTGGTGGCCCATGGACGGTTCGAGAGAGTTTGGGGACAGTTGACGGAACTGTCACTGTCAGGCCAGCTGTCATTGTGTTCTATATGCATGCGTTTTTATGCTTTGCAAATGTAAATATTTGTTTTTCTGTGATAACTTGTATATTGTTGTTGCAAGTTGTGTTGATTTAAATATAAATTTTAAATATAACATATGTAACTTTATCTAGCTGGCTAACAGATGAGGTTTAATATGAATTATGAGAGTGACATCTGATACAATCTTAAAATCATCAGTTAGTATGGGTTGAAAGTAACTTAGTTTCCATCCAAAGTGAAAATGCGTAAAAGTTTGGGAAATTTGCTGTCTTCTGCCTGTTTCCATTCAAATGGCCTTTTATTGTTAAATATGGTGTGCGTGATGACGTCATGACTAAAACAATAAGGTTTATCGCAAAATAAATATGCCCTTAAGCCGTTTCCATACAGAAATGTGTGTATATCGCTAATTGTGTACCCTTCACCTCCCAGATGTCCTTATTTGTTTTCCTCCGAAGTTTTGGTAAAATGGGGAGAGTATTGAGACAATTCATTGAAATTACCCAGCTTAATGTCATTTTTTCACAAATAATTGAAATCAAAAGGGAGCAGTTGACCTTCTGAAAGGACTGTAATATTGGTCCTGATGTTGCACCTATCGCAGGTTGCCACCAGATCTGACCCGAAAGCGAATCGTCATGACCCTGTTCAAGCTGGCAACCTGCACCAAGTAGTGGGAGAAACTTACAGTCTTAGTATAAGGACCATCCATCGACATGTATTGTGTGCACAACTATTAAAGAAAAAATTATGCAGTGTAATATCAGGGATTACATTTATGAAAGATTCCAGATCTTCAATAGGATATTTTGAACAATCATTTTAAAACGTTTAAATATTTTAAATCTAACCTTCTTTACCTCAGATAGCATTTGCTGAGCTTCTTCAGAAAATCACAACTGCATTATGTCCTACATATTTCTCCAGCAGCTTTTAACGACCAACTGAACTTGATTATCATCAAAAATTTATTTTAGCATCATAATGCAATTTACATTTTAAGAAGCTCAGCAAAATGTGATCTGAGGTAAAGAAGGTTAGATTTAAAATATTTAAACGTTTTAAAATTTTCAAAAGCTTGTTTTCTGAAAGTTAATTCATTGGACAAATAGTTCTGATAGTTTATAGTCTTGAAAAAAGTGTAGAACATTCCGAGAATGTCATTCGGCGGACTTTTTTCAACTACAGAACAGGGTAAGGATCATTTAAGTTTGTGTAAAGAAAAGGCATATACAGTATAGGTTTAACAATATCATTTTTTTTATTTGGTAATTAATTGTTTTATTTAATGCTTTATTCATTTGGTAATTTATTTAATTTAATACAGGGAAAAAAGTATAAACAATATTTTTATAGAATAGAGCCTGTCCCTCCAACCAAGATGAAGAAGGGTTTCTACAGCCCTTACTTCATCGTACCCAAGAAAGGCGGCGGCTTACGACCAATCTTGGACCTGCGAGTTCTCAACCAAGCGTTGCACAAACTCCTGTTCAAAATGCTCACACAGAGACACATCTTAACCTGTGTCCGGCATCTAGATTTGTTCGCAGCGGTAGACCTGAAGGATGCGTACTTCCACGTCTCCATTCTGCATCGACACCGCCCCTTCCTGCGGTTTGCGTTCGATGGCCAGGCGTATTAGTACAAAGTCCTACCCTTCGGCCTGTCTCTGTCCCCTCGCGTCTTCACGAAAGTCGCAGAGGCAGCTCTTGCCCCGCTCCGAGAAGCCAGCACCCGCATACTCAATTACCTCGACGACTGGCTTATCCTGGCCCACTCACGGTCGTAGCTACGATCAACCAGGCCAGAGCCCCTTCTACTAGGCAACTCTACGCCCTTAAATGGCGTCTGTGCGTGAATTGGTGTTCTTCCCGTGCAGATGACTCACAGAGGTGCGCAGTTAGGTCAGTGCTCCTGTTCCTACAGGAAAGGTTGTATGGGAGGCTGTCCCCTTCCACCTTGAAGGTGTATGTTGCCGCTATCGCAGCCCACCACAACCCAGTAGACGGCAAGTCTCTGGGTAAGCACGACTTAATCGTCAGGTTCCTAAGAGGTGCCCGGAGGTTAAATCCCTCCCGGCCAAACCTATTCCCCTCCTGGGATCTCTCGGTGGTCATCGTCAGTCTTCAGAGATCCCCCTTTGAGCCGCTAGAATCAGCTGGACTCAGGGCCCTCTCCCTAAATACGGCCCTGCTGATCATGCTCGCCTCCATCAAGAGGGTCGGGGACCTGCAAGCGTTCTCTATTAACGACACTTGCCTGGAGTTCGGTCCGGCAGACACATATGTGATCCTAAGACCCTGACCGGGCTATGTGCCCAAGGTTCCTACCATGCCCTTCAGAGATCAGGTAGTGAACCTGCAAGCGCTGCCCCGGGAGGAGGCAGACCCAGCCCCCTCACTGCTGTGTCCAGTACGTGCCTTGCGTGCCTACCTGGAACACACTCAGAGCTTCAGGCACTCTGAGCAGCTCTTTGTCTGCTTTGGGGGACAGCAGAAAGGGAAAGCTGTCTCCAAACAGAGGCTGTCCCACTGGGTGGTGTACGCCATTCTGTTGGCCTATCACACCCAGGCCGTGCCACCCCCCTTACGGGTCCGAGCCCACTCTACCAGGAGTGTGGCATCCTCATGGGCACTGGCTAGGGGGACCTCCCTAGCAGACATTTGTAGGGCTGCAGGCTGGGCAACACCTAAAACCTTCACGAGATTTTACAATCTCAGGGTTGAGTCAGTCTCGTCCCGTGTCTTCTCAGGTCTGAGCCGGTAGAACTCGGTACACATCGACGGTCTGACCAGGTGAATCGCTTGCGTTCAGCACCCTTTCCCTCTGCCGAGGTAAAACAGTGTGCCTTCTTTCCCAGGAGACCCCTTTAGGTCCCTGGTTGATTCCTCCCTAGCCCTCTTGGGTCCGCAGTTCAGCGGCGGAACTTGCCCAGGCTACCCCGACTGGAATAGGTGCTCCACAGATCAGGCCTCCTACACGGACTCCTCCTGTGTGTACTTCCGTGGTACGGTCACCTTACGAGCTGACCCGCATCTCCCTTAGGCAGTCTTTCGCTGCCCTCCGCTCAGTGTCGCTTCTTCGACACGACGTCTCGTTCCCTCCATCAGGGAACGGAGGTTACATACGTAACCGAGACGTTTTTACACATACTGTATAAAAACATGTTGCTAAAAACAGCAAAACAGAACTAAACTAAACTTTAAAAAAAAGCCCAGCAGAAAGAAAATCCTCATTTTTTTGCATTATTATTTATATATGATGATCAATTCTAATTGTGTTAAAGGAATAATCGGGTTCAATACAAGTTAACCTCAATTGACAGCATTTGTGGCACAATGTAGATAACTTAAAAATTCAACATTATGCCACAAATGATGTCAATAGAGCTTAACTTGTATTGAACCTGGATTATTCCTTTAATATTTTCATGACAAAAATAATGTGTTTCTGTTTTCATATAATGTTTTATAATATAATTTTAAATAATAATTTGTATAATGTAGCATACAACTATTATATAATAATAACTTGCTTTAGTGTTTTGTTAAGTACTATTTAGTACTTTTTAGTATAATAATACTAGTATTAGTTAATAAGTTAGCACTACAAGTATAAATAAGAATACAATTATTTGTATTATTATTTTTATTAATATTATCTTAATCATAAATGAGGCAATGGGGTCAGCAGCAGATGCAATGTTTTTTTGTTTTGTTTTTTTTAAATAACTGCTGATTGAATGAAACTAGCACTAAAATATTTAGACTATCTGCATTTGTATAAAAAAAACTCTGGTACCTATAGAAGCTATTCCTGTAAAAAAAAAAAAAAAAAAAAAAAACCCAGAGCTGCAGTTTCCAGCAGGTCTTCTTCAGATTAACCCTTATATACAATCTTATTTGGGTATTCCACATATTCCTTTCCATATGAAAGATAAAACAATACAAGTTTATAATAGTAAAAACTAGTGCTGTCAGTCAATTAAAAGTTTTAAATTCAAATTAATCGCATATTTTTTTGTAGCTCATCATGATTAATCACAGATGTTAAAAGTGCTGAAATTTGACTATATATACTTCTTTTCTCATCAAAACTCATTTATTTCCATTTTAGGAAAGAAAACAAAACAATAATTAGCAATACAATGCTTTATTAACATTTTCCAAACAAAGCCTTCCACAGTATAAAGATAGCAATGCACTAAAATATCACAAATTCAATTAACATTAAATGTTTCCTAAAGTCTAAGTGAGAGACTGACTAATTAAAAGAACTAGTCCCCCCATAGGTTGCATATTTATTGCAATGGGCATTAAATTTCTCTCATCCTCTACAATATTAATTTGTCGTTAGACTGTGGCTGTCTACAGCAATCGTGAAGCTGAATTCATAATTCACCTCAAAGCGGCACAGACACCGTGTGACATCCCATTCT
Organism: Moxostoma hubbsi; assembly: GCA_032164185.1. Lineage (NCBI taxonomy): Eukaryota > Metazoa > Chordata > Actinopteri > Cypriniformes > Catostomidae > Moxostoma > Moxostoma hubbsi. The sequence continues at coordinate 15,658,576 of JAVLUX010000044.1, forward strand.
GCGTTTTGGTGATAGTTGGGATTTTCTGTGCTTCTGTGGTAAAATTAAAATGTACTGACAAGGAAGCGCTATCAGAGATTATTTTATTTACTGAGATAACCTCCGCTGCTCTGTCATAGGAGAGAGCGTAACGGTCAACCATCGTCGGACTGCCACATTGTGCTATTTTATGCTAAGCTTGTAGGTAGAAGGGCTCTGGCACTGTGGCCTGTGCGTCAGTGTAATGACTCCGGGCAGATACATTACAAAGTTTCCACCATTAACACCAGTTTTTATGGTGTATTAACGGTAAATGCATTAATTGCAATTATTACAAATTAACGTGTTAAACGTTTAAAAAAAAATTGCATGCGTCAACGCATTAATTCTGACAGTGCTAGTAAAAACTTACCTGTAGATCAGAAAACTGGATATTCCAAAAATAATGAGTGCTAATCCAGACCCCACTGCTACTATTCCAAGCACAGGAAGGTGATCTGGAAAATTAAAGTACAATCCATTACTGAATAGCTTCTGCACCTGTTCTGAAGGAAAAAGGAACAAAACTAGTTGCAAATTAATCTCAGGATAAAAATTCCACCAAATGTGAAAGAAATGCCCCATATATTTAAAATGTGTGTGCCTTGATAAATCCCTCTGTTGTTTTATCAGTTATCAGCATTTAATATATTTCCCAGTAGTCTGTTCTAGGCCTTTGCTGTTCTTTCTCGTTATTTGTTTACTATGTGTTTAATGCCTCCACAGACACAGTAGTGACCCGTAGCTGTCAGAAATTCGTATTAACTGTCTCAGAGGCCAATGTTGTTAAATATGGAGCTAATATGAAGTGGATAAAATAAAAATCAAATCAAAAATCAAATCAGCTCTGAAAACACTGAACATGAAGAAAACATTCACAACAACTCCAAAACATTATACAGAAATATAATAAATAATAGAATAGAATACAGCATTGAGACCAGCCAATTATTTAAAATGTATTCTTGCAGAGTGTTTATTGTCTTATCTTGTGCTTGATATTTTGTGCTTATTTTAGCTAACGGTGCATTATTTAAATAAGATTTTATAAGTAACAGCCAGAATGGTTTAGATTGAGAATTAGTTATATACATTTTTATGGTTACACTAATAGGAATGAAATGTCCCTACCTTCCTTGCATGGTAAGAATCCACACGGTGGGTAGTCCAGAGGTGGGAAACCCTTGGGCCATTGAATCCTCTCTGTTGGTGACCACAAGATTTCTTTACTGGTCCCATTGTAGTTACCAACAATCTGTAATAAGAAATAATCATAAGCATATTTGATTTAAGGGACAAAATATATCAGATCAGATATCCAACAACATACTACACATAATAAAGAAGGATCCTGAACATCCAATCCTGCCAATCAGGAACAGTTTGTGAGATTGTCAGCTATATTCTGTTTTAACTTTATCTATGCTCTCTGATGGGAAATATTCCGTAATTTTAATGAGATGATGTTTTTCTGCAGAGGATTCACTGTGCGAGTTTATGCAATTGACTTTAACTTTCTAAGCAGATGAATAGAAAGTCTGAATTTATTGGTGTCATATGGGGTAGCTATGGCAACAATGCGTGGTATAACTCAGTCGTATTTTTACCAGCAAGGCAACCATTATTTTCTTTCTATTTTTGCAATAAGCCTCTCTCTCTGATTCCCTGTCACATGGGGATCGCTGAAATAAGGAGTACTTCGTGAACATAAACAATTGTAATAGAGTGATTTAGGATGTGATTCACGGAGTAACTTGTGGATGTGTGTTATTGTGTATCTATCACCACGAGGCTTGCCAACTGTCAAGGAATTAACAGACTCATGCTGACAGAGGCTAATATGTTCTCCGTCTCTCACCTACTGGCCAGCGATTATGTAAATTAAGGTTATGCCTAAAAAACAGGAAAAATCAGCTAGTGTGACGCTGGCGTAGGAACCTCGAAACTACAGCAATATGGTAAAATACTCAGAAGTCATGAATACCCACTATCAATCAATTAATCAACCACTAAAATGATTCGGACCTCCCAATGCTGTATGAGAGAGAGATTCTTATTGAGTTTATATTTATTCTTGCATCAGTCTGCTAAGCCGCAAAATACAATGAAAGTGAATGGTGACTGAGGCTAACATTCTGCCTAACATCTCCTTTTGTGTTCCATGGATAAAAGAAAGTCATATGGGTTTGGAACAATATAAGGGTGAGTAAATGACAGAATGTTCAAGACTTGGATGAACTGTCCCTTTTTTACGTTTTTAAGTTAGTTACTCCCCAAAACTATTTCAATGTAACATTACTGCCCAATGCATCTGCCTTTATATCAACATCATTAACTGCATTTGTCAAAATGCCAGACAATTGCATAAACACAGCAAGCAACTGATGAAATCATAGACACTACTAAGGGCGTATCACTATTAGGGTAGACCGAGTACAGTTGTAACACTTTTTTGAACTTTCACTATTAGTGTGCACCTTCAAATACAGCAGCATCCTCTCTCTGTGTGGGAAATTTAAAGGATGCATTTAAATAATTTTTTGGCATAAGTAAGCCAGACAGATCATTTCATTAATTAACTGGTTGAAAGCCTACATAGGGATAGATAGATAGATAGATAGATAGATAGATAGATAGATAGATAGATAGATAGATAGATAGATAGATAGATAGATAGATAGATAGATAGATAGATAGATAGACAGACAGACAGACAGACAGACAGACAGACAGACAGACAGACAGACAGACAGACAGACAGAGACAGACAGACAGACAAATGTGCTCCTTGTCTTCACATATTAATTTAGGGAAATAGGAACAATGTATGCATTTAGACATTTTTTGTTAGACAGATAAAGGCATTTTTATTCTTTAGCAAAGGTTAGTATTTGTAAGTTTTATAACTGTAATCGGTCTACCCTATTTATGCATGAAAAAGAGTCCATCTGTTGTCTTTTCATGAGGTGAATGAGTTTGTTGACCCTCAACTTACTGCATATTGTCCAGTTTTCAGGTTAGTCATTCCCCAAAGGCTGAAGTCCATGTATCTGGCATTGTTCCAGTCTGTGCTAACAAGGCCAGTCACCCCTAAGATGAACAAACATCAGCAGGGATCAAATAAACAGTTCAATCTGAGAATTGTTTTCAAAGCTATAAAATAAAAAGATCAGATATTGCTTCCTTTTTGTTAGCCAAGAATAATTTTTAAGACCTAGAGGAAATTATTTTGCTTAGTAGTTGCTATTTTATAGCTCAGGACACTGATAATGCCTGATAATCTTGCTCTTCCCCAAAGTTTGCATCTTATATGCACACAGCAGAAAACCTTTTTCTCAGTACTTTAGGCTTGTCTAAAAAGCCACGTGCTAAGATGAGTGGATTGGCATTCTCAGACACGGAGGCAACAGAGAATTCGTCCTCCGCTATCCGGATTGAGGCGAGTCACTACGCCACCACAAGGACTTAAGAGTGCATTGGGAATCCCAAATTGGAGAGAAAAGGGGAGAAAAAATAGAGAAAAAAAGAATACAAAATTGGAAATTGAATTAATCATTTACAAAACCAATATTAAAAAACAACAGTTAAAAATGGGAAATTGGAAAATGGCCACAGGACACTGTGCGTTTTGTTCATTTGATTTTCTTGTCCTATCCATTGTTATGTAAATACATATTGTCTTACATTAAATGTATTAATGTCTTCCCATTTATTATTTGTAATTTACTGTTGTAGCTGTTATAATTCACAGCCATGAGTGCAGCTCTGTCTGCTTGGAAGCAGCCGTTGGACTGGATATTTCCTGAACTGCATTTTGTATTGTTCATAGCACTGCAATAAGTAACATGACAATAAACCTGACTGAAGCAGCTCAGTTTACAGGTATTTGACAAAAATAACTGAGAATTGTTGTAATGTTTGCGTTTAGATAAAAAGCAAGTATAACCAGGGTCGGCGCACTAACATTTTTCGTGCTTTTTTTTTGTTCTTATACTTTTTGCACTTCATCATGCAGTAAATACTGATGCATATTAGCATATCATAACATTATTTATGTTATAACATGCAATTTAGCATGATCCATTCCTCCTTGATTTTGGATTCTACCAGGTAATTAATTTTTTTCCTGGGCAGACAGCAGATATGGGAGGCGGTGGAGGCGAGGGCAGTTTTGAGCCGGTAGTCGCTCTGAGAAAACTACCCTAATGAAATTGTAGTGAGCGATTCCTTTGTTACTCTCTACTGGTTCCCAAGCACAAAACAGCAATGCCAATTTAAAATGTTTATTTAAAACACAAATTATTGGGACAAAAGATGTCTCTAGGTCCATCGGACAAGGTACATGGCTTGTAAAATCATAACTGTCTCGGTATTATCAGGATGTTGGCCACCCTAACTGCACATGACTCTCCAGTGCAGTACTGACTAGAGAGCTGCACCCAGAACCAATCAGCTGCACTTCGTGGTAGCTCATCGCTTAAATTTATAGAACATCTTTTGTGGCACGAGGAATGATAACTGTAAGAAGACATTTGGCATACAGAGTGAGGGACTAATTTATAAACATCTATATACATTATGTAGCCTAATATTCATCTCTCTCGCTAATCACACCAATGATTGTCCCAATGCTGTGAATGCATGAGCATGCTGGCAAGAAGGCAAAACCCCTTCATCAGTGACTGAATTAAATGAACATTTTACTATTATGTATATGTTACACACAATGTGTTGAGAGAGATAGCACAGCTGCAATCAGCTTGGTGTGTTTTGGAGAATAAATAATAAAGTATTTAATATTAACTGAGACTAATACATCAGAACAATTAAACAGCAGTGAAGAATATATGGTGCAGGTTGACCAATCAGAAGAAAGAGGCGTTTCAAGGCCCACATGCGCAAATTAATTTTTCACCGCTTTTAGTTATGGAAAAACAAATGATCAAAATGCACAGTGTCCCGTTGCCTTTTTTCCAATTTCCTATTTTTAACTTAAAAAGCATAAAATCGAAAGTACAAAAAACAAGCTGTTTGGTATTTTGGTTTGTTTTTTAATATTGGCATTTGTAAATGTTAATGAAATAAGTCGTTTTTCATTTTTACGATTTGGATTCTTAATTGAATATGGAATGAACAAATGATGCACAGATTAGTGATGAAAATGTTTAAATCAAGATTAATTGCATAATTTTTCTAGTTAATCACGATTTAATCGCAGATTTTGAAAGTGCTGAAATGTGACACTATTTATAGTTGAAGTCAGAAGCTTACATACACCTTAGCCAAAACATCACAACTCACAATTCACAATTCCTGGAATTTTGGCCCATTCCTCCACCCAGAACTGGTGTAACGTAGTCAGGTTTGTAGGCCTTCTTGCTCGCACACACTTTTTCAGTTCTGCCCACTCATTTTCTATCGGATTGAGGTCAGGGCTTTGTGATGGCCACTCCAGTACCTTGACTTTGTTGTGCTTAAACCATTTTGCCACAAATTTGTAGGTATGCTTGTGGTCATTGTCAATTTGGAAGACCCATTTGCGACTGAATTTTAATTTCCTGGCTGATGTCTTGAGATGTTGCTTCAATATATCCACATAATTTTCCTTCCTCATGATGCCATCTATTTTGTGAAGTGCACCAGTCCCTCCTGCAGCAATTCACCTCCACAACATGATGCTGCCACCCCCATGCTTCACGGTTGGGATGGTGTTCTTTGGCTTGCAAGCCTCACCCTTTTTCCTCCAAACATAACGATGGTCATTATGGCCAAACAGTTAAATTTGGTTTCATTAGACCAGAGGACATTTCTCCAAAAAGTAAGATCTTTGTCCCCATGTGCACTTGCAAACTTTTTTCTGGTGGTTTTGGAGCATTGGCATTTTCCTTGCTGAGCAGCCTTTTAGGTTATGTCGATTTAGGACAAATTTTGCTGTGGATATAGATACTTGTCTAGCTGTTTCCTCCAGCATCTTCACAAGGTCCTTTGTTGTTGTTCTGGGATTGATTTTCACTTTTCGCACCAAACTACGTTCATCTCTAGGAGACAGAATGTGCCTCCTTCCCAAGTGGTATGATGGCTGCGTGGTCCCAATTATACTTGCATACTATTGTTTGTACAATAGTACAAACTATTTGAATGTGGTACCTTCAGGCATTTGAAGTATGAACCAGACATGTGGAGGCCCACAATTTTTCATTTCAAATAATTTCTTTTGATTTTCCCATGATGTCAAGTATAGGCACTGAGTTTGGAGGTAAGCCTTAAAATACATCCACAGGTACACCTCCAATTCAGTACTCCTCCTATCAGAAGATAATTGGCTGATTGTCTAAAGGCTTGACATAATTTTCTGGAATTTTCCAAGCCGCTTAAAGGCACAGTTAACTTCGTGTATGTAAACTTCTGACCAACTGGAATTGTGATATAGTCAATTAAAAGTGAAACAATCTGTCTGTAAACAATAGTTGGAAAAATTACTTGGGTCATGCACAAAACAGATGTCCTAAACGACTTGTCAGCTATAGTTTGTTCATATTAAATCTGTGGAGTGGTTAAAAAATGACTTTTAATGACTTCAACTTAAGTGTATGTAAACTTCTGACTTCAACTATATACTTCTTTTGCTGTTAAAATGCATTTATTTCCTTCTTAGACACATTCGTCTTTACAACCAGTGTTTATGCAGGTATATTCTTTATTAATGGTAAATGCGTTAATCGCAATTAAGAAAAATGAATGTGTTAAAACTTTTTTGCATGCATTAACGCCTTAACTTTGACAGCTCTTTTGATTATACATGCATGTAATTAGGGATTGTCAATGGTAAAACTAAAGTGTGCATAAAAATGACATATATTAGTACAAATCTAACTGAAAATCTGCTAACAAATTATATTTCACTGCTATCCCACACACTAAGCTGCAACATCATTGAACAGAGACATCAATAGATATATTGCTAGTTGGCCAATTTTGTCCCAAAAAGGGATTTGAGAACCACTAAATCAAAAAGTTTGAGAACCACTGCTTAAAAGTCCAGCGAGGTGCTGATAATTAAAAGAGAAATACAGATAACTGCCCTCTGCTCCAACATCCTGCCTGGTTCCAGTGTGTGTTTGGCACAGAGAGTATAGTCTCCACCAGGGAGGGATCTCGGCAGAAGGGTTGTGTATTAAAAACATATTTTCCATCCACAAACTGACTGAGACTCACTCTCAATCAAGCACTGTGACCTCTACACTCCCTGAGAGAGCATTGGTCTCACTTTATATTAGGTGTCTTTAACTATTATGTACTCACATTAAAATACATACAATACAGTATACTTATAGTGTAACTAAATACTGTTCTGCATGATTCTCCATAGAATTCACATTTACTGCTACTGAGGTTGAGGTAGGTTTAGGTTTATGTTTAGGGTTAAAATTGGGTAGGGTTTAGATAAGGATTTAGGTTAAGGGTTAGGGTAGCATAAGGGTTAAGCTTAGGGTTACTGTTTAGATAAGGATTTAGGTTAAGGGTTAGGGTAGGGTTAGGTTTAGTGTTAAGATTAGGGTTACTGTTTAGATAAGGATTTAGGTTAAGGGTTAGGGTAGGGTTAGGTTTAGTGCTAAGATTAGGGTTAGGGTTTAGATAAGGATTTAGGTTAAGGGTTAGGGTAGAGTTAGGTTTAGTGTTAAGATTAGGGTTTAGATAAGGATTTAGGTTAAGGATTAGGGTAGAGTTAGGTTTAGTGTTAAAATTAGGGTTTAGATAAGGATTTAGGTTAAGGGTTAGGGTAGGGTTAGGTTTAGTGTTAAGATTAGGGTTAGGGTTTAGATAAGGATTTAGGTTAAGGGTTAGGGTAGGGTTAGGTTTAGTGCTAAGATTAGGGTTAGGGTTTAGATAAGGATTTAGGTTAAGGGTTAGGGTAGAGTTAGGTTTAGTGTTAAGATTAGGGTTTAGATAAGGATTTAGGTTAAGGATTAGGGTAGAGTTAGGTTTAGTGTTAAAATTAGGGTTTAGATAAGGATTTAGGTTAAGGGTTAGGGTAGGGTTAGGTTTAGTGGTAAGATTAGGATTACTGTTTAGATAAGGATTTAGATTAAGGGTTAGGGTAGAGTTAGGTTTAGTGGTAAGATTAGGATTACTGTTTAGATAAGGATTTAGATTAAGGGTTAGGGTAGAGTTAGGTTTAGTGTTAAGATTAAGGTTACTGTTTAGATAATGATTTAGGTTAAGGATTAGGTTTAGTGTTAAGATTAGGGTTACTGTTTAGATAAGGATTTAGATTAAGGATTAGGGTAGAGTTAGGTTTAGAGTTAAGATTAGGGTTACTGTTTAGATAAGGATTTAGGTTAAGGATTAGGGTAGAGTTAGGTTTAGTGTTAAGATTAGGGTTTAGATAAGGATTTAGGTTAAGGGTTAGGGTAGAGTTAGGTTTAGTGTTAAGATTAGGGTTACTGTTTAGATAAGGATTTAGGTTAAGGATTAGGGTAGAGTTAGGTTTAGTGTTAAGATTAGGGTTACTGTTTAGATAATGATTTAGGTTAAGGATTAGGGTAGAGTTAGGTTTAGTGTTAAGATTAGGGTTACTGTTTAGATAAGGATTTAGGTTAAGGATTAGGGTAGAGTTAGGTTTAGTGTTAAGATTAGGGTTTAGATAAGGATTTAGGTTAAGGGTTAGGGTAGAGTTAGGTTTAGTGTTAAGATTAGGGTTAGGCTTTAGATAAGGATTTAGGTTAAGGGTTATGGTTAGGGTAGGGTAGGGTTAGGTTTAGTGTTAAGATTAGGGTTAGGGTTTAGATAAGGATTTAGGTTAAGGATTAGGGGAGGGTTAGGTTAGTGTTAAGATTAGGGTTAGGGTTTAGATATTAATTTAGGTTAAGGATTAGGGTAGGTTTAGGTTAAGTGTAAGGATTTAGGTTAAGGGTTATGGTAGGGTTAGGTTTAGAGTTAAGATTAGGGTTAGGGTTTAGATAAGGATTTAGGTTAAGGATTAGGGTAGGGTTCGGGTTAAGATTAGGGTTACTGTTTAGATAAGGATTTAGGTTAAGGGTTAGGGTAGGGTTAGATTTAGTGTTAACATTAGGGTTTAGGGTAAGAGTTACGTTAGGTTTAGGATTAAGGGTAAGGTTAGCAGTGTAACTGCAGATGTAATTAAATGCAGGAAGGGATGGAACTAATGATTAGGGTTAGGGTTATTTTGATAATCGATTAATCTTCAATTATTTCTATGATTAATTGGATTAAAAATGAAATTTTATTGCCTGTATTTTATTAAAATATGATTTTTAAAAAAGCTGATATGATAAAGGCCGTAAAGATTTGGTTTGATTTATTATTATTAGAAACAGTTCCTTTACTTGTAAAACTTAAGAAAAAGTGCTCATCATTAAAGATTAAAATGATCTATAGGGCATGGAGTTGGACAAAAAATCAGCCCAGCTGAGGGCAATAGTGCCACGAAAATAGAAATATTAATAATTCTACCCAGCTGAAAAATACATATTTATGTTAGACACTTATGCTTGTACACTGTCACTGATTACATACATTTAAGTATTTTATTATTCTAGTTTTTAAAACAGTATTTTTACAGATTACATTTTTCAAAACTATTCTTTAAAAAAAAGTGCATGTTTATCCAGTATGTTTGCCATTTACTAGTGAAATCAGACATTACATGTGCATGTGCTTTTGCTCTGGTAAGTTTAACGGACACACACTTGTGGTAAGAACAAACAGTTTTGCAAAATATGTGGCTGGTTTTTAATTCGTAACATGTTAACGTTATAAACTATAGAAAATAGCAGTAAAATGTAAGTGATGCATTGGACATCTAGGTTACTGTTGTAACCTCTGTTCCCTGATGGAGGGAACGAGACATTGTGTCGAAGAAGCGACACTAGGGGTCTCTCTTGAGTGCCTTTCGCATCTCTGATCTATGAGAAAAGGCCAATGAGAAATTGGCAGACAGAATTTGCATGTCCCGCCCTGGACATATGGGTATAAAGGGAGGGAAATGCATCTGTTTCATTCAGGATTTTTCTGAGGAGCCAACAATGAGATTCGGCTACATCAGTGGCTCGGTTCAGCGACGTGGCTGGGAGAACACAACGTCTCGTTCCCTCCACCCGTCTGTCGCTCACTTCGATGTTGTGTCGAAGAAGCGACACTAGGGGTCCAATTTAAATCACGCCATGCGCTGAACCGCGTACGTGGGCTGCTGACACAGGCGCGGGCAGTTATTTTACATGCCAAAATGACCGGCTGTGTCAGACTGCACGTACCCTTCCCCAACACCCCATCAAATTGTCAAAACCTTCTGGTTCTTTACCCCCGATAGGGGGAACAAGGCGACGTGCCAAGCAAGTCCACCTTACGGATCGGGGAAGGCGATCTTTCCCAGTTCCTATTCTTTCAGGGGGAAAGACCCTGCAGAGACCACACCTGCCCAGAGTGGGGGAGGTAAAGAGTGGTGAGATACATCACATGGGATTTTAGGTCACATGTGGAAAGTGGCGTGGTGGTAGATCCTGCCTCATTGGGAGGGAGGAGTTGCTACAGACACTGCGACAAGAGGGCAGTGAGAACTGCCCAAGGGAGACGCGGGTCCGCTCGCAAGGGGACCGTACCATGGAAAATACACACAGGGGGAAGTCCATGTAGGAACCCTACCTGTGGAGCACCTATTCCAGTATTGGGTAGATTGAGTACCCGCATTGGTTTTTGGTCGGCGAATTCCTACACTGAATTCGCAGACCAGAGGGCTCGGGAGGAGTCATCCAGGGAGCCGAGTTAGTGGGATCTCCTGGGATAAGAGCACACTGTTTTACCTCAGTGGAGGGAAAGGGTGCTAGGTGCAAGCGGTCCACCCAGTCAGTTGTCAGCGTGTTACCGAGTTCTACCGGATCGGACCTGAGAAAACACGGGACGAAACTGACTCAACCCTGAGAATGTAAAATCTCGTAAAGGTATTGGGTGTTGCCCAACCCACTGCTCTGCATATGTCTGCTAGGGAGGTGCCTCTGGCCAGTGCCCATGAGGATGCAAACCCTAACCCCACATCCGGACACAGCAACGAAGGGGCTGGGCCTGCCTCCTCCCGGGCAGCGCTTGCAGGTTCACTACCTGGTCCCTGAAGGGCATTGTAGGAACCTTGGGCACTTAGGATCACATGAGTGTATGCCAGACCAAACTCCAGGCAGGTGTCACTGACAGAGAACGCTTGCAGGTCCCCAACCCTCTTGATGGAGGCGAGCACAATCAGGAGGGCCGTCTTCAGGGAGAGGGCCTTGAGTTCGACTGATTCTAGCAGCTCGAAGGGGGGTCTCTGAAGGCCTTAGGAACCTGATAATTAAGTTGTGCTTACCCAAAGACTTGCTGTCTACTGTGTCATGGTGGGCTGCGATAGCAGCTACATACACCTTTAAGGTGGAGGGGGACAGCCTAACTGCGCACCTCTGTGGGTCTTCAGCCCAGGAAGAACACTAATTTGCGAACAAGCGCCACTACAGTGTGTAAAGTTGCCTGGTAGAGGAAGCTCTGGCTTGGATGATCATGTCTACGATGGCAGGTGGTAGACCAGCTAGATCTTCCACATCCTGTCCAGGGGCCAGACGTGGAGGTTCCAGAGGTCTGGGTGCGGATGCCAGAGTGTGCCCCGTCCCTGAGAAAGAAGGTCCTTCCTCAGGGGAATTCGCCAAGGAGGGGCTGTCGCAAGGAGCATGAGATCTGAGACCCAAGCCCGAGTGGGACAATAGGGGGCCACTAGTGTGACTTGTTCCTTGTCCTCCCTGACCTTGCACAGCACCTGTGCAAGAAGGCTCACTGGGGGAAATGCGTACTTGCGCAGCCCCGTGGGCCAGCTGTGTGTCAGCGCGTCTTCCCCCAGGGGAGCCTCCGTTCGGGCGTACCAGAGCGGGAGTGGGAGGTCTCTCGGGAGGTGAACAGGTCTACTTGTGCCTTGTCGGACCATTCCCAAATCTGCTGGACCGACTGGGGGATCCACTCTCTGCTGGGCAAGCTTTGCCGTGATAGCGGCTGTGGCTCAGGTGGTAGAGCGCGTCGGCCACTTATCGCAGGGTTGGTGGTTCGATTCCCGGCCTACATGACTCCACATGCCAAATTGTCCTTGGGCAAGACTCTGAATCCCAAGTTGCTCCAAATGACAGGCTAGCGTGCATGGCAGCTCTGCCGCCATTGGTGTACGAATGTGTATGTGAATGGTTGAATGAGTCACAGTGTAAAGCGCTTTGAATACCGTTAAGGTTAAAAAGGCACTATATAAGTACAGACCATTTACCATAGTGCGTCCGCTACCACATTGAGGTTGCCAGAGATGTGAGTGACACGCAGCGACCTGAGTTGCTGCTGGCTCCAAAGGAGGAGACGACGGGCGAGTTATGACATGTGGCGGGAGCATACACCGCCTTGGCACAAATGGCTGAGGTGCCTGAGCACCTGGTCCCTGTGGGAGCATAGTAACCCTCGGGAGTGGGCCAGGATGAGCCAGTCATCGAGGTAGTTGAGTATACGGATGCCTGCTTCCCGGAGCGGGGTAAGGGCTGCCTCTGCGACCTTCGTAAAGATGCGAGGGGAAAGGGACATGCCGAAGGGGAGGACCTTGTACTGATATGACTGGCCGTCGAACGTGAATCGTAGAAAAGGTCGATTTTGAGGCAATATTGAGACGTGAATGTACGCAAGAATTTTGAACGGGAGTTTGTGCAAGGCCCGGTTGAAAACTCGCAAGTCCATGATCGGTCATAAGCCGCCGCCTTTCTTGGGTACAATGAAGTAAGGGCTGTAGAAACCCATCTTAATCTCGGTTGGAGGGACAGGCTCTATCGCGTCTTTGAGTAAGAGAGTCGCGATTTCGAAGGGGGGGCCTGGCAAAATGAATTGCATAACCGAGTCGAATGGTCCTGGCCAGCCAGCGTGACGGATTGGGAAGTGAAAGCCATGCATCCAAGCTCCGTGCTAGGGGCACGAAGGGGACGATTATTTTTGATGTACCCGGTGGGACTTCACAGCGGGGTGGAGCAGGTAATGCGCCGTCGGGAGGCAAAAGCACGTCCCAAGGCTCTGGTGCAGAGAGAAGACTCGAAGCCCAGCAGGGGGTGGGTTAGTGACTGAGGAGGAGGTCCCAAGGAGGCATCCTCTGGACTTGTCAGAACCGGCCGGCAGGGGAACAATCGTGGGGCTGGAGGTGAGAGGTCTGCGTCCAACGTGCCGGGACTGATGAGGTGTGGTGTGAGAACAGTATTTGCGGGCCAGGTGACCCAGAGACAAAGGAAATAGCTCTTTTATTGAGAATGTGGGTACCGCAGCCCGAAGGGTTTGCGGCAAATGAAATAAATTCAACTGAGGATTCTCCTCCTGGCCCTCCACCGGGGGACGGAGTGGTCTTCTTACCGCTTGGTAGCCTTCCGGGTCCTCGAAGGGGTTCGTGAGACGGGGGGCGTGCACTTCCTGCGGGGTGTTTGACGCAGGGGCTGAAAGCTGGGCCCGGATTGAGGCGGAGCTGCACGTTTTTTGGAAGCCACAGGAGGACGCCCTCGGCAAGCAGACAGAGCGTGGCCCATGCTGGCAGCTTTGCGGCGGGGCATGATGTGAGATATGGCCTCCGTCTGCTTCTTCACCGCTGAGAACTGCTGGGTGAAGTCCTGACAGGTGCGTCGAGGAAGCATGTTTTGTCCACTTCGTGCATCTCGACCAAGTTCAGCCACAGATGACGTTCCTGAACCACGAGAGTGGCCATCATCTTCCCGAGTGACCGTGCTGTGACCATCGTGGCCCTGAGGGCGAGGTCGGTCGCTGAGCGCAGTTCCTCAGGACGTCAGGATCAGGACTACCCAAGTGCAGATCTTTAAGTGCCTTGGCCTGGTGGACTTGCAGTAGGGCCATGGCATGCAGGACGGAAGCGGTCAATGAGCATGTCGGGGGGGCAGGTGGTTCGCACAAATCACCTCCATTGCTAGCCAGGTCGTCCTCAATCCTCAAAAAAAAGGAGCGACGCGGGGGGGCGGCTGGAGTGGTGTTCCTTTTGAGGAAGGAAAGCCGCGACTGCAACGTTGCCATGGTCATATTCTCGCAGTGAGAACATGAGCCATCTGGAAACACTGCCTCGGTGTGATCGCTGCCCAGACACACAAGGCAGCGCCTGTGGCCGTCAGGAGCGGAGAGCACTCTACTGCATCCAGGAATTACACCAGGGCGGAAAGGCATCTTTATAAAGACGCGTCCTGAAAAGGACTTTCAACGCCGCTGTGCATTTGCTCTTTTAGAGAAAATACTCTTATAGAGAAAATAACTCTTTTAACTGCGCTGTCGAAGCGCCCAGGGGCAAGCTGCACTGCCGTGCAGGGAAGGAGAAAGCCGCTGATATGCGTCGTAAATCCAACAGCATTCGCTCAGAGATGGGAGGAAACAGACTATGACTCACAGCTTGCTGCATACACAACCGATCGGCTCCGAAGATTTCTGAATGAAACAGACGCCTTTCCCTCCCTTTATACCCGTATGTCTGGGGGCGGGACATGCAAATTCTGTCTGCCAATTTCTCATTGGCCTTTTCTCATAGATCAGAGATGCGAAAGGCGCTCAAGAGAGACCCCTAGTGTCGCTTCTTCGACACAAAGTCGAAGTGAGCGACAGACGGGGAACAACTCTCGTGCATCAAACAGCACACATTCTCTTTCAGCGCACCTGAAGCAGCAACCGCTCCACATTAAAATGAATGCTTATTAAGATCTTCTTTGAAGTGTTTATAAAGTGCTCTCATGCGCTGGATAACTTGGGTTCTGTTTTTTCCACTTCAACTTGTCTCCGTTTTTTTTTTAAATGAGTTCCATAACACAACACATTTTTCAATTGCCTGTGAAGTGACATCACTGATGGAGCTTCTCCTTGCTCGCCGCAAACGAATCGATAATGCAGTTCATTGTCCATGATTTTCATGATTTATTAATTATCGATTTTATTGATTAGTTGTTGCAGCCCAAATTGCAGGTACTTCAAATGTGAGTAAAATGACCTTCTCTTTTTCATCTCCTACCTTTAGATCCCACAACATATCTTTGCATTACAAAACCATGCAGGACAGCAGAGATTGCATTGAACGCACCCCAGATCATGCGGTTCTCCATTCTCACAGTAATGTTGATTCCATCATTTTGGGGCACACCGTCTGCTAATGCTTCGCTCAGGGCTTTTGCATATAGCACAAAACCATCATGAAAACAGCCAGCAATAAAATCCATCTGAGGAAACACAAAACAGCTTTAATACAAGGAAACATAAAGTATTCTACAGCTACATATCATTCTGTACAAACATAGGGGAGACTGGGGTACGACTTGCCTATGTTTACTTAAAGGTATAATTCAACCAAAAATGAAAATTCTCTCATTATTTTCTCACCCTCATGCCATCTCAGATGTGTATGACTTTCTTACTTCTGCTGAATACAAACAAAGATTTTAGAAGAATGTCTTAGCTCTTTATATCCTCACAATGCAAGTGAATGGTGACCAACATTTCAAAGCTAAAAAAAAAAGCACATAAAGGTAGCATAAAAGTAATCCACAAGACTCCAGTGGTTAAATCTATATCTTCAGAAGCTATATTATAGGTGTGGGTGAGAAAGAAATCAACATTTAAGTAATTTTTTAATATACATTCTCCTCCCTGCCCAGTAGGTGGCGATATGCAGAAATCACCAAAAACAAAAGAAGAATGTGAAAGTTAAAGTAGAGCATTCAAGCAACACTTTAGAAGAAGGCTTTGTTTATTAACATTAGTAAATGCATTAGTTATCATGAACAAACAATAAACAATATATATTTTTACAGCATTTATTAATCTTTGTTAATGTTAGTTAATATAAATACAGTTGTTTATTGTTAGTTCTTGTTAGTTCATAGTGAATTAAGTAATGTTATCAAACACAACTTTTGAAATGAACTTTAAGTTTAATAAATGCAGTAAAATTATTGTTTATTGTTAATTCACGTTACCTAATGTAGTTAACTAATGTTAACAAATGGAACCTTATTGTAAAGTGTTACCATATAATTTGTAAATGCCATAAAGGAATGAAAGTTTAAAGTTTAATATATTTATATTACATAATGCTAACATTAGTTAATGTTAGTTAAATGAATTAGAAAACATTAACAAGCACATTGTTATATTTCTAACTATTTGAAAAAGCATTACCTAAAGATTTAAGCATTATATCATGTTTGTAACGATTTATTAATGAAAGTTATTATAAGATGTTATCGAAGATCTATTACTGGATTTAACCATCAAACTAAGGTAATGTTTGTCCATTTGAGACTGTCACTGTTCAACATTGCAATCATAAATGTTGCTGAGAAACACAAAGTCTTGCCACCTCCTTAAATTTATCTTGTGTAAATAAACAAACAAATGTATCAAATCACCAGCATGTATGAAATATGCTGTATATTCTTTGGTCACCCCTACCTACACACTACACACAAACTAACAATTATTTTGATAATCAATTAATCTTCGATTATTTCTTCGATTAATCTGCTAAAAAAGTTATTTTATTTCCTGTATTTTATATATATATATATATATTTATTGATTGATTTTTTTACAAAATGATAAAGGGTGTAAGGATTTGGTTCGATTTACATTACTGAATTAATGATTCTATACACTCTTGAACAAAGCCTGAATCATGAAAAGTTAAGTTTGAATTTATTATTATTATTATTATTACTACTACTTTTCAGTACATATGCAAAACCTTTCATTAATTGTAAAACTTTGTAGAACAAAAAGTACTGTTCATTAAAGAGTAAAATTATACATTGGGGACAGAGTGGGACAAAAACATCAGCCCAGCAGAGGGCAATGGTGACACCAAAATAGAAATATTAATAATTCTGCCCAGCTAAAAAATTCATAATTATGTTAGATACATATGCTTGTACACTCTCACTGATTACATTCATTTTAAGTGTTTTAAATGAATATTGTAGGTTTTAAAATGGTATTGTCACTGATGAAATTTTTGTAAAGTATTCTTTTCAAAAATATGTGTATGTTTATCAAGTAAAATAATGTTTGCCATAGTATAAATGTACTGGTGGAATCAGACATTACATTTGGCATTATCAGTACGATCAAATATCAGGACCCTTAGCATTATTATACATTATATTCATCATTATACCCAGTTTAATATAGTACAATCATCTGTAAATGCAGTGCAGATTCACATTGTATTACATGTACTTGCATAATGAGAAAGGTAAAGTGATGATAAAGTGATCTAAAACACTTTAAACCGGACACTTTGACCTCTGAGACATCAGTGTGACATCCATGAAAGATGCTCGATTGATTACATTGAAACTGAAAGCGTGGTAAAGGGTGTTTAATCAAAGTGAATGCGTTCCCTTTCTCCATTGCGATCGGTTTGATTGTCGTGGATGCACGCGCTCGCTTGCTCAGTTAAGTTTAACGGAGACTCGCATGTGGTAAAAACAAGCATGTGGCAGCGGGGGCGTGGTCAAGCGCCCGTCCGGAGAGGGAAAGCGGTAAGGGCGCTTGCACCTGAGCTAAATTATGTCTAACACCTGTCTCTAATTTCAGTGAGTATGGGGAGAGCGGCATAAAAGAGCACCAGTGCCTCCAGTCGAGAGAGAGAGCCACGCCAGTCCAGTGTTGGCAACTTAAGAGAGCGTTTGATTTACATGTTAAAAAGTTTATGTTCACCCCCACATTATTATTTGGAATTGAAAGCCTTACCTTGAGTTCATCCCCGTTTTCGTGTCCTCCTTCCTCCGGAGAAGCGAACCCTTTTTACACTGGTGCCGAAATCCGGGATAAAGAAAAAAAAATTTCCGTCCATGGAGAAGGATCACCCCGTAGAGTCCGCCCTGCTGGCCGAAGTCCTCCAGTCCCTCGCTGCGTTACATCAGAGCCACCAACAGTCCCTGCTTGAGCTCAGGCAAGAGCAAGAACGACGCTTCGGCGAGGTCGTGCGGGCTCAAGCAGAGGATCGACAGGCCATCCGGAGCCTCCACAGCCAGGAGGCCGCCACAGCCGCGACCCCGGACACCCGTGCCGTGCTGCCCCCACCCACGTTACAGAAGATGGGGGCGGCTGACGATGTTGAAGCGTTCATCGATTTGTTCGAACGGACTGCTGAAATTTGGGGCTGGCCGCAGAGTCAGTGGGCAGCCCGCCTTGTTCCTCTTCTGTCCGGGGAAGCCCAACTCGCGGCTCAACAACTTCCGGCAACAAACCTCCTGGCATACGCTGACTTGAGGAAAGCCATCTTGCAACGGGTTGGTCGGAGCCCCGAAGAACACCGCCAACTCTTCCGGGATATGAAGCTGGGGAAGTCCGACCGCCCGTTCGCCTTTGCCCAGCGGCTCCGTGATGCCTGCCGTAGGTGGCTGCTAGTGGGGGACCGCGACGTCGAGGGAGTCATCGATCAGGTGGTGCTGGAGCAGTTCGTCCAACGTTTGCCCAGGAATACGGCGGAGTGGGCCCAGTGCCACCGCCCGGCATCGCTGGAGGCGGCCGTCCAGCTCGCAGAGGACCACATGGCGGCGAACCCAAGGGCGGACGAGCCCTCTCTCTCTTTCTCTCTCTCCCTCTCTTCCCCCTCCTGTGTTTACTTCCGCTCTTCCCCACTCCCCCCAACCCTCTCGCTCTGTCCTCTCTCCAGGTCCCGTTGCTGCCCCACGCAGGCGAGGAGCCTGGTTGAGACCACCACATTCATCAT
This sequence comes from Moxostoma hubbsi, assembly GCA_032164185.1. Lineage (NCBI taxonomy): Eukaryota > Metazoa > Chordata > Actinopteri > Cypriniformes > Catostomidae > Moxostoma > Moxostoma hubbsi. The sequence goes on from JAVLUX010000044.1 coordinate 15,677,357, forward strand.
CAGCCCGTCCCTCCACCACCTATAGCCGTTCTCCCCCTCAGGTGGGGGCGTCCGTCGAAGCAGGTACGGGTGTGATGTCTGGGCCGGCCTGTCGGAGGTCCGGGGACCCGAGCCACTTCCGCGAGCGGTGTCCATTGATGAAGGTGGGGGCGGTGGTCCGGGTCGCCGATCTCCCACACGCTGCCCCCGATCGGGCTGGAGCGTACCGGGTTCCGGTAAGAATCCAGGGGGGTACACACCAAGCTTTGCTGGATACCGGTTGTAATCAGACCACCATCCATCAACGCTTGGTTCAACCCGAGGCTTTGGGCACAGCTAAGCGGGTAAGGGTCAGGTGTGTGCACGGGGATATTCACAGCTATCCGATGGTGACTTTGCTGCTTAAATTTCGGGGAAAAAAACATAAAGTGGAGGCAGCGGTTAGTTCCCGCCTCACCCATCCTCTGATTTTGGGGACCGATTGGCCTGCATTTAAGCATGTATTGGGGGGAACTGGGGAGGATGGGTCCTGCATTAAACTGGGGAAATGTGCGATGTGCGATGCTTTGGCAGGGGAGGCGGAGCCGGGGCCATCCTCGGCTGCTCCAAATCGGAATGACGAGGGAAGGGGAGGGCCTTCCGCCCCTCCCCTCCGCAGGGAATTCCCTGACGTAGATTTCCCTTTGGAGCAGTCGCGAGATGAGACCCTTAAGCACGCGTTTGATCAAGTGAAGACAATTGATGGTCAGCGTCTCCAGCCAGACATCGCTCTCACATACCCCTATTTCGCAATTATAAATGAGCGGTTGTATAGAGTGACGCAGGACACTCAGACAAAGGAAAATGTAACCCAGTTATTAATTCCACGGAGCCGTCGGGAAATGCTTTTCCAGGCGGCTCATTATAATCCCATGGCGGGTCATCTAGGGGAAAGGAAAACACTGCTCCGTCTAATAGCCCGTTTTTATTGGCCGGGCATTAACGGCGACGTTCGCAGGTGGTGTGCGGCGTGCCGCGAATGTCAGCTGGTAAATCCGCCGGCCACCCCAAAAGCGCCATTGCGCCCCCTTCCATTAATCGAGGTTCCCTTCGAAAGAATTGGAATGGACCTCGTCGGGCCATTAGATCGGACAGCACGCGGACATCGTTTTGTATTAGTCCTGGTGGATTACGCAACACGATATCCGGAAGCAGTGCCTCTAAGCAATATCTCTGCACGTAGTGTTGCGGGGGCGCTCTTCAAAATAATCTCCCGGGTGGGGATTCCGAAAGAAATCCTCACCGATCAAGGCACAACATTTATGTCACGCACACTTCGCGAACTTTACGATCTATTGGGCATTAAATCAATTCGCACTAGTGTATACCATCCGCAGACGGATGGCCTAGTGGAACGATTTAATAAAACGCTCAAGAATATGATTCGTAAATTCGTACACGAAGATGCTAGGAATTGGGATAAATGGCTTGACCCCCTGTTATTTGCAGTACGAGAGGTCCCGCAAGCCTCCACGGGATTTTCCCCGTTTGAGCTGCTGTATGGGCGGCGCCTGCGCGGTGTGCTGGACGTCATCTGTGAAGCCTGGGAGGAAGGACCTTCGAATAGTAAAAATGAAATTCAGTACGTTCTTGATTTTAGAGCAAAACTCCACACATTGGGGAAACTAACACAGGAGAATTTGCTCCAGGCTCAAGCACGCCAACGCCGGCTGTATGACAGTTTACTCAGCTAAGGGAATTTGCACCGGGAGACAAAGTTCTTGTATTGCTCCCCACATCGAGCTCCAAATTACTCGCCAAGTGGCAAGGGCCCTTTGAGGTCACACGACGAGTGGGGGATCTCGATTATGAGGTTAAACGAACCGATAGGGGGGACGCGCGTCAGATTTACCACCTCAATCTCCTTAAATTATGGAGGGAGGCGGTCCCTGTGTCATTGGCTACAGTGGTTCCAGAGAGGGCGGAGCTCGGACCGGAGGTGAGTCCAAAACCCGATTACAATGCCCCGGTCATTTGTGGAGACCACCTCTCCCCGTGCCAACGCTCAGAGGTTGCCAAGTTGCAAAAAGAGTTTGCAGACGTGTTTTCTCCTCTACCGGGTCGTACGAACATCATCGAACACCACATCGAGACCGAGCCGGGGGTGGTGGTTCGCAGCCGCCCTTATCGCCTCCCCGAGCATAAAAAGAAAATTGTTCGGGACGAATTGGATGCGATGCTCGATATGGGGGTAATAGAAGAGTCCCACAGCGACTGGTCTAGCCCGGTCGTTCTCGTTCCCAAGAGTGACGGGTCGGTCCGGTTCTGTGTGGACTATCGAAAAGTCAACGCGGTGTCTAAATTTGACGCGTACCCAATGCCTCGTGTTGATGAACTGCTCGATCGGTTAGGTACTGCTCGCTTTTATTCGACATTGGATTTGACAAAGGGTTATTGGCAGATCCCCTTGACACCAATTTCCCGTGAGAAAACCGCCTTCACCACGCCGTTCGGATTACACCAATTTGTGACACTTCCGTTCCGTTTGTTTGGGGCTCCAGCCACGTTCCAGCGCCTGATGGACCGTATCCTCCGGCCGCACTCCGCTTACGCCGCTGCCTACTTAGATGATATTATTATCTATAGTAATGACTGGCAGCGGCATATACAACACCTGAGGGCGGTCCTGAAGTCGCTGCGGCGGGCGGGGCTCACAGCAAACCCAAAGAAGTGCGCGATTGGGCGTGTGGAGGTGCGGTATCTGGGGTTCCACTTGGGTCATGGCCAGGTGCGTCCCCAAATTGATAAGACCGCGGCGATTGCGACTTGCCCTAGACCTAAGACCAAAAAGGGGGTGAGGCAGTTCCTGGGGCTGGCTGGCTATTATAGAAGATTTGTGCCTAACTATTCGGATGTCACCAGCCCGCTGACTGACCTCAGTAAAAAGGGGGCTCCAGATCCGGTCCAATGGTCGGAGCAGTGCCAACAGGCATTTACACAGATTAAAGCCGCACTCTGTGGAGGGCCGCTCTTATATTCACCTAACTTCTCTCTCCCTTTCTTATTGCAGACGGACGCTTCAGACAGAGGGCTGGGGGCCGTACTCTCGCAGGTGGTGGAGGGGGAGGAGCGCCCCGTGCTGTACATCAGCAGGAAACTCTCCTTGAGGGAAACGAAGTACAGCACTGTAGAGAAGGAGTGTCTGGCCATCAAGTGGGCGGTCCTCACGCTCCGCTACTACCTGCTGGGGCGGGCCTTCACTCTCTGCTCGGATCATGCCCCACTGCAGTGGCTCCACCGCATGAAAGATACTAACGCCCGGATCACCCGTTGGTATCTGGCTCTCCAGCCTTTTAAGTTCGAGGTGGTCCACAGACCGGGGGTGCAGATGGCTGTCGCCGACTTCCTTTCCAGAAATGGGGGGGGAGTGGTAGGCAGGCCGGATGACGCCCCGGCCTGAGTCGGGCGGTGGGGGTATGTGGCAGCGGGGGCGTGGTCAAGCGCCCGTCCGGAGAGGGAAAGCGGTAAGGGCGCTTGCACCTGAGCTAAATTATGTCTAACACCTGTCTCTAATTTCAGTGAGTATGGGGAGAGCGGCATAAAAGAGCACCAGTGCCTCCAGTCGAGAGAGAGAGCTTAATCAGCAGACGTCTGCTGTCCAAAATGTTTGTTTTAAGTTCTTAATTAAATTATTATTTATGTTGACAAGCCGGTTTCTCGCCTCTTCCTTGCCCATGAATTGATCTGTTTTACAAAGCAGTTTTGCAAAATCGAGGAAATATGTGCCTGAACATGTATACATTATAAAACAGAAAATAGCAGTGAAATGTAAGTCATGTGCTGGAGAGAAACAACTCTTGTGAATCTTAACAGCACAATCACTCTGTCAATGCACCTGAAGCTTTAACCTGTATGCTTATTAAGATCTTCTTTGAGGTGTTCATAAAGTGCTCTCATGTGCTGGACAACTTCTGTTTTTTCAGCTTGTCTCCATTGTTTTTCAAATGAGTTTCATCTTGCAACACATTTTTTACCGGGCTGTAAAGTGACATCACAGCATTTATCTAACTAATTGATAATTTTATCGATTAGTTGTTGCAGCCCTACTACGCACTGCATTAAAAAAGGGGATCCTTATGTAACTGTAATTAATATAATTGCGGTAACCAGAAATCTGATATATTACTTAATCATAAAGATAATACAGTAAATTGGGGGATGTAGCTTAGGGCTTTAATCTAAGGTGTCTTTTCTTGAATGCTTTAATTTGGCACACACATGTGGATCTAGGGTTTCTGTGCCGTTTCCTACTTATGTCAAAGAGCACGGCTGATTCAGGAAAATGGGACTGACATGAGGAAGCCAAACTTATGACTCAAGCACTTTAAAGTGTCGCATCTGATCTTGTAGCCGGAGTAGACACGGTTTAGTTCCTTGAAACCTTATAGAGTTATATGAGTCGTGCAGTACTGTCAACAGTTTGACAAGGAAACAAGGCCAAATGAGAATTATGCTAGACTCTGGACATATTTTCAGATTAAATATGATGTGACAGATGGCCTTGCTTATATGCAAACAAACGTGATCTTGTTTATGAGCAACTTACCATTGAGGGTTCCAATTTCACATTAAAGTCCCGCATTGCTCTCTGGTGGAGTTCTTTTCGAAAAGTCGTATACTCCGGGTTATCAGGTTCACGGTACGTTACAATGAACACAGACTGGGGAGACAAAGACAAAAACATTCAGATAGGCTAAAAGATATAAAAGAACATTACATGGTCTGGTCCACAGGTGAAATATCAACTTCTGACAAGAATTTCACAATAAACAACACAGTCAAATTTTGCCATCCTTTTTCATAATGGTACTGAAACCAGGCACTAAAAGTGCAACACCAAGTGATGTTTATGACTCCCCAAAGATAGGAGACGAGGATGAGGAGCCAATATACTGTACGGATGATTTTCATGCATGGCAGCAAGTTAATGACTTTGTTCCTTCTCTCTATGATTGTAATTTTACAGTTCCCTGCAACAATCATGCCACCACTTTGTTGTTATCAACTAGTGCACAAAAATCCTTATTTGTTTACTTATTAACTTATCTGTTCATCCAGTATTGATGTGTGTTTGTGTCTTTTTGTTTAAGTTCTTTTTTTCCAGTTCTGTTCCCTTTAAACTGGTGCCGAAACCCGGGAAGGAGGAGGGATACGCTGTAGTGGAATTCTCGCCGCTACCATCCACCCCCACGGAGCAGCCATGGCCATCTGCCGGAGGATGAGGAGCCAGGCCGTCTGGAAGCGGAGGAACGGACGCCGACTGCGAGGGGAGAAGGGGCTCCTAGCCGACCACGTGGAGCGGTCAGGGCTACTGCCTGGGGTGGGGGGAGACCCCTACCAGCCTCTAAACACGGCGGGGTCAAGAGAGGACCGCCGAACGCGAGCAGGGAGGGGCTCCCGTGCAACCACCTTCTGTTCACCGAGAACGCGGAGGGGCGTTACGTCCACCAGGGGCCGGAGGACTGCCTCCGATCTGCCCGGGGAGGTGCGGCTGTTGTCCGTTAGAGGGTGGAGGAGTGGCCGAGGACCAAGCTATGGAGAACCGGCGAGTAAGTGTTTTTTCCTCTCTCTCTCTCTCTCTCTCTCTCTCTCTGTCTCTCTCTCTCTTTCTCTCTCCCACTGCCTTGGCCTTTTCCTACTCTTTTAAATTTGACAGTGTTTTTTTGTTGGGGGTACTACACTGTTACAGGAAGTACCCCCTATTTTAATCATTATTGTTTCCCTCCCCCTGTCCCCTATCAGATTTAGAAAAGCGGGGATGACCTGCCAGCAGACGGGGGGCTAAGGCATGCCCACCCCCAGGGAAATGGGGAGGTGTACGTCAGAGAGAACCAGGTAGGAATGTGACAGGGCGGAGGGTGGGGCCGGGTCATGATTCTACACACCCGGTCCCTTATCAGGCTAATCAAGCCTCAGAGAGGGATAAAGGCAGACTGCGGATGGTGGTGCGCAGAGAGAGAGCGTTTATAGGCAGGTGTCCATCAGATGTTTGTGTTTGTGTCTTTTCATTTAAGTTCTTTATTAAAAATATTATTTATATCGTCAATCCGGTACTCGCCTCCTCCTTTCCATTAATTCCCTTTACACGCTGCTAATGTCACATGCATTGACCGTCGGGAAAACAGATGGTGGGAGACATTATGCTGATACCTGCGCCAAGCATTTTATCAATGTAGCACAGCAGAATATGCCCGCAAAGCACAGATGGACCTCGAAACTTTGTAACATGATTGCAGCGGCAAGACAGCTGCCATTTGAACACCTGATTTGCAACAAAAAAAGGGACAACTCTTCAATTTATCCTGCCAAAACTTGCTGTTTCAATCAACAAAGGAAAGAAAACTGCGCTCGTCAAGCGATTTTATGGGATCTTTATCTTGTCTTTGCACTTTGGGTGCACTAGAAGTTTTCAGAATGTAAATTACTTTACTCCAAAATCTGGAATCTAAATGTTTAGGCATTGGTTACAACATTGTTGACACCCTAGTACACTGAAAGATTGGTGGTAACATTATTTAACACACCTTAAAAAGTGTTTGCTGTACTAATGTCAATTTTAGCAACAAAAAATTGTGTTTGTGCTATGTCAATAATGCCTCACTCAAGACGTTGACATTTTTAAATCAATAAAGACCTCTGTAGAGAAAGTCAAGGATGAGTATTCTGTCCAGGAATCCTGTTAAAACTTGTTGATCACATTAAGATGTTGTGTAATGTACATTAAACTGCCAAAAGGAAAGGCTCCAGTTTTTCAGTTATTTCTCAATGGTCCCTAATTCGTTTTATTCAACTAGTTGTCAATAAAAGTATTTTAAAGAGTTATTTTAAATAGTATGACGAGAAAGGAAACTTTTGAATGCCCAAATGGATTTTGATGGCATCTTCAAAAAATCTTCAAGAAAAAAACCTCCAAAAAATGGCTTTTACCTAATTAAAATAAATGAATAAAGGTGCTTATGTGAACATCAAAAGCAGAATAATTAAGGCCCATGTCTTGTTTCTCGAGTCTAGCTGCATTAATCAACCTTAAGAGAAATGACTGCAGAAACACTTATTTGAATAAATGGAAGCCTGATGGATTATTCACAATTAAAGCAACCAGGATGCCTTTTGAACTAAGTGAATATTAGTTAAATTAATAAAAACCATCAAAAAGACCTTGCTGGAACCCTTTAAATGTAATTGTGCATGCAGAAGTACATTAACGTAAAAAAGAAAAAGAAAAAAGAAAATCGTAAAAATCGTACAAAACCTTGAAAGCAGACTGTTGAAGTGTTTAAGAATACTGCTGTTGAGGTAACTGCTAGAATGATCCAACAAAAAGATCATAAAAGCTATTAATAAACCTCTGCTAATGATTTAAAATAAAGATGATCATGTTTTTGAGTAAAACCTCAGTAGTTATTATGTGTGTTAATACTGTTACCTGAAATAGCTTGATGGGGTCATTGAACTGAAAGTCTGAGCTTTGCCAGGGCTTTAAAGTATCACCACTTAGACTCTCAGCAAAAACGTCAAGGTAGAAGATGGCGTAGTCCTCCCGGTTCTTCACCTCATCCTCAAACAACTTCATTATGTGGAAGAATGTCTGCAGAGGACCGCAGATGTACACAACTAAGGAATAACAAGATAAGATACGTCAAACAAATAACTAGAATGTAAGACACAGATCAGATCAATATTTAAGTCCTTTTTTACTATAAATCTCCACTTTCACTTTCTTCTTCTTTTGTTTTTGGTGATTCGCGTTCTTCATGCATATCGTCACCTAATGGGCTGGGAGGAGAATTTATAGTAAAAAAGGACTTAAATATTAATCTGTTTCTCACCCACACCTATCATATCACTTCTGAAAACATGGATTTAACCAAGGAAGTCAATGTGGATTACTTTATAATACATTTAAGTGCTTTTTGGAGCTTCATAGTTCTGGCCATCATTCACTTGCATTGTATGGACCTACAGAGCTGAGATATTCTTCTAAAAATCTTTGTTTGTGAAAAAAGAAACTCATTCACATCTGGGATGGTATGAGTTTGAGTAAACGATAAGGGGATTTTTATTTTTGGGTGAACTATCACTTTAAGGGAATGGATCAAAGCACAGATAGCGAAACACTTCCTCTCTGAATCGCACTATATTGATGCACAAAAGATTCTAGACATGGCACGTGTGTATGTATGTGTGTGTGTGTGTGTGTGTGTGTGTGTGTGTGTGTGTGTGTGTGTGTGTGTGTGTGTGTGTTTTCCCTGGCGTCTAATCTTTGGGCATTATTTCCATTAGTAGTGTCTTTCAGCATTGTTACTGCCAGCTCAGAGGCCAGGCTTCCCAGTTAGCAGACATTTCCTCAAGTGCTAGACCAAAGTCTGTCTCTCAGCCTCTAAATCCTCAGCTCTTCCAGCCTTACGTAGACAAACTAATGCCAAATAGTCCTGTTGTCTCCTGGATGCTCTCCAAGACAAATGTACAAAAAGGCAAGGAAAATGTTCAGTGGTGTTATAGAATTTATAAGGATCTGCTTGAGGCTGGCTGATACAAAGCCTATGAAATTGTACAAGAACATTTTGTTTCACAAGAGCTGAGAGCAGACAGTCAACGGCGAGGGTCCACTGCGACGTAATTATACCTAGGATTTTTGCATTTTGTTGTGCATTTGCGCTAAATCTTTCTGTTGATGACAAAGTCATTTGTATGTTTTTTGACACGCAAAAACTACACAAAAAGTCCTCCAGCAGTGTTAAGTTTATATAACAAAGTGGTGCCAAACAATCCCAGAGACATTATAAAAGCTATAAATCACCTTTTGAGGTTGGTCACTCTAGAATGTGCATGCACATTCAACATGATCACATACCCTGTCATCGACTCTGCTCTACCGAGTTACTTACATGCACCATTTCTAGTAAGGCTGCCCCTAATAGTCGACCAAATGTTAGTCGATGAGAAGAGTCTTGGTCGACCAAGTTTTGATTGGTCAGTTGGTCACAGAAAAAAAACCTCCACGGGATACCGACGAACCGTATTGTTGGACACTAGGTGGTACTATGGGGTCATTTTTGTTAAGCACGGTTATGGTTAAGCCTACACAATAAAGCAAGACACCTTGATTTCAAACTTTGAATAAAATGTTTTTATTTATTTTAACTAAACATTCAATTGCAATTAAAATGTGTGTTGCTAAACTCCTTAAAAGATGGCTATTCAACAGCTGTGAAGGGAAACATCTCTCTGGCAAAGAACCTACTTCATCTGTGCATCCTCTACTGGTCGGGTATTTTGTTATCCGGGAAAATACATAATGTGTGTGAATACATTTGTTTAGTTCTCTCCTTTATACATATATATATATATGTATCGTGAATCATTGAACAAAACAAAAAGACATTATAAAAGCTATAAATCGCCTTTTGAAGTTGTTCACTTTAGAATGTGCATGATCACATGTATATAAATATATATATCACAATATCCAATTACATCGGCAACCCCCGGGCTGAGGGATCGGTGAATATTCTTGCTTTAGTGATTTGTAATGAAGTGATTTGTAATGAAAAATTATATAAGTAACACCTTTCCATTTACCATCAGGCGATTATCCGTCTAAACATCCAGATGGAAAATTATTATAAAAATGAAGACAAAAACAATTATAAATGTAATAATAAGAATTATAATGATGATAATAATCACTGAAATATAAATCATGGTTCAAGGTGAACGTGTTTTTGTATTATTTTATGCTTTTATCACAGACGTATATGCTTCAGTGTTGTGGTCACAATGAACTGCTCTGTGGAAATAAAGTGAACTGAACTCAAAGCACCTCATGAGCTGAGATGTCTGAGGTCATTGCAGCACTCATAGATGATACTGCTCTTGCCAAAGAAAAAAATTCAGAAGACAGAAACAAAGAGAGTGAGAAAAATTTACATGGCTCCACAAGACTGCACGCATCTGTACAAACAGCGCAACAGACATGCACTTAGACGGCTTTTCTGTCATCTGTTCTTAAAAATATAATAAAGTGTGTTTTTTCAAGTGTGTGTCTGTGTGCCGCAGGGGATAAATTATTTGTAATATTAATTTGATAATAATAATAGTAGCCTAATAATAATAATAATTTAATTATAATTTATATTAATGGGAAAATTAGACAACTATCATCTTGACATCATCAAAGGCTTCAGCTTTTGGCAATGACTCTGACCATCGTCGATCCCGAGATCATCGCCTGTTGGCACAACCCTAATGTGCATTTCTCTCTATAAATTACCAAAATGTTCAGACAGTCTCTTTGCTGGTTTTTCTGACACATTCAGAATCATTATCACTTTTGCCGGTGTCACTGTGGCTTGCTTCGTGCATACGTTTGAGCTTGTAAAGGCTCATTATTACGGATAAGTATTTTAGTGTTAACAATGTTACTTGTAACATTCTTTCTCAGCCCTAGAACTCAAACCATTTTCTGATGTCCCCTCAAAAAACAATATATTTATGTAATTAAATTAATATCATTAACCTGCGACAACTAGTCGACTAATGGCTTAAATTAACGGCAACTTGTCGACTAAATCTTTGGTCGGGGGCAGCCCTAATTTCTAGTGATGTTTAATTTGTGAATAAATCTGTCTTTTTGAAAGACCCTTATAAGTGAATGAATCGTTCTCGTTCACCTCCATACACCGGCTCATATTCCACGTTCACTGACATCTCTCTTTTCCGAAGCTAATGAGCTCTGTTGCCCTTCATGCCAGTGAAGACTGACTATAGCACAAGCCAATGCCCTTCGAGTGCAGGCTGTGCAGTTGCATATTATTGGTTTCATCCGCTGAATGAATACACCCTTCATTGAACCACTGGAGTTGGTCGTTTGGGTCTGAATGAGATGTCTCTTTCATGAATGAACTGAATGTACTGGTAAACTCATTTGTGAACAAAATTAATGAATTCTGACAGATTGAACATGAAGAGTCATGTTGTTCATTCAGTTCGGCATGTAAGTTTGGCATCAATTATGTTCAACAAGGAGAGAAAGGGGTGAAATGCACAAAGACAATCTTATAAGTATGCACAAAACATAACCTCCAATTTATGAATGTGTAAAAATGACTTAACATACAGTTAAAATAACATCAATCACGGAATTTAAGTGATGCAATGCAAGGTTCGGACGTGTGAACGGCGAGCTCTGCGCACTTTGCTAGTGATACATAAACCGGTGAAATTTGATACATTCTGTACCATAACTGTTCTAGGAGGACAATATGTCAAAGAATTAAAAATCCTTGGAATCTGGAGACATTAAAAGACACTTACATGCTCAAGCTGACACCCCACGGAGGCCTCGAGCCCAGGAGTCGATTTTGTCGGAGAGTTTCTGGAAATTCTGCGGGAAATTATGAACATGTCGGCAAAGCTGACGACAGTCATTGCCGAATTGGAGTATCTTGCTGTAATATGTCAATCGATTACTGCCATGGAGACGAAATTCACTGAGGTGGTTACAAGAGTGGGGGATGTCAAGAAACGGATCAATTATCTGGAGTCATCGGAGAGGGAATTATCCACTAGCGACCAAGGTGGATTTGGAGCATCATTGGGAGAAGTTGGAGAACACGGAGAACAGTAGCCGGCGGAATAACATTGGTTTTGTCTGAATTCCTGAGGGCAAAGAAGGACAGGATATGGTGAAATTCCTAGATATACTCCTTCCGAATATGTGATATGCTAGACATAGCAGGCCATAAACTGGAAATCGAGCAAGCTCACAGAGTTCCAGCTCAGCAATCCGCTGAGACAGGAGACAGGCCCTGAACAATACTGGCCAAATTTCTGAGATCATCCAATAAAGATCTCATAGGGCGAGGAATAAAGGAAGGATTTCTTGGAAGAACCACAGCATTGTCTTGTTCCCAGACTTTGCTAATTCAACAAGAGAGAAACGTAATCGATTCAAGAAAAGCAAGATCTCTTAAATCGACAGAAGGTTGCTTTTGCACTGATGTTCCAGGCCAAATTAAGAATGCATACTAAGAATGGCCGTCCCCAGCAAGCGATGTCCTTCATAAAGTTAACAGAGTAAGTTATTTTGAGGTACTCATGTTGCAGTGGACCAACTCACTGAACATTCACTTGACTGTCAGAGGAAACTGATACTGAGAAAACCTTTTTGTTTATTTTTGTGTTGGTTCCGCCTAGAGGCTGGAGTTTGTTTTGTGGAGGAACACACCTTCGGGACAGCTATGTGGATGAATCTGCGTGTTCTTTGTGTTTATTCCACTTATTGGCTGGAATTTTTTTTAAGATTATCATTTGTTGTGTAATTCTATCGCACAAAATTTTTATAGAAACACCTGACTTGAGCAATCTGATGGCAAAATTGTTGTGGGGGCTCTTGTAGGCGTACATGGACTATTTGTGTTTAGAGGGATGGACGCCAGTTGGCACTGTCGTGCTCAGGGTTAATGAGCATATTTTTAATTTTTCTGTTTGGTTTGGGGGGGAAGATTGGTGTTTGATTGTTGCACTAATGTTGGGATGTGGTCAGTGTCCATGCGCTGCTGATGTATGCAAGTATGCTCACTGGGGGAAATGCATACTTGCAGAGACCCGGGGCCAGCTGTGTGCCAGCGTGTCTGACCCAAGGGGAGCCTCCACTAGGGAGTACCAGAGCGGGCAGTGGGAGGTCTCTTGGGAAGTGAACAGGTCTACTTGTGCTTTGCCGAACTGCTCCCAAATCAGTTGGACCGTCTGGGGTGGAGCCTCCACTTTCTGCTGAGAGTGCCTTGTCACAACAGTGCATCCGACGCCGTGTTGATGTTGCTCGGGCTGTGAGTGGCATGCAATGAGTTGCTGGCGAGTTGTGACATATAACGAGAGCGCACGCCGCCTTGCTGATTTATGTATGCTATCGTAGCGGTGCTGTCTTGCCCCATATTAACGGGAGAAGCCTCCGCAGGGCAAGGATTACAGCCAGCATCTCTAGGCAGTGAATGTGCCAACCCAGCCGGAGCCCCATCCAGGAGCCAGAGGCATCTGTGGTGACCAGAACGCGTCGGTACACTTGCTGTAGGAGGACTCCTGTCCGCATAAAACAGAGGTCTGTCCAGGGGTTGAAAGTCTGGCGGCAGGCGGGGATGATGTACACACGGTACGTGCCACAGCGCCATGCCTATCTCGGGACTCGAGTCTGAAGCCAGTGCTGAAGCGGTCTCATATCAACCCCAGTGGCGGGATCACCTCGGAGGATACCATATGCCCCAGGAGTCTCTGGAATTGTTTTAGAGGAACCGCTGTGCCTGGCTTGAATAAGGTGCGGCATTTCAGCACTGACTGCGTGTGCTCGTTGGTGAGGCGCGCTGTCATTGAGACTGAGTCTAACTCCATGCCGAGCTTTCCCAGTTGACCTGAAGCCCTAGACGGCTGAGGTGCCTGAGCACCTGGTTCCTGTTGGCGCACAGTGACTTTAGAGAGTGGGCTAGGATGAGACAGTCGTCGATGTAATTGTGTATGCAGATGCACACTTCCCTTAGCGGGGCAAGGGCTGCCTCTGTGATCTTCGTGAAGACGTGAGGGGACAGGGACATTCCGAAGGGGAGGACCTTGTACTGGTACGCCTGGCTGTCGAATGCAAATCGTAGGAAGGGTCGGTGTCCAGGCAAGATAGAGACGTGAAGTATGAACACCTCCTTCAGGTCTACTGCTGTGAACCAATCTTGATGCCGGACGCAAGTTAGAATGTGTCTTTGCGTGAGCATTTTGAATGGAAGTTTGTGCAAGGCCTGGTTGAAAATTTGCCTTTCTTGGGTACGATGAACTAAGGGCTGTAGAAACCCTTCTTTATCTCGGCTGGAAGGACAGGCTCTATAGCATCTTTGAGTAAAAGGGTCACGATCTCCGCACGTAGGGTGTTGGTGTCTTCACCGTGCACCAAGGCAAAGCGGACGCCGGCTAAATGGGGTGGGAGCCTGGCAAACTGAATCGCGTAGCCGAGTTGGATGGTCCTGGCCAGCCAGCGCGACAGGTTGGGAAGTGAGAGCCACACGTCCAAGCTCCGTGCGAGGGGCACTAAGGGGATGATCGTTCTTGACGTACGTGGCGAGGCTTTGCAGCGGGGTGGAGCAGGTAGTGTGGCGTCGGGATGCAAAAGAGCGTCCTGAGGCTTTGGTGCTGAGAGAAGACTCAAAGCACTTACCTTGCTCCGCGCACCCGGTAGGGGACGGATTAGTGACTGAGGAGGAGGTCCTGTATAGGCATCCTCTAGACTCATCAGAACCAGCCAGCCATGGGGCAGCAGTCATGGTCTGGAGACAAGGGGTCCACGTCCGGTGTCCTTTTCTCAAGTTCAGAGGTAACCGAGTCCTTCAAGAAAGTCCTCTAGTGTCACTTCACTCTACACAATGTTGAAGTGAGTGACAGATGGGGAACTAAATTAATGAATCAGTAATCTCGTTTGTGAATGAGGATCTGCTGACTGGCTGAACAAGAGGAGGAGCTGCATGTCATTCATTCAATTCTGCAATTTCGTTCAAAAAGCAAAGGGGCTGGATGAATTATGAATAAAAGTGAGTGATGACCACATATTACAGTGACATATGGACATTATTGAAAATCATAATAACTTTTTAGGCTAGAATTTTTTACTTTTTTATATAGCCTGATAAAAAGCTCAGCAGTTCACAGTATCATAAATATGCTTTGTTGTCATTTGTGGGGAATAGCTTATGATGCTTGAACACCCTGCATTGCTGGCATGTCTTAGTATATTTGTTAACACATACATTTTAATAAAAAATCATAAGACTTGTTTCCGTCATGAATGACTGGTTTAATGTAAATACTTCAAAATTGTTCAAAATGTAAAAGATGGTCACTCAGCACCATCTACTGGTGCAAAGTCGTAATTTGCAGAAATGGACAATGAACGAATATAAACAAATCTTTTTTTTGACATATTCAAAAGACTCGAGTCACCAAGATCAATCAAAATCACCACCACTACCACCTTCCATCAGACATTTTTCCATCAGACCAAATGTGTTTACCTTTTCCAGTGACTTTACTGATAGCGTGGTGTCCAAGCAACCTCTGAGACATGGGTTCTGGTCCCGTGGAAATCAGGAAGTAAATTAGTTCACAATCAATGTTAATTGTGATTTGTAAGTTGCATTTTCCTTTAAGATTACATTTTTACTCTACTGATGGTTAGGTTTAGGGCTAGGGTTTTGGTTAGGTTTTCTACTGTCGTCAAATTCACGGTGTAGTACATCTGGTGCATTAGCTGGACCAGCCAAAAAAAATATGTGTTATTTGACATAAAGAAGCATTATTGATACAAAAATTTTAATTTGTTATTGAAACATAGCCTTGACAAACAGTTTTGGAGATTACAGCCTTTCTTGTATAGAGCAGTTATGGTTGTGGTCCTAAAGCCAGACTAATCACATGGGAAAATTGTAACCTAAAACCGTCAGGCTGCATTCCATCAACGTACTGGGGGTATGGACAGAGTGAAACCCTAACACCCTGTCTACACCGGCTCGTCCGTTGATGTGATGCCCCGCAACAGACCCTTCAGGTGTAGACATCTTCATTGATTATGACTGGATCTATTTGCTTTAGATACGACACGACACAACGCTTGTGTCCAGTGTAGACAGGATGTAACAATACAGAGACCAAAACAATGTTTGTTTGCTTACTTCTGTGCAAATGTAGCATTTTGCTAGCAGCTAGCTTGTACGGCTTTTGGCACATTGGTTCTGACTTTAGATGGAAAACATTCAGAATTAACACACTGATTTTCAGTGTGATCATATTACTTAAAACCAGGAGGAGAATTACATTTTTGAGCCATGGATTCCCTCAGGAATTTCCTTAGAATTAGCTTAGCGGTTTTTGATTTATGAGTAAAATAAGGTCTGTGGTCAATATTATGTGAAGAGACCTTCGCTTTTTCATTTCCAAAATAAATTACACAGTCATACATCTAACATGAATCTTGTTTCTGAATACTAAAACTACCATAAAGATTTTAAGTGAGTTGTTGTTCTTCTTATGTATCCACTTGTTAGCAACTTCCATCGCTGGGGCTAGCCGAGGAGTAAACTGACTTTTATGATTTTGATACCGATTGAGGATAAATAAGAACAAATAAATTCATGCAATCACTTCTCTCAAAAACAAATAAATGTCTAAACTGTAAAGTGGTAAGATGTTTTTTCAAAGGCAACATATACTTCCCTGATTGCAGTCATTTTAGGAGTGAAACACTCACTTTGGTCTTTTCTTTGTGTGTGAGGTGTGTGTTTGGAGCTTGTGTAGTGCCCCACATCTGCTATAATTCATTCAAATGCTCGACTGTGCTCGCTCTTTCATACAAACACACAAACACAAAAACACATTTTGGCACCCTCTTCTATTTAGCCATTTGACATTTGGTTCTAATTTGCATCCATTCATCTGAGAGAGGCAAATAGTTGCATGCTTGAACAATGTTACCTTTAGAAAATCATAACTTTGAATTGCACACCTTTTTATTGGTGAGGGGTGTGCTATTACTTTTCAAACGATCAGATTTCATCTGGCAGATAACAAAACAGGCCAAAAAAGTCACTGTTTCCCACATGTTAGCAAAAAGAAGAAGTAAAGGTGTTCGAACCATGGCCTGGCGGTTAGTGCATGGGCTCTGACACATTGAGCTCTGGAGCGCAAGTTCGAATCCAGTTCACAACATTTCATTATCCCATTCATCCATCATTTCCTGTCTTCCGCTGACTCAGTGTTTAACCAATAAAGAGGTAAAAAGGCCACAAAAACATAAAACAGGGTTGTGATGACACATTACAGCCTCAAGGTCGATCATTATCTCATCAGTGAATGGAATGTGAGTCCACAAACTTAACAAGCCCCCATCAACAACAAAAACATAAATTATTCTGACCCCAGGGTCATTCGAACATACAGTTACTTGGTGAGGAAATACAAAGAGATACCCTGACATCTCTGGACAACATAAACCACTATAATATTCAGAGGCACCATTGTCACAAATTTTATACAACACATCGAAAAAGGTTATACTCGCTTTCTAATTAGACTCTTATTACTATTAACATCATCGTTACGGTGATCATGTAATAATATAAGTATAATATGTGTGTTTTAGAGATCCTAAATTTTTAAGCGTGCTTTTATAACAACTAGTCTGAAAGCTCCAATTTTATTTTTAATTTATGGCGTTTTTGCTTTTAAGATGGGAGACAGGAAAGCAGCTGGGAGATCGGCTCGATTTCAACCTGAGTGAGTATAATGACCCTTATGTGTCAAGAACACATGCACTCCCCACAGCTCCAGCAAACCTGATATCAAATACAACATTTTAATCCAATATCTTTGAGAGCAGATTAATCACTTCAGCACTACTGAAGGAAAATACAGCTCAAAAGCTTGTACGTGCTGCTGTGTTCTTTACTTACACATGTTAGTAAGTAAGTCTTCTGCTTCTACGACATGGCTAATCAAGAACTGCGAGCACTAATGTTAAAACAGCAACTGCAAGCAATTAGCCATAAAAGTGCTCTAAATGTTTGCACAATATAACAAGGTAGTTAAATGTCAGGCCAATCTGGACAAATTGAACTGCTCCCAAAAACGATCAATTAATAGTGAAAATATTATCAGATAAATGCCATGTGGTGATGCTATCACTTATTTCTGTGACGTACATATTGAGTAAACATGAGGCAGTAGACTATGGCAGTGACAGCACCAAGGGTAACTGAGTGAGGTTATGATAAGTGCAGAAATGTGGTGGCAGTCAAGTACCAGTATTAAAATAAATCTGTCAGGCACTTCATAGTAATTAACTTTTTTATACCTTTGTTTCAATCTTTAAGTATATATGTTGAAGGATCTTATATTCTTCATGAAACCTGATTTTCTACTGAAAATGTGATTGCATGTGAAATACTTGCTAAGTGGTTGCTAAGGTATTTAAGTGGTTGCTACCAAGTTGCTTTGTGGTTGATAGCATGTTCTGGGTAGTTAAGTGGTTGCTAACTGGTCCAAGTAAAAAAGCCCACCCTTAAATCTCAATGATTTCTGTTCCCTAGATATGGCTTGGGTCCTTCAAAATCTCTGGGATTTTTTTTCCATGCATTTATAATTTATGATATGTATTTATAGCATTTATAATATGCCAGGTGAACGCCATAGTCTGATAACTTAGCAAAGTAATAGCACACTTATTTTCCAAATGGAGTGTGTTTCCCAGAAGCATCGTTAGTCAACTATGGTCGCGAGTTCCATTGTTACAAAGTTCTATGATTTGGTGTTTCCCGAACATACAATGTTCTAACGAAAATTCGCAAACTGCATCGAAAAGTTGTGTGGTTGGGACTAGAGCTCTTTACCTGTGGTTAGAAGCATAGTTTCCTGTTAGTTTGCTGTGTGGATATAATTTGACTTCTCTGCGGCTTCTATATCTTTTATTCCATATACATATCTTTAATTAAATCCAGACTTTGACAACGTTTACATGCACATCAGAAAACGATTTACTCTGTTGTTTTGCAGAAATGAAACGGAGAACATAGCTTATGTGTCCATGATAATGCATAGGTGAAGTTTTTTTTTATGTTTTTGTAGAGATTGAATGTTTGTATGTGCTCAAGTGCGCCAGGGGAATCCTGAAGTCTGAGGTAAAGGGAAACCCCACTTTTCCAGCTAATTTAACTGTTGCATTACATAGTGCACGCAGCTTTTGTGTCTTCAGCAGCTTTCGGCCATTAAACAGCTTTCTGGAGTAGGCTATGCGTAAATGAGCAATTATGATCAATTGAAGTTATTACTCCATCCCCTGCATAATGTAATTAATGAAAGCTCAATACTGTTGAACCAATTTTGTTCGAACTATGGATGTGCAGCATAGTTACATCGGTTTTGGGAAACAGTAGTCTCACTAGCTATTTTTTGCACTGCTTGATATGCCGGTAGTCTTGGAGTTAAAGGAATATTCCAGATTCAATACAAGTTACGCTCAATAAGCATTTGTGGCTATATTGATTACCACAAAAAATATTTTCAACCTCTTTTATTTACAAATCATGGTTAAAGGTTTGGAAGTGAATGGAGCCAGTTATTAACATTAACATTAATTTACACATTTTACACACTGTTTCAATAGTGTAGCCACACAATGTAACATTATATGTGTTTACAATATTTCAGTGTGATAAAATCACTTATAGGATTTACAGGTGTTGCATCGTCATGACAACGAAGTTGCAATATTGGATAAAGCTTTACAGATAAAGTTAGTAATTGATTTTATCATACTAAAATCATGTTGGCGTGTAAACAGTGTGTATTTTAGCATTTATGGAATGGCTTCATTAACTTTCATTGTAAGTTTCTTACTGTAAATGTTATTTTTGCTTAATTTTAAATAATAAAGGAATTAGTTGAAAATATTTTTTTGTGATAATTAGTCTTATGCCACAACTGTCGATTGAGCTTAACTCGAACCGAAATATTTCTTTAAACTGACATCTTGAGGTGTGGATGCAAATGTTTTTGGTTACTGATGCCATTGCAGAAATGCACTATTCACAGTCAGCCATTATTCATTTAATCCCTGAGTGGAAATGTCAAATAATAGGAAGATTACCAATATAAAAGGGTAATATTCGACTGCTCATGTGATTTAGCTCCATGTAGAATCAAACGGCTATTTTGAGACCACTGAAATGACTGGATTCATAATTTCAAGTGAGTGTACATGATTTTAAGCATAAGCACTATTCATTTCTGTATGGGTAAAACTTTCTTAATGGGGAAAAAATCCTTAACCGTGAGTATGAGCGATTGTAATAATGCTGCTTGCCTTTGCCAACACAACTAATGATGTCAATGATGCCTCACACTGTAAGAAAAGATACAACTCTGCAAGCATTTCTGAATAATGTTTTATCTAATGAGAATACTAGTTGTTCCAAGCATGATAATAAAGTCTTTGTGAGAAGCTGTAAGCAACATAGGGCTTTCATTTGCCTTTTTATAATCAAAGAAGACACGGATGCGTGTTGCCATGGCAGTCTGAACACAGCAACAAGAGTCATCGATCTGAAACTTATTAAGGCTGAGGTATGAATACAGACCCAAACTCACATAAATACTATTACTTCTGATGAAGTCATTACCTTTGCATTCAACAAGTATCTGAACTATTTTCATGAGCAGAATGTTGTTTTACCTTGCAAACCGTCAACAGCTAAAGCACAGCTCGCTGACCGAATGCTCATTTAAAATATCCAATCTGGACAAACTAGTCAGCCTCACTAATTGAGTAGTCAGGACCATCCTGACTCATTCCTTGTTACAACGACTAACATTTAGACAATTATTAATGTTGTGTAAACCTATTTCACAGACTACAAGTAATTCTGCATCATTAATAATTTTGCCATTTTAAAACAACTGCTTCACATCCATGAGCACTCTGAGGTTTTGCTAAAGTCAACAGTATTTGACTACAGAAAGAAATGCACTTTATATACCTAATCATTCTTGACAGTGACTTGACAGTACATTAGAGAAAACATACAAAATGTGGAACACGAATGAACGCTGTCTGGCCATATTCAATGAACTGGATCTTGCCTGTTAACTGCAGCTGTGATCAGCTCCATACAAGACAAAATATTCTATTGATTTTTTTTCTCTCACTAAATTCAAAACAGCTGTGCAGTAAAATTGCATAGATAATACATGGTACAAAAATGTTGTGCATTTTAGTATTTGTGTTGTGTGTTAAATATGCTTAGTCAACTATGAGGCTGATATGTTTTACAAACAAAGACTTGTTTTGTAATAGGCATTTTTGTAGCCTAAAAAGCTGGCAGTCATTGCACAGAAAGACATTTTCTTATACACCGAACATGCATGTTTAAACTGACAACAAGGGTTCAACCCAATACCACACTGTACGCTATCCATCCAAATCTTCCAATTAATTTAATTACTTTTAGGTACATTATAGGGTTATGCCTTATTCTAATATATTATGTATGTTGAATACATGAATTATGGTCCTGTAACGAGTCGTTGTGAAGGAGAAATGTGAGGTGCTGAGTGTGAAACAATGAACAAGAAAGAAATATAGATATTATTTTGAATTTGTTAAGGGGAAATGTGATTTAGAAAGTAACTTTTTCAATGAATGAATTAGAAAAGTAATCTGATTACAATTTTAGAAGAAATAATTATTCATTTGTAGTGGTTCACTATTTTTATGTAATTTACCCAACACTGGTCAGCAATAACTGCCTAAAACCAGGTGAAAATTACAGTAAGTAACTCCTTTAATATGCAAAATAGCTGAGCATCAATACCTTAAAGTTATTTACAATTGTATTACTTTGTTGCCATGACGACATAATGCTGTAAACCCTAAATCCCTAAAAAAATATGTAAAAATGACATTTTACTCAACTTTACAGCTCAAATAATACAAGAGTTTTAACAGATGAATTAATGTAAAACAATTATGAGCATCATGATTCTGCCTTTAAACCATCTAAAAATAGGCCACTTCCATCACATATGTGCCAGAGTGTAACCTCCATTTTTGCTTTTTTAGGAGGGATGAGTCAAAACAATTTGTTTGTGGTAATCAACATTATGCCACAAATGATGTCGATTGAGCCTAACTTTTTTGAACCGGAATATTCCTATAATTGCTCTAACTCATTTTACGTGCCTCATTTTTGTGTGTGTAGCCTATATATTCAGAAAGAGAGAAAAAGACAACAAGAGATCACTTCAAATGTTAAAATCAGATAATTTGTTGCTTCATTGACTGTCATTCAAAAACGTTATTGTCTGAGTTAAGTCTAAAATGTTTTTAATGCAATAGCATTTGGCTTTTATTAAAATCTAGATGTAAACACTCAAATCTAGTGCGTAGCGAATCAAATCCATGAGTGGAACGTAATGCAATTAGTGTTCATGTATACAATTTGTGACCAGCTGCATGCATGCTGCTGCATAAAATTAAAGGAAGTATTTATTAGCTTAATGAAAATGAACTAATGAATTGTATTTATTTGTAAATCATGCCCTTCAGGGAATTAAGATAAACAATAATGATGCTAATACTTGTAAAACCACATTTTGCCTCCCTGAGTGCAGACACAGAAGACCTCAGTGACATACATTATAGGGTTCTCGTCATTCCATGTATTATTGCAGTCCTGCCGCTTTAATTGTATTTGCAACTCAAGAGGTTGAGAATGTCAAGCACCGTAACAAAGCTAGGAATTAGGCTATACGCTCTTAAAAATACAAATGTTTTTAATGGTTATTTGTAGCACCTTAAAGGAATATTCTAGTTTCAGTGCAAGTTAAGCTAAATCGACAGCATTTGTGGCATAATATTGATTACCACAAAAGATTATTTTGATTTGTCCCTCCTTTTCTTTAAAAAAAAAAAGCTCAAATCTGGGTTCCAGTGAGGCATTTACAATGGACGTGAATGGGGGGCAATCCATAACCGTTAAAATGCTCACCAGAGGCGGACCGGCCTTCAGGAGAACCAGGACTTTTCCCAGTGGGCCAGGCGCCAAAGTGGGCCACGATATGCCGAAAGGGGTCTCCATATGTGGAAGGGGACCACAATATGCAGAAGGTGACAAGCGACACTCATTGCCACAACCCCAACCCCCCTCCACACAACACCCTCTAAACAATATGCGTGTTAACGAGACAATTTAAACAAGTTTACAGCTCAAATAATACATGAGTTCTAACAGAAAAATTATTGTAAGTGCTTTTATAAAATTATAAGCTTCACATTTCTGTCTATAAACCCTCCAAAAATTGGCCCCCATTCACTTCCATTGTAAGTGCCTCATTGTAACCTTGATTTTTGCTTTCTTTAAAGAAGGGACGAGTCAAATAATTGATGTATTTATTGTGTGGTAATCAACATTATGCCACAAATGCTGTCTTATCGAGATTAACTTTTCATTATATATATATATATATATATATATATATATATATATATATATATATATATATATATATATATATATATATAAATATATATATAATTTTTTCTTTTGCTGTATAAGTCTGTAAGCAAATAGTTCACGGGTAACTAAACACAAGATGTCCATAGATGATGACCACATGTCTTTATTACCAGTGAATAGGGATGGTCGCATGACCTCCCGTGCAACCCGGATTGGTGGTGCTGTAAATAACTCACTGAGGGCACCACAGGGCCAAAAATACAGCCCAGGGGATCACAGGTGGTGTCAGCCCTAAACCAAAGGTTTATCCCTCAGAACTTCTGTCTGGAAGTTCATCAATGCTTCATTGTATTCTTCAGAATTTGTTCAAGATTGGACTGAGAATTGTTATGAGCCTGTTGTTGCCATATGCAATACTATGAGTAGGGTTTATTGATAAATGTGTGCGCGTGCGTGTGGTGCACCATAAAGACTGTGGTACTGACACGAACCTTGGTACCATGCCTGACAAACACAAAGGTATTACTTTAATTATACCTTATAGTAACATGTATACTCTTATGGAATTTCTTTTTTTATTTATATATTTGTATTTTTTGCTTCTTTGAGTTGTTGAACTGAATGTAAACTTACTTCTCCCGTTTTCCTTTATAGATGTGATGATATCTTGATAATTGAAAGTTTGCGGATCTTCGTAAGGAAAAGCCCAGACGGTGATGTTGCCATCACGTAGAACGGTGTAAATGCCTTCGGAGAGGAAATAATGCGGTCGGTCGTCTTGTTTCAGGTCGTGGAAAATCATCAGCGCGCGCGAAGTCCAGTTAAAATGCACGTGAAGACAACTGACAAAGTCTCCGAGCTTCGTGGTGGTCGGACCCGTCCTGACAATAGTTTTGAACTCTTCCCTCTTGTCAAACGCATACGCGAGTCCTCCCGCAGTTATCAGCGGGATTTTCCAATGGGATGCGAATCGTCCGACCGACGCGACCGAATACTCGCACCCGGGTCCGATGAACGCGTCGGGTTTATTATAGAGTTTAGTATCTACGGCGATGATTTGTGCCTCGTTTTCGGAGCAAGAGCCAGAGGAATCCTCTGTGCTATAGTTGAGAAGGTTTATAGTGTGTCCCATTAAAAGTCCGCTTTTTTGTATTTTCTCTTGCGCCATTCGGATAGAGGGGAGCACGCGCGGCGATGCCCACGGATACTTTAAATTGTCAGGCAGCATCACCGCTACGGTAATGTTTCCTTTATCTGCTCTGCATCCCGGTGCGAGTACGTAGATAAACAACACAATGAAATGATATCCCATCTTGAGTTGACCAACAAATCCAAGTGGGAGCGCACCAGGTAGCCTAAGAGGTTATTCTTCTCAAACCAAACTCTTCAGGGAGAAAAACCTTCCTTTAAGTGGAGAGGACAATCCATTTGTGACGCCTTTTCCCTCTCTAGCCTCAGAGTTTGTTCACAGAGTCTCCTTGTGCTCTGCTTAATGGTCTTCTTGAGTGATTGAGGGGCTCCAGTCAGTGTGATAACATCCATCCAGATGAGTCCAACTTAACCCGAGTGTCAGCACGGCCCCCTGACACACGTCATGACAGCTACTAAACGATAGACTAGTTAACGGCTCCCTCTGTCTGTCAGGTTTTATAGTAATTATATTATGCGATTCGTTTTATTACCACCGTACACTGTCAGAAATGTTTGTTACACAGTAAAAACAGAAGTGTTAATTTAACTCCTATAGAGTTGAATTTGACTCTGTTTCAGATAACATTTGGTCCCACTCGAAATCAGTGTAAAATTTACTCTTTGGTCAGTGTCAAGTTTTTAGAGTTAATTATACTCAATATTGTGTAAAAAATAACAATGAAATGTGTAAAAGTATTTAACACTGTAGTTTAATCACACTGTTAAGAGTAATATGATTACACTGTATAGAGTTAATTTAACTACAATTTTACTTTAAAAAAAATGACACTTTAAGTGTAATATTTAGTTTTAATTTCTCTACAGTGTTTTTAAAAAAATAAAAATCATAAGATGCAGCGTTACTGAATTATAGAACTATCAACTACTATCAAATGAAAACAAGCACAATAACATTAGATCACAGCACTCACAATTTATTGTAAAAAAACGCATTTCAATGTCAGTGAATTGCAAACCCTTTGCCTTGTCTCTGACAGAAACATGTATAACATCATAAAAATGTTTACCAGAGAAAGCAATATGGCACTACAAGGAGAGTTGTGTCATTCCCTCCATATGACATTTGTAGGTCAAAAGGCCTAGGGTAATGCAGGTTGTCGACATGAAAAAAAAACAAAATCCTGCTTTGATCTGATCACCTCATATGCATGGAAATGTTCTTGAAAAGTTACTGTAACTAAAGGCACTGTGAGTAGCAACAGTTTTTCACACATTATCAGAACTGACTCAATCTGATAAAACACGGGCACTTCAGATTCAACTTTGCCACAGATAACCAAGTATGGGCGATAAACAAACCCATTATGTTTAGCCCAATTAACCTTCATAACCTGAATGCTACTGGGCACTTGCATTGCCATAGCAATTACAGAACCTCCTTTTACCATATTTAAAGACACCATTTTTCCAGGACCAATGTCTAACCGACTAAAAGTTGTTGAACTTCGCCAACTATATGCCGTATGATTCTGATGCTTTTTTGCCAGCGTTTTGGTAATATTTTTAAACGATTTAAGCTGTTTTTTGAAAAAATTATGCTTGCCTTCATACCTCATACACCAACTATGAAGGACAGGCCCAATTTTCTGGATGCAGCGGGGATAGTGGATAAGAAAATGGTGCTTTGGTAAAAGGTTTTTCTGAGGATACAACTTCTTAAACAGTGTGTGGTGATCCACAATTAAATGTTTTAAATATACACATAAACCTTGAGATAACATGGGCGAGAATATAATGTTCATTATTTGAAGTAGTAAAAGAAGCAGGTCCCAGTGTTGGTCAGTAGAAGTTACCAAATCTCCAAAGATAAGAGGAACATTCCTAAGTAAGCACCAGGACTGAACTGCATTCAGTCCCAGATCATTAGATCCTTCACCTAAATTAACAGCTACAGGCCTGTTGTTTCTCTCCATGAAACCATAATCAAAACTTTGTATTCTTGAATGTATTTCTGCGGATGTAACATGTTTTTCCTTCAAATACAGAAATAATACCTTCAATTCGTACTGGCCCACCCCTTCTAACACATCATGCATCACATCAACTGAGAAGTTCTCTGTTGTGTGAAAATACGCCAATGAATTTAATATGCATGACCTTTTCACACCAAAAACGTATGGAAGGGATGGATTACAAGCCATTTCTTGACAGTGAGCAGTGTGTAAATCTTTGGTGCGCAAAACTATTTTGGAAGAATCTTCAGAGAATTCTGTCTGAAAGTCCTCCTTTTCCGCTAAACAGAACCTGCAACAGTACCTTGCACTGAAAGACTCCACCAGACCAAACAAACTATGCAAACCCAAATTATCACCAGTAACCTGTACTACAGTGCCACGAACATAACCATCGTATAATGGAATCTCAATACCATCACTCTCTAACACCTTAATGTCTCGAACAATGGGAGCAAAAATTTCACTAAAACCATACCGTTTAACATCTTGAGTATGAATTAAGGCGCACAGGTGTATGTTAGCCAAAAAAGAATTCCATTTTGGAGAGAAGTTTCTTAAAGTAAAATATACTCCACCCAATTTATGAATACCTCGCTTAGGACCCAGAGGGTTGGCGACCTCAAAGTCATCATAGAACATCTGGATCTGTATTGTCTGCTTCTCAGTTGAGAACAGGGGGTGACTTTTAAAAAATGATCCATCACAAATATCTCTCAGTCTAGAGTCGCTGGTAGCTGAGCTTTGCAACAT
The DNA here is from genome assembly GCA_032164185.1 of Moxostoma hubbsi. NCBI lineage: Eukaryota > Metazoa > Chordata > Actinopteri > Cypriniformes > Catostomidae > Moxostoma > Moxostoma hubbsi. Next base: position 15,704,328 of record JAVLUX010000044.1, read on the forward strand.
TTCTGCAACATACTGACTTTTAAATATTGACTGCAGTGTAGATAAAATTGGAATATACATGAATTTATCTTGAACTACTACCTGATCATATGTTCCAGTCTTTTTATTTCGTCTTGTGTCAAATCTTGAACCAATCACACATTCAACTGGTTCTACTATTTCCCACTTGTCATTCATAAATTTTGATCGCTTGTATTCCGAATTTAAAATTGTGAAAGGGTTCTCTAACCCCTCAAAACATGCCTCAACTTTCTTGCACATTTCCGTTTCTCTTTCATTACTAAATACATGCTTTATCACTGTCTCTTTAGCATGCTGATGGATATCTTGAACAATCTCTTCCATGGAAATCACTACAGAATTCAGTGTACTTTGACCAACTCCTGCTGCCTTTAGATCAGAAATTACAGCTGAACAACTATTTACAATGTATGGGGAAGATAACTGTGACTCAGCCTCTAAATATTCAGTCGACTCTTCAACATGAAAAACATTACTTGTATTGACGGTACTTTGAGGACATGAAAGATCATATTCTACAGAATCAACTAAACTGCTTCCATGGCACTTATTAAGATGCTTTCTTAAACCAGAAAAACTACCAAAAGAACGTGAGCATCCTTCTTGACCACACTTCAGAAAAAGATTCCTGCCTGTACATAGCCCATGAATTATCTTAAAGTGCTTAACAAGGTTGTTTGGACTTCCATGGTCACTTTTGCAAAGAAAACACTTCATAGTTTTATCTCAACTAACGCACCATTCTTGTTCGCAACTCTGCAACTCTAGGAGTCTCCTTTGTTTCCCCCATGTCGATGTTATAGATGGTTGTTTGCACAAAAGTGAAAAAGCTGCTCAGGGAAGAACTGTATGACGTACCAAAGACGTAATGGGCTTTAAAGAGTTCGTCAAAAGCTCCAACTGAACCTTTTGCCTTGCATGGAAGTGCATGCTTGTCAACCACTATGAAGTAGGAGTGAATGGTGCTCTGTGTGGATCCCTGGGCGAGAAGGTAGGGCTGACTGCTTTGGGTGATGTTGTCTAGATGCTGCTGCACACTGGTTCCAACCTACAACAAAACACATTCAACAGAATTGTTTTGGTGACTAACTTCTGACAATGGATCAGATCACATCAAATTGTGCACAAGATTGAGGTGATGGAAGATATATTTTAAACAACTGTTAAAGGATGTTCACTTTGAGAAAAATTTTTGCTGATAATTTACTCACCCCCATGCCATCCAAGATGTTCATGTCTTTCTTTCTTCAGTCAAAAAGAAATTAAGATTTTTGAAGAAAAAATTTCCAGGATTTTTCTCCATATCATGGACTTCAATGGTGACCAACTGTTTGAGGGTTCAAATGAGGGTTCAAAGTCTGTCTCAATGCAGCTTCAAAGTCTCGACATAATCCCAGCAGAGAAATAAGGTTCTTATCTAGCGAAACGATCGGTCGTTTTCAAAATAAAAATAAAAATTATATACTTTTTATCCACAATTGCACGTCTTGTAGAATCTCAAGATCCGCCACACATTATGCCATGACGTTGAAAAGGTCACGCGGGACGTAGGCGGCAAAGACTAATATAAACGCCCTTTACCAAAAAAAAATACAATAATTAATAAATAATAAACAATGATGTCGGACGATTTTGAAAGTAAAGGAGAAAATGAGATCAAGTTTTTCGCGCTTCCCTACCTTTTTGAACCTTACGTCTATGTCCCGCGTGACCTTTCCGACGTCATGACATAATGTGTGGCGCATCTTGTGCAATTGTGGTTAAAAAGTATATCATTTTTATTTTTATTTTGAAAACTACCGATTGTTTCGCTAGATAAGAACCTTCCTTCTCTGCTGGGATCATGTCGAGACTTTGAAGCTGCATTGAGACAGACTTTGAACCCTCATTTGAACCCTCAAACCGTTGGTCACCATTGAAGTCCATGATATGGAGAAAAATCCTGGAATGTTTTCCTCAAAAACCTTAATTTCTTTTCGACTAAAGAAAGAAAGACATGGACCTCTTGGATGACAAGGGGGTTAGTAAATAATCAGCAGAATTTTTTTTATAAGTGAACTAATCCTTTAAGAATACCTTTTGAAATCTGATGAGCTGATCTACAGCTTGATATGCAGACAGCTTTCCCGGCCTCTTTCTACCTTGTGCAGATGGTGGTAGCAAATGTAGCAGCAGCAAGATGGCAGACATATCACTGTCCCAGCCTACAAATTAGTAAATAAAACCTGGTTAACATTATGCCATAGCATAGCATTCAAATTGACAACTTGCACCATTACGAAAATGTACACTACACACCTACATAACCCACAATAAAAAGTAAAACAGTTCCATTCACCATTCTCAACTTCAGCAGCTGACTCAGCATTGCGCATCAAATCCAAGAGTTCTGTGGTGGATACAAGTCCATGGCTTTCCTTTATTACTTTTGCTTTGAAAGTGGTTGGCCACTTCTCCAAGAATTTGTTGGCCGTGGCCTCACCAAACAGAAGTCTGAAATCTTGTTCTATCTGCAATGTAACACACATAGACAGAAGTGATGAGTGATACCTAATGCTATATTGGATATTTTGGTGATGCAGTGAATTAAGATGTCATACCAGTCCTGGTGTGTCCAGAAATCTTGGGAAGACCAAGAAGACATCTGATGATTTGGCTTCATCGTTGACCATTGCTTCCCGATATATGAAGGTCATTTTCATCTTCTCACGGACAGTCTTTTCATCAGCAGAGTGTCTCAAAACAGCAATAGCTGCTTCCACATCCTCATCAGATGGCTCTCTGTCATAGGTGAAGGGCTGACGACCACGGCCTGGCCCACCAACTTAAGACAAAATACAATGTTAAGAACTAATTTCTGTACAATTGACAGGTCACTATTATATTCACATGTCACTGATCAGTAAACATACCTTTAGGAGATTTGCTGACTGAGGCACCTCTTTCCTCTGCTGTTTTTCTTTGTATAGTCTTCAATCGCCATGCAAGGTATCCCGAACCACTCTCCGGATCGTAGTAATGTTCCTATGTGATTATAAATAAATTATAAAGAAGTACTATTAACATTTCAAAGAGTGAATATGTGCATAATGTTGCAATAACCCATTTACTTACATATCCATGTTGTGAGTATGGGTCTTCTAGATAGGGAAACAAAGCTACTATCCCCTGTGCATACATCACTCTGACACTTTTGGGGGGGGGATGTCCTAGCATATGAATTCAAAGTTAACCTCACACTAACTTGAAATTGCACAACACAATTTACATAATTAATAACTGTAAATTAATAACAATGTTTCTTTACAGCCCATATATATGCTTAATGCTTACCCATGTGTTTCTGTCATCTCAGCAGCAAGTATGTTAATCATCTGTCTTCTGGTGGCATCTGTCAGAGATTTGGTTTTTCCATACTCTTGCATAATGCGTTCACCTCCAGGCTTTGATGTTAGGATTTTTTCAATCAACTATAGGTGCAATAAAATGTGCTTTCCATTATTGTAAAACCATATGTAATGCTGAAAAAAATAGTTATCTAAAGAACACTTACCATGGTGAAACAACATTCAGATTGGACTTAACAGTAATTTCCACCACTTACCGCTTTTGCCTCGTAGTTTATGTGGCATGGCCTTTTAGGCTGGCTTCCTTCATCAGCGGCTACTTCTTCAACAGGGTCACACATCATGAAATTCAGGATGACGGTGTCATCAGATGTACCCGAGCATGATGATGATTGAGAGGCACCTGTTCATTATGAAATTTGTACAAAACATAGAAACATATTACAAGAAACAGATATTTTTAAGACAATAATTGTTCTCATTCCGGCCTTTAAACTAAACAAACTAATTTGTGAATTGTCTGAATGAATACCAAGTCCTCCATTGCCCAGCATGATTTTGAAAGTTCCAGGTGACTCCTTCACTATTTCTTCAAAAACCTGTGTGTCAACTTCTGTGTCTGACTGGTCATACACCTTAATGTCTGGCTGCCTGCTTTCTGGTATGTTGAATTTTAGACACACTGTTTAAAAAAAATTAAATAAAAAAAACATGCACTCCCTTCTCACAAGAATCAAAGGTCATATTTAAGTTTGCCTCATGTATTCACAAAATGATGAAAGACAAGTATCTGCACCCAATTTTAAGTAACTGAAAATATAAAGCGGCAAAACAGAAATTATTATTGACCTAACTAGGTATCATAACATAATAGGTTAATGCTGTATTATTTTGTCATTGGGTGATGTATATTGGTTTAACCTACTGTACCCACCTTCTTTCCAGAAAGCATCGAATGTCAGCTCAGACACGCAACAGCATTTTGCCCCTGTTAACAAAGAAAATATATATTCAAAAATCATCAGTAGTGGCAATGCACTATGCATTACTTAGATGTTACACTGCAATTACAAAGGGCGGCTGAAGAAGACAAAGTTGTGCTGGTTGAATATATATATAAATAGCTCATTAGCCATTTTAGTTCGAAGAGTAACGTAAGTCGTTAAAATGGTTAAGCCATGTTAAACAAATACGTCATGCAATCAGTGATCTAAGTTATCGTTTTATAAGACCAACATTAACTATCAGAAGCATGCTAACATTACCGTATAAAAAATCCAGATTAACGTTGCCTGGGAAGCTAAAAAAAATACGTTAGCTAAAAATAGCTATTAACTGTATTAAATCTTTTGTTGTTATAGCGACCGAGCTAAAGTTATTTTACGCATAAATCATTCTGACCAACTTCATTCGTGAAAATATTGCAACACATAAAGAAACACAGTTACCGATACGGATTGCTATCTGGTTACTTGTAATATGACCTCAACTAATATCAGCACAACTCTAAAATTATGTAAAGTTAAAAAATACCGTTTTGGTGTTGAAAACACAGGGATGTTACTTACCTAGCAATATCAGTGGCCTCCATCGAGATCTTCCTCCACCGACGTACGTGCCAAACTTCAGCACAGCAGTGTGGCGGGTATTCATCACTGCTGTAGAGTTAATTGTCACTGCGTTTCTGCAGATTTTTACACTCACTTTTAACTCCACTGATTGAGCAACTTTACTCTCCAAAATGTTGAAAATACTCTATCTGGGTTAAAATAACTTTACTCTGAAATATTAACACCCCATTTTTTACTGTGTAGGTATCCTAAGGTAAGTTTTTGAAAGTTAGTAGGCTACTACGACGGCGCCACCCTGACTCTTCTGCTGAACACAAACAAAGATTTTAGATGAACATTTCAGCTCTGTAGGTCCATACAACGCAAGTGAAGGGTGACCAAAACTTTGTATCTCAAAAAACACATAAAGGCAACATAAAAGTAACCCATATGACTCCAGTGTTTTAATAAATGCTTTCTGATGTGATCCAATCGATTTTTGGGCGATAACAGACAAAATGTTACGAATTTTTAACTATAAACCTTGCCATTGCAGTCTATTGGCACCATCAAGATTTCAAGCTCGATTATACATCCTAGTGCTTGACACATGCACATGCATGGCGCTAGGAAGTGTAATTGAGCTGAAATCGTGATTGCCAAGGAGACTGCTGATGTCAAGGTTTATAGTGAAAAATGTGTAACATTTTGGTCTGTTCTCACCCAAAAATCGATTGAAACACTTCATAAAGCATTTATTAAACCACCAGAGTCATATGGGTTACTTTTAGGTTGCCTTTGTGGTTTTTGGAGCTAAAAAGTTTTTAAAAATTCCAGGTTTTCCAGGGTGCATGGGAACCTGCATTTCTATAGCATACCCGCATATGTAACCCTGATAGCCATGTGGTAAGTGCATAATTTACTTTCCAAAAAAAAAAGTGAGATGAAGAATGAAGAATTAGAGTACAAAAATTCAACGTTTTATTATTTTGAACAGTGAACAAAACAAGGCAATTTGTGTCTTTGACATTAGATAATAAAGTTCATTATCATTTCCATTATTACTGAGTGGTCTTGGGCAGCCTGTAGACACCAGTGGATACGGTCAGCTGATGGGCTCTGACTTTCTTCTGCAGGAAGGCCTGAAGTTCGTTCACATCCATCTCAGTTACACCAGGCCCAGCTGCCACAAACATTCTTAGCATGGAGTGGATTCTCTCTAGTGTCATGCTCTCCAGGTTAGTCAGCATGGCCTGAATGTAAGCCCAGAACAACTGAGGGAAAAAATAAGAAAAATGAAACAGTTTAGTGTTAAATTAGCATTACAGGGCTAACAACGTTCTAAGCAGTGTTGTATTAGGCCAGCAAAGTATTGTATGCATGTACACAAAACAAATTATTTACCAATCCATTGCAAGCGCACAGTTCTGTTACATACAGTAGTATTACCTTGTGTTCTTATGGCGATAACAAACCACTGTAGTCAAGAGGGTGTTAGACTTGCCTTCAAAAGTCTGTGCCATTACACCGAATGTGCAATTATTAATATAGCTGTCTATAATCTGTTAAGGCTATTAAGATCAAGCGCTCAGCCTTTCAAAGTATACTCTTTTGACGGCAAGCCCATACAGAAGCTCTATGTACAATATTAATATTATCAGATAGTAGAGGTATTCGTTTGAACTCGGCCCTGACTCATAAACAGAACCCATGGATCTCAGGATACACATTACCAAATTTAACTCCTTTCTTGACAAAGCATTTTAAAACCCATTGCTTAATCTGAGAAATGCTGATAAGAGAGCACGATGCAATTGCCAAAGACCTCCACTTAATGGACTGTTCACACCGAACGTTTTGTGTCCATCCACACAGTTGTCTGATTGCTTTTCTATGTAAACATGTGCTAGAATTAAGTCTTTGACAATTTCGCCTCGTTTTGTAGATAATTCAGTGTCTCGTGCAGGACCGCTGTGTTATTTAGACGTCATGTTAAGAAAAATGTCTCGAGACACCTTTTCTGTTACACTGTATTTGTTGTGCTGTGTCTAGCCTTTTTTAGCACAAGAATTTGATCATTCTGAAGTCATCGCCAGTGCTTAGCACACATACCAAATTTGAATGCACCGTTTAAGCATCGTTTGTGCGTTTTTAACTCAATTTGACAGCCGTAATACATTTATGGTTCTGCAATGACATAGAACAGAGCTTGCCTAGTTAGAAAAGTTTGTTCATGTACTTGCATAAAGAATGTTTTGGGTTTTACACCTCAAAAACTAATAATGTTACATGATTTATGGAAACTTTTATTACTTTTAGCATCCAGGTGTTTGTAGCGACGACTACACCCCTGTATAGGTGCCATAGCACCTCGTTTCTCTTAATATTCCCAAACATTGCATTTAGTGCAGTACCTGTAACTGAGCTTCTAATGTGCATGCTGCTTATTTCTGTGTCCCTATTGTACATGCTCATGCATCCGCTTTTTTAACATTTCTGATTGTATGCTTATTTCCCTTGAAATCTGTACGGAACTGGTGAAAAAATGAAAAATCTTTAAATTAGGATAACGAAATTCATTCACATACTCGTGAATCGGGTTTTTCTCCCCTTTTTCTCCCCAATTTGGAATGCCCAATTCCCAATGTGCTCTAAGTCGTCATGGTGGCGTAGTGACTCACCTCAATCCGGGTGGCGGAGGACGTCTGAGACGTCAACCCACGCATCTTATTATGTGGCTTGTTGAGCGTGTTACTGCGGAGACATAGCGCGTGTGGAGGCTTCACGCCATTCACCGCAGGATCCATGCACAACTCACCACGCGCCACCGAGAGCAAGATCCACATTATAGCGACCACGGGGAGGTTACCCCATGTGACTCTACCCTCCCTAGCAACCAGGCCAATTTGGTTGTTTAGGAGACATGTCTGGAGTCACTCAGCACACCCTGGGATTTGAACTAGCGAACTTCAGGGGTGGTAGCCAGCGTCTTTGCACAAATAGGACCTGGGTAGCTCAGTGGTAGTTTATTCTCAATAACATATAAAAAATCAAAATAAAAAATTTGTCTGGTCAAATGGTCTGCACTTATATAGCACCTTTTTTAACCTTAGCAGTTACCAAAGCTATACACTGTGTCCCAATCACACACACATTCACACATCAATGACGGCAGAGCTGCCATGCAAGGTGCTAGCCTGCCATTGGGAGAAATTTGGGGATCAGTGTCTTGCCCAAGGGCACTTCAGCATGTGGAGTCAAGTGGGCCGGGAATCGAACCGCCAACCCTGCGATTAGTGGCTGACCCGTTCTACCATCTGTTCTACCAGCCACAGTCGGCTGTTTTCATGCTTATTGGAAACATTTGCAAAAGGAAAAAAAAAAATAACAGGTAAAAACAGCTGATAATAAAAAAAAAAAAAACAGTGAATAGGGAGATGTGGGTTAAGTTTTATTTTATAATAATTTTTTGTCTTCTGCTTCCTAATACCTTGCACTCTCTCTATATATCATTGGCTGTGGTTTATTGCCATCTCTCGCTCGTCTGGACAGTGCGCACACATGATGACAATACGTCTGGATTTGAAGCAGTTTTGAAAACTGTTGCAGCATCTGCGACTCCTCTCGGCCTGTTGCAGTAGTGTGCACACTGGGGGGGGGTTGAGCCAAGAGTTGTTGAGCGGGGGGTTCGCTGTCCTTTTCTGCATATCGCGGCGTCATTTTGTGGTCCGTTCTGCATAACGAGGCGGCTCATTTTAGCTTATCGTTGCCCATTCGGCCAGTTTCGCAGCCGACCCACCGGACCTCTCGGATTCTCCCCGATGGCCAGTCCTCACCTGATTGGCCGCAAAGTGCGTCGGCCCACTGGGAAAATGGCCAGTATGCCAGATTACCATTCCAGCCCTGGGTGGCATGCACAACATCCCCAGCACCCAAATATTTTCTACCAATATGAATGTAGTGCTCACAACATGTATTAGAACAAATTTTATCATATTTAAATCCATTCTGCAGATTTTTACCCAAAATCAAGGCCAAAAATACAACAAAAAGCTGCAGATTCCATCTGGGCCTGATTATGGGGAAGTGAGAAGTTTTGTATTGCACTTGTCAGTAAATTAAAGTAAATAGTAAAGTTACATGCTTTACTTATTTGCAAAAGATCATGAAAATGTATGCAAAAATTCTAAAAGTAATGCATACTTAATTCAATACCAAAAAACAATCTCATTACGTAACGCTTACTAATATGTAATCCATCACCCACAACACTGGTACTGAGCAGTATGGCAAGTAGTTGAGAGAATATTCAAATTGTTCTCATTTTTTTACTTGGGACGTGGGATAGTATACATGCAAGTGTATAAACTGACCTGTAGTTTCTCCTCTCTCTGCTCTGACTGTGTGGCAGTGTTGGAGTCTCCCTCTTCATCGCTGTCTATGAGCATGACACTTCGGTCAGTTCTCTCTCTACATGAGCTAGTCTCCTGTACAGTATAAAGGCCTCCAGCTTCCTCTCGCAGAACACCCTGCTGCTGCCACAGTGCCAACTTCCTGCGCACCATCTCTTGGGGCACACCCAGAACACCACTCAGCTCTTCCAAGGTCCATGTGCCTAACAAAGGGAAACGAAAAGGATTTGAACTGTGATTCCATCGATTGCCTCCTCTATCCGGTGATCCCATCAAATTACGTCATATAAACGGCATTAAAAGCCTATGAATAAATTAAAACAAAAGACTGTATCATATCATGTTGCTTTAATGATCTTTTATTTTTTTGGCCTTTTTATCAACAATAAAAGAGAAAGAAGTGGGGAACAGGATTCAGAAATGACGCAAGCCAGATTTGAACTTGTGTCACAGCTCAATATTTCTACCCACAAGACAAGGAACAGTCAAGCCACATGTTGATTCACCCATCTTATCCCTGACTTTGCGATTACAAGAAACATCTGTGGAACATCCCAAGTTAAACGCTTTTACATGCCATCTTTATTTTCTGTCAAATATATTGTTTAATTGTAGGTCACAAGTTTTAACCACTACAACAAATATTATATCTGCAACTCAATGCTTTGATGACACATCCCTCCAGAGCATTCCAAAACACCAGATCAAACAGGAGTTTAATCTCCACACCTTTTTCCTGGAAGTGTAGAATGATGGCAGCATGGATGGGAGACACAGTGAGGTTAGGAATGGTTCTGTCTTCCAGCTCCACATCCAGTGTCACAGAACCTAGATGAGGCTTCCATCGCAGAGTCCTCATGGCCTACACAAAACAAAGAAAAAAATGTCAAAAAGATTACTAGTGTGTCGGGCGCAAATTATCTCGTAATAAATGCGGCTTTGTGGATATAATGCCCATTCTGCGAGTGGTTAATGTAAACACAGCCAGTTATGTCTTACATGAGTGCAAACAGGTGCAACAAAAAATCAGGAATGTGTCAAAATATTGAATCTATGAATACATTAGTGTGTAAATGATGCCTAATATTCCTGCTGCTTACTACTATGTTGTTAACATTATTCAAACAACAATATTAAACAGAAATAAAACTACACACTGCTCTTAATTCAGTTTTTCTATTAATGATCTTGCTTTATATTTAGTTCTTTATTATTAAGACTATTACCTAAACAACTCAAACAAAAACTTTTTTTTTTCTCCACTTGTGTGCAATCACCTGAGGTGTACGTTGTACTTGTGTTTGCATTGACACCAGAAAGCCATTTATATTGCGAGAAATCTGCTTAAGAATCGGCTCTCTTTTTTCCGTATACATGTGGATCTGTCAGTAAGCAGCTTTCTCCGTGGCAATGTAATAGACCTTTTTCATACTTCTGCGTTTTGGAACGGAGAAGTAAACTCTTGCAGGGTAAACTTCTATAGCTTTGAGCTTCTATAGGCCATTTTTTTTCTTACCCACTTGGTACAACATCAAAAGAAAAAATGTACTACGACTATTATGCATTTTTACGACTTTCCACAAGAGTAAAAAAAAATAGACAGCGATGGATTACGACAGTTATGGATGGATTACCGTTTCACTCTTAGAATCTGTAGAAACCCCACTGCAGCTGTGGCAACTAGATTTTAAAACTAATTTCAGGGTAATACAGTGGCAAGAATTTCTGCATTTGTGCAGAATCTGCTTAAAGTTATGACAAACAAATAATTGTAGTTTTCATGTCTTTATTGAACATGTTGTTTAATTATTCAGTCCATGCTGTAAAAAGTAAGTGAACCTCTGTGTTTCTAACTTCTAAAAAAGTTCAGTGGAGGCATATGTTCCAGTCAATGAGCTGAGATTGTAGATGTGGACTTTAGAGGTTCCCTCCTGTATAAAAACAGTACAGTCTGGGTACTGACAGAGTCTGAACTTCTCAAGACGACTGTGAACCATGCCCTGATAAAAACAAATGTCAGAGGACCTTAGAAGAAGAATTGTGGAGATGTGTGAAGCTGGAAAAGGCTACAAAACATTTCTAAAAGACCTTGATGTTCACCAATCTACAGTATGAAAAACTGTTTCCAAATGGAGGAAATTCAGAACTGTTGTTAGTTTGTCTAGGCGTGAGCGTCCTGCACAGTTCACCCCAAGAGCACAACATGCAGAATTGAAGGAAGTGTAAAAGAACCCAAAGGAAACAGCAAAAGATCTGCAGAAATCTCTTGAACTTGCTGAAGTCTCTGTTCATGTGTCGACTATAAGAAAAACAATGAACAAGAATGGTGTTCATGGGAGGACACCACGGAGGAAACCAATGCTCTCCAAACAAAACATTTCCGCAAGTCTCAAGTTTGCGAAAATATCACCTTGAAGCTCCACAAAGCTTCTGGATTAATGTTCTATTGACAGATGGAACAAAATTGAACTTTTTTGGCAGAAAAACACAGATATATATTTGGAGGAAAAAAGGCACTGCACATCAAATCCTCATCCCAACTGTGAAGCATGGTGGACGAAGCATCATGGCTTTGGACTGCTTTGCTACAACAGGGCCTGGATAGCTTGCAATCATTGAGGGAACAATTCATTCAAAAGTGTATCAGATTTTACAGGAGAATGTCAGGGTAGCGGTCCATCACAGTTGTGTGATTCAACAAGAAAAGGACCCAAAACACATGATAAGCAAATCAACAACAGAATAGTTAAAGAGGAGAAAATTTGTGTTTTGGAGTCCAGACCTTAACTGAATTGAGATGATGTGGCATGCGCTGAAGAGGGCTGTTCATGCAAGAAACCCCAGAAATATTAATTAATTAACAAATTTGTAGGGAGGAATGGTGTAAAATCCCTCCTCTATGATACACAAGGCTGATCAACAGCTACAGGAAATGTCTGGTGGAGGTTATTGCTGCTAAAGGTGTTCACATGATTTTTCCAGCATGGGTAGTAGTAGTAGTATGTTTTGTTTAATGCCATGTCGGCAATCAAAGCTATATTCATGGCAAGAATTCAATTACAAAAATACAAATATCATATAAATACAATAAAAACAAAACAAATATAGATAGCAGGTCATATTATACAATATTTTTTTTAAGATTAATATATGATAAAAAATCTAAAACTTTTTCAGGTACATTCTCATTAAATAAGTCCTTTAACGAAGTAACTTCATAAAAGAGCATTCTACTTGTGTTAAGACCAGGACAATCTAGTAAAATATGTTTGACAGATAAAGGAATATTACAAAACATACACAGGGTTGGGTCTTCACCTTTAAGCAAAAAAGCATGGGTCAGATTTGTGTGACCTATACGGCATCTGGTGTAGACCACTTGATCAAGTCTAGTTTTAAAATTGATAAAAAGTCTGTTTGAAATTTCCGGATGAATTACATACAACTTATTATTCTTGCACATATTCCACTCTTCTTGCCACTTATTTAAAATATATCGGTTAATAATCGGTCTGATATCTGAGGGAGGGATTTGACATTCGTTAACTTCCTGATTAAGAGCTTCCTTAGCAGCTGCATCAGCTTGTTCGTTTCCTGAAAGACCAACATGTCCTGGAACCCAGCAAAAGATAATGCTGAAGAACTGATTTAGTAGATAATCCACTTTGGTTAAGATGCAGTCCACTAAAGGATGATCAATTTTTAAGGTGTCCATTGCTTGAAGGCAGGATTTAGAGTCAGTAAAAATTATAAAAAATTTTTGCAGAGAATTTTCAATGTGCTCCAAAGCTAAAAGTAAGGCACGTGCCTCAGCAGAGAAAATTGAGCACTGTTTTGCTCTCATACAAAGGAGTAAATTGTGGGTTGAAGACTGAAGAATAAGCGGGGTTGGTTTTATTTGCCTTTATTTTGACAGCATATTGGAGTGAGAGCTTCAATCGTCTGTTTTGAAGTGAAGGTTCATTGGCTTCAATGTACAAGCTTTGCACCGGCGAAGTTCTAAATGCCCCCAAGGCAAGTCGTAAGCCCTGATGATGTACTGAGTCCAGCATCTGCTTATATGATTCTCTGGCAGAGTCATATATTATGCTTCCATAATCCAGCCGGGAACGAATTAGTGTTCTATAGAGTCTCAAAAGAACCATGTAATCTGCTCCCCATTTTGTTTTTGCCAGTACTTTCATTATATTCATAGCTTTAAGACACCTGTTTTTTAGTGATTTCAAATGAGGAATGAAAGTCATTTTGTTGTCAAAAAGAAGTCCTAAGAACTTAATTTCTTTAACAACATTAATCGGTTCTCTATTAATGAAGAGTTCTGGATCAAGATGAAGGGATCGCTGGATACAGAAGTGGGTACAGACTGTTTTTGATTTAGAGAATTTGAATCCATTTTCAACTGACCACTGATATATTTTGTGAATACATAACTGCAGTTGTCTTTCAATTGTACTCATGTTCTTCCCTCTATAGCAGATGCAGAGGTCGTCCACATATAGGCTGCAGAATATATTAGATCCAATGATATTCTCAATGCTGTTTATTTTAATACTGAAAAGAGTGACAGAAAGAATGCTTCCCTGAGGAACCCCAATTTCTTGTTTGTGAGTATCCGACAAGATGTTTCCTACTTGGACTTTAAAATATCTGCTAGCCAAAAAGTTGGAAATAAAGATGTTTCCAGCATGGACAGAATAATTAAACAACATGTTCAATAAAGACATAAAAATAACAATTATTTGGTTGTCATTACTTTAAGCAAATGATGTTAGTCTATTATTAGGACTTTTATGAACAATTAATGCAGAAATGCAAGTACTTTCAAAGGGTTCACATACTTTTTTCTTGCCATTGAATAACACAAAGCATAATGTTATAAATAAACACTAAATTATAAAACATTTAAATATTTACACTGCTAATTAAGGAAAATTGTCATCTCAGCAATGCTGGAGTAAATAACAAATATGGCACCTGAGAAGGACCACGCTATGGTGTTTCAAGTATTTTATACCCTGTTTCTTCACTTTATTTCCAGATATTACAGAATTTTTTTTCTTTAACATTCTATCGCAACCTGCAGTAGAACTGCACTACAATTGTGGGGTTTCACACTTTTGTCAAACTACGTTACATCATAAACCATTTTCTTAAATGCATGTAAACAGCAATTAAGACCCCACTTGACCACAAAGCGCATTTAACCATTCCTCCGGTCAAGCACTGTCTCTGACATGACAATCAGCAGCATTTTGGTAAAAAAAGAGTACCAGAGCACATGCTCAAATAAGCAAAAGAAAGCAGACGAGTTGGAAACTGTGTAACTAGTATCATTACACCTTTTTTATTTTAATATCAACTTGGTGCCAATATTTGGTATTTTTCAATGATCGAAAGGATTGTAATTTATAAATTATACTGATGGAACAGAGTACCTTGAGTTTCTCAAAGCGGTGTGTGTAGTCCTCCATGGCTTTGGAGATGACAGCAGGCAGCTCCATCTTCTCCTCCTTCAGCTGTGGCCAGAACTCAGATGAGAGTATCATGGCAGATAACGCCAGTGTGGGCTGCTCCTCTACAGGCATACGACTCTCCTCCTCACGGATATTAGTGTTGATCCGCCGAGAGTCTGCCACATCCTGGAGACATTATAATATAAATATCATACTTAATGGAAGTAAATCTATTTGAGATGAGTCATTAACAAGATGATGTTTTTCCAAATGCTCGGAGGAGTGAGATTTACCTTTAGCATCACCTCACAATAATGCATGTGAGATTCTCCAAACCTCAGTTTCAGCAGCTCGACATTACGAATCTCTCTAAAAACACAAACACCACAAGGAATTTAGTGTACATTTTAAACACTCTATAAATTAACAGCACCTCCGATTTTCATTTGCTTCATGAAAACTGTAATTTTTTCCTTG
The DNA here is from genome assembly GCA_032164185.1 of Moxostoma hubbsi. Classification (NCBI taxonomy): domain Eukaryota; kingdom Metazoa; phylum Chordata; class Actinopteri; order Cypriniformes; family Catostomidae; genus Moxostoma; species Moxostoma hubbsi. The sequence continues at coordinate 15,719,588 of JAVLUX010000044.1, forward strand.
ATCCCTGCAGTCCAAAAAGAGCATTTATTTAAACTAAGCTGCAAAAACAACCCATTACAAACTTCCACAACCTTCTGACATTAGACAGATGAATACATTTAATCAAAATGGCAAAAAGGTTCTCTATAAACTCGTCAATGAATGTTGTGAAAAATGAAGGCTATACAATGCTTGAAATTGCCAAAAAACTGAATATTTCATACAAAGGTGTACACTACAGTCTTCAAAGACAAAGGACAACTGGCTCTTACAAGGACAGAAGGAGATGTGGAAGAACAGATGTACAAGTAAACAAGAGGATAAGTACATCAGAGTCTCTAGTTTGAGAAATAGACACCTCACATGTCCTCTGCTGACAGCTTCATTGAATTCTACCCACTCAACACCAGTTTCATGTACAACAGTAAAGAGAAGACTCAGGGGTGCAGGACTTATGGGAAGAATTGCAAAGAAAAAGCCACTTTTGAAACAGAAAATCAAAAAGAAAAGGTTTGAGTGGGCAAATAAACAAAGACATTGCACAACAGATAATTGGAAAAGAGTGTTACGGATCTTAACCCCATTGAGTTTTTGTGGGATCAGATAGACTGTAAGGTGTGTGAGAAGTGCCCAACAACACAGACACATCTGTGGCAAGTGCTACAGGAAGTGTGAGGTCACGGGAGTATCTGGACAAACTGACAGCTAGAATGACAAGGATCTGCAAAGCTGTCATTGCTGCACATGGAGGATTTTTTGATGAGAACTCTTTGAAGTAGTTTAAGAAGTTCTGAAATTTTTTTCAAATTGTAATTGTTCACGTTATTAATGTCCTGACTATACATTGTGATCAGTTGAATGCCACTTTGGTGAATAAAAGTGCCGATTTCTTTCCGTAAGAGCAAAATCTGTACATTATTCCAAACTTTTGGCCACCTGTGTATATATTTTAATATAATTTTTTTTTATATTCTATTTTGGTAGGATTTCTTGTATTATTTGTAAATTCACAATAAAAAGTTGTATAAAAGTTTATGCAGCACACTATAGCACAGTGTGATGCAGGTTTTGAAAGGCGTAGTTAATGTGTATGGGGTCGTGCAAACTATATTGAATCCGAGAACAAGCCCACAACATGTAAGTAAGCACTGATACTCATTTGACATGCAATGAGGTTATCCAATCATAACAGAGGCATTGACATAGAAGGTGTAGTAGTGAAAAACACATTTCATTTTAAGAGTCAGAGAGACAGTGAGAAAAATGGTCACTAAAACTGCCAAATTCCGCAAGCTGATAGGTTCTTTGAACTTGTTATTTTTTAGCCAATCAGCTCATGCACCTGTGATATCTCAAGCCAATCAGCTCACATGGTGTACGCTGATAGGTCCTTTGACTTAACTTGCATATTCTCTATTGTTCTGACATTTCAACTTTTCTTAGTTTACAATTAAGTCGGTTTCAATGCAGCATGTTTTTAAAGTTTTCTCTGAAAATGCTATTTGCTCAGGTGGTTGCTGGGGCTTTTTCTTCAAGCATCTTGCATGGTAAGGTCTGCTATTGACACATAAAAACACGCTTCCATCAAGGTTAGCCATAGCCAAATCAGGCAATGGCGCACATCGCTATCTAAGGTCATTAGTTTAAATAAATCCACACAGTAACTAGTTAAATAAGCTCTGGGCTTTCCTGGTCCATACACTTGGAGTCAGATCACTAGCCATTTAAGCCTTTTGGCCAACCAGGCCAAGGCATGCAGAGAGATTTAGTTCATTAGCATTATACCATTTGGCCAAGCAGGAAAATGCACACCTAGCTAGCATACACTTGGTGCACATGGCTCTTCAGAGCGGCAGCGGTACACAAGTCTTGGCGGTAGATCTGCTTGCTTGGGGGGGTTGTATTTTGTGTTATGTAGCTTCCATGCTTTGTAGTGGGATGGTATTTTTGTCTAATTGTGCAGCAACAGCAGGTAAACATGCTTAACTCAGTATGTCTGTGAATGTTCTAGAAGTAGCAAGTCTACACACTTGCTCTGCAGCGGAAGCAGGGTAGCAGATCTAATCTGCCAAGACCAATAGCCTATCAAAATGTCATACCTACAGTGGATATAAAAAGTCTACACACCCCTGTTAAAATGCCAGGTTTTTGTGATGTAAAAGAATGAGACAAAGATAAATCATGTCAGAAATGTTTCCACTTTTAATGTGACCTATAATGTGAACAATTCAATTGAAAAACAAACTGAAATCTTCGTGGGGGAAAAATTTTAATTATAAACCGCAGACTTTTTATATCCACTGTACATTAACATGCTAATACTGAGAGTTGTCATAACTAAACTGTGTATTGTCTATGCATGTAAGAAAATACCTGGCTGTGTTGTAGTTGAGCTGATGCAGAAGTCTGTCTGCCAGTACAGTCTTGTACTCATCAATGAAGATCTCTTTACTACCGTAAATGCTGACCAGCAGACTGATGATGTCAGAGGAGCGCCGTTTAGAGCCAGTTTTATCTACAGAAATACAGAATCTGCTTTGGCAATATTGTATTGTTTACATTCATGCCAATAAATCCCCATTGAATTGAATTACAGGAACAGACAGTAAGAGAGAGCTGAAATGATGTGGATTACCTTTTAGGCCTCATATTTCTGTGACTGTAGTGTGTAAGTGCACAATGGGAATGACAGCATAAGCACCATAAATACAGATGTCAGTATGCATGTGTTTGAGTTTAGCAGTAACCTGCAAGTGCATCAGTGGGATCTGGGGTCCAGTCTTCCGGATCACTCCCTTCATCTTCACTGTCTTGTGTCTCCAAGGTAACAGGGTCAGCTCGAGAAAGCTCATGGGCCAGATCACTACAACCCTCTGCATCACCCGTCAGACTGCCCACTATCTGTCGCACTGTGTCCTCACGGGTTCTGTCATTACAATATTATGATCAATATCAATCGCACCAGTGATGGAACTGGTCAACAAAGTCAAGAGACGTTCTAGAGCCCAGACCCCACGTTGACCTTTAAATCAATGCTTCCAAACTGATTTTGCTTCAGGACAGATTTGACATTAGACATCAAGTCTAACCCAGCACACTACCAAAGCTATTTATCGTACATGAATAAAGAAAAATATCCTTAAAATCAAACACTGAATTGTATTAATATTACCAAGAACTGCATGGAGTGAATAAGAAGACTGGCAATTTAGTCAATGAAACTGTGTTAAGTATAGCCTGGATTATATTTCCTTTTACCTTTCAAAACCTGTTCATGTTGCCATCTCTCTAATTTGGCATGAAGTACCATTTTTATATCACTGCGCTGATGCCACTGCTTTTGACTTGATAGATCCCTCTAGATACCAGTTGACTAACCTGAGATACTTGCGAATGGGTTGGCAGGCCACTTGTAAGATGACCATAGAGGGGTCGAGCTCTCTGAGTGCTTTGATGGCTGAGATGTAGACGGTGATGATGTCAGACGTGTGGACTCCTGAAGACGGAAAAGTCAGCATTCATAATGAATGGCTCAAGAGTAATGTTTCAACTGATGTGACCAGGTGAGGCACATCAGTATTTTATTCATGCATTAACAAGCGTCTGAATTGTTTTGATGAGATCAGCAGTTTAAAACCCTTGTTTTGCCTCAATGATTATGTGTTAGGTTAGGATACATTTGCGTTTACACTACAAATGCAATGTGAACATACGCGTCCCTGACCACCACATAATGTGATTTAGTGACCAGATTACAATGCATTTCCAAAACATGTTTACATCTGTATTTACATCCGTGTAAACTGAATCTAAATCCCTAACCTGGATGTAGCAGTCGCGTCTCAAAGGCTGATTTGAGGGAGGCAAGTAGCTGCTGTCTCTGATTGGTCCGTTCCAGACAGAACTTAAGATCCTTAATGGCAGGAATAGACTCTGGAAAATCTGCAATGATCAAGCAGGAAAAAAATCATCAATCCACTGAGATCACACACAGCATTCCATATAAATTTGTTTTCTCACCTCGTATGATGCTGAAGAGCTCCTCAATCCTCATATTGACATAGATACGGCAGAAGAACTGATGCATGTGACAGTGCCAGCGCTGGAGCAGCGGATTGGCTGGCTGACCCATCTTTCCATTGGTGGGTGTGGCATTGTGGCCCACCTCTTCCACCTGACTGGCAAACACCCTGCTGAGCCACCCCAAAACCTGCCCCAACCACTGCAAAGAAAGAGAGTTCTTAGTGAGTGTTACCCTGATGAACATGAGGAATTGTTCAACCAAAACAAAATATTCTCTCATCATTTACTCAACCTCATGCCATCACAGATGTGTATGACTTTCTTTTTTCAGCAGAGCACAAACAAAGATTTTTAGAAGCATATCTCATCACTTTATGTCCATACAAAGCAAGTGAATGGTGACCAAACTTTTGAAGCTCCAAAAAGAACATAAAATTAATCCATAAGGCTCCAGTTTAACCGACTTCTTTTCACTTTTCACTTCCAATCCAATCACTTTTAGGTGAGAACAGACCAAAATGTACACCTTTTTCACTGTAGATCTTAATATATGCAGTCTTCTTGGCGATCATGATTTCAAGCTGAAATATGCTTCTAAAAATATTTGTTTGTGTTCAGCCGAAGAAAAAAAAAAAATACACGTCAGGGATGACATGAGGGTGAGTTAATGATGAGAGAATTGTACTTTTTGTTTGAATTTGATTACTTTAAACTCAATAAACAGCATTTGTTGCATAATGTTGATTGCCAAAAAAATCACATTCAGTATGGCACTTACAATGAAAGCAAATGGGGCTAGTCTATAAATGTTAAAATACACATTGTTTCAAAAGCATTGCCACAAGAAATGTCTGTAACAGCAATTTGGGGATTTTTTTAAGAGTCAGAAATATCTTTGTGGTAATCAACATTATGCTACAAATGCTGTTGATAGAGTTTAACTTGGATTGAACCCTGACTATTCCTTTAAATTATGATTTATACAGTATATGATTTTTATTTTATTTATTTTTTATTTAAAAATGCAATTCTGTATCCAAAATGTCACATTATGTGTGTAGATTTTAGAATTAGCTGGTTTTCTGCATTAATTGGTCATAGAATGTCCATTAAACATTCAGTGCTTCAAATCAGCCATATTCTTAGGATGTCTAGTGTGAACGGTTCTCTTGGGGTCATTTCACAGTATCTCTATTGGGTTAAGGTCTGGGCTCTGACTGGGCCACTTCAAAAGGTGAATCAATTTTTTTTTTAACCATTCTGTAGAGGATTTTCTTTGATATGTAGAGTCATTGTCCTGCTGCATCACCAAACTTCTACTGAGCTTCAGCTGGTGCACAGCGACCATGATAGCATCCTGTAGATTATCTTGATAAACTTGGGAATTCATTTTTCCCACGATAATGGCAAGTGGTCCAGGCCCAGAAGTAGCAAAGCAGCCCCAAATCATGATGCTCCCTCCACCGTACTTCACAGTTGGGATGATGTTTTCATGTTGGTATGCGGTGCACTTTTTTATGCCATCCATAGTGATGCACGTTCTTCCCAAACAATTCAACCTTAGTTTTATCAGTTCACAAACCATTTTCCCAATAGCATCCAAGGAGTGTCAAGGTGTCAATGTTTTCGTTGAAAGCAGCGGCTTCATTCATGCCAGTTTAATGATTTCTGTATAGTAGATTCCATGTTAACCAGTTCCAATGATTCAAGATTCAAGTCTTTAGCGGTCACTCTAACGTTCTTTTTATCTCATTGTGTATTCTGCGGTGTGCCCTTTAAGTCAATTTGGCTGGACTGCCACTTCTAGGGAGAGTAGACATGGTTCTAAATCGTCTACATTTATAGACAATTTGTCTAACTGTGGACAGATGAATATTCAAGCTCTTCAAGCTAACTTTGTAACCCTTTCCAGCTTTATGCAAAGCAACAACTCTTGATCGAAGGTCTTCTGAGATCTCTTTTCTTGCAAGGCATGGTCCATGTCAGCGGATTGCAGATCTTGTTAATAGCAAACTCAAGTTTGAGTGCTTTTTATAAGTCAAAGTAGCTCTAACCCACACCTCCAATCTCGTTTCATTAATTGGATGCCAGCTTTGCCAACTCCTGACTCTAATTAGCTTTTGTTGATGCCATTAGCCTTGGGGTTCACATACTTTTTCCAACCTACACCGTGAGTGTTTGAATTAGGTATTCAGTATGTACAGGAACAATAAAATCATTTGTGTGTTATTAGTGAAAACAGATTGTGTTTGTCATTATTGTAATTTGATAAAGATCAAACCAGATTTTAAGACAAATTTATACATAAATGCAGGTCATTCTAAAGGGTTCACATACTTTTCTTGCTGCTGTGAAAATTCCGTTGATGTTGCGTAAAAGTGTCCCACGTCAGAAATGTAAACCATTCCCATCAGAGTTCCTGTGTGTATGCTGGAGTCAGTAATAAACACAGGAAGCAGCTGGCAAGAGCAGAAACTCTTTTTACACTGTGTTGACACTTACAGACTTAACTTAGCTAATTAAATGAAAACAAATCTTAGATTAGATTAACCTTAATGTGTAATCAGAGAGCTCTCTGTCCTCTCTTTGAATCTACATGCATCGGGTGACATATTTTGGATCCAGAATGGGGAATTTTGGCAAAAGGTGAAATCAGATCATGTTTTCTATAGTGTAAATGTCTGAAGGGTTTGTACATCATTGAAGTCAGTGAGGAAAGAGCTCTCATATTCTCCCCTGCAGCGCTGCTCCATCCTCTGCTCGATCAGCTTGTGTAGGATGCTGGTCACTGCCTCAGAACTCACACGCTCCAACAGCTGCAGTCTAGAGCTGAAAAACAAGCCATTTCCAGAGTGATTCATGAACTTGACACAATATTTATTAACATCTCTTTCTTGACACATTATTTGATCAGAATGCCAAAAGTTAAGGAATAGTTCACCCAAAAAGGAAAATTCAGTCATCATTTACATACACTAATGTTCCTCCCATCCTGTAGATGTTAGGCAGAATGTCAGCATCAGTCACCATTCAGATTGTTTGTATAGTAAAAAAGAGTGTTAAGATGGTTAGACCAGCTGAAAGGTGCTTTCCGGCACCTACCGTAACATACCAGAGTAAAAACATTGTCGATTAGCACCACCTATTGAGACTAACATACTGCCAAACATCTACTCTTGTGTTCCACAGAAGAAAGGAAGTAGTTTGGGTTTGGAACAAAATAAGGTAAAGTAAATGCCTTTTTGGGTGAACTATCCCTTTAAGATATTTTTAGACAAATTGGATTAACCCTTAAATGCATGAGACGCATAAAAACACAAGATACACGTAGTGTAAGCTACACATTAGTATTTTTTCAGGCACTTATTGAGTCTAAATAGATGCAAAACTTACATCATTTCAGTAGTACACCCAAATGACAATAGTCATATCATACTGTTCATGTGTTGTACTTGCTATAGTTTACTTCCATGTTGTTTCTTCATCAAATAGCACTGCCAAATGGAGTGACTCCAGCCAGGTCTCCTAAGCAACCAAAAAGGCCCAGTTGGTAGGGAGGGTAGTCACAATAAGTGGTTCTCGCTCTCAATGGAGCGTGTGGTAAATTGTGCGTGGATCGCGGAGAGTAGCACGAGTCTCCACATGCTGGGAGTTTCCACGGTGTTATGCACAATAAGCCATGTTTTAAAATGCGTGGAGTGACGGTCTCAAAAGCAGAGGCAACTGAGACTTGTCCTCCGCCACCCGGATTGAGGTGAGTAACTACGATACTACAAGGACCTACTAAGTAGTGGGAATTGGGCATTCCAAATTGGGGCCATTTTTTTAAATGAAATAAAATAAAAAATAGCAATGCCAAATGTAAATCAAGTCAATCACTAAAACAAGAGCGCCACCTGGAGTAAGAAAGAACATGTCATGTAGGAGGACAAGCACATGGGATACTGATAATTCACCATTTTTCCACAAAAAAAATAAATAAATATTGCCACTATTACATACCTAGGTCTCTTATGACCCCATACACTTTTGTTACTTAAACCATTATAATTATTATTATTTTTTATTTTTTTTGCAATTTTTTAATTTTTATTTTTGTGTGTGTGACACACTATTTATAAGAGAGATTTAGGTATACTAAAGAGGTTTGGGTACAATTCCAAAAAATGGACGAGGTAAAGGAGGTGGAATGACGGTCAAACCCAAAGTGTTACAAAAGCTGAGATGATAACTTGAAATCACTAGCTGAATTAAACCAGTAGAGGGAGGACACAGATCACTTATAGAAAAATAAATGGGAAAAATGACATGCGCTCACTATCCATTTTAAAAAAGGATGTACAGATTTGAATTAAAGGAGCCAATCACTCATTGGCAGATGCATCACCTGGTCTTTTTGCTCTAGAAAGCACACACTGAATGTGTATTCGCTAGAACAACTTGAAAAATCCTCTGATAATATTAGATTTTATTGGTGATTTTACATATGCTATTGAAATTGTCAAATAGTTTATAAACAATATTGTAAAAATATGTTAAGCTTATCAAGAAGTTGTGTGATTTCAGTCTGTACCTGTCCAAATAGATGAGACCAGCGCCTGGGGGTGTTACTAAGATGAATGAATAAATGTTGCATTTATATAGCGCTTTTCTGATACTACACTCAAAATGCTTTACACAGTGAACAGGGGACTTTCCTCAACCACCACCAGTGTGCATCATCCACCTGGATGATGCGACGGCAGCCATAGTGCACCAGAATGCCCACCACACACCAGCTGTTGGTGGAGAGGAGAAAGCAGACTGATACAGCCAATTAATGGATGGGCATTATTAAGAGGCCATGATGGATAAGGGCCAATGGGGGGAATTTGGCAAGGACACAGGGGTTGCACCCCTACTCTTCGAGAAGTGCCATGGGATTTTGAATGACCACTGAGAGTCAGGACCTCAGTTTAACATCTCATCTGTAAGACGGCCAATGAGTGAATTGACTTGCTTTAACGTAATGGTGCCAAAATAAGAACCAGTTGAGGACCTGGTGCTGTTTAGCATGTCAGGGTTGTCTTGCTGTTGGAGAGGTTTGACTTCCTACATAGCAGTTTAAACTATACAATTTTCATTTGAATTCAAATGTGTCGCATCAGTTTTGGGGTCTGTGCCGCGATATCGAGGGAAGCCCGGTTGATGCGCTCCAGAAATAAGGCAGATTATTTGCACGAGTGGTAGTGTGATGGCTCACGCAAGCTTTAATCACAAGATGTTTTCAGATGAGAAGCATATGTAGTGCGTATAAAGTGCCCAACACATGAAGTGAATATCATAAAAAAGCCTGAAATACTGCTTGGGCCGCAGAAACATTTGAATGAAGAACCCAATCTGAACAGAAATGCGACCCATAAGTTGAGAAACGCTGCTTAAAGAAACTTTGAAACTGCATCACACACTATGTATAACTGATAGTAGGGAGTTTACATACTGTATATTGCGCAGAATGCAGTTCGCTAATTTTACATTCCAAACATATTTTCTTTCACACCACAGAAACGTTCTAAAAATAGTGACTAAACAGCACTGGTAAGTAAAAGCCAGCATCTAAAATGGTACTTCTCCTGCACTCACAGTATGTGGCTGAGCTCTTGAAGCTGCTCAAGGGCTTCCTGACACCAACACAGCTGAGGTTGGGTGGCACAGCCTGGGCACAAAACACCTCCATCAGGCTCTGCTGTGCCCTCCACCACCTCCCCCGCCTGACTCATGTGCACAGAGAACATGCGGCTGTAGAACTCCAGCACCCGCTCCTGCAGCAAAGGAGGAGGAGAGAACAGGAGGATGGCACGGATCACAGAGAAGGCTCTCTCAGTCAGACCATGAGCCCCTGGACCACACAAACCCCCACGGCCCTCGTCCTGCCATGAGCCCAGCCTCTCAAGACCTCCTTGAAAGAAAAAAAGGACAAGGGCAAAAAAAAACAAAAAACAAGGAGGGTCAAGGGTCAAAAAATAACTTTTCAAATTTTGTAATGATTTAGATTATGATAAATTCGGAGACTCTTAACCTAAGAAAATGCTGAAAAATAACAACAATGTTTTTATTTTTATTTTAAACTAGTTAAAAATAACCACTTGACTTTAAAATAATTTTAGAAAATAGTTTTGTGTTGATAAAGACTGTAGTTATCATTATTTTGTTAGAAAAATAATCATCAGCGGGCACATCAGCAGAACACATCGGAGCTTAAAGGGTTAACACACACAAGGTAAGCAGCCATTTTATCAGACTAAAATCATGTCAACATGCATATTGTTTACGTCTTTTTGCTATACTTTTGAAACAGTGTGTGTGTATGTAACGTGTATGTAACAGTCCAATGTTTATGGACTGCCCACAAATGTCTTAATATAATGATGATTTTTGCTTTATATACACTACCGTTCAAAAGTTTGGGGTCACATTGAAATGTCCTTATTTTTGAAGGAAAAGCACTGTACTTTTCAATGAAGACAACTTTAAACTAGTCTTAACTTTGAAGAAATACACTCTATACATTGCTAATGTGGTAAATGACTATTCTAGCTGCAAATGTCTGGTTTTTGGTGCAATATGTACATAGGTGTATAGAGGCCCATTTCCAGCAACTATCACTCCAGTGTTCTAATGGTACAATGTGTTTGCTCATTGGCTCAGAAGGCTAATTGATGATTAGAAAACCCTTGAGCAATCATGTTCACACATCTGAAAACAGTTTAGGTCATTACAGAAGCTACAAAACTGACCTTCCTTTGAGCAGATTGAGTTTCTGGAGCATCACATTTGTGGGGTCAATTAAACGCTCAAAATGGCCAGAAAAAGAGAACTTTCATCTGAAACTCGACAGTCTATTCTTGTCCTTAGAAATGAAGGCTATTCCATGCGAGACATTGCTAAGAAATTGAAGATTTCCTACAACGGTGTGTACTACTCCCTTCAGAGGACAGCACAAACAGGCTCTAACCAGAGTAGAAAAAGAAGTGGGAGGCCGCGTTGCACAACTGAGCAAGAAGATAAGTACATTAGAGTCTCTAGTTTGAGAAACAGACGCCTCACAGGTCCCCAACTGGCATCTTCATTAAATAGTACCCGCAAAACACCAGTGTCAACATGTACAGTGAAGAGGCGGCTGCGGGATTCTGGGCTTCAGGGCAGAGTGGCAAAGAAAAAGCCATATCTGAGACTGGCCAATAAAAGAAAAAGATTAAGATGGGCAAAAGAACACAGACATTGGACAGAGGAAGACTGGAAAAAAGTGTTGTGGACAGATGAATCCAAGTTTGAGGTGTTTGGATCACAAAGAAGAACGTTTGTGAGACGCAGAACAAATGAAAAGATGCTGGAAGAATGCCTGACGCCATCTGTTAAGCATGGTGGAGGTAATATAATGGTCTGGGGTTGCTTTGGTGCTGGTAAGGTGGGAGATTTGTACAGGGTAAAAGGGATTCTGAATAAGGAAGGCTATCACTCCATTTTGCAACGCCATGCCATACCCAGTGGACAGCGCTTGATTGGAGCCAATTTCATCCTACAACAGGACAATGACCCTAAACACACCTCCAAATTGTGCAAGAACTATTTAGAGCAGAAGCAGGCAGCTGGTATTCTATCGGTAATGGAGTGGCCAGCGCAGTCACCAGATCTGAACCCCATTGAGCTGTTGTGGGAGCAGCTTGACCGTATGGTACGCAAGAAGTGCCCATCCAACCAATCCAACTTGTGGGAGCTGCTTCTGGAAGCGTGGGGTGCAATTTCTCCAGATTACCTCAACAAATTAACAGCTAGAATGCCAAAGGTCTGCAATGCTGTAATTGCTGCAAATGGAGGATTCTTTGACGAAAGCAAAGTTTGATGTAAAAAAAATCTTATTTCAAATACAAATCATTATTTCTAACCTTGTCAATGTCTTGACTCTATTTTCTATTCATTTCACAACATATGGTGGTGAATAAGTGTGACTTTTCAGGAAAACACAAAATTGTTTGGGTGACCCCAAACTTTTGAACGGTAGTGTATGTAAGGAATAATTGACGACCCCTTTATCCCCCTGAGATGCAGGATGACATGATGATTGTTTTTCTCTAGTATGTTTGGGCCTTAAGTGTGTGTTACGCATGTAATGTCTGTGTGTCCTCGAGTGTGGGAGTGTGTGAGAGAGGAAGCGTCTATCAACGGAGGATGCGCTGCTTTTCGGCATAGGGGTAAAAAGGTACTTCATTCGGGTGTGTGTGTGTGTGTAGGGCTGGGTATCAAGTTCGATACATTTTAGGCACCGACTGAATTGCCCCTAAACAATTGAGTATCGAAAAATGTCTTGTCGTTCGGTACCAAATTTCGATAACAAAGGGGTTAATCTCGTCAACGTCAGTGGCATGTAGCATGCTAGATGTGCCCAAATCTAAAAGTGCTGGTGATTGGTTGTGTTTAGGCATCAAGGATAAACACTAGTATCAGAAAATGGTTTGAGTTTCAGGGCTCAGAAAGAACGTTATAAATAACATTCCTAACACTGTTCTACATTACAGAGAATACTAAACCAAAATAATGAGCCTTTAAAATATACACTTTAAAGCGCACCGCAGCGACACCGGGAAAAGCAGAAATGATTATGAATGTGTCGGAAAAACCAGCAAGAGACTGTCTGAACATTTTGTTTAATTTATAGAGAGAAATCTACATTCATGTTGAGCAAACAGACGATGATCTCGAGGATCAATGATGGTCAGAGTGATCACCAATAGCTGATGCCTTTGATGATGTCATGACTATATTTGTCTCGTTTTCCCATTAATCTATTAAATTATTATTATTATTAGACTATTATTATTATTATCAAATTAATATAACAAATCATTTGCCCGTATACACAAAGACACACGTTTGAAGAAACACTCTTTATTATATTATTAAGTACAGATGACAGGAAAGCCATATATGGGCATGTATGACGCACTGATACGGAGGAAGAGTTCACTTTATTTCCAGAGAGCAGTTCATTGTGACCGCAACTCTGCAGCCTGTAAAATAATACAAAAACACGTTCACCTCGAACCATGATTTATATTTCAGTGATTATTATCATCATTATAATTTTTACACTTATAATTGTTTTTATGTCTTCATTTGTGTAAGTAATTTTCCGCCTGCATGTTTAGATGGATACTCGCCTGATGGTAAATGGAAAGGTGGTTACGTATATATAAATATGTATTATTTTATCACTTTATAATTTAGTTATTTGCTTTTTTGTTTCGTTTGGAGTGCAATTTAAATTTAATTGTCAATGCAAAATCACTAAAGAAAGAATGTTAGGTAGAGAATGCACAGATGAAGCTTCTTTGCCAGAGAGATGTTCACAACTGTTGTAAAACCATCTTTCAAAAAGTCGAACAACACATTTTAAATGCGCTTATTTTTTTCCAGTTTAATTTCAACTTTTAGTTAAAATAAATACAAAATCAAGCTCAAAGTTTTAAATCAAGGTGTCTTGCTTTATTGTGTAAGCTTAACCCTAAGCATGTTTACAGGAAATTATCCCATAGTACCACCTAGCATCCAACCAGCGGTAATACAAAGTTTGTTTGTTTTTCCGACCAAAGTATCGAAGTATCATTTAGGAACCGGTATCAAAGTCAAGATATCAGTATCGGTATCAAATATTTTTGAATGATACCCAGCCCTAGGTGTGTGAGCGTGTGTATGTGCATTGGAGATGAGGGAGTGCGAGGGGTCTTCTAACCGAACCTGAAATAAATGTAGGATATTTTAGACATTGTTTTGACCAATTTACTTTAACCAGTTACTTTGTTTTAACTGGTTATTTTGTTGTAGTAGCCTGAAGGTCTCTTTGAAATAACTGGCAAAGTGATATGGAACCATTATGCAGTCAAGACCTGGAACTACTTTATAGCCGTGCGTTTACTTGGAAAAATAATGACACACCTTAGAACATTCATGAACCAATCAGAATCAAGCATTTAACAGACCCGTGGTATAAATATATATAAAGAATAAGACTAAGCAAAAATCATGGTTATATTAAGACACTTGAAATAGAATATAAATAGAATAAAAATGAGTGCCGAGTCTAAATTTACCGTGAACAACATTATGCCACAAATGCTGTCGATTGCTTTTATTGAACCCAGAACATTCCTTTGAAATTTACAGTCTACCTCTTTCAGGTAAATGTACATTGATGAGTCCTCTTGTCTTGCCTGCAGGGGTGTAAACAACTTTTTGTCCCATAAAATGCTTTCTAGAACTAGAATAAGTTGTGACATACCAAGGAAAGGTTTCAGCTCTTGAAGAAGTTTTCTGAAGGCCTCCAGTAACGCTCTTGCTCTGTCCCTCTCCTGCGACTCCCCCTCTGGCTGCTTGAGCCCCATCCAGAACTCTGGAGCAACAGCTGTGGTCAGATGCACTTGTAGAGTCTCCAGCAGCCAACCCTCCATGTACTGACCTAGCCCATGCTCACACAGCAGGACTAAATAGTCAGAGAGAACCTCATCTGTCGAAACATCTGGCGGGACAGGAGATACCTGAAGAGAAACAAATCACAATAGTGAGGTATAAATTAGACTCTGGACATCCCTACTGGGAAAAAAAACAGGCCAAACCAGCTAAATATGGTAAAGCATTTTTGGGGGGGGGGGGGGGGGGGGGGGGGGGGGTTTGGCACATGGTAACTTGTTTGTTGCTGGTCAACCAGCTAAACCAAAATGGTGTACTAGGTCAAAACCAGGTATACCATCCGACAATCCAGCTGATCAACCATCAAGACCAGCTTGGGCCAGCTAGAAACCATGTAAAACCACATTTATTAAAAGTATACTGGGGAAGTAGCATGGTACAGGGATGGCATCAGATGTTAATTGACCAAATAAAATGCAACATGGCAACACCATGGTACTTGATTCTTGTTACAGCTACCATCAAAATCTGGATTTTCCAGATTTCAGTACTAATTTCGACTTTTAATTGAGTTACACTACTTTATGTCACAAACACTCACCAGTGCAGATGTCACTGTGTTCCAGGCTGATGTCAATCCCTGTGGCTTCGACTGCACCTCGTTCATTCCAGCTAATAAGATTGTAAACAACAGTCAGATTTCCTGGGTTATGAGTATTATTTTCGATTCCGTTAATAGCTGTGTATTAACTCATTTTACTCCATGACTGCTTAGTTCAAACATTATATAGTCAAAATCATTCGGAAAATATTTTATGCGATGAGAAATTATAGAGGTCTTCTTCTTCTTCTTTACAGTTTTATGGCGGTTGGCAAACCAGCTAGTGACATGCATATCCGCCACCTACTGGTAGAGGTCTCTTCAAACGTCTGTCGCTCCTTGATGACGGCATTGATGCCGGATGTTGACAAACGTCTAATAGAGAATCTAAAAAAAAAAAAAAAGTCTAATAGAGAATCTTGCGGATGTCTCTAAATTACTGGCAGCATATATGGTTTAACCCCCCTGAAATGTAATTTAATCTATGTTATAATTTGCTTTACATGTTTTGGTATTATTTTCATTTTATTTATTTATTTTATGATTATTTTTCTTGTATTTATGATATGCTGCTTGGACTTATTGTTGATGTGTTTAACAATGATAATGTCTGTTATTTGAAAAGGTTTTATAAAGTCCATAAATATTAATCGTTTCCCAATATGACAGAACAAAAAAAAATATTTAAAAAAAAATCAAGTATTAAAATGCCAAATTAGTTAATAATAATAATAATAATAATAATAATAATAGTAATATTAATAATAAAAATAATATATGTGCACTCTCATTTGAAGATATAAATTATATTATAAAAAAAGATATGCTATTATATGACTTTCCACTTAATAATATAATCATTTTGGTAAAATATTTCATTCATAAATGTAGGCTTTTAACATCACACCCACACTTTAATGTTTAAAAAATATTATTATTTTTGTTGTTCGTAAAATCTAAATCAAATAACATAAAACATAACTACTATTACATCATAGCTCTTCCATCCATTTCCCCCCACACAACCCAAATGTATTAAAATGGAATAAAAAAATCTGAAGATTATTTAATTATAATTTATTTAATTTATTTAATTATATATATATATACCTTACAAAAAGACAATTAACTAAAAACATGTAAGAAAAAAAAAGGAAAATAGTTAAAAATGATTTACCTGCAGTTTTAAGTAAAAGAAAATAGTTTCTGTTTATACAAATATCATTCATAACTTTCAATTTTCAAGTCGCTTAAAACGCGTAAGTAGTCTGTTTTGTTGCACCGATATAAATGCTCAGAAATAATAAAATAAATTTATTTTTAGTTTTGGTGCAAACATATTGGTTTAAAATTGTATGTCAAATATATTTTAAAAAACTCAACAAAATAAAAGTCTAACGGAAACGAGCATACGCATGGAAACAGGAGTTCGATTTGACCCCAACCGCTCCTGGAATGTTTTCTAAAGTTACTCCCTCTGCAGATCTGCACCCGTTAAAGAGTGCCGTTTAGTAATTTAAGCAAGAGTTTCACACAGAAGGTGCAGCCAGCCACCCGTCTGTCCTGTTAAGCTGTATGAAACGCTTTTAGTTGGTAAAATAGTGGGCCTTTTTTGAGCTAGCCAGCTAATCAGAATGACCCAGCAAGGAGCTGCGCTACAAACTTACAACAATGAACTTGTCAAGTGTAAGTAGCCATCGATACATTTTCTAAAAGGAGCTTTGGTTTGCCTTTGATGTTGCCATTTTCGTTTATATAAACTCGTCATAAGTAGAAGGAACTTTAAGTACTAGCTTGTTTTAATCTCATTTGACAGGAATAGAGTTGCAGTTTGTACAACTCTATTCAGTATGTACAGTTGAAGTCAGACGTTTACATGCACTTAGGATGAAGTCATTAACTTTAACTATTTCACAGATTTCATATTAGCAAACTATAGTTTTGGCTAGTCGTTTAGGACATTACTTTTTGCATGACACGAGCCATTTTTCCAACAACTGTTTTAGACAGATTTTTTTCACTTTTACTTGACTATATCACAATTCCAGTGGGTCAGAAGTTTACATTCACTAAGTTACCTTTGCATTTAAGCAGCTTGGAAAATTCCAGAAAATGATGTCAAGCCTTTAGACAATTAGCTTCTAACAGGAGGTGTACTTGTGGATGTATTTTAAGGCTTACCTTCAAACTCAGTGACTCTTTGCTTGACATCATGGGAAAATCAAAAGAAATTCGCCAAGACCTCAGAAAAAAACAATTGTGGAGCTCCACAAGTCTGTTTCATCCTTGGGAGCAATTTCCAAATGCCTGAAGGTACCACGTTCATCTGTACAAACAATAGTACGCAAGTATAAATGGGACCACACAGCTAACATACCGATCAGGAAGGAGACACATTCTGCCTCCTACAGATGAACATAGCTTGGAGCGAAAAGTGCAAATCAATCTCAGAGCATCAGCAAAGGACCTTGTGATGACGCTGTAGGAAACAGGTAGACAAGTATCTATATCCACAGTAAAACAAGTCCAATATTGACATAATCTGAAATACTGCTCAGCAGAAGAAGCCAATGTTCCAAAACCACCATAAAAAAAGCCAGAATACAGTTTGCAAGTGCACATGGGGACTAAGATCTTACTTTTTGGAGAAATAAAAATGTAACTGTTTGGCCATAATGACCATTGTTATGTTTGGAGGAAAAAGGGTGAGCCTAGAAAGCTGAAAAACACCATCCCAACCGTGATGCATGGGGGAGGCATCTACATGTTGTGAGGGTGATTTGCTTCAGGAGGGACTGGTGCACTTCACAAAATTGATGGCATCGTGGGGAAGGAAAATGATGTGGACATATTGAAGTAACATCTCAAGACATCAGCCAGGTAGTTAAAGCTCGGTCGAAAATGGGAATTCCAAATGGACAATGACCCCAAGCATACCTAGTTCTGGCAAAATGGGTAGAATCACATGGGGTAACCTCCTCGTAGTCACTATAATGTGGTTGTCACTCTTGGTGGGGCACGTGGAGAGTTGTCCATGAATGCCACAGAGAATAGTATGAGCCTCCACACGTGCAAGGTCTCCACGGTAATGCGCTCAACAAGCCACGTGATAAGAATCGCGGATTGACGTCTCGAACGCGGAGGCAACTGAGATTCGTCCTCTGCCACCCGGATTGTGACAAGTCACTACGCCACCACGAGGACCTAGAGCGCATTGGGAATTGGGCATTCCCTATAGGGGAGAAAAAAAAAAGTTAACGTGCAAAGAGTTTGGTGAAATGTTTGCTATTTGTATTCCTTATTGTCTATTAGTTGGTTATTTCATTGCAAGTCATCAAATCTTTTCTCTCTTACTGTTCTCTTTTAGGCTAATAACTTAATTTCTCTCAGTTTCAAATGCGTCTGTTTTCAGGGAATTATATTTAAATATCAACTGAGCTCTCATAGTGATTTCTGTCCTGTATCCAAATCAAAATACCTGACCGTAAAGGTCTGACACTGCAGAACATGCATTGTGCGTTTCTGCATATAGCCTCACTTTCAGTTGCATGGGAGGATGTGCTGAATATGCCCTTTTCTGCAACTTATACACACACTCCCTCTCTGCTATCATAACATGAATGTAAATAAATATTATATGCATATGCATGGATCTGTCTTTTAATTTTGAAAAAGAATCAAAATAAAAGTGCTTCTTATCTTCAGGTATAGAAGAGCTGTGCTCTAAAAGAGAAGATCTGAACAGGCTGATACAGCAGGAGGAATCGGAGAAAGCTCGTCTGCAGCATGATGTACGTGTGCTGACAGAGAAGCTGAGTCGTGTGAATGAGAGCCTGGCACGCCGCCTCAGTGCCCGTGCTGAATTTGACCGCACCATCGCTGAGACAGAGGCTGCCTACATGAAGGTAATCCGGCACTGTTATTGGGCGATGCAGGTTAAATATCAGCTTAATATTGTCAATAAAATTAATTTCGTAATTCAAGTATTGGATGATTAATCAGCTTGGACAATATATCAGAGTCTATCACTACTTATCTGATTAGATGTGAATCAAGTGTCATCACTTAAAGATCTAACAGGGATCTAGTCTAGTAGTGAAAGTGTTTTAAATAATGATGCCTGTGTGTAGACACTTACAGAGCCCCTTAAAGGACAATTATTTTTTTAAATTAGTTTTGCCTTCCCTCGCAATAATTTTTACACTCACCCACAATTGTTTTAGTTTCCTCTAAATAAGGTCTGCGCTCCCCCCGCAATAAGGTTTGCGCTCCCCCCGCAATAAGGTCTGCGCTCCCCCCGCAATAAGGTCTGCGCTCCCCCCGCAATAAGGTCTGCGCTCGCCCACAATTGTTTTAGTTTCCTCTAAATAAGGTTTGTGCTCCCCCCGCAATAAGGTCTGCGCTCCTCCCGCAATAAGGTCTGCGCTCCTCCCGCAATAAGGTCTGCGCTCCTCCCGCAATAAGGTCTGCGCTCCCCCCGCAATAAGGTTTGCGCTCCCCCCGCAATAAGGTCTGCGCTCCTCCCGCAATAAGGTTTGCGCTCCCCCCGCAATAAGGTCTGCGCTCCCCCCGCAATAAGGTTTGCGCTCCTCCCGCAATAAGGTCTGCGCTCCTCCCGCAATAAGGTCTGCGCTCCTCCCGCAATAAGGTCTGCGCTCCTCCCGCAATAAGGTCTGCGCTCCTCCCGCAATAAGGTCTGCGCTCCTCCCGCAATAAGGTCTGCGCTCCCCCCGCAATAAGGTTTGCGCTCCCCCCGCAATAAGGCCTGCGCTCGCCCACAATTGTTTTAGTTTCCTCTAAATAAGGTTTGTGCTCCCCCCGCAATAAGGTCTGCGCTCCCCACGCAATAAGGTCTGCGCTCGCCCACAATTGTTTTAGTTTCCTCTAAATAAGGTTTGCGCTCCCCCCGCAATAAGGTCTGCGCTCGCCCACAATTGTTTTAGTTTCCTCTAAATAAGGTCTGCGCTCCCCCCGCAATAAGGTTTTTTCAAAATGTTATTTGGTAGGAACAAAAGTTACACCTGCTCTTGATTAAGGCCCTGGCATACTTCCTCCAAAATCGAATAAAAAACCTGTGTGAGCTCATTTAGAACAAAATCTGGAGAAAAAGGTGTTTTTTAGTTTGTTTCGGTGATTTATAACAGCTCAACAGGGCATTATATCTAACAATACTCTTGCTGCCATTGGTCCACATCGTCGCTAGGTATGACCTTGAGCTTCACTTTGAGACCGGCAGCTAATTATCATTCAGTCAGTTAAGATCAGTCAACATAAACACACTGGCGTGCAGAGTTATCAAGCTGGTGCAAATTTACCTACATCTGTATGATTGTTTGCATGGAGACATTTTCCAAGAACATGGAATTTATTACTCTACAAACAGGATCAAATCTATTAAAAACCTCTAAACCCCTCCCCCAGCGGTGTGGCCAGTGTCTGAATGTTCGCAAACAGTATTTCATTGCTCATTTGTTTCAAAGTTCTTTTTGGCTCTGAACGAAGAACGAAGGAGAACTTTTCTTTAAGTGTGATGGTGCCTTTACGTGTTAATCATGCGTAAGACATCAGAAAGTTTTGTGTTCTTTCAGGCAAACTGACATGATTAAATTAAAAAAAAAGTTTAAAAAAAAGTTCATTATTATTGAATGAGTGAAATTAACCTTAACAAATAACATAGTAAATTAGTTAAAATAATCTGTTTGTTATTTTCTTTTTTAAAACAAATTCCACATTACATAAATGTAATATAGTTTTTCCTGCAGAAGTGCTTGGCATGGTTCGAAAAGGTCGTGGGGAGATGCAGTTTGTGTTTTGGTTTTCTCAAAAAATGAATACCCTCTAACACAGTGGTTCTCAACCCTGTTCCTGGAGCCCCCCCCAACACTACACATTTTGGAAATCTCCTTAATCGCACCTGATTCAACTCATCAGCTCATTTTTGGAGACTCCAAGACATGAATTGGGCGTGTCAGTAAGGGAGATATACAAATTGTGCAGTGTTGCGGGGGCTCCAGGAACAGAGTTGAGAACCACTGCAATAACATGTCTTGCAAAACAAGTTTCTTCATTTGATATGAGCACTATAATTTGAGGTTTCATTATTCAGGCATCAATAAAACACATTCAGTTGATAGCGCATGGTCTCAGTTTATGCTATTAAACCTATAAATGAACACATGTCATGGGCAGGTATGTACACAATACAATGGAAGATATAGAAAAAGCCGGTGCAATTAGATATCCATCCTTTATGAAAATTAACTAGAGTTTTTTTACGGTAACCATATTTTAACCATGATATTTGTAGTAGTAATAAAGGAAAACCAAAACTATGGTAATAAAAATCATTATCATTCTGTCAAAAATAGTACTACAGTTTTACTGTAATAACACCATGGTTTCTGGTACAATTATCATCATTTCAGAGCGGTTATCTTGAGTTACAGTAGCCTTTCTTTGAGCTCGACCAAGTCTGACCATTTTCCATTGAACTCTCATCAACAAGGTGTTTCCATCCACAGAACCGCCGCTCACTGGAAGTTTTTTGTTTCTGGCACCATTCTGCGTAAATTCTAGAGACTGTTGTGCGTGAAAATCCCAGGAGATCATCAGTTACAGAAACACTCAAACCAGCCCGTCTGGCACCAACAATCATGCCACGGTCAAAATCACTGAGATTATATTTTTCCCCATTAACTGAAGCTCCTGACCCATATATGCATGATTTTATACACTGCACTGCTGCCACACGATTGGCTGATTAGTTAATCGCATGAATAAGTAGATGTACAGGTGTTCCTTAGAAAGTGGCCAGTAGGGCTGGGACGATTCATCGACCGTCATCGATTGCGTAAATACGTCGATTTGCATAACATGCGTCGGTGCATCGCAATGGAATAACTAAAATGGCAGCACCCGGTTTAAGCATGGATTCCCCGAAGAACAAGCTGCAGATGGAAAAACTCGCCCACGGTCATCTAAAGCGTGGGAGTATTTTAGCCGGAGACCTAATGATGTGGTGCTGTGTAAGCTATGCAAATTAGAAATGGCTTATCACAGCAGTACAACCGGCATGAACGAACACTTAAAGCGAAAGCATCCCGAAGCGCTTGTCAAGACGGCAGCACCAGAAGTCCTGTTTACTTTTTGTCCCCTCCCAAGCATGACATATATTAGTATTACAACACGCGTTTCTGTTAGTAGTAGTCACTTAAAATAGATTTTCTAAATGTTTCCTCATCATCCCCATGTTAAATTTCTGCACCGCTGCTAATGTAACTTTACACCATGCGTCATCTAATTTTGTTATTTGGCCGTTTTATATTTTCTGTTTACTTTATCGGCCATGCATGAGTGAGAAAATGGCATAAACTGTGTGACTGTTACAGTCTGTAATTCGTTTAAATTATATTCCATGCCCCACTGAGATTTAATGCAGATTGCAATAGTTAGAAAATAGTTGCTCGAATTGCACTAATTTTACTGTAAGATGAGGGGGAGGGATAGAGGAGGAGAGGTGGAATGTGGAGGGGAGGGAAAGGAGATTGTGTGTATGTGGTAAGTTGGGTGTGTGTGTTACTGAGAGTTGATTAAGAATGCACAAGTTTGAGTTATTCCTGTTAGAAAACATTTGTGTTACTCAAACGGCACTAATTTTACTGTAAAATTATTTTATGTCGGACTGCTAAACTCAAGGTTGCACAATGTTTTGATATTCCCCCTGAAAGTGGCTTGAATTTTACATTTGTTTAATTTATTTTATTGTTTGATTGCTAAATGTAGATTGCACTTTCCTTTTACTCGAATTGAACAAGTTCTTACTTAAAATCACTCCAAAATAAAATTAACGTTGGACTGTAAAACAGAGATTACCATTTAAGTCGGGGCTATTTTTGTTGCAGAATAATGCCCTGCAGTGCACACTTTGTTTCTTGTACATTTGTTTGTGTTTAAGAGAAGATAAAAAATATGTAGAAAAATCGACAAATTAGTCATTAGATTAATCGACTAATCGGAAAAAGAATTGTTAGATTAATCGATAAAAATAATAATCGTTAGGTGCAGCCCTAGTGGCCGGAGAGTGTACTATGGAAGCCCTTGTGTATATGTAAGAAAATTAACCAAGGTTTCACTGTAGTAAAACTGCAGTAATGATGACTGTAGTAACCATGCTTTTTGGGTAGAAAACCATGATTTTGAAAAGTAAAACCATTAAAAAATGTTGTGGTTACCATTTTGGAAAATATATTTTCTTCCTGTCCTCTGAGGGGCTCCATAGACACCCGCCTTCATGTCAGAATAATTAAACTAAACAATGACTCAGTCAACAAAACAGGAAGGGCAATATGTAGTGGCTAATTATGCAAATCAAATTTGGGTTGTCATTCAAATAGAGCTTTTTTGGTGTAGCCAAACTGCAATACTCCATTAGACTCCATGCTCTTATACGTATTTTTTAACTAATCCCCCGTTTCTGTCTCTTTCAGATTCTTGAAAGTTCTCAGACACTTTTGAGTGTTTTGAAGAAGGAGACAGGGAATCTGACCAAAGCCACTGAACCAAGAAGTAGCAAAGATCATTGAATAAGGCTGAATGTTCTCATTCACTTTATCTGTACTATATTCATCTATTCTCTCACTTTTTTTCCCCTTTTACCGGTAGTGTTCCTCTTTGTAATAGCCACACATCAACATCAGAAAACCCTGTATGTAAAGTGTATAGATTTGTAATGTTTTGATATGAATTTGTGTTTAAAATGATACTTTTATTTAAATGAAATATTTTAATAAACATAACTTTGAATTAATTGAATTTGTTTTTGGGCTATATTTTTTTTAAAGTGCCAAAAAGGATACTCAGGATAAAATATGAACATTCTTTAGCCTTCATCCGTTTATTGAACATTTCCTTGTGTTTGTTTCTGATATTGATTTTGAAGAATCCATCAAACAAATTGTACATTTAATATTCTCTTGATACAGAATGCTTTGACATACAGTACAGTAACTTACACCAGAGCAATGACCAGCTTGAGGCTTGGCTGGTGTTACAGGAACTAATGAAGCACCTGAAGTCGCATCACTTAAGACACTAAAGCAATAGTTCCCAACCCTCTAAGCTTATAATTTACATCCCTCAAGAATATTTCATGTTTGCCTCGGATATTGTAGATGTAGGCTGAGTTGGTAAGCCTAGTACTAAAGTGACATACAGTAAACTGTGTTACTAGAATCATGTAAAATTTGGTGGAACACTTGAAGTGGCCTTATTAAAGTCCCTCTCTTAAAGATGAGCGGATCTTTGTTTTGTTTTTTGATACTTGCTCCATCCCGGCTTAATATGCCGAATCAACTATACGTAAACCATTTGTATGATAATTTCCCCAAAAAGTGTAATCAGCCTCGACTTATCAAAACGGTACTGTTAACCAGCTCAACCAATAGCATGATTTTTGGGGTGGGACTAACGGTTTATTTAACCAATGGCAGGCAGGAGTTTTCAGGAAATCTGTTTGCAATTCCGTTTGGTAATGTTTAGTGGCACAGAAATGACACACTTCATTTTTAAATAAAATTTGCATCATTAATCAAAGAAAAACATTTCAAGAAATGGAAAATATTAATGAGCAGTTCTGGTCTTGCACTTCGTATATCTCAATAGACAGCTTTTGATTTGTGTTAAAAATCACAATATGCAAGTCATAAAATATTTTTTTTTAAATGCAGAAAAGTTCCTAAAAAGCATTATTCCAACCCAGAGAGAACTGCAGTGCAAGGTTTCAAGCATGACGGTAAAAGGTGCAAAATAAAGCAAAAACAGACAGTGCAAATGAATGGATGCAATTGCAAGGACTGAGATGCAAGTTGTCCAAACAAACCACATGTAACTTTGTACATGTAGACGTATCCAAAACAATAATCCTGGACAAAAAATATTTAAAAGTGATACAAGATGCATGAAATAAATTATGAAAACTTCATCCCGGAGTGTACAAACTATACATCAATACTGGTCGGAGAGGCATAATAAACGAGTGATCAGATATGCTGTAGTCAGTTTACGGATATGACACACTCGAGTCAGTTGGCATTGTGTGTATGTAGTCAATCTCTGTGTCGCACACACACACGGCCCATGCACACGGCATGCACACTCACAAACCCTCTAAACGATGTTCTCTTCATGACACACGAGTGCTCCATTTCGTACATCGCAAGGATGACAAGTTCAAAACACGGTTATAAACTAAAGCACGATTATTGACAAATGAATGCATTAGTTGGTTGGTAACACCACAATGTAAGAAATTATATTTGACTTAATGACCAAAGCCTGAAACCCAACCCATTTTGTATTTTTTTTTTTGCCATGATACATGGTAGTATTTCTCGTACTGTCTTCATGCTGATTTAAATCCAAATTTTGCAAGGCATTAATCTGAGTAATGCAGTAAAAACTGACACCCGAATAATGGAAATGACTTAACATTTGGATCCATTACGTTAATAAGAATATTCTTAATTGTCTTTAATGTCACAGTGTTTATAGTCCTAAAAATAGGTTTCATTTTCTATATGCAAATTATCATTTCAATTTTTTTTCCTTTTTGTTTTGGAATATAGAATATTTCGGATCTCCATCATTCTCAATGCTGATTATCATTATAGTCTCATTACTGTAATACAGTCCTTTTTAATGTATTAAATCTGCAAAAAAGCAGTCTAAAATAATACTACCATGATAAATAAATACTCAACGATTGACCGTTTTTGTTAAACACGGGAAATGAGAATGCATTTTTGCTACATTACAGTAATTCCAATTTGAGAGGAAAATGGGTTGTCATGCAAATAATGTCCAATGTCATTTCAGATGAGTTTTTCTATTGATTTTGGGGTGAAATATGATCTGGACATGTTTTTTGTGAGATTCACCGCATAACTCTTGACACTGCATGTTTGTACTTGCATTTCGGTGGCCCAGACAATAACCAAATTTGATCACATTTTAGTTGAAGTGATCAATCAAGATCTATTACCATGAAAACCAATGCAAAATGAACGTGCTTACCAATTCCTGAATTAAGAGCTGTTTCTATAAACTGATCATGTTGCTAGAATACAGTGTTTCAGCTGTATATGTTCTAGAGGGTGCTGTTGTGCATCAGAATAGTCTACCATCTTAAACGAAACACAGACATACAATAGAAACATTTGAAACAAAAGTTGAAGGAATTATACAGTTCGGAAGCCTTGTCAATAAAAAGCTACACATGCACATACAAAACAAACATCACAACGAACGAGGATTGTGGCACCCTTTCACCAATCATACATACAAACATCACTTTTTTCGCTTTCATTTTTTGTTGCTTTACCCACTTATTGTCCTCTTTGTCGATTCCCGTTACACACACTCAATGAAAAGTTTCTCCATTTTAAGGACAGTCAATGTCATCTATGTCTTTTCGGAATTTGGTCACTTTCATAATGTGAGGATTACATACATAGAGCATGACTGTGACTGAAAGTGTGGAATACCTAGATGGAGCGGCTGTTCAAGCCATTTTCCATTTTAACAGTCTATCACAATCACAATCCGTGGCAACTGGAGGTCAAACGAGTGAATGATAAATCCATTGTGTATATCAATGATGACAACAGTCCTGCTGTGAATGTTGATGGCGTGTGATCATGGAATACGCAATGTTTGTTGACGTGCTGGTTGCTACTGGTCCCGTTGTTCTGGAAGTCGTTTTTGTTTGTCTTTAGGCTGGTGCGTGTGGACAGGCAGTGGTTGGTCCCAAATCTTCCAGACGTCTGAAAGGTTTAGAAGTAGAGGGCTGGTTCACTGCTGAAGTCTGACAGAGAGGAGCTATCAGCAGGTGTCAGCTAAGAAAAAGAAGGATATGGTTAACCAAAAGGAGCAGCTTCCCATGTGTACTTTCGTGTTTATTTAGTAGGGCTGAGAAACTAAAAACTATTTTCACATAAATAATACCAACATTTGAATTATTTAAAATTGTATTCAAATTTTACAAGGCATTATTTCTGTTAGGGGTTTTAAAATTGACGTTGTCCTAAAAGTGTTTTGAAATTGGTGCAACCCCATTTTGGAGTAACCCAGCCCCTTCTGGAGTAACCCCGCCCTCTTTTAGAGATTCTGCCCCCCATTCGAAGGTCTCTGGCCTGCAGCTATACCTACTTGCATGCAAAGGTAAATGTGACCGCACCTGTAGTCAATGAATACATATGGTATTAACCAAACAGAACCATGTAATATTGTTTATTGTAAAGAACATACCTAACAAAAGCTCACTCCATTTTAAACTTAGGTGCATCAAATAAGTTCATATTCTCGAATCTTAAGAAAGAAAGTACTATGTTATCTTTTTTGTATGCCATACCAGTTCCACAGAACTAACACAGTACTCAGGTTGTATGTATGATAGTTATTTTCCCAGATAGTAGTGGTATTTGGCTGAACTCGCTTGAGGAGCGGCTCATAATCTACCTCACCACTGTAATGGAACGTATCTCAGCCCAGTGCTGTAAAAATGGCGCAGGATGGAGCGCAACAGAAGGGAACAGAATGTGGGCTCTCAAGACATGCTTTTCCAATCTGAACTCCTTTCAACTTGACACAGCGTTTATAAAACAGGCCGCTTAAAGGCCGTTTAGGCCAATCGCATTCTTGCGCCAAAAAAAGATATACGTGGTGCAACGCATATAACAGAACACAGGTGTCTCGAGACCTGCTTTTAAAAGTTAACTTACACAGGGTCTAAAAGACGGCAATTCTTCGTGAGATGCTAAAAAATAAGCTGGATGCAGCACAAAGGTCAAAGACTTCCATCTAGTGCATGTTTGCATAGAAAAACAATGGGAAGAGAGTGCAGCACTTCCAGATTCGGCCACTGGGGGCAGTGATAGAAATTTTGCACAGACAGATTTTAGCAGCAGAACTTTCACCTTTCCATGCTAAATTCACAGTTGGATCAATCTGCACTGCACAACATTAACAATACACCAGGTTTTACATTCATAGGCTTAATATTTGCATTTTGGAAACCCATAATTCCTAACACATAATACACTGGGTATTATAATAGTAATTATAACCCATTACTAAATTCCATAATCAGTGCATGGAATTTTTATTGTCAAATGCATTTTCCCTTCTGTATGTCTTGTTATATCTTACCATGACCTCCTCTGTACACTGCAAGTTATCTTCACCTCGGACAGCAGCGTTATCAAGTTTGTGTTCTTGCCAGGCATTAAACTCCACTGAGTGTCTGGGTGTGTAATTGGACAGATCTGAAGGCATGAGGAGAAACACATGAATCAACGTTCATACTCCCAAACTGAAAAAATCATTGCAAATGGTGACCAATTATAGCATCTAAAATTAGACTTTCCCTACATTAATTTAAGTTTCAATTCTAAATTCTTGATTTAAAAAGTTAATGTCCAAGTTATTTGTCAACTACACAAATGTAGTAGAAGTAACACATTATTATTGACCAGCAGGTGTCATCCCTGATCAATCTTAGCTATAGTGCTTAGGCGTAAAGCTCCTCATGTACTGTCTGCTAAGAGATCCATAATCAACTCCTATAACCACTGTTATATTATTTAATACAAATACTCCTTTTCTTTTAAAAGAGCTAAATGGAGGTTACAGTAGCCTCATTTCCACTATCGGGCCAAATGAGGCCATGTTAGTGCGTGTCAGTTGCACTCCCACTGTCACTTCTGGGTCTTCATTGTGCCTCCTTGGGGCTTTCTTGGAGCCAACGGCCAATGGCCTTTGGCCTGCCAAACCGGGGATTGAGGCAGGATCAATGTCAAAGGCGGAGTTTTCCCAAACTTCCCAAGTTGCGTATCCAGCACACAATGGTACAGGTTTGGGGAAAAAAAATTATAATAAAACAAAATACGGGCACAGTATAAATCCGTTAAAACGCCTAATGGACAAAGCGGTGCCCAGTGAAATGACTTTCCGTGGTTTGGTGAACTTTCATAGACGGTGTGCTGGGACCCGGTGTTAGTGGAGAGACCACTGGGGACACCACTGGAGTTGTCAACGCTAAATTATCTTGTTGTTTACATTCGATATAAACACACGATTCAAAATAACATGATACATCAGCTTGAGCTTCCTTCTTGCTTGTGAAATGGGCGGGGTGTGTGACATTGGCACCACAGCTGCATATTGAGGGCGGGTTTTGGGGCAATGATGCAGAGATAATGGCCTGATGGTTGGAACGCAGATCGATTTTGGTCTCGCGGCTCGAGGTCCAAGGCTATCGGCCCCAGTTGATAGCTCTGGCCCAATAGTGGGAAAGTGGCTAGTGAGGCACTTACAACATTTTTGGAGGGTTTATAAGGCAGAAATATGAAGTTTATAATTTTATAAAAGCACTTTGTTTAACTCTTCTGTAAAAACCTGTGTATTATTTGAGCTGTTAAGTTGTTTAAATTGTCCTTTTTATGCGCGTTTTATGGTTTAGGGTCTGGCGTTAAGTTGACATGACAAAAAAGTTGTAAAATTGGATATATACTGTAACTTTACACTGAAAAGCCTGGCATGAGATTTAATCATAATAAAATCATGTTAACAAGCATATTGTTTAAGTTTTGTGGCTATGCTTTGAAACACATTGGCCATATTCAATTCCATTGTAAGTGCCACACTGTTACCCAGATTTGAACTTTTTTTTTAAAGAAAAAAAATGTTTCATTATTAATTATTAATGTCATAATTTTTTGTGGTATTCAAGATTATGCTGTTGATTGAGTTTAATTTGTATTGAACCCAGAATATTCCTTTAAAGTGAATCACTGTTAATTGCCATTGTATGCTATTGTATTTAAGACATGTGATATTTATTAAATCCCGTCCATTTTTGACGCTGAATACCACCCCTGAGTCGCGAGTACTAATCTAGGGTGTGCTGAGTGACTCCAGCCAGGTCTCCTGAGCAACCAAATTGGCCCAGTTGCTAGGGAGGGTAGAGTCATATGGGGTAACCTCCTTGTAGTCGCGATTGGTGGTTCTCGCTCTCAATGGGGCGCGTAGTAAGTTGTGCATGGAACGTGAAGAGTAATATGAGCCTCCACATGCTGTGAGTCTATGCGGTGTCATGCACGAGTCACGTTATAACATTGCGTGGATTGACGGTCTCAGAAGCGGAAGCAACTGAGACTTGTCCTTCGCCACCCAGATTGAGGCGCCACCACAAGAACCTACTAAGTAGTGTGAATTGGGCATTCCAAATTGGAGAGAAAAGGGGATAATAAAAAAAAAAAAAGTAAATATCCTCTCCTCTTGTGTTCCAACTAAAAAATAACATATACAGATTTTGAATGACACGAGGGATGAGTTAATTATGACTGAATTCTTATTTTTGAGTGATCTCCTTAATCAATTATTACTCCATCCATCCATCTTCAACCGCTTATCCGAAGTCAGGTCGCAGGGGGCCCCAAACTTCCCTATCCTCAGCCACATTAACCAGCTCTGACTGGGGGACCACGAGGCATTCCCAGGCCAGTGTGGAGATGTAATCTCTCCACCTAGTCCTGGGTCTTCCCCGAGGCCTCCTCCCAGCTGGACGTGCCTGAAACACCTCCCTAGGGAGGCACCCAGATGGCATCCTTACCAGATGTCCAAACCACCTCAACTGGCTCCTTTCGACGCAAAGGAGCAGCAGCTCTACTCCGAGCTCCTCACGGATGACTGAGCTCCTCACCTTATCTCTAAGGGAGAAGCCCGCCACCCTTCTGAGGAAACCCATTTCGGCCGCTTGTACTCGCGACCTAGTTCTTTCGGTCATGACCCAACCTTCATGACCATAGGTGAGGGTAGGAATGAAAATTGACCAGTAGATCGACAGTTTTGCCTTCCGGTTCAACTCTCTTTTCGTGACAACGATGCGATAGAGCGAGCGCAATACCGCCCCCGCTGCCCCGAGTCTCCGTCCAACCTCCCACTCCATTGTCCCCTCACTCGTGAACAAAACCCTGAGGTACTTGAACTCCTTCACTTGGGGCAATACCTCCTTCCCTACCCGGAGTACACACTCCATCTGTTTTCTGCAGGTCAATTATTACTGAAATTAATTCATTTAGTTTGATGTTAATGCTTATATGCAAACACAAACAGTAACAAAGGGGTATTTGGTTTAAGATAACAGCCATTTTATGATGCAGTGGTATGTCCCAATACTGTTCCACTACTTTTTATTCTACAGTATATACTTTCCCACCACTTGTAATGTATTTACTTTTAGTGTGTAGAAGATGT
This sequence comes from Moxostoma hubbsi, assembly GCA_032164185.1. NCBI lineage: Eukaryota > Metazoa > Chordata > Actinopteri > Cypriniformes > Catostomidae > Moxostoma > Moxostoma hubbsi. The sequence continues at coordinate 15,750,945 of JAVLUX010000044.1, forward strand.
GTCCAAACTGAGATGCCATGAATGCTTAAACTTTACTAAATCCATTTCCTGCTCTCCTTGTCCACTGTTTTCTACTCTATCCTTCTGTCTCTCATCTGTTTCTCTCATTCTATCCATTTCCTGTCATTCTGCTTGTGTTACTCACCCGTGCTGTTGTTGGACTGAGTGGGTAAGCTTGTGTATGTGGGGCGGGGAATGCTTATCCTCCCACTGATGCTCCCATCATCTTCTCCTCCTTTCTCCTCTCCCTCATCCTCCTCTCCACTGTCCCACACACTGCTCTCTGATGGGTATTCGAAAGTGCTCTGCAGGCTTGACTCATTGAATGATATTTTCAGCTGTGGGGAAAATAAGAGTACAGCTTGTTAGGTTTTGACCTAACACATTTTAATTTAGAGATGAACTACTCCTTTAAGCATTGGCCTTGGCATAACTTAATTACAAGTAAGTGTTCAGGCTAATGAAAAGCAAATAATATTATTTGAACAAAAATAGAATATAACACAAGTGACACAAGTAAAAACAAGCCTGAAGATAACCAGCTGGTTCATGGACAAAAACAAGTTTGGTTGGCCCCACTAGTTGGCCCAAAAAGAATCCAGCCCACAGATAATGTTTTGACATACACAGATCAGCCGCAATATTAAAACCGCCTGCCTAATATCCCTCTCGTGCCGCCAAAAAAGTGCCGACCCGTATCTCAGAATAGCATTCCGGGATGATAGAGTGGTTATCTGAGTTACCATAGGCTTTGACAGTTCCAACCATTCTGGCCATTCTCTGTTGACCTCTCTCATCAACAAGACGTTTCCATCCGCAGAACTGCCACTCACTGGATGCTTTTTGTTTCTGACATCATTCTGAGTAAATTCTAGAGACTGTTGTGAGTGAAAATCCCACGAGATCAGCAGTTACAGAAATACTCAAACCAGCCCGTCTGGTACCAATAATCATTTGTTTGATTAACTAATCAGCCAATCTTGTGGCAGCAGTGCATAAAATCACACAGATATGGGTCAGGAGTTTCAGTTAATGTTTATATCAACCATCAAAATGGGGAAAAAACAACCAAATTGGCCCAGATGCAGTGTAGAGTCACATGGTGTAACCTCCTCGTGGTCGCTATAATGTGGTTCTCACTCTTAATGGGGCACATGGTGAGTTGTGCGTGGATGCCGCAGAGAATAGTTTGGGCCTCCACAAGTGCTACGTCTCCGCAGTAACGCACTCAACAAGCCACGTCATAAGAAGCATGGATGCTCGTGGTGAGTTCTGCCACCCTGATTGAGGCGAGTCACTACACCACCTCAAGGGCTTAGAGAGCGTATTGCGAATTGGGGAGAAAAAAAAAGTAACAGAGAATGGCCAGACTAGTTCAAACTGACAAAGTGTATGGTAAATCAGATAACCGCTCTGTACAATTGTGGTGAGAAGAATATCATCTCAGAATACTATCCTGAAATCTGGGTCGGTGTATATGGCAATATGGCAGAATGTTTAAAAACCCTGACCAAAACAGGCATTTTTTTAGCAAGTTTTTTTTGGCCCTGTGTACTTATTTACATTTATCCGCACCAGGGATATATGGTAACAAATTGAGGCACTTTTGAGTGTAGAATATAGCCAATGCAAATGAAAGGGAAGTGGTTGGTGAAAAAACAAGTATTATCAGGCAGTTTAGTTTCCTTATTGCGTTATTTATTACTCTTTCTCCACTATGTCTTATTTGAGATTGACCTGTTTTGACTATGTCTGATAATCTAAGTCGGTTGTTGTCATAAAAATAGATATGTCATTTGAGGATGGAGAACCCAGAAATAAACCATAAATCAAAAACCATGATACCATACTCATGTACCATGGTCAAGGTTGGGAGGGTTACTTTTAAAAAAGTATTCTACTACAGATTACAGAACACATGCTGTAAAATGTAACTTGTAACTTATTACGTTTGATTACTCGAGGTCAGTAACGTAATAATACCTTGGATTACTTCTTCAGCAATGGCAGATTTTTTCACTTGTTTTGACTATAAACAAGTAAAAAAGTAAGAAAATACAGTTCACTGTAAAGAAAATTTTTTTCTTTGATGTAATATCAAAAAAAGTTATGCTCTACCGTGAATTTTCTTAATAGAATTCATTATAAAATGTAATCGCACCTTGTAACAGATGCATGAAAAGGCAAGAAATAGCATTTTAGCTTAGCATAAAGCTAAATGTTCACATGACAATTTACACAAGGTTAGCTGCTCCAAACTTCGAAACCCCACAGAGTGTACACAACAACATCCTTTTCTGATCGTATGTGGATTCTGTTCATAGAATGAGGCAGAAAATATATTATTTATAGCTTTCTATATGATGTTAAATGCTACATTGGTTAGCATTTCTTGTAATACCCTAACCGCATAAAAAAACCTTGACAAAGCATGTAATCTTGTATTTATTGGATTCATGTTTCATCTGTCAAAGCACTTCTAACCGTGTGAAAGCACTCGTATAAATGAAGCAAATCATAAGAGAGTTTCATCACTGTGAATGAATCAGTGAACAAATATGAAAGACAGACAGAGAAACATCATCTAGAGTTAATTCACGCCACAAATAAATGGGACTTTTATTGTAGTAAGGGGTTTTTGTGGTGTTTGATTTAACTTTGAACTATAGAAGACTTGAAATGATTGCTTCATGTTCTACAATTAAGAAAAGGAATGAATAGGACCGATGAAACGTACTGCCAATAAACAGACAGTTACAATGATATATGGTTTGTCTGTATATGTTTACATATACTTGCATTTTGCTTCATGCGCTGTGTGATCATCTAATCAAAATAACAAAATATGCATTAAAATGAGGATAAATATGGACGAATATTGTCAATTAAAACGGCCATAGGTAAAGCAAATCCCCATTGTCAGTGATTGTTTATATTTCACCTCCAGAGGCAGCGGTCACACTCTAGAATGGGGTCGACCGATATGTTTTTCCAGAGCCGATACCAATTATTAGTACTCAAAGAGACCGATAACTGATATTTGGGGCCGATATACATTTACAGTTAAAATGTACATTTTAAAATCAAAAAGTCTCTTAAGAACTGGACAAGAATGAGGATATTGTGGCCCAAAGACAACCAAATTAGTGGACTATGGGAGATCTTCTACTGTTTACATATACACAGGAAAGATATGTATGGGGGTTCAGGGGTAACCCCTGAGAGAAATTGTATGTAAACGTCTTAATGAACCATTTTCATATTTTAAAATGCAAATCTACCAAAAGCAAATAAATAATGTACATCTAAATAGTGCAGTTTAAAAATATCATTTGCTATCGTATATAGTATAAAGGGCCTGACGGTCAAACAATGGAAATGTTTTTCATCATAAGCAGAGAACTTTTCGGTTGTCTTTCTTGACATCCGTGTCAGAGATGATGTAATATCTGATTCATTTTCACAAAATTGAAAGAAAAATATCTCTTCATTATCAATAGGCTCGAAACATGTTGATTAATAAAGCTAATGTCAGATGGGAAAAAACGTTTCTAGTCTAAAAGTGCTCTGGAACCACGAGAAATTGTCCCGTCACAAACCTTGCATAGCTGAACCGTCGGAGTCATATCAGACACATGAAGATTGTTTCTGCTTCGTTTTTGTTTTCTGCAGTGTATTATGGTCTAGTGCCGTTAAAATAACCGCCTGTGCAGCTCTACAGTGCAACGCATCATGTCGCGAGCCGGCGGAGAAAGGCAGCATGTGTGAAGCGCGAAAATGCATTAATGCAGCGTGTTCGGTGCAAGAGAAAAATATTCAAGGTTATAGCACAGAAAGATTAGTGTCATCTACACCCCAGAGCTCTTGCGGTGTACACAGCTCCATTGTTTTGTCTCTAACGGTCCTCACGGAAAAAAAAATCCCTAGCAACTAGAGGTCAACCGATGGTGGAATTTGCCGATAACCAAGGTTGTGGGAAAGTCAGAAAAACGATTAATCAGCCGTTATTTTTCAAATTGATTTATAGAATGTAAAAAATTTAAAAAAAACTTTCTTTATTATGGTGGGCAATTTCTTCATAAACTGTGAAAATCTAGTTTGTTAGGTGATCTGAGCTCCAACATCTCTTCACAACTGATCGGAGATATCTGAAACACATTGGCCGCAGTGCAATAAGAGGAAAAACTGCAATAAGACTTACAAAAGCTGAGCTGTCTGAAACAAATCCAGTGAATTATGAATAAGACCCTTTAGAAGATGCTGTAACCTATGTACACTGGTGGCAGTCATCTGACCAAACTATGTTCCCTGGTTTGTGTGTGTGTCAGATCTGTCCTAAATCCACTCTAATCTTCATCACATGTCCTTATTTAACAACAAACACACATATACATAGGAAGGCTATGAACCTCTACACACCACACCCAGCAAAACAACCGGACAAAGGCCACATGCACTTGGCATAATAAACATCACCTTATGTTCCCTCAAACTGTTAATTATCTAATTGTTAACCAGCCTCATCGTTCTGTTGAGATGAACTTTACATTCTTTCTATTTGGGCTCCCAGACGCCCCAGAGCTCTATGTTTAAATATACATATAGTAATAAAAAAAATACAAAAAAGATTATATTCCATTCAAATTATTTTAGTATGTTCCTCTGAACAAATCAAAACCGAGTAGAGAGATATTATTGAAGCTTTGTAGGCATGAACTTTACATTTTAAAGAAAATGATTATAATTCGGTGTAGTAAAGTTATTTCTGTTCGGGGTCAATCTCAGCCAAGCAAGAGCACATTTCAACTATACACGAATATAACATGAATTAACAATGAACAATTGTATTTTTACTCATTAACATTAACCAACATTAATACATGCGGTTTCAAAATATTGTTAGTTCATGATGCTTAATCCATTTAATGTAATGTAATCAAATAAAAATAAGGAAGTGTTGCAATCAGTGGTTATTTATTCTGCTTACACACTGTAGACTCAAAACTTGCTTCCATACCAGTAACACCATAAGTAACAATTGTGTGTTCATTTGGGAAATGCGCATATTATGAAAATAAACATTTGAAACTCGATATGTTCACTTTCAAAACTTTCTCTCAAATTTCATTACGGTCGAATATAATAAAGGTAATCATTCCAGCCATTCCTCTTTTAGTTGAGTGCTCTCTTCTCGTAATTTGTCAAATGTAGCCAAATCTACTGTTGTTATGTAACACAATGGGCACAGACTGGGTGTGTAGTCAAATCAGTCTTTTTCTATGACAAAATGACGCATGTAAGAACAAGACACCTCAAAGATGAACTCATGG